>JAMPIT010000894.1:4101253-5301253 GCA_026261815.1 Monarcha castaneiventris obscurior | reverse complement strand
ACTGCTGTGGTGTGGTACACCCAGCAAACATCAGAGCAGGGAACTTCTGCTGAAGACAGAGGCTGTGAGCTTTGGAAGTGAAGGGAGGTTAAATTACACAACACGCAGTAAAAATGCTGCTATTTAGACTCTGTTTTTGAAATTGCACTTACTAAAGATCCAAGTTGAACCAGTCTCCCCATTTCACAGCATGTGGTAAGAGGTGGGACTATCCAGGAGATAATTTTAGAGAGCTGCAGTTTTGGACTGAGCACCTGTCTCATCTCTGCAGCCCTTCATTGCAAAGGAGAGCACTCCCTACATAGCTGTTTGTCTAGGAAAGCTGGAAAGGTGTGGTCATACCTGCACCCAAACTTGTGTCATTCCTGGGCTTGGCCCATTTTCCTGGCACTGAGATGCTTGTGCCTTCAGCAGCAAAACTGGGACTAAGACCCACTGACTGGTGCAAAAACTTACTCCAGATTCCAAAGCAGTCTGGAACGTGGTGGGTGCCAGGAAAGCTGTGGGGAAAGTGGGGAGGTGGATGATGCCTTGAAGCTCAGGAGGTTGGGGTACCTATTTCCAGAAAGACCTGAAGCATTGGCCTTGGCAGTTGTGGTAGTGGGAGGAAAAGATGAAAAGGACCTTGGAGACGCTGCCTGGCCCTGCTTCATTGCCAGAGCTTGTGGAGATGGAGAGGGAGATGGTGTGAAGCCCAAAGAGCCAAAGGGCTCCCTTGGAAGGATTTCTACGGACTGAAAGATGAAGAATGGCCTTTGATGTGGGGAGAGCCACCAGCACCATCACAGGTCACCTTTTCTCTCAGGCCTTTTGCCTCTCTGTAGTGACAGTTTTGAGTGGTTAGGCTTGCCCAGGAGCTGTTATTCCCACCAGGTTTCCAGCCTTTCTTTGGGTGTTCCAATACCTCTCGATGCTTTGTAGGGCAGGTGTGTGCCAGATTTACCCCACAGCACTGGGGCTTCTGGGGTTCCTACCTGTCTGTGTCCAAGTGAGATCTGATTGCATGCTGTGGAAGGGAATTCATGCACACCAGCTGGCCCAGTGCTGTCACCTGCCACACACTGCCAGAGGTTTGTCTGTTTGAGGGTGAGGATGTGACACACATGGAAAACAGGTGAGCTGCAGTGCAGATGTGGGGAACTGAAAATGTGACTGTAGCTGCTACAGTGCTGAAGTATTTTCTGTGGGGTAGAAGAGGTTGTTTTATTTATCTATCTTCATTTTCCTATTTATGTCAAAAGCCTCCTTTTCTTCCCCCCTTTCCTTTTTCCTATTGCAATTCATTTATTCTAAAACCTTGAGAATAAATCCTCAAGGAACAGAAGATTTTTTTTTTTTTCCATTGCTGAATGCCTTGATATATCCTGCCAGGTCCTCTGCTCTTTGCTGGTAATGTTACATCTGAGACCACAAATCCCCTCGAGGTTCAAAGTCACTTTGTCCCAGCATTGTGCAGCATCCCCAGAACACAAAGGGCTATAATGGAAAGAGAAGCAATCTGTGTGTCTGTGTTTTCAGACTTCATACATTCAGAGGTTTATAATGTCCAAAGGGTAGATCAAGATAATTAAATACCAATAAGCAGAGATAGATGAGCCCTGTGCAGATCAGTTTGCTACACAATACAATACAAACTACCAGAAGCTTTTGTAAAAGTGTAGAAAATAGAAAGAATTAATTTTTGTGCACTGTGCCAAGGATTATTTAAACTCACACCTCTCTTAAACAGGTATTTGATAAAGTCTTCATCCAGCCTGATCTTCCTGCGGGGACCTTAAAAAACCCCTGTAAATTAACTTCATACAGGACAGCCCAGGTTGTGGCAAGCTCAAAGTTTTCTCTTACAGGATGAAAAATGGACCAAAGAGGTTTTTTGAGTATTGTCTTGTTGCCCCTGTTGATTTTTTTTTTTTTTCACTCATCCTGGCAAACCAAAGCTTTGCTATCAGAAATATATGTACCACATCTGTGATGGTCAGTAGGAGCTCAGGGTTTGTATCCAAGGTTTGAAATCAGCCCTCTGGTTTTCCCTTGCAATATTACATGGTGATGAGCAGAGTTGATAGTATTGCATGAGACTCTTCCAGGTCACCTGAGGACTGTACAGGAAATGGTGAAATAAAGTCCTGGGTTGCACTGCAATTGGGATCCCTGAAGCAAAAAAAAAAAAAAAAACACCCACCTTTTCTTTTGCTTTATTTATTTATGTACAATTGTAGGATCATTAAGGTTGGAAAAAACCTCCAAGATCTTAAAGTCCAACCTTTGACCAATAAACACCCTGTCAACTAAACCATGTCTTAACCATGCACTTAATGTCACCTCCAGACTTTTCCTGAGCATCTCCAGGGACGGTGACTCAACCACCTTCCTGGGCAGACTCTTCCAATGCTTGACAACCCTTTCCTTGAAGAAAATGTTCCTGATGTCCATACTGAACCTCCTGTGGCACAGCTTGAGACCATTTCCTCTTGTCCTGTCCCTCTTCCCTGGGAGCAGAGCCTGAGACCCACCTGAGTGCCCCCTCCTAGTCAGGGAGTCGTAGAGAATGAGAAGGTCCTTCCTGAGCCTCCTCTTCCCCAGCCTCCACCCCTCCAGCTGCCTCAGCTGTTGCTCATCAGACTGCTTCTCCAGACTCTTCCCCAACTCCCTTCCCTTCTCTGCACACACCCGAGCCCCTAAAGGTCTTTCTTGATGGTAGGAGCCCAAAACTCTTCCCAAGGCTCCAGGTAATTTACACCTGTTCAACTGAACTCTCCTAAGGGAGCAAGGGCTGGTGATGCTGAGATTTCTCCCAGCTACTTAGGGAATATCTTGCCTGCTTTTTCATGCTGCCTGGGAGGTTTACACCAGACCCCCTCCATGATATCTGCCATGTTGGCCTTCCCCCTGATTCTTACCCAAAACTACTCAACTCCATCAGCACCATCATTGACAGCTGGAACCCTCCCTTACATAGACGGTGACCCCAGCACCTCTCCTTCCTTGCCTGTCCCTTCTGAAGGGATCATCTGGGAAGCTTTCCAGCATCATCTTTGAAAATGAGAGCTCAGTGCTTTGCTGGGATTTCTTTGGTGGAGGAATGCTAACAGCAATGCTCAAGAGGTGCCCTGATTTCACCCTAAAGAGGAGGAAGATGACCAGAACAGCCATTGGCTACAGCACTCCACCGTGGGACTCATCCCACCACGGCTCTGGGATGGCAACCACGTCCCGCTTTTCCTGCCGTGCAACCACTCCCAGCTCCCGCACTTTGTTGTCCATGCTGCACAAAGTGGCGAGGAAGCACTTCAGCTGAGCTCTTGATCTAGCTACCTTTTTGGAGGGGATGAAAGGAATAAGATAAATGTGTCTTTACAAACAGACTAGGAGAATCTGCTTGTTGATAGGGCCAGGGACTCATAGATAGGGAAGTAACAAAAGAAATTCTCAGTTCTAGAAAATGTTACTGAGTAACAGCCATGGCCGTGTTAAATTCCTGAACTTAGAGAAAAAGAACAAAAGGTTAACAGAATTATGAATACTGTTTGGTTATATATATATATATATATATGTATGTATAAATATATATATAAAAGAGAGGATGCATATTAGAGGTCCATAGAGATGGCGATTCAGGAAGTCTATACCTTCCAAGTACCTCAGGCAATGGGGGAAGGAAGAGCGTGATGCACCTGGAAATCAGGATAAAAAGGAGGCTGCGCCCACCAACAATTTGACACACCCCATAAGAAATGTCCCATGGCCTCTCCCTTTATTCAGATAACATTACAAGACTCCTCTGTGTCTTTTCCTGACATAAACCTCTGGCGCCATGAATTATTTCTGCACAGGGAGATGCCCCAATCCTTCAGTGGCCATTCTCACAGTCTTCTCTGGTTTCATACACATCAAGAACCCCTGTGTCCTTCCTGCTGCACCAATCTCCCACGGCTCTCTGCCGGCCGCACACCGGAGCTCCCAGCTCCAGCTGCCGGGGCCTCAGCGCCCGCCCTGTGCCCTCCCGCCCCGACAGCCGCGCCAGGCCCTGCTCGCTGCCCTGCTGCTGGCACTGCTGGCCCCAGGGCTCTGCAAGGGCTTCTCCGGGGCCACCTTCCTGCGGCCTTTCCGTCCCTGCACCAGGCCCAGCAGCGACCTGCACGGGGGCTGTGGACAAGGGCCTGCAGGCACAGCGGCACCGGGGGCAGCGGCTTCCCACTGACAGAGGGCGGGCCCAGGCTGGACACGTGCAAGAACTTCTTGGCTCTGAGGCTGCTGAGGCCCTGGCCCCCGCTGCCCACAGAAGCTGTGGCTGCCCCATCCCCGGCAGTGTTCCAGGCCAGCTTGGATGGGCCTTGGAGCAGCCTGGCCTAGTGGAAGGTGTCCCTGGCCTTGGCAGCAGGCTTGCAACAAGATGATGTTTAAGGACCCTTCCAAGCCAAGCCCTTGTGTGATTCTGTGATCACAGGGCCCAGGGGCAGCTGGGCTTAATTTCTCATTAGAACCAGTTCAGCCCTGGAAGTTTGATTGAGTTCAAGGAGATTCCTCACAAGCCCACATTCCCAGCGCATGAGATTTACCAATATTCTAGGTCTGGCTGAGATCAACAAAGTCTTGCACGATCCAGATTCTGAAATTTTGCATTTTATTGAATTGAAAACAAAGCAGTTTCTGCCTTGCCACTCATAAATGTGCTAACTATAGAGCATTAATAAGTATTACAACCGATAGTGACACTAAATATATTTTCTTTTGTTATTGTTTAAACAAAATTACCTATTCAAATCTTGATCAAAAATGTTATCATGATAAAATAATTACATCTATTGTATATTTGATATTATTTATATTGGTAAATTGTTTTCTTTAATTTTATATTACTATTATATATGATAATCATAAACTTTAGAATTTATTATATATGTACACTATACATATATATTTATCTATGAAATAAAAATCTAGATTCCTATGTCTACAAAATTTCAGGTCAGTGCCAACCGAGTTGGTCCAATGCTGACCTAAAGCTGTCCCTTCCCGGGACAAGGAGAGGCGCCGTCCATCGACCGATCGCGGGCCGGCAGCGCTGATTGTTCCTCTTGGCCTTTTTATCCCTGTTTCTTTTTTTCTTTTTTCTGTCCCTCTTTCCTGCTTCTTTCATACTTTCATTCTTGGCCCTTCCCCAAAGGCCAGGAACAATTGCATGCTAGACCCCAGAGAACACAAAAAGGAATAATAGTATTTCCTCTTGTGTGCTCCTAGATCTGTGCAGCCAACCTGGTCATCACTGGGTGCGGTGCTGAGGAGACTCTTGGGGCGACACTGCTGCTGCTGCTGCAGATGGCAGAGCGCTGCTGCACAGCGCTTTCCCTTCCCTCTCTCTATCCTGCATTCTCCCCTCTTTTCCCCTGTATGTGAGCTGGTTCTCTGCTGCCAGCTGCCAGCCCCACAAGCACAGCTCTGTGCATGAGCCCCGCTAAGAATGGCCATAGGCCAGCACTCTTGCCAGGCAACGGCGCAGATCAAGGTAGGCCTCCATTGCCTGGGAGTGGGCGGCCGGATCCTGCGCCAGGCCGCTGAAGAGGTTTTGTGGCTCGGCCATTCGTACATCTAGGGGCAAACTGATCTCCCCAGGAAGCCTCTGGTTGCCCACAATAAAATGCAATAGGTGTTTCTCTTCCAGGGATAAGCGCAGCTGCTCCAGGATATCCGAGAGCTGATGCACGAAATATCTCCTGTGCCACTGCGTCAGCGGGACGGTGTTCAGCAGGCGCATGACGATGGTCTTCATGCAATAGATGGAAAAGTCATTGCGCGCCAGAACGCCGGCCAAGAGCTGCAGGCATTTGAGGTGTGAGCTGTCCTGGGGGACCTGCCTGGCCACGTGCCTGAAGAACAGTGTCTCTGCCACGGCGTAGGTCTCCGGCCACGTTGTGCTTGGGGTGTTGGCCCCTTGAGGCCGGCTGCTGACAAAGATGTCAGAGATGCCTCGCCGCACCCCGAACAGCACCTTCACCCGGAAGCTTCCTTCATCGTTGGTCAGCCTGAGTTTGCAGGAGCGTTTGGAGGGCAGCAGCTCTAAATGCCAACTGCGTGACTGGGGCAAACGCCACCACTTTGTTCTCACCAGTTGGCAGAAGCAGTGGGCGGTTTTCTCCACATCCAGGTAGCAGCCGGTGCACAGGGTGTCTAGGAGGTTGGGCTGCCGAGTCCTCCTCCTAACCTCCTCAGGGTGGTGCCGGAAGCACAGCAGGTTCGCACCCTGCTGCTCCCTCGGGCAGCTGCACTCCAGGTCCACACGGACACGGAAGTTCCTGCCGGGCCTCTGCTCGTCAGTGTCCCGCTCCAGGTGGAAGCTGTGCCCTGGAGGACGAGTCATGGGTACCAGCACGTGGTACACAACTTCCTCCTCACGGGCAGTCCAGCCTTCAAAGGCACTGCCAAAACCAATGGCTTGTTGCAGCACCGGCAAGAAAGTGCCATTCAAGACACGCCTGAGGACAGTTATGAAGTTGTCCATCAGGGCCATTGTCCTCTTGCAGCCTGTCTGCAGGTCCTGTACAGGCCACTGTATACGCTCCTCTAGAAGCCATCTCAGATCATATTCCCGTGTCATTTCATCTTCCTCTTCCTCATTCTCATTTTCCTTCTCCTCCTCAACACTGATCTGTGCCTGATGACTTCTTTTCCTCCACATAGACCATAGGGCCGAGAGAAGGAGCAGAAACACAGCAAATAGGCACACCTGCCCGTGCTGCAAGGCAGACCACAGCAGGTCTCCCAAGGCCCCTCCACTCTGCTCCAGGGCGAGCAGCTCTACTTCCCTCTCCAAAAGAAGCTTCTGCATTTCCATGTGCGTGGCATGCGCCTCCATTCGCAGACGCGTCTCCTCGTCCAGACCATCGCCCACGGGCTTCAGGTACTGGACTAGGCCTTGCAAGAGCAAGAACCAGAAGGCCAAGGAACCCATGGTCTGCGGGAGGATGGAGAGAAGGCCTTGAGTGGGGCGGGAAGGGAGGCAGCAGGCAGTGGGGGCAGCAGGGACGGGAATCACAGGGGTCTGGGGCCAGGAAGGACAGGGCCCCAGACAGCTGGCAGGCAGCAAGGCCTGTCCCGCTGCCCCAGCAGCAGCAGCAGCAGCAGCACCGTGCCCTGCCCAGGGCTCTCCCGTGAGGGGCTGTCCCTGCATGCAGGCCGAGAACCCTCCCCCGGCTGCAGCGCTCCTGCCCCGGCCCTTGTCCCCAGCCCAGCCTCCCCGCCACGTGTGCACTCACCGCTTGCCCAAGCAATACAGGGCCAGCGTTACCTGCTGGGGCCTTTTAGAGCTGCCCCCATTGTGACACGGCCCCCGTGATGTCACAGGAGCCACAGCACAGCACAGCCAGCCCAGCCCCACCCTTTGTCCCCAGCCCAGCTCAGCCACTCCCAGTGGCCCAGTTGTACTGCTTAAGGCTGCTTTGGAGTGAATCTTCTTCTAAGAACTTCCCTTGGTCTTTCTTTTGTCTTTCTTATCAGCTGCCCTCCTGGGGCAGGCTCATAGATATCCATGTTGGAAGGCACCCTTGAGGATCATTGAGTCTAAGCCTTGACTCCACACTCATTGAGCTACCCTTCACTCTCTGAGTGGTCTGACACCTTTTCCTGGTCTTAAAATCAAGAGGCAAACACGGTTAGAAGGGAAAAAGGGATTTAACCTTGGTATTTATTTTAAGGATCCTTAGGTGCACCACGTCCAGGTCGAATGCACCTCGATGCACACCGCAAAATTCCCCCCCCACACAAAAGATCTGGTCCAATATCATAGGTTTTACGAATTCACATATCTATCATAAATTCCCCAATGAGAGGCTAGAATGAGCCCCCCTCCCCAAGGAACCTTCCTCTAGATGGTTCTCTCTTAGTTTACAAAATGTCTTCTGGAGAGGACCTTGGGGCCTGGGGAGACTGATCCCTAACTACAAAACCTCTAAAATGTTTAGTCTCCTAGCCTAACAAACAAGTCCAAGAATGTAGGCAAAAAAAGCACCAAGAATACACAAGTTGTAAAGAGGCATAACGGGTATAAAAGAAAAGGCAAAAAATCATCATGGCATCACGTTGAGGTTGAAAAAGACCCTGAAGATCGCACAGTCCAACTGCAAACTTAACACTGCCGACTCCACCAATCAGTCAGGTCCCCAAATGCAGCATCCACATGACTCTTAAACCTTTCTGAGGGGGCTGACTCAGCCATTTCCCTGGGCAGCCTGTTCACCAGTTTGAGATCCTCTGTATTGAAGGACTCTTTCCTAGAGATCCACTCTAAAGCTCCTGCGGTGCAGCTGGAGGTAATTTCCTCTGGCTGTATTGCTTGTTCCCTGGGCTAATAGAATGAACCCCACCTAGCTACAACCTCCCTTCAGGGACCATCTGCACTGTGTCAGGAGCTTGGGCTGTGAAAGCAGCTCCTCGCAGAAGAGAGGAAGGTGATGCTTTTGCACTGTCCTTCCCATGATCCAGTGGCACCAAACGGGTTGTCGCTGGGCAGAAAAGGTTCAGGCTGCCAGGAAGCGTTTCCGTGTGAGGAGAACCTTCCAGCCAAATGCATCAACCAAGGGAATCCGCGCCCTTCCAAGCAGAAGGAAAAATCAGAAATTTCCTTGCAGAAAATGGAAAGGTTTGGAGTGCAAGTCGGTGCTGGAATGTTCCCGGATGTCCGTGTGGATTTTGCTAACCTGCAAGGCCAGACTGTGAAGATGGGATCCCTGCACCCAAGAAATGCCCTCTTGCTCTGGGGCCTTCCAATGGCACTGGCAGCACAAGTGAGAGCCCTTCCTTAGCCTTTGCCTTCAGCAAGGCCCCAGTTTGGGCAAACCCTGAATTCCCTAAGAAGGCAGCTCAGATTTACGCTGCCTGCCCTGTGGGATGCCAGAGGACAGGCAAGCTCAACAAGGTGCTAATACAATACAGCTTAGGCTGCAACTTCCTGCCCTTGCATCTCTGGAGCCTTGGAGGGGAAGGCTGCGTGGCTTGGTGTGGCCTTCACCGGCTTTCCTGCTAACAGCACTGGGCACCCCAAGGCTGTTTGGTCTCAGCCCAGGCAAGAGCAGAAAGAAAAACCCTCGCCTGGGTTCGTAGATCCCTGAGACGAGCAAGGACGAGGAGTGTGCAGAGAAGAGACCGTCAGCACTGCACAGCAGCTTCTCTCAGCCATAAATGGCAGAAAATTCAAACACTCATCTTATGGTTTGGGGTTGGTGGTGTGTTTTGTTTGGAGCTTTTTCCCCCACAAGAAAACCTGTGGCATTTGCCACGTTGCACACCTGGATTTGAGCGGTCCACTCTCGGTGCTGCCTAGATTGGCCTCAAAATTGTGCCTTTGCCCCTCTCTTTCCTCCATGTGTTACGATGTGTCATTTCAAGGGGTTGATAGGTAACACCCTTTCTCTTTTCTCACCTTGTGCTCAAGAGCTGGGAGAGACACTGACTGCCCTCCCCCAGGCCAGCTTGAGCCTAAAAGGGCTCTGCAGTAGGGTAACATGGCACGTTTCCAGTGGCTCAGCTGCCAGCGCTGGCGCTAGCCGACATGGAAGGCTCTGTATGGCTTGAGGCAGCTCACAGCTGCCAGCATCTGGGCTGTGTCCTGCCCCACATTTGTCCTGCCATCAAGTCGGAGGGCACAAACCTGACACTGACAAGTCCACCTCAAGACCATGTCCCCAGGTCACACATCCACACATTCCTTAAGTACCTCCAGGCATGGCAATTCCCCCAATTCCATGGGCAGCCTGTGCTGCTTGACAACCCTTTCAGATGAGAAATTTTTCCCTAATACCCAATCTAAACCACTCCTGGCACAACTTGAGGCCATCTCCTCTTCTCCTGTCCCTTGTTCCCCGGGAGCAGAGCCTGACCTGCACAAGCTCCACCCTTGTGTCTGGCAGTTGCAGGGAGTGAGAAGATTCCTCTCGCATCCTGGCCTTCTCCAATGTCAGCCCCTCCAGCTGCCTCAGCTGCTCCTCATCAGACTGCTTCTCCAGGCTCTTCCCCAGCTCTCTTCCCTTCTCTGCACACACTCCAGCCCCTCAAGGTCTTTCTTGATGGGAGGGGCCCAAAACTCCTCCCAAGGCTCCAGGTAATTTACACCTGTTCAACTGAACTCTCCTAAGGGAGCAAGGGCTGGTGATGCTGAGATTTCTCCCAGCTACTTAGGGAATATCTTGCCTGCTTCTTCATGCTGCCTGGGAGGTTTACACCAGACCCCCTCCATGATATCTGCCGTGTTGGCCTTCCCCCTGATTCTTACCCAAAACTACTCAACTCCATCAGCACCATCATTGACAGCTGGAACCCTCCCTTACATAGACGGTGACCCCAGCACCTCTCCTTCCTTGCCTGTCCCTTCTGAAGGGATCATCTGGGAAGCTTTCCAGCATCATCTTTGAAAATGAGAGCTCAGTGCTTTGCTGGGATTTCTTTGGTGGAGGAATGCTAACAGCAATGCTCAAGAGGTGCCCTGATTTCACCCAAAAGAGGAGGAAGATGACCAGAACAGCCATTGGCTACAGCACTCCACCGTGGGACTCATCCCACCACGGCTCTGGGATGGCAACCACGTCCCGCTTTTCCTGCCGTGCAACCACTCCCAGCTCCCGCACTTTGTTGTCCATGCTGCACAAAGTGGCGAGGAAGCACTTCAGCTGAGCTCTTGATCTAGCTACCTTTTTGGAGGGGATGAAAGGAATAAGATAAATGTGTCTTTACAAACACACTAGGAGAATCTGCTTGTTGATAGGGCCAGGGACTCATAGATAGGGAAGTAACAAAAGAAATTCTCAGTTCTAGAAAATGTTACTGAATAACAGCCATGGCCATGTTAAATTCCTGAACTTAGAGAAAAAGAACAAAAGGTTAACAGAATTATGAATACTGTTTGGTTTTTCATATATATATATACATATATATATATATATATATGTATAAATATATATATAAAAGAGAGGATGCATATTAGAGGTCCATAGAGATGGCGATTCAGGAAGTCTGTACCTTCCAAGTACCTCAGGCAATGGGGGAAGGAAGAGCGTGATGCACCTGGAAATCAGGATAAAAAGGAGGCTGCGCCCACCAACAATTTGACACACCCCATAAGAAATGTCCCATGGCCTCTCCCTTTATTCAGATAACATTACAAGACTCCTCTGTGTCTTTTCCTGACATAAACCTCTGGCGCCATGAATTATTTCTGCACAGGGAGATGCCCCAATCCTTCAGTGGCCATTCTCACAGTCTTCTCTGGTTTCATACACATCAAGAACCCCTGTGTCCTTCCTGCTGCACCAATCTCCCACGGCTCTCTGCCGGCCGCACACCGGAGCTCCCAGCTCCAGCTGCCGAGGCCTCAGCGCCCGCCCTGTGCCCTCCCGCCCCGACAGCCGCGCCGGGCCCTGCTCGCTGCCCTGCTGCTGGCACTGCTGGCCCCAGGGCTCTGCAAGGGCTTCTCCGGGGCCACCTTCCTGCGGCCTTTCCGTCCCTGCACCAGGCCCGGCAGCGACCTGCACGGGGGCTGTGGACAAGGGCCTGCAGGCACAGCGGCACCGGGGGCAGCGGCTTCCCACTGACAGAGGGCGGGCCCAGGCTGGACATGTGCAAGAACTTCTTGGCTCTGAGGCTGCTGAGGCCCTGGCCCCCGCTGCCCACAGAAGCTGTGGCTGCCCCATCCCCGGCAGTGTTCCAGGCCAGCTTGGATGGGCCTTGGAGCAGCCTGGCCTAGTGGAAGGTGTCCCTGGCCTTGGCAGCAGGCTTGCCACAAGATGATGTTCAAGGACCCTTCCAAGCCAAGCCCTTGTGTGATTCTGTGATCACAGAGCCCAGTGGCACCTGGGCTTAATTTCTCATTAGAACCAGTGCAGCCCTGGAAGTATGGCTGAGTTCAAGGAGACTCTTCACGAGCCCACATTCCCAGCGCGTGAGATTTACCAAAACTCCAGGTCTGGCTGGAGATGAACAAAGACTTGCACGATCCAGATTCTGAAATTTTGCATTTTATTGAATCAAGAACAAAGCAGTTTCTGCCTTGCCACTCATAAATGCACTAACTATAGCACATTAAAAAGTATCACAATGTATAGTGACACTAAATATGTTTTCTATTGTTATTGTTTAAACATAATTACCTATTCAAATCTTGATCATTAATTTTATCATGATGTAATAATTACATCTATTGTATATTTGATATTATTTATATTGGTAAATTGTTTTCTTTAATTTTATATTACTATTATATATGATAATCAATAAACTTTAGAATATATAATATGTATACGCTATATATCTCTATATATCTTTGGAATAAAAATCTAGATTCCTATGTCTACAAAATTTCAGGTCAGCGCCAACCGAGTTGGTCCAATGCTGACCTAAAGCTGTCCCTTCCCGGGACAAGGAGAGGCGCCGTCCATCGACCGATCGTGGGCCGGCAGCGCTGATGGTTCCTCTCGGTCTTTTCTTCTTCCCTGTTTCTTTTTTCTTGTTCTATCCCTCATTCCTGCGTCTTTCATACTCTCATTTTTGGCCCTTCCCAAAGGCCAGGAACAATTGCATGCTAGACCCCAGAGAACACAAAAAGGAATAATAGTATTTCCTCTTGTGTGCTCCTAGATCTGTGCAGCCAACCTGGTCATCAGTGGGTGCGGTGCTGAGGAGACTCTTGGGGCGACCCTGCTGCTGCTGCTGCTGCTGCTGATGGCAGAGCGCTGCTGCACAGTGCTTTCCCTTCCCTCTCTGTATCCTGCATTCTCCCCTCTTGTCCCCTGTACTGTGAGCTGGTTCTCCGCTGCCAGCTGCCAGCCCCACAAGCACAGCATTAAGCAAATCCTCTTTCAAGGAATATTTTCGAGGATTTCTAAGAACCACGTGCGCAGATCCATATACTCGCTCATGGCCTGCGAGTGGGCAACCGGATCCATCACCAGGTGATGCAAGAGATTGCACGTCTCGGCCATTTGGACCTCTGGGGGCACCCTGATCTCCCCAGGGAGCCTCTGGTTGCCCACAATAAAGTGGTTGAGGCGTCTCACTTCCAAGCATAAGCGTAGGTCCTCGCTGATATCCACCAGACGCCTCACTAAATGTCTCCTGCGCCACTGTGACACAGGTATGGTGTTCAGGAGGTGCATGAAAACGGTTTTTGTGGTATAGGTGGCAATGCCTAAGCCCAGCTGAAGACGGGTGAAGAACTGCAGGCATTTGAGGTGCAAGCTGTCAGGGGGGGCCTGCCTGGCGATGTACTTGAAGAACTTCACCTCTGCCACAGCGTAGGTCTCAGGCCACGTTGTGCTTGGGGTGCAGGCCTCTCTGGGCTGGCTGCTCACAAAGATGTCTGAGTCGCCTTGCCGCACCCCGAACAGCAGCTCAATCCGGAAGCTTTCCGCGCCGTTGGTCGCCTTGAATTGGCAGGAGCGTTGGGAGGGCAGCAGCACTAAATGCCAGGTGTGCGACTGAGGCAGAGCTGGCCAGATGGCTCTCACCAGCTGGTAGAACCAGCGGGCAGTTTTCTGCACATCCAGGTAGGAGCCCGTGCACAAGGTGTGAAGGAGGCTGGGATCCTGATTGCTCCTCAGCTCCTCCTCGGGGTGGTGCAGAAAGCACAGCATGTTGTCACCCTGCTGCTCCCTCGTGCAGGTGCACTCCAGCTGCACACGGACACGGAAGTTCCTCACACACCTCTGCCCCTCCGTGTCCAGCTCCAGGTGGAAGCTGTGCCCTCGGGGAGGAGTCATGGGGACCAGCACACGGTACACAACATCCTGCTCGCGGGGACTCCAACCTTCGAAGGCACTGCCCACCCCGATGGCTCGTTGCAGGACCGGGTAGAAACTGTTGGACAAGACGTGGCGAAAGTAAATTTTGAAACTGGCCATCAGGTCACTTGTCCACTCACAACCTCTCTGCAGGTCCTGTACAGGCCACTGTACGCGCTCCATGAAAATCCTTCCAGTGTCATCTTCAATATCATGGTCTCCTTCTTCGACTTCACGTGCATCAATATTGTTGTTTTCTGCATTTGCAGCCTCATTGACAACTTCATTTCCAGCCTCGTCTTCTTCATTTGCAGCGCCATTGCCCACTTCCTGTACATTGCCATCATCATTGCCTTCCTCCCGATTTGCATCATCATCTTCTTCTTCATTTCCAACAGCTTCCTCTTCGTTTGGATCCACATTTCTGACTTGCTCTACATTTGCCCCATTGTTTTCTTCATGCTGCTCTCTCCTCAGGCTCCTTTTCCTCCACATAGACCATAGGGCCGAGAGAAGGAGCAGAAACACAGCAAATAGGCACACCTGCCCGTGCTGCAAGGCAGACCACAGCAGGTCTCCCCAGGCCCCTCCACTCTGCTCCAGGGCGAGCAGCTCTACTTCCCTCTCCAAAAGAAGCTTCTGCATTTCCATGCGTGTGGCATGCGCCTCCATGCGCAGACGCGTCTCCTCGTCCAGACCATCGCCCACAGGCTTCAGGAATTGGACTAGGCCTTGCAAGAGCAAGAACCAGAAGGCCAAGGAACCCATGGTCTGCGGGAGGATGGAGAGAAGGCCTTGAGTGGGGTGGGAAGGGAGGCAGCAGGCAGTGGGGGCAGCAGGGACGGGAATCACAGGGGTCTGGGGCCAGGAAGGACAGGGCCCCAGACAGCTGGCAGGCAGCAAGGCCTGTCCCGCTGCCCCAGCAGCAGCAGCAGCAGCACCGTGCCCTGCCCAGGGCTCTCCCGTGAGGGGCTGTCCCTGCATGCAGGCCGAGAACCCTCCCCCGGCTGCAGCGCTCCTGCCCCGGCCCTTGTCCCCAGCCCAGCCTCCCCGCCACGTGTGCACTCACCGCTTGCCCAAGCAATACAGGGCCAGCGTTACCTGCTGGGGCCTTTTAGAGCTGCCCCCATTGTGACACAGCCCCCGTGATGTCACAGGAGCCACAGCACAGCACAGCCAGCCCAGCCCCACCCTTTGTCCCCAGCCCAGCTCAGCCACTCCCAGTGGCCCAGTTGTACTGCTTAAGGCTGCTTTGGAGTGAACCTTCTTCTAAGAACTTCCCTTGGTCTTTCTTTTGTCTTTCTTATCAGCTGCCCTCCTGGGGCAGGCTCATAGATATCCATGTTGGAAGGCACCCTTGAGGATCATTGAGTCTAAGCCTTGACTCCACACTCATTGAGCCACCCTTCACTCTCTGAGTGGTCTGACACCTCTTCCTGGTCTTAAAATCAAGAGGCAAACACGGTTAGAAGGGAAAAAGGGATTTAACCTTGGTATTTATTTTAAGGATCCTTAGGTGCACCACGTCCAGGTCGAATGCACCTCGATGCACACCGCAAAATTTCCCCCCCACACAAAAGATCTGGTCCAATATCATAGGTTTTACGAATTCGCATATCTATCATAAATACCCCAATGAGAGGCTAGAATGAGCCCCCCTCCCCAAGGAACCTTCCTCTGGATGGTTCTCTCTTAGTTTACAAAATGTCTTCTGGAGAGGACCTTGGGGCCTGGGGAGACTGATCCCTAACTACAAAATCTCTAAAATGTTTAGTCTCCTAGCCTAACAAACAAGTCCAAGAATGTAGGCAAAAAAAGCACCAAGAATACACAAGTTGTAAAGAGGCATAATGGGTATAAAAGAAAAGGCAAAAAATCATCATGGCATCACGTTGAGGTTGAAAAAGACCCTGAAGATTGCACAGTCCAACTGCAAACTTAACACTGCCTACTCCACCAATCAGCCAGGTCCCCAAATGCAGCATCCACATGACTCTTAAACCTTTCTGAGGGGGCTGACTCAGCCATTTCCCTGGGCAGCCTGTTCACCAGCTTGAGATCCTCTTTATTGAAGGACTCTTTCCTAGAGATCCAATCTAAAGCTCCTGCGGTGCAGCTGGAGGTAATTTCCTCTGGCTGTATTGCTTGTTCCCTGGGCTAATAGAATGAACCCCACCTAGCTACAACCGCCCTTCAGGGACCATCTGCACCGTGTCAGGAGCTTGGGCTGTGAAAGCAGCTCCTTGTAGAAGAGAGGAAGGTGATGCTTTTGCCCTGTCCTTCCCATGATCCTGTGGCACCAAATGGGTTGTCGCTGGGCAGAAAAGGTTCAGGCTGCCAGGAAGCGTTTCCGTGTGAGGAGAACCTTCCAGCCAAATACATCAACCAAGGGAATCCACGCCTTTCCAAGCAGAAGGAAAAATCAGAAATTTCCTTGCAGGAAATGGAAAGGTTTGGAGTGCAAGTCGGTGCTGGAATGTTCCCGGATGTCCGTGTGGATTTTGCTAACCTGCAAGGCCAGACTGTGAAGATGGGATCCCTGCACCCAAGAAATGCCCTCTTGCTCTGGGGCCTTCCAATGGCACTGGCAGCACAAGTGAGAGCCCTTCCTTAGCCTTTGCCTTCAGCAAGGCCCCAGTTTGGGCAAACCCTGAATTCCCTAAGAAAGCAGCTCAGATTTACGCTGCCTGCCCTGTGGGATGCCAGAGGACAGGCAAGCTCAACAAGGTGCTAATACAATACAGCTTAGGCTGCAACTTCCTGCCCTTGCATCTCTGGAGCCTTGGAGGGGAAGGCTGTGTGGCTTGGTGTGGCCTTCACCAGCTTTCCTGCTAACAGCACTGGGCACCCCAAGGCTGTTTGGTCTCAGCCCAGGCAAGAGCAGAAAGAAAAACCCTCGCCTGGGTTCGTAGATCCCTGAGACGAGCAAGGACGAGGAGTGTGCAGAGAAGAGACCGTCAGCACTGCACAGCAGCTTCTCTCAGCCATAAATGGCAGAAAATTCAAACACTCATCTTATGGTTTGGGGTTGGTGGTGTGTTTTGTTTGGAGCTTTTTCCCCCACAAGAAAACCTGTGGCATTTGCCACGTTGCACACCTGGATTTGAGCGGTCCACTCTCGGTGCTGCCTAGATTGGCCTCAAAATTGTGCCTTTGCCCCTCTCTTTCCTCCATGTGTTACGATGTGTCATTTCAAGGGGTTGATAGGTAACACCCTTTCTCTTTTCTCACCTTGTGCTCAAGAGCTGGGAGACACTGACTGCCCTCCCCCAGGCCAGCTTGAGCCTAAAAGGGCTCTGCAGTAGGGTAACATGGCACGTTTCCAGTGGCTCAGCTGCCAGCGCTGGCGCTAGCTGACATGGAAGGCTCTGTATGGCTTGAGGCAGCTCACAGCTGCCAGCATCTGGGCTGTGTCCTGCCCCACATTTGTCCTGCCATCAAGTCGGAGGGCACAAACCTGACATTGACAAGTCCACCTCAAGACCATGTCCCCAGGTCACACATCCACACATTCCTTAAGTACCTCCAGGCATGGCAATTCCCCCAATTCCATGGGCAGCCTGTGCTGCTTGACAACCCTTTCAGATGAGAAATTTTTCCCTAATACCCAATCTAAACCACTCCTGGCACAACTTGAGGCCATCTCCTCTTCTCCTGTCCCTTGTTCCCCGGGAGCAGAGCCTGACCTGCACAAGCTCCACCCTTGTGTCTGGCAGTTGCAGGGAGTGAGAAGATTCCTCTCGCATCCTGGCCTTCTCCAATGTCAGCCCCTCCAGCTGCCTCAGCTGCTCCTCATCAGACTGCTTCTCCAGACTCTTCCCCAGCTCTCTTCCCTTCTCTGCACACACTCCAGCCCCTCAAGGTCTTTCTTGACATGAGGGACCCAAAACTGAATTCAGGATTTGAGATGCAGCCTCACCAGGGCCCAGCACAGGACAATCATTTCCCTGGTCCTGCTTCCTCACTATTTTTGATAGAGGCCAGGATGCCATTGGCGTTCCTGGCCACCTCTGCACACTGCTGACTCCTGCTTGTCCCCATTTCTATTCAATAAGCAGAGCACACACTCTTTCTTCTCAGTCTTTTACTGTAGGAACAGTGCCTGTGCTCAAGGCAGCAGCCCTCAAACCATGATAACCCCTTTGGTCTGTGGAAATGAATCATTCCTAGCGGGTGTCTGCGCTCATTCTGATGATGCTGCGTTATCAGAAGACCTTTGTGATGGCCCATTGCTCACACAGCAGAGCTGCCAGGGGCTCAGTGCTCTTACAGGCCTACTCCTGAGCACTTCAGTCCATTGCACACTCACACAAAGAGACTCATGGGGCATCCCAGGGAGTGGTAGATGCAAAAGAAAACTGGGAAATCCAAACAAGGATGTGCATTAAGATCTATGGGAAGACATATTTTTGAAAACATATTGTATATTATTAACATCATTAATAGCAATACTGAAGTCATCAGAATCTTGCTGGAATCATAATCGGACATTGTATATGTCATTGTATATGTCAAAGGGGGAGCCATGAATTTGGAAAATGAATCCCCTTGGCTCATGAGGTGAGCCCGAGGTATGGGATTTGGCATTACAAACTCCATGGCTAAAATCATTGCTACTGCTCTGCAGCAAACACATCCTATCTTGAAATAAAGAAATAAAGAAAATCCAGTTAGCCTGGGCACCTTCTTGACTGTGAGGCTGTTGAGGCCCTGGCACAGATTGCCGAGGGCGGTGAGGCCCTGGCACAGTTTGCCCAGGGAAGCTGTGGCTGCCTCATCCCTTGCAGTGTTCCAGGCCATGTTGCATTGGGCTTGGAGCAACCTGGCCTAGTGGAAGGTGTCCCTGTCCATGACAGTGTGTTAGAACTAGATGGTCTCTTAGGTTCCTTTCATCCCAAACCATTCTATGATTCTCAGGCAGCAGCAGGACAGAGCAAGGATAAGGGTGGCAATTCCCTGGGAAGATAACACACATGGAAATCCTCAAGGCTTTTCAGGCTTTTCATCTTGTCTTTTGGGCTTACCCTGGATTTCCTCCCCTCTTGCTTGGAAAAAGTGGGAACGTGTTCAGTTTTCAAACCCAAGCACAAGCTTGCTGTAGCTGGAGAGGGTCTGAATCCTGCCTAGGGATGCTGTGACATACAGATCCCAGCTGGAGATCCACTGCTGCAACAGGCAAGGAGCCAGGTGAGAATGAAATCTTCTGGCTGGGGCAATTACTCTCTGCTTTGTAGCTTGACCTGCCACATGACAAGAGAGAGGCCCTTCTACAAGGCAGGGAATTTGTTTCCTTGACCTGTAAGTGCCAGAACTCTGTGCAATGCAGGAATGATCCCATACCCTTTACCTGAGTGCCTTTCCTCATCTGTAAAAGGACAGCAAGGAAACTTGCTCCTAGTTCACCTCATAAGCAGCACAGATTCTGTGAAAGCACAGATCCTGCCCTGTGCTTTCACCTTCGCTGTATCTCACACTGCTTCTACTCTCACTGACAGCAAAAATCCCTGACATTTCTCATTGCCTCGGTACACACACAATTTTTGTGAGGCAGTAAGCAAGCAAATATAATGGCACAAAAAAAAAAAAAAAAAAGGAAAGAAAAAAAAAAAAAGGCACACAGACACCTGCTGTGAGTTTATTTTGACAAGTGTCATTTAGATGCAATAAGCCGCGATCATGTCTCCAGCGCGGCTGCAAACAGAGCGGAGCCAACTGGGTAAACAAACCCAGGGGCAGAGCGCGGCTTCTCTCGCCGGGTTACGGTCTGGCGGAGAGGGGGAGGAACGGGGCGATTTTAGGGTGGGCTTGCCGAGAGCTGTCTGCCCTCTCGGCCGAGCCCGGCGGTGCGGGAGGAGCCGGCGGCTCTCCCGGCGGGCGCGTTGCCGTGGCCGCCTGCGGCGCCTGCGGGATGCTCTGGAGCGCAGGGATGCGGAGGAGGGGGGCTGCGGGAGGGGAGAGGGAGGCGTGTGCCTGCCTGCAAGGGGGCATCTCTCCCCTTACCCACACAAGCCGATGCCTACCCTGCTGAAGCAGTTAAACGGGGGAGAGCGGCAGCCCGGCTGGCAGATTCCTGCCCTGTGATATGCCAGCCACAGGGTGACGCAAGGGCTGGAAGGCTCCAACTAACAAGCCATTTTCACCTGCGTAATAAGCGCTAGTGGAGATACGGCAGCGGCGGCGGCGGCGACTCCCGGTCCCCGCAGCCGGCCAGACCCCAGCGCGGCCGCAGCACCAGCCAGCCCGGCGGCCCCCGCAGCCCTTCCGGTGGCCCCCGCTGCATCCCGAGAGCCGGAGACCAGCGGCCGCCTTGCAGGCAGCATGTCAGCCCCGCCGGACCCCCAGGACCTGCTGCTGGCGGGCACTGGGGTGCACTGGGCTGCGGACGGGGCGGACCAGTACGCGACTGGGGCTCCGCTGCGGGATGGAGATGGGGCTCAGCAGCGGGAACAGCTGGGTTTCGGCTCCTCCAGGGAACACCCGCCCGTTACCATGGCGACTGCATCCCCAGGTAAAAGGCGAGGGGTACCCAGGGATGCTCAACAAAGGGGCCCTGGCAGGAGCATCTCCCGCTTGTCTGGTTCCTGACCCTTCTTCTGTTTTTCTCCCAGCCTGGCTGCTTGGAAACATCGCTAACGAGTTAATGAGTGCACGTAGAGAAACAGAAAATAACGAGGAATTGCGGCCTTTGCAAATAGTTATTTTTTGCTGATGTGGGGGAGGGGGGACGCAGGAGCCAGCCAAGTTCCCTAAAGCTCTTTGCAGTTTGTTAGGCATAAGACACCCAGATTTCAGGCAAATGTTGAAGGGCATTTGATTTCATCTGACTTGTTGTGTATCTGTCCTCATTTGTCATACACCTGTTCACATCTGGAGTGACAGATCTCAACAGAGTTACTTCAGCTATTGCCTGTGCACCTGGAATTCCTGCACGGCCCCTTATGTTATTTCAACATGCAGCTTTTAATGGAGTGCCTATTCTGAAGTGCTTTTACATTTTGTGCATGCTTTTGGGACTTGTTCATTTATTTGTGGACTTTTTGCTTGCCGTGTTTTGCGCTTTTTGAACATTGAGGTGTGTTCGACTTCAGGTGCATTTAGTTTAGGGTCTGTAGGTTCGTTGATTTTCAGTTTATTTTTGGGATGTGTTCAATTTCCCTTGTTTTAGGGCTGCTTTCTTTAGTAGGTGTATTAGTAGCAGGTGTATATCTGTTAGTGAACCCCAGAAGGCTTCAGCTTCCCATAGCTCCTGGTAGAAATGTTTGGGGAAAAATTAATCTCTTTCCTTCTTGGTGACACTTCCCTACTTTCTTTCCCATTGCCTGTCAGAGAACCCAGACAGCCAGAAACCCCAGCCCTGGGGGAGCTGATGCATCCCATCTCACTGGGAAGTAGATGCTTCCATTACACAGCCTGAAGCTTTAAACTTGTCTTGAGTAAGTTCAGGGTCAGGGCTCGGGACAGGAATCGATCTCTGTTACGCAATAGCTGCAGGAGCATTAGGAACTGCGTTTTTGGGCTGAGTCCCTTCTAATCCCCTCCAGTCAATCAGCACAAAGAGTATCTGGCCAGGAGCAGCCCAGTCTGTGTGGCTACATGTGCTGTTCTGCTCATACCCACACGTGTGGTTTCGCAGGGTCTGAGTGTGTTGGTGCCCGTGTGTGCTCCCAACATGGATGTTTATCCCTGGTGCCTGTCTGTCTGCTTGATGTGACCAAGTTCAGGAGTAAAATGGGATCTAATGCCCCTCGGCTGATGTGGGAAATGTTTTGCTGTTTTGTAGCTCTGGGCAGGCAGCTAATCTGCTGATGTGCTGCTCATTCGCTGAGCTGAGTGTTGGGTTGTGAAACGTGACTTTCTACTGGAGGCAGAGGCAGATGGCTGGGAATGTCAGGCTGCTTGAGTTGTGCAAAGAGGGGCAGGATTGGGGTCTCCAGGTAGGGCTGCCTCAACCATATAATGACACAAAGAAGGGGGGAAAAGAGTCTTGTGAGCTTTCTTGTTCACTGATGGATAAAAATATGGCCATGCTGAATCTTAGCATACAGAACAAAGAGGGGTGGTCTCTTAAACTGTGTAAATCACCATTAAATGGAATCACTGTGAAACTGCTTACATTTAATGAAGGCTTCTTCAGGCTTGACATGATCTGTAGATTTGCACTTAGAGAATGCAGAATAGACAGACAGACAGAAAGAAAAGAAAAAGGAAAAAGGAAAGAAGAAAGAAAGGCAAAGAGGCGCAAAGAAAATTTTCAGCTTTCGGAATCGTCTGCAAAGGGGTTTTAGATGTGTTTGTTTGCATGTGTCAAACTGTGACAAGGTGAAGGCAAAGTGAATAATACAGACCTTTTTTTGGTGTTTGCTGGCTGTGGACCATCAAGCTGTCAAATCAGCAGTACCATAAGAGTAGTAATGTGCTTTAAACATTTCCCATTTTGTTTTCCCTGTTCAATAAAGAACCGTTGTGTGGCTGTGTGCATGTCTGGCCGACCATGGCAGACAGAGCAGCATCCCAAGCAGTGCAGCCCTGAGCACGCAGTCTCCCTCTGTTTGTGGCTGCAGCAGCTGTATTTCTGTTCCACACTACCTAGAGAGACACGACTCCCGCCCCCTTCACCGGGGGATGTAAATAATTTCCTTGTTCTCTCTGTGTGACTAAGTATTCATAAGTTTCTGAATAAGAAGACTGTCATATTGTTGAATATCTGAAACTGTCAACTTTTTCTGAAAACTCTTTATTTCTCCTGCTTGGAGAGAGATTCCTGCCTGTTCCTAAGCCATAGGAACGGACCCAGCGGGAGATACACTGCTCCAGCTTTTTTACAACACTGCCATAGTCTGCCGTAAACTCAAACACTCCTGACACAATGGGCCATCTGGGGACACTTTAGACAAGGAGCAATCCATCCAAACAAGAGTGAACTGGACAGAATAATTTTCAGGTAGCTTCCCAGCACATCCTGTATCTTCCTCCACACCTGTCAGACCGGTCTTCTTTTTTTGTGAAAACCATGGTTATGCTCTCTGAGGCGAGAGCAGGGTTGGATTCTCCCAGCATGAAAATAACTGAAAACAAATGGTGGGAATTTATCACAGGTTGTGCAGATATTTTCTTATACAACCTAAAAATTTGCAAACTTTCCCTGATCTTGGCCTTTGTTTTAAGTTTGAAAACCAGCCAGGGATTGTTGAAAGGTTCAGGAATATTTTCGAGCTGGCCGTGGGCCCGGCTTTGAGCCAAGCTGGCTTTGTGTCAAAACCTGGTGAGTGGTTTCTGAATGATGAAAAGCAATGGATTTCACTCCCCATTCTTTGGATCAACCAAAATCGGCAGTGAGTGAGACTGCAGAAAAAAATTCCCACGAGGAGTGGAAAGCTCAGAGATTTCTCAAGCAAAGTCAGGGCAACAGGAAGCTGCAGATCCCACATCAGCCTTTCCTCCTGCAGGGCTCCAATGATGATAAACTCAGTAGCTTCTGGGCAGGGACAAAGCTGGTTCTCTTGCTTTTATACTTGGCCCCTGAATTTTGCTGAAAATGTCTCTCTTCCTCAAATGCAGCGTTTTCCTCCTTCCCAAAAATGAATTTGGTTCAGGGTGAGAGGACCTTGCAGGCAGCTCTTGCAAGGACTGGTGAGCGAAGAGGTCCTGGAGGGCTGGTGAGCAGTTACATGTTGGTGAAGAAAGCCCCGTGTCACCCAACACACCATCTGGTCACAGATTCTGTTATTTTATTTTTATGCATCAACAGTGATTAAAATCCCTTGACAGGAATTATTTCCAAAAATATTACACAGGCTACCAGGCATTCCCCGGGATAAATACATATGATTTCCTCCAGAGAAATGGCAAAATGTAGGAACAAACTGTGCCTCCATGCTGGGTGTGTTCCTCAGGGAAAAACAGCAGGAAAAGGGCAGGAACTCATACAAATGGTGATTCCTGTGTGAGGATCAGGGCAATTTCATGCAGCCTGAGGCATGGGTGGTTATGTGTAGGGTGGTGTAGGCAGTGGTGTTATGCCCCCACATCCATGCAGCTGACACTGAGAGAGCTGCCAGCTCGTACTCACTCCAGGCCTTCAGGCAGGGCACAGCAGTCAGGGCATCCCTGGCAATCCTGGCCCTTTTCCAGCTGCCTCCAAAGACAGGTCACATGTGGGGTCCAGCTGCCACAGGGGATGGCATCAATAACTGGGACGTGTCTACAGGGATACAATGGGATGGTGAATATGGCCTGTGGGAACCCTTCTGGAACAGCATCCAGGGGTTGGTTGGGATCCCCTGGGTTGCCTCAGTGGTGTGGAAGTCCTGTGCTTATGGGAATAACAGCACCCATTTGGTGTGTGCCAGTGAGGGAAGGAGGGACTCAAAGCTGCTCGGATGAGGCAGATGAGTTGAGGAACAGCCTCTGCCTGCTGAGGAGCAGTGGGACATCAAATCCCAGGAGTGTTTCATGCTCTGATAGGCATAGATATAACACACAAGACCATGAGGGGTGTTGGCTCTCACTGCTTCAAGATGAGGACAGTCTCCTAATGTCAGTGCTTTAAGTAAAGATATTTTTTAAAACCTTTTCTAATTCACATGATTTGTAGAGGTTGAGTTTGAAGATATGTGCAGTGCACCCATGTGTTCTCACCATGAGCTAAGCCACCAACCCAACCCTCTGCCTGCAAAGGATTGCAGTGAGGTGCTCCTGCCATAAGCCTGAATTGGTATTGATAATGCTGCACCAGTGAAGCTCAGTTTATGGTTTCTCTCCAGTTACTGGGGAGGGTGGGTTACTGGCAGCTTTGCACCTCGGCATGAAAGAGATTTCTGATGGTTTTCAGGCAGGTTCAGAGCCCCATGGCTCACCTGGGTGGAGAGAAGTAAGCATGAACATGAATGTCTGCACTGCTTGGGTTTGGCACTGACACTTTTTGGGATGCCAGGTCATGGACAAACACAGCAGGTTCCCCAAGGCTCTTTGTGGCCTTCCCACCCCTTCCCAGGTCTTGCTCTAGGAAGATCTCCCTCTCCCCAAGCATCCATGGCAATGTGCTGCTCACAGCCACTGCACTGGAAAGGCCAAGATCCAAACCCTGATTTTTCCAGTTGCTGTAGATTGTAGGTCAGTGGATTCACTGACCTAAGCACGACACAGGGGAGCCCCAGCAGGTGTTTGGAAATATGTCCTGAACTGCCAGGCAATCCTGCTCAGATTGAACCACCTGAGGCCAGATTTAGTCTCACTTTGGAAGAGTATATATTCATGCCAATCCTACTATCAACATTTTAGTCCTTTCTGGTGTAGAGAACTGAATTTCGTTTTTCTCTGCTGTCTGGATTGGCCACTCAAAACTTCTGATCTACTGCTGTGAGTGAAAGGGTCAGGGATCATTTGGTAGAGGTGTTCCCCATTCCCTGGTGTTTTGTTAGTGGAAGCAGATTTTGCAGAGAGAGAAAAAAGCTGATTTCTTCTTGGATCTTTCTGTTCTTGTAATCCTCATGAAGCTTGACAAAGTAGCCTAAGCCCACAGTTAGCCATCAAAAAAAAAAAAAAATCCTGTTGAAATACCATCTTTCATTCTCATTTGTGTAAAGTAGGAGCAATGGCTCCTGTTGGGTTTCTCCAGCAGTGCTCTATATGTGGGTGCTCTCAGAGGTGCATAAAAAGTCCTGGTTTAAAATCTGTGCAAAGTGTAGTTCTCAACTCCATACAGATCAAAATGCAGTTGGTTTTGCCCTGTTCCTCACAGGGATGCAGGTAGTTCTGTCTGCTTTGACTGCCACACTGATAAATTTTCTTCAGCCTTCAGGGCTGCAATTGGGTTGAGGAAGAGGATGAGGCAGATGAAAGAGCAAAGTAGTACCAGGGAGGGTGACTCACCTGCCTTATTTTAATCTTCATCACTCAGTAATGAAATATTTTATTTATAGGCAAGGAACTGAGGGGGAGAGTTTGGGGAGGAGGAGAACGACGAGGAGGGGAGAGGCTTTGGATGTCCCAGTTACTGCAAGCACTGGGTTTTGTGAGTTGCAGTATTTTCTGGGCTGTGAATCTCCCCTGGGCTGGGTGGTTCATTATCTCTCACTGGTGCAAGGGTCCCAGGAGGCACATCTGCCTCCTTTTTTCTTCAGCTCTGGAAATGCCGTTTGATGACATGTCTTACGCTTTATTTTTACAAAAAACCCTGTGTTGTGCAGGTATCAGTCTGTCTGGGGACAGCAACCCCAGAAAATGCCTGCATGTTGCCTCTGTTTCAATCCTCCCAGAAATGTTTGAGCAGATCTCACAGGTCGGTTTATCATGTCCTCACAGACTGTCCCATGAAGGGATCCTGGCCCAACTGTGTGGCCTGGATTTCCCCAGGATGCTCAGGACTAGAATTAGGCTCTGCTTTCAGTCCTGAGACCTGATTTGGCCCCGAGACCTAATTATTTTGTGCACAAGTGTTTTAGCTTAAAGTTCCCGAAACAACCAAGGAGTTGTGCTGCAGGTCCACGTCATCAACAGGGAACAGAGCTTTTTAAATGGGTGACTTCTTAGGAATTTCCCTCACTCTCCCTCCTGAGTAGTTGGTACCTCTAAAATGGGCCATGTAAGCACTGAGCTTTTTCATTTTTCATGTAGCATTTATGTCCTCATGTCTGTTCTTCATGTTCTATTCTCTTACTTCTAAATCAGGACTGCCTCCAGATATCTGGGGGTTCATGTATTTCTTGGGTTGTTTGTTGTTTGTTCTTTCCAAAAGGGGAGTTGGCCTCCACACAGCAAACCATGTTTCAAGTAGTGAAGCATTAATTGTAATTAGTTTTCTAATTTAGGAAAAGCTGTAGAGTTGGCATGATTCAGCACTCAGGAGCAAACGTTGCATTTAGTGTTCTTGTTTGTTAAGTCACTTCTGATTTATGGTCAGTCTATTCCTCCAAGAAACCTTGTACCTTCAGGAGCGAGAATAAATTCTTGGCACTCACCTGCAAGGCAAGACGTGAAATAGAGAGGACCTTAATCACCTATTTCAGTCCTCCTTGTTTCAATGAAGTATTTAAGATTCTAATTTTATGGAACATAAGTGCATTCTTAACTGCTGTTAAAATTAGGATGGTCTTAAGCATATGCATAAAGGTGAGCATGTTTTGTTTAATTTAGGGATAAATGAAGTAGAAGATATATCATGGATAAATTGGCTTTATTACTCATAAGACCACACTGCTTCAGGACACTTGCATGTAAAATGGAAGCACCAGCACTCACCCATCTCATTACAGCACTGTGAAAATGAACCTTTAAAGAGATCGAAAACTTAGAATGAAAACCATTATAAAGTTGCTGTTGTTTATTTTGATCTGTCGTGTGCATCTAGGTGAGAATAAAAATTGTTAGAAATTACTACATCCTTCATAAGCCTGTCTCTTTCAAATATTGAGGTGTTACCTCATAAGCATTGGCTTTGTACTTTAATATTCCTTAAGAGCGGGCTTTCCCATCTTTATTTAAATAACAGCCAATAAAAGAGTTATTTGCATATTTCTTTCACTGCTGTTATGAGTCGCCTGCCCTTGATACAGCCTCCTGCTATCTGAGATCTTGTGTGAGAAAAGGTAGCTGGTTCTTCAGAGATGATTTCAGCACAATTGCCATGAAGAGCTGCAGCATTCCCAGCATCTCCTTCACACAGCAGTGGCTCCCGTCCTGGGTGCAGTGCTGCAGTGGGCTGTTTGCTTGGGGGCAGGAGATGACGGAGCAGGGGAGATGCTTTCTGCACTGGGGTGACTCTGCAGACCTGCACAGTTATGTCAGTTCGAGGTTTTTCTGTGCCATTTAGGACATGAGTTATGTCTTATTTTTCAGCAGTGCTGAATTTATTAACTGCAGCTGATTTATTGCTGATAGCTTTAAAGACATCGAAGCAACTTATTAACTGTGGCCAGTAAAAAGCAAATGCATGGGGCAGCCTTGTCAGACTGGAAACTTTCCTGCTCCCAGTCCCTCAGGATCTTGTGCTTCTCTTGCCTCTGAGGGTTTTCCTCTGTCCAAATAATCAGTCCATATCTTGGGTGCACATGTGGGTGTCCCTGGCTGAGCCCTGTGGCTGAGAAGGAGGAAACACCAAGTCTGGCCAGTGCTTTGTATCCCAAATACAGCCCTGGGTGCCATCCCTCACCCCATCGGACCACCCATGGACATTTCAAAGCTACAAATGCAGAAGTTACAGATCCAAATGACATGCCTAGCTTTCCCTCCACTGCATTAGTCACTGGCTGCATGATCAAACAAAAATCCTCACCCTGGGCAGGCTCTGCAGCACAGCTGTGCAGAGAAGGGCTGCAGACAGCCTGAGCTGTCGGAGTTTGTACTGATAATCTCCTGCTGAGCCTGGGCCCCTCCACACAGCTCCCAAAACCACTCAGGGCCACCTGTGAAAGAACTGCTGGAGGGACAGACTGCGTTTTAGGATTGTGATCAGCAAGAGAGTTCTGCCCTTCACAGGCCTAAACCATCCTCTAAGTAGGGGCCTGCACCCCCCACAAACATAATTTTTCATGTCAGGAACGTGGGGACTCCCTCACCCC
This sequence comes from Monarcha castaneiventris obscurior, assembly GCA_026261815.1. Lineage (NCBI taxonomy): Eukaryota > Metazoa > Chordata > Aves > Passeriformes > Monarchidae > Monarcha > Monarcha castaneiventris. The sequence goes on along the minus strand of JAMPIT010000894.1, from coordinate 5,272,932 downwards.
ACCCAGCTCTTGGTGCACACATAACCAGCAGAGCAGCTCTGCTTGGAAATTGTTTTAATGCCGAGCTCATGGGCAGGCCAAAGGGCTGGATCCTAAGCACAGCCTAAAGGTTGCTCTAAATCTGCCACCACCGTTCAAGTGTTCCCCCGTATCCAGGTCAGCTGCATCCCTCTCCCTGTGTGAGGCACCGAGGCCACAGCCGAGGTGGGAGGTGAAAACCCGCAGCCAGCAGAGCTGGGCATCAGTGTCTCATCTCTGCTCTGATCTGTGGAGCAGCATTCCATGTGCTTTGTGGGAGGGGGAATGAGGTTTCACAGTTATCAGCTCTCTGCTGGCTACTGGAGCATGGAGGGGTCTGAATTCCAATCAGTCTTAATTGGGTCTTTCCCTTGATGTCCTTAATGCAGAGGCAAACGAGATGCACTTGCTGCTCATGTGCACAGGAGATGTTTTGCATTTCATGGTATTTTCTTTCCTGTTGACTTCAGCACTGAAGCACGATGCAACACGCTGGAAATTAAATGTGCACTTCAGCTGAACTGGAAGCTGAGCTGCTCCATGCAGGTGTAGCTGTGTGATATGAGCAGCAGTCATTTGTTATTTGCAGACTGATTTTTGTAAAATGGGAAACCTCTTCTGCTCCTTATAAAAGTTACAAAAATGTGTATTGCAGTTTTTTCATCTTCTGTTTAGTGCTCATCTCGATCTAAGGATGTAGCATGTTTGTCAGTTTGCTGGGTTGGGTTTTTTTGGTATTTTTTCCCTTTTATTACAAAGGTTTGTAGCTTTGGTAAACATCATTGAGCGAATGCTCTAAACTGCAATATTGCTGGGCACTAAATTTTAATTGAGACGGGTTGCCTTTGATGTAGGGCTAACCTAAAGCTGAGGCTGATTCCTCTCTTTTGCAGCTTTTGCAGTTCTTTAAAAAAAGACATAATGCAGCATTTATGTAGTTGCTGATTTCTCTGCTGCTCTAGAAAATTATCACTGGAGTTGAATGTAGAATTGATTCCTCAGAATTTCCTGGTTTTCCTGAAAGTCTCTGTTTATAACCTGTGATTCTCAGAGCGTAATTAGTTTGTAGGAAAGGTGTTGGGCCCGAAGGTGACACTCCAAGATGATGTGTGAGAGTTAAAATCCCAGAGGAGTCACCTCCTCTGAAGACATTGTTTACAGGAAAAAATAAAATAAAATGAAATAAAATAAAAGTGGTTTGGAACCTCTGGGCAGTAGCTCCATTTATCACTTTAACTAAGAAATCCTTCTAGCAAATTGGCTGGGAAGTGGCATCTTTGTTGCAAGAGAGGATTTTTGTAGATCCTCGATGTTTTAGGTGGTATCTATTTTTCTAAGTAAAAAGTTCCATGAGTGCTTAATGAGGGTACGTTGCATACAGGACTGAAAAGCCAAACAAGCAATTAATTGATTGCATGGACAGATGTGGAGTCATTAAGTAAAACCTGGATTACTTTTACATGGATGAAATAGGAACTCTGCCTATGAAAATGCATACCTACCTCTGCTGCCAGGACAATGGACCAAATTTCCTTAAATTTAATTTTTTTTAGAAATTTGTCATCAGACCAAAAAAATCTCTCCCCAAGAGATACATGGATTGAAATAATATTAATAAAAATAGTGAAATCTTATAAATAAGTGTATATATTTTCAAATTATTCTCAAGTCAATTCATATTTCATCTTATTTGGCTGGCAGCAGCATTCAGAAAAGAACCTTTGCTTTCACAGTAGGACATTTATTCCAAATATACATAAAATCCATTTCAAAAGCAGTAATTCCAGCCTGCAAAGTTCTTAATTCTATTTTAGAATTGCCATGTCATGTACATTTTTTCTGTTGTGGGGGTTTTTTGGTTTGGTTTTTTTTTTCCCTACCCTAAAAAATACCACTGGAGATTATGGAGGATTATCTGAGCAGTTATAATAGTAAAAGCCAGTTGCCATTTTGGGAATTCTTTTTTTTCCTCAAAGTGCTTTTGACATTAGCCTTTATAATTCGGTGCTGTGTAGTAGAAGTTCAGGTCAGAGCTGAGGAGACAGGCCTGGGGATTAATGCTGTGTGAAATATATGCAATCTCCTTCCACTTTGAACGCGCTAAGCAGACCATGTATAATCCCTGGAATATTTGGTAGATCTGCCAGGCCTTGAAGATGGCATTTGTAATATTTGTCTAGCTACATGTATTTTTACATGCCTGTCCCTCCCCGTGCCATCCAAACTCTATTCACAAGTGAGCAGAGGGGGCTGAACAAAGACTGAGAAGTAAATGTACCGTTCCCAGGAGGAGATTTTAGAGTTGGGGCTTCTTTTTTTCCCCTCTCTCTCTGCCGTTGCTTTTTAATGAATCGTTCTTCTAACCTACTTTAAATTGAGCTTCTAGCATGCTGGATGTTTTGCAGATGAATCATACTGTGCAATGCACTTATGCATATCTGCTGTGCAAGTACATTGTCAGCTTGTATTTGATAACCTACCAGCAAGCAGGATCTTTTTTTTGTGGAAGCTTGGGATACTAGCATCGTTCTCCAAGTGAGAATAATGCAACCACTGTTAATAAATCAGCCTGGGTCTGAGGATGTCTCACCGCTTTCGCTGCATCCCTGATTAGCATTATCCTCAGAGGTATAAATTAAAGAGGAAAATATGTAATCTGGGAAGCTTTCCAGCATCATCTTTGAAAATGAGAGCTCAGTGCTTTGCTGGGATTTCTTTGGTGGAGGAATGCTAACAGCAATGCTGAAGATGCGCCCTGATTGCACCCTAAAGAGTAGGAAGACGAACAGAATAGCTTCATTTTTTTTCATTCTTTGTCATCAAGATAATTTCTGATGTGATCTGCACTGGCTGAACAGTTTCTACACGGTTCTGTGAATTGATCCCAGAAGTGCAGCTCCAGACGCTCCCTCTTCTACTACTTGTTCCCTTTGTCTGATATCTGCATAAAATCTGGTGCATGTTTTCCCACCTCAGCCTGCAGACAACTGCCTGCAGCTGTTACAGGGTGGACACAGTCCCTCTGAGGTACTGGCCAAAGCCTGAGCTTCAGCAATAAAGGTTTCAGGAATTTCTTCTGACTGTCCCTACAAGGTGTCATCACAGCTGGATGGTAACTCCTGATACCTCCCTCCCCACCAAGGGAAGAAAACTGTGCTGCAGAATGTGCTGATTTGAAAAAAAAAAAAAAAAAAAAAAAATTCACAGGGAGGGTTTGGTTTTTGCAATGTTCCAGCTGTGCTAAATGAGCAGAAAGGGGAGTTTTCAGCATATCAGCAACATCTTGGAAATGGAAATGCCACATCTTCCAGCACTTTCTGAGTAGTCAGTTTTCCCCTTCCCTGCCCATAATCCACTCGGGTCTTTGGCATTTACTGGAACTAGGAGTTTGGCATGACTTGTACTTGGAGTCTTGCTGTATAATGTCTGTGTGTTTCTATTTGCTTTCCCTTGGCCAGCTCTCTGCCAACATCTCCCTTTGCTTTCCAAGAGATGGTGAAAAGCACAGAATGCAAGACAAAGCTGTTGTTCCTCAGGTTGCCTTTTGGGGAGGCATAAGATACCTTTATTGCTATTTTCCTGATGGGACACCTAATCCACAGGGCAGTGAAGGGTCTTACAGACAGCCCCCAGGAGCTGCATTTGAACGAGATCTGGGTCTGATGAGGCCCAGGCAGGGCCAGGCTTCTCCAAAGAGGTTTTGGCTTCATCGTCAGTGACTCAGTTTACAGGGCCTCTAAGGCTGAGGCTCCGAAAAGTCATTCCCCTCCCCTGAAAAAATGTAGGGCAGTTATTTTTACTTAGGTTCCTGAAGATAGTTAATTTTTTTTCTGAATGTTATTACTTTTAAATTAATATTAAGGATCCTTAGTTATGTTTTACAAAGGCACTCACCCTTCTAGCTCAACAAAATAGGGGGGATGCCATGTATTATTTGCCAGCTCTACTGACACTGGTAGATTTGCTGAAGCAACGTGTTTCTACATTTCCAGACATTTTTCCTGTGGAGCTTTCTCTTCCATAGAATGGTTTTCTGTTTCCCCTTGATTTGAGATGAAAAGAAAATTGAAAATAATATGAAATTTTCCCACAGGACAGAATTTCTTTTGCAATAGCTAGGCTTCTAGGTAATGTCAGGAATAACACAAACCACTGCAATCAGTGAGCTTAATTTCAACTCTGTATTTATGACTTATGCCTTGGCATTTCTTTCTGAAGAATAATGACATAAACACACTTTACTCTCAGCTTGAAAATACCCATTAAAACTGAGAGCTACTGCACCAGCAATTAGGGTTTGTGAGCACCTATTTAATGCAGTCGACAGGGTTGTGACCTTGGTTCTCTGTCACTGGAAATGAAATTGCCTCCTGGTCCAGCCCATCTAATTGCTTCTGAGCTATAACACCAAGAAGATTATTCTCTCTTTATGGCAGATGACTTTGCTAGCACTGTGGTGAAGAAGGCATGAAGTGTTTCCCCAAGCCAGCAGTGGCCCAGACTCCTTGGATTTAAATATTTATCACAGAATCATAAATTATGGAATGGTTTGGGTTGGAATGGGTCTTAAAGACCACCCAGTTCCAATTCCCATCCATGGGCAGGGACACCTCCCACTATCCCAGGTCACTCCAAGCCCCATCCAACCTGGCCTTGGACACTGCCACAGCTTCTCTGGGCAACCTGTACCAGGGCCTCACCACCCTCACAGCCAGGAATTTCTTAATAATATTTAACCCAAACCTACCCTCCTTCAGCTGAAGGCTATCCTGCCATGTTCTATCACTGCACAGCCTTGTCCAAAGTCCCTCTCCAGCTCTCTTGGAGCCCTTTTAGGCACAGGAAGGGGCTCTAAGATCTCGCTGGAGTCTTCATTTCTCCAGTCTGAGCAGCCCCAACTCTCTCAGCCTGTCTTTATTAGATGTATTCCAGACCTGTGGTAGCTCTCTGCTGGACTCATTCCAACAGGTCAACATCATTATATAGTGCTTCTTCTTTACTCACTTAAAAATGTGACTTGCCTATTGATGCCAAGCAAGGCAAGGAAAGTGAGGGAGGACAGAAAATCAGACTCTTTCTTCTTAGTCTCTCTACAAGACTTTTCTTCTTGAAAAACCCTCCCTTCTCATGCTGTATGAGCAGGAAAGCAATGCAGCTCCCTATGAGGGGGAAGTGAAGCCTTTAGGAGCCATTGGGTTCCCTTTCCCCACCCTGAACTTGGAGGTGCAATGACAACTACACCCTCAGATTTGCTGTGCTGCTTGTTTTAGTCAGCTTTTCAGGAAAAAAAAAATTATCAGTTCCAGAAGTTTTCAACCAATTTCAGACCCATTCATCTGTGTGGCAGCAACTGCTGGAGCAGGTAAGACCCAAATCTTGCCAGGAGTCTTCTGCTCCTGCCTGCTCCCAGCACCAGGTGTCCCAGGCTTTAGTAACTTTTAGAAATGAAAAGCTAGATGTGAGCAAAAAACTGTGTTGAGGAAATAATCTGCAGAGTTGCTCACTCAGATTTCTGGTCACAGCTGCTCTGCTGTGCCAGGCACAAGCCAGTTTCTGAGAAGATGAATTACAGAAGCTAGTTTCTAACCTTGTCCAACGTAAAGCTGAGAGGTAAAGGGGTGTTTGCTCCTGGCATTTGGTGAAACTGCCAGGAAAAATGAGCTACACTAAAAATGAGTGTAGGCAGAAAGGTAAAATTGTATGAATCACACAGGGGTGTCAGTCCAGGGAGGAGAGGAAGTCGGCATGGAGGGGAAAATGAATAGCAAGAAAAAGAAATCCAACTACTCTCAAGAATTTGGATTTCCCAAGTGATGGAATTCTCATCAGTTTATGAAGGGAATTAGGTAATTTGATGTTTGTAGGGGATTAAGTCTATAAACTCAGCAGGTGCCTTTTGGTCCACATCTCCTCTGCTCACGAGATCTGGGGGCAAACTTTGCCTGCAAAACCATCTCCCTCCACCCTTTGTTCAGTTGGAGCAATTAACATAATTGCTTTTAAAAAAAGCTTTTGAATGCATTTTTGCTTCTCAATTATTCCTTTTAGTCAATTGAATGGGCATGAAATCCCCATTCTTCAAGGCAGAGACAGATCTGTTGAGCTTTTCACCATGTGAGTAGTACCTGGAGGAGTGCTATGCCACAGCAGGACCCTATGTGCTGGCTTCAGTCTCCAGACCCTTGGAACCTGGCTGAGCTCTCCCAGCTCCTACATCTAGCACTGGGAAACTACAAGGAATACCATGAAAGAGCAGAATGATCTTGGCCACCTGTATAAACATTCTGAATAAACAAGAGGAGGTTAGGCAGGAACAGGGCACCTCAGCATGAAGAGCCAGTTCCTAAACACAGGATGGGAAACCCCAGATGAATCCATCAGAGAAGGACTGGGGTGTTGAGGGTCACAAGCCAAACCCAAGCCACCACAGGCTGCAAATCTTGTGCTGTTTTGCTGTTGCTGAACAGCAGATGCCTGGCTGAGATGTGATTTGTGGGCATGATGCAATAAATGGCCTGGGGACAAGCATGGTGCCCAGTCTGGAGCACAACACCTCAGGAGAAATGCAGAAAACCCAGAGGAGAGGGGCCAGAGTGATCAGATGTCAGGGAAATATGACCTAGGAGGGAAGATTGAAAGAACCAGGCTCGTTTAAGCTAAAAGAGAGAATCACTGTGGTGCAGAACAAGAGCAGTTCCTAAGTGCATTGCGTTCATGAAAGCCCAAGCAAAGAGCCTGAGTCAACCTGATCTCCAGGAATGGGTGTGTCTTCATCTGCAACACTGAGATTAAACATTTGGAAAAGACTTTTGGAGAATGTGGACCTGTGGGACAGAGAAACACAGGTTGCTGGGTGGGTGGTGGCTGCAGCTCAGGTGCTGGAGTGGGCAGTGCAGAGGGACATCACCCAGATGGCAAAGGAAGTGATGCTGCTGCTGGGGCCAGTGATAGAACCAGGTGTCTCAGGGCTTTCTGGCCCTGGTTTTGGTGAATGTATAAGCTGGGGTGAGGGATGGCAGCAGGAAATACGCTAATTTATTCTTTTCCCATCTTAGTTTGCCCTGCACAAACCAGCAGCTTCTGTTACTCTTTGAAAATGTGCATCGACCACAAGTCACAGAAAAGTAGGAATGGCTGATATTTTTGTGTTTCAGTGTCTTTTTGTGGCAATTATTTATTTTTCTAAAGAAAAGTAATTTTATGTGTGTTTTGCAGGGAAAGCCCTGCTTTCTTTAGGGGGAGTGGGTGAATAACTCCTGTAGACAAACCTCAACATGGCATTCAATGGATTAAGTTGGACAAACAGCAAACTTCAGCATAAAATAATAACAAGGATTTTTAATAAATGCAGCCTTGGCAGAGAGAAATTATAGAAGATAAAGTGAGCAGTGATAGTTGGATATTAACAGAATAGTGCCTGCATCCAATGAAGGAGGAAATGGAAAAAGATAGAGCAACTACAGTCTTATTAAACTGATTTAATTAGTATTGTTGCAAACATAAAGGTGAAGGGAAAATGGGAAAAGTGCATCATTAATTTATAAATGTGGAGTGGGAAGACAAACTTGATAGTTTACTTCAGTGAGACATTGATTGTTTTCTGACTGGGTTTCAGTGAAGTGTAAACCGCAGCACTGCTTGGAGCACTTCTGCTGGGGAGATAGGCTGAGAGATTTGGGGTTGTTCAGTCTGGAGAGGAGAAAACTCCAGGGTGACCTCATTGTGACCTTCCAGTACTTAAGGGGAATAAAGAGGGACAGTGACTTTTTATGTGGGCAGATAGTGATAGGACAAAGGGGAATGGGTTTAAACTGAAAGAGGGGAGATTCAGACTAGACACTAAGAAGAAATTCTTCACTGTTAAAGTGATAAGACCCTGGCATGGGTTGTCCAGAGAAGCTGTGGCTGCCCCATCCCTGGAAGTGTCCAAGGACAGGATGGTTGGGGCTTGGAGCAACCTGGGATAGTGAAAGGTGTCCTGTATGTACAGAGTCACTATCGCTCTGTGATGAAACAGTGAAAGCAATAAGAGTGACATCAGAGAAAAAGAGTTGAAATGTTAAATACCTGACACTTCTTTTCAATGTTTTTGATTTGCTTTGAAACAGTCTTAATTCAAAAAAGAGGAAAAAAAAAAATCCAGTTCTATAGAAATTAGTTTTTCTAGCCAATTCTTTTAAACAGAATTTTCCATGCTTCTCAAAGGGTGAGGAAATAATCAATGAACATTGTTTGGGGAAATGTAGCACCTCTTCCCAACTGTGCTAATATTGGTGAGAAAACAACATTTCCTCAGGCCAACTTGTGAGGCAAATTTGGAAATGATTCCTTTTATACTTGGGCTCTATGGACTGCTCATGAATATTAGAAGTATGAGCTGTGCTGCTTAATTGTAGCTTCTTGTATGAGTCACATGATTATTTAATGAGGATCCTTGATTGGAGGCATGAGCAAACACATCTCTTATACACTATTGATTGTGCCAATTTCAGGGCTCATTTTCTCTTGATGCTGATACATAACACATTTGTCATTGGCCTTGGCAAACATTTCTTTGCCAGAAAAAAATCATTTCTCAAGTATCAACAGAAGATGATACATAGATTTAGCTAATATAAAATGTGTAATAAAGCAATGGAGTCACAGAATCACAGAATCATTTAGGTTGAAAAAGACTTTTAAGATTGTTGAGTCCAACTGTTCCCCCAGCACTGCCAAGGCCACCATTAACCCGTGTCCCTGAGTGCCACATCCACATTCCTTTAAATCCCTCCCTTCATCACTTCTGTATCATCTCCCCTGTAACAAAATTAAGAAAATAACATTAAGATTCACTTGTAAGATACACTTGGGTGGTGGCAGCTGTGGGAATTTTATTAGGTGAAGTCAGAATCCTCTTCAGGAAAGGCTGATCTGTTTGCTTTCCTAGCTCTGCTGTAAGCTGGGATCTTGGGGTTGTTTGCATTTCTGGTATGTTTAGGTTTCTCCTGGGCATGAGGGTGGCTGTAATTCTCACCTCAGAACAAGAGTGGGTGTTGCAGCTCCAATATAGCTGCTCCAGTGCCACATCTTCTGCTGATCTCTGGGTCTCATCCTGCATCCAGCATTAATGGGGAATCACAAGGTCCTCAAAAGGTCTCCACAGAATCATAGAAAGGCTTGGGCTGGAAGGGACTTCAAAGGCCATCTAGTTCCAGCTAGAGGAGATGGGTAGTTGTCACCATTTGTGGTACAATGCTTGTGCAACAATTTTCTCATGAAAGTTTGTTTATTAAGTTTGGGGGAAAAAACCCTTTATGTTTCCTGAAGACTCTATTAAAGCACACAGCTACACCAGATTTCAGAAGAGACTTCTCTGAAGTACCTTTTCATTGGATTTAAAGCTCTGTTTCATGAATATAAAACATGACATATGTGATCTTCCCTCTGCCTAGCAGCAAAGGCTGATGCTGATGTAAGACAGAGTCGATGACCTGCCTGGATTGAAAAATAATCTTCATTTTTGCATTGTAAAGGTCCATACAGCTGCACCAGTCCAGGATACCTGACCTACTTGATTTCTGAAGTTACAGATTTTTTTTATAGTACAAAAATGAGACTATCTGTTTGGAAAGTGACTCCACAGGTACAATACAGTAATTTTCTGTTCTAGCAAAGATGCCACCATTCCAAACGCTGACAATTATTTCCCAGTTCAAGTGAACTCTGTAAATTCATTGTGGTGACATGGCTATTTCCAAAATTCCCTGGTCTATGTGTTGGTTTAAATTATGAACAAACTGTCCTTTCAAACATGCTGCCAAGCCAGCCACAACCCCTTGAACCACAAACATAATCAAAAGCAAATTCTTTCCAAAACACAGAGCTGTTTGTTGAATAGATTCACTGACCAAAGGAATGACAGATTAAGTAAGAAAAAAGGGAAAGAAGTAACAGGCTTGGAAATCTGAAGCTTGGCATGGGTAAACAAGAGGGGATCATGGCAGTTCTTTGAGTATGCAGAAAACACACATTTGGGAAGAAAAAATGGAGAATGGTTATGGAAACATCTGGAAGGAGTGGTGTCAGATGGTTGTTTCCTTTTCGATTGGACCAGTATTTTTCTCATAAAATATGAAGACCAAATTTTCATGTTTTTCAATATTTGCAAATCTCAGTCTGTGTGCAAGAAGGAAAATAAGGTCTCAAACAGAACTCTGTTGCTTAAAATGCTTAAAATAATCGTGATACTCTCAGCTTTGCTGACTCAGCCTAAGTGGCCTGAGATTTTGAAGTGCTGGGAATACCAAATCTTTTACCAGTTGCTGCTCTGGGAATGCTACACCCATATTACCAAAACGATTTTATTTAGAGGGGAAAGCTCTGGCCACTACACAATTAGAAGATTTTAGCTTATGTTCCCACCACAGCAAAATCTTGTTGAGCAGGTAGCAGGGTGGCATTGACTAGAATATTTTTTCTTAATTCCTGCTTGTGGCTGGTGGTGCAGTTCTTGCTTGAGAGATTTGGTGGCCTCAAAGATATTTTCAACTGCAAGCATACACTTTCCCCCATCAACCACTGTGAAAATCCAAGGACAAAATCAATTTTTTAAATAGATCCCTAGACTTTTGTTATATGGCTTTGAGGTAACATTGCTTTCCCCACTTAGAAGGGAACATATGCGTTCTATGTAACCTTGAGTAGCTATGATAGCAAATTATTATGTTTTCTACAAAATGTTTGTGTTTTCTTTCACAAGTCAGTGGTCTTAAACTTTTAAAACATGATGTTAAAGTGGTGTTGAACTCTGGGCATTTTTTCATTTCATTGTGTGCAATGCTGAGATGAATTGCCATCCAGCCTGACATTCAAATGCTGGGATTTGAGTGGGGCTATAGTTAGCATCATTATCCCATGGGGCAAAAACATGATTTCTGAGGAATTTAGAGAAGTTCTTTTGCCATTTTCCACCTGAGGGTTTCTTGAGGATGTCCTGAGGATGGTCCAGTTGAGCATCACCATGTGATGCTCCCATCCAGCTGGACATCACCTTTGCAATACAAGATGCTCCCACATTTTAGGGCCCCCCAGGTGCAACACCACCTGCTGAGAGCCTCATATTTCAGGGATCTGAGGGCAGGACGTGGCACAGCTGTGGGTGTTGTGAACACGCCTGGGAGGGCTCCAGACTCTGCTGTCCCATTCCAGCCCTGGGTCACCCTCCTGTCACCTACCTGGTCCTGCTCTGTGTCCCCGGTGCCACGTGAATCACTGAAAGAAAGTCAAAACTCTGCATCATGGGGCACTGGGAGCAAATTGCTTCTCACTCAGGCAGTGAATAGCATTAGAATTTTTTAGGGTCTTTCTTTGGCTTTAATTGGATTTCAGTAATTTAAAATGCATTAGAAGTTTGCTAGCATAATCTGAATAATGCATTTATTCACTCAAACATTCTTGGGTATGTTGCAAACACATGGTGCAATTGTTTTGCCTGAATGATGTGCAGAGGTTCTGGTGGTCAGTGAGATGAGCTGGAATGAGCAGTGTGGGCTCAAACAGGGAATCGAGAGAAGAGGTTATTCCCTCTATTCATGCAAGGGTGGAGAGAAGGGAAATTGAGCTACCTGAGCTAGCTTTGAAATGCCTCTGCTTTGAGCAGGGGTTGGGCAGGAGCCTTCCAGAGGTCTTGTCCAGCCTGGTTTTTCCTGTGATTCTGACTTTTGAGACTCTGTTATATCACATTTCTCTCTGTTGTTCTTCTGCCTCCTATTCCTGACCACTTCCACCTGTTTCCCCATTATAAATATAAAGGTAATTAGGGCTATTGTAAAAGTTGGCTGCTGGCCCTCGAGGCTCTTCTGTACCAACAAAGGGCTTGGGTTGCTTCTCAAACCCAGCTGCATGTCTTGTTGCTCTGCTGTGTCTCTTCACTCTTTCTGGTTCACAGACTGAATTAGTGACATAAAATATATGTATTTCTGACTGAGACTAGGAATTTTCATTTTCCTCAGGAAAACAAACAAACAAACCAAATAAAAAGTTGTTTTTATTAAATCCCAGGTGTTCAATTTTCTCCCTGCCATTTCCTTTCACTTCACTTTGGAAACGACTTATTACTTTTATGAAAAGTCAGCTTGGGAAAAGATGCTGCACATAAATTGCAGTACAGTCTGCCACAACCACTGCGCAACAAAATCTTTCTTCTTAGCTAAAATTATTGGTTGAATTTGGCAGAAACTTCCAAATGTTGGGGTCAATCAAGTGTGAGCTTTTCAGCCAATGACCTGTCAAGACCCCAAGTCTCACCCATCTTCAATTCTGGCAGTCTCTCAGGGAATTCCTGTATCCTTTATTTGTGCTACAAACGCCATTTTTTAACAATATAAAGCAGATATTTGCACTGGTGAAGCTGCTGCTGGTTTCAAGGAGGAATAATCTGGCACTGGAGTGGGCTTTTTCTTGTTTTATAGGAGTGAGAAGCTGGGCTGAAGCTAAGAAGAAAGGTGAAGGTGAAGGGATGAATTTTCTGTGAGGTGATTTGACTGGGCAACTGGAATGGGGACAGCCCCCTCTTCTGTGCACATCTCTTTTCCTGTCTTTGTCCCTCTTTTCCCCATCCTCAGAGATGAGGAATGGTTTCCTCTTGGAGCTGGCACTCTTTGCCAGCAGCATTTTGTGCAGAGGGGTGGTGATAACAGAATAAGGGCAAGGTGGAGACAAAAGTGCTGGTGTTGGCTCATGTGCTGTGCTGTCAGTTCATGGGTGGAAAACCTGATTAACACGTGAAGTCTTGATTTCTCCAGGGGGAGAAGTGTTTGGCCATGAATCTGCTGCTCCCAGTTGCACTGTGGTGGGACCCAGCTCACACCAGCTGGTTTGGATCAAGGCAAAGGGATGAGAGCAAGAGTGTCTGGCCACATCTCTCCTGCTGTGGGCTGGCTTGTTTATTTTCTGGCTTAATTTCCATGAGCAACGTGCACTTCTCCTGCTGTTCTGCGCACTCTGAGGTTGTGACAACTCTTGAGCAAGGCAGGAAAGGAGAAAAGAAGCACCATTATCTAATTCAGTCGGCAGCTGCTGGCATTGAAGGAATGCTGGGCCTGAAAGTGGTACTCACTTTGCCTTCCTCAGGCCTTGACTTTCTCAGGAGAAATCCCCTCTGTTGAATGCTGTGGTGTGAGGACAGAGTGTGATGTGGGGTGGGTATTCCCAGGGAGACCAGAAAAAACACCACAGTGGGGGTTTGAGTGCTGCAGATGATAGGGGGACACAAACAGGATCTCCAGGTAGAGAGAGAATGGGAAAGTGTTAGGAGAGATGCTGTGGGCAGTGGAAAGCAGGCAGTAGCCAGCAGTTCTGTATGGATGAGCCATCTCTCCAACCATCCTGGGCAGTGCCTTGCTCTGTGGAGGTGCCATCCTGGCCTTGTGAGCTGCAGTGCTCTGCCTGTCTGCACAAAATAGGCCTCTCAGCAGGACTGAGCAGCTGTGCTCAGTCAAAGGACAAAGGTGGACATTTGCCACCATCCAGGCTGTAAAAGTCACGTGAATGAGCTTGAGAACACTCAGTCTCCAGCTTGTGGTGGTAACTGATCTGCAGAAGGCTTGGGCACCAGAGGGCACCCACCAGGAGGTGATGTTATGGAGGATTACATGGAGATTGTAGTCAAGTGGAGGATGGGAATGGCACACAGAGGTTTGTAGGACAGAGGGGTGAAGGTATTGACAGAAACCTCTGCTGTGCTTTGCTGTTGGTTTATAAAAGCTGTGAGGTGTGCAGCCCTGCTGAATAACATTTATTTCCTAAGTGTAGTTTTCCAGAAGTCAAACTGTGCTGCTGAGCCTTCATTCCTGAATACTGTAATATAGTCTGCCCCAAATATAATCTGCTGTGCCATTTTTCTGCACAAAATAGTCTTTTCTCACAGCAGAAACTCCAGCAACCCTTTACTGGGTGGAGTAGATGAAAACACGTATTTCAATCCTGAAAAAATATGGAGCCTATTGTTAAGCCCTAAATGTGTTTTGAAAGGAGGTCTAAACAACGAAGAAATATTTACCACAGATATTTACTACCTCTTTTTGCAGAATGCTGCCTCTCTGTTGTTCCTTTGAAAAATCTCTGCTGGAGTTCTTCCAGTAAGACCAGTGACATCCACAACATCTCTGCCCCCCCTGCATGGGCTGTGCCCTGCTGTGAGTGCTGTGGGTGACATGTGGGGTGGCAGATCCAGACCCTTGGCCACTGCAAGCCAGCAGCTCTCCCCTGAGGTCTCTTCCCTGGTTCTTTGAGTTCAGGTGGGCCATGGATTTGCAAAGGCCTATTCCAAAACCCTCTTGTGCCCCAGGGCTATCCTTGGGAAGGGTGAATCTAATCCCTCACGGTTTGCACTTTGCTGAACTTTCCTTGCTACAGTCCTATCTTGATTTTTCCAAGAATGTATTTGGCAATTGCTTGGAGGCCTTTTGGACCCCCCCTTTCTGTTTTCTTTGGATTGCAGGCATGGAAAACTGTGTGCACAATATGCTAAATACTTTCATTAATTTTACACTGCTTACAAGTTACTCTGGCTCCTGACCCCTCACAGCAGCTGAGTAAGATGGGGTTGACCTTTCTCTAATCTGCAAATTGAGAAATTTGTTAGTGATATCCCTTAGTTATGAAACTGGGATTATTCCAGCATGGATAAAATCTGGAGGCCATCAACTGCTCTAGTTGAGCTTCTCTCTAGCTGGGAGCAGGAATACATTTCCCCCTACTATAAAACTGGCTGGGTGCATTGTTGGGGAGTGTACACCACCTCTTTTAAATGCTACATTCAAGCCAGGATGTCCTTTGTTTATGTTTTGAGTAGGAAAACGAAGCCCTTGGCAATGCACTCTGTTACAGTAGGAGTTAATATGTGGTCTGGTATCCAGGCCATTTCCAAGGAGATGTGATGTTTGCAGGTCATCCCGAGCATCCAGGCTTGTCCTACTTGCAAGCAACCAAGCAGTTCTGCTCCTGCTGGGGAACGTAGCCTCACCCAGCTTGGTTTTTCCTCCCTTTCTCTCCTGAGCACCAGCTGGACATGCCTTTGTTTGCTCCTGTAAGTCCCCACACAGGAGTCGAGTCACAGGGTCCCTGTCAGTCCCTGTTGGTCCCCTGCTGGCTGGCACAGCCCTGGTGTCAGACAGGGCCCCTCTCCACCAGCCCATCACAGCCAGCCCCTGCTGACACCGCGACAGCGCGTCTGAGACGCCTCCCGCTTCCCTCCTTCCCATCTGTCTCGTGGGGAAAAGCACAAAGAGCAGCCTTATCTGCTCTGACAGGCAGGGTTATGCAGAGGAGAGCTCCTCCTGGAAAGCAGATGGGGCCAGTTGAGAGTGGGCAGGGAGATGTGCTAAGTAAACCTGGACCAGCCAGCGCTTTGGGCAGGTGGTGGGGAGAACACATGTGCCAGGCATGGAAAGGTAACCACCATCCACAGGCTTGACTTCTGGCTGTTATAATCTGGTAAAACTTCCATGCAGGAGCTCAGGGACGTAGTTGTATGCATAATATTTACTGCTGTCTCTAATGGATGATAAAAAGCCCTCCAGATCATCCTGTACGATGGTGTTTCCCTTGTGGGAGTGGCTCCAGCTGAATCCATGTGCTGCTGGGTGGGATGTGAGGATTTGCTCTGCAGCTGTGAACATGGTTTGTGTGGCCTCTCTGGCCCATCCAGGCAGACAGACACCTGGGGCTCAAGAAACAGTTAACTGCATCTTCAGGATAAACTAGGAAAAATAAATGGCTCTCGAGAGTTTCAGAACTATTTTTCAGAAATATTTCTGCTGCTTCCTTTGATCAGTTCAAAAGAGGAATTAGCTGCTGTGTCTGCGTTTGGAAATAAACTGTGGAAAGGGGCATCCTTCAGAAGATACTGACATGTGCAAGGGGGGCTCACGCTGGGATGATGAAATTGAGGGTGAAACCCCAACAGGGCAAAATTCCCACAGGTAGACCCAAGGTCCTGGAGAACGGTCATTTTTCCTGACCTTCTCCCATGTCCCTGCTCTGATGTGAAACCAGGGAGAGTCCTGGGATGGTACATGGCAGTACCTGGTAACGTGCACAGGGTCACTGACCTGGCAATCTTTGAGGGCATCAAAAAACATCCCAGTAAATAGAGCAAGGGAATGTTTTCCCTGTCCATAATAGGGAAAGCTCCTGAAGGTATTTGAAGAACATGGTATATTTGCTATAACTTTGTTTTGACATTTTCCAGAACATTTTTCATGTTGTTTGCAAACAGAAGCCAAAACCTCCAGGTAGTTGTTGCTACTAAAAAATTGAAATTCTTTGATCTAGGGCTGTTCAGAGCAGCAGAGACACAGTGCAGGACAGGGAGAAGGAAGGGGATTAGAAGCCTCTGTCAGGAAGGGGTCAGTCTTCCTGGAACAATTTCCACCCCATCAGATACCAACATTTTCATGCTTGGAATGAAAAACAAAAGGCTTTGACCCAAGAAAAACCCAAAGCCCAGCCTGGAATGGTGTCGTGGTTTAGCATAGCTGGGAGTTGTAGTTAAGGAAACCATGACACCATTCCAGGCTGGACTTTTCCCCTAATCCATTGAATCCTGCTGACTTTAAAACATGCCCATGGTGGGGTTTGCCAGGAGTGGGGGAAGTTATGTATAAAAAAGACTCCATCAATCACAAAATCAGAACAGCTGATCATGAAACACAGGGAGGAGTTTTTCCTCACTCTTTTCAATAATGAAAGGTGCCTTTTCCAGCAGCAGTTCTGCCAGATCCCCTGCAACCCACAAAGAGCTGAACAGATGTAATAAAAAAGAGAACAGTGGAAGTACATCCTATACTTTTGTTGTGGTTTTGCCCTCACAGTGCCTTTGGACCTCCACTCTTTTTGAGGTGGGAGCTCCACTGCAGCTCAGGGGCTGCCCAGTAGGGCTGGGCTTTATGGTCCCAGTGCTGCTTCCCTCCTCCATCGTCCCCACACGCTGTGTCTGTGCAGGAGGCAGGCCCTGACTGCTGACTCTGTGTGGGCTGGGGGTTCCCAGAGATGTCTGGCATTCCTAACTAGCAGCTTTTTCTCAGCAGCTGAGCATGCCAGGCTCTTTAATCACCCTCCTAGTGGCAAACACCCTCCATTGCTCTCCTGTGGGATGGGAAGAGAAGGTTCAGGGGGTCAAATCTGACCCACCACCACCCTAGCCCAGGTCTGAGGGGACAGGAGAACTGCTGAACTGTTCAGAGCTGGTGAGTGGGCAGCGGCAGCCATGAGCACAAAGGTTTTTTGGGCTGCGCCACACAGGGGACTTCCTCCTGTTGGGAGAGCATCCTCCATGGGCAGTGGTGCGGGGAAGTGAAGCCTCCCTTTACCCATCAGGAGAGATCAGCCCAGCAGGCTTGCCTGCCTCTGTGGTACCCAGGGATGGCCTCTGCATCTCCTGCTCGTGCAATATTAATGCACCTGATCTGGTAAATGGTGTGGGTTTTACTCTTTGTTAGGTGGATCAGTGACCCTGCAGCTGTCCCAGCCACCATGGGCCCTCCAGAGAGCTACAGAGCTGCCTAAAGAGAGGTTGTGAAGCATCATTTCCACAGCCTTGTGCAGATGAATTAGGTTGCAGAGAGCTCACACGTGAATAAATGCAGTTTTGGGAACACACAGGTTGGCAATGTTGAGGCTTGGTGAAACCTGTGGGGCCAAAGGCACAAGTGTTTGCTGAAACTGTGCAGTGAGTCTGTTTAAGAACCAGGGAAGGAGGGATCCATGGTGAAAAGTGACAGACCTTCCCTAAAGCCTGGAAAATAGCTGAGGAAAGAGGAAAGTATAGCAGGCAGGACAAAGCCTCGCCTCCAAGCCATGATCTGCTGCAGGACTGGGGTGTCCCCTGAGAGCCCCGGCCACTGCAGCCCTGCAGGGAGGAGGATGAGGAAGAAGAGGAGAAAAAGAAGGTGGAGGAGGAAGAAATCTCCAGGGACTTCCTTGCAGTGTAGTGGGAGGTGTGGGGAGGCCCTTCTGCAAGGGATGTCCCCAGATTGCCAGTGTGCCTCTGGCACTTCTCTGTGCCACGCTGACACCCCAGTTACACTCCAGAGCTCAGTCCCAGGCTGCTCCCTGCATCAGCAGCAGCAGGAAATTCATCTTAGCCCCTTGCCAAATGTGGATGTGGGAGAGCCCCTGCCTGCACTCGCTGGGCAGGGACTGAACTGCTAATTAGGAGCCCAGGCTGAGGCTGTCAGGACCACCCCAAAGAGATTTGGAGACATGCACTGCAGTCATTCTGGTCTGTTAAAACCAGTAAGGACCTGAGCCTAACACAAGATTTCTGTCTCCATCCTAATTTTGGTGTCTCAGGGTTGCCTCCCCCTCTTCACAGGTTTCTGTCTCTAGCATCTTGCAGGCTGCACCAAGCACCTTCAAATCCAGCTTTCAGCCCTGGAGAAATTCTTGGGGTTATTTGGTGGTGAGCAAAGTGACACACAGAGACCATGGCCCTCCAAATATCACCTCTAATAGTTCACTCTTAAGGGGAAGGCAAGGAAGCGTGCTGGATTTTCATTTGTATTTATTACTATTCACCCATGGAACTACAGGCCGTGAACCAGTTTTGTGCATAGGCATTTTCACATTTTTTGCAGCCTGGTTTCATGTGACAGCTATAGCACAGATAATGTTGCTGCAATAACAATTTGTTGGAATGTGTTGGGCTCCAAACCTGTTTGGTGCCTTCCCTAGCAGAGGGAAGAACCCCTTGTTAGCAGCACATGGAGAAATGATGTCGGAGAGTTTCTCTCCAGCAAGTAGAGCCCTCTGAACCAGAGCCCTTATGCAATTATGTGTGGTTTTTTTGACTCCAGATCCTAAGAATGTCTCTCTTGAATAGCATGATTCTTGCTAGTTCGTTCATCTGTGAATTTCCCTGGCAGGTAGCGTATAAATAGCGCTGAGACACAGGCGATCCACGAGTTCTTTTCAAAATACAGCATTGAGTCATTTTAAAGCCTCCTACTGTAGCTCTTTTAAAGATTAACTCATTATTTTAAGTGTAAGATTTATGCCTGAGAAAGAAGGATAAAACCCTGGCTTAAGTTGTTCTTCCAACAAAGTACCTTGTTTAAAAACCCCTAAATAAAATGTCATGGGAGCTGGCCTGCGAAGTGAGCAGGGGACATCTGGCTATCCCCACCAGGGGCTGGCTGTTCATCACCCAGAGGCTACACTGCTTACTAGAGCCAGGAATAGAAACCAGGGTTCCTTATTCCCAGGAGCCCTTTGCCATGTAGGGCAGAGCAATCCAGCTGGTTCCCCCCAGTCTTTTCTCTCTGCCTGACCCCAGGCACTGCTCAGCTTTCAGTAATTAGGGTAGAATTAGGGCAAGATCCCAGGGGATGGAGGCTGCTGGAGCAGGGCTTGCACAGAGTGCAGAGCTCTTCTGTGTATTGAGCTGAGCCTCCTTTACCACCTGGAAATGTTGTCTGAAGAGAACTAGGGGATTTGACACACTTGTACAGGTCTGGCATCCCAGCAGGTTATAGCAACAGCCCTGCCCCTGGGTATCCAGAAATACCAGATGTGTCTGCGCTGCATATTCAGATAAACACCTGCTGTCAGTGCACTGGGCATCCAGAGCCTCCACTGGCACAGGCTGGAACACCAAAGCAAGCAGGAGAACTGAAAAGACATCATTTCTCTCGTTGCTCATGGTGTGTGGGGTTAGCAGCCTGAGGAACAACACAGTGTGGCTGGTGCTGACTGCACACATCAGATGAATAACGTTTCATTCAAGCAGTAGGAGAGCTCCCAAACAGACCCAAATGTAGTGTCCTGCTATGAAAGCAGCCAAAGACTCCTCATGTGCAAGATACCACTGCACTGCTTGTGTTTAATTAGTTAAGGGCTCTTTTGTTTTTCATACGGATGCAACACAGCACAATTTTAAAGGGCTGGGTCAAGATTTGCTTCCCCATTAAGTTAGACCAACTTTTTTCTTTATTTTTTTCTTTTTTCTTTCTTCTTTTTTTTTTTTTTTTTAATGGAGGGAGTTCTGGGAGGAGGGGGCAGCTCTGGGACTGTCGGTAAATCTGAAGTGGGATATGCAACCTGATGAAATCTGCAAAGAGAGTTTCAGTAGGATACCTAGGTGGAATTTTCCTTTCCTTGATGATCAAAACATGCCTGACTGCCCTGCCCAGAGCTGCTATCTCCTTTGCTAGATGCACTGTGCACATGTATATTGGAATTAGTCCTCTTCTTTCAGTCCATCTTCCTGCAATGTGGCATCGGGATTCTGCCCTCGGCGTGAAGTGTGGTAGTGACTTGTTCCTCCTGCAGGGTCAGAGGAACACAGGCAAATTCTGTAAATCATAAACATCTCTGACGTCTCTAAAAGTTCAAGGTGAAGATCAAAAATAGCCATTTGATGCCCAAGACTTCTGATGCATCTTTAGCTTGTGGTTCTGCTGACAGGAGCTCTGTGAGTCACACAAGCCATCAGCACCCTGCTGTGTCCCAGAGCACTTTTAGGGGTCCTTCTTGGGACACTCCTGCCACATCTGCTGTCAGCTAGGAGCCACAGAGCAGCAAGATGCAAAGGTGATGCCCACAGGGACACAGTTTTCCTGGGGCACTCGGGCTGGGACGGACATTGTGAGTGGAAATAATCTGCTGAAGGTCAGACCCCCTGTGCTGTGTTGCAGCTGGGCAATGACATGATGAAGTTTGCAGTCTTAATGGCTGCTGATGTTATGATAAAGTAATATATCAAAGTAAAAAGTGTTTCTTCTTAAAAACCAAGTGAATAGATTTGAATCCATCTATTATTGAAAAGGCAATAAGCAATATGCTGTGCTGGGTCTCTCACAGAGGCTCCCTAATTGCATCCTTGGCTTGGGAGGTTGCACAACTTGAAATTGTAGTTACCTTCCTGGAGAGTTCAAGTATCCATAAGGGCTGAAAATACACTGGGAATTGTGGTGCATGAGCGTGGGCACTTGGGATACAGCAGAGTTGAGATGGAAGTGCAGGAGGAGGAGCACGTGGCCTCCTCCATTCACTGGAACAGTTTAATGTGAAGAGAGGAAAAAAAAGATAGCAAAGCTAAAGATCAGTTGCATTTCATGGATGGAGGGTTACGGGTGGAAGGAAATGGTCCTCCTTGGATTTAAATCAGAATTAAAAATTGAATCATTTAATCTGACATCCTCCAGAACTCATGCTTAAAGATTTCATCTTACAGTGCTATGGCAAGGTCAAACTCACTCTGTCAGTAATTACCTTGGAAGTCAGAGTGTCTTTCTGTGCATGCCCATATTTGAAAAGGATGGGAAATAGAAGAAGCCTTTTCATTTCTTCCTAGCTTTTGGTATATTTGAAATAAGTGTCTTTCCTTGTTTTGTGTGGTTCTTCAACACTTTTGATGGATTCTGATTCACATGTGCTGCGTCTTTCCATAGCAGGTGTGGAAATATCAAGGCCAACAGAGTAAACAGATGGGGAAATTAAGTAGGGTGCCCAAAGGCACACACCTCTCCCCAAACCAGGCACAACATGAGAGTTTGCATCCCTGTGTCATGTGCAGGCTGCCTGACCCCATCTCTCTCTTCTGTACCATCTATGAGTGTGAAAACACACGGAGACTTTTCTTTATCAAGTCCTCTTCTGCTCTGTGGCTCAAAGCTGGAAATTATTTCACAGCACTTCTTTTAATCTTCTTTGACAGTTTTTTTGTATAAAAATAAAGTGGTTTTGACAGTGGGATAAAGCAGCACTCACAAGTGTTTGCCTGAGTTCTGATCAAGTGCTAGGTGGCTCATCCAGCAATGCTCCTCTTCGTTTCTGAGGGGCTGTTCCTTGATAATGTGGATATTTGTTATTCATAATCTGCTGCTGGTTACTCTCATCATCAGCTGGAGGAGACAACATAATGTGAGTTAATTGTTTAGTTCCACAGCATCTAATGAGTAGTGTATATATTCCAATAGAACAATTTGCCATAGCTCCATGGGAGAGAGTATTAAGTGTTCAGTGACAACATGCAAATAATGAACATATTTATAGAAAGCAGAACTGAGGGACAATAAAAGAGCCCAGGTTTATGGATAATTTATTCAGAACTATCAATATGATAGTTAAGGAGATCCAGATTAAAAACTTAGATACGCCATTTGGGAACTCAGATAGAATTCCTAGCTTTTTAAAAGTTCAAGCCTTTTGCAGAGTTTATTGAAAGCAGTGGGAGGACATCTGTGAAAGATGGTGGCTGTTCAGTGTTTGGTTAAAAGCAATCCAGCCTTTTTGTCTGGCACTGGTGATACAGTTCCCCCATAAGCAAATTTCTTGCCAACATGTTTTCAGCAAGGCAGTGCTTGATTCTTACTTCCAGCCCTCAGAAAACCCTGGATCTCGGGTGAGCATACTCAGAAAATGTCTTATCACATCCATCTTACAACATCAATCAAGGTCAAGGCACTATTGAGATTGGTACTCTATGGATATGTAATAAAAGAGATCCTCCCTCAGAGGTGCACAGAACCAAAATAGTAAATGACCCCAGTTCCACTGACATGACTTCTTTGTATTCCCCATTTCTCCTTCACTTTCTGCCTCTGGCTTTTCAGGCTGTAGCCATTTGGGACAACACTATCTTCTTTTCTCAGCTTTCAGCATACAGGAGTATAAATCACTACTGGGGCTCCTATTTCAATTTATTGAAATTCAAATAATTGACAATAACAGTTCGTGCACTACAGTACTGGATTGTGTTCTTGTGTCCAAGAGCACAGGTTTTTACAGCCCTGAGGTACCAGTGCACCAGATGTGCACAAGAGAGGCAGATGACATCTTTAAGAGCATTTCTCTTTGGAAAGTATGGCTTGAAAGTCAGGCTTGAACCTGTTTTAAACCTATTTTGAGCACCCTGCATTTATGTATTCTGTGAACAGTGTGGTGTGGAGAAGCTGCAGGAGACAATAAACCCACGTGCAATGCACAGTGACTGAGCATGAGTGGGGAGCAGTTGTATCTCCTCGTACAGATCAGCACCAGCAGTTGCTACTGCTCCACCTCTGCTTTTAGCGAGCACAACGCAGCCTTTGAAGAGCTCTTGAAATTCCCATGTTGCTTCTTAAGAGACAGGCAAGGCTTTCCAGGCTGGCTTTTTTAAAGAGTGTTTCATTGTAATTGTCTGTTAAATCTACATTATTAGAGGTTTCATTGACCCCTCGACACAGTGATCAAAGGACATTTGCCACACTTGATGGCAATGACAGCCACAGACTTCAAGTAGATGGATAAATGAATTAGCTGGGTGATAGGTTTCTTTCTTTCTTTCTTTCTTTTAAACACCCAAGCCAGAAATCAATCCTTATAGTGACAAGGTTTATTGTGCTAAATTCCCTTGGCATTACAAACTCTCTTTTTCTTTCCCTCCCCTTAAAAAAAAAAAACAAAAACCCAGGCAGATATAGCTGATGCTGTGTCGCATCCCACGCGCTCGTGTTGCTCCTGCAGTCTGTTGCTTTTTGGGATTCACACACACATTTGCATTTGCAAGCGCCACTATTGCTGTGCAGTAAACACTGCTCACGGCTCTCTCCTCAGAGAATCCAGATGTCTTCCTCTCAGGACTCTGCATTTAGCTTTAGATTTCTCAGCCTATCTCTTCATGCACTGGATGTTCTTTGCTTTTGCATAGAAACCCCGATCCTCATCGCAGAAATTGCGTTTCGTGGTGAGGACACTGATTGGGAGTGAAAGGTATTTATCTTCCAAAAAACAAGTTTCAGTTTCATTCTCCTGATCCCATCAGGTCCCCGTGGGTAGGTCTGTGCTTGGAGCACTTTTCCCATGCAGCCAACTCTGCCTCCATCAGCCGTGTGCCCTTCAATTGCACATGGAATGTGCAGGTATTTGCTGGCTTTTAGGAGATGAGTAAGAGAAGGATTTTAGTTTTGTGGTCGTTTAAATGAAGGGGGGGAAAAAGGAGAGAAGACATTCAGCTCACTTTTTTTTAGCAAAGGAAGGAGCCATCTGAATGAAGAAAGGGGTCAAACCCCTCCTGTCGGTGAAGAAATGAGGAGTGAATCCTGATCACCCTGAAGCCTGGTGGAGCTTCCAGTGAGTGCAAGGATCAGGCTATCATCCTGTGAAGTGCTGCAGCAAGTTCAGTGAGATCTGGAGAAAGGTGCATGGATTGGTTGATGTGTTTGCTCTCCCTCCCCCTTCAGCCCAATGTTTGTGCTGTTATGACACCTCGGACGTGGCATCAGAGCTGTTTGCCAGAGCCAGAGCAGCGCTGATGGCCTGGGGACACAAGGCACAACTGGTAAGGAGAGATAACAACTTCTAATGGACCAGCTAATACTGGTAGGGAAAACAGACAGCTCCCAGGCACAAGTGCTCCCTCATGTCTCCTCCTGTTTGCCAGGGGCCGTCTCCAGCATTGTGGACATTCAGAATGAGGATTTGCATCTCCAGGGCACCAAGTTCCTGCTGAGCAGGATGAAGGACCAGCTCCTCAAGCTCAGCACAGGCAGAGGGTGATTGTTTTAAGTGAGCAATTCTGTTTGCATCCCTGGGTAGAAACATTTTCTTTTTTTTTTTCCACATGATTTCCCAAATCAGGACACTAATCAGGTTCAGATGGCTACTGGGAGCAGAATCACCAGCTGCCTCTCTTTCCCCTGTTTTGCTACAGCAAAGGAAGGGAGAAGGGTTTTTAGCAATCAGTTGGGTTTTACTAATCCTTCTAGGCAAGTTGTGTGGGAACTGTATTTTCCCTAACCCCACTGGTGTGTCATCCTGGAGGACTGAAGTTATCACAGAACTGTGGAAGGTCTAGCAAAACAATAAAAACAACATCATTATGAAAGAAAGTCAGCTCAGTGCTGGCATTGTGTGTAGTCTGATGTATACTTGAAGAGGGTTATAAACACGTTTATGAATGGACCTGCATAATGTGCTAAATGAGAGACATGAGTAAGGAGAAGGTCAAGCCAAGAGATGGTTGCACTCAAGGACATGGTTTTCATACAGGAGACATCTGCAGAGAGGGGGAGAGAGAAAAATATGTCCCAATTACAAAATTTTTGGCTGCATGCAACCACAGGCAGCCTCCAGGGAAAGCTCTGTGGAGCCATCAGGGTGGTCCAGTCATGGCATGGGAAAAGGCTCTTTAACATCCTACCCTGTGGATGGAAACACTCCACAACACACCCTGCTTTGCCCTGTGTGCTCCCTGATTCCAGCAGTGCCAGAGGGGCATCTCTGACCCCTCCTGTGCTGCTTTTCTTGGCCCTGGCCCCCACACAGCTCAGCACTACCCATGGGGTTGGCCATGGCACCAGCGTGTCTCCTGCCTCACTTGGACCCTCTGTCTCCTCTCCCCATCTCGCCATAACTTCTTGTAGGAGGGAAATCATCTACTGGAGTGTGGCATTTTGCTGTCTTTTTTCCAGAGGTGGGTGGAGGGGGGAAAATAGAAGTAATTTGATTTTTGATGGCTCTTTCACCTTTTTGTCTACTTTATAACCTCAATCTGCAGGAGAGGAGTTCCTGTAGGAGGAAACCAGGATGACTACAATGTCCAGGACCAGGACTGTAGCAAGGGGAGTTAATTTGACCTATAATGCAGTGAGATTTCATTTGTAAAATACTTACTGTCACTACCAGAGGCCAGTGTTTTCCTCCCTGCACAGGCAGTGACTCAGCTGGTCTCATGCATGTGGAAGATCAGGGGCTCAAAGGGGATTTGATTTAGCATGACCTGCTGTTTCAGCTGGTACACATGGCCTCCATAAGCTCACAACTTATCAAAACATGTGCCTGCAGCAGAGCAGGGAATTCGCATCTCAGCTGATTTGCAGATGGGGGATGTTCTTGAGACAGCGTGGGTTTGGCTGAAGATTTATTACAGGACAAATGCTGAAACCATCA
Source organism: Monarcha castaneiventris obscurior (assembly GCA_026261815.1). Classification (NCBI taxonomy): domain Eukaryota; kingdom Metazoa; phylum Chordata; class Aves; order Passeriformes; family Monarchidae; genus Monarcha; species Monarcha castaneiventris. Next base: position 5,247,000 of record JAMPIT010000894.1, on the reverse strand, counting down.
AAAAAAATGGGGAGATGATGTTTTCAGTTTTCAGTGCATTACTTGTGAATGGAGCTGCTGACAGCCAAATACTTTAGCAGATATAATGATCCACTTCACTGCTTGTTGAGCCAAAGCAGAGTGAGTTCACCTGCCTCAAGTGGCCCCCTGCATACCCCCCTTACTGCACAATGTACCTTAGTGATATTTTTAGTATAGGCTAACATGTTTATGTCTTAAAACAGGGAAGCTTTATCCAGTGCGTTTGAAATTTGAAATTAGCATTAGCATTCCCACTCGTGCTGCATTTGGAGGGTGGATTCTATGCCCAATAGCAAGGACTGGGCTCTGGACTGATCCAAGCTCTCCAAAGCCATTCTGCTTTCTGCACTTACCCAGAGAAGCAGATTATTTACTGTCTGAAATGGCTGACTACAAATCTCACTATTTCCCCCAACAATTGTGGAGCACAGGTGTTTTGAAGCTAAAATCTGGAAACTAAAAAAGCATCTTAGATCCTTTACCCCCCCTCCCCTTTCCTGAGTGGTATTGAGGATTACCACATGTGGTTACATAATAATTTCCCCTCACCCTGAGCTTTTTAGCAATTAATTAGTCAGGGATTTGAGGGAAAATATGTCTAAAATGGTTGAATATTTGCTTACTGGTCCACAAATGTGTCCTATTTTTTCAAAGCTGCTGTTCTAAAAGCCTAAAAAAAAACCTTTTAAAAATTGGAAAAATCCATTACCATTTTTTTTGGCTTTCATTTTATGCATCTTTATTCAGTGACCATGGGTAAGGAGGATATGGAAAGCTAACACACAGCAGGGAGAACACCACTCCTAGTGCCAATAGGTTATGCAGAGCCTCTTCTACCCAGCCAAAGGTGATTCAGGTACTTCTCTTTCTCAAACTGCTGTTTCCTCAATGTGTCTCTCAGACAAAACTCTTCTGTAACCCCCAGCGTGGCTCTAAAATTGCTCAGAGCTGAGGAGTGTGAGATCTGCTTCATTCAGTGCCCAAGATCAAAGCCATCCAGGATGTTAACATCATCCTCTGAGCCATGCAGTGACCTGCTGGGTCAGCCAGAGCCTTTCAAAGCTGCTGCTTCCTAAAAAGCTTTGTAAAACCTTTGACTGCTTCGAGGTCTGCAGGTGAATCGTGCAATGTAGGGGCTCGTTTATTTACTACTGATTCCCACCAAAACCCTTATGACAAGGAGAGGAAAAGTCACTGGGATTCCTTGGCTCAGAGAGGAAACTTTCCTGTGAGCTGAAAATAGAGGAGGTGCCCTGTTACAGGTATCTACACACACAGCTTTCAAAGCAGAGCTGTGTTTTTTTCCAGCCCCTGTATAAGCTATGTTGAGATGCTCCTATCCTTCGGAAGATACCTCCTCTTCTTCCTCCATCCCTCTCCTTTCTCTGTGCTAAAAAGGGCTGTAGAACATCTTTGTCCCCAATAAAGATCCCACTGAAGGAATGTTTCCAGCTTTACGGGCTTCCCTTCTTATTTCTGCCTGCAGACACCAGCTCACAGCAGTGCGACGAGTGGGTGCTAATTATGGAGAACCACATTCGACAACAGAGCCTTGCTGCTGGTGAATACAGAAAAATTGCTCATTAGAGCAGCATGGTATTTAGTCAGATTGGCTTCCCTAGATATTAACATTCTGGCATTAATGCAGACTGGCAGCATGATACTTGAATAAAACCATCTCAGGATAAGACATGCAGAAGGGCTTGTAAAATGTTTGTCCCACCTGTGGGGTTTGCAGGGCATTTCTGCTGGGGGCTCCTGTGTGCTGCTTTAGGGAAAAAAAAAACCACCCCTGGATTTCAATAACTTGCACATACAATTTCTTGGTGGTTTTTTCTTGCCTCACTGGGCGTGGTGCATCAAGCATATGCTTTATTTCTGTGGGATTACGCTGTGCTTGATTATCTTTCTGGTCATCCAGCTTTTCACTGCACTGTTTGGTGTGATGGTGCTGTATCCATGGTGCAGGTGGCAGGGCTCTCTGCTCGATGCCTCTCTGTGCACAGCACAGCGTGTGACAGTGAGGCCACCCTACAAAATGTATTGGTTGTAGCTGTTGCACAGAATAACTTCATAAAGGAGGCTCAGCCAAAGCCTGTTTGAGCACAAAAAAGCTTCAGGTGCCTAGTTTTAATGCAGGAAGGGTTTAGCATGATGGTTTTCCCCGTGCTGTTTTATAAACAGCAAGAACCAAAGCTGGGGTTTGTGCGCTGCAAGCAGAAGTGCCTTTTCTTGGGCATGGCTCCTTGTTCTCCCCCCTGCAGCATCGGGACACCTCCAGCTTGGCTGCTGGGCTGGCTCTGCAGAGCTGCCCACACCTCTGGAGCATTGGGACACCTCCAGCTTGGCTGCTGGGCTGGCTCTGCAGAGCTGCCCACACCTCTGGAGCATTGGGACACCTCCAGCTTGGCTGCTGGGCTGGCTCTGCAGAGCTGCCCACACCTCTGGAGCTGCGTGGGGAGAAGCAGAGCTTTGCTGGCTGCATGGCCTGGTGTTCATCAGTGCAGTTGTGTGAGCTGGAGCCATGGCCACAGGGAATTCCTCGATCCCATGCCCTGCCCTCTTCCACCTCTAGGCTTACATCAGCAGCAGCCGCTCCAGTGGGCTAATGCAAGTGCTACAAACACACACAGAGGACAGAGCTGTTCAGCGGCCAGCAGAGCTCATCCAGCCACACACACGCCAGAGTTTCCTCCCTACAGCCCTCTGGTCTCCGCTTTGACTTGAACACCAGCATTCGCTAATTAGCTCTGCTTTATCTAATTAGCACCCAAACGGGAGTGCCTCCCTCGGCTGCCTCTGTGCTTGCAAAGAGCTCAGAGCTGAGGATTTATGCGGGGGAGAGAATTTCCCTGGGGTTTGTGTGGTGTGTCCTCACCTCTGTGTGCTGGGAAGGTGTGTGAGCGTGTCCTTGTGCTGGTGTTACCCTGTTGGTCACCACAGGAGCTGGACACAGCTGCACTAAATTGTCACTGCCTCAGCCAACCTGTTTCTTGCCTGTGAGTTCACTGTGTGGGTTTTTTCCTTCTTTTTTATAATGGTCATGGTATTTTGCCTGCAGTTTGCCTTGGGAAATAGAGTGTGTCCTATATCCATATCTATTTTAAGACTCTGCTCTATTGCCTGCTACCAGCTGGGGACATGGCTGGAAGGAGCAGTGGTTTCTTGTTATAAGGGGAAACACTGGATATTTCTAGGAGGCTATAACTATGAAATGCTAAATATGTTTATGAGCCAGGATATTGTGATCTTAGTAATAGTACTCATTTCACCTGGCTTTAGTATTTTAAAAGCTGGTTTTCTGGCTTATCTGGATGTAGTAAGATCTACTTAGAGATGATGGAGAATGAGACACACAGAGAAAGCAAATTATTCTGTTTCTAATATTTGTATTTTATTAAGAAGTATATTTTTTTCCTTTGTGTTACTCCTGCTCTGACTTGTTTGGGTTTAGGGAGGCCAGTAGAGATTTTATTATGGAAACCTGTTAATTTTTGTGGTCTGTCCAGATTAAAGTATCTGGAGGCTACAGCAATTTCTTCCAAAGTTAAAACAGACAGACAGAACCCCTACTTGTCAGAAAAGCAGGAGAATGTTTCCACACAGCTGAAATGTGAAGATTTGGAAGCAGGTGCTTTTCTTAATGTTGTACATCTTGTGTTTATGCCTGTGAAGGTCTCCTAGTCCACAGCTTTCCAGCTCAAACATTGGATCATTTTCATCCTAACTGCTTTGTTGTGTCCCACGTGTGTTTTATTCAGTGAGTTGATTAACATGGTTTTAGCTAAATCACACTTTAGGTTTAGAACCAGTTCCATATGGGAGTCCAGGGGTCTGACTCCATCCGCTGTGTGCATTGGCCCCATCCTGGAAGGTTTTATGCCCTCAGAAACCCCTAGGTGCTCTCCTGCCACAACTCTGCAGTCTTGGGTGATGCTGCACAGATACCACTGTGCTGCAAGGCATGGTGCTTGTGTTCACAGATTGTAAAAAACCCTAAACCAACAGAACACAGAACAAACTCCAAACCAACCAACCAAAACAGAAAAGCCTTCCAATAACTCAAAAAACCCTCTATAGCCAAAGATGGCCAAGAGGAATCCTGGAGCAAGTGTTTTGTGGTGTTTCTGGATTACTTTTTTTTTTAGTATTTTGGCCTGGGTGACAAGAGGGACAAGGGTACATAAATGTGACCTTTTAACTCACAGGTGAGGAGCTGTTTGGTAAACCTGGCACAAACTGTTCTGTGGTTTAGGGTGGCTTTCTCTGAAGTGCTTCTGTTTTGGTTAGACAGCTCTTTGCTTCAGAGAGCTGGATCGTTGGCGGGTTTATGTGCTTTTCATGAATTACCAGGTAACACGGTTCTCTGAAGGGTCTTTCACTGCATTCAGTAGTTCTCCAGTTTTTCTTCTCCAGGGAGGTCCAAACCACTTGTAAACCTGCAGCTCACCTCTGAGATTGAAGAGGAACAGAACTTTCTCAGTCAGAGTTTTCCAGCCACTTCCATCTAATATTTAAGACACAGCATAAAAGTTACAGTTTATGCAGTAGTGCTGGGGAGTGAATTTTGTATTGATTTTAAAATTAGTCATTTTTAGCTTACTGTTTTATGCACCAGAAAATGGCCTCAGCTTCATTAAGAATGCTGTATATTATTAATATACATCATTAATTTATTCTTGGCACTGGGCTAGTAAAAGCACTTAGATCATTGCCTTGTCCTTAAAGTTGGACAAGTGAGATAGTAATAAATGTGATGGGGAGCAAAGCCATTTCAGAACAGAGATGTTGGTCCCACCCCAGCTTTCCTCACACCCCTCTTTTTTGGGGGGTCACTTGCATCTCTAGTTGGGTCTGCACAAGAGTGGTGAGTCTGGAGGAGCTGAAGCCACCATCTGCAGGTCTGCTTTTTGGCACCCAGGCCATTGGCACAGAGGTTGGGAAACCCAAATAGTTGATAAAGCAGCTGATTTGGATTGAGGAATAGGGATGGGGAGGGAATCTGCCCTTGCCTGGGATATTAGTGCTTTGTCCTTGTTTTCAGGCGAGCTGGGCACAACCTGCACCCCGGCAGGGTAAGTGCAGGAGCCTCCATGCAGCCAACTGGAGATGGAAAGTACCTCCAAGGCAAAGGACCCAATTTCAGTCCCTGTTCTTGTGCTGGTTTATTTATAAGCTATTAAAGATGTATAAAGTGATTTTTGGAGCAAGCAGTGGAGCCTGTGCCTCTCTGCTTCCAAGTGCATGGTCTGATTGAATGGTTACAGACTCCTGCTTGCTTTCCCATGTTGTTTTTTTGGTGTTAAGTTATCCCATATTGGACAGTGCTGTTTCTCAACTGGCATAAAAATTGAACTTTTGCAGGCTATGGACCCATCCTGGTAAATCAGCAGCCTTTCTGTTCAGGGTGTTTCATGTGACACTTCCCACCAGAATTGCTGGTAGCTATATTCCTGCTGACTGGACCTGGTTTGGCCTTCTCTGGCAGTTTTGTGGGCAAGTGGCACTCACTGATTTAAAAATACTTTTGGTTGAACTCTTATTTGGAAAAGAGCCATCACTTCAGCATTAGATGTACATTGATAGAATGGTTTGGGTTAAAAGGAACATTAAAAACTTGTAGTTCCACCTCCCTGCAAAGGGAAGAGATACCTTCCACTAGACCAGGTTTTGCAGAGCCCCATCCAGCCTGGCCTGGAACACTTCCAGGGATGGGGCAGCCACAGCTTCTGTGAGTAACCTGCTCCCCATCACCCTCACAGGCACGAATTTTTTTTCTAATATCTGTTCCCCTGCTCTAAAATTATTTTGCTGCTTGCAACCTTCTTGCTTTTATGGCATCCTGAAAATGAAGTCCTTTATCATTGTTCTGCCAATGCGATTAAAAGAAAAATGTAGAAAGGGATCCTGCTGCATCTGAAGAGTGCACTTGTTCTTCTCTGGCAGGAATATATTTTACACAAATGCATGATTTTTGTAGCAAGGCCACCTTAAAACAAACGAACAAAAACCCCTCCAAGCACTTTGTGGGCATCACGATTCACCCAAGTCATTTGCTGAGGTCTGTTGTTGCACAGATATTGAGGTGTGACGTCTGAGTTGGACTGATGGTGCTTTCAACTATCCCATCCTTCCTGGTGTTAGTTCAAGAACTACATCATGACAGATGGCATTGTTTTAAAGCTTGAATATGCTGTGCAAAGCACTGAGAAACCCTGAAGCTTAGAAAAAGCAGTTTGTAAACTGGCGTTCTGGAGTCTCTTCAGTCTCCTTAGCATCACTTATAGCTGGACACGACACATAGGAGCACTGTGGATGTGCCTTTAGGAACAGACAAAGATCATTTTAAGCTCTTGGATATTTGAGGATGTACAAGGCAGAAGGTATTGTCACCGTGTGGTTTTATTGTTGTAAAGGCAATTGTAGTAAAAGTTACAGTAATCCCTGGTGTTCTGCTTCAAAGCCCCTTGAAGTCTGCAATAATGGCTCCAGTGAATCCTGGCAGCCTTTGAGTTGGTTTTCCCATTGTAGGGTGGCACTGATCAAACCTGGGGCTCCAAAGCTCTCCTCAGAAATGCCTCTCACTGCGCTTTCCCTATTCTCCAGGCACTTACAAATGCTGGCACAACCAGCAGTTAGAGAGTTTTCTTAGATCTGTTGATGAAAAGGACTCTCTAAGAGCTCGATATTATTCTGCCATCACACGTCAGGTTAGTGGGTTACAAAGTCTGTGCTACAGTGAGGAGCTTGCTGCCTTGGATGTCTGCATGAACCCATTTACCTCCCCTTTTATGCTCTGATGATGGAGATTTCCTTTTGGGACCAAAAATCTATTATGATCGGTCTTTGACCAAGCTCAATAAATGCCTCTCCATTGCTGCTGCTTTGTCTGAATACAAGTGTAATGCCCTAAAAGAGGTTTTTAGATTTGAAAATGTGCTTTTTCGGACACTTTGGGTCTGTTCTACTGATGGTGCTGCAATAGGGCTGGGTGGGCCCCCAGTGGTGTTTGCTATGGCTGTAAGGAATCGCCTGCCAAGTGCACACGAGGGAGGGGACACATGGCAGACACCCATTTTGTGGGGTGAGCAGTGACCTGAGGTGGCCATTCTCTTCCTTGACCTCCCAGTGTGGCTTTGGGCATGTTATTTAAGTTTTCAATCTCACGCTTTCTCACCTGTGAATTGGGAAGGGTAGCTGCTCTCCTGGACTGGCCCTGTGCAGGGTCGCTCTCTCCAGCAGGATTGTTCTGCCCAGTGACTGCAGCACTGGCGAGGAAGCAGGTTGGAGGCTGTCCCTGCTCTGCCATGCCTGCAGTGCTCCATGGCTTAGGAAAATGGGATACAAACCTGCAGCACTGCCTTGCAGAGCTGTGAAATTCCACTCTCTGTTCTGTGCAGTGCCAGAGCTGTTCGTGAGCAGCCTGATGGAGAGCTTCGCTGTCTGTAGCTCCCTCACTGGGCAGCAGGTTGTTTGGTTTATTCTTTTTTTTTAATTGTCTTTATTCCTAGTGTTCCCAGTCACTTGGTGACACCTAAAAATGCATTTTCCAATTTAATTGTTCTGACAAACCCCATTACTGGCTGATTGGGGAGCTCCTGCCCCACACTTAGATTTGCAGCATCGATTCAGTGCAGGTCTTCCTGAGAGTGAATTTAAAAAGCAGTGAGCCTCTGCTCTCAAGGAGCCGTTCCTCTCCTTGTTTAATAATGTCTACAGGAAAATTCCCAGCACTTGGCAAAGTCTTCCCGTCTGCCCGTGTGCTGTTCAGATCATCCCAAAGGGCCTTGTAGCTGGAATGTGTCTTTTTACCAGTTCTGGGCTAAGTTCTGTAAAAACTTATTAATTCCTCCCCTGGTTTGTTCCTATAGGGGATGGAGGTGACCTGACTGAAAGCTTTATGTAAGTAGAAACAATTCAGACTGGCTTTACTGAGTTTTCAGTGAGGTCTCAAATATGTGAATACCTGCAAAACTGGGATATCGTTCCTAGGAAACACTACAGGTAAAAATACACTTTGTAGCAGACCTGGACTTGATTTGCTGTGATCATGCAGCTGGATGTGGAGAGCAGTTTTGGAACATAAGAAATCATCCATTAAGAGCTAAATATTGTGCTGAGCCCCTGCATGCACACGCACAAGCCCATGGCATTTGCCTTTCCATATCAGAGACTTGCTGGTCAGGTAGTTGTGCACAAAATACATCCCCAGCCTGTCTGCACTGAGAGCAGAGGCCATGGGGACTCGTGGGCTGCTCTGCAGGATGGTTTGGATTCATGTGATACCGTGAGCAGCTTTGTATTTACAGCTGCTCCCAGCACAGCAGACAGCATGTAATGAGAGCAATTAAGGGAAGAGGGGACAACCTTGGTGATCCGTGTGTCAGAAAGGTGAGAAAGTGCATGTCTGAGGGGCTCTAGAAAGAGGAGATGAGGCTCTTGGAGAGGGCAGCAGGATATATTTTCATCTTGCTTTTGCTATGCATGGAACAGAAAACACTGCATTAATGGGAAGGTATTGAACTGCTGTTAACTGAAGGTTTTTAAACTGAGTTAGGAGGAGAATTGGCCAAAGAGGTTTTTGGGAATGGGGAAAGCTGAAATTGAATCCACTCTGGAATGCAGAAGACAGAAGTGACTGGGCAATTAAGCAAACACAGTGGTGGTACTTGTAAATAAGGTAAATTGAAAAGGATTAGCTTACAAAGCTGAATGGGGAGTGAGTTCTCTGAAAATCCACTGGGGGAGGTCACAAATTTGCCCTGAATTTTTGCAGGTGATTCCTATCTCTGTCTTGTCCATTATCCTGTGAAGAAAGAAAAACTGTCTCTGTTCTGGAGGCAAATCTCCTGGGTCCACATCCTGGGGACTGTGTTTGCTGTGCTTGGCTGGTTTGCAGCTACTGCATTGGGCAGGTCAGAATTTGGCTGGCTGCCTTTGCAGGCCTCTTGCTTAGGACTTGTTTAGGGCTTTGTTTAGGACTCCAGCTCTGGAGGTGGTTTCCAACACAAGGACCCATGGATGCCTTGGAGCATGAGGTTAGTGGAAAACATGTCAATGAGCCTGGGGACCTCTGGAGCAAGAGGGCAGTGAAAATGTCAAAAGATGTTTTTATTGAGATTTGCTAGGTGAAGTAATAGTGAAGGAAGAGAAAACTTAAGAGCAAGAAAATTGGGTGGGCTGGGAGCTGGAGAAGGAAGAGCCTGAGTAGGATTGAATTACAGACAATGAAGATGTCTTTGCAGCTTTTTGTATTTGCTATGATTTAGCAAAGCATGGGCTTGTATTCTGTCTATTCCTCTGTTTTGTGTTAAACATGTAATTAAGCGGTCTGAGTAAGAACCTGTGGGCTCTGCAGAAGGAAGCAATTTGGTGCAAATCAAGTCAACAGAGAGGGAAACTACAGGAGAAAGATTGGAAGCAAGACCAGGGCAGCACAGGCTGAGAACTGCAGCACTCCACATCCTCTTCCAGCCAGGGGTGCCACAAAACACTGAAAAGCTTTCTGGGATCTGAGCTTAACATTTAACCTGTCTCAAGCTAAATAATCATGGTGGGAAAAATGAGGTTCTAGTCCATGAAGTGCTGAAATCCAGGGATGGTGATTCAATAGTGCCCAGAAGATGTGGGTAGTGGGACAGGGAGCTTGTGGTGCCCAGCAGAGCTGAGGGCCTGATTTCTGATCTCCTGTGCCCTGGATCTCATCAGGATGCTGAAATGACTCTCCTGGATATGGACCAGGCTGCTTTGGCACCTCTGGAAGTCTGGGATGTGAGAGATGGTGAGAAACACAGCCCACAGCTTCCTGGTCATGGTTCTGTGCTCCCTGGGCAGCTGCTGCTGGCTTGGAGCTGGATACGGGCTGGGCTGAACGACTTGTTGTGGGCGCTGGTGAAATAGTGCCTACCATGATAGCTTATCCTGAGATGTATTTAACAAAATATGGCTGTGAATGTTGCACTGATTCCCTCTGCCCTCTGAAAGTGGGATAAAAGGGAGCAGGGATGTGGGAGTTTGCAGCAGTGGATGGGCTCCAGGGATCTCCAGGGATGCAGTGAGGGTGACAGGAGGCTGTGTCCCCTTGGGGTGAATGTCCCCCCAACCCCTGAGGAGGTCTGTGGGGATATGAAGCTCATGCATGTGGGTGTGAGGGGCAGGGCAAGGCAGGCAGCCCCCCACTACTGCCTTCCCTCCATGTCCTGCTTTCTTGAGAGCCAGAAAAGAAATCTTCTCCTCCACACGCCTGGGGAGGTGATGCTGGGGTCGCTGGGCCCTTCCCTGCAAATTAGCTCGTGGCTTCGCCAGAAATGACATCACTTGTTAGGCAGATTTCTTCATTAGGAAGCTTTCTAATCTCAGGCATGAGCGGCACAGAAACCCTCCCTGCTCCCCAGGCACCGAGGAAGCCGAGCTGCATTGCCAGTCTCTGCAGCACGCTCCGCTTATTTATCATTCATGGCATCATGTTTGTTTTATGACAAATGAACTTAATCACGATTTTCACAGTGGAATACACAGGAAAATGTGCAGGATAACCACAGCTGCAGGTATAGAAAACCTAACTTAATTTAGAGAGGATATACAGGAGCAGTCTAAGCAGCCGAAGAATTGAATTAATCTAGTAAAAAGACTCAGTTATACATAATTCTTCATGCTGAAACAAAAGCCCCGTGAGATAGGATGGTGCTCAGGTTCTGCATTAAACTTGTTTCTTCTGTGCTTAATGCTCAGCCAAATCATTATTTGTTGCTGAAAAGTGCATTTGGGTGTTGGGAATATTTTTTTCCCTGCTATGTCTTAAAGTGGAGGAGGGCAGGAATTGCAGATAATTTATTAATGCTCTGCTCCGTTGTGGTCTTAATCTCCAACAGATGGGCCAGGATACTCTGCCTAACATTCAGTGTGAGCCTGCTGACTTGCACAGAGCTTCCCAATCCAAGCACAGTGATGCAGGCACTGAGTGTGATGGTCATCCTGAAATGTGATTCCAGCAATTTCAGAGGCTGAGAGTTCATCCCTGTGCTTGGGAGAGAAGGGGATATGCATGTAGGGGTGTGGGTGTACACGTGGGGATGCCTTCCTATGGGTGTGTTTTGGAGTAGTTTGGTTTTGATTCTTTGATGTGGCATTTACTGTGTGGCCATGCTTGCCAGGGAAACTCTGATAGCTTCCTGAAAGTGCTGTGTGCTTGCTATTTCAGCACCATTTCTGATCCTTATCAGTGTTTCTCTTCCTCATGTGATATCAGAGCAGAAATTATGATGGTTGAACCAGGAAGAGTAATGCTTCAGGAACCACCTTACTGCTACCAGTGGATTTTCATGCTGCTCCAGCCAACTGAAATAATGATGTGAGCTGCCTGCATGGGACTAAAACGCGTTTCTGTGTGTAGAAACATCATTAAAGAGTGGCTTAAAGTACACAGCATCAAAGAAGAATTTAGGACAAAAAATAAAAGAAACTTTCTAGAGTGTAGCACCAGGCATCTTAGAGTTTCCAGGAGATTTAGTGTCCAGGGGTGGAGAGCTTTCCTTAGGAGACTGGTGACAGTAATTTGTTCAGTCTAGCAGAATGAGAGCTCTAAGGGAGTGATTGCTTCCTATAAATATTTTCAAGGGGCAAGAGCTGATGCTGACAGAATAACTAATGGACGTAGGTTGGTGATGAATAAATTTGGGCTGGAAATTTAGGAGACTCCTGAATATCAGACAGGTTGTGTAACAATTTTCTAATGAGTGTAAGGAATCAAAAGCCAAATTGCTTTTTAAGACAGAGGCTGATGTCCTGAAAAGGGTCCTGTGACAGTGTTTGTCATTTGGCAGGGGGATGGCTTTCCCTAGTAATCTCAATGTTCCCCACTTCTAGCTTTGAATTTTGTGGAAAACTGATTCTTTTGCCCCATGGAGTGTCCTTAAAATGTGTTGGAAAGCAGCAGGGGCCTGTGTGAGGGAGCAGCTTGGTTACAAAAGTCTGACTCCTTGGTTTAAAGGTGTGGTAGCTGGAGATAAACAGGATGGCCTTGTCTCATCTGAAGACCCCGAAAAATGCAGTCAAGGAGAAAGTCACGGAGATGCCAGACCCTGAGGGGATGGGAAGGGCAGGAACTTTGAGAGTATCACCTTGTAGTGTGCCAGCCCTTCCCTTGTGCATCTGGGAGGCATTTCCCTGCTTCCATTAGCCCCTTTGAACAGGCTGCCATTCCCTCCCTGCAGCATCCCCTGCCAAGGACTGATAGGAAATAGGTTTATTTTTGAGGGCTGAAGTGCTGATGAGCAGAAGGGACTTTCAGCCATTTCCAAGGCTGGCAGCAAGCCTCAGCTCTGAGATATCCATCTCCTTCTTTAAGTGTGGCATCAAGGCTATGTTTGAACCTCTGAAACCTCTCCCAGATCTCAAACCCTCCTGGGGCTTTGCTGCTGCACTGCCCATGCTCTGCACAGCTTTGATGGGATGACAGAGGAGTATCACAGGATACTCTCACAGGAGAGACTGGCTCCCATCTGGACACCTGTGCATTCTCCACCTCCTGCATGTGCATTAGCAATTGGATTCACCAGGAGAAGGTGCTTCCAACCATCAAGCAGCACTTCTGCATCTTCACAGCCTCTGCTGCTGAGCCCCAGCCCTGCCAGGGGTCCAGCACTGCTGCTGTATTTCCACCCAGCTTTACCTTCCTGCCATCTCCCTGCATCTCTGGCTTATTCCTCTGGCCACAGGACACAGCCTAACCAGCTAAATTCATTAGAGCCATCTCTGCTGCAGCCAGGCCTTCTGGAGCTCTAATCCCAGAGACTTTGGGAATGGACCAGAATTGGGAAACATACCAATTTTTTAAGCAATGATCTGTATCTTCAAATTGCACATCAATTTAATGAGGATGAATTGGGCAGGCACTCAGACTCTGATGCACAGTACTGATATTTTTAGTGCCTAGACTCTCAGGAGGATGTGTCTCTGTCAGCCCAGCTGCTGTAAGAGGCACTTGAGTAAAGTCAAATTGCAGATGGACCAAAGTCTTTTGTTTTTACCTGTCATAAAAGTGATGCCTCCAGTGCCATCTTATAAAATTCACCAATGTCCTATTTCATAAACTTCCAGGTGAATCAGGCTGCACAATTTAGCCAGTAAAATCTAGCAGCCAAAGAGAAGGAGCATTAAAAAAAATAAAAGGATAGCTGGAAGATTGTTGCACGAGTCCTGTCAAACAGTGTTTGGATCCTCCATCTCTGCTCATGGGTGTCCCCAGCCACCCCCCAGGGAGAGGGACAGATGCTTTTCAAAGCAGGATAAGTGTAGCTGATGGTCCAGTGGCATGGGGCTGGGGGAGAGGGTCCTGTGGGGAAAGGTGGGTAGGAATGGCTTTGTGCATCTCCGTGTGCTACTACTTCATGTGGAGTCACGAGGGTGGCTCCAACTGGAGTTAGAGCAGCCTTGAGGCAGGGTTAAGTCAGCCTCCAGCAGCCCTAAGGGGAGGAAACAGGAGGTGATGCTTCCTCAGACTCAATCCCTGCCTTCCTTGGTCTCCTACCCAAGAAGGGATGGGTGGTTTTGACAAATTCTGGGTTCTTCTTCCTCTAACTGGTTAAATCATTCCCAGCTGATGCTTATAGTGAGGGGCAGAGCAGCTGTAATGTGCAGGGAACAGGACACAGCAGCTTATTTTACTGATTCAAGCACATAGATGACCCTGGGAGAAGGTTCAGCCTTAAATCAGCACATTTCTGCCTTAAGCTAATCCCCTCCCTGCCCAGTGGTTCCCACTGCAGCAATATCCAGCCCTGCTAATGAGGATGCACAGAGCATTCCTCCTGCCTCCCTGCTCCCTCCAGCAGCACGTCTGCTCCAGTCAAGGTCCCCACACCTGATGTGGAGCAGAAATAGCATCAGGCTGCTGCTCCTGAACCTGTTTCATGCTATCATCCAGCAGACTGGCATGGCCATGGTGCAAGGAGCCGCTGCCTCGGTGCTCGCATGTTCACCACACTCCTCTGCATTTGTGCACTTGTTGTTCCTCACTCTCTTTGCTGCTCCAGACTGGAAAAGCTCCTTCCCCACGGGAAGACAGGTAAAATTCCATACGGGGAGGCCACCACCTCCTCATTCACTCCCAAACATCCTCCTCTTCGGGGCTGTGTGCGCATCTGAGAATAGCTCCTTGCCACAGCCTCCTCCGCAGGAACAGCCTTATTTATTCATAGGCGTTGGGTTTGCTCTGATAGTCTTTCTGAATTTATTCTAAAAAGAGATCTGCCTTGTGCCTGGGAACTGCCTGGCCCTTCCTCCAAAATGGAAGTGCGAAAAGCTCCTTGTGTGTTTTTTGTGCATGGTTAAAAATAGCGTCCCAGAACTGTATGTTGGATAAATATGAATGAGGGGAGAACAAATGTAGTAACCTTCAGAGTCTACAAATGGACAGGTATGTGTGTCTATCCTAGAGCTTCTAAAATGTCTTTTCTCACTCATTCCATACTCCAGTCTCTGCTTTCTTCTCTACCTTTGTCCTTTGTTCCCATGGCTTTCTTTTAATTCTCCTGCATCTTTTTTTTTCATTTAACTCTTACTCTGCTTTGCCTATTTCTCTCCCTTCCCATCAGTGTCCTTCCCTACCTCTGCTTTCTGTCCTGCTCCTCCGCACCTCATCTTTTTCTTCTTTCCCAATACTTCTCCCTGTTCTTAGGCAGTGCTCCCTGTTCTTCCTCTTGTCTCCTCATCCTTTTCACTCTGGGGAATCTCGATCCCCAAAGACAACCCTGACCTGGGTCGCCAGCACAGCCTTCGGCTCAGGAACAGGGATGGCAACCAAAGGGAGGTGTTTCATTGCATCCTGGATGTGCAGACAGAAATATCTCGCTGAAATGGCTGTTTACACTTGTCATCTTGGTCAGGATCAGACCTAAAATCCTTAAGCCTGTATCTGATGTGTTTAAATGGATGAAAACGCTGGAAATGAAGAGCCTGCCCATATGTTGTGAGTGTCTTACAGTGACAGACCTGAATGTTTATCCACATGAAGGCCCTTTCACACTACGAAACAGTGTTAAATGGCTTCAGGGTAAGTGGATTCGAGCCAGAGAGGGTATAAATAGCCTTCTGGAAATGCTCTTCATGCTGTCTCCCATCCTCAACTCCCCTCATCTCTTCCATTTCCAGTTTTTAAAGGAGAAAAATGTTGGTTGTTGTCTTTGGGATGTTTCAGGTCAGTCTGGGAGCTGTGTGGGCCAAAGCAGCTCTTTTTGTGTTACAACCCCGTGGCTGATGGGAGCATCTGCTGGGCTCGTGGGCTGTAAGGAAAGAGCCTGAGCCATGTGGCATTTGGATAAGAAAGCACCAGATGCTATTTAAAACTTCTTGAAATCCCTAACTTATTGTGGAAAGCCATTGCCTAATACATTAGTTGTCTTTAACCTCTGAAAGACAGTTTTCCTCTTGGAAGAGGAATTTAATGGAAGGATGTAGTTATTTCTGTTTTAGAGCATGGGCAGCCTCGTTCTTCCTCCATTCAGTGCCCTCTGTCCATCCTCAGCACTGTACTAATTTAATTTCATGTGTGCTAAGGAATGTGCACTGTTCTAACATTCAACATCAGGAAAAAAGTGTTTATTGTTCTTCTTAATGAAAAGGAAGTGTTCAGAAAGCTCTACTGAAAAATTAAACCTCTGTGGGGTCATACTCTGAATTCTTGTGAAAAAAGGAGGGGAAAAGGTCTGAGTTTTAACATGTTTGCTTGGGCTACCAGAAATACTCATTGCCTGCATTTAAATTAAAGCACATTTTGTTCACTTCTGGAAACTGCTGTGAAGAGGCAGCTTTGGACAAGCTGGGCCTTTGGAAGTGGGGTTCCTTTTGCTTTTTGCCCTCCACAGCTCAGTGCCACAATTGATAGCACTGAGGGAAGACAGGACATGTTTAATCCACTGCCTGGGTCAGCTGGTGTTGGGAGAGATGGAAAATGGAAAGCCATTCATGCAAAGATGTCTCTTGCCCTTGCTGCATAACTCCTACCAATAGATGGGATTTGGGAACTGCAATTTATATTAATACTCAATAGGATGTTGCTATAGCAACTATATGATGTGGTGAATAGTCTCATGGGCTTAAATCCAAAATGCTGGGAGCTAAGATGGGTCTGAGCATGATTTAGGACTTTGGTCATGTGGGTTCTGTGCTGGAATGATTGGACTTGGGGAGAAGTTAGGGTAGGAGATAAAAAATGCTTCTCTGAAGGGAGCTGGACCCTGTTAGGCACAGCTGGGGTGGGATAGTGAAAATTAAGGACACCCTCCAGAGTCCCCCTTATGTACCAATTTTCACATGCTGCTATGAGGGACCCTGGTGCACAGCAGCTCCCTTTCGGTATCAGGAGTTTGCTGTAAACCAGATCTGACATTTAGCTTCAGGTTAAATTAAATTGATTTGACCTAGAATGATTTTTATTGGTTTGTTTTTGTTTCATGTTAAAAAAATCGTTAAAAAAAAAAAAAAGAAAATCTGTTACAGCTCAGTTCCAAGCAGAATTACTTCCCTTTAATTTTCTCTCCTGCCAAACTGAAGAGTCTCTTATTTGCCCAGTTTTCATCTGCAGTGCTAATTTACAAGAGGCAAAATTGCACTGTTCATGGTGGTGCCAGAAAAAGACATCTGGAGCCCTGTCAAAGGGCAGAACTGGAATTCATTCCCTCACCCAGATGTGCTGTAATGGGGAGATGGTGGCACCCCTGTGCTCCCTGTTACACTCCTCTGCCCTTTCCCCTCAAGAAATACCCCTTGACATGTAGCCTAATTTTGTATCTTAACTTCAAGCCACTTTTTCTCCCATCCTCTGTGACTAATTCCCTCCTTTCACTTATACCTTGAGAGTATTTTTAGACTGTGATCCTGTTCTCCCCCTCCCTTCTCCCTACTGTACAATATAAATTTATCTGTTATTCCCTCCTCTGAACTGGTCCCAGGTGTCCTGCCCTCCAGTGCTTGTGCCCTCAGCATCTTCTGTAGCTTCTCTGCATCTTTCTGTTCTTGTCCTGAACAGGAAAAATGAACCACAGAAATGCCCAGCTCCTGTTTTTTTCTGTGCTAAAGGACAAGGTACAAACAAATAACGGGGGTCTCTTCTCCCCTGCCCTCTGCATCCCTGTCAGGGACTTTGTCTTTTACATTGCAGGGTTAGTCCATGAGCTCTTACTTATTTTATTTCTGTCCATGGGCTCTGGCCTCCTTTGGAGCCCTGCTGGGTGCTCAGGGCGGCAGCACTGCACACACACTCTTGCTCCTGAGAGGAGTTATCCCTGAGCAGAGTTATCCACTGGTGCATTCACACCACGCTGGCTGAGGTTTTTAACACAACGAATGATTGCCAGTATCTGATACTGCATGTAAAACCTCACTCCAGGACATCTTAGTGCCTTAATTCCCCTGTTATCACTTCATCCATCTGAGTGATATCCTGTATGTTGATTACCAGAGAGAACCAAATGTCAAAATTGCAGGAGAAAATGAAGTTTCCCACACTCTGTATTTTTCCTTTGCTTCCTAAAGCCAATATTATAGTTTTTTTTTTTTTTTTTTTTTTAAGCATGAGCCAGAGGCTGGACATGACTGAGCAATATGTGCTGGCAGCACAAAGTCAGCTGTGTCCTGGGCTGCATCAGAACCAGTGTGGTTGAGGGAGGGGATTCTGCCCCTCTGCTCTGGTGAGACCCCACCTGGAAAGCTGCATCCAGCTGTGGAGTCCTCAGCACAGGAAGGACATTGAACTCTTGGAGTCAGTCCAGAGGAGGCCACCAAGGTGCTCCAAGGGTTGGAGTTGCTCTGCTCTGGAGGGCTGGGGGTGTTCAGCCTGGAGAGGAGAAGGCTCTGAGGGAACCTAATTAAAGCTCTTCAGTACCTAAAAAGGCTACAGGAGAGCAGGAGAGGGGCTGTTTACAAGGGCATGGAGTGACAGGACCTGGGGGAAATGGCTTCAAGCTGACAGAGGGTGAAGTTAGATTGGAGGTTAGGAAGAAATTCTTGGCTCTGAGGCTGCTGAGGCCCTGGCCCCCGCTGCCCACAGAAGCTGTGGCTGCCCCATCCCTGGCAGTGTTCCAGGCCAGCTTGGATGGGCCTTGGAGCAGCCTGGCCTAGTGGAAGGTGTCCCTGGCCTTGGCAGAGGGGTGGAACTGGATGAGCTGTAAGGTCTCTTCCAACCCATCCTATGATTCTAATGCTTAAGCTTCGCTAGTAGTGATGCTCTTCCAAATGCCCTCTGGCTCACTGACTGTGGTAGACTCTAAAAATGGGCTTTTCCCAGAAGACAAACTGCTTCACTTACCCTGAAGTTTTCTGGATCTCCTATCTCTTTGAAAACAGCTCAGAAAAAAAAATTGCTTGCCGTATTTTCCTATTCTCTTTGGACATTTTTATCATTGTGGCACAAACCTGTGGGTGAATCAGCAATATCTGCAGAGGTGTCCTGCCCAGAACTTGTTCTAGAAGCTGCTCTCTCCTCAGCTGAAGTGGTGTATCTGCTGGGATGGAAAGGTTCTTGTTGGTCATCACAGTTGCAATTCAGACTGTTGTGTAGCTGTTTTCCAAAAGTAGCTTGTGCTAGAACCTGAAGCAGGGGGGCTGCTCGGAAGGTAATATATTTATCCTGTCTCTTCAAGCAGGAGCCCCTCCACTGACTGCATCTGAGCGTTACTTCTGTAACTACTCTCAAAAATTTTCAGTTGTTCAGGATCTGAAACCTTCCCGGGCTGAATAGGAAACCCTTTCAGTGCCTTCTGCCTCCTCTAAGGCCAGGGTGGTATCGGGTTCGGAGTCCTGGGTGCTCCAGTGGGGTCAGAGACATCCTTTGGAGGAAAACAGACCTCCCTGTGATTGAAAATCTAAGTTTTCATTGCAGCTTTTCCTAGAAATCCTGCAGCAGGTGTGGGTGAGGCGGCAGCACTGTCGGCTCACGGATATGGGATGACAGGCAGAGGACCAGGAGAGCTCTCTGCTCCTGCCTTTCCTTGCAACTCCCACAGGCACCTGACCCTTCCCATGCACTCTGGGAAAGCTGCACGAGGTATCAGGACCCGTGTAATCATCCCCAGCCTTTCCCTCGTGGAGCCAAACCCTGGCTGTGCTGCTGAGCACTGGGGGAAGCTCCCGACAGGGAGGTTGGTCCTGGAGCTGCTGTGGAGCTGCTGCCCTCCTCCTGCTTTAATAACACACAGCAATTCCAGCAAATGGGTGGTTTGAATTGAGGTTGCTCTGCCACAACCTCGAAAGCTCTCAGGAGTGCAGAGCCTGCTGTCATTAGCTCTACAGAAGGCTGTGATTTAGCCACCAGCCTCGGCTGTGGGGAGCTGGGCACCCCTGCAAGGAAGTAAGGAAGGAGCAGGAGCATCTCCTGGGCTCTCAGGGAGGGGGACAGTCAAACTAACCTGTGTTCCTTGAAATCTTAATTGTGCCTCCACTCAGACCACAGACTTGAAACTTTCTGGCTGCTCTCCTGGGTGGGTGAATAGTTTTGGTGCCCTGTATACACAGTAAAGAGAGGAAGGGGCTTGTGGTTGTATTGGTTCTTCACTAACCTAGAGTGAAGGGTGGGATAGGTCTAAAAAACATCCTCCAGGGCAGTGGGATGTTAGGGGAGGATTTTTCTGTCTCTGCTTGGAGTGAACTCATCTGTCACAGGAGAAGAGGTGCAGTGGCAGGTAAGGAAAGGAGAGACCTTGAAGGCAAGGACATTTATAACATTACTTATAGCACACATGGCCTGATCCTCCTCAAGCAGAAGCTGCAGCCAGCAGGTCGATGCTGATTTATGACTGCAGTGGCTCTGCCCCAAATTCTGCACTACTTTGAGAGGCTTAACTTTTAATATACTTTTGAAAACTTTCTGATTGACTTTCAGATGCATCCTTGGTGGCACCACCTTCTAGAAACAGAGAGAAATCACTTAATGTGCAAGGAAACTCCATTAGCACTTGAATCAGAGTCTGCTGCCTCACCTGCCTCTGCAGAAGCTCCCCATTTCTCTTTTTTTCTTTAAATATTTTCTGATCTTTTATGTTCTGGATCCTACTCAGTGTTCTACAGGCTCTTTTGTCCTAATGTTTCTGTTGCTGCCAGTAAAGGTAGACACCAGGACAAAGCACACCAGGTCCTCTGGCCTTTCCTGGAGCAGGTCATGTTGAGGTGGGAAAACCTTGGATGGAAAGAGAGCTTGATGGTGATTTTTGACATTTTTCTGTGTCTGCCTGCGTCAGCCTGGCACTGCCATGTCCTCACTGACCTAGATTTCCCTGCTGTCCCCTGGGCATTAGATTTGATCCTGATTTATGGCCAGTAATGCCTCATCTTCAGACTCTATTTGTTGGCTCCCAGGGCCTCGTACTTCCTTGCCTGGTGACAGTTTTATGCAGGTGTAACTCTTGTGCCTTTGGTGGAGTCACTCCTGATTTACTCCAGCCCGCAGTGCCTGACAGCTGGTTTTCTCCCTGAATTACTGTGCCTGACACATCACCGGAGGTGTTAGGCATTGTCACAAAATTAATTTTCCTCTCGAGAGCCCTCAGTGATTTCAGCTGAACTTCTTTGCAATTGTCGCTCTGTCTCCCTGGAAGATTCATGCTGTTGGAGTGGCTTCAGCCTTGGGGGATGGGGAGCCAAGCCCAAGTGCAAGACAACCTTTTTTGCTTTTTCTCTCATTTTTTAATGACTGGATTTCTATGAGATGTTGTGGTCAGGTATGAGTGGCATAGAGAGCACTCAGCAGTCCCTCCAGATGTGCATCAGATTGTTACTAAAAATCTTGTATTTCAGCAAAGCTCTTCTCCAGCACTGGGTTTTTCCTCCCTGTGGAAGAGCCTGAAGCTGCAGGGCAGTGATTTCTGCCCCGGGTTCATCTCAGCATCAAAAGCAGCTGGCGTTGGCATCTCTCCCTTTTCCAGGCTGGGTTGGAATCTGTAGCTCTGTGGCTGGGGGTTGACTTGGAGCAAACATGAAAAGCTGAATTTACGAGGAACTGGGACCCAGCAAAGGTGGGGCTGGATGGGCTGAAGGTGCCTGGGACAGGGCATTCCAGGGATGGAAGCTGGCCAGGAGAGAGGGTGGTTCTGCAGGGGAGATTGGAGGACAGCCTGGTCTGAATTTGAAGCATGACTGACTGCTTTGGAGCAGTCTGGGGGTAAAAAGTGAGAAGCTGAATTTCCTGAATCATGCTGGAAATGGGATTTAAGTATTCTAAAACTTAAAAGATGAAGGAGACTTAATCAAACACATCCAGATTTTGTGAGATACTTTGGAGTCTATTGCTCTAAAGGGAGTTGGGTCCCATTTCAGGTAATGGAAAAGCGTGATTTAGGTGCTAATTCACTTAGTGCTTGGAGTATTTTTGTTATGGGGCTCAGTGAAGTTTTATTATTCCAGGGAAAATGTGACTACAGTGCAATAAGAAAGAATTAATCTTATAAGTGGGCTTTAATTATCCTTAGGAAATTGCATTTGATGGTATTTTAGGTAGTATCTTGGTGTCATTGAAACCTATCAACCAGTCATGTTACTATCACTGGAGTGAAAAAACCTTTTTTACCTGAACCAGATTTTTGCTAACTCACTAAATTATATATATATATATTAATAATGCTGCACATCTAGCAGCATTTGCAAATTTGTGCACATTTCAAATCATTCTTGTGCTTTCTCAAGCCTCCTTTTAAAATGCCCTGGATTTTTCATGTTTTCCAGAGTACTGTGGAGAGCTGTCACAGACCTTATGCCAGGGTTTTCCTGCCAGGTCAAATTGGAGCTCTCTGAGACCATTTATTGAAGCAGAAAGCCCCGAGGTCACATGGGGGTGGGAAGTGCTGAATCATTTATGATGGGCTCACTTTGCACACTGATGGTTGGCTTTGGGGCACCTGCTCAGCATCCCCTGCCAAGCACTGTGAGCTCCGTGGATGTCCATGGGGGCTGTGGATATTCAACATCACCAAACCAAGCTCTGCTCCCCTCTTCGACTCAGCTTGGTCTGGGGTGCACCACGACACCCACAGTGGCTACTCAGCAGCAGCAAAAAGATGGCCCCTGGTATCTTTTCCACAGGGACACGGTAGCTGCTGTGGTGCAGAATCTGTGACCAAAAACAAGATGCTGTTAATATCCTGCTGGGATGGAGTGGACCTGTCTTAATCGTATTAAAACTCAGAAATGTTTCCTACACATCTGCCCCACAAATGGGGCTGTAGCACTCCAGAGCAGAGCCAGGACCTGATCCATGCCTGCCCAGGTGTTGGAAGAAACCAGAAGCTGGCTGGGGCAATGGGGAAAGCCCCCAGGCAGGGCCTTGGGGAGAACCACAATGTGATGGTGACCTGCCACCAGCTGCTGAGGGGAGTTTCTCCACCAGGTAAACTGAGGCTTCCAAAAGTGTGAGGGCCTCCAAGGGCTGGATCCTGAAAGGGATTTGTCCCCTGCTCCAGCCTCTGTGCTTACAAGAAGGTGGGGAGTTGATAAAGGTTGCTGATCCTCAGCAGCCAAGGTTTTTGGGAGCTGGGATCCCAGCTGACCCTCATTCCCCCATGTATTTATTATGTGGAGGACTGAGATTGGGTATCCCTGGATCTGGAAGCTGCAATGTCTGTTTACAGTAGATAGCTAAAGCCGTGGAAAAGGGATGAGCCTCCAGCTGGGAGGCTGTAGTAACTCATACCCTCTGCAAAATGACCTGGAGCAGGGGTTTTACATGCACCAAAGCTTATCGTTAACTTGTTTGAATTTAGGACTTGCTTCCATCTCGGGGGGGGGGGGGGGGGGGGATGAATCAGAAGCCATCCCAATGAAATCAGTGGAGTAATCAGAGTGTCAATAGGATTAAGCCCGTTTTCTCCACACTGTCCTTTTGCCCTCCTACCTGTGCAGGAGACAGCACCTGCCATGGCAATGTTTCCTCTCGTTGCTGCGGGATCTCAAGGGGAAGGATGGATAACTCGCACAGCTGAGGCACTGACTCACTCCCGACCCCAGGAGCTGAGGCACAGACTGGCAGCTGCTGGAGACAGCGGGAAGCAGCCTTCTTGCTGCTCTGTGTTTGCCCAACACAGTCAGGACCATGCGGAGAACCAGGGGGAAGGAATAATAGAACAGGATCGTGCATCCTCCCGATACACCCGGCTTTCTCGTAGCATCTCGTGCGCAAATGAATCCCCAAACGACTCTCGGGGTGTGGCCGTTCGTGTCCGCCAGTGCGATTTGTGGAGATGTATCCTCGTTGCAGGCAGGATTGTGAGAGTTCTGGAGGAAAGGAAGTTGCTAACCTGTGAAGTAGTTTTGGGAATCCCGAGCTAAAATAAAGAGCACCATCTCCTGGCAGCTGGTAATAGCTGGCACCGCTTGCAGGGGTGCACGCTCTGTTGCAGCTCTCCTGCTGGCAGCTTGCTGCTTTCTCTGTCCAGCCTGGAGCATCAGGAGGTGGGATAGCTCCGGGCTGGCAGCTGGCTCTGGCCACCGAGAAAGGCGAATCCAGGGGACAATGGGAGCTGATCCAGGGGTGTTATCCACAGCACAGTGATGCCTCTGCTTGGCACGAGGGTTCTCAGACATTTGGGTTTCGAGCTCTACTCGAGTTGATACACAACTGCTAAAGTACTCTTGAGTTTTGTTTGGATGTTGAAGTGTTTGGGGTTAGAAAACTCACGCTGAAGGGTCTTGCAGAATGCAGAGTGTGACTCCCAAGTGGTACACTCAAATATCCCTGACGGTGGCCACTATTTTGAAGCATCGTGTGATGTGGGAAGGGGTTGAGAGATGTCTCTGCCACTCGTGCAAGCTGCCCTTGTCACTGCCAGGAAGGTACTAGTCAAGGACATTTGGAAATCTGGAGCTTTCCTGAGGTTTGGGTTGAATTTGAAATCAAGCAGAGAGGAAAAAACAGCTTGGTCTGGATCCAAGAAAACAGCGTGCTTTGAATTTGGAGACAGACTTGGGACTGCTGGTCTGTCTAGGTAGGGTAAGGAGGTGTGGAAAAGTGATGTAACACTGAACATCTGTATGAAGATGTGTATGGATACAGATGAGAATACAGTAAGATACTATGAGTTTTAAAAAGGAAGGTAACTGAGTTGGGGAACTAAAAAAGGAAAAAATGAGACATCATGTATCAGGGTGAAAAAATAGGAAAAATTATTTTCCTTTTTTTTTTTTCTCCTTTTTTAAGTGTAAGTGAGGAATAAAAAGAAGCCAAGGTCAAGCAAAGGCTTTTTACTAGTGGCTGATGACAAAACTGTAAATTGGTACAGAAAAAAAAGGCAGGACTGTTTAATAGCTACTTCTGTTGTGCATTTGGAAGAAAGCAGGGAGACACATTTTCCTAATGGTTGTGGCCGAGTGATAGAAATGAAGGAGAGGCTGGAATGTAAACTGCTTATGTGGGACTGGGAAACAGAGAGGGTCCCCAGCTGGGGTTTGATCTCCAGATACAGATGTTTGGGTGATGGCAGCTCCTGGGCAATGGGGCTCTCCTGCACCACTGTCAGGTGCCATGAAATGCCATGGTGGCTCCCACAGCCTTGCTATGAAATCAGCCTTTCAAGGCAAGAGAGTAATTACAAAATAAAAAGCTTGGCAAAGTGCCATGCTACCTCCTTGAGCCTTTTAAGAGAATATGATTTAAAGAGCCAGGCTTTAGGCTCAGTGCTGAAAGTAAGTTGTTGCATATCCCTGAGCTCTGAGGTGGCTTCAAGGGTCTTGGATCAGAGTGGAGTTGCTGTTCTGGAAAAGGCTCATTGCTTAGCTTTGGCCTCTTTATCTAAAATCTCTGGGTGACACCTGAAGGGCTGAGGTACTGGGAGTGACCTGTGGCCTGAGAGACCCTCTAGCATCATTTGAGGCCAGTCAAACAAGAGTACTTCCCTTGTTATCATCTCTAATTGATGATTACTGCAGGTCAGTGAGTGTCCTAATGGGACAAGCTGGACCTTGTTGCCGTGGGAGAGAGCTGGGAAGACCCTGCTTCAGGGAGGTCACAGCTCTGCAGCCCTGGGACAGCCAGTAATGACTCCTGAAGCTCAATATCCAAAGCAAAAAGTCAGAGCCAACTATTTAAAAGACTTACAGGAATTTGCTGGAAGCTGCTTGCTCCCACTATTCTGCTTTTGTCTGAAAAGGTCACTGAAACCTTGATTCCTCCAGTTGCAACCAAAGAGATTTTCTCTTCTCTGCACAGCTTCAGGCTGTAAAAACTGCATCACCTAATTAAAGATTAGTTCTCCCCTCTCTTCTTCTGAAAAATTAATAGTTTTGACCAAATCAGTGACGCACAATAAATACAGAAGCTCGCATTGAGGGGTTGCCACATGTTCTGGGGAACTGAAATTTCATGTCACAAAATCATGGAATGGTTTGAGTTGAAAGGGATCTTAAAGATCATCTTGTTCCAAACCTCCTGCCGTGGTTAGGGACATCTTCCACTAGACCAGGTCCCTCAAATATTAGTCTGTCTGTGCCAGTGAAGATCACCAGAGCTGCATGTGAAGCTTGACAGGTTAATATGAAATAAGGTTATTTTATTGGAAGTTGAACACAATATTCTGAAGTGATCAATTTTAATAAAGCTGAGAATACTCTTGTTGGGAGGGGAAAAAAAGAATCAGTTCTATTTAAATCAGTTCTTTTTCTTGTCCGTGATCCTCAGCTAACTTTTTGTTCCCTCTTCCAGTATGCTGCAGCAGTGCAGCTTGCCTTGATCCAAATTGGTCTTCAGCTGCCTTTCTTAAATTAAGAGCTACTCTGCATGGAACCAATGATTTCTTAATTATTTCCTGTCTCAATTGCTAAATAGCTCTAAACCCAGTTCTGTAGGAGAGCGTTTCTGGAGCATTCACTTATTCTGAACAAACAAAACAGTCATTTTCCAATATTTTTTTTCCCTTTGCAGTTGATGAAAACACATGTAACTTGCTGAGCATCTCAGCTGTGCTGGAGTGATTGAATCAGACCCATTACTTCTTAGCTGGTTGCAGGAAGTAAAATTATTTCCCGAGGGCTCGTGTTACGAGAGAGCACAACTGCTGCTCTCAGGAGCTTGAATAGCTTTCCTTCACCTGAATTGGCAGGCAGGTTTTTGGGTAGTTTTGAGTGAAATCCAGATTAAAAAAAAAACCCCAACCTTTGTAACAAGGGTAAATTCAGACCTGATACTGTCATCTGTTACCAGTGCTATTCAAGGCTTCTCCTTCCCACGGATATTGAACCAAATAAACTTAAAGTCAGAGAGGGCATTGCTTAATCACCAAGCTCTGAATACACCATTCTTCAGCAAAAATCTGCTCAGCTATTATCAGTTTCCATGTCTTTAATAGCCAGCCTAATAGCTGATAGATTCACACTTCCCAGATGAGAGGCAGTTTTAGCAATGGCTTTAAATCATTCCCAGTGGAAATGGGGAGTTACATTAAATCCTATTAATTAGGCAATTTCAGCTGTCTTCAATGCTTTTGACTGCTGTCGCCTTGAGAGTTGGGATCCCCATATGTCCTGCTAACGTGAACCCTCCCCTTGCTCAAATGTGCTCACATACCCTGTAACTCTCTTCCTCAACCCCAGCAGGAAATGCATTTTCTGTTTTCATTTTTATTTGTAAAACTGCTGCAGGAAAAAGAAAAAGGTTTATGATTGACAGTAATTCCATTCCAAATCAGCTCTTGTGTTAACATCTGCTACAGTACCAGGTTTGTACTATTTGGAAATGTGATGTTTGTCTCGATGACTGTTTCAGGGTTATTTTTCTTTCTGCTGAGGAATAACCTAAAGAACACGGAGGTGTTTTCCCAGCATCTCTTTATCACTGTGGCTCTCCTGTGAGCTGCCCTGGCTTGCTAGAACTCCTGCAATGAAGCACCTGGCACAAATGCATTAGAAACCCTTTCACTGCTCTATTGATCAGCATTGCTAAGAGCTGCAAATGCTTGTGCATCTGGCTCCCATGTATTGTGGACAAAGCACAAATGAAAGCTGTGAACAGCATCTGTGAATATTGGTTTGGCGGCGGCTTCACTCTCCTTTGAGTCTGTTTGTGCTCCCTCTCTCCTAGCAATAGTGGGATGTTTGTAGGAATGGGTTTTTGCCCACTGATGGTGTTGTGACTGTGTATTCCTCGTGAGTAGAAAGTATTCCACAGCCACCTTGAGCTGGTCCACAGCCACTCAGAATCAGTGGGACTTTTCTAGTGGATTCAGTGGGCTTTGGATCAGGTCCAGGAGGCACTGAGGAAGCATTTAATGAAAGAGCAGCCCTGAAACCCCGTGATTTAGACAGCCACTCACCCAGCACAAATAGTAAATTACAAACAGCAGATACTGGCAGCAACAGGCATGAATCGTCTGTAGTCAGCAATTCACAGCCTGAAATATGTTGGCGTAAACAATGCTTCAGATAATTCCAGCTAACCAACACATTTGTGAAAATCCAAGCCTGTTTATGGATAATTTTCAAAAAGGCCAGTTCAGCAAGAAGAGCATTTGCAAGGAATAGAACCTTTCCCTTTTTGCTTACTGCTCATTTAGAAATGTGTTCTGGGTATGAGCTGTCCTTGCAAGGCACTGGATGACCTCAGGTAGAACCTGGGTGCTGGGCAGCCCAGTTTATTCCTCATTCTGCATTGGTTTCACTGTGGTTTTCCACTTAGGTTTCATTCTCACGTAGCTTTGCTGTTGGGACTGAGTTATTTGGAGGATGGGAGCTGCCTGCAGCAAGTTACAAAAGCATCTTGCAGACCTGAGTGATCTGACGGGAAAACAGAAGGTGAAATTTAGAGTAGGTAAAGTTGCATAGATAGAGAGGGGGAAATAAGCCCCAAGTTCACGCGTGTAGGAAAAATCTCCACAGTGGCCCTCACCACTCTGAGGCAAGAGCTTGCCTTGATGATAAATGTTTCTATGAAAAGTTCTATGCAGTGCTACACAGCAGTGAGAACACCCAGCTGAAGGCTGGGAAGGACTGGGAATGGATGATTTTCCACCTGCTGGCTGCAGCACCCCTTGCTCTGGGCTCTCCTGTGGCAAAGGCTGCTACAAATTCCTGGCTGAGGGGATGGAGCTGCTGCCTTTGTGGTGTGTGCAGGAGCAGATTGGTGGGGAGGACTGGTGGGGAGCAGCAGCACTCAAAGCCAGGGAGGATGGGGACACAGGAGCAGGTAGCACAGGTAGGCTGAATAACAAGGAGAGGCACTTTTGGGTTGCTTTTCCCCTATGCTAACAGGTATGCCCTTGTAATAGGAGGGACATGCTGTTCCCACCCTAGAGGCCATCCAGGGATAAGACATTGCTTGCAAGAAATCACAACACTGAACAATGCAAAAATACGATGAGGGAAATGATCGCTCTGCCTTTGTGCAGGGCTTGGTGCGTGTGTGTGTGTCAAATCCAGTGAGGTGCTGCAGTAAAATAAAGCCTTCAGCTACAGCACTGAAGTATTAGAGGAGGAAAATACTGCTTCAGGGCTCACTAAATGGGCTGCACGTGCCTGGTGCATGGAGGGCTGTGGGGAAAAGCATTTGTGATGGTGTTTGGAGGCGGTATCAATCTCTGCGTGCAAGGAGAAAGGAAATACTCAAATGCAAGCAGCTCAGGAGCTTTTGCACTGACATTTCCCAGCTTCTGGCTTTGCAGCTGCAGCAATGTCCCTTTAATATTACAGTAAAGTCTGCACAGTGTGGGGTAGCCCAGGCACGTGTGGAGCAGGTCGGGAGCCCCTCGTCCCTTGCAGGTGATGAACAGAGGTCGGAGAAAGCCAGACAGACCCCGAGATGCCTCAGCACAGGAAGGGTTAACAGGCTACGCCCTCCCATGGGCACCAGCTCCTACAGACAATGGCTTTGTTCCTCCTCATCCCATTCCCTGGGCCCCTATAGAAATCCTTCTCTCCCACCTCCCTCACGGCGATCTCGCTGTTGCCGTGGTTGAGCTGTGCTTTGTATTAATGCTGCAGAGAGAGTGGCCGCTGTTTCTAATTTAATTAGCATCATCCCCAGGAACTGGGAGCGTGGCAGAGGGAATCAGAGGCAGCGTATGAAAATGATGCATGGGTTTAACCACCTTTATGCCAGCATGATTTCAAGATGATGCACACAAGCTTACAGCCTTCTGAAGGTGCAGAAATCACTACCTGAGGATGTTTAGTTTCTGCCTTGGTGTTTCACAAATTTAGAGTGGCTGCTCCTAAGAAAAAATGGGATCTAAATCTGCTTGCCAACTTTCCCTCTCAATTTCTGTCCAGCAGAATTTTTTACTTAATGAAAATTTCCTTTGTATGGAACTTCTCTAATTCTATGTATTTAAAAATAAATTGGTTTTCTATTGGACATTAGACTTCTTTTAAGGATATTGGATGCTGAGCCCCTGGGTTGGATTGTGAGGGATGTTGTGAGGTTGCAATCATAGGAAGTTTTTATTCATAGACTGGGCAAATATTGGCCAGGAACGCTTAGTTGCTATCAGGATCCTTATAGCTATTTAAAGATAGAACAGCAGCTGGAAGCCTTGTGTGACAGATGTGCCACTTCGTTGCCCAAAGGTATAGAAAGAGACAGTCCCCAGGAGCTTGCAAGTCAGGTCAAGTCTGGTTCACAAACCAAATCCAAAATCAGCAGGGAGTGAGTGTGGCTTTGCAGGAAGCTTGATGCTTACAGGCACTTGTCTCTTACTGTGCCTCGTTTTCCTGTGTTTGCTCCAGGTGTCACAGGCTCATCACATCTCTTTGACTACGGCTCCACTGCCAACGGAGGGGACAACTCCTTCTACACCTCCCTGATCTCTGATGTCCACTACACCACCCCGCGGGACTCCACCTATTTCACGGGCATCTATCAGCAGGAAAATACCCCCATTCCCTGTTCAGGCAGCACGGAGGGGTTTAACACTCTGGGCCATCCTGTTCAAGATGTGACTGGGTTTGAGTCCCGTGGCTTATTTAGCTCAGACTCAGGAATAGAGATGACTCCTGCAGAGTCCGCTGAAGTTGACAAAACCTTAGCAGATCCCATGAAAGTAGAAGCTTATAAATACATGGACATGAGTAGATCAGAAGAAATAAAGTACCAAGAAAAACATGACTCTGACTCAGAAGACGAGAGCCCAGGCCTTAGTGATAAGTACCGGGGAGCACCCGCGGGGTCCAGCCACGCCGCTGAACCTCCACGGACGCCTTCTGAGAGCACGAAGGCAGCCAAGGAGCAAGACCTGCTGGAAGACAGAAAGTTTGGGGGTCAGCACAGTCCCTCTGTGGCTACAACCCCTGTCAAGATCACGCTCACTGAGACAGAAAGCACCAAGGAAGCTGCCAGCAAAGAGCCGAGCCCAACTCAGCCGGACACAGGCCTGAAGCCGAGCCATGAGGTGGTGCCGACGGTGACGGTGTCAGAGCCAGAGGATGACAGCCCAGGGTCTGTCACACCACCCTCCTCTGGCACAGGTAATGCTGGTGTTGTGCAGGGCACTGGGGGTTTTGCTGTTCAGAAAGTGGCTGCAATTGTAGCCCTGCACACTGGAGAATTACCGTGGATTGTTGGGGTGAGTGTAATGGGGCGTGAGAGGACATTGACAAATCTCCATGGCTGGAGGTGTTTGTGCTCTGCTCTGGCACCAGTTTGTGTAGCCAAAGTGAAGGGGGATGCAAACTGTGCTCCCAATCACAACGCACAGCTCAGGATGGGCTGCCCTTGCTGTATGGAAAGGGATCCAGGCCTGCTGAGCCAGTCCTTAGGGATCTCTCCTCGAGGGGAAGCACTGCCTGTGGGCATCACTGGGGGTATCTTCATCTAGGCCATGGTTTGAGCTGGATCCTGGTGGTTTGGGGGTCTCTTGGTCACCCTGGCTGTCCAGATTCCCTGAGGGAAATGAGGTGTGTGGGATCAGGGCAATGCAAGTGACTGGGTTCATATTTTTAAAATTTTAATGGCTGACTTAGCACCTCTTTGCCCCGTAGAAATAAGATTAAATTGTTAAAAATCAGTGCTGTTTTCATGTGAAAGTGCCACTTTTATAAAGTGCTGAGGAGGGAAATGCTGTCACCTCATTTGCAAAGGGGCCTGGAGGGACAAAGGGCCAGTATCCCTAAAAGACTCCTGACTTCTGTTGGAGGGCACCAAAATCCCGTGTTTATACATTTTCTTACTGTCTGATTACTGCAGTAGTGCATAATGTCTATTGCTCATTTTCCCTATCTTACACTGCTAAAATATGAAAGTAGCAAAGTGCTTTAAAAAGGAATAAAGTTCCGTGACAAACAGAATTTTTAGTCTGAAAATTAAATTTCAGTGTCCTGGATCAAAACCCTTTAACAATGAGCATTTGACAATGAACATCCCCAAGCTGAAATTTCCACTGCTTTAAAGTCATTTAGAAGTATTTTTTTTAAAAAGCTAGAATTTCCTTAAAATGGCAGTCTGGCACCCACACTAATACCTCCCCTTAGAGAAATATTTGTTTCCTATAGAAAAGTGAGGGAGCATTTGCACACTTCCACACAGAAGGAGGAGATTGAGTCCACCACAGCTGTGAATTTATTCTGCCTGCATCAGCCAGAAACTTTAGATAATGAATAGACTTTAGAGCCACGTTTTTCTTCTTTTGTTTGACTGAGTGAAATCACACACTACTCCTGAGACGTGCCACTGTTCATCGATTTACACTTTTTGCTACAAGGTAATTAGGGACTTCAGGCACTGTTACTTATTCAGTCCTGGTGACTGTTCAAGGCTGCCTTGGGGACACTCGGTATCTGTATCCCATCAAAACTGCTTATCCATCGTGTTAAGGAGAGAAGAAGGCATCTTCTTCTAGAGGCTGGCTCCCAAGGGCTGTTTCCTCTGGATTTCCCCCCTTTCCCACAGCTGGGGATGTTCCATGCCCAAACCCCGCATTCGTAAGTGAGGAAGAAATTTAAAACCTGCTCTTGCTATTCCCACCCAGTGACCCAGCAAAGTCGTGGCTCCTAGGTGCCCCTCAAGCATTTTGGCAAAGCTGCCTGTTGCCCCCTGCTTGGATCAAGACTTTTGAAAGCGTTTTGCTTTTAATTTCTGGCCCTCGTCTTTCTGGGGAAGGAAGACACGGTCTGTCTCTGTGCTGCGCCGGTGCTGAAAGGCCGTGGGTATTTATCCACTTCCCAGTGCCAGCAGTAAATGTGACACCCTGCTGCTGGCCACAAAGGACTGTTTTATTCACAAGGTGAATGCCAGGGCTGAGAGTCACACACTGCCAGCACAGGGAGGAGCGGGTGAAGCCCAGGGACAGCGCGTTGCTGCGCTACAAGGGCTGGAAGTCACATGCCTGTTTGGACTCGTGCCGGATTCAGTCATGGCTCAGGGAGAAAACTCTGTCATGGGGTGATGCAGGAGAGCAGCATGGCTCACTCAGCTTCCTGCAGCCAGAGGAGAAGCATGCACCAGCTCCCAATGCACCAGAAACTTCCCAGCATCCAGACAGGAGTGTTTTGTAACAGTGCCAGCACCTTAATCCTGTCTGCAGCCACAATCTGGGGTGCAGAAGGACTTTCTTGTGTGAAGGGGATGTGTTACAAGAGCTGTTTTGTCAGAGGAGCTGCAGGTATACCAGCAAAACACACTCAGTATCATTGATGATGTGTTTTGGCATGTGCAGAAACCAGAATTGCTTGGAGGGGGTGTTTTTTCTTGCCCATCTCCCGGCAGGATGGGATGGTACAGGTGTGCTATTGTTGAAACGTCCCCCTTCACCTGAATTATCTTGAGGAGGGCACCTGATCAGGAAGAAATTGCCTGGGCTGCTGCCATGAGAAATTAAATCAGGAAATATCCAGAAACAGTAGTTACGGTAGAATATTCTGAGTTGGAAGGGAACCTCAAGGATTATCAGATCCAGCTCCTGGGCCTGCACAGGACACCCCAGGAATCCCACCATGTGCCTGAGAGTGTTGTCCAAAATCTGCTTGAACTCTGGCACTCTTGCTGCTGTTTTATCCCAGGTCCCATCTGATACAGTCTCTTTCCCACCCTCTGTTGCAAAGGAGCTTCCAGGTGTGGCCAGCACAGCTGGGTGGGCTCAGGGGCTGCAAAGTTGGGCTGGGCAGGTCACCTTGGGGCACCATCTGCAACCACAGGGCTGGAAACCCTCCTCCCCTTGGCTGTGGTAGCCAGTCTTGTGGCTGCAGACAGTGTCCTGTCATGGATCTCTTCACCAGCATCTGCAAGGGAAAACTTGGGGATTTATTCTCCTGGTGGCTTTCTGGACTCCTCACAACATGCAATGCCACTTAGTGACCCCATGACATTCATAGTGACTTCAAGTTAGGGGATGAACACTCAGGATTTCAGAGGACAAATTTCCCTGTGTGTCTGATGGCTGTTTCAATGTGATTGGGGAATTGCAGTCAGAAAATGCAGACTAGGTTGTTGATTTTTGTGTTTCGTTTTGTTTCAAATTTTGGGGGACGAGCTAGTCATTATTTTGGTTAATACAGTTCATGACAATATTAAGAATTACAGAGAAAAAATTGGTTTCATTCTTAGACCCAACTGAGCTAAAAGCAAGCTGATAATTCACCGCCCACACCCTGAAAAAAAACCAACCCCCAAATTAATAAAAAAACGAACTAGCCAACCAAAAAAAAATTGAGAAAAGTTTCTGATCTTAAACTTTCCACACCTGAAAGTTTGGGAAAACTATGGATAACTACACATGGGTTGTTAGGATCAGCTTAACCCCCCAGCCCTGCGTGTATTTGTCCCCAGAACAGATGAGTATCTATTGGTGACAGTCTGATGCTGTCATGTGTGTCCTGAGCCCGTGTTCCTCTTGCCTGGCGATTTTCCTGGTGAAAACCATGTTGCTGAGCCACTGGTCAAGCAGTGACCAGCATTGCCTTGTACCTCAGCTTTTTCCTCAGTAAACGATACTTCTTTTGTAAGGAATACACGCGTGGGAAACTGTATAAGGCCAAGCTGTTATTACTGTTAGTCACCCCTGACAGGGAGACTTTGTGCCTGTGCTCCCAGCCCTGCTAGAGGGATACGAGCTGGTGTGAAATCTGCTGTGTTCGTTCCCTAAGCAGCCGGAAAATAAGATTCTTAACTTATTTTTTTTTTTCTTTTTTTCTTCCTTCTCGTGTGGCAGAACCGTCCGGCTCCGAGTCGCAGGGCAAAGGCAGCCTGTCGGAGGACGAGCTCATCAGTGCCATCAAGGAAGCGAAGAGCTTTTCCTTCGAGCCCTCGGAGGCGCAGCCCCGGCCAGCCCCGGCGGCGGAGAAGAGGGAGCCGCGGGCCAAGCCCGGCCGCGCTGCCGCCTCCTCGCACGCCGACAACGAAGCCAGCAGCGCCGAATCCGGCGACTCGGAGATCGAGCTGGTCTCGGAGGACCCCCTGGCTGCCGAGGAGGTGCTGCACTCCAACTACATGACCTTCAGCCACATCGGGGGGCCG
Organism: Monarcha castaneiventris obscurior; assembly: GCA_026261815.1. Classification (NCBI taxonomy): domain Eukaryota; kingdom Metazoa; phylum Chordata; class Aves; order Passeriformes; family Monarchidae; genus Monarcha; species Monarcha castaneiventris. The sequence continues at coordinate 5,212,568 of JAMPIT010000894.1, read as the reverse complement.
CCTCCGTCGCCCGCCTCCCCCTCCATCCAGTACAGCATCCTGCGGGAGGAGCGGGAGGCGGAGCTCGACAGCGAGCTCATCATCGAGTCCTGCGATGCCTCTTCGGCCTCTGAGGAGAGCCCAAAGAGGGAGCAGGACTCCCCCCTGATGAAGCCCAAGGTCATGGACATAATCAAGGAAGAGAACAACTCGCGCACTGACGCCTCAGACTACGAGGCCAGTAAAATGACAGAGAGCAGGATGAACAGGGAAAACCTGGCAGAGTCCTCGTCCTACCTGAAAAGCTCCTTTGTTGCACCAAAAATAGGCGCTGAGCCCCCGACCTCTGCCGTCAGCACCGAGGAGCTGAAGGAAAGAGTAATCCTGAAGAAACCCATTGAAGAAACTGTTGTTAACCAAAGTAAAGTGTCTTCCAAGGACTTTGGCAAAAAAAGTCCCTTGGCATCGTTCCTACTGCCGTTTTTAAATAAGCAGAAAGGTAAATGCAGATGTTATGTTGGTTTTCACAGTGCTGCTGAGAGGAGGGGGAGGGAGAAGCGCCTGTTCCTTGCAGGGGAGGTGTTTGTAGTGCGGAGCAGGGGGGGCTGCTGGCACAGGATACCCTCAGGTGGGAGCTGGGCATGCCTGTGACAATGTACACATCATCACTGACCTGCCCATCCTCTTAAGGAAAAAAAATACCAGGAAAAGTAATTTTTAGGCTTAAGAATAGATATAGGATGGTGCAGTAACTCCAGTACCATAAGGCTGATTTGTACATCAGGAGGACAAAGAGGAACAAATGATCAACTCTCCTTTGAAATACTCCTTGCCTTGTCCCAGGGAAGGGATGCAATCAGGGATGTGGTCCTGCACCTCTCAGAAGTGCGAGGGTAAAGATTTTCAGGATGCATTTATGAAAAAAAAAAAAAAAAAAAGAAAGATTTGGTGGAGAGGAGTTGGGTTTGGTGAGTCTGGGCGTTTCTGGAAGTGTTCAAGGCCAGGTTGGATGGGGCTTTGAACAACCTGGTCCAGTGGAAGGTGTCCCTGTCTGTGGATGTGGGGTTGGAACTGAATAATATTTAAGGTCACTTCCAACCCAAACCATTCAGTGAATCTACAATACTGGAGTTGGTGCAGTTTAAACAAATCTTTCTCATGGTGGCTGACACTCTCCATCCTTAATAATGAGGATGCTTCCAGTGCAGGGAAGTGGGTGGCTCATCCCAGCTCTGCAGGACTTAGGGGACATCCTGTGTGCTCCTCTGAGATCCCCTTCCTAAATCCAGCGGTGTGAAGGGGAAGGGCAGGACACTTCCATGTGAGCTAAAGGTTTCTCCCTGTAGAATCCCTTCACAGCCATTGCAGAGCCAGCCAGGTCCAGGCTTGCTGTGCCAGGCACTGTGGTCTAACAGGACCCACCAAAACTCTAGAGACACCACCAGGTTTTAGTCTGAGCTGAATCCTGAGGACCAAGGGGCAGCACATGGTTGCTGACACTGCCGGGGTCTCTGCAGCCTGCAAGCGGCTTGGTTCACAAACAACACAGGAGAAAAAGGCACTTCATTCTTTGCAAGATGCCAGCTTTAAGTAGCACTTTGTGTGCCCTGGCTTTGTGGGCTGGTGTAGGAGGGAGGGAGGGACACCGGGACTGCCCCACACCTGCCCTGCCTCCCCTCTGCCTCCGGCTGGGCTGGAGGGCAGTGCCTGCCCATGCCTCTTGTCAGATGCGTTGTTTTTGCAGCACAGAGAGCTGCTGCTTCCTTGCAAACAGCTGGATAGGGATTGGAGGAGGGGAAGAATCCCCCCACACTGCTTAAAGAGCATCTTTTTCCTCTGTCCACCTTTGTGCAGGCATGTCCCCCACACGATGCCCTGGAGATGTGGCAGATGTGTGTGAGTGGCACACTTAAAACCCATTTCCTGTGTGCTGTGAACCCAAGCATGCAAGTCTGGCCAGGAAACAGCCTGAACTTGCATGATTTGCTGAGGGCTGCAAGATCTGCAGCACGAACAAAATATATTAATACTGATTCTGAGTGGTAATGAACTAATGACATTAATAGTCTGAAAAAGAAACATATGATTATTGCTTGTAAAGGTGTTTTCCTGCCAGACTCTCAGAGCTCCCAATGTCATGCTGTGCATCTCATCTCCCTCACAAATAGTCTAAGCTCAAACCACTTCTTTCCCACTTACCAAATGCCCATTTCTCAGGACTAGACAAGCTTCTGTCCAAACCCTCCAAGCTGTAGGGCTGATTAAATTAACTTTAAACACTGCTCCTTCAGTCTAGCATCGGGTCTCTGCAATCCCAGTGCGTGTATTGTTCTGGACAGAACATCAAAAATTTGGTCTTGGATTTGGGAAAGTAGTTGGGGACTATGATGTGGACAGCTAGTGGCCTCAATTTTGAGATTTCAGGATCTGTTACAATTTTAAGTACCCCTCGATCATAATCAGGTTTTTTTTGCAGAAGTTTCATGACTCTCTTTATTTCTGTCATTGCCTAAAGTGATGCTAACATAGACTTGTTCTCATATGGTGGTCACAGAAAATCCCTGTGTGCATGAGCAGACTTTGTCCCTGTGTCCATGTTTCCTACCTTTATTCCCCTAGGACAGTAGAGGCAGGAACTTTTTCTCACAAGACAGCTAATTACTTCTCAGTGGTGCACAGAGGACTATTTCAGTATGTGCTTTTTTGCCCTCAAGACACCCTGGTCCTAAGGCAAGGAAAACAAAAACATAGAGTCTCTTGAGAGTATTGTTGCTAAAACTTATGTATCTTTTTTCAAAGCTGATTTCTAGGTATGGGGAGGTGGGCTCAATATAGGAAAGTTTCGGTGATGGTGGAGTTCAGTTTACACTGCCTTCCAGTCACAGGTATTTGCTGTTTGGGTTGCTGTGTCTGGGCAATATTTACATTTTTATGTTAAAGGTGGTGTATGGGGCTCTCCTTCTCTCCTGGGAAAGGAGAGCTGGTCCCTCACTTGGACAATCCACATGAAATCCACAGGAAAGTCAGCACTTTTATCAGTTATCAGAGGTGAACTGAGGGGTGTGTTAAATGGCTTGGTGGAACCAGAGCACTGCCATTGGTCCTCCCAAGATACATTGTCTGGCAGGGAAATGATGTTGCAGAGCCCATCCACTGGGACAGGGACTGCTTCATGTCAGCAGCTTGAGGTCTTGGCAGAGTTTTACATCACAGCATCATATTTGTACCATGTGCCAACAGAGGCACCTGGCAGGCCTTTGGCATGGGCCACACTCAGCCAAAGTGATGAGAACAGGGGCAGAAGTGGCAGTGACACACAAGAGAGGTGCAGCAGAGTGATGCCACCCAAGGCAGGAACAGTGTCACCATTCATTAATTAAGACAATTATCTTAAAATTATCTATCACTAAGAGAATACCAACAAGATGCAAGTAAGTGCTTGTGATAGAGAGAAATCAGAAAGGCATTGGTCATTTCCTGTTACTTACTTGTTACACAAGACCAAATGAAGCTGTTCAACACAAACCTGGCTGTGTTTTTGACACCCTGCTGTAGATTTTTCTGTGGCCCTTGGTCAGCTCATAGTCAGGTTTATGTAATTTAAAAACAGTTGCTCACGAGTTTCACGTGTAAGCCTTAATTATTTCAGTATGGTACTGTAATCCTACCAGGTGTTTTTTCACCCCTATCCATAGCATTAAATGGATTTTGCATGGCCCATCAGAGTTTGCTCTGAGCTGGCGAGACAAAAATTGATTTTGAGTGCAAGAAAGACATGGAAAGGCTGTGCAAAGGAAAAGCCCAGCGTTCAACCCCATCCCAGGAACGGTCTTGCTGGTGGTGTTGCTGCCAGCCTGTGGCCTCTGGACCTCTCCGGTGCCTGCTGGGCGTGCTGAAACCACGGCCATCCCCCTGAATGACAAGGTGGAGCGCAGCAAGTGCGTGTGTGTGGTTTGCACAGTGGTCTCTGCTTAACGTCTATTGCCATCCAGTGGCAAGAACAAAAACGGGCAGTGACTTCCTACCTCCATTTTACTGGAGCTGTCAGGATTTGATGGAGTGGAGCTATTCCCACGCCGTTAATCACCAAGCAGCCTCTCCTGCTTTTCCGTATGGTTGGAACGATGGCTTTGCTTGATGCACCCCAGGCCTGGCTTTGGCCAGAGCTGAGCAGAGCTACCTGTGTTAGTGCTGCCAACTCCTCCTCCTCCTGCAGAGCTCAGAGGGAAGGCAGAGCTGCAGCCAAGCATCTGCTGTTTGGCTGTTGCTGCCCTCACATCACTTCTGGCATCTCCTCCCAGGGGTGGGCACAGCCCTTACGCAACAGGGCTTGGAGCATATCTGGCTGTGGCACTGCAGGAAGGGATGGTGCCAGCTCAGTTTCTTCTTTCTTTTTATTCTTTTTTAAAAATTATTATGTGCTGGACTTGCACGTGGCTTGGGCATACAGAAAATTTCAGAAAATACCTGCTGTCCTGGAAACATAAATCCTCTGGCCTGGGGCATTTTGCAAGAAGCCCAGAAGAAGCCTGGATCAAGGCAAGCTGAGAAGGAGCTCTTTGCCTGAGTCCTCTCCTTCTCTTGTGGTGCCTGTCAGTCACTCTCTGCCAGGGTGGCCTGGCTTACCTCGTGCTGGTGTCCCACAGCCTGGGGACCTGGTCCTGGGAGGAGATCTCCCTTATGCTGGAGCATCATGTCTCTCCCCAGCCCCTCCTTCAGTGACAGTGTTAAGAGATTCCTTCTTCTTGTTCCATTTAATGAAATATGCAGCAGCTTGTTACCTTTCAGATCAGATGCCTAATCTCAGGATATAAAAGAGATGTGGGCATTCATAGTCATGTTTGTTTTAATTTTATTTTTGCTTTATGGCAGAATTTCACTTAGGAAAAGGAAAGCCCAGGCCTGGGGCTGTGGGGTTGGCTGTCACTCACATGACACACTTACATGACACAACTGGCAGGACCCAGGCTCCAGGCAGGATCCTGCTGGAAATACAATCAAATAAAATAATAATTTCAAGTGCATTACTCTGAAGCTGTCCTGTGCCAACTTGCCATGAATCATCTTGATTTTGATGGCTTATGGAAGGCCTTCACAGGATTACTCTGGTCAGTCCCCTACCAATGTGTGTCCTTACCATACACCCTTGGTGGCTGCTGTGGCTCTGAGCACCCACGAGGCACACCAAGGTTCAGGGCCACCCGTCTCTGTGTGGTGTCCTGGTGTCTCTTGGGCAGTGTCACAAGCTGTAGTCAGGATCACTTCTGGTTTTGGGGTGACAGTGGCAAATGGCCTGGGTTGAAGGAGATGTTTTCCCTCCTTCCTGGTGCCTCTCATGCTGTCCCATGGTGTCCAGGGCTATCCCACAGGGGACAAGCACCAAGCAGTGTGGGCTTTTCCCCCGTTTGGTGTCACAGACAAACTGATTTTACACAGTTTCTCAAGGAAATGGTTTTCCAGAAGAGATCTGAGGAAGACCTGAAGTTGTTGGGAATGCTTTTTTGTTCAGCTAAACATCATCTGCATTGAGTTAGCACATCCCTGCTGTTGGAGGAGCTGCTAGTGAGGCATTTTTCTGTGGGAAGAGGATGTTTGGTTGGGTGCTTTAGCAATCTGAGGCTCGTTTCTCATCTGCATGCTCTCACCAGGCAGGCTCTGCGATCAGCAGGAAGCCAGGCCAAGGCTTAAGCATACGGTAATGTTAGTTTAATATTTTAGTGCCATCTGCTGTAAGTGCCTCCACACTCTGGCCCATCTGTTTTCTGTGCTTCACTTTGCTTTTTATGGGGCTCTGGTAGCTTTGCATCCTTTGGAAAGCCCCTGCTTGGAAAAGGGGAGAGGGATGTCCTGCCTGGGGGTGGAGAGTCTGCGCCTTGTAGGAGGAGTGGGATAAAACCTGTCCAGAGAAGTAAACATGTGAACCTAGTCCTGGCCTTGCCATGAAATCTTGGAGTAGCTTGGAGAACCTCTGTGGACCTTCCTCCCACATGGAACAATTCAGGTGGGAAGGGGCCTGTGGAGGCCACTGGTCCAACCCCTTGGTCTCAAAGCTGTTTGATCAGGTAGCTCAGGACCTCCTCTGCCTGTACATCCTCTCAGCAAAGGCAGAGGTTTGGGGGAGCTGAGAGCCAGATCCTGCAAGTCTGGGTGTCTTGGTTTGAAAGGTCAGGCCTGTGCTGACGCCTCGGCGCCGTTGCCAGCGGGCAGAGCAGGGCAAAGGAGAGATGCCACTCCATGCAGCTCAGACAGAGCGGGCTGGCAGGAGCTCCACAAGGTCCCAAGAGCTCATCTCCTGGCCCACAGCCACGATTCCTAGTAGAACACTTTTGACAGATGCTTGTGACTCATTTGGAAAGGCCTTTGTTGGCGGATCCTCTGCCAGTTCCCAGGTCTCTCTCAAAAACTGTTGCCGCTCTTCCATCCTTCTTTACTTTAGGCTAAGCAATTCTGGTTTCTTAATTTTTTTTTTCCTCTGTAGTTATGTTTTTGAGCTTCCTGAACTGTCTTGTTCCCTCTGTTCTTTCCTACTGCTGGGCCCCAGACATCATCTCCAGCCTCTATGATAGGAGGAGTTTCCCCATCCCAGCACTGACTCTTCCTCTGCCCATGGAGGAGGAGAAGGAACTTCACAGCTACACGTTTCTGCCTTTGCACCAGGCTGTGCTCCATGTCCCCACTTCTGGCTATTTCATGCAGTTCAGCTGCTGCCACCTGACAGCTTGTGACACCCATCACGCTGTGATAACTCAGAGCTGAGCTGGAGAAAGCTGGAGATGTGCAGAGCATGGTGGAGGAAAGGAGCAGCGTGCACCCCAGTGGGTCTGCGCTGTACAGGATTTCTCCTTCACTCCTTTCTCAGGAAGCAAGGAGTGAGTTTGGCCCCTTCTGACCTCAGGAGTGGTTGTAGCGTCACTTATCCCCTCTGCAGAGGGGACAAGGAGAGCTGATACACAGCCAGTTGCTGACTCAGCAGTTCTTCCTGGAGTCCTGGTTTGATGGGAGTATAGCAGGGTCTCCTAAGTGAGGAGTGGTCACTTAGAGGAGATGCCTGAACCCTGGAAAGGAACAGAACAAAGCAAAGAATGGGATTTTTTTTCCCCAGATAATGGTTTGCTTGGGCAGTGGCTGGGATCAGTGGTGATTACTGCAATAATCCCTCTCACAGGAGAGCACCATGTACATACACTAGAGCATGACCTTGATATTACCTTTAGAAATGTCTCAGTGAGTCTTACCCCTTCATTCCACCACCTGTGTCATCCATAGCCTGAGTATTTGGCCTGCTTCACCTCTAGCATCTCTTTCCTTCCCTAGTTTTTGTCTCTGTGGGTGAAAATTACTCCCCATCTGTTGGGTAAGGTCAAACTTTTAATGCATGTGTGTCAAAGCATCTTAAACACAGCAACTGGATGCTTGAAGGGGCTTTTAAAATTGGGCATAGCTCTAATGTGGGAGGATCACATGTCTTCTCCTGGGACTGCTGTCTACTCCACTGCCTGTGAGTGTTAAGTACTGAGCTATAAAAAATTATAGGCTTTATCCTTCCATTTTTATACATCTTCCCTTTCAGAGCAAGGGACAGCCTCTGAAGAGCTGTCATCAGTGGCAGCACTCAGACAGAAGTGTGCCTTTCTGACAGATATGACACAAGATGGTGTTTAGGAAATCTTTCTGCCAGATCAAAATTACAGAGTGACCAGTAGAAAAACAAACAAACAAACAAACCCCAGAAAGCTGCTTGTTTAACTGCATGCAGGGACCTGATGGTTGTGTCAAGTATTTAAGTGTCAAGGCCATGAGTAGCAAAGTCCAGGCCAAGCACAGCGAGTTGGGGGAGGATCTGTAGACAAATAGAAACCTGCTTGTATTCGTCATACAAGATGAATGGAGAGGAAGGATGTGTTATGTGCAAAAACTTGTCTCTGTGAGACCACAGCTTGCTATATCCATATCCATATCCATATCCATACCCATACCCATATCCATATCCATATCCATACCCATATCCATATCCATATCCATATCCATATCCATATCCATGTGTCTGTCCATGCCCCACCAAGCTGAGCACCCAAAGCTGGCTCAGTTCTGCTCCTGGGAAAGGCTGCAAGGAGACAACTTCTCTTTTCACGAGTGGTTTCTCTGTTAATTCAGGCACACCTCAAGTGCAGAATCACTCATAGCTCAAACACATTTTAAAAGTCAAAATCTTGACACAGAGTCTCTTTTGGTGTCTGCTGGTGTCAGGGATCAGTGACTCAGCTTTCAGACAAGGCTGTGACACTGACAAGCTGATGGTGGCCAGATTTTGCAGATGCCTGGATGTAGGGATGCTTTGCCTAGATATTCCAGCAGATCTGAGATGTATCATGGACAGAGAAATCTGTCTCCTATGGGATAGCAACAACAGCTTTTCTGTGGCTGACACAATATATAGTAAGGGGCAGGGGGTGGTGTTTACTCTGGGCCTACAGAAACAGGGAAAAAACAAACCCCAAGTCATAAATAACGAAGGGGGAAAATTATGCAACCTGCAAGGTTTTTTTTGTAAATTATATTGAAAGATCTTTCATAGAGTCACAGAATGGTTTGGATTGGAAGGGATCTTAAAGATCATTTTGTTCCAACCCCCTGCCATGGGCAGGGACACCTTCCACTAGACCAGCTGGCCTTGAGCACGTCCAGGGATGAGGCATCCATTACAATTCAAGGTTTTAGCTCAGAAGCTGCTTAGGGAAGTTTATACAGTAGAATACAGATTAGGTGAAGGAAAAGTCAAAATATGTTTCTTTTGTTAACACAGAATATTTTTCTTTAGTGTTTTGTAGAGAACTTCTGGAATATTTTTTTTTCTGATCTAGAAATGCTATTTCTGAAATTCTCTGTGAGCTGGGAATTATGTTTTTTCACCAGCTTAACTGATTAATTCATTTGAAGAGTTCAAACTCATTTCAGGTCAGATTTAAATTTAAGATTAAGCTCTGGTGATACAAAATACACTTCTAGGTCTCAATGAGAGGTGGAATACAAATTCCTGAACCTGTTGGCTCTAATTCCTCACATATTCAGCAGAATAAGGACTTCCTTGGGTATTGCTATTTATGTCTGGTAGATATAATGAGGTTAAAATTAATGTGTTTGACTGTAGTGAAGGGTGGGCGTGTGACAGATTTCCATTGGGAATAAAACCTGGAGGTGGGTATTGATTTTCCTGGTGTTTTTCCTTAGCTTCCGAGAGTGCCCTGCTGATTGGGACATAATAGCTATATTGACTGAAAAGGGGATTTATTTTTTTGTTTTCCTTGGGGAGCTGCTGAGTTCATGTCAGTTCAGAACAATATAGAAATTAAGGGACATACAATCCAAAGGGCTTGAATTCCTGCCTGAAGGAAGCGTCTCGTGTTCTTGTCACTTCAGCTCTTTATCTTACCTTGGTTACCACTTTCATTTGTTGTATTCCTCTGCAGTTTAGTTTTTTCTAAATCTCTTGACCTTTACCCAACCTGGGCAATTTAGTCTGCTACTTTCTTCCACAGAGATATCAAAAATATTCTCTTCCCCCTCTGGCTCTGAGAGCAGCTCAGTGGTTTCATGAGAACTGTAGCGGTGAGAGGTCATTCTGGTGTTCTGGTTCTGCTGTGTTTCATTTGTGCGTGAGGAATACAAACAAGTGTGGAAAAAACCCCTAATGCCACAAGAAGACAGGCTGGTTTGGATGCCAGTAATCTTCTGCCCACACCACAGGTCTGCCAGATGCAAACGTGCCTGTGGTGGGGATATTTGAGGATGTCAGGTTGCTTAAACCAGCTGTAGAAATGAAGGTGAACGTTTGTCTTTTCTGTGGTGATGACCAATTTCACAAGTGCTCTGGGGCTGGGAGGCTCCAGCTGAGCCTCATTTGTGAAAATCTGGCATACAAAGCTCCTTGTGCTTCTGGAATAGGTGCTGCTCCACTCAAGATGACTGAGTGATTGTTTCCTGCACATTCAGGGCTTAGAAGACAAAAAACATGACTGATTTGCAGCTGCCTTACACAGCAGTGGATCTGTTGTGGGGGAAATATCCTGCCAGTTGGGTTGCTTTGGTGCCAGAGCCTTTGTTTTTGGGGTTTATCTTCCTTGCAGCTTCTACTTGACTCACTCTTTTAGCCTATGCCCTGAAAACCCTTTGCTATCCCTTGCTCAGAGAAATCCTTTCCCGGCTGGTGCCACGAGATTTTATATGGAATCAGTGATCTTTTCCAAAGGTTTTGGCTGGTGTTGGAGTTTGCTCCATGAGTGCAGCTCCCTGACTCTGCAGTCTCCTGTAACATGGGAACTGATCAGTCCATCTGGGTGCTGCCAATCCTCCAATACTTTCCTGCAACTCCCCAACATCACTGGAAAAGATGTACAAGATTTCTCCCAGTTCCTATCAAAATAATCCACAACTCAGTTCGTGAAAGTGCAAACTACAGTGAGAGGTGACCTCAGGAGTCCTCTGAGCTGGGGTAACTTGAGAGGCACTAAAAGATAATCAGTATTACCTTTGCAAAAAAGCCGTGTCTTAGAAAGGGAGATACAAGGCTTCCAAGGCAGCAAATTGAGCTTGCCTTAAGGATTTGTCATTCAGCTATCCAGATTGCCAGGTAACGTAGGAATCTCAGTAAAGACTGTCCTCTTTCAAACTGGATCCTAAAGAATAATTTGCCAGGGAAACAGCTTTTGATGTTGCTACATCATCCATCTGGGATGAGAGCAGCACATTTCATACAAATGAGCAAAATGTAATTTCTTTTAATAGCTTCTTATCTTTTGAACAAAAGGTGCACTGAGACTGTGAAATTCAGGGGATGAAAGAAAGTCAGATTTCCAGGGCCTGGTACCACCATGGCCTGGCTGGTACAAGCTTTCTACCTTGCTTGGTGCTGCTTGGGATCCACAGTGGTGTAAGATCAAAATCTAGCCTCTGACAATCCCAGACACACTGCTTTCTGAGCAACTCACTTAAAAGCAGCCCAGGATCTCTGCTCACTCAGTGTGTGCTGTTGGCAGAGGCAGGCATTGCACAGACAAGTTTTTCTGCTCTCTTTTAGGAATAGAGACAGTTCCTTACAGAGGATTGTGTGTGTGGGGAGGGGTGGTCCTTGCATACATCCTCATGAGATGCTGATAGCATCAACAAAACAAGGTCTGTATCTGAGCAACGAAAAAGGTAGGGGAGCCTGCAGAAAAGCCAGCAGAGATTAAGAGTCAGGATTTCTGAAGGTTACTTTGTCAGCTAATGCAGCATTGAAACCCCGAAACACGAGCAGCTGTGCTTACTCGCACTTATGCTTACTCGCTTAGGTTAAGTGCAAGAGTTGTTCCAAAGAATTGGAAGTTACTTCCCAAAGAGGGAGAACAGGCTGTATTCCCTGTGTTTGTCTGGGATTGCTGCACTGGAGCTTTGCTGCTGCTGCTGCTGCTGGAAAAACGGGGCCATGTTTCACTCTTAGCTGAAAGTGAAAGGCTCCAACCAGGGAGTGATAAAACGAGTGGGATTTAATAAAAGCTAATGTAGCAGTTGTGCCTTCTGAAATGAGCACTCACCTTACCCTTCATGTGCACGGACAGTGATTGCAGCTGGATATCATACACTGACCCCACCACACGTGCACACCCTTTTGTCTAGAAAAGCTGCTGAAAAAGGACTGATGTTGGCTAAATTGTTGTATGAGTAATTGATTTGTTGGGTGTGATGAATTGCTTTCGCTGCAATAACACCAGGAACACACAACAAAACTGGGAAATGACCTCAGGTTTTTTCAGAATTCTGGTTTGTGAGATCATCCCTATTGCGTGGTTATTGAACCCTACCTCCAATAGATGTCTGTAAAGAAAATAGCATTTTTCCATCATTAACAGAAGCAATGAGCAGGAGCAGCAAGGTATCCAGCAGAATGATTAGCAGCACACCATTCCTACCAAAGAGGGAATTTCCATATATATTGTTATATTTCCATATAACTATGGCAGTGTGCTTTTTACTTGCAGATCTTGCTCCTCCAGCAGCAATGAAGGGGAGATTATGTTGGAATGAAGTTTAAATGGAGAAATAGACCAAAGAACTGATCCTACTGAGAGCTGAAACAGCTTTGGCACGTGCTTAATGTTGCTGAATTATTCATTGAGCTGGCTGGGCAAACTGACATTGCAAAAGGAAATAAATGAGGGTGCTGGAGGAAAAATGCTGAAGGATGTGTTAGCCAAATGTCCCGGTGTCACAGAGCTCACAGGGAATTGGGGCAGTGATCCCACCCCCGAAGTGCCAGCGGCTGTCAGGTGCAAGCCTTTTGTAAAGGAGAGCGTGGATGTTTTGGCTGTGCACACAGGGGTGACTTTGGTGATGTTTGTGGGCCCAGGTTAGCTCAGTTTGGGATGTGAGACCTTCCCTTTGAGGGGAGGCATTGCAAGCAGCAGGGAGTGGCCAGCAGGCTGCTGCTTAGGGTCAGAGGCGTTGACGGGGCAACACAGAGCATGTAGAGCCATGCAGACTGAAAGATTAACCTTTGTCAGACACATCTGTCTGGGGAACATGCCACCTCTTACTCCTTTTAAAGGAGTCTTGCTTCCTTCTGTTCTTCCACTCCTTGTTAGGTTAAATCAGTGCCTTCCCTCAATGCTTCTTCTCCAGGTGAGAGCCCCTTTTCCTGACCAATCTGGGCAGCTGTCTGCAGCTATTCCCCTTCTTCCCTCTACTTCAAATCCCACAGAAGGAGGCCAACAATGGCTCATCAGACTATTCTGCATTACACCACTGCATGTGAAGGAAGGGAGGGAATTGCAGCCTATTCCTTAGCATGGCTGGGATCTGGCACTTCTCAGGGACAGTCTGAGCAGGGGCATTGCCTTTGCAGCGTTCACTGCAGTACAACCCCACAGCAGCAGCTAAGAGGAGTGTCTGGATGAGCAGTGGTCACTTAGCTCATGCTGATGCTGCATGGAGGGGGGTTGAAAAGATCAATGTGATAATCATGGCCTCACAGGCCTGGCTGTGCTGTGGTTTGAATCCTGCCTGGGGAGTAGAATCATTTCCTGGCACCTCTGTGTCTGCTAAGAGTAGAAATGTTGCTTCAAACACCGTGTAAATATCTCTGTTACATATAGCTCTGCTCTCCTGGGTATTCTTCAAGGAAATATTCAGAGCACTTGGCTTCAGCTCCTGTTGTTGTTGCACTGGTTTGGAGATGCTGGCAGATGAGATTTTCAGGATTTATTCAGATGAGAGCTTTGCTTCTGCCCTGTGGGCAAGGCTGGAGTTCAGAGCTGCAGATTCTATTTGTGGAATTGAATCAGGCACAGACCCATATCATACCTGTCTGTATAACCCTCTACTTAAGCCATCTCCTGCCTGCTCCCTGCTTGCTCAGGAGATAGTTCCCAGTGCTGCTAAGTGGAGGTTTTGCAGAGAAAGCAAGGGCACAGTCATGCAATAGGAACTGCCTGGGCTTTTGCAAAATACAGCCTGTCCAGCTGTGCTCAGCAGCTGCATCCAAATACCATATTCTTGATTTCTTTGGGCTCCTGCAGAGTCCAGTGCTGCAATGCTCTTTCCTGTTTTTGGAGCCAAAAGCAAATCAAGCCCCTGTGCCATCCTGAGCAGACCCGAGGGTAAAACCATCCCATCCACTTCCAGCATTCCATGATTGTGACTGTTGGGGTTTATCTCTATAGATGTCCCTGCTGGGTTGTGCCATAGTGAACCCTGAGGTCCTGGTCCCCATTGCCCAGGATCATCAGAAGGACACACAGCCCACCCAAACCTCTGCTTCAGTTTCCTTGGGGTCTCAAATCCAGGTCCACCCAGGTGTTAGAGTCCACCTCTGGTGTCTTATCTCAGGTAATCCCCCCTGAAGGGAAACAGATTTGAAAAATCAAGTCATCGAAGAAGCTTCTGCCACACACTTGTGTTTTGTGCAGTTTTTAAAAATCAGATTTAACTGTAGGGGTTTGAATCTTTCCAGAAAGGTGAGATTGCAACACACTTTCAGCTGTCACCCCCACAGGATCTCACTTTTGCTGACCAAAGTGAAGAGTCTGTAAAATGCTGAGGCATCCCCTATGCATCCTTTTAGCATATTTCGACCCAAAATAGGAAGAGACGGGATGTAAATATTTACTGGAATTGTGCACCAGAGAGCACCCAGGGATCTGCAGTTGGATAATCTGCATTGCAAGAGAAGTCAAGGGAATAGCAGATGACTTTGAAAGGCTACACTGCTGGATGTGTTTCTTAACACGCACAAATTGCTCCCTGATTTCTCAGGAAAAAGAAAGCTCTGGGCTGATTATTGTTTTTAGATCTTATTTTAGATGTAGTGCCTGGAGACCCAGTCAAGATCAGAATCTTTTGTTAGCCAAGAAAAGAGCAAGCAGTAAGGTCCTTTCCTTGGAGAGCTTGCAGGATGAATTTCAGTGTGAGGAGGATTATTAAATGCAGGAATTGCCACCATTTTGTGTGGTCTGGGGGGGTCAGCCCTGCTTTGCCTGGTGCCTGCTCCTTTTTTCAGTCCCCTCACAATGCTGTTACTCTTTGGGTAAAGTGGTGGGTGGAAAGGTGAGGGAGAGAGGAGACAAGTGAGGGGTCTGCTCTGCTTTGTTCCCAAACCTTTTCCCTCCTTAGATGCATTTGAAAGGTGAGAATTGGCAAAATCATGTGTGAGTGAGTCACTGACAATGCCAGTGAGCCCCGTGCACCCCAACAGCGCCTGTCCCATCAGAGAGGAAGGATGAGGAACGTGGCTAACATTTGCTTTGTACCACAGCCATACAGAAGTCTGAAGAGATGTGTGTCTCCTCCTTTTCAGGAGCTGTTTTGGCCCATTGCTTGTAGCTAACATGAACATGAGGTCTGCAATCCCCACACCCCAGGTCTCTGATCAGCTTGATTCAAAGCTGCTCCCATTCCCATTTTATTTGAACTCAGCTTTAAATATAGCTCACAGAGAAGGGTGCCGTGGGTTTGGTAGGAGATGAAGCAGAGCCAGTCCCTGTGATCACAAGACTCCTCCTGCCACATACTATAAATGATGCTTGTGCCATGCATTCGAGGAATGGAACTACGCAGGGGCTGGAGGACCAAGTGGTCTGCTTCAATTATTCATCATTAGCAGTAGCTATTATTATTTAAGAGCCTGACATATTAACTGCTGGCCAGTTCCTTTCCTTGATTGCTACCACCCAGTGCCCTCCTCTTTTTGCCCTTGGGCCAAAGCAGAGCTCTTCTCCACCAAGCCAGCTCCAACCCTTTGCCATAGCCTACTCATCCAGGCCTCCTGGACCTCTCCTCAGGGCTCTTGCTTGCAGTTATTCATACCAAGCCAGACAGTGCTTTGCTGCTGGTGTTAATCCCAAGTTTGTGCTGGGTTTCCCATCAGTATCCCCCTGAGTCTGGCTCAGATGCTTCATACAATACGTTCATGGGAACAGTTCCCACTGGCAGTGCCAGCACGCCTTACTATCATCCCCATTTCTCCCTGAGAGGCACAGGCCTTGTTTACTCCTCTTTTAATAACACAGATGGTTTTAATAGTTCTGTGCCTTCGCCCCCAGTTCTTTCTCCTTGCCTGTAGTCTGTTTAATGCTTCCTTCTAAGTGATGGCTTTGTCACTTAATCTCATTAAAACTTCTCTCCATTGAACTCCATGAGCTGCTTATCAGACCGTAAGCCTAATCTCCCATTTGTAATTAATTTGTTCTGTGCCTCCTACAATTTGGCATCATTAGATAATGGCATCACCCTCAAGGTCACTGATACACAGCACGAGGTAAACACCCATGGCTCCAGCACAGGCTGCCCTGCTGGCCTCCTCCTTCCTCCTGCTCCTCCCTTTGACACATGGCTTGATTTTATTGACATGTTCCTCCCTTTCCCTCACCAGTTTCTGATGATGCTTCCTGTCCAGCCTGTGCTGCTGTGTGACTGCAGATCAATATCTCAGGCTGTCTAGAGGGAAATGCTTTTCTGATATCCTCCTAGTGCAGGCTCATCTGCACCAGTTTTCTGCTCACCTTTCAGTTCCTTCCTACTTAGTCCAAGAATTTAGTTGCGCTGTTCTTCCTTTGCTGAGTTTTGTGTTTTTAAAACTTGCAGAGCCTTTTCACAGAATCCTAGAATCACAGAATGGTTGGGTTTGGAAGGGACCTTAAAGATCTTACAGTTCCAACGCCCCTGCCGTGGCCAGGGACACCTTCAACTTGACCAGGTTGCTCAAAGCCCCATTCAACTCAGTTTTCAACACTCCCAGGGGTGTCCTCATGAGCTTGGAGTCAGGAATAGGATACAGGAGCCTTTCACCTTCAGGCCTTTGTGCCCAGTGGACATTCAATGGGTCACTTATCAATAGCATCGGTAGAAACAACCCACAAATCACTGTTATAGTTTGATCAAATCATAATAATTCACAAACCATTATCATGATTTGGCATCCATATTTTTGAAAAAAAAAAGGAAAAATCCCAGACTATCGCAGCTCATGGCACCAGCCAGTACCACCAGGCAATTTTCACTGGTGAGATGAAGAATACTAAGCTCTAGCCAGAGATGAAAACCAACCCAGTGCACCCTCCCTTTAAGCAGTGTGTTCACAGGCTTCTAAAGGAAGAAGGATACTTTTTGTGGTACTCCCATCAGCTCACTGGGATTTGCTGGTATTGAGCTGTCTGGGACCTTTTCAGGCTCTGGAAATAGGGTCAGTCCTGGTATAAGTTCAAGTTCTTCATTTTCCCCAGTAGATTTATCTCCATCTCTCGTATTTCCCTGTTTAGATATAGTTTCTAAGAAACTCTAATGGATTTGACTCATTCTTTCAATTTTTGCTGCTCTCTGCCTGAAAACAATCTACTAAACTTAAGTCCTAGATGCACACAGAGCTGTCATTAGATCATAGGTATTGTTATTCAATACAGTATTGACCACAGTATTCAGAAATTCAGCATTCAGACAGCTACAGAGAACAGCTCCAAATCCATTGCACACAGAGCTGTGGGGAGGAAATCTCCCAAACACTAAAAACCTCAGGATTTTTAACTCACTGGAGTCTGCAACTCTGTTTTCTAATTGGCAGTTTTTCTCAGTGCGCCTTATTTTTGCCTGATAGTCAAGAAAGAAAAAAACCCAAACCTACTGGTGAGAGATTCTGCAGCCTTTTGGGACAAGGCAGGCTGCTGTAAAAGAGAGATATGTTTTTCTGAGGGGCGTGAATGCAGGAAGGACATTTTGCATTTGATCCTATAATGGCTGCACACAGATCAGCCCTGGTGCCTGGCTGGGAGCTGGCATGAGGCCACCAGGTAGATCCAGCTTAGTCACTCGAGAGCAGCTATGTTCAAGGCACCCAGTGCCATGTTTTGGCTAAGAGGCAGCTCTTACTTGGGGATAAATGGTAATTACTCCCAGTGAAATCTGCCTGGCTCAGCAGCAAGACGTGTTTGAAACTGGCTTGCGAACTGTTAGGAACTGTGCATTTTCTGTGGATATGATGATGCCTCAAGATGCTCTTGTAAGGCCAGGAAAGCTTCATGGTTATAGACAGAAATAAGTTTATGCTCAAAGGACATCTTGATAAGACAGGTGACTGACAGGCTGACATCAGGAGACTCTCCTGAGATCACAACCAGGTTTGATCAACAGAGAAACCTTTTCTTTTCCTAAACAATCTGTATTTCCTAAACCATCCTTGGTTTGGTCTCCCTCTCTCCTCCAAACCATGCTGAAAACATGTTTTTAATCCATTTATATAACTGCCTTTGTGTGCTGTGCTGTGCTGCCATTCTCTGTGCTCATACAATCACTACTCCAGTGTGACCAACAAAAGAACAAAAATCATTTTATTTGGAGCATACTGTGTTTCCTCTGAGAATGAGCCCAAGTTTGGTTTCATTCAGGTGTGATGTGCTTGAACCCCTGTCCCTAAAGAGAATGTTGCAGCACTAAATACTAGCTATCTGCTATCAAAAGGGATGTTTAAAAATTCAGTTTTGTTTTATTTTTAATGATCCATTTGTCTCTTCAGACTCGTGAGCAGGCAGTGAAATTGCTGTGATTTGCAGCCACAGGCTGCCCGTTTCCTCCTCTGCTTCCATGGAAACACATGTTGGATGAGGCAGAACCAGGCACACACTTAAAGTACATGATTTCTAAACTATTTGCTTTTCCTTGCAAGGAGTCCTTTACTTCTTGTTTTTACAAAACTCTGTGTGAGGAGGGAAACCCCTGAGGGAGAGGCAGCTTTTTGAGGTGTCTGACTGATGTCAATGCAGAGGGTTTGAAAGTATCATCCCTGAGCATGTGAATGTGCTGCTCAGAGGTGAAATGCATGACACAAGGCAGGGACAGTGGGTTTTGGAGCTGGTGTCACTCTGGCTGTGGCATTTGGGATCAGAAGAGTTTGGCTTTTATGTAAACCCCTTGCTTTACTTTCATCTCCTCCCTGGAGAGGTGAAGATTGTACCTTCCTCTGCACCTCAGGACCCCAAAGATACCAAATTTGCACATGTAATAGCTCCATGTGTTCTCTGGGCAGCCCCTCTCCTCCCTGGATCATGGTGAAAAACAGGTTATTTGCAGTTTGGTGGCAAAATGAGGGAGGGCTGGGGTAAGGGCAGCAGCTCACACAGACCTGAATGTCATAGCTCGGTACAGCTATTTGGGTGGCTGGTGTGTTTTGTATGGGGAATTGGTTCAGAGAGAAAGAAATTGTAGGAGAAAATGGACCTGAAGTGACAGCCAGCAGCTCTTCCTACACGTCCCATGCAGCAGCCTCTTATTAGAAGGGCTCTGACCCTGCAGGGATACCAACTTGCTCTGCCACCCAGTGCCAGGCTGGAATCCTATTGCCTTGGGAGCCAGTTCCTGCTGTGGTGGCTGAGTTTGCAGGATCTGAAGCTCACCCCTGGCAGATGCATACCTGGTATCTTCTAGTTGTCTCCTGTTTATCAGTAAGAGGGGAAAAATCCCCTCTTAGATGTGGTGACTCTAATGAGGCACTGAGGGAAACGAGTTGCTGAGTGCTACATTTGCAGGATGTCTTTCCTGCATGGAAGAGAAGTGTATTTTATCTTCCATCACTTGCAAAGCATTCACATTTTGAAGGCTGCTCGTGTCTGTGGCAGCCTAAGCACAAAACAGGGCAGAAACCTTTACAGAACAAACCCCAGGCTGCGCCCTTTCAGCTGCAGGAAAGGGTGGAAGCCCCATCCCATCCTTGGTCTCTTAACAAAGCCCTGTCTCAGGCATCAAGAAGTAAAAGTAAATGTCACTCCATGCTGTCTGATGATTCCACGAGATTCACATTAATCAGAGCCCTTCATTAATTATTTAGCTTCAGGGAAATGATCCAAAGGATTCTGACACTTTGGATGTACAAAGTAATTGCCACGTTTACTTCCCAGCTAATGGGGAGGCCAAAATAAATTTAATTGGGCTGAGTGGTTGTGTGTGTGTGTGAGGGCAGGGGCAGGACCTTCCTGTGATTCATGTGATTCCATCAATACCCCAGAGCTCACAGAGCTTCCCCATGTCCCAAAGGGCTCAGTGTTGTCCCCCTGTGTGTCAGGGTGGGCTGGACACGTCACTGCGCTCAGCCACAGCCATCTCCATCCTCCCCTCCATGCATTCTGTCTCCCTGCATCACATCTCCATGTGCCTTCTGCCCACTCCAGGGCTGCTCTGGCTCCTCCAGCCAGCGAGGGGGCTGCTGGGGGGTTTGCTCCCAGCTGCCAGAGCAGGGCTGGACCGTGTGTTGGGAGCAGTGCAGAGCCACATCCTGCACAGAGGGCTCTGCTCTCTCCCGGCTGCTGAACACGGGGTGGCAAACCAGCAGCTCCCCCTGCTCCAGAATAAGTAGGTCTCTACTGCAGGTTTGCAACCTGAGAAAAACAAACAAACGCAGAGCAGTGTGGCTATATTTATCTGAAATTTAGAAGCTATGGTTCACAGGGAGCTTTGATCACTTTAAATGTCAGGCAGTCTGGGAAAAGAATGAGGAAAAGAAAAAACACAGTTAAAAAGATAGTGTTTTGGAAAAGGTAAGAGCTGCTGCTGCTTCCAAAATGAAGTAATTCCTTCTATTCTGGCCCCCAGTACTAATCATCCTGATCTTGAGGGCTGTTGTCTCTCACCTTCAAGCTGGGGGTACTCAGAGACTGAGGTTTCCAAAGCCCAGCCCCGCAGGTGCTGAGGACCAGCAGGACTCGAGTCCTATCCAGAATTCAGCAAGATCTGGTCACATCTTCTGCACCTGTGAAAGGGGAGGTTCATCCAAAAGAAAATACGGCAATTGAGTTTGGGGTTTGGGTTTTTTGGTTTGCAAACCAAAAAAAGATTGTGGTTTTTCTCGAATTTATAATAATTTTAAATTAATGTCATGCCATTATGGTTTATCTCTGATTCATCTGCAAGACATTAATTTTAAGTACTTTGCATTTGAAATTCAAGAACCTCAGATGGGACATGGATATTGTGCTTTGGATCCCTGGGTGGATTTATTAAGAATGAACTAACTGATATAACACATCGAGGCATTTGGTGGTACCTGTCTCAGTCAGGGAGTTTCATCAAAGCTCCACATACTTAAATGTTTGCAAGGAGGGAAACACTTAAGGAAAGCAGTTCTGAAATCCCAGCAGACCTTTTGCGATGCTTGCCCAGACCTGTTTTACTGTTCCCTTTGGAAATCACCCATTTCTGCAAAAGCCAAACCTGTTGCAAAGGAATTCACTATTCATGCAGAAAACGTAGTATGCTATCCTTCCACCTCACACTGCTTATGTGCAGTGCTCTGGGATAACAGCTATTTCTGGGTCTCTGCAAATCTGCACAGTTACCCTGAAATTCCTGATGCTTCCACCATATCCATGTGCTGTTATTGCAGCACAGTGGTTAAATGTGCTCTCAATAAGGAAAAAACCTCCCCTTTTTCAGTTTTGTCCAGTGGATTTTCAAGCTACTTACTAATTGATAAATATGGAAAAATAGTTCTATTTTTCATATAGATATACATATAGATATGAATATCTATATTTTCATGTAGATATTCAAATTCACCCTATCCCTTCTATTTTACTCACACCCATCCCGGGATAGAGAGCTATCAGTCCTTTTGCAGAAGCAATCAGGAAAATGTGGCTTTTGGTGTTTAACAATATCGTTGGGGAAATCTGAATTCCTCAGGCTTTTTCGTTTGGTTTTCTAAATGTGAAATAGTTTTGCTGATCTATCTTTAATCCTTTGGCCTTGAAAATGGGAAATTAAATTGTCTTTTCTCAGATACTTGATGTCAGCATCCAAATCAGGACTTTCTCATCGTGTGCAGAGAGGGAGTGAGGTTATATGATATTCAAGTGCTCAGAGATAGGATCTGTTCTTCAGAGAGAAACCCATTTCCACAAATTCAGTGGGTTCAACTCGGTCCTGCATTTTTTTCTTCTCGTTTTCCTCCTTTTGCATCTGTTTGCATAAGATAACTAGTTTTAGGGATGACTGATCTTAAGTTCCTAATGAGCTGGCTCCAGGGTGTGGATTTTCATGGCATATTCTGCTGATTGGATGCTGGAAGCTTGCTTGACCTCGCTTATGGTATTTTCTGTAAGTTATATACATATGATCTGTCCTGTCCTCTTCCCTCTCCCCCATGTGAGGGGATGTGCTGGGGCAGGGCCAGCCCCCCACTACTCAAACCATTTCTGCTTCTCTGTTGCTTCCAACTGACATCCTAAAATGCCACAAAAAACCATTTTCCCTGTTCATTTCCCCAGCAAACACAACTCTGACCACTTTTCAGCCAACATTTCTGGCACATCATTTCCTAATCTAATTCTTCTAATTGCCCTAGAGGCCCATAATAACATTTAAAACTCCGAGTGCTGCTTCGCCATCCAAAGCATTTCTCCAGCCAGTGCCCACACACAGTCTCAGCAGAGCCCTGCCCTATTCTCTCCTTGCTTTCTCCTTCTCACAGCCTTGCCCTGGCACTCCTGCCTTACACACCAGTATTTTATGTCCTTCATTACTCCTTTTGAGTCCTTTTCCCCCACTTTGTGCCATGCAGCAGCGTTGGCATTGCTGCACTAAGCAGCCACACTGCCTCCTCCATTGCTTTTGCAAGGACTGGAGGCTGTGTTTGCTCAGGACAGGAGCAGCTGCTTCTTAACCTCCCCCTGTCCAACCTGTCCTCCATTTCTCAGCCAGGATTTTCCCATATTACCCAGCTTCCCAGGCTGGGTATGACTGGAGCTGTCTCTTTGCAGAGAGCATCTTGGTACCCAGGTGTCTCTCATCCATGGAGCAGGCGGTGTGGCTGCTGAATCCAGCGGTGTGTTGGTGATCTCTTGCTGTTTTCCAGGGAAAGCTGGGGTTGCCATGACAATTGTGTGCTGGCCTGAACCGCTGCACGGCCGCAGTATCCACACACCTCCACCACTAATGCTTTTTATCCTCCCTGCAGGGAGGAGTGGGGAATGCAAAGATGCCCATGGTGAGATGCTCGGAGCAGCTCTCCAGCATGGTGAGAAGCTCAGGCCCTTCTGGTTAGCACCCTTCCCTAAAGAAAATTATTTTTTGGGTGCATCTGGAGCTGGGGAAAGGGGCTTGATCTACATTAAGTCATTCTGCACCCTCTCCCCTGGCCTGAGTCGGGCTGGCAGCAGGAGTGCCAGGTACAGGAGCAGTGAAGCCAGCAGAAATGCTGCAAACCACAGCTCATTCTCAAGCACCCCTGGCTGCTTATGAGCATCTCAACCCAAATTAAGGGCTTGTGGCACTGCTGCAAATGTAGCCTCAGTCTCCTGAGCCTCTGCCTGCAGGCTGTTGGTTTAATTTGCAGTCACATTTGCAAAATTTCTAGTTGCATTTTGCACTTGGGCAGAGTGTCCCAGCCTCTGAATCAGCACCTGGAGCTTCAAAACTTGGGTCTGATCCCAGCAGAGCAGGAGCAAAGGGTGGCCCTGCAAGCTGGAAACAAAACTTTGGCACTTTTGTGGGAGCCTCTTCATTGGGGGTTCACCAGAGCTGCCTGAGCTCAGGACCTGGCTGTGCAGAGGAGCAAAGGGCAGGGCAGGACCTCTCCCTGGTGGCTTGTGGCACTGCCACATGGCACAGCCTCATTTCCCCAGCTCAGGCACTGGGAACTGGACCTTGCTTCAAGAATTTGCTAAAAATTCATCATCGTCATCTCTTTGGGGCATCCTTGGCCAAAGAGGAGTGTCCTCTGTGCCCCTTACACAACACTAGGCAGGATTTCACCATTTCCAAGAGCAGCGCAGTCCAAATTCATCTTTCTAACCTTGCTTGATCTCCCCTGGTCCAAGAATGGCAGCCAGTAACACAGAGCCTTGCAAGTTGTGTTGCAAAAACGAGTGAAGCTCCTTTGTTAGAGCCGCAGATGTTGTGCTGGGTGCTGCAGAAACAAAGCTCAAAAAGCAGACGATGCCCCAAATTTAAATAGACCAAGCAGACCCAGAGACCTCAGAGAGATGATTCCCAAGGTCATGTAGGAAGCCGGTGGCAGACACAGGGACTGAAGAGAGATCTCCTGAGGCTCAGCCACGCTGTGGTCTCAGGACTGTCTTCTCTTTTGTCTTCCAGTACATTAAGAAGATCAGTTAATGAAATGGAATTAATAATGCCAGCTGCAGCACCAGCAATGCTGTAAGAGAGAAAAATTTCACAGCACAGGCTTAAAAACAGAAGGCTTGAAAATGGGAATAAGCTGCAAGCACTTCCTTTTGTAATGGGGGAGTGCAGGAGGTCAGGCAGAGTTTTAGGGTCTCTTCAGCTTTACTGATCAAATCTTAAAGGAAGAATGAAGATGTAGCAACTACCTCCCCCAGAGGAGAGAAATACATGATTTTAAGGTTCCCAGCAACTGAAAAAGTAGTCCCACTGGAAAGAATCAAAAGACTTTTCTAGGTCAATGGCAGGAATAGAGCCTTTATTTCTATGAACCTCACAGTTCAAAAATAACATTAAAGAACCAGGAGAAATTATCCACCTCTGAAGAACCAGGAGTAAATCAAAACTGATTGTTATGTGTTAGTTGTGCTGCTGCCTGCAGTAATCAGGGAGCTCAAATGGCACCACAGGAGTCCTGGCCATCTCTGGGATGGCTGCTGAAGAAGGTCTGTGCCGTGTTCTCTGAGGAGCATCAGAGGCTCAAAACCCAAAATTGTTGCTTAACAATAATGTTTGAGTCTAAGGAGTTCCCCCCCCAAAGGGCTCATTTACCAGGATTCAAGGAAAGGCCTTCTCATTCCCAGGGAAGGAAGCAAGCACAGAGCTTATCTCACCTGGGCCATTCACCCTTTCATTTGGCTCATGTCACTGGGTTAGTGCCAATACTCTTACGGTAATAAGGTTTTATTATACAGTTATATATGTTTACTATACAGTTATAGATGGTTATTATATAGTTATAGATGGTAATTTTACAGACCTCTTAAACAGCTGGGGCTCTTGAATGTGGAGAAGAGGAGAGGAGACCTCAGAGCATCTTCCAGTGCCTAAAGGGGACAGACAAGAGAGCTGGAGAGGGGCTTTGGACAAGGGCATAGAATGATATCAGGGGGAATGGCTTCATCTGACGGAAGGCAGGTTTGGATGAGATGTTGGGAAGAAAATCCTCCCTGTGAGAGTGGTGAGGCCCTGGCACAGGACGCCCAGGAAAGCTGTGGATGCCCCATCCCTGAAGTGTTCAAGGCCAGGTTGGATGGGGCTCTGACCAACCTGGTCTAGTGGAAGGTGTCCCTGCCCCTGGCAGGGGCTGGGAACTGGATGATCTTTAAGGACCCTTCCAATTCACAGTTCTGTGATTAGATATATCCATATATATCTGTATTTAGATACATACATCTATAATCTCAGCCTTTGAGCAAAGATGGGTACGAAGAACAGTTTTGCTGAGCAGAAAGTGAAACAGAGGCATCAGAGCAGAATCTTAGCATGTCTCAAAATCACATTTCTTGTCCTTGTGAACAACCCAAATATTTTGACTGATGATTTAAAAAAAACCCTATAAATCCAGGCATTTCAAGACTTAAAAAAGAAATCACAGGGAGGCTGGAACGTTATGTGCCATGCCAGGACATGGGGCTTCTTTTGTTGAGATTGTTCAGCTTCAGATTTTAATTGTGCCAGTTTAAGACCATTTTGTCTTTTTCACCAGCTTATTGATTCCTTTTGTGGTCTGAAGACCTAAGGAAAAGGTAATTCATCACTGTGTTACATCTTGCAAGAGAAAGCAGCACAGACCTGGGGCAAAAGACAGCAAGGACAGAGCTGTCTATGTGCTTCCTGTAGTGTGAGAAGTGATGGACCTGAAATAGTCATCAGCATCTCCCAGCTCATGGCCTTGCCTTCTGAGCTCCCTCTGAGCGACTCTGCAGACCAGAAAATGTGCAAGAATGAGCCAAGACAGTGAAAAGGATGAGAGCAGGAGCCAGGATTTGGCCCATCCTTCTGCTATTGACAGCCTCCTCACGAAAATGTAATTGCTGGCTGCCCTTGCTTGGAGTGCTCAGGCAAAAATTCCCCGTTGCTCTTCAGAGCTTCGAGACATATTAATGCAACTTTTAAAATAGCATCCTCTCTATTTTTGTTGCTAATGCTAAGAACAAATTAGCTTAGAAAAAACCCCAACGATCTCCCTTAATGCTATTGTTCTCCTAAAGTGCTAAGTGTCAGGATCTTTCAGCACCGCTTTGCAGATCTGGCGCTGCCCTCAATGTGTCCCACGGAGCCTTGACACGGAGTGATGCAGGAAAACGCAGTCAGTCCAAAGTGCCTTCAAAGTCACTGCACTCCAAACAGTGGTTTCAGCTCTGTCTTTGGATTTTTAATCATTAAATAATCCTTGAAACCAGCTGACTTCCACCCCTGCCCTCCAGCGGGATTGTTAAGGGACAGCCCTGAAGTTTAGTTCCTGTGGTAGAGCAGAGGGTGTTCCTGAGCTCTTATGGGCTGTTATGTCCATTCAAGTGTATTTATCTAAAAAGCCTTAAACGTTGCTAACTCTGACCTCATCAGAGCTCACCAGTGGTGCACAGGTGGGTTGGGTCACCGTGGAGGTGGGAGGACCTCTGGAGGGAGGCAAGGTAAGGCTGGAGCACCAGTGCTGCTGAAGGATTTCCTGTGTCCCTGCAAGGAGCACAACCCTGGTGGCCACACACCATGGCAGGGTGCCCCTGTCCTCTGCTGAGCTACTGTCTGCACCTCGTTTGGCCATCCACATGTGGGTGCCACATCCCTGGATCCTAGAATTTTTCAAGGCCAGACTGGATGGGGCTTTGAGAAGCCTTGTCTAGTGGATGGCATCCCTGCCCATGGACAAAGGGTTTGGAACTAGAGGACCTTTAAGGTCCCTTCCAGCCCAAATCATTCTATGATTCTGTGATTTTGTGATCTCTGTTGGGGTTGGAGGGAGGGCAAGAAACGAGGCAGACAGCAATACCCTACTCGTGTGCTCACTTGGCCAGTGGTTTCCTGCAATGATCCCATGGGTAACTTTATTTTGCTGAGTCCTTACCCCCCACATCCTCCATACACAGGTCATTATCTCCAGCAGCGATACTTAACAGGCAAGTGTTGATGAGCCCACTGGCTTGTGGCTGTGCCATCAACACTGAGCATCATGTGACCTCACTAACACATCTTAAGGTCTGTGATAATTTCAATAACTTCTAACTTCAGTAGAAGGAGGCTTCCAATGGACAGTGCCCTGAAGGGAAGCAAATTCCTACTTTTCATCCTGGTTCTATTTGTGATCACAGGAGAGCTCTCCCCCACCACTGAACTTTCCTACAGCTGGTGCCAAGACCTCTGTGTATGCCTCACTCTTTTAAGATCCAGGCAGTGCAATGTTTATTTGTGCCTTCCAGCCTGCTCAGTAGAGGCTGAGTTGGTGGTCCTGGTTTAGCTCTGTGGCAAAGAACCAGTTCTTAACCTCAGGACTGATGGCCAAGTGCTTAGTCCTAATTCTGGCTCACTACTTAAACTGAATGCATAATTTAAGTCCTTATTGTGGAAATGCATTTTTTATCAATGGCCATTCCAGTCCTGGATCCACCCGGCACAGATTGAGATTTTGTGCAAGTCCTGTAGTCACACATAGACTTGCTTCTGTCCCCCACCTGCCCCAGGTCCTGGCACAAGTGAGTGCACACTGGAAGCTCTTCTTAGCCCATGGGCATTTTCTAAGTGTGTTCATCTCACTGTTCCAGTTCAGTTCTGTTTCTGACACAAATGCAGTGTTCTTGTTACTGCTGGTAAAGTGATGGGTTCTGGTGCCTGTGGATTAAAATAGTTCTGGAAGTAGTGTGGGAGAGTCCAATCACATGGGCCAAATCACATTTTCCAAAGAGGAGTAAGAATTTAAACAGGAAGCCTGATGGTGTGGCTCGTTTTGGTAGCCTGGAAGAGGAAATTGAGACATGAAGTCTGAGG
Source organism: Monarcha castaneiventris obscurior (assembly GCA_026261815.1). Lineage (NCBI taxonomy): Eukaryota > Metazoa > Chordata > Aves > Passeriformes > Monarchidae > Monarcha > Monarcha castaneiventris. The sequence continues at coordinate 5,185,133 of JAMPIT010000894.1, read as the reverse complement.
CAAGAAAAATTCTTACCAACAATAAAGGTGAGGAGAAATCATTAGTGGGATATTAAATGCACATGGACCATTCTTCTGTCCAAAGGGAATTTGTCCTTTGTACTTGACTGAGAAATGTGGGTTACAGTGAGACCAAACAGAGATCTTTTGCCTTCTCACTGCTGTGGTGCTGGTGGTACGTGCCCAGTAGCCATGAATTTCACCTATGCACTGTGTTTGGGATGTCTGTGGCTATTCCAGGGACAAGGATGTAGAAGTTTTATTTGAATTATGTCTCTGTTTTATACACACTGCTTGTAAATACTTCATATTATGGCTTGCTGCTGGAAACCCCATTGCAGAGCTGTGAAGAGTTTGCAGGGCAAAATGTATCAGAATATCAAGGGATATTTTCTGTTCTTGCAGAGGGTCTAATCCAATGAGTCCATGCTTAGAAATCCTCTCTTGCCAATCTCTTTCTTCCCTTTTTTTTTTTTTTTTGTTTAACACAGCCAGGAAGAACACAAACCTCAGATTTGTAACACTGTAGATGGTTTAATCTTACTATATACAATGACAGTTGAAGCCAGTTCTGCCCCAATTAGTTAATGATTTCCCCATTAGGGGAATGAAGGTGCTGGGTTCAAGCCTAAGCAAGTGTTTTAGGGGACCTCAGGGATCGTTTAGAAACATGAACAGTAGCTGTTGGCCTCTGTAATCCCAGCAGAATTTCTTAGGTAAAGAGTAAAATAATTTTACTCTTTCCTACGTAAAGAGTAAAATAATTCACTGTGGTGAATCTCCTTAAATTTTGGCTTTCTTCTATAAGATGAGGGGTGGATAAGTGACTACTGCCAGTTGGAGATATCTGTTAACTATTAAAGACCTTTTATTTTTGGAGCCAAAAGAGCAGAGGGGTTCAAACTCTATTCCCCATGCTGTTGGGTGCATGACCCACTGTGTCTGTGTTGGTGTCTGTTTCCACATAAAAAAGCAAAATTCAGTAAAACACAGCTAAAGTGAAATTATTTCATGAACTGTCATGATCTGAAGGTTTAAATCCAGCCTCAGAGCTGGACCCTGGAGGTCCCCAGCTGGGGTCATTCTGCCCAAAATGACTGGACATAGACTGATACTCAGGTCACTCTTCAGTGAAATGGAGTGACTTTTTTGGGAGTTTCTTAATATTATGAGCCAGCCCAAAATCTGAAATTGCGAACAGGTTGAGTGGCAAAGGATTTTGTTTCCCAGTGTCTGCCAAGTATGACCATTGCATGGTTATGATGTCTCTGCAAGGCTATTCATGATAGTTTATTGGTGGGGAAACTGAGGCAGAGGCCATGTCCTGCTGGAGCGGGAGTGTTGGGGCCCATATTAAAATTCAGCTATTAGGGGGCCTTTCACAAATTGTCCTGTGTTCCTGCACTCTTACACCTCAAATCCTGGTTCATGCAGCATTTTGGGCAGCGAGAGGAGGCAGCACTCATTCCCTGCACACCCAAACCTGGGTGCAACTGGGATTCCTCAGCACCCGGGTGTGGCAGGGCTTGGCATGGGGGGGCCACACGGGTCACCCCGTGCCCGCAGGCTTTTGAAAAAAAATTAGCAAAATAGGGGTTGCTCTGTAGGGCTTGAATCCTGACCTTTTTTTTTTCCTGTCTGCTCCCCGACCCCACCCAGCTGGGCAGAGGAGAGGGAGGCATCAAAACCCGGAGGGGGTGGGTGAAATTTGGCCTTCACAACAAAAAAAAAAAAAAAGGGAAAAAAAAAAAAGAAAAAAATAAAGAAAGAAAAAAAAGGAAAAAACCACCAGATTCCATCACTGTCAAGAAATTTCTGGAACATGAACAGTCACAACCGTACAGACACATAGAAAACACTGCTCACCCCTCACTGCCCCCCCTCTACCCACACCCAATTTGGTTTTATTTCTTTGCCATCAGGTTGCCTTAACCATTTCCATGGCTTAGGAGGCTAAGCCGCCCGAGAGCAAGCTTTTGATTTGAAAAGGGACTGCATCCCCTTTTCAAAGGAGCCTGCTCCCTAGGGCAACCACATCACACTGCTGATTTGCTGCAGTGGAGACCGCAGCGCGTACAATATGCCCTCCCCCTCCGCCTGTGCTGCTTACAGCATCAGTCCGGAGCCGAGCGGGGAGACGGCAGCGATACCCACTAACCCACCCATGCTCGGGAATGCCTGACTGGTAACGCAGTGCCTCCGACGAAAGGACCGGCAATCCCTCAGCTCTCCGAGATGCAAGCCAGTGCCGATTCCACCAAGATGGACTGTCTTTGGAGCAACTGGAAATGTCAGGGTATTATATCTATTCTAGTGTTGCATGCTAGGAGGACTGCATGGCAGAGGAGGCAAAGGCAGGATCCATCCATTTTTGCATTGTTCACCTGTGGGCCTTTGCATGCTGTTTCCTCTCCCTCCCCGCGAAGCTTTTCTTTGGGGGTAATTTAAGAAAGAAAGATTAAAAAAAGCCCTTATTTCCGTTCTTGGCGTGTATTTCTCCCATCCCCAGGTGTCTCACCCTGAAAGCATCCAGGATACAGGTCCTCCCTTCCCACCTTACGGCTCATTCCCAAAGCATCCGCCCTTGCCGTTAGCGGCGTCATTCCTCATCCTCGACTCTCGGGATATCGCTGGCATGATTTCCTACCTTTCGGGCTTTAGGGAAGCCGGGTGACGGTGCAGTGGTGCCCGCTGGGGCTGGCCAGGGTTGGAGGTGGTGGCGTTGGGCTCCTGGGTGCCTCCTGCCCACGGACACACCCAGAGCCAGGCTTAGCCTTGTGTCACACAAAGAAAACGCAGCTTCGGCACGGAGGGGGACAGCGCCGGGGCACGGCGGGATGGCCCCCCGCTTCCTACTTTGCTCTAGGATTGCTTAAAAAAAAAAAAACAAAAAACCAACATTAATCCTTTCATGATGCTCCCGAGTACTCGTTCGGGGGTAAAAGATTGCGGTGATGTTGTCGCGCTGCCGCGTAGGCGAAGGGAACAATGGCATCTCCCTTTTGGGCTGATTTTCAGCGTGTTTTGAGCGGGTCGGTGTCTGCGCTGGGTGGGGCTGGCCACCTTCCCGGGTGCCTTGGACAGCTTTTCAGCCATTTTTAGTCGGCTTCACACTTCCCCGCCAGCATCCAGCCTTTGTTTTGATAAAAGACAGTCTCTGTGACGCTGCTCGGTGGGCAGATTAGAGGGAGAAAAGCTAGCGGCTGATCCTGCCAGGCGGGCTGGGGCTGCTTGGGGCAGGCTTTGTTTGGATGTATTTTTTAATTTTAAGGTGCATGTTTACGATGAATAGTCAGTTCATGATGCTGATGCTCGCAGCAGGGTCCGTGGGAGAGGGATTACTCCACAGCATCATCTCTTTAAAGGGTCCAGGATGCTTGCAGACATAGTTTGATAAACGCAGCTCGATGCAACAGAAGCTGGAAAACCTTCCTAAAGTGCTTTGTGGGGACGGGGAGACCTTTCAGACTCTTGTCTTTAGGGGGCTTGATATTTTTGCAATCTCAATTCAGCATCTAATTGTATTTAGGAGCAGAGGGGTTTTTTAAGGAGGATGAGTAGCTGGAAAGTAAACAGATGCACCTGTTAAATGCCAGGCTCCAGCAGCTCCAGCTTTCCACACCGAAATGAAGGGAAAGGCTTTTCCATACGTTTGTGGGATTCATTAAGCTTATATAGGAGAGTTACAACCAAACTTCAGGGTCTTTTCATCTGAGCTTTGCAGATGAACTTCCTGGTAGGGTGGGGTTTGGGTTTGGGTTTTTCTTCAAAAATGCTCAATATTTTGCTGATTCTTATAAAAACATTGATTTGCTGAGTCAGATTGCTGAACCACCTGTTTTTAGAACCAAAAGGAGTATTTCCTTTCTTTATCAGAAAAAAAAATTTCATAAATTAAAAAAGGGGAATAATGAAGGGCATGCTGCTGTTGTTTAATTAATAATTAATAATAATAGTGGGGCTTCTCTCCTTTAGTGCTTTCCTTTTTGAAAGTGGGGTAGATTTGATGAAAATTGAATGGCACAATATGTCCCATGCTGATTGGAAAAAAAATCCCAGGTCTGAAAAAATCAACGCAGTTAAAATAAATCACTTGCCTCACTTCCACAGCATTTGCATATTTCTTTCTTTTCCTTGGGTGGTGCTTTATGATTCCAAAATGATTCTGCAGAAAACGTGAAATAGCCATAGAATATTATTTCTGTCATCAAAATTCTTTGATCAGTCCTAGATAAAATAGAGGAAATTTAAAATTCAGAAGAATGGAGACTAAAGATGATTCATTGATTCCTTTAATATCTATTATTCATGTTGTCTCTGTCTCAACCTGGAATATCAGTTTTGTGCAAATCTGGAGTTGTATAATTTTGCCAGCTTGATTGCCAATGGAATTACGGTTCCTCCCTGAAAAGTCTGGAATGTGTCTGCGAGTATAACAGATGCAGAGAGGAACCTCAGTAAATACAGAGCATATTTTTACTGAAATTATGCAGATACAACAATGAGGTTAACAAAAGTTTTGATTACTAAACAACCAAGCCTGCAACTAAGTGTATCATTGAATTGATCATGTAATTGGGGTCAGATTGGGTGGGGATCACAAGGAGCTGCAGAGACTTTTGGTGAAGCTTTGACTTTGCCCCACTCAGTCAAGGTACTGTTATTTCCCTTGCAGTGAATCAACTGCTGCTGCTGCACACATTTAGAAATATTGTTTTTTACCTGCCCATCCTGCAGGTACAGCGGGATTAGAGCAAAGGTAGATTGTGATCCAGCCCTTGGGTGAGCAGGACAGTAATTCACCCCTGCTGGGCGTCTGCTTCATTCAAAATGTTTAACATGGGTGGCTTTGGGGAATTGCAGTGACTTCCACGCCCAAGTCATGTCCGCACTGGAAGGTGATGCATTTGAAGCAGGCTGGGATGGAGCCATGCATAATGCATGAGTGTGAGGAGAAATGTCCCTGCCTGAGCGTGCTGGTGGCTGTGGGCCTTGGAGGAGCAGCCTATGGCCAGTGCCAGCTGTGTGTGTGACACAAGTGTGAGACAGAGAGCGCAGCTTCCCGCTGGGAGCTGCTGGGCAAGGGCAGCCTCCAGCTTCAGGTGGAGGAGCAGGTCCCAGTGCCTTCCCCAGGGACTCAGCTCAGCTCGGCAGGACACAGGTGCACACCCTGCTAGAGAGGTTTCTCTGGATTAGGAAGGACAAAGAACTACAGAATATCCTGAGTTGGAAGGGACCCACTATGATCATCGAAGTCCAATTCCTCGGATGCCCCAATAATCCCACCCTGTGCCTGAGAGCATTGTCCAAATGCTCCTTGAACTCTGTCAGGTGTGGGGCTGTGACCACTGTCCTGGGGAGTCTGTTCCATTGTCTAGCCACCCTCTGGGTGAAGAACCTTTTCCTAATCTCCAACCTAAACCTCCCCTGACACAGCTCCAGCCATTCCCTCAGATCCTGTCACTGGGCACCAGAGATAAGAGATCAGTGCCCAAGTTTGCATCTCAGCTGGGTGGAGTTATGATGTCAATACACTGGTCCTCATGAATATTCCCTTTTCCACTCTTCCTTCTACATGCCAACTCTTGGGTGGTCGTGTCAGGCTTGCTCCTGCAGCTTCAACCATCTGCGAGACGCGTTAAAAAAGAAAAATGTAAAGATCCAGAGACACAGGCCCATGAACTGTTCGTAGAAATGATCCTAAATACTACCCACATTATAATAATAACTTAATGTGGAAAAGGACTGCAGACTTCATCAAATCCTTCTAGTTGACATAGCTCTGCTGGGACTGCAGTTACTGATTATCATTTCCTTGGCAGCTGTTTTCAGAGAGCCAGCTTCCTTACTTGATTGATATATCCATTGGTTTCCAAAGGGTGATGGGAAGCTGGAGCAGTTCATGGCGATGTTCCTCACTTTAAGATTGATAAAGAATTTCGATGCCAATAGCATGGTTGCATGCTGTTAATCTGTAATCTTATTGACAGTTGTGAAGTCTAATTACAGCTTTATAATGAGAATATAACTTCAGCCAGTTGGTGCCTTCAGTGCTTTCCTGAAAATATTGAGGGCTGATCTCTCAGCTGGGGTCCACTTGAAAAAGATCTGTCCTAGTATTTGGTTCTTATGTTGGATCTTGGTAGGGCTGAAACCTTGGAACCAAGTAATCACTTGGTGTAACCAATTTAGCCAACAGTTTCGTAAAACTAGACCAAGTTAGGGGGAATTTAATTCCTAATTTGACAGATGATTTCCTGGGAAGTTTGAAGGAAATTTGTCAAGATTATTTACCACTTTCAGATTTGCTTTCATTTTTTTTTTGTCACTGATGCAGAAATTGTATCAATTCTTCTTCCAGCACATTCCTGTCGGTGTCAAAAAAAACCCAATCTGCATTCTGCACACCTGCTGTGCCATCACAGAATGGAAGGTTTGGAATGGAAGGGACCTTAAAGACCATCCAGTTCCAACCCCCCTTCCATGGCCAGGGCCACCTTCCACCAGACCAGGTTGCTCAGAGCCATGTCTTTTAAGAGCTGATGGACAATATTCTTTCATTGCCAGAACAAGGAGAAAATTCCCCCAAAGAGTATTTTAAGATATTCACTGTGGATTAATTTAAACTCCGTCAAGAGGGTGATGATGGGGCAATAGCTGAAGCCAGTATTGGAGGGCTGCTTTTGTTTTCATTAGGTCTTCTGGGAAGTCAGTTCTGGTGAGGCTTTTTTGATACCAGAAGGGGTACTTTCTCCACATCATATTTAATTATAAGTAACATAGGTCTGAGCCACTCATTTTGAAAATCTGTAGATTTTCAAACATTTGGATGGAATCTGAGAGAGAGACCAGGTCTATTCCGTTCGTCCAGGAGCATCTCGGGAAAATCTAAACATTTCCATAGCATTATGTGCACTCAGAGACTGCATTCAGGGGCCCTGCTTGGTCTCCTTGGTTTCTGCCCACTTAAGGTGAGAGCCATAACCTGCTCCACAGAAAGTGGCCAAGGCAGGCAGTGATACAATTTGATGAGCAGGAGTTGTGTGTTTCTCCTGCTGCTGTGCTCAATCCTGGTCTCAAAGCATCTCTCACACGAAAATGAAAATAACAACAGCGTAATGATTAATAGCAGCCCCAATCACATAATCATTAATAATTAGTAATAATAAATCCTACAATAGACTTGTGTGCGGTGTAGTTGTAGGGTTGATTTTTTACTGGCAGTCCTCTTTTACTGCCAATCCTCTTCTGTCTCCCCAAGCCTACTCTGGTGCCTCACACAAGGCAATCAATCAATACTTTTTTGCTCACATCTTGGTCTTGCAGATGCTGTAGGATATAACATGGAGGGCATGTATGCATCAAGGTTTGCTTTTTCCCTGATCCTATTGTTGTTCCAGGTCTCCTCTCTTCAGACTAGGGACCAAGAAGGTTTGAACTTTCAAATTAAGTCTTAAAACAGGTGGATGATAAAGATATAAAGCTGAACTGAGGACAGGGCGTTAATGGTCAGAGTATGTACAAGAGGTAGAGGTATGGAGAGATTCCTCAAGGCTGGAGATGAAAGATCAGGAGATAGCCTTATGAAACAGTACAGATACTCTGTCTTGGCTCTGCTGTTCATCACAGCAGTCTCCTGAAGGCACCAGACTGCTCATTAAACTGTGTATCCATCTGTATTACATTAGAATCAAATCTGTTGTGGGGAGGGGAGCAATGTCCACATTGGATCCTTCACTGGAGAGGAGAGGGAAAGCCTGTCCTGTGGTGAAAGCTGCAAACTGTGCTTGCTTTGAGTGCGAGCAATACTTTTACTCCAAAACCCACAGCATTGTCGTATTTGTTGTCAAATACTTTTGTGACAACGCTATAAACAAGATTGTTCTTCTTAAATTTTTTAAATTGTGTTTCCTGATCTTTTCACTCCCAGAAGGTCTGAGAAATGCCTTATGAAATCATTTATATTTATGAAGTTGTAACATTACACTGTGTACAGATGTAAAGGCTGGGTACAGAGAGGTTTTTCTCACTTCTCTTAAAAACTATTACTAGATAGGGAGTGAAGCTGTACAAGCCATTGATTTTACCTCCTCAGGAGGCGTGGTGGTACCTCCATGGTGGAGAGGGCAGCTTGAACACTTCCAAGGGTGTTAGTAGTGTGCTGAAGAACATGCAACCTTTTATATAATCATCAAGACCCACAGGCCTCACTTGAAGGCTGAGTACCAGGGGTTTGCTCACACTTTTTGTACTAACTTCCATGGAAATCCTGCTTGATGCATGATCAGTTTTCACAGTTGTTGCAGTAGTGGAAAAACTTGCAAAGTCAACAGGAGAGAAGAGACATTTTCAGAGGAGAAGCTGTGGAAGACCTGAGTTGTCCGGTCTCTGCTTGGTCTAACATTAATTTTCATATTAAAATGCTTTCTTTGAGACATGGAATGGAAAGATCCCCATTTTTCCCTCTGAAGTATTTTTGGAAAACATAACCATGCAGGAGGATATTTTAGCTACAAGTTGGTTCGGATCCTCTCTTCTCCCTCTGGGATCTCTGCTCAGGAGGGCTGGGCCTGCAGCTGCCCCACACCACAAGGCTTCTGGGGACCATGTAAACCACCAAAGCCCAGCCCTTGTGTTTTCAGGTCATAAGAAGAGTGAATTCAGGAGCATTTTTAATTAGTCTACCTTGGCACTGCCCTTTCCAGCCCCCACATCTCTCTTCTGGCTTTTTTGGCACTGAATACTGAGGAGCAGAAACATTTTCTGCTGCAAGCCATGGTAAGAGCTGTGAGAGCTTTCAGGCACTAGGGAGCCATTCCTTGCTGGCACAAGCACTGCCTGCTGCTGCTGTTTCTTACATTTGTGAGGTTAATTTTAGCTTGCCCCACAAACATGGGTATTTACCAGCTGTTCATATTAACAGGTGGTTTCTTGTACCATAGAGTTCACCTTTCCTAGTCTGGGAGTTGGCCCCAAAGTGCAGGATCCCATTTGTTTAGTCAGATGAGGTTCTGCCATAAAGTACGGCTTTAAAGCACTGTTTTGGCACCCTTGAAAAATCTTTCAACTAGAGGACTACTTGAGTAACATTTCGCAAGTTCTGCTGTGAGTTAAAAAGCACAAGCAGGCGATACTTGCAGATAAACAGCTCATCAGACACGCTTCTCCAGAAAAATTCTTCAAAGGCAATGGCAGTGACCTGCAGCGCTGCTGTCTTAAAGATGGCTGGTAAGTCTTCCTTAATAAATACAAATAGTTTTGAGTCTGAGGCAGTTCTGGCAAAACCCAGAGTCCTTTTATACTTCCACAAATGACTCAGACCTCTGGTGAGCTGTGCTGTGAAGAGTGCAGAGTGATGTTGCTTCCCTCCTTCCAGGAGGCTGAAGGGAGATCATGGAAAGCTACAGCTGAACAGCTTCTGCATGTTAATAGGCACGGTCAGGATTTCACAGTAGTGATTTTCAAAACAGAAGGAGCCCAGCCCTCAAGTGAAGCCAAGGCTGCTTTCAATGCCCAAACCCCTTTTGCAAATCATCACTGCAAACTGGCTGGTTTGAAGTTGGCGTTTTGGCTCTCGGAAGTGGATCTCGCTCAGCCAAACAGACTGAGCCCCTGTCCAATTGCATGCACATCACACATCGACAGCCTCACGTGGCACCAGCCTCCTGCCTCATGAATATTCAGCATGCATTGCTCAGAATTGTGCCATTGTGGTGGGGTCTGGGCAGCACCATGCACACACACACCCCCTCCCAGTAAAACGCCCAGCGCTTGCAGGACCCTGCACCACACTAGGACCTTTTATCCTTTCCCTTCTGATTGACCAAAGCACTTAATTATTATGTGGTTAATTCATGCTGTGAGGGATCCTCTGTCCTTTAATTTATCTGGGGAATGCTGTGCCCACCTTAGAGCTGGGCTGGAAGCTGTCTCAGCCTGGCCAAGCGTGGGGCCAGCGCGTGCTGGCAAGTGGCTCTGCAGAGGAGTGTGTGTGCAAAAGCTGCAGTTCCAGCTCGGCTGCTGGCCCTGTCATCCTCATTCCCACTGTGTCTCCATGTGCTGGGGAGGCTGCTCTGAGCCTGGCTGGTTGTCTCTTCAGTATGCCAAGGAAGGGGTGCAGGCAGGAATAGGCAGCTGCCCTTCAGCAAAGGCTCAGGTGCTCAGGTGCTTAGTGGCCTGTTGAAAGGCATTAAACCATGGGGTCAGAGTGTTTGGGAGGAGTTGTTTGGTATCTTAGTCAGTTTTACATGAATGTAGGCTGAGATGAAGCTCAAAGCAGACATATAAATGTGGTGGACAACCTCATCTTTCACTTTCATTCCTGTTTAGAATGAAAAAGAAAGGGTGTGAGGAGGGTTGATGCAAGGCTGGATTGACCTGATGGTCACAGAGAAAATTTCTTATTCCTTTGCCCCTTGGTCTCTATTTACAGCACCAAACACTGATGTGACAGGTATTTTGGCTCTGGTATAAATGGTTACAGGAGAAAATGGCACTCTGAGGAAGCCAGGCAAAGGATCCCAGCTGGTGCATTCTTCACCCAGTGCACCTCTGCCTGCTTTTAAGGGAGATTTGTTTACGTAAGGAAATGTAGGACAAAAATGTGTTTGACTACTGTCTCAGCAAGGAAGCATTTCTTTACCAAGAGAGTGGGAAACCCTGGAACAAGCTTCCAGAGAGATGGTCAGTGCCCCAAACCTGTCAGTGTTTCAGAGGCACTGGGAAAATGCCCTCAACAACATGCTTTAGCTTTTGGTCAGCCCTGAATCCATCAGGATTGTTAGAGTAGGTGATGGTTGTAGGTGCCTCCCAACTGAAATAGTCATTCTATTCTATTCTATTCTATTCTATTCTATTCTATTCTATTCTATTCTATTCTATTCTATTCTATTCTATTCTATTCTATTCTATTCTATTCTATTCTATTCTATTCTAATAATGTAAAAAGCCTTTGAAGTGACTGAGGCTGCTGCAACTGAAGGAGCAAACATGGCTGTGACAGGTGGAGCTCAGGTGTTTTTAGCAGCATCTAAATTCCAGGGGAACTGATACAGCTCAAATCCCTGAGGCCTGTCAGCCAAATTCTCCCCAAGTCTCCACTGATTTCTAGTTCTGTATTCTCCTTCTCCCCCTTCCCTGCCCAAGGAGCAGTGAGGTTCACCTCCCTCCTGTATCACCTTTTGCAAAGAGGTTCAGCTGAGCCCCTTCTCCTTAAGGGAGAGGAGGAGGAATGGCTGCAGGAGCAGCAAATCCCATCCGAACAGCTTGACAGGGCAGCAGTGCTGCAGCTTCCTATCCCTTCAAGGGAGATGAGAAGGCAGATGTGCTTCCTGCCCTTGAAAATCCTGACAGATCTGGCAGGCCATGGGTGGGGGGGGAATGTGTTCCCAGGCTGGACCTGGGCACTGGGAGAGCCATGTAAAAATCATTCAAATTGTATCTCTCTTTTCTATACTGAGATTTTCCAACAAGCAGTTGGCACTTTTTTTTTTCCCATGCACATGGGAATATTTGTCTCAGGTCTAAAAGACACAGGATCCCTCTCATCCAGGTCTCCTTTGACTGGAGAAAGAGGCCAGATGCTTTTCATCTCCTCCCTCATGAACGCATGTCCCCAGAACTGTGTCACTTGGCCTCTGTCCATCTCACTCTGATCCTTTCCTTACCTGATACAGCTGAGTAAATATCCCAGTCATTCCATAGCAGGAACAGACAGCTTTTGGGATATACACATACCTGGTCACGTCTGCCTTGAGTAACTCAGCATCTTCCTTTTTGAGGGGAATGACAAAATGCAGTTTGGCATCTCTCTGCATGAGAATGCAGCCCACTGCCAGTCTGCAGGAGTATGGGTTGGAAGATCATTGAAAGAAGAAGGCTTAGTTGCTCATTTTGGATCTTATAATTAATTGGGATTGACTAAGGGAACTCTGTTGGAGTCGGGTTTGTATTTTTTGGCTCAGCTCTCATTTGTTTGCCTCTCTACTGCCCGTGTCCCAGGGAGTGTTTTCCCCTGCTATGTGTCCTTTTTCTGTCATCAGCAGATGATGCCACATAAGCCCAGCTCACCTGGGCTTATTTAATTTAATGTTGAGGGTTTGTATGATAGAAAACTTAAGTATCTCAAAGTCAGATTTGCATAGATTTCCAGTACTGTCCTCTGACAGAGTAGATTTTGAGTACAAAAAATACCAGCTTGTGAATAATCACAGAATCATAGAATTGTTTGGGTTGAAAAGAACTTTAAAGATCATCTTGTTCTAACCCTCTGCCACGGGCAGGGACAACTTCCACTTGTGCCAGGCCCCATCCAACCTGGTCTTCAACACTTCCAGGGATGGGGCAGCCACAGCTTCTCCGGGCAGCCTGTGCCAAGGCCTCACCACCCTCACAGAAAAAATAATACCTCCTGTCCAAACGCTGGTGAAAGCACCCAGTTGTTTTGCTGCAGGATTTTGCAGCACCTTTCCTGAAAAAGAATATGAAAAATGGCCAAACCTGCACACTTGTGTTCTGGATGCCATTTTGTAAGGATAGTTTGCAAGGATGGAGTCGTGTGCTCCAGCACCTCAGCTCTGTGAGCAATCTGTGGAACTCCAGCTGGCTCCTGCAGTACAGCTGTGGCTGCTGCTAAACCTCCTCGTACAGGTGCTCTGATGATGCTGTGACCACATTTTGGAGCATTCCCCACTCCCTGTGCCAGGGTTTCTGCAGAGAGCAGACATGGGCATATATCTGTAAAAAGCTGGTCCCTGTTTGGTGGAGTCAGCGCTCAGGATCCCAAAAGAGGCACCAAGGCCCCGTGGCTTCCATGCAGCCCATAGGATCCAGACGTGTGTGCTCATGATCACAGGTCTGGTGCTAAATGCTTAAAAATAGTAAAAGGTTATTACAGAGTGTGCATTGATAGAGAATATAATTGGGTGTGAATGGTGCACGAAGAGAAGAGAGCTCAGTAATACAACACCAATTTTTGCATTCAAGCCCATCACTGTAAAGCCAGGCTGATACATGTAATAGTAATGAGTAATAGAACTCATTGACTCAAGGCAAACACGCCGTGGTGACTCACAATTTTTGGAGATTAGATGATAAGGACTAGGAGGCTGGATTAATTTTGTTTCTTTTAGTATCGGTGACTTCTTTTTTTTTTTCCTGACAGATTGCGGTTTTCCTGAATTTACTCTTTGTTCAGAATGATTTGACAAGTGGCATCTCTCAAATCTGTTTGGCTGGTGGTGTGTTCAAGCTGTTCTTGAGGACTTGTGCAGTGTATGAAATTAAAGCTGTTTTGTTTAGATTGTCATGAGCACATTCTCTGGCTGGATGAAGAGTCCTTTCAGAAACAGGTTGTGGGTGTAAACAGATTAAATTCACCTTTATGGACTGGATATTCCACAATCCTTTCACTAAATTTTGCTTTTTAGTGGCTGTCTCCGATGCTAAAATGTTTTGCTGGAGAAGTTGAAATAAACTATATAAAGTGGGTGAAAAACACTGTAAAAATTAACTGCTTAACAAATGTAAAAATGCGCTAGTTGAAAAGGGTCTTATGCACTTGTTTTGTTCTAACCAACACCTCAGCACGTTCTGTGGACAGGGGAAGTTATATAACAAGCAGAAAGCTTTTTTTTTTTTTTAGTGTTTCTGAGATGGTGGGATTGAGTAGCAAGAGAGATTTATTCTGTATTTGAAGGCCTTACCTGAAAAATGGTTTCCTACTCATGGAACTATTAAGCAGTGGCAAAGCCAGGAGTCTTTTCCTTTCTCAAAACTAATGAAACAACAAAATTGAATTGTCAAAACTTTGAATGGGAAAGTGGTTTATAGTGGCTGGCCCCAAACTTTCTCATTCATTTATCAACAACCAAAACTGGAAAACACTTTGATCAAGCATTTGGCATTTGAACTTGTGAAAAGAGAAATAAAAATTTGGAATTTTCAGACTGAGTGAATACAAGGAAGGTTGAAATCTTCCATACAGCCCTAGCAACAACACAAACCCCAGACTGCACTTGCCTTGCTGCTGCTAGAGACCCACCCACCGTGCTGCAGTTGGAGAAACTCATCCATCTTATCTAACCCAGGCACAGGCACAAGGAAAACAAGGATTTCAAGTAGGTCATGGGTTGTAATTTCCTCAGCGCGTCGCTCAAGTCCCCTCACTGCTCCTGCTGAGGAGCTCCTGTTGACGCTGCCATGAGCCGGAGCATCACTGTTCCCCTCACCCTCCTGCAAGGACTCCGAGGCCACCCTCGATGGCCACCTTTAACAATTTGGTCTTCTCCCCCCAGCTATCGACCTGTTGTACTGGCGTGACATCAAGCAGACAGGGATCGTGTTCGGCAGCCTCCTGTTGCTGCTTTTCTCCCTGACCCAGTTCAGTGTCGTCAGCGTCGTGGCCTACCTGGCCCTGGCCGGCCTCTCGGCCACCATCAGCTTCAGAATCTACAAATCGGTCCTACAGGCCGTGCAGAAGACGGACGAGGGCCACCCCTTCAAGTGAGTGGCTTTGTAGTGATGCCCAAACACTCCTTTTGTGCTGGATGAAATTCTCTTCTTGCTCAGAAAGCGGGAAATATTATTATTTTCTGTTCCACAGCATCTCAAAAATTGTAAGGCTCTGTCAGCTTAGGTCCTGGAGAGAAAAAGAAAAACAAAACACCACAAAAATCGTCGTCCTCTAAGACATGGGGTTTTTTTCCTCAAAAAGATACAGGAAATTTTAAGCAAACAGAGAAAAAGAGTTTCAACAGAGCTAGTGATAATACAGCTTACCTGCAAGCAAAAAGAGCATTGTTTCTGGGCACAATCTATTGGGCAGAGAAAGAAACTATCTTTTCTCCAGCAACCCAGTATCTAAATGATGGTGCCAGTGCCTCCCCACTCTCCACAGGGTCGGGGGGTTTGCTCCACAAGAACAGTGATCCCTTCCCCTCTGCTGTGCCAACCAGTTGGTAAACCAGGTCATGGAACTGGTGTGGTTTGCAAACACACACACACATACACAGAGAAAGAGTCTTGTCGGGGTGCTGCTCCTTCTGCTTCACTTGGGTGACTTCTGAGCTGCAACTCAGTATGGGGGAGTAGCTCAGAGAACAGCACAGAAATTTGTGGGGAAACCTCCCAGGTCAGATTTGCATCCCCCTTTGGGTGTGGAAAAGAGAAATCCCATCAAGACCAGGCTCTCTGTGGGAAGAGGGTGAGACTGGAGGCAAATAGCCCCAGCTCAGCAGTCACCCAGGGAGATGGGTTGTGCTAGGTGAGGAGGGTGTGCTGGTGGCCCTGTGCCTGCAGGGAGGGGAACAAGTTGCTCCAGCACACAGAAATGAGGTCTGGGATGGGGTGGATGGGTACGAGCGTGAACAGCAGGGGAAGCTTCCTGGATTTGTAACGGGACCTGTGTTTCTGGCAGAGCTTACTTGGAGATGGAGATGAATCTTTCACAGGACCAGATCCAGAAATACACAGATTGTCTCCAGCTATACGTCAACAGCACAGTCAAAGAGCTGAGGAGACTCTTCCTCGTTCAGGACCTCGTGGACTCTTTAAAAGTAAGATTGCTTTAAATATTTTTAACCCCTCTCTGGAGGATCAATCTACATTTCAAAGAGCTGCTTCCCATGTTGACGGGGTTGTCATGAAACCTAGTTTTGTGTAGCTCCAAATATGAACGTTGCTCTGCTTTTTGATTTTAAAACTGCTTGTTTCTAGCACTTTAGGGGTTTGGCACTCTGCATTTGAATGTATTGATAGGTAATAGGATAAATTTGCAGAACCAGCTTAGCTCCACGTCAGTTCTAGAAGCATCCCTGCATTATGCTTTCTATTGCTTTGCTATAAAATAATGTTCCCCTCTGTTAATCTGGATTTCCTCTACTGGTGGCATTTCCTGCTATGGATGAGGGTCTTTTTTCACTCCCTGCTGAAATAATTATTGATTTTTAGCCTTACACTCAAGCAGGTTTCCTTTAGAGCAAAGAGAAGATCATTAAGAGAGCAGACATGGGTTAGGCTCCCAAATTAGTAAAGAATTTTAGGAAAACATTCTCGTCCCTCAGCCTCAAGTGTTATCAGTCCCTGGGATTATCACTTCAGGGCTCTGGTTAACCTGTTTGGGATGACCCCTGCCATCATAGAAATTGGGAGCAGAAATCTGCCTATGCCGTTCTCAATGCAGAGTCCTATATGGGTGCAATTTAAACCCTAAATAGACATGAAAGCCCAGTTAAGAGGGCGAGAAGCAGAACCGAGAATGGGGTTTATACACCTAGAAAAACTACCTAGTTCCTAATGTGCCTTACTTAACCACTCCCACATTAAAGGAGGCTAATGTGCTGTTCTGTTAGCTAGTTAAGCAAACTAATTTCTTCTTATGCTGACACTGGAGGTGATGTAATGATCTGTTTTTAATTTAGTTTGCAGTACTAATGTGGCTGCTGACTTACGTGGGAGCCCTCTTCAATGGCCTGACTCTTCTGATAATGGGTAAAAATCAACATTTCTTTTAAAAATCTATTTTTAACTTGAACTCCCCCTTGATTTCGACTTAGACAAAACAGCCTATCGCTGGCATGACTTCCCCTCAGTTAAACCACCACCATTTATTTCCCTTCCCAGTAAATATTCACTGTTCTATTACGCTGTCCCTCCTGCTAGAGCTACTTTGCAGTTTATGGTTTTGCAGTTCCCAGTCCCAGAGCAATGGGGAATTCCATATTTGGGAGGCTTGAGCAAAGTGCATTTTTAATGCAAAGCTCCCTGGTGGATCAGCTGACCAAGTGGCACGGTAATGTGTTTGCCACTGAAGTAGGTCTCTCCTCTGGAGGAATCTGATCTGCAGCAACATAACATTGTGCTCTTTTTCTCCTCAGCTGTGGTGTCTATGTTTACTCTCCCCGTTGTATATGACAAGTACCAGGTAGGTCTGTCTGCACAGTGCATTTGGGGTGGCTGGGTGGCTCTGCCTCATTGTTGCCCCGTTGACTTGGTCTCCCCTTGCTCTTTGCAGGCACAGATTGATCAATACTTGGGGCTGGTGCGGACCCACATAAACACGGTCGTGGCAAAGTGAGTTCAGCAGCTGACTGCACCACAGCTCCTGCTGTGAGGTTGTGGTGCCCTGGGGGTGGCTGGGACCTGGCTGGTCCTGGGGACACTGAGTCCTATCAGTGGTGTCCTCCCCAGATCCTGGAAAGCGAGAGGTTGAGGGAGTGCAGGTCCCTGGAGAAACACAGACCCTCCCAGCTGAGCGCAGACTAAGGCACTCCATCCTTCTCTCCCCTCTCCTGCCATTCGGGGGAACTGTGGACAGAGCAGCCCAATCATGGACTGATATCCACACTGTCCACACCTGGCCAGGACAAACAGGAAGGAATGAGTTAATTCTCTTCCCCACTGACTGCTCCAAGCCTGGTTTTTAGCATTCGGGGGTTAATAGCATTAATGACCAAAGTGGGAATTACAGCACCACCCTCTTACAGAAGGAAAATACCTGGAAGCATCACGATCTTTAGTGTTTCAAACCCCCATGGAGCAGGCCAAAGACTGGGTGAAATATTGTACTGAAAATTCATTTTTCAGGCTTCCTTCCTGGCTTTCTATAGACAATAGGCCATGGAGAAATAATATTGAGGAGGAGAATATCACTGAACACATCCCAAGATTACCTGAACTGCCAAAAACCAGGGCTGTCAGGGCACCCAGATGGGCATCGCTTCTGTTTCTTGTGGCACTTTAATTCACCTGTTGAGACAGCACACTGAACGTGGACTAGAGATTATCCCTGGATAAGGGTCCAAGTGGGGAACCACTGGAATGGAATAACTGCCTCACCATATAATCCTTTTCCTTTTTCTTTTTTATTTTTTAGGATTCAAGCTAAAATCCCAGGTGCTAAGAGAAAGGCAGAGTAAAGCAGACATCAAGAATTCATCGACTACAGTAGTGCATAATGGGGAAATCTGGAGTGAAAACAGCTCTGTTCTTACATTTTACTGCAAATTTATCATTCTTTTTTTTTTCTCGACACCATAATCTTAGAAACATAAAACTCAGAAGCAGTGCTTTTCCCCTGCTGCTTCTGCACTTAGAATATTTGCAATCACTTGTGTCAAGCACTAAAGTATAGTAAAGAGAAAAGTGTACTAGATGTGGTTTTTTGTGTTGCTTATAAAGTGCATGATGGTGAGAGCCTAAATAATATTGACCTCTTTATTTATTTTATTTTTTTTTTAGTGTTTTTCCTTCTTCTATTGGCATTGCTTCTATAACTTTTAATGTTACATGTGGCTAGGGGCTTTCCTGCTTAGCGCACTTGATGCAATAGTTAAAATTGCTTCTACGTCACTGGGTTGCTGGTTGGATTCATCTTTATTAACTATATAGAATTGTAGACTGATGTTTTAGTGTTTTCCAGCACAAATAAAATAAACAGTAATCGGTACTTATGGTAATCAGTTTTGTATAACTCAAAAAAAGAAAAAAAGAAAACAAAACCCAGTACTTTTGTCGTAAAGGATTGACAGGCTGATTTACATGTATGGTAACTGGAAAGTTCCAGCATGTTCAATTTATTACAATTTGTATTACATTCTCTGTAGTTCCTAATGGACTTAATTATGGACTCTGAATATTTGCACTTATGTACTTGATACCGAATGCAGAAATAAATGTTACTAAATGTAAAAAGTTCTGCTTCTTGTCGCCACTGGGATTATCTTGACATTTGGGAACTGGACACATACGGTGCAAAAAGGAGCATTTTCCCTCTCCCCTGGACATCTGCACACACTTTGCCCTTACATAACAGTGCCGTCCAACGAGCAGTACATAACCAAGGGTATGTAGCTCATCTAATATTTTTACATCTTGGTGATCTTTCTTGCAATAAAAGAAGGATCTCTGCACACAGTTTGTTTATTTTTGTTGGTGGTGTAGCAAGTATCAGGTACATGAACAAATGTCTCTTCCTCTGTTTGCACACCATGTAAACCACGAGCAGCACAGTATGGAGGCATCAGCACAGCACTCAGGGCTTTTCAATTTCCTTATCACCAAGCTGCTCTCTTACCCAAAAATCCTCTGTTCTCGGAAATCTGCCTTAAACAGAATCAATATCAAATCCAGAGGCTGGAAGCTGAAACAAGCATTTACTCTGGTTCAAAGGTGAAGGTTTTTAAAAGTTGGCATTTGGTGTTTAAGAACAATCAGAGGAGAGAAACAGCTGTTGAACACTATCCAAAGTGCTTCAGAACAAACAATTGGTTAAGTGCTTGATTTGCCCATTTGTGGAACACACCTGTGGAATTTTTTTTTTGTATAAAAATGTGACATCAAAATATTTTCAGCCAAATTGCTGGTTTTCTCTTTTTCACTCACCAAGGTTTTATGAATAATTTCTTTTTATACAAAGAACTAGATTTTTAAACACTTAGCCCAGCTTCTTTTAATTTGAAGTCTTTCCTTAGACTCATTCATTAATTCACCTTCAGCTCAGTTCTACATGGCCACAGTGACACCTGTCCACGGCCAGGCTGCAGTTCTCTTTGTGTCTAAATGTAAAACCCAAATGCACATAAGGAGTTGGTAGAAACATTAGTATGGCTGTGGGCTAGTTAAATCTTGTGACAAGTCTCAAATAACCTTATTTTCATTTAAATATTCTTCTTTGTCATATTTAAAAATACTAGGCTGGGTTTTAAATGTCACCTGCAGCTAGACAGGAACATTTTTCCTCAATGAAAAACTGAGTGTCTCAAAAGAGCATACATTGGTTTTGATCAAATGGAGTATGTTTGTTTCAGCATGTGCAGTTTGCAGCCAGGAGTTAAAATTCAACATGAACCCCCAGCTTTTACTGCCTTGGAGTTCCCTGTGTCTCTGAGGAAGAGTAAAGACCATACAAAGCATCCTTGAGGATAAAGATTGACCTCCAGAATTCTTATTACTTACAAGAGGAGTGTGTGAGCCCAACATGTTAATTTTGAAAATGAGCCCATTTAATGTCCCATCCCCCTGGTCCCATAAATGTGTTCTTCCCTCACACCCCCAGTGCAGTAATATCCAAGACTGGCCTTTTGCAATGCTGAACCCTAAGCACCATTTAAAAGCTACATCTCCTGCATACTTGGAAATAAAGCAAAATAAAACCTCCTGGAAGAGTACAAATATTCTCAAGAGCCTAAATCAACAGATACTAAGAATCCCATTCTTGTCTCCTCCAGCACCACCCTCTCCCAGGCCCCCCATCCCTCCAATCCCTGTCCTCATCATCCTGACTGTACCACTGCACACATACCTCTCAAACCCCCATCCTTTTCTCTTTTCTCACATCCCACCTTATCAAACAAACTCCAGAGCTTCCTCAGAGCTGCTCTGACTTCCCATTTATTTGGCAGTAACAGCCTGCAAGGGCTGCTGAGCAGCTGGGGTGGCTTAACCTGGTGGGTGGGACCAGTTGGGAAGACCATGCTGGGATATGGGAGAGGCAGAGGGTTTTAGGCAGGGTTTGGGTTGCTGATGTTGCTCATGGCCACCATCCCCTCACTGGGGAATCACACCACCACTTCACATGATACCTTTGAACATGGAAGCTTGGAGAAAGCCAACCTCTGCTAATTCCTGGTCCTGCTACACAAGGACATAATAGAGTCCCTGTGCATACAGGGAGTGAAGGTTTGTGACACCCTCAGTGTCCCTGGTAAGTCTCACTCATAGAGCAGCACCTTGGGTAGGGGTTGGACATCCATTTGTTTGGTTTTCAAACAAGTGTGGGGGAAAATAACAAACACTGATCTCTGCTTTTTGAAATATTCTGGTGTGATTACAGTAGATGGCTGAAGGTACAGAACGACACGTTCCTGAGCTGTGCTCTGAGATACACAGGCTGTGAAGCCCTTTTGTTTCTGATCTTCATTTGCAGTCAAATAGCAGCACTAGAAAAGCTTGAATAGCAAAAGCAGCAAACTTGTGGGGGTTTCTAGGCAGGTGAAACCTGGGAAGCAGCTCACGCTGCCTGGGTAAAATGCAGGGGAGGGTGTTAAACCATTCATTTCTCTTCAAAGTGAACCCTGCCTAGTGAATGGACATCACATCACCAGTGATTCAAGGGTCAGCTTGTCCTCCTGCTTCAAAGGCTACTTTAACGAGATAAGAAAGTGATGGGTATTTTGAGGACCCACCTCACCAAGGGAGGTTGTTCAGGTGGTTGGAGTTAGGTGTGTGCCAAATACCTGGCCTAGGCCGTGCCTTTCCTCCTCATCTCTGGATAGTTTGTGATGCTGATATTCCCTTTCTGGAGAGGAAGCTGAGAGGTCCCCGAGGTGAATGTCACAGGCTTGTTTAGATGCAGGAACAGGTACAGGCCAGGCATTTCTGTGGCTGGGAGCTGGCTGGGCAATGTAAATACAACTTTTGATCCGCTCAGTGTGGTGCTGCCTTTCAAGGAAGATAACAAGTCTACCTGCTGAGCTGACCTTTGAAAGCCAGCCCAAATGACTGTGCTAATTTGAACTGAAAGTAATTTAACTCTGACTTGGGGATATGAAATCAGAAGTGGCATGCTAGCAGGAGACAAAGCTTTGCCAGAACATCTACACATGTCTTTTCTCATCCTCTATGACTTTAAAATTTCTTCTCCATGGTTTCACTTGTACCTTCCAGAAACTTTATAACCCTATGCTCCTAAACTGCTTCCTGTTAAGGAGAGGCTCAATGGTTACTTAAGAGTTCTGTCAGAGACTTATGTCATTTAAATGTCTGTCCCTGTACCTTGAAATGATTACTGCATTGGTAGTTTCATGTGAAATGTGAATATTCTCTGAGGTCACTGGTTTTGATTCCCTGGTTCTTGGTGCTTCAGCAGCATTCCACTCCTCTATGCATTGTATTTGCCTCTGTTGCTAATGTCTTTTATGCTCCTTCTGCTCTTTAATATTTGTCTAGTGAGAGTAGGATCATAAAGCACATGAGTGTCAGGAAAGCCCTGGAATTGGGAGGAGATAAGAATGTTATAATATTCTGTGAGCAGCTAATCCATTTAAAGAAAATTTGTCTGCTCCCCCATAGCTTTTGTACTCTCCCTGCTTGCTTTCAGATGGCAACTGGCTCCCACCCCTGTCCTGGTGGGTTACAAGTCAGTCAGCTGTGAGCTTTCCAGCCTTTACTTCTCCATGTGGGCCAGGGGAAATATGTGGCAAGCCCATGTGTTTGCCCAGTGCAGCTTTGAGAAGACCAAGAGTGATGTATTTCTTCCTGGCTCCTCTTAATATATTCTTTTCTTAGGCATGTGATTAAAAGATGCTCCATCAGGGAGCGTGCATGTGGGTTTCCTGGGATCAGGAATGAGAGGAGTGAGGCTGCTGGCATGAGGGAGCCTGGTAAGACTGGCTGGCACATGCAGCACTGCAGGACATATGGTATTTGGGTCAGGGTGAGATATGTCCCCTGGTAAGAGTCAAAAGCTGCAGTGCATGAAGCAGAAGGAGGAGTGGGCTCTGCTCATTGCTGCCAGGCTTCCTTGGTGCTCAGCACCTGGGCAGGAGAGAGTGGCAGAGCCCTGCTCTCTGACATAACAGGTAAGATATTGAGAGTGGGGGACCCTTCCCCACAGGTGCCAGGGAAATGGGAGTGGATTCTAAGCAGGCAAATGGGCTTGACCTTCTTTCATTTATCTGAATTGCTCATTTCCTTGTCTTTGGGTTCTGCTCACAAGGGAACAGCCAGGTCACTGTGTGCTGGAGCTCTCCTCTGGTCAGTACACAAGTGACTGCCACTTGTGCAGCTCCCTTAGAAAGAGTTCTAAATCTACAACTATGCCAGATTTGTAATCTGGGGACACCACTGTGTGTGTGCAAGGCAGGGTAGTTACCCGTGCAGTGACTCTTCTGTCCAGCATTCCAGCAATCCCTCTGTGTCTGGGACGTGCTCATGTCTGCATCGCCCCTGTTCTCCTGTTCCCTTTCATTCCTGCTGCCTCAGCCAAACCGCTGGGAAATGCTGGAGGGACCAGGGTCAGGATTAGAGGATGGATAGAGCTGCAGGAGTCTGTCTAAGAAAACCAAAAGACCAAGTATGTCTGTGCTGACAATGCTTCCATTCCTTTTCCCTCCTGTCTGCCCCTCCACCAGCAAGTCAGACTCATTTCCCTTGTTCATTGAATATTAAAGAGGTTCAGCCTCAAGGTTGCAATTTATGCCTCCTCATGAGTCTTTTTGTTTTAGCTCAAAAAATAATTCAGTCCAGCAGAGCTAATTGTCATTCACAGTAAGGTCCCTCTGCACACATTTCCCTTTATGAGGGAGCTGTAAAGAGGATTTAGTTACATTTTTACTTCTTTTGCACAGCCCTCTAATTTAGACGCAGTGATATAAAGTACCCCAGACTGGCCTAAAAATCACAGAAACACAGAATCACAGAATGTTTTGGCTTGGAAGGAACCTTAAAGTTTATCTAGTTTCAGTACCATCCAAGCTGTCCTTGAACACTGCCAGGGATGGGGCAGCAACAGCTTCTGTGGGTAGCATGGGCCAGGGCCTCAGCAGCCTCACAGGAAGAATTTCTTCCCAGTATCCCACCTATCCCTGCCCTCTGGCCATGGGAAGCCATTCCCCCTTGTCCTGTCCCTCCATCCCTTGTCGAAAGTCTCTGTCCAGCTCTCCTGGAGCCCCTTTAGGTTCTGGAAGGGGTTCTAAGGTCTCTGTGGAGCCTTCTCTTTTCCAGGCTGAACAACCTCAGCTCTCTCAGCCTTTTCTCACAGCAGAGATGCTCTGGCCCTCAAAGCATCTTTGTGGCCTCCTCTGGACTCACTGCAACAGGTCTATGATCTACAGTATCATCAAAAATTGCCATCCTGCCATCCTATTTTTGGCACATGCTATAGATGTGCCAAAACCAGAAAAAAAAAAAAAAAAAAGATACATAACATCTAGGCAGTGGAGTGACTTCAATAGCAGATGTCTTTACACAAAATATTCTTCATTTGCCAAGTTAGACATGAGGTCTAATTGAATTTCTCCTAATTCCACAGATGTCTGATTGGAGAAACCAGCATCCACACAATTGTTAGACCGAGTGAAAAAGTATCACTTTTGGCACAGGTTAAGCATTATTACTGAACTGCTACCAGCAGAATGTCAGTGTGACTTCTCAGCTTTCAGCAAATCTGAGGTGCTTCATTAGGAAGAGGTGGGCTGTAACCTCCTTAGAAGAATCTACATGGGGAAGCACCTCTTGTATTCCTTCTATCTGGAAATCTTGAAGTGCTGGGAACCTTCTTCACACCTCTCACCCCTCAAAAACTATGCAATTTACAACTTTTTCCAGATGAAATATAGAAATGTGATGAACTGCAGAGAGAAAAGCTCTCAAAAATTATACTCTGAGTTTTCACGTGCCAGCTTAAAAAATCCTGAAGGAGCACAAAATTCTGATAGTACTACTGTCTCTTTTGAACAGCAGACTTCCAGGAAATCAGCTTAAATTTTAATTCTGACATCATCATATAATCAAGAATCTCTCTTCATGTCAAGTGTTTTCTCTCACCCACTTTCCCCACAGCAGTCACACGTCTATGACTCACATACTATACCAATAGTGCAAATTAAAAGAAAACATTTTTCCTACTGCCATGTATCCAGAGGTACTCCCACAGCTCTCCAGTCACAAGAGACTTGAGTAAGTCGGCCTTCTAGGGAGAAATGGGGCTGTCTCTGCTATGCAGGATGAACTGAGGCTCGTAAATAAATTTTGCAAAGAAAAAATCAGCCAGAGAAGCCCTTAGAGCAGAGTACCTGGAGTCAAGGTATCCTAGATATGGTGCCATGAGAGGAATTATGAGCAAAGCAGATAAAACTTTAATTCATGCAAGCTTTTTAAGGAGATCTCCAGGAGCAGATGGGAATTGGTAACATAAAATAAAAATAAAAAAGCAGCTGAGCTTGGCTAAAGATACAAAGGGGTGAAGTGTCAGGAGGAGATCACTGGATGCCATAGGGAAGGAGAAGGATAATCTTGAAGCCCATGAGCTGTAAAAATCAGATTGTATTTTGCATTGCAGAGCTCTGTCCTGGATTGATAACAGAAAATTCCCTTGTTGGCTAGAAGGCTACTGGTTAGAAACAAATACTGATGAGAAAATTCTGGTTAAACACTGTGAAAATGCTCAGTGGGACAGAGAAATACTCTTAAGGTTATACAAGGAGATGTGGGGCCATTACAGGAATGAAGTCCAGAAGAGTTCAGCTTTGTTACTCTAAAAAGGAGGCTGGGAAGAGGGAATGTAATTGCTTTTTACATGTATGTCGGGCATAAAAACAGGAAGGCTAAAATCCATCTAAGCTGGTGCTTAATTAAGGTGCTAAATGATGACATAGGGAAAAAAATTGCATTCCATGGTTTTGTTTTGTACATTAAAATTTATTATTGGTCAGGGAAATTAACACTGGCTCCCAAATAGGAGGTAGAAACAAGCACTGTGAATCTCTGAGTCATTCAAGGTGGGAAATAGGTTATGTAAAATGCAGTGTGTCTTGCTAGTAACATGTGCAGGTGGCAATTCCCCATGTGGCTCTCCTTTGTGAAAAGTGAATTTGCAAAAAAAGCGAGTTTACAAGAGAGGATTGAAGGGAACCACACACATTTTTTCCCCCCCAGCAATTACTGCACTGGTGCATTTAACCATCAGAGAGTGCCTGTGCTTATTTATCAGGAAGAGAATATCACATGGATGTGGATATGAACAAGCAGATCTGCTGAAGCCAGAGAAGCTCTCCAGATCACATGAACTCCAAATTTGGCCCATTCTCTTTGGGAGGAAAAGGTTGCTCTTGTCATTTATTATTAACTGACAATGTCTGTGATCCCAAGAAGGGTGTTCCAGGCTCAGATGAGGCACTCATCCAGGCATCCATGAGGCCATCGTTAGGCTTGTGACAAAATTTTAAAGGCTTGTGACAAAATTTTAAAGGCTTGTCAATTCTCCCAATGCAGATGGTGCTTCATGACTCCTCTTGTTTCCTGGGACTTAGAAAGATGTTTTAAAGGCAGACTGGTCCATGTCTTCCTCTGTGAATCTGGTTTTCTGTGACATAATTTTGCAGGCGGGGAAAAAGATAACCAGGTTAGATTCAGGCTGTGATGGATAGGTTAACAGAAATCAGTGCAAACAAACCCACAGGGGTTTTTTTGTTTGGCATAAGTAAATAGAAGTGGAAAAAAATCTACTGGGATTTCCTTTTCAGTTTATAATAAACTTGTCAGGATGCAGGTGATTTATGAGAGATGGAAATTTCCATTCACATTGAACACGCATTTGTTCAGACTGAGAGTTGTAGCGTAAGGAAGGAGGGGGCAGATCCTCCTACACAAAATTACCTCTGCTCACTCAGGCCCAGCATCCTGGTGGCTCTTGTAGGCTGGTGCTGCATTTCCCAGCTAGTCTCACCTTCAGGCTGGGCAGGGATTTGTCTGTCCCCATTTGATGATCATTGCAGTAGCTGAATTTATTTCAGATGCAGGGCAGCAATAAATCCCTAGAAGTCTGGGGCTAGAAATCAGAGTATTTCTTAGCTTAAATGTCCTGCAGCAGCAGTAAAACCACCCCAGTTCGTGACTTATCCTTTGCTTATGCACTTTATGTGTCAGTAGCTTATTTAACACCCTCATCTTTGACAGGAGTTTGAAAGCAAGACCTGCAGATAAGGTTTTATTGGACTTGCAGAGGCAGCAGGATGGCAATGGAAAAGGTATTTCTCTAGAACAGGAGAGAGCCCTGTGGAGGACCTTTTGTGTAAGAGTCACCAGACATCTTCTTTTAAGTGTTAAAGGACTGAAAAGCCCGTGCAACTCTGCAGAGGTGTTTTAAGTGAAGCCCTGGCTTGAAATATCTGCTGGGGAAAAAAGTTACTATTTTATATCAGAAATCCTGATTTTGAGCCTGTTTTTACAGAAGAAAAAAAACCGTTATGTACATCATAAAGAAAAGGGAAAATTGCTATTATGTTTCCATTAAAATCCGTAATTCCACTGATGCATCTGTACAAAGCTTTGCCACCACAACTGCAGGACCATAATATATATATAAAAAAGTGAAGAATAGGTAAATATTCTACCTAGAAATATTTTATTGCTTGAAAAGGAACTAACCTATAATTCTTCCTCAAGCGTAATTTCCAGTTGAGGGGCTAAACTCACCGGGAGAATGGAGTACTTTGGTATTACAGTGCTGGGTTAATGGTGGGACTTGATGATCTGAGAGGTCTTTTCCAAGCTCAGCGATTCTGTGATTCTAAATCAATTTGTTTACTTGGCCCAGAGCTGTCTGAATTTCAGTCAGGTACAAAACTGCAGCTACCAAGTTCACTGAGGCCTGAGTCCAGTTTAAGACTTGAAAAGATATTCAGAAAAAGAGGGCCTTTCCTTCTTCCTGGCAAAGTTAAATTGTTAATTACTCAACTGGCTGTCATGCAATGAACAGTTGACTTTTATTCCCCCATAAAGCCAGGTAAAACAGGTCTTCTGCTATTCCAGGGATAACTGTGTTCACCCAGATAATGGTACTTTGCCTGCAGGGTAATGAAGACATGGATCCATCTGTTTTGGGAGTGAACTGGAGACACTTTGCATGTTCAAACCACAGAAATGCATTGCTCCAGCCCACAAGGCAGGATGCACTGATTTTCCCCGTCCCTTGCAAAAGTCAGGAGGAGGGATGGGGAGATGCATCCTTGGGATCACGTCCTGTGCAGGTGCCTGACACACAGATCATTTAACACCTGCCTGTTCTTGGCACAGCTCAATTTCCAAAGCAATTTCTCGGAGTGCTGGAGGTGAAGGGTGGCCCCACCTTTGCTGATGGTCCCTTGCTGAGCCATAAATTGATCCTGATTTGGAATGGGGAAGGTCTCCAGAAAGAGCCTGGCAAGGTGGCAGCAGCTGTAAATACGATGGAGAGAAAGGGGCCATCTCCTATCAAGCCAGCTGTCTCCAGAGGAAAGTTGCAGCACTTTTTATTAGACTTTTTTAGATAATTGAAAAGGGGTGAGGCTGTCCTGCTGGGTCTTTGTCTCTACGAGCCTGTTCCACACAGAAACGATCAGCAGTGCCACCTGATATTCCCTCATACAATCTCTACTCCATCTCCAGTTTTGAATTGAGGATAGTTGTACTTAGACCCCACAGGGATAACTGTAAAACTGTAGAAGATACCTGCATTTAAACACATCCATGGGAAAGCCCCAAAATGCAACTCAACTGTCATGTACAGGCTTAGAAGAGAAAAAATAGCGTGTAAGCTTTATTACTAGTATTTCTTAAATTTTCTTGTTTTAAAAGGTTGGGATGCTAGCATAGTCTTCAAGGGCAGAAATTATTTCTTTAACTGCTGGGGCCTAGAAATACTGTATGCACTGTGTTTTGTGAAATGACCATTTCCTTGTATTGTGTATGTTTTCTCATGTGGGGATGTTTGGAGCCAAGGATTAATAGGGAAAATGGAGATTATTTTAACTTACTACTTTTAATTTTTTGTTTGCTTGTTTGTTTAAATGTCTGCCTGAGAAAACATAGCTAATGTTATCCCCATGGCTGCAGTGGCCATGGACTGTCTTTTCCTGTTTTCTGAGGTAATGTAAAAGACATAAAATCCAAAGGGAAGAGTCACAGCAAATGTTTGGTGAGGAAGGGCCATGTGTTTCTAGATGAGGTGGCTGCCATGGTTATTAATGCCTTTCCTCCTTGTCTTTTTGGTTTTACTATCACATATGGGGCCATCTGGTTCCTCTGTGGGACTCCCAAGGCTTTTTGGCAAGCACGTACGTGACGATGTCTGGGGTTTTTCCTCTTTGAGCCTTTCTACTACATCTTATTTCTGGAAACCCTGCTCAAAAAAAGAGCTGCAGTCTCTACCTGTCACACAAACCTCGCTGTCACCAGTGTTGATGTTGTAGGGCAGCTCTGGGAAAATCCTCCTTCACCTGCAAGTCTGGTGGCACATTAAGGAAGTGACTGTACCTTGCAGGGTGGTTCAGTGGCAGGTGGTGAGAGACAGATGCTCCTTGTCCCCTCGGCCTCTGAAGTGATCATGTGGCCTGGGATCTGAAGGCAGAAGGAAATTTGAAATATGCTCAGAGCACAAATTCATTCTTTTCAGGTCTTGAGAGGTTAGAAGCTCTTGAACTGTCTTGAATGTTAATTTTTTTTTGCCTGCACCATATCAGGCAAGAACCTGGTTATGGAGCTGTTGGGCTTTGTTGGAAGATAAATGTGACCTATTGAATCCCATTTATCATGGTGACTGCTGTAAGAAATACAGCCTGCTGTCAGGGTACCTGGATGGATTACAGGGATGCAAAGCTGGAACAATTCAGCAATCAGCATCTCGGTGTGAAGGCCTTCCTGAAAGAGATGAAGTAATGGCTAAAAACAGAATAAATTTGTTTCAGAAGGCAAGATTAATCATGGTGCAGGAGGAGGATTGCTTCAAGTGCAAGCAAGGAAATTGCTCTATGAGTAATAAAGTTGCCCAGAGAAAAAAAGCACCAAATAACATAAGTACCAGGAGACACATTTCAAACAAGTTTTATCTGTCTCAAAAATGCCCCTCTTAGAGATGTAGAGGCAGATGTGGCTGAGCAACCTCCAGGGATGGATTCCACACTGCCTTTGGTTAGCATTCCAAATTGTCCAGTTTCAGAGCATTCAAAACTTTCCATCACTGTCAAATCCGTTCAACAGCAATGGAAAGTTATTCTTGTCTAACAAAACATGTTTTTTATAAATAGTGAGGATTTGGCACAGCTTGTGCTTATACATGTACATCACAAAAGATTCACTTCTGGAGGCCTCAGCTGTCAGATTAAGGACTGTATGGGATGGGGGCCTGAGCTGCCCTGTTGCCTTTGGGATGAGTTTCAGGGCAGCTTGGTGTCAATTGCTGCACATTTATAATGTCCCTCGAAGAGCTTTTAACCAGGAGGTCAGGAAAAGGCATTCACAGATCAGACACATGGCTTGGGGTGACATGAGCTGTTCCATGAGCTGTAAGATGGGCTGGAAACACTTTACCAGTAACTGCCCACAATCTCAGCTCTCTGCCCTCCTGGCCACTGTCAGGCTGCTGTTCATCCCGTGCCCAAAGGAGCCAGGGGGGTGCAGGAGGGATTTCAAGTGGGACAAAGCAGTGACTCTGCTGTGTCCATGACAGTGATGCCAATGAACAGGCTCCCAGGGAAGGGATGGAGTCAAAATCCCTGCAGGGGTTTAAAAGACGTGTGGATGTGGTTTAGTGGTGGGCTCAGCAGTGCTGGGGAACTGCTGGACTTGATGGTCTTAAAGGTCTTTTCCAACCTGAATAATTCCATGGGTTTTGAGAACATGGTGTGCAAGTAGTGCTCTGCTGTGCAGGGAGGGTGAACTGGTGCTGTTCTGAAGCCAGGAGTTGGTGCCTGTGGCAATGAGTGAGAGAGTCCAGGAGGGATGGAAAAGGGTCAGCTGATATTTTTTTGCATATCACCTTAATTTTTAAGCCACTTTTAAAAGTCTTAAAGGTTGGATTAGGAGAAAAACTTCAGCAGGGAAGAGGCTGGGATAAAAGGCTGGCTGGATTTTTGGAGGAGCATGTAGGAAAAAAAGGCAAGATTTTTCAGAGGAATCTTTTTTCTTAATAAAATACTGTATTCAAGAAAGATATACTTTACTAATGTGAGTTTATGGCTGGCATTTATTTTGGGTTTAAAAACACGCATGGAAGGAAATTGAAAATATCTAAATGCTTTATCTCAATTTTTCTTTCTTTTTTTTTTTCCTTTTTCTGAATGAGATATTTAATCTAGGAAACAGACACTTTGAGAAAGCAAGTGAAAGAGACTTTTTAGTGCCTTTCAGTCCCTGGAAAAGGCCACAAGAGACCTGCAGAGGGCCTGGAGGGACAGCACCAGGGGCAGAGGCTTCCCACTGACAGAAGGCAGCACATAAGTTAGTTTTTATGATGTATCTTCATTTATGCACAGTATGCTTTAAATGCTGTGCTTCTTCTGGGGAAAACAACTCACAACTCTATTGACCTGAAGGTGGCAAAAATTTTTGTGATTTCAGACTGCTATTGTTAGAAAGAATTGCTTGGAATTGCTACAGATTGGTGAAGCTGGGGCAAATTCTGCCCTTCCGGAACAGCAACTCTGCTCTTACAGAACACACACTCTGCTGTTTCCTGCATTTATGGACTTGTTTTCCAACATTTCTCCTGCTGATAGTTCGCAGAAAATACCATGCCAGTAGCTGGTCATCATCAGGGACAAGATGGAGAGGTAGGGTTGCGGTAGGAGCTTCTCCTGGCCTCTGTCCCCAGGAATTGTGGATAAAGATCCCATGGTCATGGGGCAGCTGCTCGCTTTCCAACAGGTTAGTAGGTCAAGTTAAAACCAGAGCTCTCATCTCAGCTGGCCAAGTGCCTTATCTTCACTACAAATTCACTTATTCATGGATTACAAATTTTCCTTTTCCCCCTCCTATGAGGATTTAGGCTCTGTTACAAAATCAGGATATAAAAAAATTTCATGCCACTGTAACAGGTACGATAATATTTTGGATGAATTCAAATCCCTGCACTTATTATTCCAGCTCAAGCTAAATTAAAATTTACAACACAAAGACTAGCTTCTGGACTAATGTAAATCTCACTTCAGGCTTTGACGAATCCGGATTAGTATTTTTGGTCGGAAAAAGACATAATGAAGGCATGACTGCCTGGAAAAATTCTGAAGATTAGCTACACCCTGCTTAAGGGCAAATTATTTTGATCCACAGCTCTTTCTTCAGTTTAATAACCTCTGTAAACTTCTCTGAATAACTATTTTAAAAGATCAACTAATCAGAATTCAAGTTGGAAGCATTTTGGGACTGAAAATTTTACCAGGTCCTGTGGACTTCAAATGCCACTTGTGCATCTGCCTCTTCTGTGCACCAGGAGGAGGAGGAGTGTGAAAGATGCTGACCTACTTTAGAACAAGGCAAAACATCTTTAGCAAATAATTAAAAAAAATAAATCCTTCTCTTTCAGAATGATTCTCGCAGAACAGTAGAGCAATATTTGACACTTAGAAACCATACATTCTAATTTCATTGTGTTTTTCATTTAGGAAAACACTTGGAAAATGAAGGCTCCGCATTCAGCGGGGAAATTGTGCAGTGTCTTGAAGGTACTATTGCTGCTATTAAGAAATTGGTATGGAAAATTGAATATTTAGATTCAAACATATGGGAATAAATTAGTTGGTAACCATGGAATTAGTCTTTCACAGTTGTACCATTAGAGGTGTTCTCTTGTGTGAATTGAGAGAGAGAGAGAGAGAGAAAGGCATTTTGAGGTGAAGGGGAGGTGCTTGCCTGCACTTTGCTGCCTGCAGAGGTTTGGCTGTCACAGGGCAAACCAACCTGATTAAGGAACATGGCACAGCTGATCCAAGCCTTGGCTCCCCTGGAGGGGTTTTTATGGGGCAGCAGAAGATGCCATTTATACATTATAGGAGCCAGGGAAATTTGAGGTGTGCCTACACTTCTGTCAGAGTTTGCTTAGTGAAGTAAATTGTGGCTCGGGGTTGAAGTTCTCAACTCTGTTGTGGTTTCATTGTTTGCTTTTGTGCAAGTGCGGGCAGTGACTTGGTGGGAGCACCACGAAAATCACTTGAAGGCAAAGATCTGCTTGTGCAGAGCTTTTTACATCACAAGGACCTTGATGCTGTCAGTGCAAAAGAGGAAAACAGAGCTCCCCTCCCTCGGTGCTGCTGTGAGGATGCACCCACTGCTCTCAGTGGTTCTGCAGATGCACAGAGCTCAGCAGCTGCGTGGTTCACCCTGGGACTGGGGGAAAAGTAATTTTTTTAAATAATTTCTCTTTCCTGGAAACTTTTGCATAGATTCATAGAATCACAGAATGTAGAATCATAGAATACCTTGAGTTGAAAGGTTCATCCACAAGGATCATCAAGTCCAACTCCTGGCCCTGCACAGGGCATCCCCAAGAATTCCACCATGGGCCTGAGAGCACTGTCCAAACACCTTCTGAATGGTG
Organism: Monarcha castaneiventris obscurior; assembly: GCA_026261815.1. NCBI lineage: Eukaryota > Metazoa > Chordata > Aves > Passeriformes > Monarchidae > Monarcha > Monarcha castaneiventris. Next base: position 5,152,066 of record JAMPIT010000894.1, on the reverse strand, counting down.
ACTGCTTGATAATAAAAGACCTGGCAGCAATTATGAGCTGGGGATGGCTGCTCACAGGTAACTGCTGTAAGACTCTGATGGTGCCATGATGATTTTTTGCCTTTTCTTTTATACCCCTGTTATGCCTTTTTACAAGTTCTGTATTCTTAGTGCTTTTTGCCTACATTCTTGGATTTGTTTGTTAAGCTAAGAAACTAAACATTTTAAAGGTTTTGTAGTTAAAGATCAATATGCCCCAGGCTCCAAGGTCCTCTCCAGAACACATTTTGTAAACTAAGACAGAATGATCTGGGTAAAGGTTCCCTGGGGAGGGGGGCTCATTCTAGCCTCTCATTGGGGAATTTATGATAGATATGCGAATTCGTAAAACCTATGATATTGGACCAGATCTTTTGTGTGGGAGGGGAATTTTGCGGTGTGCATCAAGGTGCATTCGAACTGGACATGGTGCACCTAAGGATCCTTAAAATAAATGCCAAGGTTAAATCCCTTTTTCCCTTCTAACTGTGTTTGCCTCTTGATTTTAAGACCAGGAAAAGGCATCACTGAAGCCAATAAAGCCAGAATGGCTTCAAACAGAGGGTGTTTTAGAAGCATCTCCATAATGTATTTATCTGCATTATGTAGGTGTAAATCTTCTCAAACTTCCCTTTCTCCTTCAGTGGGTCTGTAAATTATCTGTTTCAGGCCAGCTGTACATTAGTCTGTCAGGCAAGTGTTTTAGGCAATGTGCTGAAATCATAAAGCTGTTTTCTTTTTCACCACTTCAGCTAATTGAGGATGTAACTCACAGGAAAATTAAAACCTTTTACGCATTTATTTTACACCTCTAAATATTTCACCTTGCCAAGTAAAGGAGAGTAATTTGTACTCACACATGCAGAACTGGCTCTGCAGACAGCGAAGTTCAACAACATAATTTCTTTACACAAAGTATCAGCAGGTGATTGTACCTTCCAGAAAAACTGAAGGAGAAAGACTGAATCAGATTTATACATAAATTGTGATGCCTTAAAGACCATCTTGTTCCAGCTCCCCTGCCAAGGGCAGGGACACCTTCCACTATCCCAGGTTGCTCCAAGCCCCATCCAACCTGGCCTGGAACACTGCCAGGGATGGGGCAGCCACAGCTTCTCTGGGCAACCTGTTGAGCAAGGTGAGCAAGCAGAATGATTTACCTAGACATGGAAAATATCCAGTATCAAATATTTTTTTTAAAAAAATTAAGAAAAAAGTGTTTTTTTTCATAAGTTGTATTACTTCATTGTCACTTGTGGATTTTTTTAATTGTGAGGAAGAAATTTGAAGGAATACACTCGAATGGCTAGAAGAGACTATAAATAGCAACAATCTTTGCTTCAGAATGCACAATTTTCCAGGAGAGATGATTGCAGAGATGACAGGTGGTGTTGACTTAACCAGCCCTGAAAAAGCACCCCCCCAAAAAAACTCAACAAGAGAATTGAAATTTATATGTGTTTAAACGATTTGAAGTATTCTATAAAATAAATCTTACTGCTAATACTTATTATTAATAATAATAATTAATAACTTACTGATGGAAGAAGACAGGCATTTGCTGATGTGTGATACTGCGAGGGTTAATCTCACACCTAAGGGTGTAAATTAGAGACATCTTTGCTGAAGACCCTGCACAAGCACTAGAGGAATGACTGGAGAGCTGCCGCATTCTCATCTGATCCCAGCTCTGTGCTGCAACTTCCCTCTGGGTGAGGTAGGGATAATGATACTTAATCTGATGTGACTTTGCTTCTGGGTGGGGTTCACCTCTCCAAATGCTTCTCACCTGTCCCTTTTAGACAGTGGAGAGAAAGAGGCATTTTCAGACATCCTTCATCCTGGAACAGATGCTTAAAGCAAGTCAGAAGAATCATAGAATCCTTTAGGTTGGAAAAGCCCTCTAATATCATCAAGTCCAACCTTCCTGCCAGCACTGGATTCTGTGATTCTTCTGCCACATCCACACATTTATTAAATCCCTCCAAGGATGGTGACTCCACCACTGCCCTGGACAGCCTGTGCTGCTTGACAACCCCTTCAGTGAATAGATTTTTCCCTAATATCCAGTCTAAACCACCCCTGGCACAACTTGAGGCCATTTCCTCTTGTCCTGTCCCTTGTTCCCTGGGAGCAGAGCCTGACCCACACATGGCTGCCCTCTCCTGTCAGGGACTTGCAGAGAGTGAGAAGTTTCCCTCTGAGTCTCCTCTTCTCCAGGCTGGAGCTGGAGTTCATAATGAGCTGGAAGTTCCTCTTTCTCTCCATTAGCTGTGACAGGAGGCTAAAGCCTCGGCTCAAATGTAGACATCCACATGAAATAATGTTTGAGCTCTCTCTCTCTTTTTTTCCCCTCATTTGTGGCTTTATTTGTAGGATGAGCAAGGCCTATTCTGCTACCACCCTCCCCTTTGCACTGTGGTCACAAAACAAAATGTTCAGGGAGATGGTCGAGATCAAAGTCAGGGTTTCTTTTTCTTGGGAGAAGCAAGGGAGTTGGAGATCTTTATCCAGCTAACCATGAGGCTGCATGACTGAGTGGTGGCACAGGAGGAGGGATGGGAATGTGGCAGGGTGGCCAGGGAGAGAGGGACTGGCTTTTTTTTTCAATACTACAGAGTTAGAACAGCTTTAAATTCATCAAGAAACAGCAACCAGGCCTTTTCTTCTTTCTCTTTTTCTTTTTTCCCCTCACAGCAGTGTTTGATGTTTGTTGTTTACTTTCTTTTATAGCTAGTTCCCTACCTCACCTCCCTCTGCCCACCGCCTGTGGCTGCTCTGCAGCCAGAAGGTTGTTTGTACTTTTTGCTCCCATCCTGCTCTCCCTAAGTGGGTTTTTTTTGTAGGGGTGGATGTGCCCTGGTGCATCTCTTATCTCTGAAGCTGAAGAGATGCTGTAGTACAACACCCCTGCACAGAGGACCTTCATCCCCGGTGCCTCCATGCTCTTCCCTTTCACGCTGCAGTGGCTCTTCTGGGAGAAAAAATACTGAATTTCAAGCCAGATGATCCTGCTCCTTACCCTTGGCTTCCAAAGCTCATTGTGCAGAAGATCTTTTGGGGAGGAAAGGAGTAATTTTTACCAGTTTGCTATATGTCTAGTGAGTTTCTTAGATAAACAGCATGAAAAAGAGCAGTTGTTCTGTGAGAACATATCAGGCTTCCTCTCGTTGATAAATGCAGATGACTCAGGGAAAACATAGTAAGACTAAACTAGTGGAATAAGTATGTGATTTCTGGGATGTTCATGTCTTAGAATCACAGCTATCCTTTACCAGCTGACAGCATCAATGGTAGAGAATTAAAGATTATAGATCAATCCTTTAATGCACTACCTTATAAATCTAAATAGCTTTTATGGCTAAGAGGCTTCTGCATGTTTTGCATTTATTTTTTAGCCCTTGTTACTGCTGCACGTGAATCTAGTGCTGCTCAGACAGATCAGCTGCAGCTTGCTGTGCTTATGGAACTGAATTCCTGCGTGAGAGGCAAAGAAACCCTTTAGAAAGAGAGAATGCTGCACCCTGGCATGCGTGGAAAATTGCACTGGCAAGATTATTGAGGAGAACAGAAATATTTTCAAAACATGGCGAGCAGTGCTTGGCCCTCACCCCTGCAGCTCACTGCTGATGTTCCTAAGCAACTCTCTGCTGCAGCAGCAAGAGGTTTTTAAGATCTTTTTTTCCTGGAACAGCAGAGCCTGCCTGCTGCTGCCTGCCTTCTACAGCCCTGGTGAGCTCGCTGAGGGAAAAACGGGAGTTTTAACAATTAATGTTAAGGGACTGCTGCAGACAAAAATTATAGAACAGAATCATTAAGGATGGAAAATCCCTCTAAGATCATTGAGTCCAACCATTAATTCAGCACTGCAAAGCCCATCATTAAAACATAGCCCTAAATGCCACATCTACACATCTTTTAAATCCCTCTAGGGGTGCTGACTACATCACTTCCCTGGGCAGCTGTGCCTGTGCCTGATCACCCTTTCAGTGACAACATTTCTCCTAATATCCAATCTAACTCTCACCTGGCACAGCCTGAGGCTGTTCCCTCTTCAAAAATCACAGTCTTCAGCTAAAAAAAAAAAAAAAAAGAGACAGAAGAAGAATTCTGAATCAGTAACTGTGCTGGAGATCCATCTTCTTCTTCAAGAGTTGCTCCAACAGAGACTTGGGAGATATTTGTTTTCTCCCAGCCAGATTTCATGTCACCGTCACCTTCTGCCATGCTGCTAGAGCTGTTCAAAAAATAAATCACAATTCCCCTTCTTTGGGGAATGCTGTTCCTGCTTTCTTTGTTCTGCCAGTGCTTGCAAGCAGCACTTCCATTTTTAATGAAACTGGTGGAAAACAACTGCATCAGAAGAAACATAACTTTCTGGAAGTTATAATACGAATCACTGGAATCTCTTTCATTGGAGATGACCAAAGTCTTAGATGGTTTTACATTACTGGACATTTTACATTTACTGGTCATGTCATGGTTTATTGAATGTAAATGAATATTGTTCATGTATGCATAGGCAAGGATTCATTTCAACAAACACAGAATGGTGGAATCAGAGAATGTTTTGGTCATTCAAGATCATCTTGTTCCAACCCTCCTGCCATGGGCAGGGAAACCTGGAATGAGATAGTCTTGAGAGTTTTGACTTCCATGTGTGTGGTGTATATAAATGCATGTACACACAGACACAGAACAGGAATTTTCTCCTCTCTCAGAGCATCTCAGAATGTCACGTCTGCATTGATGCTTCTTACAGACTGTGAGACAAACAAACACATGCTGGGAATTCACTCCCTCTGGCAAACTGCCTCAAAGAAAGGTACCTGTACTTCCTAGCAAGCTGTGGGAACAGGTTTCACTGGTTTTTGTGCTCTGTCCCACTTTCTGTTGTGTATATTTGATATACTTTATGAATGATAACATAAAGACAGATCACCAGATTAAAAATTTTGTAGATTTTTTACTAAATCTGGTATAATCAAGTTCCTACACTGGAATGAAATCTCATGAAATTTGATTAGGTCCTAATTTGCATGATATATTAATTAGTCACCGTTTCTTTATCTTACAGAATTTTGTCATTTGGTACATAGCTGTGGTTTTTTGCAGAAAATTATTTTCTTCTGGCATAAGTTTTGTGCTCATTTAATTTTGGAAGGCTTTGGAAGTTTTATTTCAGAGTGTTAAACATTGCACAGTACATCGCTTGGTTAATTGCATTATTTTTAACATGGAAGAGAGAAATGAAAAGAAAAAAAATCCTTGATGCTCAGGAGGCAAAATCTTCCAAGAAAAGAGTTGAATTTGAAAACTTAAACATAAAATGTTTGGACCTGTAGCATTTGAGAAGTTTGAATTCAATGGTTCATTCTATACACAATTGTTTGGGTTCATTAGTGCAAAGTTCAAAATTCAATTTCATAACTGGTCAAAGTGAGGGGCCTTTGTAGAGAAATGCAGTCCCTACCTTTTAAGAAGAAAATGAGCTTGTTTGATGTCTGACTGACATTATTAGCTGTCAGTTATTGGCTATAAAATAACTTCCAAAAATACAAGGTTTGTATTAACTGCTTTTACTAGATTAATGAAAAAGTTTGCTCCTCTGTGCTGGTCAATTTATCAGGACATTGTTATAGGGAACATTAAAAAGAGCCAGTGAGAGGATGATTGGGATCCCAGTTCCTCCCATGCCTCTGCTGGAGCTGCTTGCAGGACCAGCTGAAATGGAGAAATTAAAATCAACATGTATTTGGTGGATGCAAACTATGATGGAAGAAATAGGAAGAAATTTAGGAAAGAAGGCTGTTCAGATGTTATGGAAGATTTTGTACCCCTGCAGAATTTTAACCAGAGTTAATCCTGCAATGAGGGTCCCTCAAATAGTAGATCTCACAGGTTAACACTTTAAAGTTTCATTACCAAGCTGCATGGGTTATTTTTTTAACTCTTTCTGTCATTAAATGCAATTAAATACAGAAAATACAGCCTTAACCATTGCTCCTTCAGTGTTCTTTCTTTGCAGGCTGTTGAAATTCTAACTGTGAAATCTCAGAGGGGCGAGGAAATAGTAGATTCTCATGCAGATATTACGAAAATTTAAAAAAAAAAACATCAGTGGCAGTAAAGGGATTCATTATCTGCTGTTTTGAAAATTTCATTTGTTTTGACATATTCTGTTTTATTTTTATAGGTAATATTTAATTCTCATAGCAAAACTGAAAAATAAAAAACCCAAGCAACTGGGAAAAAAAAAAATGAATTTAAAAAGACAAACACTTTAGCATTCTTAGAAAAGAGAATCTGTGGCACAGAGGTTTCTCCTTCGGAATGTCACCTGAATTGCAAGGCATTGCAAAAGGTGTGAACTAGCCAAATAATCCAAATATTTTGTGGACTTGTCCGTGTTACTCCCATGGAGCTCAATGTGCAAATCCTCAATTTAGCACTATAATTAAAATTTTATAATTGTTATTATTATATATTAGTTACTTCTCTCCTGATCTGCCTTTTGGATAGGTTGTAGGACCAAAGTGAAGGAGGGAAAAGCTGAGACTCTTGCTGGTGAATCAAACCCCACTTTTGAACCCACTCCCCTGTACAATCTGAGCTAAGAATCCCTAAAAAGAAGAAAATATGAGTTCCTGGAAACTTGTGTAAAACCATTTCTCAGAACTCTACTATTTTTCTTGGTGGCAGGACTATTTCATTAATGTCCTCGTGAAATGAATGTTGCCATTAATTAACAATGTAATTACTGTAAAAAATGAGCTGCAGGCAGCATCCTGCCGTGGCCCTTGATCTTGTAGGCAGTTATAAATGTCTTATCTTTACTATTCTGAGTAGGAGCTTCAGTGGAAAAGTTTTTGCTGGGGAAGTTGACCAAGTTGTTTCGAGGGTCCAGGGAGTTATGATCAGATGATGACCAGAGAGCTGCAGGCCAGGAATTTCACCTGAGTGGAAGAGAAACATTGTCTTCCTGTTTCTTTTTTGTTTCTTCCCCTTTTTTTGGGTTTGGTTTGTTTGGCTGGGTTAGGTTTTGTTTGTTTTTTTTTTTAATGGCCGGCTGCTGCATTTTAAATATCTCATCAATGTATTTTTTCCTTCACATTTTTTGCCACATGCTCCCAGAGCCTGGTCAGTATGGATTTCTGGTTCTGTATCTGCTTGCTATAAAACTGGGGTTATAGCTGGGGTTTCTTATCCCTGTTTTTTCCCTTTGGTATCCTCTCCTTCTCTGTATCAGATTTCTTTCCTCACTTCTTTGGGTAGGCTCATGCTTCTTGCACAACTCCTGTTTTGTATAGGAGATTAAGAAAGGAAGGAAGTACCCCTTGTTCTGAGTGTGTCCTGTAAAACACAAAAAGGCACAATGTTCACCCAGGAAAGAAGTGTGAATCTGTGCTCAGACTTTTATTCTGTAGACCAGCAGGTTGGGCTTACCTTCCTGAAAGCATCTGATTTCCCCCAGCGTACTTTTTCTGTGGAAGATATTGCCTCTCCCCACAAGCCTTCCTTGACTTGTAATTTAAGACCTTGTAGTAGAAATCCTACTAGCTCTGTATGTCCTTGCCTTCTTCACAAGTTTTATTCTCATCAGAAATATTAAACTGAATTAATGAATAAATATAGAATGGAATAGAGCTCAAAAGCATGTAGACATAGCTTACGTTCACATGAGAGACCTGAAAATTAGAAGGCATGATTTTTTTCTTAATTTTGAATTTTATTTATTTTGTTAACAACCTCCTAAATATGTGTACAATGATTTTGTTTATTAGGATTCAGCTTGATTTTGAGTTACTGCTTTTACAATGAAAAATTGCCCAGGAAAAGAAGAATTTCAATTAACCTGGAAAGGTAAGAGAGATATTTTTATTCTGGCTCAGAGTTTTTACTACTGAGGCCATGGGCTGATGTTGAAAGGCTTGAGAGGCACCAAGATGAGCTTGAAGAAGAGATTTTGTCTGCTGAGATGGAAGGGAAGAGAGGGTGATGAGGTTAGGATGTTATTTGGGAGGGACTAAATTCGCATTCAGAGCATGGGGCAGACAGGTGGATGTGGGAGGATTGTGGGGAGATTTGTCAGTAAGGATGAGGTCGGGTTCTTGGTCTGGAAAGCTGAATGTGCAGTTTTCATAGTCATCCTTGCTGACTTCCTCTGTGCTTTTTTTATGTTATTATTGACTTTCACTGTGTGGGGAGAAAATCTAAATCTTGAGGGGGCTCTACACACGTCTGTTCAAAGGGGCTTTCCCAGCTGTATCCGTAACCTCTCCTCCAGAGGTGTGCATGTCCAACAAGAGGTGGGGCCATTAAAAACTCTGCCATGCTGGGATTAGGCAGCACGAGGTGGGAGCCACATTGTCCCCATCCCACGGCCACTCCACCTGCTCTTCTGCAGCATTCCCAGTTGTGACCTGAATCACCTATATTCCTATTTCCTGTTTCTCTTTCATCTTCCTGCACTTGCCTCCATCAGCCCAGACCCACAACTCCTGCCTGCCTCCTCTGATATTGCATGCCCACCATCCCACCCTTCATTGTCAAGACTTCCCCATTTTAGGCACTGGTTGAAGTTTTCCGTATATTATTGTAGTAAATCTATTGGAGTGAGTGATGGTGGTCAAGACATCCCCCAAGGCTGCTGACTGTCACTCTTATTCAGAACAATGATGAGCTTCTTTCCCAAAGAAAGTAGGGCACTAAAATGCTGAATATGAACTGTGCAGCTTCCAAAGATTCCAAGAGCTCCTTTGGTCTCTAGCAGATGCTCAGCCCCCAGGGAAACTGTCGGACTCTTGGTCAACAGTCTTGACCTGAGACAGGATAAATGCCAGGAGTGCAGGAAATGTCCTCTTTGCATGTCTGACCTTAGAAAGGTGGATTTACAGCCAGCTTTGAGGATTGTTCTCGTTCTGCTGGTGGAGAGCTTGTGCTCTCACATCACACAGGACAGCCATGGTCATGTAATTCCTCAAGCCTCCCTAAAAATCAGGGCTGAGGCTGTCACTGCTGAGTAAATTCTGCTGGATTCATTCTCATGCTCTTTGTGGCTATGTTCTGAGCTATGCAGAACATACAAAAGAGATGCTAAATATACCTTAATACTCTCCCACTCCGTCTTTTCCTTAATAAGATCCATTCTGAAAGAATTTCCCCCTCATCTAATACAGTGCTGATGAGACTGTTATCAGAGGATTGCCCTTTGTTTTGTGTCCTGAACAGAACCAGGTACAAACAGCAATTGTATCTGTTAATTTTCACTCAGTGACACACTCGTAGCATTTTCTCCTTTTTTAACTTTTCTTGCTTTGCTTTATTTCGTCCTATTTTGATGAAACAACTGAAGTTGCTTTTTTTCTCCTCCATTTTTCTTTCGGGGCTTTCAGTATTTCTTGCACTTGCCCTCCACTGTTTTCATCTGCAAAATGCCTCTGTCTGAATGCTGTGTTATGGATATGATGTGTGTGAGGGGAATAAATTTCTTTGTAGGAGTCGTGTCAGATCAAGCTCATTCTTCTCTGTTTGGAGGATTTCAATGATGCAAAATATCAAAGTAGTCCAGAAATGAGACTCGACTCACCTTTCTCTGCCTTCCTCACATAATTCCTGCCAAGGGAGGCATTTCTTCTGTTCTCCATATTTTACTCATTTTTTCTTTTTTTTTTTTTTAAAGCTCGTGAGAATACCGAAACATCTATACTTTGAGTGTATCTGATGTTTCTAGTCTTTGATCACAGGAGTGGATATGACAGGTTTACCTGACTTCAGAGTCTCAGAGGGAACAAAAACAGGTAGTGCAGCATTTGACATTGAAGTGCTGTACAGAACTGAGTTCAGAGTCCTGTGTTGCTTCACATCCTGGGCCCAGTTTCATTCCTTTGTGTGGCTTTATTTCCTGGCTATCATCTTGTCTCTCTGTTCTCCAAGTCTCCCAGCCTACACAGATTGTTCCTGTCCTCCCTTTCTGTGCTTCTACCCACTGCAGCAAAACAGAGGGGATGTATTTTTCCACTGAAAAGTCATTTAACTTGTGACTCGTGTTTCTTTGGCCCTAACCAAGATGAGATTCCACTGTGCTGAGAACTGCACATACATCAAATTAGACTTTTTTTTGGCCAGATCTACTTGTGATTATATTTAAGTGCTCATCAGGAATAGGTGAGTGAAGTTCAAATCAGCTTCAGTTCCCAAAATAGCCATACTGGGTAAGAGTCAGTGCTGGTCCTACCAGGATCCTGTCTTCTGCAGTGATCAATGGTCCTCCTTGGAGAAGTAATGCAGAGCAGTCAAATATAGAATGACCCTTCTTCTGTATAATCTCCATGACAAATGGAGTGTCAGGAACTTCTGTGGATGAGGATGATATCTGCATTTTAATAACTTTTGATGGAATTTTATGCTATGCTGGATCTTCAGTGCAATACTCTCCTATCACTGATTGATTCTTTTAGCTCACATATACGTTCATCCTCCCTAATAACTTATATAATTTATTTAATATGGACAAGAATTCTCTTGTTTTAAACCTGCAGTCTCAAAAGTTTATTGGCATCCTGCAGTTCTTGTGTTATGAGAAACAGTAACTCATCTCCTCAACAGTGAAGATGTGTGTGATTTTTACACAACTTTGTGTCCCTTCAGTAGCCTCTTTTTCAGGCTGAGCAAAAACAGTTGGAAAAATCACCCCAGATAATTGTTACCCATGCTTTACTGACTGAATGGAATAATGATTCCTGTTAGTTTGGAGGAGGTTTGGCCTCCTATTGGAATTAATCTGGTTTTTTCCTTAAGAACTCAGGTGATAGGATAGAGCAAATGCTTATCATATCTGCAGATGACAAACATGATAAGAGTGGGAGCACCCTCTGCAGGGCAGAACTAGAATTTAGAATAATTTTAGCAAGCCAGAAAATTAATTTAAAGGAAAAAAAGGTTCATCATCATAATAATAATTTTTAAAAATCCATGTTTTCGCATTTAGGTAGAAACAGTTGTTTGTGCAAATCCATCATGAGGGAGATATTTACACGGTGATAAACAGAATTAAAGCTGAAAAGTTGAACAGAAGTCAACGAAGATTTGTAGCAATGAAAAAGGCAACAGTCAGACCAGTGTGTGTGAAAAGGTGGCCCGGCAAAAATTAAGGTGTGTTCGCACCTGTAGCTTTGGTATAGGACAGACCTGGAATTTAAAGGGGGATGCAGATTATTTTGAGATCCAAGAGGAGCTCAATAAAGATGATGAAAAAAAGGTTGAAGAACTGTGCAACTTTTCCATTTAAAATAGGTAAATCTAAGAGAAGACGTGGTAGGAGCTATCAAATAAATAAAAGTTCCTCGCAAGCCAGTAAGATTTTCTCCTTGTCCATTTTTTTTCAGACAAATAACTGGCAAGAGAACAGATTTAAGGCCCTTAGAAAGCACTGACAGCACACAGAGTAAGCCCCTGGAATCAAACTGGAATCAGCTGTCTGAGTGGTGCAGAGACAGAGAATTTCTACCACCAGGGTTTTTAAGGACAAATCAAACATCTGTCAGGGGTACTTAGGTCTAATTGATTCTGCTGTACAGCAGAGATGGACTAAGATGACCTTTTGAGATTACTTTCAGTATTCTTTTTTCTACTGTAAAAAAGTAGAATTAAACCTAAGCAGGCTGACCTTGGAAGAAACCCAGAGAGAAACAAAAGAGAAGTATACAAAATTTAAGAAAAAAGAGAGAGACTGGTTAAGCCAATGAGTTACTGATGGACCCTGCTTTTATTTATAAAAGCTCGATTCTAATGTTCAATCATTACACTGTCTGAAAACTCTTCCTCTGCTTTGTAGGAAAGAAAGATGAAATTTGGAAGGGAACAAAGAGGAATATCCAAGGGTGAGGCAGCTGCCTGGGGCATGATCAATATCGTGTGTCTGGTGCATTCAGTCAGGGATTGCAGGAAAAGGCTTCCCTGGCACGTGAAGGGGGCTGGGATGCAGGTGAGGTGTGGCATAGGCTGGTGAAACGTGGACTCTGTGCTTTTGAAAATGTTCTGTACATCTTCCAGGCCTGTGGCTATCAGCTCTCTCTGACCATATCTGTCTGGGAACAAGGGCTTCCCCCAAGAAGAAAATTCAGCTGGGTACTGATAGAGCTGATCCAACATTAATGAGTCCACACAATTTTGTGGGAGCAAAGGAAGAAGAGTTTGCCTGCTTGAGCATGACCTGTGCTGCTCTGGCTGTTCTCACCCATTTTATTTGGTGCCAGAGACATGAGGGGCTCGTGTTGATTTTGGGAACTCCTAAAATTTGTTCAACAGAGTGAAATGGATGATGTTGTTGAAAGAAAAACTGTCTTTTTAATGTCAGGGGAATACATTAACCTTTGTATTTCCATAAGCTAAAACTTATTTTATTCTTCCTGATCTCTCTAGCAACAGTGAAGCTCTTCAGAAAATGTTTAGAAAACTGGGGTAATATCCAGTTGTAATTATTTTTTTTCACAGAGCAATAATAAAACAAGATATTTTTGCAGGGAACTCAAGTCAGCAATAGGTAAAAGCCTGAATGACCTGACCGTGCTTCATGGTAACATGTTAATAACTACTTCAAAACAAAACAAAAAAAAAAAAGGTGACTTTTTTCTTTTTAAGAAGGTATTTTAAAAAATATCTTTCAGACTTCATACTTTATTTTTTTGACCCAGCAATCTACCCCATTGTAACTCTTAACTCTGTTGTAAATCTTCTGAAGAGAGGGTCAGAGGAGATCTTATTCAAAAGATAAATTTTCTGTTGTACAGGTTTGCTTAAATCTATTTCACTTACCATGTAAAAATTGAAATTGCCTTTTGCAAATAAGGCACTACCATCCTTGAAGTCATACGAGGCAAATTATTAAATCTGTATTTTCCAGCACTGCTTAAAAGTCTTGGCTATAAACACAATTTTTCCTGATATTCCTTTCATTGGTCTGATACTCAATTTTTTCTTAAACATGTACCTCATAATGTTCAGCTCATCAGCCTTGTAACATTTTTTCAGTTGGGCATGGCTTTAATTTTTAACAGAAATTCAAATAAACTATCAAGAAAGTTTTTTCACCAGTTATCCTGTCAGAAAGGCAAACCTTGGGGGGTTTTTATGCAAGGATTGAGTACTAGAAAAAGTTCCTTCAGATCTACAGGTTTGGTGGCCAGTCAAGCTGTGGGAAAACAAGATAAGCAAAACAAGTTTCTTAATATTTTGAGGGCTTTTTTTTTAATTTTAAGGAAAAAAAATTGTACTCTGTGTCACTACAGGAATTTCTGGAAAATGAGTCGGAAATACTGAACACAGTGCCAGCTCTAACAACAAAAATTCAGCAATGAGAGGAAGAGATCAGTGGTACTACAGTCTGGAAGGACTGGATAATCTGGTTGTCAAAAAATCCTGAATGGGTGCTCACTGTAAGATATACTGAACTTCTTTCTTTGTCCACATTTTTTTCCTTCTAAATCATACAGTATATTAATTCTTAACTGCTTTCATCAGGCACTGTAGTGATGGAACAAGAGGGAATGGCTTCAAACTGAAAGAGAGGAGGTTTGGATTAGATGTCAAGGAGAAATTCTTCCTGTGAGGGTGGTAAGGCCCTGGCACAGGGTGCCCAGAGAAGCTGTGGCTGCCCCATCCCTGGCAGTGTCCAAGGCCAGGTTGAATGGGGCTTGGAGCAACCTGGGATAGTGGAAGGTGTCCCTGCCCATGGCAGGGGGTTGGAACTTTTAGTCTCTTTCAATCCAAACTATTCCATGATTCTCTGAACCTATAAAACACAAGCAGTGTCCAATCCTCCTGCTGCAGACTGAGATCAGTTATTGGAAGAACCAGGAATGCTTTAAGGCACAGCCTGGATATGATCATCCTTCCACTTCCTGCAGAGCTGTGATAATAGCAGTGAGGGGGCTGTAAAACAGTCTGAGCATCACTGATCTTTCCAGAACTGTGTGTTTGCTTTTCCACAATGGATAAATAAAACTAACAGACCCCAACTCCTGCAGCTTGTGGCTGGGTGGTTATCGCAGCAGGACTGCGTGGTTAATTAATGTTTATGTTCTTTAGAATTTTAATGGGAGCAATTTGTACTGCTGTGTCTGTGGCTGATATATATATATAAAATTCTTTCAATGCAACTGAGAGATGATTATAAAAAGACTTTATTAATTTGTATTTCACATTCTGGGTTTTGCTGAAGGCTAAAGCACTGGAGTCCAGCAGGAAGGTCAGTGGTTGGGGTGCCAGGCAAGGCCCATGGGGTGCACTGCCTTCCTGTAAGCTTTACTTTTAACAGAATCCCTCATTCTGCTTTCAAAATTAACACAGGATTATCCAGACCTAGCAAAAGATGTACTCTTTACCTTGGACTTGTCATTTTTCTTTTTAAAAATAAGATATAACACATTTAAATCCAATGCACATAGTCCACACAGAGAAATATACATGAAAGACTAAAGTCCTTAGAAGTGGTATTTTAACATGAATTTTAATCCCATACTTTTCAAACTCTCCTCCAGATCAGTGTCTGCAACTCAGACATTGTACAGAGCAGTACAGACAGCATTTGATTTCTTTAAGAAGACGAATTACTTCCTTAATCCCTAAATAAAACCTTGCTTCTGCATGCAAGACTGAGTTTGTTTGCACACAGTTTTTAGGTGCAGTGAACCTGTCAACTGGCATTTCACATTAAAAACAAAAAATCACACAAAGCTATCAGGAAGGGCACATCAGATGTAACAAAATCAAACCTTCTGTGGAGGAGTGACAGCTCGAGGCAACCTGGCTGAGATGACACCTTTCAAAGTCCCTGAGCTGCAGGCAGACTCTGTCCTTTGCAGTGTTGGTAGGTGACAGAACGAAAAAAGCATTATAGTCACACATGTATAGAAATATGCAGTTACAGTCAATGATCCAGACAGTGGAGTTTCATTTGAGAGGATCTTCTTACTTTGGTTTTGGTTCTTGGTTCTGGTTTTGGCCCTTCAGCACTGCTCTGCATCTTCTAGACCCTCTACAGCACCAAGTTATGGTGACCAATACTAACCCAACTACCAAGAAAAGAAAGTCTTTAATTTTACCAATCTAATGCTCTCCAGGAAGGTCTCCATACATGAAGCACACAGAACATAAACTCTACCTTATAGAGAATTTTACAGTGCATTTCTTCTTCTTTTACCCAGCAGTCAGACTCAAACATCATGAGGAATCATGTATGTGTTTTATCTTTTGATAGAAGGGAAAAGACAGTTTGTTTCCACTGGTGGGGGACAGAAGCTAGAGTATGTGATGAGAAAATCAAGTTCTCTGGTATATTCAAGCTCTATTTTTTTTTTTTATTAAAGTCTACTGAAAACCAGGCTCTATTGTTTTATTCAAATATAATGTTAGGAAATGAACAATACACAAGCAAACCATTGTACTAGGATGTGTCCCAAGCTTTTTATACAGATTCACAGTGATAAATAGATAAAAAGACATCGCTTTTGATCTATACCAGATACTTAGGAAGAATACAAAGTGCAGCTTTTTAATATTATACAGTCTCACCCAGAGGTGTTTCACCAGAAGTCTGGCACATAAACAACTTCTTTGAAAACTGAAGTTTCCAAAGCATGACAAGCACTAAAATTGCTTCATCCAGATCACTGGGACAGAGCTGTTGGCACAGGCTCCTTTTAATGTCCATTCCCACCTTCAGAGAGGATGCGTGAGGGCTCCGTGTACTTCGCTGTCATCAAGTAGAAAATGGCAGGGGCAGGTACCAAGGCAAGCAAAGGCAGGTCCTGCTCAAGCTTATCCAGTTTGGAAATGGAGATGATTCCATAGGCATGAAGTAACCAGTGGCTGAAGAGGACAACGAGCCTTTTCTTCCTCACAAGCAGATCCTTGAAAAACTTGCAAAATAAACACAGTATGGTGTTAGCATTTAGCCTGCTTCCTGGTACCTGACATTTAAGAGGTGTGATAGGTAGAGCACAGAGACCATGTGAAGCCTCCTGGGTTTGAGCCCTTCCAGCACGCACACAGTTCCTCAGTGCACCATCAGAGGGAATTCTCACATGAGATTCCTCCAGCCAAGAGGAGAAGGGATAAAGGAAGAGGCTTAAGTATAAAATACACCACGGAGAAAAGGCAAGAAACAAAGTGGTCTCTGCTCACTCAAGTCTTTTTTACTCTGAGTTTTAACATAGGAAACGTGTTCACCTACCTCCACTTCAGAAGCAGACAGGTACACAGCCAGTGTAACCAAAGACAGCACCAGGATGATGTATGGGAAGGCATAATCTGAAGGCAAACACACAACACGTTAGGAGGCAAAAAATGGCATGGCTCATCCTTCAGCAGAGATTTTCCAGAGGTGTGAAGCAATCTGAGTTACTCTAGCTGCCTCTTAGCATGGCACCACACGTGCACAGCAGTGAGGGTCAGCCAAGCACAACCCTTCAACTGCTCCCTCTGAGGTTTTCTGCTATTTCTTGGTAGAGTTACTCAACACTTACACCATGAACTGAAAAAGGCACATAATGAGAAAAGTAGTCAGGCTGAGTGGGGATTTTGTGGCACTTCTCCAAATGTGACAAGAATGCTAGAAGCTAAACCAAAAATAGCCCATCTCCCCCAATTTACACTGAAATCCGTCTCCAAAATCAGACAAACTCTGCCTTAGCAAAAGGTGGAACTAGCTGCCTTTCACTGCCTCTGTTCCTGTTTTGGGAAAGTGACAGTCTCTAGCAGCATGGCTGAGGCAAAGCAGTGCTGGTCAGAAGCCTTGTGAGGACAGAGGTCCTCACGAGCAACCTTTTCAAGTGAAACCCCTCAAAATAACCCTACGCAATATCCTTATTCCCAAAGCAAAATGTGTCCCTTCCCTCTCTCCCCTAAGTCCTTTCTTAGTGTGCATTTATAGGTGTGTTCAGGAGTGTTTTCAGAAGAGAACTCACAGAGGAGGCCTCCTCCCACGGCCTGCAGCACGGTGAGGATGGGGAAGAAGTAGAGTGCTGCATAAATGCTTTTAAATCGGTCAGACCTTCCCAAACCACAGGCAATCTTCTTAACCAGGAGAGGCCGAAGCAGCATCATCAACACGAGACAGAAAGCATAATAGATAAACACGATGGTGTACCTGGGGAAAAAAAAAAAAAAAAGAAAAATTCCTTAAAATGTGCAGTTTTCTCATGGAGATTCGGGTCACAACCAAGGAATTTGGGGTCAGTGAAGTCTGAAGACTTGATAGGCAAAGGGTGTAAACACAAAATGATAGGCTTACTTTTCCTAGGGGAAATAGTCAAGATGTTTCCTTTCCAATGAAAGGAAAACAAAAAGAAAGAAGTTTTAAGTTACATAGTGACAGGATGAGAGGACATAGTCTCAAGCTGCATATGGAGAGGTTCAGGTTGGACATCAGGAGGAATGTCTTCAGAGAAAGGTAATCAGACACTGGAATGGGCTGTCCAGGGAGGTGATGGAGTCACTGTCCTTGGAGACGTTTAAGGAAAGACTCAGTGCCATGGTGGTGTGGGGCCATAAGATGGACTCGATGATCCCAGAGGTCTTTTCCAACCTAATTGAGTGTGTGGTACCCTGGGCTATGCCGCTTTCTTTGATTACTCAGAAAGTCATTAAGTGCTGCTAAATCCATGTCAAACAGCTCAATGCACAAAAGATTCAGGGGATTGATTCTCATTGACCCCAGCTCTATCTGAACACTTTTGGCAGCTTTGAGGAGAGGCAGGGACAGAAACCCAGCTGTACAAAGGGGCAGGGGCAGACAGGAGCACAAACACTTCCCACTCACAGCGGGTACACGGCCTCGTGGGTGCAGTGCACTGTGGTGATGTAGTCAGGGCTGGGGTTGTAGAGCATCGTGTACCAGTCCGAGAGCTTCTTCACCTTGCAGGAGCGGATGTGCAGGGAGCCCACGGGGTCGCTGAGCAGCAGCGTCACCACGGCGGCCACGCTGCACTCCAGCAGCGCCGTCAGGTGCTGCAGCACCGCGCTGGAGCTGCGGACAACACACGCGGTCACTGCCGCCCTGCCAGCTCCAGGGCACGGCCAAACACCCCAAACAGGGGGCCTGGCCCGTGCAGAACCTTCTGCAGAGTTAAAATCTGCTGAGGGTGGAAACTCTGTTACAATCTCAGGTGATTTAGCGGGTAAAAGAAAAGAGCACTGAGGGTAACACACCACACGTCTCAGAAGGGGGGACATTGCTCCATGTGATGTAAGCAGAATTTCCAAAGCTGCAAGTCCTTGTTAAAGGTGGTAAACATTCATATATTAAACATCCCCAGTCCCCTATGTTTTCAGTGCTTATAGAATCATAGAATCACAGGCTGATTTAGGTTAGAAGGGATTTTAAAGACTACCTAGTTCCAACCCCCTGCCGAGGGCAGGGACAGTTCAGTACACTCCAGAGCCACCACTTCTTAAAAAACTCCAGTCTAAGATCTAATGGCCACATGCAGCTGTGGATTTAAACCTCTTTTTTACAGAACTTCTTTGAGGTAAAGCCCACAGCAGCTCTGCTATCAAGACCAAAACCCAGAATACACGTTCCTGGAGAGAAAACTCAAACCCATTCTCTCGTTGCACTCATGCAGCCCTGCTGACACTGGCCCAGGAGAGAGGGGATGACACAACTCACTGCTCTTGTCTGCTGGGAAACCCAGTCCAGCCCAGACTGCCAGATGGACTGTGCACCACCACACTGAAGAGGCACACTGCCTGAGGGCAGTGACTGGAAAGGGTGGCCTGCAGGACACTTACATTTGTAAATAAACCCTCCTACAGCTGCTCTAAACTTACATGCCACCACAACAGCTCAGCCAACAAGGGTGGATGGAGCTCTGAGCAACCTGGTCTACTGGAAGGTGTCCCTACCCACAAGAGAGAGTTGGAACTGGATGATCTTTAAGGTTCCCCCCAACCCAAACCAGTCTGGGAGTCTAAGACCTGCTGGACAGTTCAATTCAGCCTCTCTGATTGACCACTCATGGATAAAAGATTTCCGATTTTAAACACCTCATCTAGAGAAAGGGTACACGAACCTCTTCTTCCCAGAGTACCACTCAATAAAGAACCAGTGTAAAACCAGGGGCAGCATGGCCATGAAGCCCAGGTACAGCCAGTCATAGCGGTCTGGAGATCCCATACATTCCCTGCAGATTTTGTTGTCGTCGGTTCTCTGGCCTCTAGGACACACCTGCAGAAAGCAGAGTTTGTATTTACAATCCCAGCAGCATCAGCAAATCACTGCAGTTCCTGGGAAAACAGTACAGGGCAAAAAATACACCAGATTTTTAAAGAAATGAAACAACAACCCCAGTATTTTCTCAGCTTACTCTAACCCTTCTTTTTTAATACAAACAAGGGTGAAACAGGATGAAAAGGCTTCACCCAAGCCTCTGTTTTCCTGTCCTGCTGTCACACCACTCCCTTTCCCCTCAGCTCCCTCACCAGGCTGCTGACAATCCCTGTTCCCCAGTTTCTTGATTCCTTTTCACCCCACTCTCCCTGGACCTCGCTCTCCCTTGGCACTCCAATAAAATCAGCGTGCACAGTGATTTA
Source organism: Monarcha castaneiventris obscurior (assembly GCA_026261815.1). Lineage (NCBI taxonomy): Eukaryota > Metazoa > Chordata > Aves > Passeriformes > Monarchidae > Monarcha > Monarcha castaneiventris. The sequence goes on along the minus strand of JAMPIT010000894.1, from coordinate 5,132,455 downwards.
TTTCAGCACAGCTCTCCACACCATCCCGTTCTGCTCTCAGCTCCTTCGGGAAACGTGTCCCTGTGCAACTCCTGTTTCTGTCAGGGAGCTGAGCCCGGCCCCAGCAGCCCCCGTCACCCGGAGCCGCAGGGGCAGGGCTGGGGCCGGGGGCTGCTCCAGCGGGACCCGCCCGAGCGGGGCCACCCCTCCCTGCCCGGGCCGAGCCCCGCACTCACCCCGCAGTCCCCGTAGGTCTCCACGGAGCCGTTCACAGACAGCACGGTCCTGCCGCAGTACAGCCCGAGGCAGGCGGGCTGGATGTCCACAGCTGCGGGGAGAGCGCGGGCCGCGTTACCGGGAGGGGCACCGACCGCCACTCCCGGTCCACTCCGCCGACAACATCCTCCTCCCCATCCACAGCCCCACCCTCACTCCCAGTCCCATTCCCAGCCCCAGGCCCGGTGCCCCATCCCGGCCCGTCCTACCGGCGCGGAACATCGCGGTAACCCGGCAACGGCAGCGCCGGGACTTCCGGCTCGGCACTTCCGCTTCCGCCGCGGGCCGGCCCCACCCGGGAATGCGGGCGCGCGCAGGGGGCGGGGCCCTGGGGGCGGGGCGGGGCCGCTGCTGTGGGCGTGGCTTCCATCGGGCGGGCTCGGGGGCGTGGCCCCGGCCCGGGGAGAGGCCCAGATGGGGCGTGGTCTTTGTGGGCGGGGTCGCGGCTGTGGGCGTGGCCTCTTTCGTGGGTGCGCCCTAGGGGGCGGGGTCACTGTTGTGGGCGTGGCCTCCTGTTGGGGGTGTGGCCGTTGGGGGTGTGGCCCGTGGCGGTGCCGCCGCGGCGGGACGGGCGCGATGGCGGCGCAAGGCGGCGGTGACAGCGACAGCGGCGGAGCGGGCCGGGCGCTGCCGCCGCACTCGCCCTCGGGCGTATTGCTGCAGACGGTGGAGATGCACACGGGCGGCGAGCCGCTGCGCATCGTCCCGCGGCTGGAGGCGGCGGAGCGGGCGGCGGCGGCGGGGCTGTCGCTGGCGGCGCTGCGGCGGGAGGCGGCGGCCGCGCAGGACCACGTGCGGCGGGCGCTGATGCACGAGCCGCGAGGCCACGCCGGCATGTACGGGGCCGTGGTGGTGCGCGGCGGGGCGGCCGCGGAGGGCGCGCACCTGGCGGCCCTGTTCCTGCACTGCGCCGGCTACAGCGCCATGTGCGGCCACGCCGTGATGGCCCTCGGCCGCTTCGCCCTCGACTACGGGCTGGTGCCGGAGCCCACCCGCCCCGAGACCGCCGTCCGCCTGCGCTGCCCCTGCGGGCTCGTCACCGCCTTCGTGCCCTGGGACGGCCGCCGCAGCGGCAACCCCGTGCGCTTCCACAGCGTGCCTGCCTTCGCTGCCGCCACCGGTGCGAGCCCCGCTGGGTTTTTGGGAGGGGGGGTGGTGGTGGCCTGGCTGAAGGGCATCTGGCAAATATCTGCTTAATTGCACTGTTCTTGAGAGGTCAGCAGGGATGCTGTAAGGTGTCACACGCTGCCTTCTGGCATAGGAGTACTCAAATTATCATCCCCGTCCACTGCCCTCACATGCAGCTGGGTTCCTTCACTCTTTATGCAAGCCCATGCCTCAGCACTGTTTCCCTTCCTCACCTCTCTCCCTTTCTCTGCTCAGACTTGGCTATTGACGTCCCTGGCTATGGGAAGGTGGTGGTTGACATCGGCTACGGTGGCACTTTCTACGCCTTCCTCAGCGCCGAGCAGCTGGGCCTTGACGTGTGTTCTTCAAAGACCAGAGACCTTGTCAGTGCAGCGAGTGCAGTGACAGAAGCAGTGAAGAAACAGGTATGGATGAGCACTGTGCTATCCCAGCACGTTCCCTTTGGGGTGACTGCACCAGACAGATGCTCAGGATGGTGGGAAAGTCCCATTCTTCCAGCTCCCTGTTGAATTTCAGAGTCCTTACAAGGATGTGAAAAGGAGCCTTCCTGCTTCTTTCTCTGTTACCTGCAAAGCAGAGGTGGAAACGCAGCAATGTGGCCTTGTCCCCTTCCCATGGTCTCTCACAGAAGCTGCACTGCACGTGCTGCTGTTGTGTGCATTGGTGACCCTCTCTGTGCTGTTCCCAGTTCAAGCTTCATCACCCTGAGAGTGAAGACCTGGCTTTCCTCTACGGCACCATACTGACAGATGGGAAAGATGCCTTTAGCGAGGAGCCCACCACCAACATCTGTGTGTTTGCAGATGAGCAGGTACAGAAACAGACTCTTCTCAGGCACACGAGGCACCACCCTCGTCCCTTTGTCCCTTCTTATATCCACTGCAGAGAAAACAGACTGTTGTGGTTCTTGGTTTGGGCAGTGATTGCTTGTGCTGCTGTCATGTCTCTGGAGAGCTGAGTGTCAATGCACACATTCTGCTTTTGCTCCTAATGGCAGAAATACTTCTGCGCACCTTAGATGGTGGCATTTGAAAAAGGTTCATACCCATAACCTGTTGATAGGAGTTTCCCAGGAGTTCTGGGGCTGAGACAGGATCCCAGCATAGTGCTTGTCCCTAAAGTCCTAATCTAGGGAACATCTGCTGGGGATGAAGAGAGCAAGAGAGAAATGGGGTGTTAAAATTCTGTTCTTGTCTGCAGTGCATAAGGTATCAGATAAATGGCAGGGGAAGTTTTGGTTGGACTTCCCAGCAGTGAGGAGTGTGGAGCACTGGGACAGGTCACTTCAGAAGCTGGCCAGCACTGTGTTTCTGGAGATTTTAGAAACCAGGCTGGCCAGGAGCCCCCTCAGCGTAAGGAGAACCAATCTTGCCTTGATGTGTGAGAATGGGGCAGGTGGCCTCAGCCTCTCTCAGCTTTTGCTATGATGCTGGGAAGATTTCAAGTGCTCCTAAATAGCCTCGGTGTTCATTAGATCATCCATCCCTAACTGTGCCAAAGCCAATCACAGTGCAGAAATACCCCAAACCTGCTTCTTTTTTCCTTCTCATTTGCGATGTATCTGGATTCTCTACAAAACCCTGGGTTAGAGAGGTTTCCCCCAAGTGCAGTGTAAAGGTGGCAGAGAGACAGGGTTTTGTATTAAACCCCAAAACACCAGAGCTGATTCATCTCTTCTGCTGTAGGTTGACCGAAGTCCGACAGGTTCGGGGGTGACAGCTCGCATTGCCTTGCAGTACCATAAGGGACTCATCCAGCTGGACCAGACCAGAACCTTCCGGAGCAGCATCACAGGCTCCTTGTTCACTGGGAAGGCAGTGAAGGCAAGTGGCTTGTGCAGGACTTTCCCCCTGTCTCAAGGGCTGCTGGAAATGTGCTCAGTGGGGAAGCAGAAAAACCTTTCTGTGCCTGGGGAAGGGGGTAGGGAAGGAGGGAGATGCCTGCGGGTCTTGCACTCCCATGAGCCTCGTACTTCAAGGATTTTAATTAGAGAAACAAGTAACAGTGTAAGACCTTGTGGTGCATGGCTGCTGCACACTTTGGGATGTACTGGGGCAGGGCAGAGCACTCGGGGAGGGGTGTCTGCGTGAGAGCCAGGTAGCACTGGAATTCCATGGGGTTGGGAGAGTGGAGAGAACCTTCTGTCGCCTCTATGCTGATCCTAATCCCTCTGCAGGAAGCCAAGTTTGGGAACTACAATGCCGTCATCGTGGAAGTCTCGGGAGAAGCCTTTTACACTGGTACAGCCACCTTCACTGTCGAAGAGGAGGACCCACTGAAACACGGCTTCTTCTTCAAGTGACCCGAGCCACGGGTGGTGGCAAAGTCTCACTGACAGTGCTGCACTTCTCCTGCCCATGAATTTCTGTTCTGCTTCTCCACAGGGCTCGTTGTGACAGGAACAGCCTTGGGTGGTGTGACAGCATTTGTCACATTTCAAGATAACAGGCTTGTTGCCCTGTTGTGATTAGCATATTGGGGGCACTGTGATTAGCACATACAAGCTGCTCTGAGAAGCCGTGGTATTTTTCTTCTTTTTTTTTTTTTCCTTCCAATAGTTCTCAGAAAACTGAGCTGATCTTGGAGAGCTGCCTTCAAATTGATGTGCCTTCTCTATGTCTGCAAATTATGAATTTCAAAGCCAGATTCTTATTAAATGCCAGCTGAAAACACTGCCTTTTTCCTTGTTTTCACTCCCAGAGCTCATTTCCAGGATTCTGCTGAGTGTGACACGACTGTTGGTTTGAATTGATAGCTCTTGTCTCCTGCTCAGTCAGCTGTGCTGCTCTGTCTCATGCCCCAGCTTCCCTTCTCAGCCTGTGCAGACAGCCCCTTCACTCATTTCATCCCACCAGAGCTCTCCTGCATCCCAGGGCTGGATGCAGGTATTTGATCAGAGCTTCCTTCTGTCGTTGCTGAGTGTCCATGCTGTGCTGCTTCCCTAAGCCTTCCTCTCTTGCTTATCTTGGACCACTGGCTGCAAATGGCCCGTGGTTAACTTTCAACAGGAGCAGCTGTGTTTGAATGTCTGAGCCATTGCGACCTTTGACTGCTAATTATTTACTGATTTTGTCTCAGTCCAGGGGCAGCTTGTGCAGCAGAGTGCAGTCAGTGCTTGCTTTGCCAGAGTCCCTCCAGGGAAATACCAAGCATTTGCAGTGGCAGGAGCAGAGCTTCAGACCTCTGGTGGCCTGTCACTTCCACTGTGTCTCTGGACAAAATTGTTAATTGAAGACACTCACAGGAGGGACAGGCGATTGTTAAAATGAGACATGAAAATGAGAATGGTCATCTGGTAGCTCATGCAGCAGAAGGGAGAAAGTCATACTGGTGAACTTAGATAAGGTTGGCATAGAAAAGCCTGGGAGGAATTTCTTCAGCTTGAAAATAACTTTGTAGCAGGAGGAAACAAAAATCCCCTGATTTATACGACTGTGCTGCCAATAGAGGTTTTTTAAGATGGCATCTAGGGCTCTTGCTCCCAGCTTTCCTGTAACTCCTGTGTAAGTACCATACAGCCTCTGGTCTGGGGGAACAAAAACTGACACATACATCCTCCATGCTTGCAGGAGCACGCTCTTCCATGTGTTTTCATCTTCTGGGCATCTCCCTTCTGATCAGCCCCCCAGCCTGGCTCCTGGGGATGAGCTGGGACAGCAAGTCACAAAGCCCAGCACAGGATGTTTGGTGGTTCTTCAGCCATTAGTCGAGGTGCAGCCTTCATTAACTATTCTCTACCCCCATTCCTAAGAAACTTTTCAGGTAGGGGCAGCAGGCAGCTATAGTATGGATGAGAGTGGGGGGGAAAGGGTCCTGCTGCCCATGTGGGGGTCCCTGGCCTGATCCCTCAGCTCTACAGCTGGTGATCCCTCAAGCCCCAGCCTGGCGAGCCGGGGCGGGTGGTCTCGACTTCCACCAAAGTGTCTGGGGGTTGCTGCTCCTTCGTGATGGGCTGCGGGGCTGTGCGGGAAGAGGAGCGGACAGGGGCTGCGAGGGGAGCGGAGCTGTGCGGACCCATCGCCGGCTCCGGGATGGGGATGACGCCGGTGCCGAGTGCGGTGCCGCGGCCCCACTGCTCGGCTGTGGGGGCTGCGCTCCGCCGCCCCCGGGTCCAGCCGGGCCGGGCCGGGCCGGTTCCCCGGGCAACGGCGGCCGAGCGACGTCAGCGGCCGGGAGCGGCGGGGCCGGGAGCGGCGGGGCCTCTGCAGCCGCGGCGGGGCCGGGGCATGAGGCTGCGCATGGAGCCGGCGGCGGCCGTGCCGGGAAACCTCTCCCGCGGCGGCGGCGGCGGCAGCGGCAATGAGAGCGGCGGGGCGGCGGCGGCGGGGGCGGCGGGATGGTCGGCGGCGGCGCTGGCCTCGCAAGCAGCCGCGCTGCTGCTCATCTTCGCCCTCTCGGCGCTGGGCAACGGGGCGGTGGTGCTGGTGATCGCCCGGCACCGGCAGCTCCGCACGGTCACCAACGCCTTCGTGCTGTCGCTGTCGCTGTCGGAGCTGCTGGGCGCCCTGCTCTGCCTGCCGCTGGCCTTCCTCAGCCTGCTCAGCCGCCCGCCCGGCGCTTGGCTCTTCGGGCAGCGCCTGTGCCTGGCCAGCGCCGCCCTCCACGCCGGGCTGGGCATCGCTGCCACGCTCACCATGGCCCTGCTCTCCTTCGACCGCTACTGTGCCATCGTCCGCCAGCCCCGGCACAAGATGGGCCGGCGCCGCGCCGCGCAGCTGCTGGCCGCGGTCTGGCTGGCCGCCCTGGCGCTGGCCGGGCCCTGGTACGGGCTGGCGGGCGAGGGGCGCCGCGAAGCCCGTCCCGGCGCCTACCGCTGCGTCTACGTGCTGCCCTGGGGCTCCTCGCGGCTCGGGCCGCCCTACGGCGCCGCGCTCATCGTGCTCTGCTACCTCCTGCCCTTCGCCGTCATGTGCTTCTGCCATTTCAACATCTGCCGCGCGGTGCGGCTGGCCGAGAGCCGAGTGCGGCCGCTCACCACCTACGGGCACCTGCTGCGCGCCTACGGGGAGATGCGCACGGCCACCACCGTCCTCATCATGATCGTCTCCATCATCTGCTGCTGGGGGCCCTACTGCATCCTGGGGCTGGCCGCCGCCGCCGGCCGCCTGCCCTTCTCGCCCACCATGGACGCCGTGGCCAGCGGGATGGCCTGGGCCAACGGCGCCATCAACCCCCTCATCTACGCCGCCCGCAACCCCAACATCTCGGTGCTGCTGCGGCGCAGCCGGGAGGGTGGCTACAGGACTAGGAACAACATGGTCGCCTACCTGTCGGTGCCGGGCCGCCAGCCGGAGCCGCGGAGCCGGGCGGAGCGTGTCCGGGAACGCTACATCAATCGGCACAGCGGCCCCCCGGGCAGCGCCCTGTCCTCCTCCAGCCCGGCCAGCGGCGGAGAGGTGGCCATGTGGGCCTGCAAGACCCCCGCTGTGCTCTTCTGTCGGGATGGGCAGCCGGACACTATCTCTGAGGCCACCTTGAAGGCCAAAGCAGGCACCACCGACACCAGCCTCTGAAGGGATGGAGGGCCGGCATGGAGGCGTTTGGCTGGGGGGCTGTGTCCCTGAAGAAAGTCCTGGTGCTCGGAGCCCTTTGCTGCCAGGCTACCAGGAAACTGGAGAGATGGGAGTGAGTTTCTTGTCCACTGTGTGAGCTCTGGTTTGGTGACCCAATCTGCCACCAGCAAGAGATCCACGGGGAAGGGAAATTCCCCTTCCTTTTCTGCAGGCCTGATGCACTAGTGACAGCCACCGAGCCCAGCCAATGCAAGAGCTCAGCTGCAAGAACAGGACTGGGTTTGCTCCAGTCCTGCAGAAAGTGCTACAGTGAAGCTCAGAGGCCGATGCACCAAAGCAGCCCAAAATGACTGACTGACTGTGTAAGCTCTTTGTTAAGTGCCAAAAAAGCAATTGAAAGCTGAGCAGTGGCAGCTGGAAGCCACTCTGAAAACACCACACTGTGAAAACCGCATCATGGCAGGAAAAAATGTTGCTTTTGCCCGTTACATGTGGAAGTGCCAACAGTCATAAAGTCACAGTCTGTAGGACAGGCTGAAAAAGTGATCTATTTATATTTTTTTTTTTTTTATTTAAACCTCTGAAGCGTAACAAAAAAGGAATTGTGAAAGGGAAGATGTATGATACTGGGAGGGAAGGAAAGGAAGGTGATACCTCAGTTGTCAGAAGTTCAGCAGCCTTTTATCTTTTTTTGAAGGTACAGTCAAAATACTATGAATATGAGAAACATGAGTTCCTCAGACAGACTGAGGTAAAGGGTGTGGGCGTAAACTGTGGTGTGCACAAGATGTGTGTTTTCTTTTTGAGCTCATCTGAAATGTCTCACATCTCCAAGGGTTTTACCGTAATTAGAGGAGCTGTGTGAGAGAAGTGTCTGAAAGGAGAGGTAAAGCAATACCACGTGCTCCCAGTGCGCTCTGCAGCATGTGAAAGTGTGTATATGCACAGAACAGATATTGTTGTATTGATGGCAACAATCCATTGGAGTACAATATTTTAAAAACAGCTCTGTTTGCTGTTAAAAAAAAAAAAAAGGAAAATAACACCATGGAAGTGCGATTGCACAGCATAAATTCTAGGAATTTATCGGTGTAATCTTTTTGTTCAAGGACCCAAAGCCTTAAATTAGTATTTTGAATCAGAAATTAAGATTTGGCCTTCATTTGTCTTTGCGAGAGTTAAGTGTGAGACAGTGTTTTTCCTTGTACAGGCTTTAGAAATACAGTGTTTCTGTTTTACCCGATTTTTCAGCTGTTTGTGATGCAAGTGAACACAGTATCATTATTTTGTAAGTGAGACAAGAAATAAACTGTCTTTTGTGAAGGAGATGAAAGTGTCTCAGCCTGACATCATTCTTGGGCCAGCCTTGGGAAGGGAACTCCTGTGAAAAATTGCCAGATGAATGGTAGCAGAGAGACCTAATTGTTTGTGAAATTTTAATGCAGGTGGTTTCCGTGCTGTAAGCATTACTGTAACTTTCTTCTCTGATGCTCCTGAAGCCCATGAGGAAAAGATTTGACCCTTGACTACTCAGCACTGCTAATTTACCCTGCAGCTACTGGTTTTTGCAAGTTGAGCAGTGTTTTCTTGCTGTTTCAGAAAGAAGCTGTGCAGAAAGCCCACAGCTTTTCACAGGAGCTGTTTGACAGCAAGTGAACACTGGAGGCTTGTTGGAAGGGCAGGACAGGAATTTCTGGCACACCTGCCCTTCCACAGCAGTGTGTGGCTAATGGAAGGGGGTGATTGTGAATTATAAGATTGGATTTAACTCTTATCTAGTTAGCTGCAGGTGGTAACAAGGAGATTGGTGGGGGATAATTGACCATGCAGAGCATATGGCTGAAAGCCCCTGAAAAGGGTGGTCCTGCTCCCCTCAGTGCTTGGCTCCAGCCTCCTTCCCTGTCCTGTGTGTCCCCTCTACCTCAGCTGACTCAGGCATTAAAGAACCACTGATTCCCTCTTTTTCATGCTGGTTTCCTTTTCTACTTATTTCATGTCCTGACCACTGTGCCACAGGCCAGGGAAGCATCCCTGTGGCAGTCAGTTATGGCAAGGGAAGGATTGGGGTGTCAGGACAGAGGGAGCTGCACTAGGAGTGGAAGTAACACAGCTTTCCAGGAAAGTGGGGGTGAAGCTGCCACTGTGTTATTGAAATCTCTAACACAGATTTCAATGTATTTTTAACAAGCTGGAGCTGGTGCATGTTAGTCTTGCATGTGAGGAGTTGAACGGGGGCAGCTGGCATCACAAATTGGCACATTCCTGTGAAACGCTAACTTGGGCTGTAGCAAGGGGAGATTCTTGACCTGATCCTTTTTGACATGGACCTGCTGCAGCTCCAGTAGAGAGCCAGCTTGTGTTTTAAAGCTGTGCCTGGCCTGTGCTGCTCATAATTACAGAATCATAGAATCATAGAATCATTTCAGTGGAAAAAGGCTTCTTAGGTCATCTAGTCCCAGCACTGCCAGGTCTACCACTAATGTTTAAGTGCCACATGTACATGTCTTTTAAATGCCTCCAGGGATTGTGACTTTACCACTTCCCTGGGCAGCCTGTTCCAGTGTTTGGCAACATTTTCTGTGAAGAAATTTCGCCTAATATCCAATTTAAACCTCTTCTGGTGTGACTTGAGGCATTTTCATCTGGTCCTGTTATTTGTTACCAGGGAGAAGAGACCAACCCCACCTGGCTACAACCTCCCTTCAGGTAGTTGTAGAGAGGTCCCCTCTAAACCTCCTTTTCTCCTGGCTAAACACTCCCTCAGCCACTCCTCATATCACAGCACTGTTAAACAAGTCAGGTACACAGGTCTCAACAGCCACATTTTTTAATGTATGTTTTAAAAAATACAGCCAAATGGTCTTAAATCAACCACAAACAGCAGCGAGAGACACACACAAACCACACCAAAGGCTGCAGGCTGCCTGCCAAGACAGCCCTTGAAATGCTGCTGAGTCCCAGCTCTGCTGAAGGTTGCTGCCTCTCACCCAGCACCACAGGGTGCGTGAGAAGGTCTGTCCCTGCACCTCACAATAGCTCCATGTGTTCATCTGGGAGAAGGAAATCAGTGCATTAAGAACCTGTTTTGCTCTAGCTCTGAAAACTCTGCCCGTGGTTGCAGCTGCTTGTTCTTGGGTAAGAAAACTTTGCAGCAGGTGGCTCCTGGCCGAGCCACTATGGGACATCACCCCCACGTCCCCCACATGCCCATGCTGGTGTCACCCCACTTAGAGATCCCCTTCCTCTGAGCTGAAGAACTCCGAAGGCAGCAAGACACTGATGTTTTAGACACTACAAAACGCGTTCTGAGGCTCCAGCCCTCCAGCCTCTTCCCTTTTTCCTCCCTTGAGATGAGCCTGGACAAAGCAAACTGCACAAATCTTATTTGCACAAGGATATTGGGACACGTTTTAGCACACCAAAAGTCACATGGATTATTCTGTGCAGGATATTCAGCATAAGAGGAAGAGGTGTTCAAGTGATTTGAAGGCAGTTCAGCCCTTGGATACCAGAGACAACTTCAGTGAAAGGCAAATTAAAAATGAGTCCTTGGGCTCTTTAGTCTCTTGTTGACTTTCCAGCATACTTAAACCCTCAGTTTAAGAGTACCTTACTATTTGGCAATGATACACATGCCACTGACTGAACTAATGCATTATACTTTAGAAGGAAAACATTAAGTCTTGATGAATGACAAGCGTTTTAGGACGTACTGCTCCAACTCACGTAGTGGTAGTTTTCCTGCTGATTTAATCATCAGATTCATTCAAGTAGTTATTTTCCACTCCCTTCCTCATCTCTGGATGAAGCCTCCGTTCAAAGCAAATGCTGTGTGCATAACTTACGAGCTGTGAACAATTAGCAGTCCAATTAGCAGTATTTATAAGCGACAGCCTGATGGGCTGCAATAGCTGCCATCAATCACCAGAGCTGGGACAGCTCAGGAGTACGAAATCCCGCACTGCCACTTCTCTTTCAGCGCTGGTGTTGGTTCCTGTATCCAGTAGATGCCAGCAGAGACCTGAGCAGCCAGCACAGCTGTCCCGGGAGTGATCCTGAGAAAAGCCTCCTTCAGCCACCCTGCCTCCAGGACTGCTGCTGCCCAAGCACAAGCACTCAGGGAAGGGATGGGTTTGTGACTGATGCCCAAAGTGCACCTCTCTGAAACCTAGCTTGAAAGACAGATTCAACACATGCTGCTCTTCGGGAAGTTTGTTGTACAGGCTGAAATGAATAATTTGGAAAGCACATCAGAAAAAATTTTGTGCATGCAGGCCAGAGCTGCAAACCTGCAGCCCAGAGAGCTGGTGAGATCAGTCCTGGTGCTGGCAGGGTGCTTAGTTCAGCAGCACAGCTGCCTCTTCACGCTGGATGCTTTTGTATTTTTGCATGGTGACTCTGATTATTAATAATAAATGGGTGCACATCTAGATCTGCTTGCAAAGCATGACAGAGCCTCAAGTGCTGGAAATAAAAGGTCCCAAGTCCTACAGGAGGAATAACCCACAACAGGATCCAGGCTTGGGGGACCCCATGCCCGGCTGTGCTGTGCTGCTTTGCTGCTGCAAGCCTTGGGCTCGCCACACGCAGTGGGGTGAGTCCCAGTGGCTGCACTGGGGCTGGGTGGGGGAACCCAAGGCCTGCTCTCCTCCTAGACCATGGCCAGCCCTCCTGCTGTTCCCAATTTGCAGAGCAGTGATGGATTTTCAGTGCCATGCTATTGGCAGGGCACTGCCTGAGTCCTGAAGCATTTACAGTCACCACGGCTGAAGTGCTTGGGCAGCAGCTCAGCATTTCTAGGTATTTCTTCTAGGAAATCACCACTGCGAGAAGCAGGAGGAAAAGTGACGTGGTGAGAGGCAGACTGTAAATCCCTCTCAGTGGCATGAAATGGATGAGTCACTGGGGAAATCAAAGTGAAAGTAGCAGAAACCCCAGGGCACAACACCGAGGCCTGCACAAATCTCTCTGGGGAGTGATGGATGATCTCAGCCAAGAAGACCCCAGGAGGCTGTGACAGAAGGAAATTTAACAAGGGAGGCTCTTTGCTGGGACTGTTTGTACTGGGTGGCACAGCACACCAGTGTGCCCACAGGCTCCTGGGGTGATCAGAGGAGATGAGTAGGATCCGGCTGTAATTCAGCAGAGGAAGTAAATTCACCTGAGAGGAACCGCTTGTTATTTGTGTTATTTCTTGACTTTCAGGCACTGAAATCCTCCAGGTTCAGCTGGTTTCACAAAGGCAAGCACTGCCATAAGCCCACAAAACTGACTGGGGAGCAATTTCTGAGTACTTGGGATCCTTAATTTTATACATCCATAACCCTCACCTTTATTTTTGATCTTATCTCTTGCATTGTCATTTCAAAAGCTAATAAACTAAGGGGACATCTAAAGGTGTTCATAAAGGTAACAAAGCTTTTTTAAAAGCTTTGCTCAGACCAGAGGATTGTGCCTTTTCTCAGGGGCCTTTTGTTGTGTGCACTGAAGAGTTAAAGGTGTTTGCAAACCAGTGCTCCACACGTTGTCTGCTTTCCCTTCAGACATGGGGACACCTCCTTGCCACCATAAAGAAAAGCAGAAAGATGAAGAAGTAAAGACTTTGGGGAAATCACTCAGGAAAATTATATTCCTCCATTCCTGGGATGGATACTGGGAGTGCAAATAGTGCTGATCAGCCTTCCACATCTGGAGGAACATCCATGTTTCTCCCAGGGGCCAGAGTCAGTCTGGCTGAAGGCAGCAGGAATATCTCCTCCTGCTTCTGCCAGCAGTCCTGATGCAGAGCCTTAAACACTTTGGGTAGTGCTTGGGGACTTGGCCAGAGGGATTCACTGGGGTGTGCATGCTCAAGAGCAGGTGAAAATCATCCTCAGATTGGGGCTGCACACAGACACCAGGCTGGATCCTGTGTGAGATTATGGGTAACACCAGGCTAGCCCAGCCCACCCCACTCCATCAGAGAGCAGCTGGGAGGATGCTGGTGCTTCAAAACCCCTCTGGATGGGTCCTACAAATTAGCACACCCCTCCAGGGCTCATCTACCCTCAGGATAGGTGTGGACAAAACCAGCAAGATAAATTTCTCTGAAATTCATCTCCCTCTCCCAGCAATTCCCTCACGACCCCATAAATGTAATTTGCTTACCTGATTTAACAACATACTCTGAACTAATCTCAGCATCAGGGATAAAAAAATGCTCTGAGTAACCAGGTCACTTATTTTTTCCACTGGAATCTAATGTGCTGCAGCACTTGTGCCTGATCTGTGCCTGTGGCTTCTGTGCTCAGTCTGGTGCATTTTACAGAACATTTGGTAATATAGCATCCCTGAGGTCATGTCAAGTTCTGAATACAGCATCTGAATGGTGGAGTCTTTACAGAAAATGTAACTCAAATGGTGATCGCCTCCTGCTATTAAACTGGAAATATTTGCCATAGAAACTAGGTCTTGTCTGAGTGCTTCTCACTGATTTCACAGTAAAAAGGGTTTTAGGCAAAGATCAGGAGCTGGGTGAAGCACAAAAGTGGAGCTTCCTTACTTTTCCTTGAGTCCAAGGGATGCTCTGCACAGAGCTTGGCAAAGTAAAACTATGTGAAAATACACAGGCACAAATTCAAGCAGATGGAAAAGCTGCTGGTACCCCACCACATCCAAAGCCCAGGTAAAGGCAGGGGCACTGTCCCAGCCCAGCTTACAGCAGTGTCCTGGCAGGCCAGAGGCATGGGTTAGGCAGCAGGAACAAAGCTGTGTCCTCCACACTTGCTGTGGTGATGCCCAGGATAATCCTGGTTTAGAGCAGCTCTGCTTGCTGTTGCCCAAAAACAAAGTGTGGGTGTCCTGCCCCTCCTGCAGAGCCACCTCTGAGCTGAGAGCACATGAGCAAATACTGAAATACGGGCCAATAAAGAAAGAAATGGGAAAATGCAATTTCAATGACTTACCTTCACAGAGTTGCCCTGGGAACTGGGAAACTCCATCTTAAATTCGAACTCATTGCAGTGTGACAACAGAGTGCATGCAATGTGTAAGGAAAGCTGGGTAAGAACAGGCTCCCAACACAGACCCTGGCACTGGGGCAAGCCCTGGGGGCACTGTAGTGGAGTGTGGCACTCTGTGGTAATTTCAAAAGCCATGGAAGTAAGTTCAGATGACCCATGAAACTGCTTTCAGTTAGTTTATCTTACACACACGTGCATTTTTGGTGCCTGCACGTGCACACAGAGTGCATTGACCTGAAGGTCCGGCATTGCCAGAAGTCACAGAGAAGCCACAGGCTGTGACCTTTGGCTATTTGACTCGAGAGAATTAAAATTAGCCCTCCTCAACCATGCTGGGGGAAACTTACATAGAAAATTTAGCATGAGAACTTTTCAGACCACAGTAGAGATCACAGAGGAAAACAAGAAGTGGAGTTGATTCTGTACTTGACAGATCTAAAACGCTGAAGCTGGAAAGTGCCAGCAGATGGCACTTTCCTCAGCCTTTGCTGAGGCTCTGGTGGGGCCCGGCAGCACGGGATTTCTCCCTGGCTTAGCTGCACACTCCCATCCACCCTGGTTTAAGGCTAAAAATGACACAAAATGCTCAGAGGTTTCAGGTCAGAGCACTTCTGATTCAAAGAGAGAACTCTCCTTTTCACATGCATCTCCTGGAGGACCCTGAGCGATGCTTACAGGAGAGATATCTGCAGGATTTGCTGCAGGAGATGGGGTGGAGATGGGGCTATCCCCTCCCTCCTGCATCCATCACCTTTATGTCCACTTGGCCTCTCCTGTCTCCCCCTGAAGCAAAGCTCGAAGAGCGTGTTCAGCCAAAGCACAGGTACAGGAATAACCAGCTTTTACGGGAGCTGAGAATCACAGAATCATGAAATTGTTTGGAATCACAGAATCATTCAGATTGGAAAAGATCATTGAGTCCTATCATTCCCCCAGCACTGCCAAGCTCACCACTAAACCACATCCCCAAGTGCAATATCCAATCTAAGCCTGCCGTGGCATAACTTGAGACTGTTTCCTCTTGTCCTGTTGTTTGTTACCTGGGAGAAGAGACCAGCCCCCACGTAGCTACAGCCTCCTGTCAGGGAGTTGTAGAGAGTGAGAAGGTCCCCCTGAACCTCCTTTTCTCCAGGTTGAGCTCCCCCAGCTCTCTGTTGCTCCTTATCAGACTTGTGCCTGTTCCTGTGGCACTCCAGCAGTGCCAGCCCTGCACAAGGGCTGCAGATTTGATCGGGCTGTGTGACAGTGATGACGGCAAAGTGCAGTTTTACCCCAGAGCATCTGCCTGAGGTGTGACATGGGCACTGGCAGTGGGGACAGGGCCAGGTCCAACCACCGCACAGGAGGGAGCAGAACTGGCAACGTCCCTGCTTTGCTTACCCTTTTCCCGAGGGTCTCCAGCAGGGATATCAAAGTCTGACAGGTCCATTGGGCCCACTGTCCCTTTCCTTGGGAGTAAATAAACAGTCCGGAAGTCCAGCAGCTCCTGCCAGTGGCACAGAGCAGCAGCGGGCTGGGAGCCGGGTGTGTCTCCGTGCCTGCCCTACTTGCTGAGCTGAGCTTTGCAGGCGATGCTGTGCCTGCACCAGGCCATTGCCACAAGCCCTTGACTCATCTTTTCCAAGCCGGGGCGCGATGCCAAGGATAACAGGCTGAGAGCGGGAGGCGACACCTGACGCTGCTCGCTCCAGCGGGGCTCAGGCGCCCCAGCCTTGGGCAACAGGGAAAGCTGCCGGGCTGGAGCCGAGCGCAGGCAGGGCTGGCTCAGCAGGTTTGGTGCCACCAGCCCGGGTGGCCCCATGGGACAATTCCTCCAGGAGATCCGTGCCCGGCAGCTTCCCTGGCACCAGCGGGTCTGGACAGGTTTGGATCACCCAGTGCACAAGGGTGTGCTGGCTCATGGCTATACCTGGAGGGAACAGCCAGGATTTGGGGCATGGGAGCTTTTTTTCAGGTGAAAACCCAGACAGCCAGGATGTCATTGGACATGGGCTCACACAGCACAGCCGTGCCTGGTCCCCTTTCCTCTGGGATGACAAACATTGTATCTGAAATTTGTATTCCTAAAGCATAGATGCTGCTAATCAAGCCACGTTTGAAGGGTTTTAGGAAGCTTGCATGTTACTAGGATTTTCTTTTTCCCTCAAGTATCTTGGTTGAATAAAAAGCTCTGCCCTGACCTTGCTCACATCTCCCACCACCACCCTGCCCCCATCCTGGGGACCATCCTGTGTCATGCAGTGGTGTGGCCCAGGAAACCTGCAATCTGCCATAAACTAGAATTTCAGGTCCTCATTGGGTTGTGGGGTTTGGCTAGCTTGTTCACATCTATTTATGGATGAACCCAGACCAGCCCTATGCCAGGGACCTGGGGATTTACGATGGGAAGAGCAGCTGAAGCCATTCCTGTTTTCCTTGGGTCCTGTCACCACACAGCCCTGGGCTGCTTTCCCATGGCATCACCAGCCCATGACTGCCAGGGGTGGTGATGGAAGCTGTGCTCCCTGCCAGCCCCAATCCAAAATGGGAAGCCCACAGGTCAGAGCTCAGTGCAGATCCTCCCACTGGCACAGGCAGTGGGGTCTGGGGGTGTTGGGTACTGCAAAATTCACTCAAGAACGCTGGAAAAAGAAAATAACACAAAGCCTGGATGGGAAGGTGTGTGGGAAAGGCAACGGTGAGCAGGAATAGGCCAGGGGGAGTTTGGGCTACTGCCAAGGAAACATCACTAGATAAGCTTGCTAGAGGCACAGTGGCCAGCCCAGCCAGCACTTCTCCTGGAAAAAGGGACAGGATCCAATCCCATGACGAAAAACTGACTGCTGCCTCAATGCAGGATCCTGGAAAAGCCCCAGTGGGCTTCTGGAAAAATTCCCACCAAGGTGGGAACAGGCATCAGCAACAACAAAGCGAGGAGACATGAAAGGGGTCACCAACTGGGAGGCATTTCAGAGCCCACATGTGGGTGACAATGAGGATGCTGCAATCCTGGAGGGTGGAAATACCCAACCTCCTAAAACCCAGCACTCAGGGAAAGGGTGAAGTGGGGTTATCAGTCGACCCCAGAAATGCCTGCAAACACCCAAAAAAAGAGCAACCCTCAGAGAGCCTCTTCTTCAACACCTGCCTCAATTCCTAAATATCCCATTTTTCTCCCCTAAAAAATAACTCACGCCTCTGCCATGTACACTCACCGAAATCGTTTTGCTTTATTGCATATTGCCATCTTAGAAAATGTACAGTCTCATAACATTACACAGCATTTCCCACTAGCTAGAACTACTAACATCCTTGCACCTAACAGACTACCTTAGTCACTATGAAGCTAATAAGGTCCAAGACATAAACTTTTGTTTACAAATTATTATGGATTTTTTTTTTGTTGTTTTCTTTTTGGCATTATTAAAAAAAAAAAATCATCTTTAAAATACACACCCAAGAGAAAAGAGTGGCTACTTACACCAGCACCAATCTAAAAGTAGTTTTCGACAATGGCACATGGAATTACCTGCACACAGCCTTTGTATTTATTTATAGAGATATAATATTTTTTTCTTTTTTCTATTTTTTTTTTGAAAGAAAACAAAGAAATGGCAAAGTCAGCCTGATAATCAGGCTGTTGTAAAACAATTAAAAAAAAAACAACAACCCAAGAGGTTTGGAAGGGCAAGAGGAAATCTGTCAGGAAAGGTCCTGATGTGGCACTGGGGTTGCAGAGGCAGGAGCCGGGGTGGGTGCTAGCACCCAGGGGCCCCAGGAAGAGATCACCCTTTCTGACCCCCACCACCTGTCCAATTTAAACACGTGTGACCAACCATTCCTTAAACCATCAGAAGCCAAAGCCAAACTTTTTTTTTAACCTTTTTTTTTTCCTTCTTGTTTTATATATTTTCAATTCCCCCCATAGTCCATTCCCTCAATTGTATCAGCCCCATTTTTTTCAGCCATAAATAAAAAATATAAATAGAGGCACTTTAGTTAAGGAATAGTATTATCATTACCTTTTGTCTTTATTTCCCCCTCCTTCTTAAAGCAAAGTGCTTAACTCCACCTTTGAACATAATCTGCAGGTCTTGCAGCTGCTTGGATATGAGGTGCTGGACTTTATTTTTGCGCTTACCGGCTTTATTTATTACTGCTTTAAATGCTACTCAGAAAGTCTTTTTTTTTTTTTTCTCTTTTTTTTTCTTCTTTTTTTTAAATCTACAGTGCGTTAAATGTTGCAACGAAGAAAAGAACAAAATGGTAAAACCACAGCTCTTGACAACTCTGCTTCGAGAGAGATTTCACAGCTTTCACTCAGCACACAGACCCCGTGGCCTTCAGGTGCTTAGAACCATATTTTTTTTATACAAATTAGTTTAAACAGCACTTTTGCTATACAGTACATATAGTTAACTGACATCCCATACCCCACCAGTAATACCGATTTTCTGACAAAAGAACAACCAACCTTATTTCAAATAGTGTTAATATCTAGTGCAACAGGGACAAACTCATCTCTCCACAGGAAAAAGAACAAACAAACAAACAAACAAAAAGATCACAAAAGTATTGGTGGTATAAAAAGGTTTTGTTTTGCTTTCTTAAAAAACATACCACAAATAAATAAAAGTAAAAAGTAACAGTCCTCTATATACTCAGCATAATTTAAGAATAGAAATGTTAATATGTTAATGGTGGTTATTTTTCATTCTCCAATTCTTAATTTTCTAAACCCTTAAATTATTACTCCCTGAGAGCTCTGAATTACTTTTATTATTGGTTTTTTTTTTTGTCTTTTTTTTTTTGGACTGACATTTGACAGGTAGTTCTGCTTACAAATTTGCAATGACAATGAACAGCAAACCAGTCAAAAAAGGACCTGGCTAAGAGATGAGCGTTTCTTGGCATCGCTGCTTCTGTGTGTCCGAGAAAGAAAAAGGAAAAGAAGGTGGGTGAAAGCTGATGGGTTTTACCCCAACCCCTTTGTATTTCAGAGACCTGTGGTCCTGACCCACCTTGACAGAGAATACAGTTTGTCCCATTGAACAGAAAGCAAGAACAAAAGTTACAACGCAAAAGTTTATGCTCTTCGTCTCCTCCGAGAACCGAACCTTTCCCACCGTCTTGGGCCAGAAAACGTTGCAAAAGTATAAATACATCAGTGTGGCGTTACAGCGAGAAGCACTTTGGGGTAAAGTTTGTCCTTTAGCAAGGTGGCAGCAGGAGGAAAAAGAGCGTTTCCCAAGGATGACGGCAAGAGCATCGCCGGGAGCGCCCGCGGCGCCGAGCTCGGGAGCCAGCGCGAACGCACGGATCTGCGAGTTTCTCAGAATAATCACAACAATGAGAGAAAACAAACAAACAAACAAACAAACAATGGATTAAAGTTCAGTCAACTTTGCTTTTTTTCCTTTTCTTCTTTAAACCGCTCAGCTTGTGTGCAAGGCGTCCCCTGCGAACGGCCCTGGGGGGTTCTGAGCAGGAGAGCAGCAGGAGGCAGCTTCCCGCTGGCTTCGGGGCCATGGGGACAGCCAGAGGCTCGGGGCTGGCTCCTCTCTTGCTCCACGGACGTGGCATTGTGCTTGTGCATGGGGAGAACTACTTTTTGGAGTGGGGAGGAGGCGGTGCTGGCACTCAGCAACGTGAGCTGCCCACGCACCTCCCTCCCCACCCCCCGACCCGACTATATACACAGTATATACACACACACACACTCGCCCGCGGGGACAAAGAGCGTGCCACTGCTCCGCTTCGAGCCGCAAGGCAGTGTCATGGGAACAAAAATAAAAACCAAACCATAGCCACTTCAGAAAGACTGACCCGCGTGTCTTTTGCTGGGCTGTCAGTTTGTTTCTCAGAAGTTGAGCTTGGTGACGGGCCTCTCGCGGCCGCTCTCCGCCAGCTGGTTGGTGATGCGCTTGCGGTTGCGCTTCAGCTTGGTGAGGTCCTTGTCGAAGACTTCGCCCGAGCGCAGGGCTGACACCAGGTCGTCGAACTCGCCGCTCTCCTCCCCGGTCTCCTTCGCCTTCCTCGCCTTGCGCTCCCGCTCCCGCTGCTCCTTCAGCTGCAGGGCACGGCAGCAGGGGGAAAGAAGACATCTCAGTCTCACCTGACAAGTGGTTGTGGGGCTGCCCAACACGTGCGTGGCCCAAACTCATGGAACAAGGGTGGTTTCCCATCCCAGTGCTTAGCACGTGAGAGCTGGTCAGGGTTATTCATAGACCACATCCCTGGAAGTGCTCCAAGGCCAGGTTGGACAGGGTTTGGAGCAACCTGGTCTAGTGGAAGGTGTCCCTGCCCAAGGTCCATGCCCAGAACTAGGTCTCTTCCAACCCAAACCATTCTATGATTTTGAGATTCTATGATACAAGCCATGGGCTGAGGGTCAAAGCCCCACAGCTGCTGCTTGTGTGCCCCCCAACAGCACCAGCTCTGCTGCACATTTCAGCTCCAAGACCTCACCAACCCAAGGTCATTAGTTAATCAAGTAATCAAAAGTGAAAAGCCAGTGGGTCTAAGACCACAGAAGCTCCCTTTCCAGTGTTCAGTGCTCCCCATGCCACCGTGGCCACCACAGGGACATCATGACACAGCTGCCACTCCCAGGTGCCCTAGGGGTGCTGCTGGACTTGCCAGTATGTGCTCACCTGTGCCTCCATGCGTGCCCGGCGCTCCTCCTCCTCCTTCCTCTTCCTCATGTTCTCATTCTCCTGCTTGGCCTCAGTCACAGCTTGAAGGAACTGGTCAAAGATGCCAAAGAATTCGTCAGGCTGCATTTTGTCTGTGTCTTCTCCAAAGTGCTTCACAGCCTTGGAAAACTGGAAGAGAGAAGACAGGGGTGCATCAATCTTGGATAAATCCACTGGACTGGTGAAACCTTGTACCTGATGGAGCAGAGTGAAACACTTCCAGCACCAACGGCAGAGAGCAGGGCTTTGCCTCATCAAGCCTTGATTTAAATGTGAAACAAATCACCTGATGTGTTACCTGCTGCCCTGCAAGACCCGACCTGGATCACTCTCCAGCCCCTTCTCCCCATCTCGCCTCTGGGTCTGCTGAGCCTCCCCTGCCCCAGCTCCACTTTATTAACTAAGGAGCAGTAAAAACAAGGAAGCAAAATACTGTGGGACTGAAGACATAAAACTAATAGTAAACACGGCAGGGGAAGGGAAACTTGCACTTTTAAGTTTTTCTTTGAAGTATTTTTGGGGTATTATTTATCATTGCCACATGCTCTGCTATTGAAACCAAATGTGTTGGTGAAACTTCTAAAAGAGATTTCTGCCCAGGCTCAGGCACAGCCCTGGGCAGGGAAATAGGGAGTTTTCCGGCCTCTTGTGCTGTTTGCACACCATTAATGTGAGGGAGTCGAATGAGGCCGTAGCAGAGGTCAGGATAGGACATCCACAATCTGCCAACATGTCCCAGTCCCTGGGCAGCCCCTGAGTTGTCCTTGGGACTGACACTCTTTGTTCTCACTTCCAGCTTGAAGGAGACTCTTTGTGCAGAGCAAGTTTGTTAAAATTGTGAAGGCACATTCTGGAGATAAGCACGCTTAAAAGAAAAGAAAAACAAAATCAAAGCACCAACAGATTTATTAGTTGCTTTGATTTTGCAGGGTAGACCAAGAGGAACATTTTTAAAGCCTGCCTGTATGATTTAGTTTTATTTGCAGGGGTGCCCCAGGCTCTTCAAAAGACATTTAGTGCATTTTTATTTCTTTGTTTACTTAAGAGACTTTACACTTCAAGACGCAGGGAGGAATCTGAGAGGTGCCACTATATAAGTCAATATAATTGAGGTTAATCTTGCTGATTTTAATCAAGATATTAAAATTCTCTGCCATGTTACAAGAGATTCCGGTGGGGGAGGAAAGGCTGAAAATGTTGTCCTCATGTGATGTGAAGTTATAAAACAGGGATGTTTCTGCTTTCCTAAGAGAAAACAGGAACATAATTTGAATCTGGACACGTGTTTAAAAAGCAAAGAGCTGGAGTGCTCCACACAGCCCCTCCCACCATTGGAATAGCTGCAAATTGCTTCAGAGTGAACTTCCATGGATGCTGGGGACCATGACAAGACCTTCTCCTCCAGATCCAACCAACTCAGCAGAAGATAATACAGTTTGCAGAGCTTTTGTCACCATCTCTACAGTCCTAACTCACTGCAGAGAATATCTGCCAGGTTACCATCAACAGTCCAAAAGGGTGGCCAGGGTTAGCCATGGCCTCAGGGAGGTTCATCACAATGCCCAAGCATGGGTCAGAAGGTCAGAGCCAAACAGACACAGGAGAAGGAGGTGAGGCTGAAAAGCTCCTCAGATCTCAGGGACATTGGTGGCCTTACCAGCTCTTTTGCTTCCATCAGGAGATCTTCGACATCAGAGAAGCTGAAGCTGGCCAATGTGATGAACTGGCTGACGACAGACACAAACTTGTCACCTGCTTTCTGAACCTGAGACTTCTGGAAGTCCAGCTCCTTTTGGGGAAAAAAAAATAAATAAAAAAAAAAAAAGGTAAATCTGGTCAGGCCCTGGCTGACGAGGGACACAAATACCATTGGTCTCTGGTAGGGGCATTGGGAGTGTGCCTGCATCAGTGCCAGGGGTTCTGCAGCACCACCACTGCTGCTCCCCCCCTGCCATGCACGACACACTGGATTACACTGCCTGAAGTAAGATTTTAAGCCAAATCCTGCAGGAAAGCTTATGGAAGCAGGATAATTCAGCAAGGCCCAAAGTGAGTCCTTTGGGATACCTCCACCATTTCATCACCACTCCAGCTGGGCTGCAGAAGCACTCCCCAGCCCTCTGTGGTTTTACAGCCAAGGGGAGACCCCTCTGCACATCACAGGTCCTCCATGGGCATCATCACTAGGCTTACTCAGCCTCCCTTGATGCATTAGACATAAACCATGCACTGTGCCTAAACACACGTGGTAACTTCAGTGCCAAAACAGCCCTGAGAGGACAGGCACACATGCAGGGCAGGAAGGAAAGGCAAACAGATCTCCAGGATGTGAGATAAAAGCAGCTTTGCTGGGAGCTCCCTGGCCTGCCTCCCCAAGGAGGGATGCTGTGCTGCTCGGAGCCAGGCTGGACTGTACTTCATTTAAATAATACTTACAGTCTCCACCGCTCTCAGGCCGCTCCTCAGAGTGTTTATTTCTTTCTCCAGCTCAGTCATGCTGTTGGAAATAGCAGGATGTTAATTTTCAGCCTTTCCCAGCAAAATCTACATCTCTCTGACTAACTTGACCATGGTTTTCCCACTGAGAAGACCCCAACCCTGCCCACACTGCCTCTTTTTTGCAGACCAGTGTGTCTCAAGAAGCAAATCTGGCTGACAGCCTCTAAGCTGGGACTATCTCAAAGTGGCTGCAGTCGCTTGTTTTAAAGGAAAGCACTTTTCTGTATTTTTAATCAAGGGGACTGCACAGGTTTAGCAAGCTCAGCAGCCTCCTGCCCACTCCAAAAGAAAGGAGGGCTCAGGAGAGGGCCTTGCTGGGCACAGATTTCTCTCCAGGGCCAGCAGTGGATGGGATCATTGTCCCAGTGCACAGAGGACAGTTTTTCAGGGCACCACGGCTGGGTGAACACCAGGCAAAGCATCCTTCCGAGCAGGGAGGCTTTTACAAAGGGAGACAGCCCAAATATAGAGAAATAAAAATAAATCACCACGTCTGGCGCTGGCTCTGTTTACACAAGGCTCAAGCCCCTGATGAGCTTCAAATTCAAGTGCTTACGGTTTTCTACCACTATGTCTGAGGGGAAGCTTTCTCACAAAGGCTCAGTGACCACAGGCTTGATGCCTTTCCAGGGGTGTCTGTGCGAGGGCTGGGGTCCCTGGAAATGCTGACGCCGGGTCATGGGGCAAGCATTCCTGGCAGGTTTAGTCTGGGAAAATGCAGTTTTGGGAGCCCTGTGCTCCAGCAGTTCATTACTAGTGGTGGGATTGACAGAGGCGGCAATTTCTGCTTCACAGCTGCAGGGCTGGGGGGAATTCAGGGTTTTCCAGAGCTTTAGAAACTTCTTCGTTTTGCTCTAGATTGGACCAAACCCAAATGTTACAGATGGTGTCCAGTTTAGAGCGAAATGATAAAGTTTAGGGGGGTAAAGAAACCCTCTGTGCAGGCGTTTTCTTTCCCATACGTGTGTCTGTGCAGCAGCTGCAGATGCTGGAGCATGGGAAAGCCGGGATGTCCCCTGGCAGGGAGCACGTCCTGCTCAGCCATGCCCTCAGCTGATGCCTGCAAATGGAGCACCACACACCCACGGAACCATGGAATAGCCTGAGCTGGAAGGGACTGACCAGGATCTCTAAGCCCAACTCCTGGCCCTGCACAGCCCCAAGAGTCACACCCTGTGCCTGAAAGTGTTGTCCAAACGCTTCTGGAGCTCTGTCAGGCTTGGTGCTGTGATCACTGCCCTGGGGAACCTCTTCCAGTGTCCAACCACCCTCTGGGTGAAGAACACTTTTCCCTGCACGC
This sequence comes from Monarcha castaneiventris obscurior, assembly GCA_026261815.1. Taxonomy (NCBI): domain Eukaryota; kingdom Metazoa; phylum Chordata; class Aves; order Passeriformes; family Monarchidae; genus Monarcha; species Monarcha castaneiventris. Next base: position 5,108,064 of record JAMPIT010000894.1, on the reverse strand, counting down.
CGAGATTTGTCCTGTCACTGTGCTCAATCCCAATGGCTGATGATTATTTTACATTTTATACATCAGGATGCTTGTTTTGTGCAGTGCACATCTTCCTTGGGAACCCACCACTGCTACAAGAGACCTTTGAAGCTTGGAGCACCCTCGAGCCACTGTAAACTCTGTGCATATTTCACAGTATCATGGAATGGTTTGGGTTGGAAGGGACCTCAAAGCCCATCCAGTTCCAACCCCCTGCCAAGGGCAGGGACACCTTCCACTCTCCCAGGTTGCTCCAAGCCCTGTCCAACCTGGCCTGGAACACTGCCAGGGATGGGGCAGCCACTATTCTCTGGGTAACCTGCTCTAACTGCACCCTCTCTAAAGAGGTGCAGTTTCAGCCCCTTTACATGTCCACAGCTAACACAAATATGCCCTGGCTGCAGAAACATGTGATCTTTGCTGCTCACGTCCCTGAAGCACCAAAGCCTGCAAACTCCTGCTGGAGATCAAAACCAAGACAAGAGCCTCATTGATTTCAGAGGTTTTTCAGCACATACTTGAGGGCTTTGCAGGGCAACAGCAGATTCCTCCTGAACTTAAAAGGTTCAGCCTGTGTTTAAGAGCTTTGCTGAGCTGGGGCAGCCTGTTCCCAATAAGTCACCGGGCAGGGTTAAAATGCTGGTTGCAAACTCCAGAAACTCCATGCTTGGTGGTAAAACGAGGGGCAGGCAGGACCTGGATGCAGGTGAGCCCCTCACACAGCTGCCTGGTCCTGCCTGTGTGCTGCAGGCAGAGCCTCCCTGGCACATGAAGATAAACAGCTGCCCTTTATCTGCAGCCACACCGCAACCGCTTCCTCCCGGATTACTTAATGTACCATTAGAAATTAATTAAATGCTTTTGCGGTGAGATAACAACAGGAAGCGGCTGCTCCAAGCAGCTCTTCTCCCTCAAGCTCAGAAGTTTAGAGCCTTTGCTGCAAGGGCTGTGATTTAAAGGTGCCAAGTGATGTTTGCTTCTGAGTCCTGGGCTGCTCTGGGCCAGCATGGCCACGGCATGGGATGGAGCCCAGCAGCCAGGATCTGGCCAGGAGGGTGAGCCGGGGTGGGGTGACATGGAAAAGCAGGCTGAAACAAGGGGAGAGGCACTCCCAGTGCTCCCTAAGTGCCACCTCAATCCCCACTTACTTGACTTTGGCTGCCTGCGGGATGTCTCGCAGCTCCTCATGCAGGCGGAGGACTTTGGGATATTTCTTCTCCACAACAGTGATGAGATAGTGCAGCAGCGTGATGTTCCTGGGAAAGAGGAGCAGAGAGGTCACTGTGGCAGCATCTTGAGGAGCTTGTAGTTCAATCAAAACCCCTGGTTAAATCCCAACCCTGGTAATGAACTATTTGAGGATTCCTGCAAGGATGCTGCTTTCTGTCTGGGTGGGGACACAGGATGGGTCAGTCCCATGCACAGCCACAGTGCACAGCAGCCTGGTCCCTGCAAGCAAGGGTCCTTCACAGGGAGGAACCCAGGGGAGATGACTTGAGTGTCACTGCTCTTGTCCTCCACTGTCTTTACTGATGGATGAGACCAGGCAGGTTTGAGACCTGACCCAGCTCCTCTCACTCTGTGAACAGAGTTCAGCAGGGCAGAGCAAACCAGGCGATGGCTGCATCAGCATGGGAGAGTGGCAGAGGGGGTTCCCAAGAAGAAAAGCCCCTGGAAACCCTTTCTCTGGCTCTTGGCTTCTTCAAAGGGGTAAAAAAGCATCTGGAAGATGATCCTACTAATCAGCCTTGGCTGCAGTTTAGCCAGCCCAGGAAAGAAAGTGCACATCAATCCCTGCTCTGATCTGCAGCTCGGCTTCCCTCGAAAGCTGTCCTGCTCAAAAAATGCACACTCACACCACTGGATGAGCCAAATTGGGCAGCAGGAGGAGGGGACTGCTCCCACACACTCATGTCCCAGAGGTAATGCTAATGACCCCTCCATTCCCCCAACATCCCTGGGGCCCGTGGATGCTACCAAGGATAAGAGCAGGGGCTGCTCACTTGTCAATGCTGGACTTGGTGTCTGCGATCTTGTTGAGGCTGGAGATCTTAAACCCGAAGGCGTTGCCCCTCTGGCCCTTGTTCATGTAGTTCCCAAAGGCCAGGACCACCTCCAGGAGCTGCTGGAGGCTGCTGCTCTGCAGCACTGCCTTGGAGCCGGCACGGATGGCTGAAAGCAGAGAGGGGTGGGACATTACCCCCTGGCACAACTGCCCACCACCAGCAACCCCTTCAGTATCCCCAGGGAGTGACCACCAACTCCTTCCCTTCCCCTGTGCCACTGCCAGCTCCACGTGGACCAGGCTCATCCTGGCACGGAGGATGCTCTTCCTGTGAGCGACCCCTGTGCTGGGACAGAGTCCCTCAGCAGATCTGGTCACTTGCCTTCCACCTTGGGTTTGACCTCTGCAACTCTCTCTGCAAACTTCTTCTTGAAGTAGAGGGACTGCAGCCTTTGCTGGTAATGGTTTATCCTGGAAAACAAAAAGGAGGTGCAGGTTGAGCTTTGCTTGCTGCAGGCAGAGCTCTGTTGCTCCACTGCTCACAGCTGTGCTTACAAAGCACACTTGAGCCACGGTGATTAAAAAATAATGACCCCTTTTCTCCCTGAAACTGTGCTGGGATAGGAAAAATTGACAATTGAAGCTACAGCTGTCCTGGGGTGGATCCCAGTGGGTTCTTCAACACATGCTTAAGTCTACCCTTAACTCAGCAGGTTCGACAAGTGGATTTTTACACCCTATTGCTATGAACAAACAGTTCTTTCACAACCACTCCTAAGCAAAGGTGCTGATGAGGTCGGGGCTTCCCACGGCTTTGTGATGAGCTGCAGCTGGAGGGAGGCTCACCTACGACCAGAACTAATGAAACTGGACCTTCTGATCATCAAAATGATGGCCTGGGCTGGAAAGCCCCTTTCCTGGGCGAGTCAGGGATGGCTCTGCCCATGTCAGTTGTGTTTAGGCTAAACAAGATCTCACTTGTATGCACATGGCAGTCTGATTTGAGTCACTTGGACCAAGGACCCACGGGAGACATGCTCACATCCAGGGCCATGAGCTATGCTGTTGTACTAATCAGAGGTGACAAAGACATCACACTCAGTTACAGACCACAAGGCAAATTAAAAAGCCGTGCTGGAAATCAAGGAAAACATTTGCATCAGCACATTGTGCTTTCCAAAGGATGAAGGCACAGGAGCAACACTTGGGCGAGAGTCTGTGAAGAAGAAAGGTGACCTGCGATAGAAAAGCTAATTCTGAGCATCACTGAGCCCCGAGGGCTCAGGTCTGAACTTCACAGCTCCATCCTGCCTGCCTGTGACACTCAGCAACCACACGGCGCATCGCCCCGGTGCTCATCAGCGCATTTCTCGGGGAGGACGGGAGCATTTCTATTTTTGATCTCCCAGTGCAATCTCGAATGGTAAAACTCGCTGACCTTGCCAACAAGTGACTCGCTTCAAGTTCAGCTAAGAAATTCAAAGAGCTAAATGCTCGGTTCAATTTAAATAAGGAGCTTCAAGATTTTAACCCGGCACCTCTAGAGGATGTGCATGCAATAGATAAGGTTATTCATCCCTGAAGACTCCTAAGTCTTAAATGATTGCTACCAGGAGCAGGAAGAAATGACATTTCCTTCCAGTCTCATATAGTCTCAGGAGCCCTAGGGATGAGTCAGTCTGGAGGTGATGAGTGGGACTCATCTACAAGGCAGGGCAAAATGTACATACATCAGGCTTGAATATTCATCAGGATGAAAGGGAAAGGAGCATTGTGTTACCATTCCAGCAGCACTTCCCACCTGGGCCACAATGAATCATAAAATGGGTTGGGTTGGAAGGGACTGAAAGATCATTTAGTTGCAACCCCTCTGCCCTGTAGGGACACCTTCCACTAGACCAGGTTAGATCACAGAATCTCAGAATCATCAAGGTTGGAAGAGACCTTCAAGATTTTGTAGTCCAGTCATCAGCCCAGAACCACCACAATCACCCCTACACCATTTTCCCCCAATAAGAGGGAAAATGTGTCGGGATATGATGTGGGAAGGAAACACCTCCCACCAGAGAATCCACCTCCTATCCCTCTCCCCTGCTCTGTCCAGCTGCTGCTTGTATGGGAGCACAACCCTGATTTTAGGAGCACAGCATCACAAATGATCATTACAATGTGGAGCACCTTGCCTGCCCTCCCATCCGCTTGCCCCACTCATTTCTTGATGTGAAAAACAGTAAGAAGGGCCTTTTTCCCAAGCAGGCTCCACGAAACACCCACCTCCCAACCAGCCCGTGCAGCCACAGGCCAGAACGTGTCCCCTGAGCCACCAACCTGCTCATTTCGAAGAGGAACCGGTCAGCCTTGGCCATGCGGTCCAGCTCGTGCTTATGCTCCTCCAGCAGGTCAACGTCACCCTTTTCAGGAACAAACTTCAAAAGCTAAACAAGAGAAAGCACAGTGGTGGACATGAGGTTTATGCACAGCTTCTCAGGAGCCAGTGATTTATTTCCTTGAATCTAACACTTTTTCAGCACATACAGACAGTGACCCCAAGGCACCTGTGAAGTAAGTGTTACTGCTGTCCCTGTGACTTCCTCACATTACTCCATCACATCAGTGTCTTTTGCCTCTGCCCTGCCATCACTCTGCTTTTACAACAGATGTACTAAGTCTGCTCCAAGGAGGTTTCAACACCAGCTCTGCCAGAGGAGATGTCAGTCAGGGACTCCCATTTGCTGCAACTCTACTTATTAGCAGATGGAATTTTTGTGCAATGAATCCTCCCACGTCTCTGCTCAAAGTGCAATTACCAGCTCAGCTTTAAGGACAGGTGAATAACATGCTTCCAGAGGGACTCAGATGGCATGAAAAAGGGGATTCCCCTTTTGAGGACTGCACAAATACTGTCTAAGCTTTCAAAAATAAATCACCACTGAGCACAAACTTCAAGCTGCAGCCACAAAACAGGCAACTGGCCCCACCTCAGGGTCCCAGGGCAGACCTGGGAACAGGAATGGCACATGGGGGCCATGCTGCTCCCAGCACTGATGCCATGACCAAGCTGCTCCTCCAGCCCACCTGGGTGGTTTGTCAACATGTGGTTGGTAAATAATTTGAGGCCTGACACACTCCAGGCTGTGCTTTGGTCCCAAGTACTTCACACAGCGTCGTCTCAGCATGAGGCAACCACAAAGGAGCATGAGACATGTTGCCCACCTGTTCCAGCATGTCTTTTGGGAGGTCCTCCTGCTCATCCATCGTCAAAATCGCTCGTTTGATCTCCTCATTCGAGAGTTTCAGCCTGGGAGGTGGAGGGAAAGGAGAGTTATTCCCAGCCCAGCAATCGGGGAAGGCTCAGTAGTGTTTCCTTACACAACTGTGCAACAGCTTAACCCCCAGCCAGCAGCAGCATCACAAACAGCTCCAGCAGGTTTTGAAGAAGGATGTGTGAGCAGTGTGGTACGACCACGCTCTGCCAAGGCTCAGCACAGCACAGAGCAGCTCTGGCCCTGCTGCAAACAGGGGATCAAACCTCCCCAGCCAATTCCCTCTCCCCACACTGCAGCTGCCATTCCCTAACTCCCTGTTTTATAGTGTTTTATGTAAGGACTGTAAGCAGTACATTAAATATCCAACTTTCATATATAACTCTTGCCCATAGCAATGCTGCTCCTGCAGTTCCAGCACCCCCAAAGGCCATGGGGCCAGGGAGTCACATTCCCACCAGCAGCATAGCCCAGCCCAGGCTCAGGCATGCAGCTCAGCACTGCCCCTGAACCCATTGCCACAACCCTTAAAGAAAATCTGGCCAATTTCCACTGCTGTTCTTGGATTGAAACACTGACTCTCCCACTTCTCCTGACCACCTTCGGCTGAAGTCTTCCTCTAGGAAGAAATGAGAAGGAAATCCAAAATTTGGACAAGCGTATGCTCAGCACCCCAGGAAACCCATCGGTTTGGTATTTTTTGGAGGGATGAGGATTCAGTGCACTTCAAAGTGTAAGAAGCTGGCAACCAGCCTCTCCTCCACCTTTTTCTTCCTCTACTTCACCTAACAGGAATTGAAGACGCAGCCTCAAATCGGAGATCTGCAAAACCGCAGACCACTGTGTCACAGCGAGCAACACCAGGCTGGGCTTCCCTGGCAGGGATCTTTCTGCCAGCAGCCCACACTGAGTTGAGGCAACAGAAAGATGGAAAGACGCCCTCGGCTCCTCCTGGGCTAGAGCAGCCATTAATTACAGTTTAATTCGACTGCAGCACTCCCAGGAACCGCTCCCTGCAAGGACTTTGATTGCAAAACCACACGTCTTTTTCTTCTTCTTTGCATTGTGGTCTATAAAATAATCTAAATTAAATAAAGGGAAAGCCCAGAAACTCCTGCAACTCCATTTACCAACATCCTCTCCCTCACCCAGCGTGCAGTCGTGGTTAAAGCCATTGCAACAGATCCAGTTTAAAAAATGTAATTCCCTGTACTTGCACGCAGGGAAAAACCGCAGAGTTGAAAAGACCTGTCTGAGGAACCCCATGGCCCCAGTATTGGTGATCAGTGCTGCCAAGGGATGCTGAAACACTGGATGTGGCTCAAAGGAATGAGCTGAAACCAGAAACACACCCTACAGCAGGATGTGAGACCTTGGAAGTCAACCTGATCAGCAGATCAAAAACAAGATCGGGAGCTGACTTGATCACTCTGAGTAATTAAACAAGGAGGGTGTTTTTCATCCCCACATCTCTTTAGGGAGCAGACTGAGACTGTGGAGCTGGCTTTTGGAAGCTGAAGCTAACACAGGAAGGGTGCTGGTCTTTGAGGCCAAGGTAGCAAGGTTTATCTTGAAATCTTTTGCTCAAGACTGGAAGTGAAGGATCAGCTTTATCGAGGCAGGTGGATCTTACAGACCTGGTACGTAAATCTTCATTCCTTGTGAGCCCATGTTTCTCATCCTTGGAAAATGTCCCATCTGCTGCTTGCAGTAACAAGCAGCCACATCCTGGGGTCACCCTATCTGTCCCTTACAGTGGCAGTGCCCAGGACAGGACATGATCCGAGGTGGGATATGAAACTGCAGAACTCCTTTTACACCCAAGCAGAAACAGGAATGCTCAGACCACCAACACCGGCCTCCACCCTGATGAAAAGCAGACACTGGCTAGATCTGGGCATCTGGGGATCCCTGGGAGGCAAAAATGCTCCTGGGAGAAGGGGCTGGGCAGGCAGCTACTCCTCATCCATAGCGAACACCTAAAGCACATAGAAGTACCATGACCATTTCCAGCAGGGTGGTGAAAGATGAGGGTGACTTTTTTAAGCCCTTGCTGACTGAAAGCAAAAATGCATTTAAAAAGAAAGAGACTGAAAAAAACCCCAAAACTTTTCTCAGGAATCATCACAACCCAGTGCCAAGAACAAGAGCCTGCCCCTGCATCAGCAGAGAGCAAGCGCGGGGCGCCAGAAGAAAACAGCTTCTCAGACAATTTGATGGGAAAGAGGCCAGTGAAAGCTAGAAGCTTATCTATAACCACAATAATTATCATTGTTGGCAGCAGCTGTCGAACGCGAGCCGTCTGAGAGGAACGGGGTCACAGGACTTGCTGTCACAGGGATTTAAAGGCAGCAGCCCGGCGATGCGAGGTGACAGCTCGCCAGCCCGGCAAGTGCGGGGCTGCTCTGCACGGCCTTTGTCGAATCCCGCCGAGGATGTAATAAGTGTGAAGGGGAAAAACAAATTCCGCCGGGACAGGGACGTGCCCTCCTGAAAAGCCACATTCATCTGAGAAAAAAAATGCCTCACGTCGCCTCGCCCGGAGAGAGGAATCAAACGAGCCATTCACTGCCAGCACAGGCGGAAAACGATGGAGCGAGGGGTGGATTTGCATCTGGAAGAACGCAGGACTAAAAATACACACCCATACACAGGGAGCAAAAGCAAGGATGTGGTGGGTTCACAGAGGAAGACACGATAAGGCACTGACATCAGCAAAGCGTTCTCCAAAAAACAGAAGAAAAAAGCAAGTGTTAAAAATATTCTTGTGCTGCATTACAAGCTGGAGGAAAATCCAGTGATCTCACTGCGCAGTAATTTCTCCCAAAGCAAGGGAAACAGGCAAAAAAATGAATCTACAGAGAGAGATAAAGTATCTCACTGGCCGTAATCTTTCCACGCTGTAAGCCAGACAATGCCTGGTGAGCTCACAAACGTCTGGGCTAAATCAGGGGCCAAGCCTGCAGGTCCTTTCACATGTGAAAGTCTGCTCAGCCCCGTGGTGGCCGTGCGAGCGAGGCAGGAGAGCAGCAGCCCAGCTGCCAGACCAGTGCCTTTGCAACACTGGGACCAAGGACTCTGCTCTGCCCAACTTTGGGACGGGCAGCTGGGGCAGGCAGAGGTAAAAGGGTTTGCCCGGTGATACATGGAGTCTGCTGGAGATGAAGGAGCTGGACCTGAGACCACTGAAAGGATGCTTGGGCTTTATCCCCAGATAAAATCCAAAGGGATTTTGGGAAGAGAAGCCCAGTTGTGGTCCTGGCAGTACCATGGGATGAACTCCAAAGCACTTCCACAGCAGCATCTGGGGCAAGTCACTGCAACCTCAAAGCCACTCGTCCCTGCAAGAGGACAGGCCTGGGAAAGCCATATGAGAGGCCTGAGGACCACCTTGCAGGGCAAGTCTGATCCTGCTTCTCCCCTAGGAAATGACCCACAGGGAAAGGCAGGCAAGCAGCAACCTCTGTCCTGCCCTTTTTGTGGGATTAGTTACTGGCAATTCGTTTCCAGCCATGGCTTTCTTGGAAGAGAAAGCTTTGCTGGTGAGATGAAATTGAAACCTTTGCTCAGTAAGACGTGCAAGATGCCTTTGAAGTTGAGTGCTTGGGTCTCTCCCCTTCCCACTGGAGGATCTATTTATGTGCTTAACTTCCAAATATACACTTAGACCTCTGGCTGAATCACACCTAAACCCACTCAACGCTCAGCCTACATATGCCGGGAGCAGCCCAGCCATTGCCCCAAATCCCATCGTTTTACTTGCTAATAGCTACCTGCCACAGACATACTCATTTGCCTGATGCTTTAAACTCTGCTTTCATCATCACCCTTTTTTATTTGGACTGCTAGGAAGCATGAAAAACCCCAGAAGCAGCCCGGAGCAGAGCCAGCCATAAACAGGGCAGTTTTACCCCCAAATGCTGCAGCACTCATCGCTCTCACTGCCCACAGTCTGCCAACCACCTCTGGGAAAAGCACCAGGGGCAGAGTTACCCACCCAGAGGGGTTTTTTTGCAGACATCAGCCTCTCCAAGCTTTCTAGGGAAGGAAATCAGCTGGGCTGCCCAGACAAGGCACCATCTACACTGGGAAGAACCAGATGGAATCCACGGTCTGGGAAAACACCGAATTCGGGTGCTGCGGCTGCAAACCCAACCCACCAGCAATGCTGTTCCATCCTGGCCAGTCCTGGGTGGCACAGAAGCTTCTGTGCCTCCAGACAGACAGCAGAGTGAATATTTTTAAATTTTCTGTTGGAACTTTTTTTTTTTTTGCTGGGTGAGTCAGAAATAAGTGACATTTTCTGCTGCTATTTGGGTGTTTTTTCCCAAGTAGCTACACTGACAGCTCATCCTTTCAGACCACCACAACCTGGTTTCCTTTTCTCAGGATTCAGTCTTATTGGTGTAGTTTACCTTGCCAAAAAAAAAAAAAAAAAAAAAGAAGCCGTTTTTATCCTTTTGGCAGCAATCTGGAGATCGGATTCAACTGCTGGTAGCAGTGCTGAGCCTGCCTGGTGAGGGATGTGAGGGAGGCTGTCAGACCAGCAGGGCAGCTGTAAGACAGGGACATCCCCTTCCCGAAATTCAGGTGTGGGCAGCAAGGTCCTGGCTGAATTACTGCTGCTCTCTGCACCCTGCTGATAGCCAGCACTTCCCCAGCCCAGAGAGACCGTCTTCAACCACCAGCAAAGAGCAAACAAAACCCAGAAGATAAGAAAGATAAGAGGTGAAATCAACTCGCTTCCACCTCCTGTGAAGGCTCACCGGATATCCCAGCCCCTCGGGGGCTTTCCAGGGACACCAAATTGCCACGTACCCAGTTAATGGCACTGCCCCCCCTCCAGGTCACCCCACCGTGAGGATGTAAGGCTATAGCTGGGTTCAGGTGTCACTGGCTCTGCTGCTGCACTGGTTCCTGTCATCAACCCCCTGCTCCAGGGACAAGGAGCACACTCAGGGGCAGCCCAGGGCAGGGTATAGAGCATCACCCCCGGTCCCAGAGGGCAACAAGGCATTAACCATACCTGGAGAGGAGGATATTGCAATTCTGAGCTCTCCGGCCATCTATGACAGAAAGCTCCTTGACTTTGTGCCGGGAACTCAAAGTATCATCGATGGCATCTTCCTTCTACGAGAAAACAGTAAGAAGAAAAGCCTGGAGAAGAGCCATGGAGCAGCAAGGACATTCAGTACTCTCAGCACACAGCAGCGTGATACACAGTGGGCCCCCATTAATCAGGAGTGTCACCACGGGTTACGGGTAAAGCCCCTCGCCTGGAACCGAAGCACACTAAGTCATTTCATAAACCAGAGCTGGCTCTGAAGCCACTGGTTAGAAATGTAAATATTTTCTCAGACAGGGAAGACTTAAAAATCTGCAAACACACGGGCGCTGCTGAATAAATAAAGGCGGGCTTTTTCAGCATACATACTTGTGATACTTCATTAAACCCTTGCATGGAATATTTCATTACAGGCTGCTGCACACACTCAGCATTGCTCTTGTTCCTCACCCCTGCTCCAAACATCTGTAATCACCCTTCATGCATCAGTCCTCCCAAGCCTGCTAACCAATACAGGCTATCACACTTGCAAAAACAACTTGGCAATTTTTTCAGTGAAATTCTCCCAAAATAAGGGATTTGAAAGAAGGAATTGGTGTGGCATAAGCACCTATATGTCCTAAGCAGCTTAAATCCATTACCTTCAAATGAGTAGCAATGCTGTAGTTGTGGGCAAATGGGCAGATCTATGTAACAGCAGTTTTGCAGGGCTGCCCAAGCAGTTCATGTTGCCCCAGGTTTTAATTTACCACATTGCATATTTTAGTAAGGTTAATCAATTAAAAGCTGGCTATTTAATCCTTCTGGAAGGAACACAAGCTGGAGCTGCAAGGTCCTGAACGTTACAGATCCACACTAAATGTCCATGAGCGTAGGAGACCTGGCACTGCAAGGGCTGAGACTGAGCACTGAAATTACCATTTTTTATTCATTTTCTTGTTTGAATGAAGAAAACCCACAGATACGAGAAGTGAGAAGAGAGGCAGGTGATGGAAATGGGCCTCAAGTCACCAGCACCTGCCTCCTCCTGTGCCTTGCCTGCCCCAACCAAGCAGAGAGCTTCAACTCGTGGCTTTATTTCCATCTTTTGAAAACGAAAAATGCTGAGGGGTACGAGCTCCTTTGTGCTCAGCTCTATCTAATAATCCAACTCCTGGACTCAGAAATTGGCTTTGACCTCTGGCCAGACAGCAGAGAGGGCAGAGAGGCTCCCCAGCATCAACTTTCCAGCTGCTCCTTCTGGTGATCTTTGCACCTCTCTGATTCAATCCCATTTGTCACACATTAACCCCTCCCAGAAGCACCCACGTGCCCCCGTGTCCCTGTCCCCAGCCCCACGCTCACCCTGCCCATGCCACACTCCTGCAGGTGCTCACTTACCTGTCTGGAGCTACCATTCACAAAGAAGTCCTACAGCCATAGCAGAAGCATGGAAAAAGGCAGTAAAAACACATGCAGTTCAGTGATCTTGGCAAAACCAGGGGGAGTCAAAGCACAGAGAAAGGAAACATGCAATATGGGGGGGTTGGGGGTGCCAGTGCCAAAACAGGGGGGATGCAGGTGAAAATGTGGATTACAGGATGTGCAGAAGGGGAGAGCTGACGGAAGAGGCAGCTCCATGAATGGATCAGGCCCAGGTACAGTGTGCACAGAGGTGAGCAGGGGACACAGGATGAGGTAGGAGGATGCTGGCCAAGCCTTGCCACTGGCCCAAAGGCACAGCACTGCTCAGCCTGCCGTGCCAGGAGGAAAATTGCTGGTTCTTGCACATCTGAGGGACTGAAATGCCAATGCGACTGCCAGGAAAAACAGGGCTTTCAAGTGGAAATAACGAGAGGCTCATCCCGGAGCAAATCTGGCCGCAGCAAAACTTTACTATTTGCCACGGCAACACACTTCCCCTTGAGTTCTCATCTTCCTCCTCCCTGCTTCTCCAGGGCTCGGCAGCTTGGCCAAATGCCACCCTAATGCCCCACCAGCACCATGCTCCTCCCAAGACCTGGCTGTCCTGCTGGGCTCCCCCGACCAGACTGGAAGCAGGTGCAGTAAAGCCAGCACCACACACATGGGGGTTTTCCTTCCTCATTCCCTCTGCTGAGCTGTGCTGATCAAGAGTCTTGTGGCTAAAAGTCTCTTGTTCAGTTAGGGCTAAGGATCAGTGTTTCATTAATCAATCCCTTTCCAGCAGGCTCCCTTGTGGGACAGACACAAAGCATACCTACAAGCTGTAACTGGTATCTTAGTTTTTGTTTAACTGGTCCCTATTTAGGAGGTCTTCCTTCCATTTCAACCCTCGGACCCACCCCACAATGCTCAGACTTGCCCCAGGCTGCTGGAGAGGAGAAGGACATGGTGGCAAAAGGGTTGCAGTGCCCTGCTCTAGGAGAGGGAGGGCTTCTCACGCATTAAGGTAGAGAAAGGGTTCACTAGAAAAAGCCTCCCTCTCTGCCTCAAACCAGCCTCATCCCTGCCCCTTTCCCTCACAGGAACCGTGATCCAGCCTCTGCTGCAGCATGGTGTAAGGAGAAGCAGTTTCAAATGCGCTGTCAGCATTTTCACAAACAATTCCCAGCCCTGCTGTCCCTGGCCCCTGCACAGGTCACTCTCCCTTGCATGGAGGAGCTGGAGGCTTTACTTCCTTCATCCTTTTTTGGGAGATGAATTCCTTCCCAGCTCACTGCTAAGCCCCTGGTTCAACAACACGTATTTTTTCCACTTGGCCCTGACTCTTTTACATCACTCACCGCTGCAGGACCTGCCAGCATTGCCCTGGCTGTGTCACTGCTACTTATCAACATCACTCCCAGCCTCTACCCCCCTGAAGACTCTCAAGACGTCCCTGGCAGAGGCACAAAGTCCTGTGTAGTTTAAGCCCTGATGGCCCTGGACTCGCCTTTCTCCATCACTACGTGCACACCCTTACACAGCTCCCACCAGTCCTCCAGCCACAGCCAAAAACTCAGCAGCTCCTGTTGGCTTTTCTGTAAATAACTGGTATTCTGTACAGCTGCAGGGCTGAGACCTTCTCTGGGGACAGGGACATCTGCAGAGCCTCAGCAGGGAGGACACAGGCTCTCCTAACAGCTTCACCCATTGTGAGGCAGGGATGCTCCCAGGCTGAGCCCCAGCAAGCCCAGAGGGTTCCTGTCCTCCCCACATGGAAAGGTCCTTTCCCAAAAGCTGCAGAGCTCACTTAATAGCCTGCATTTACATCCCAGCCTGTGATGTGGGAAAAGCATTTAAAGAGATGCTTAAACTTGAGTACATCGTTAAGCCTCGGGTCTCTGCAGCACTTAGGGATTCCCAGGCGCTCTGGCAACAAAACCAGACAAATGCCAGCAAAGGCAGCCCCACAACAGCCACCTGGGGAGGGTCAGAGAGCTCTGTGCACTACACACACCTCTGCCTGCTTTCCCCAAGCCCTGCTGGGGCGCTGGCCACAGCTGATCATGCGTTTTCGGAGCCCTGGTTTGTTTGGGGGCATGGGCAGACAGGCAGCCCCTGACACCCCATGTCCTGTGGATATTGTGACTCAAGACAAGTGAGAGAGGCATAATCTCTGAGCAAGTGGCTCAAGACAGGGAACAGGGAGGAGAAAACCCTGCTCCTCCCCTGCTCCTTCGTGACAGGAACCAAGTTTTGCTAGAGCTTGAAAACGCTGTGAGTTATTAAACCATTATTAGCTCGCTGTGCCTCAGGGACAGGCTGTTCACTCCCCCTGCCCCCCACCATGTACACAGCACCCCGTGGTTTGCATGTGTTACAGAACCACAGAATGGCTTGGGCTGAGGAGCACTTTAAAGACCATTTAGTCCAACCCCCCTGCCATGGGCACGGAATGTTCCACTAGACCAGGCTGCTCAGAGCCCCGTCCAGCCCAAACACTTCACTTCACCTCACGGAACACATCTAACCCTACAGGCTGGTGTGTGCACAGCTGCAGAGCCATGCACCCCCTCTCCACCCTGGGACTAAGGCTGGGAGCACCCTGGGGACTTCAAGGTAGATAACCACATCCCTCAGGTCCAGGGAGATGTGTCCCATGGCTCCACTCACACAAAAGGAAGCCTGGGTGAACCACAAGGAACTTGTGCATCATGTCCCAAGGACGGCTCCAGCCCCAGCAGCACCTCACAGGTGGGACTTGGACTCATCTTTCCCATCTGCCTTCCAGATGCTCTCACAACATCTTCTGCCAGTCCCACCCCAGACCCTGCCTCCTACATTCAGCTCCCTTTTGGTCCTCATCCCACCAGGGGTGTAAGCCCGTGTCACAGCTCTCCTTGCGCCATCGCCCCGTTGCTCCCGGCCCCAAACCTAACCAGCCACTTCACCCAGCAGGACCTCAGCCAAGCCAAATTATTTTTAAATTCCTGCCTGGCAATAATCCGCATCACACCAGGTGACTCATGGGCTCGGGCAGGCAAGCCCGAGGGCAAACCGTCCTGCTGACACTCAGGTTTCTATTCTTGCTCCTCTTCCATTTCCACCCCTTGTCCTCAGACGTGCCCTCCAGTAGGCATGAGTCAAGCTCCAAAAATCCCGGGGGAAAGAGACATTGCTGTGGTCACCTATTCCCAATGTAGCCCCCACTGGGGCAGCACGAACTTCTGGTGGGTTACTCTTGGTATTTGCCCTGCTCTAATCCACCCTGATCTTTCCCTCAGTTAGCCTCTGGAAGGGATTAAACTCTCACGCTGCCTAATGAGCTTATGGGTCTGGTCCACTCCTCGGCACCGTTCCTCTGCCTGAGCCCGGCACAAAGAAGACGAGCTGTTCTCTCCTCCCAGGAACACAACCAGGTGTTCAGCAGGTGAACATCCTTTTTCAGCCCTTCTCCTTGCTTCTTCTCCTGTCTTCTTGAAAAACTCATTGCTTTTGCCCATTTTCATCCTGCCCGGGGTAAAATAAGTGTCTAATTTTCTTCGTGTGCTTTGATGCCTTTCAAACTGGGGCTGTATTACTTGAGCAGGAGATTAAAAAGCAGAGACTTTTGCCTGCAATGACATTATTTTGGTTTGGGATTTTTGTTCAAAGTTCACATTTTGCTCTTGGCTCACTACAAAAATAAAAGAAGAGACCCACCCATGGTAGATGTGGGCAAAACTTAGTCCTTCTTGGCCAGAAAGGGATAGAAATTTTCCACCCAATACAGACACATGAAACAGTTGCTGTTAAGAGCAACCCAAAAATATTACCCAACTGTGGCCACATCTGGGGGTTATTTTCACAACATTCCATGGTTTTTTTTTTTTCTGTGTGTGTGCTTTTTTGGTGATCCATCTTCATGGTACACGTGGTCAGGTGTGTGGGCAGGGGTGGAATCAGGCACAGTGAGCCATGAGCAAAGGCTCTGGCACGTAGATGAGAGGATAAAGCAGATGAAGTCGATCTGGCAAACACAGCTTTGGTATGAAATAATGATGGGAGATGTGTCTTGGGACCACAAGTGAAACCATGTGACCCCATCATGGTGGCACCTTGCCCACGTCCCCAGGCGTGCCCACCTTGGGCCAGCTGTTACCTGCTGTCTTTGGTAGGCGGAGAATGTCCTTTCCAGGTCTTCCAGGTCCAGGATTTTGAACACTTTTGTGTCATCTATCTTGGTCCACACGGTGCCTGCCAGCTTGTTCTGCAAGACAGTGGGAGCATTGCAGGCTGGGGGTCTCCTGCCCACCTGCCCTTACATCACCATTCAGCACCTCCAGTCTCATTGCCCAAATAACTGCCCAGCTTACCTCTGGAAGCTTGGACCAGTTGAAAGACTTGAGGGCATTGGTTGGCTGAGGGATGCTCTTCTTCTTGAAGGCCATGCCTGGAAGTGCTCCAAGGGGAGGCATCATTCCACCCAGGGGTGGGGGGCCAGGGGGAGGTGGGGGACCACCTGGAGGAGGTGGTGGGGGAGGTGGTGGGGGACATACCCCTGGGAGTGGTGGGGGTGGTGGAGGGGGAAGAAGAGATCCAGGAGTTGGAGAAGGTGAAGGGCCACCAGGTGCTCCTGGTGGCATGGGAGGTCCTCCGGGGCTGGCAGCACAGATCGCCCTCTGGGAGAGAAAGAGGAATGGGGACTGGTCATATGGAGTTGGGGGACACCACCTAAGAAACACCCCCACGCTGACTTTTAATTTTCTTTGTTAAAATTCAGGAAACAAAGGGAGCATTCAAAAGCGTCAGCATTCCTGACTGAGGTTCAATGCAAGTGGAGAGACAAAATCATCCCATCACAAGGGTCAGACATCTTGGTGGCTCTCCCAACAAGCCTCTTTCTCACCCCTCCCCATGCAGCTCAGCCTCCTGAAATCAGCCCACAGCATTTCCAGGGGGTTTGGGACCATGCCCACAACAGGGAGCAGGTTTGAGGTCTCACCCTGCTCATCTCGTGGAGCTGTGCTGTGAGATCTGCCACTTGCTGCTTGACCTGCTTGTGCTCACTGGACTCCTTCTCCAGCTTCTCCTTCATCTTGTTCAGTGTCTGCATCATCTCCTCCTTCTCCTGGGCCTTGGCATCACACTCCCGCTCCTTCTTCTCCAGCTTCTGCTGAAGCTCTGTGTGCTCTGAAACAGTCCCAGGAGACCACTTTTGGGTGACAAACACTCCTTTTTACCAACAGCAACCCATGGTGGGGCTAAACCCCACACTGGCCTGCAGCGAAACTGCAGCTGACAAAAGGGAGCCTGTGCTGTGCCTTAATACCCCATTTGGAGCCTCACCATGAAAAAAAGTAACATTTGCTTCGCCCATTTCCCATGTCAGCCCCATGGCATGATAATACCTCAGCCCCTCAATAAAGGCTGCAGATACATGTATAAATAAATACATAAATACATGTGTATGTTGACTGGTTAGCCAAGGTTAAAGTTGACACTGTGTATTTCTCCATCACTCACCTTTTCTCATTTTCTCTGCTTGCTCTTTCCACTGTTTCACTTCATTTTCATTGACTAACCTAAAAGGAAAAGAGATGGAGCACGTGAGACAATCCTACTACAGCAAATAAGAGACCATCACCAGCAAGAAACACAACTGAGCAAGTGGGACTTAAGGCTCCCAAACTGGTACACCTAACAGCTCTGCTGGGTCTCCCTCCAGCAGGGTTACGTAAAATTTATCAGGGAACATGCAAAAACTCCTAAATCTCAAGTATTGTTTGCAAGTGCTGTCTAATGAGAAGGACGGGCTTAATTTATAAGGTGGGCTGAGTGAGTCCTGGCAGGTCAACAGCTCCAGGGATGCTGGATTGTGTCCAGCCGAGGAGCAGGAACATCCCTGTGTGACAGCGACGAGTAAGGAACCGTCACACTCGAGCACTTACATTCGTACAACATTTTTAATGTTGAAGTTTTCCAGGGGAGTGGCGTCGGGGTCCTGCCCTTTGTCACTCTGGATGACGATTTGCTGCACGATCCTGTCGAGCAGCAGCCAGTACTGGACAGTGTTGCCGCTTCTTTTATCTGCAGGGAAGGAAGGGCAGAGACTGACGTGAGCAAAGGGGAGGTCGTGACACCCCTGGGCAAGAGAGCTGGGCTGCCAAGCCCCCAGCAGGCCATGGGTTTCCTGCTCTCTCCCAGGACTCACAAGGCATCTGGAGACAGTGGTGCAGGATGGACATAAAGTGCGGGTACGCCTCGCTGTGCGTCAGCCTCTTCCTCGTCAGCTCAAACATCTGAGTTGCACTTTTGGTGTCGATGTGGACCTGTGGACAGGACCCAGGCAAGGTCAGGCCACTGCACCCTCAACAGCATCGCCTGTTTCCCGACTCTCAGCTCCAGACCCCACGAGTCATCCCCACCCCAAAACTGATGGACACACCCGCCCCACTGCTCTGCGAGGGGCAAACAGAGCTGCTGGGCAGCCAGAGGACAAAAGGGCTAAAGCAGGCTCTAGGACAGATGCTGCAAAAAAGCAGGGCAACAGGAAAGATTTCCAACCTCCACATTTTATCCAAAATACCACCCTTTGTCCCAGGGCACACAGGCGTTTCTAAAACTAACTGTGACACTGAGTGCCAATGTCCGCATCAGCAGCATTCGTACTCACCAGCTCGAATCTTTTGGCAAACTCCAGCTCATCTTCATTTCTAAGCATTTCGAAGAAATCTAAATGCCTGAGGAAAGAAGGGGAAAAAAAATACTGTTAAAAGCAGATACAAATGTGACAATTAATAAATTACAGAGAGCTGATCTGTAAGCAGCCCAGAGACTGGCAGGGCTTGAAACACCAACTGGACCTTCAGCCTCAACTTCCTAGTCACTACAGCATGTCCAAGGAGCCTTTTGGGATGAGAAGAGGTGGATGAGGGCTGACAGCATCCCCAGACCCCTGATGGTACATCCTTCCCAGTTTGACCCTACATCAGAATGCAGCAAAACCATGCTGAAATATTTTGTTCCCTCTCTGGAGACAGCAAGGAATTTCTGTAAGAGGTGTGACTCTAGAGCCATGTGCTTTCCCCAAAGGCCAAAACCAGAAGCAAGGGCACCAGACAAAAATCATGAGTGGGCTGGGAGTCGCTACTCACCGGTCAAGGGTTGAATTTTCATGTTGTCTTAGTTTATCAATGACTGGCTGGATGCCGAGCATGAGGAATTCGTATCTCAGATGGAGTCTGAAATCCAGGCTTTCCTGCAAGGGACAGTTGTGGGCTCAGCACAAGATGCACATCTTCAGAAAGTTCACTGAAATAAGAGCACCCCAAACCCACCCCAAGGCCTCCCTCTCCCAGAGCCCCGGCGCTCACCACGCCTGCCCCCTGACTCAGGACAGCGTTGATGAAGGACATGATGGCTGTCTTGAGGCTCACTTCATCTCGGTACCGGCCCGTGCTCTTATCCAAGTCGTTGATCAGCGTCTGCCAAACACACAGCATCAGTTAAAGCCCCGTGACAGCCCCAGTGCTGTCCCAAGCAGCCAGGGAACACACGCAGGAACAACTCCTCGCAATGCTCCCGTAGCTGGTGATGCACCATGAGCTGCAGGCCACCCCAGCATCCATTTGGGCCAACATCAGCCCATCCAGGTATGCTGCAGCCTTGCAGAGCTGTGCTCAGTGACCCTGTACAAGCAAGCATTTGTTTTTTGCTTGCTGTTGCCTTAAGTAACTGTTTCCTCCCTCTTCGCTCAGCTGCAGATCTCATCAGACACGGTTCTGGGCTAATTCCGGATTTTCCAACTCACAAGCAGCCATAACAAAACATTTGCAAGCGGCCATTTAGATATTCAGGAGGAGAAAAGGACAGGAATGCTGAATTTCAGGGGCTGAGGGGTGAGTGGAGACCCACCTACCTGGAAACGAGTCCTCTCACTGGCGTATTTCTGGTAGTGCAGCATGGCCTCCAGTACCTTTTTGTGGCCCCCAGGAACCAGGCACACGGCGCCCATGATTTCCAGCACTGCCACCTTTGTCTTAATATTCTCCGTGCTCAGACTCTGAGCGATTACATTAATGCTCTCCAGGTGGGCCAGGACGTGGGCCCGGCCCAGGGAGTTGTTCATTAGTGCTTTTATACATCCAATGAGCGAGGTATGTATTCGAGACTCTGCTGTCTCATAGTCCATGCTTTTCAGAAAGTTGAGGATACACGATAAGCCATCCAGGTCGATGAACCGGGTCACAAACCTGCCAGGAAGAGGGGTTTTAACTTCAGAACAAAAGGCTAAAGGACTGTCTTATCCTCAAACAGGCCTAACTTGGCTGTTGATGTAAACCCAGAACCTTCTTATATACTTTTTCTTGGACACCACAAAGCCTGAAGAACTCCCGTGGCCCAAACACAGGGATGGGGTTACAAAAACCAATTTAATTGGTGCCTGATAGCATAGGCAACCAGGCACCATCTGCACAAGGCTGTCCAAAGTGAGGGTATTTGAAAGAGGACCAGCTAATCCAGCCATCAACACAAGTCCTGGGATGGAGCTTCGAAGTTTGCAGTCACACTGCAAAAAATACCAACCTGAGTCTTAAATCCCACTCACCTGAGACCAGTTTTGGACTGGAAGAAGATCCCAAGCCCTTAAGTCGTCCCCTCATCAGCTGCAGACACCTCCGTGTCAACCCTTCTGCCTTCTGCTACCTCTCTTGCCTCACCATCCACACCCTTCTCCTCCCTTAGGCACATCTCCCCAGTTTTAAGAGATTTCTGATTTTTATGATGACTTGCAATGCCCCTGAACAGAAAGCAGACAGCAAGCACTGGCAATGCCCCAGGCAGATTCACCAGAGCAGGCAGACACAACCCTGCACACTGCTGAGGCATTTTAGGGCCCCCCTGCCCAGTGCCATCCAGGCTGGGTGTCCTCTGGTTTGGTAAAAGGCATAAGGCTCGGAAAGCAAACGAGCCAAGAACATCCCAGCACTGGGATGATTTTAATTCGAAACAAGCCATGCTGATGCGCAGCAACAAAAGGGGTAATTGCAGGCTTGGGGAAAACTGCTTTGTCTGCTCCAAAGCCTGCTCTTCTTCCAGCCAAAGCCAATAGGAAAGTTGGTGTTCACTTCCCTGGGTGCAAAAATAGGTCCAAGAGGTAAAATTTTCTACAGATCCCTCAAAAAACACTCAAAACCCAGTTTTTAAGAACTTCGCAACATTTTATGGATGGCCGCCAGCCACAAGGTCCAGGTGTCACAGGAATCAGGTGCTCATCCTCCACCCTGTGAATTTCTTACCAAGTACCATCACCACAGGGGGAAGAGGGAAAAATCTTTGCAAGCAATGGTAAATTTGTTTCTTCCATAACCAAAACAGGTCAGGTATTTCCTACTGGAACATGTTCCCATCAGAGGATGGGTGCATGTAGACTCCAGAGACAATGAAAAAGCCACAGACATTCAGAAAGAGTCCCAGCGTTCCTTTATCCCCCCCATCAAAAGTTTTTTCATTTCATAAAAGCCTGAAGATTCATGTGACTTTATTCCCTTATTAAGTGCAAGAGGAGTTGAAGTTGAAACAAAGGGCCTGGCTGACCAATAAGAATTGTAGTTTTCTTGGAAAAAAAAAAAATCAATCTGTAAGGAATTTTTACCTTCTGTTCCAGTAAGAACAAAAGAAAAACTGGAAAAAGAAAAGAAGCTGCCTGATTTGCCTGAACAGACTGGAAAGCCCTGGTGGCTCTTGGTCACTAAAAGGACCAAGAAAAATGAACAAAATGACAAAATGTGACACAAAAAAAGCAGCTGGTGAAATAAAAAAAGAGCAATTTGTGCCTCAGAGTCCTCGCCTTCCTCACCCTGTACAGCTCCCATTTACATTTCTATTTAACCCCCTGCTCTGCCAGAGAACTCAAATCCAAAGCCACAACCGCGGCAGTAAAGCCAGGAAAGGGAAGGGAATTGCCTCATTGGTTTTGTCCGCAGTGCAGTCTTCAAACTTTCGATTGTTTTATTTCTCTCCTCCTCGTCTTCTTTTTCCAAGGCGATCAGTGATTTTCTCTGTGAAAGGAGGAAGGCAGAAGTCAGAAGAGTGGTTTCCCTGAAAAAGGTGTCCCCGAGGAGTGTCAGTGCCCACCGCCCACCGTGCCAAGCCATAGGGATCCTAAACCCATCCTGGAAGTCTGGAATCCTTATGGCAATCACAGGACTTGGTAAAAGGAGCAGTGAGGAAAACCTCTCCATGGTCTGCAAGGAGACAGCCTGGACTGGGGGCAGGGGGATGAAGGCACTGTCTCCAAGCCCCCACACAACTCCTGCTCTGCTCTGCACTGGTGTGGCCTCACCTCAAGTCCTGGGGGCAGTTTTGGGGCACCACAATATAAAAAGACATCCAAAAAAGACACGGAGCTATTGGAGAGCATCCAGAGTAGGCCATGGGGATGGTGAGCAGCCAACCCTGTCATTCCCAAGCCTCCCAGTGCAAGCCACCAGTGTGCCTCTGGGCTGGGGACAGTGGCTGTGTGCACGGGATGCATCTCCCACACTGTGTTTTGCTCTCCAGCTGGGGCTGGGATTTGACTCCTGCACCAGGGCAGGAGGGCTGCCTGCTCCCTGGGCATGCATGGGGTACAGCTACAGCTAAAGCACCCCCTGAGTGGCTCCTGCACCCCCTGACAGTGCTGGGCCCCCAGAGGTGTGAGGGTGAGCTCTGCCAGCACCAGCTGAGGCTAATCCAAAGCAGAGAGAAAGGGTCCCAGCAGACATGAGGAGCTGTACTGACCCCTGCATTTAACCTAGCTCCTCTTCAGCAGCACGTCAGGGAGATCAAAGCCACCCTCCAGGCATCTGGCAGGCTTTGATCACAAGCTCTGCTCAGGCTCAGGGCTCTGCCTGGCTGGCAGCCCATGGCCAGCACTGGGTGTTCCTGCCCTCCCAGAGGGAAGCAGCACACTCCCTCCTGGCTCACAGCCCCTGCTCATCCCTCTGCCCCATCCCTGCAAGAGGTCAAGGCCAGGCTGGATGGGGCTTGGAGCAACCTGGTCTGGCGGAAGGTGTCCCTGCCCACAGCAGGGGGGTGGAACTGGATGTTCTTTAAGCTCCCTTCCATGGCTCTGTGATTGTATGAAACGCCCCAGGTGCCATAGGAACATCTCCACTTTGCACCTGTTGGTCCAACAGATGACACTGCCTCTGTTAACAACTACCACCCTCTCAGGCACAACAATGCTGACAGACTGTCCCCACTGTGCTGCTGCCCCACACGGGGCTCACAGGCACCAGAGCACTGGGGGAATACTCACAGCAGCCATTGAGTTCAGCTGATCGATGTAGAACTCTGGCCAGCTGGTGGCTCCTTTATTTTCTTCCTGGTCCTGGTAGGGAATAAAAAAGAGAAACAAAGCCAGAAGATTAGTAGAAATAGTATTAACATCCCCTGCCCTTCATGACCAACCACTTCTGAAGGACCCCTGAGCTCTTGCATTACTTTATATTAATGTAAGTGTGACTTTCTACGTTCTGAGCTCACCCCTGAAAGCTTCAGCTATGGGAACATTACCTGGTTTATTGAACTGCCATATTTTAAATACTATTACACCACCTGCCTGTGACCAAACGCTACCCCACTGATACTGCATCAGTCTTGTGATTATCAGCTTCCGAGAAACCACACTGGAATTTTACATCCAAATCTCTCGTTTCAACTCTACAGCGCCCTTGAAACTTTGGCTACACAGCCTTGAATATGCTTGGGGGGAAAAATGTTTACAAGCAATGAAGAGTGTTTAAATGTGATGTGATCTAGGCTGCACTCCTGGAGCAGAACCATGATTTATCAACATATCAGCACCCTAAGAGACACTCCAGGCACAACAGACACTTCCTCTGGGGGCTTCATAAGTCACTAGAAGGGAACATGCATCTGGCAATGTCACCTCTTAAAGGATGTCACCGCTGGGCCCATGATCTGTGACACTGAATGATGCAGAGCCTTGTTTGGCCATCCTGGCCAACGATGCCCTGCATCTGTCAGGGCCCATGAGGGGTTTTCAGGTTCTACCTTGTTCTTGTAGGACATGACTGAAGGACCTCTGAGCCCAGCTCAGATAACTAATGCTGCCCATTCCCAAGGGCTGCACGCAGTAAGTAGGCAGAATTTGAGGGAATACTTAATAATTAACCTTTTTCCCCTCTTTATTTTCCTAAAAACATATACATCTAAAGAAGAGGATTTCACAGCAGAAATGCCACACAGGTCTAGGCTAAAGTCAAAAAATACTGTACAAATCCCAGACATTTTCCATCAGTAACCATCTTCTGATCACAGCCTGACTTGATGCACGGCTCTGCCCCCTCCCTAACTTTAAGAGATGTTTGTAAACCTCATCCTACACCACAAGCACCTACGATGGTGGGAGCTGGACAACCTCCTGTCTGCCCCCACATCTGTGCATGCAGACAACTGTGGCTGATTTCAGCGAGCCCGAGGAGCAGAGTCCCAAATATTTACAGTGGCTCAAGAGGCATATGTGGGAAACATTTGTGCATCCAAATTTCCCAAGCTGCAGCGTGCCAGGACGAGGACACACGGAGTCAAGGACAGGTAATTTGGATGAGATTCAGTTCACCCCCGGGCAGTACAGCCTGTGCCTGCAGACCTGACCCTTCCTTTCACTGTGCCTGGCTCCAGGGTAGGGACAAAACAAGTCTGAGAGCAACAAGAGGCCTGGAAACCTCTGCCCTTCGCTTTAACACTTCTCCTGACCCCAGAGCCCCTCAGAGGTGCCAAGCAGCTGGGTTGAAGCTCAGGCCACCTGTCTGCTCAGTGTCAATTCTGTCTGACACAGCCACTGAGTCTTTCAGCTCCTCAGCTGAGCCCTGTGCACTTGTGCCAACCCTCTCCTCCGAGCTGCCTCATGCCCTGCCAGGGGAAGGCTCTGCACAAAGCTCGTGGGCATTCTGATTTTCCCAGCTTTCCTGCCCCACTTTAGAGGCCAGCACGCAAATGTACCCCAGGGAACAGCGGAGCTGGGACACTCATGGGTGCCTTGAACGTGGGTGATCCTGTCACCTCCTGAAGGTGTCTGTGGAGGTCTTCCCCACCACCCCTCTTGTAAGGACCATCTCTTTCCCACCAGTGGTCCCAACAGAGACATCAGATGGGAAGGGTGGCAAGGTCCCCACCACAGCACAGCCCCAAGAGGTGTCCAGATGCACCCAGCCAGGAGACCTGGGCAGGGAGTGAGGTCCGTGCTGAGGAATGGGGAGGGAAGGCAACAGGACTGGGTCATCCCACATCCCAGGACCTTCCCACGTGCTGTGAACACCTGTGAGGCAGGCAGGGATCTGGACCTGCTGCTCGTTTAGGGTTGAAAAGAATCGGTGGAGCAAATAAAGGTCCCCGGGGGGCCAAGGGGAGGCTGAACAACAAAATTGGCTAAACTGCTCATTTATAATTAACGTGCTGCATTATAAATATTTCCCTTTGCTCGGCTCCCTCGGGCTCTTGCATTTCCTCCCTGAAACCCCCAATTTAGAAAGCGCTCTCAATTAAGTGCAGCAGAACCTCATTAATTCCGATGAGCAGCTGGGCAGGCTCGTCGGAAAGCGGCTTCCCGGGCAAAGGGGGACTGCACAATAAAGAGGCAAAGATCAGGGCACGGGCTTCCCTCCCCTCAGCTCGCTGCAGGACGTTGCTCAGTGGTAATTACTGGGGCTAATGGTCTACAGCACACTGATAAGTGTCCTTTGGTGTATTCCTGGTGGTAAAGAAATCTCCTGACAAAGCGACAGCCCGGAGGGAAGTGAGTCACAAGGCTCTGCTCGGCACCAGGAGGAGGGAGGAACCTCTCCCACATCAGGGTTTGAAAGGGTGAATGTGTAAGACGGTTTCCCAGGGTGGGTTTTGGGGATGTGGGTTTTGCAGCTTGCCTTTGGGGAGGGATGCCCAGACACAGAGCTGAGCACCTCCAACGTGAGCATCTCCAAGATGCTCCGTTGCATCACTGAACATCTCCCAATTTCTTCTTCTCTGGGCTGAGTCTGTGCTGTGTGTGCTCTCAAGCAGCACAGAAGTGAGGGCTGATCTGAACCTCGATGGAGCCCAGAGTGAGCTGCTCTGTTTAGAGACACATTGATGGCTTTAATTGCACACTGCAGGCAAGGGGTCCCTTCTCTTCCACAACATTTGCATCAACATCCCTCACTGTCCTCCAGGCCCCGATGTGCCACCACACACGTGCTCTGCTGTAAAACTTAGGACATGCCAAAGTTGCACAGCGAAGGGCAAACCTTGCTCCATCCCCTGCTTTGCCCCAGCTGCTCCCCCCATCTACTTCTTCTTTCTGGGGACCTGGCAAAAACACAAATCCCATCAGCTACGGCCGTGGTGTCACCATGTCACCCTCTCATGTCACAGGCTCTGCTGTCCCTTCACCCTGAGCTCTGTGCATGGGGCTGATGGATGCTGCCACTCCACTGGTTTGTTCCACAGTGGCAGGGGCAGGGGGTGTTGTGATGTGAACCCAATAAACAAGCTCCATCCCCTCCTCAGCACCGCAGGGAAAGCAGTGCCTGGCCCAGATGCCTCATTAGCAGGAGCTTTTCCAAGTGAAGGTCACCAATCTGCCAGCTCCAGCCACCCCTTTGCTCTTCCCAGGGAGATTTCACGCTCCCCAGCCCTGTCATGTCTTGGTTACAAGGCTGACACTTCCACAGCCTTCGTGCCGTCAGCAGCTCCCACAGCCAGACTTCTTTCTCTTCCCAGAGACCACTGGACAGAGGAGGTGGGGCCTCAGCCAGTGGCGGCTCAAAGCAATTTCAAGGCTGCTCTCGACCTATTTGCACCTGGAAGGTGCATCTCCTGCCGCTCTGACCTGCAGGAATGCAGCTGCTGGGAGGGAGCAGAGCAACCTCACAGCATGTCCCCATGGTGGTGGGGAGAAAGACACCTCTGATGCTCCTCAGTGCTTTGTCATGCTCGCTTTGCTTCCTAAATGAGCTTCTGGCAACATCTTTTAGATCCCCAGTCTGATGTAACATTCTCAGGTGATGTCACATCTGATCCAGCAGCCTGCTTCCCTATGCTCACAGCCCATGGTGGTGCTTCGGGATAACTGGATCTGGAGCTGCTTTGGGATAATTGATGGTGGCTGGCTGAGTTCCCCACTCACCTGATGTCCAACACACCAAGCTACATCCTACAAGGCTGGAAGGAAAGGACTGGCTCACAGCAGCCAGCTCCATGCAAGCCCCAGAGAGCCCTTCAGTGACAACACCCGTGGCTTTCCTCCAAGGTGACACGTGATAGGACAAAAGGAAATGGCCTCAGGTTGTGCCAGGGGAGGCTTAGATTGGATATTTGGAAAAAATTCTTCACTGAAAATGTTATGAGGAACTGGAACAGGCTGCCCAGGGAAGTGGTGGAATCACCACCCCTAAAGTGTGCAAAGAAGTGTTGATGTTGGGGCCATGGTTTAAGGGTGAACGTGGCAGTACTGGGTTAATGGCTGGATTCAGCGATCTTAGAGGTCTTTCCAACCTTAACAATTCTATGATTTTGATGGCTCACCCCACTCTTGGCACTACCTGCAAGGTTGGTCTGCCCCAGGAGAACTTTGCTCCAGGGAAGTCACAGCAAGGGGCTAACTCTTCAGTTAGTACCTGATGCAAAAATAGAAACACCCCCTTCATTTTTACACATTGTCCTGACATAACTTTTTTTTTGCACAGTGCTCCCCACCCCTCCTTGCTGCTCCATAACAGCAGAGCAAGGGAAAGCTGGCAGCAGCTGGCAGCCCACTGCATTTGGGCAAGCCCTCCCCCCCTGACTGCTCTGCATGATCCACCTGGATGCTGTTTGCAAGGTCAGAAAGGAAGCAGACTGTGGCATGGATGGGTTTTAAAGTTAAGGGTTTTAAAGTTCTGCAGCCTGCAGGACATGTTTAAATCCAGCCCAGCTCTACCAACATGGCCCAGCCTTTGCCAGGTGTGTGCTAGTCAAGGTTTGGGCTCACTGCAGCCCTCCAGGGCTCCCCCATTTCTCCAGGTATCCCTGGAACAGCACCTAAATCATTCAACTAAAGCTGCTTCCCTACGGAGCCATGCTGCAAAGGGCTGGAATTTCACCAGACTCTCCCCAAGCTGGGACCTCAGGGTTTGAACCAGCTCAGCCCAGCCCACTCTGGTTTTCCATATGCTAACACTCCCTATACCCTCTCCTCCACAAATACACACATGCCCTCGTACGCTTTTCCCAGGGTTTAAAAATTATGCTCCCCATAAGCAAATATAGCATGACCAGATGCCTTTCGTAGTCAGCTGGTTCATTGTTTGAAAAGCTTCGCTTTAAAATCCAAAAAGATTGCTAACAGATGCATTTTTTGGCCGGAGAGCGAGAAAAACCTTGCTTAAACAAAAGTGTGTTGTGATTGGAACTAAAAGGGGAATTACCTTGAAAGATAAAAACTATAAACATTTCCCAGTGAAAAACACCCCCAGCCATGCAAACAGCCAGTTTCTCTCGGTCAGCCTGAGCAAATGACACCTGAGATGGTATTTCAACCTGCTGCTGCAGTAACAGCAGGTATATCTAGATGCTCAGAGGCCATGAAATCCTTCTCATCCATCCCAGGTGACCCTGGAGCATGGCAAAACGCCGAGCTATTTTATCCTCTCCTCCCCTGCATGCCATCTTTGTCAGCTTGTGCTCTTAGTTCTGCTACTGCAGCAAAAATATGGGGAATTGATGTTTTTTAAATGAAGGGAACGGAACACAGGCCCCACAAAGGAGCTGCAGGACTGAGCAGGACAAGTGGAAGAGCGAGCTGGAAGGCAAAGCTCTCTGGAGGGAGTGGGTGGAAGGCGCAGTTGGAGGGGAAAGAGGCTGTCTGGCTGGGAAATAGAGGATTATTGGAGAGACATCACTCATTTCCCTATTTATCACACATTTCCCCATCCTCCCCTGAAAAATCACCACTGCAGCCTTTTTCTAATGCGAAGAGATTCTGGTTTTTTATCTAACCCCTGAGGAAATTTTAAATACAAGCTTTCCTTCACACTGCTCAGAGCAATGCACCCAGGGTTAGTGATGCCACTGGGTTTTCAACACAAGCCTACAGAGCTCAGCATCACTTGACATCCCTGTGGGCCATTTTTCCTCTACTCTAGCTTCAGAAATGCTCAGCTGGACCCAAAGGGAGACGGGCAGAACCAGACCCTGTGTTCACACGAGCTGGTTTTCACTACCCATCCCTCCCACCTGGTTACTTATTCTGAGCATCTGCCTGACCACCCTGTACCCACCTGTATTTTGAGGCTCATAAAAACCACCCTTTGAGCTGCTTTAACAGCTTGACATGACACACACGGGCTGTCAGGAGCCAAATCTCCTGCGGTTAAAAAGGTCCTGCAGACCAAGCCCGAAGGGTTAATCATTAACTCCCTCTGGAGCGTGGCCTCTGGAAAAAGGCCATCCTGAGTCACCCTCTTGCACAGAGGCAAACCCGCAGCCAAAGAAACAGCAAATCTGGAAACCCTCCTGGCTTCCTCCCTGCGCTTCCGAGCAATATCCTCTCCTGGAGAGCGGGGCCAGCAGGGAGCGAAATATTTTGGGATGAGGTATGAAACGAGTCATCGTCCAGAAATACCACTTCTAAAAGCAGATTTCATCCCACTGCTAATGCATCTCTGCCTTTGCATTTCCCTGCTTTATCCCAGCCGTAGAGGGGCTGACGACTTCAAAGAAGGTCTCTCCAATAATCTTTCAATCTCTCTCCTGACCCGAGCACTGCACGGGTGCTGGATTTAGTGCAGACTTCAGTTCCTGCTCGGGTTGCTGCTGACAGAACTCGCCAGCCTCATCATGAGATGCTTTTTGTCTCTCTGAGCAACACAGGGTGATGCAGGTGGGGTGGGACCACAAGGAATTCATGCAGAGCAACCCCCTGGTCCCAGCAGGGTCAACGCTGGGATCAAACCCGCTATCTCCATGGATGGAGAATCAAGGAGGACAAAGCCTCCACCCTGCCAAGCCAGTCCTGTGGGCTGGGATAAAACCAGCTGCTAGCAGGGCAGAGAAACCAGGACACAGGGCTGCAGGCCAGGGGGAAATATTCCAGGGAAAGAAAAATGCCTGGGGAATAGCTGGATTTCCCCTATTTCCTCTCAACAGGCACTGCCAAGGCCAGGTGCTGTCAGGTCTCTCTCCAGGACAATCCAGCAAAAAATGTCTCATTTTCAGCTCCCTTTTACGAAATCTTGCCCGTCATGGGAATATATAAAACATGCAACATCTGGAGAGCTGAGTGTGGTGGATGACACTGACAGCACCGCAGGAGCACCAGGCAAAATTGGCAGCAGAGGAAAGAGCAAAAACTGCTCAGGGGACAATTTTGGATTGTTGTTTAAGTCAGGCAGCTGCCTGAGACTAATGCCCACCTTTGCCAGCCCCCTGGGACCCACCAGGTGAAACTGGGTGTTACAAGCATCTCAAGCAACAACTTGCTGTTAAACACAGGGTTTGGGCACATTCTGCATTTCCCGAATCGCTGCCACTCAGAGTGCAGCCAAGCCAGGGAGGAAGCACCACTGTCTTATCCCCCAGCTCTGCTGCCCTGGCCCAAAAGCAGACACTGCTCTCAGCTGCAGAAGTTCAGCCCCTCTCCTCAATGCCAGGCTACTATGTAGGTGATCTGGCCTCATAAAAACACGGGAGCACAAGTAAGATTTACTGGGAGCTGTCAGGATATCCACCGGTGTTTCTGCTGCTCACCAGTCATCATCACACAGGGCAGGACAGCCTAGAGCCTGCTGTGCACAGAGACGTTCTCCAGCCCATGTAATTCCTGATTTCCTCCGTGGCTGGAGCCTTCATTGATATGGTCTCGCTCATTTTTAATTTAAAAACAGGAGAAAACAATTTGTCTCCACCAGCACATCTCCATCAGAGCAAGCAGTGGCACATATGTTCTGCAGCTCACTGTGATGGCATCACAAGTAGGGAAGGAGTGGCTGGGAACAGCCAGAGGAATGAGGACCAGAGGAAACCAGCAGCCAGGATCCAGCCTCAGATGGGTGCCTGCTCCCAGAACCTCTGAGCGTGCCACAGGCACTTCTGTGGCTCCTTCCTTCAACACCCACAGTGAGCAAGGAGTTTCACAGCACAGCCTTTAAAAAAAACATGAAAGCAAGGAGGGTCTGGAAAGGGAAAGAGCCACCATCAGCTCCATCTAAACCCTTCCTCTGGAGATTAGATAGCACGTAATCTCCACTCACAATAATAATTACACGGCTTTGCTTGATTTAACTCTCCCATTATCCAGACACATCAGGGCAAGGCTCTGCTTATCCACCAGGCAGTGACAGGAGAGCATCCCCTGCCCATTTTCTTGTTGATCCAGACCAGTGCCTGTAATTTGTTAACATCCCTTCTCCCCTCCGATTTAAATCTCGGGCATGGCAGGCCTCTGTCTAACAATAATACAGGGATTTCAGGGGTATTTATGAGAGGCTTAAAACTTAATCCTACATGAGCAAGGTAAGCCTGCTCTTGGCCTAAAATGCGGATGGAAAATCTGGTGCCATTGCTACAGCAGGAGAAAAGAGGCATTAAACAACAGCGAGTGCCCTTCGAGTGGGGCAAGTGACTGCCAGCACTGCCCAGCCACCCCCCACAGCCACGTGAGGAGCACAGTGGCAAATTTGGAAACAGAATCACAGAACTCTAGAATGGTTTGGGTTGGCAGGGGCCTTAAAGACCAGCTGGTTCCAATGCCCCTGCTGTCAGCACGGACACCTTCCACCAGACCAGGTTGCTCCAAGCCCCATCCAACCTGACCTTGAACACTTCCAGGGATGGGGCATCCACAGCTTTTCCAGGCAACCTGTGCCAGTGTTTCAACACCCTCATTGTAAACACATTCTTCCTTTATCTAACCTAAATAAACTTCCAGTTAAAAATCATTAACCCTTGTCCTGCTGCAACAGCCCCTTTATAAAGTCTATCCTCATCTGTTTTATAAGCCCCCTTTAGGTACTGGGAGATGGTGAGCAGCCCCTTGCCCCTGCAAGGCCAACCTCAGTGCCCACAGAGTTCCACGTGGCCCTGATGTGCTGGCAGGAATGACAATGGGATTGGGGACACCCATGAGGGTTGTGGGGACACCCCCTCCAGCCTGAATGGGCTGGAGACCAAAGACCTTGTTTTCCCAGAGTCACTCCAGGAACAGATACATTCTGTGACACCCCAAATACCACCTGCCATCCCAAGAGAGCTGTGCCCTTCCCCCCATCTCCTCCCCACCCTGCATAAGAGGGAAGAGGCTCAGCACCCAAAGAGTCTCTTACTTTTTTCTTGCTGCAGTAGATCTGCCACTTCTTCTCCGCCGGCAGCGCAAACATGGCCTCTCTGTGCTTGTCCGTGAGGTCAAGTTCATCCTGGAAAGGGGAAAAGAAACACAAAACATGCAATGTGAGCACACAAACGGGTGATGGCACAGACACTACCCCCCAGACAAGCAGTGTAAATCAATGTGGGGCCACACCACGGTGCAGCAGCGACCCCGCAGCATCACCCCAGGACTCTCGATTTGTCAGGGCATTGACACCACTTCTCATCCTGCCCTTGCTGACCTCCCCTGACTGTGGGCTGCAAAACTGCCTGCCTTGTCCCTCCCAGACATCTCCTCCACTGCTTTTAAAGGCTGCAAGTGTTTTGGAAAGGACACCCATGAAGCCATCACAGCTGCCCACAAGACTCATACTGAGAGCTTCAGGTGAGCAACCTCATCTATGTCACACACAGCAAAGAAAAATTCAAACAGGACCTTTCTTTTTTATCATTGCTGCTTCACTGGAGCACCTCACCCTGAGTGGTCCAGCCCATTTCCATTGCTGACACCGTCATATCAAGAAAAACTGTAGGTGTTCTGGCTTCTGCTTTGTTTTCCTACAGCTAAAAATAGAAAGCTCTTTTCCTAATACCTACAGTTCATAAAGAGGTACATCCTCTCCATCAAAACTGGATCACGCATTGCCTGGCAGAGATAAAGCTGTTTACTGACTGAAGCCTTTATTAGTTTATCTGATGTTTTAAAGTACACATCCATTTTCGACTTGGAAGCTCAGTGAGCAGCATGCCCTCCGCCGGGATGCCCGACTATTATCAAAGCCTCATCGCTTCCTGGTGCTAGATGTAGGTCAAAGCTTTTATGAGGGAACTAAATAAAACATTCAGGCAGGGCTGGGAGGCTCGTTGCTAAAGCCAACATTGATCTTAGAACCATGGGTGTCTCTAAAATTCACCACCACTGATGACAATCTCATGCTGGAAGGGTTTTGGGGCAGCAGTGAGATACTGGAGAGGCTGCAGAAGGTCACAGGAAAGCCCTGCCATGGCCTCCAGCCAACTCATCCCACACAGACAGTGGATTTAAGCAAGAGGATCCAATTAAAAATTACACACTTAATTCCAGCAACTAAAAAAACCCCATATGGAGACCTGTTAAAGCTTCCCTGCCTGAACAATAAATCGGCTAAAGCTGGCAGCTCCTGTACACCAATCAAAGCCCCATTTGGGGAAGGCTGAGCAAGATGCGCCTGGCAAAAGACGGGTGCCTGCATCAGCAAGCCCACAGGCAACCAAGAAATTCATCTGATCTAATTCAAGCTCATATTGCACCCAGTAGCCAAGGAAGGGAGCCTCCAGCTATCTTGTAACCCAAACCCAGGAGCCCTCCAGCACAACACCCAGTGACAGAGGGCTGCTGGCAGCGCCAAATATCTCACAAAGGCTTGTCTATCCACTGCATGTTATTGATTTCCCTTCTTGATGAAACTACTCCTCAAAAGGAAAGGTGTCTTGGAGCTTTTTCTATTACGCATTCATGGAGGAGCCTTTGCCTCTTCCCAGATTTTACCCTAAATCTTCAAACCATTGTGCTGCACAGAGCTGATGCTGGTGGAGTTCTGGAAGCAGGCTTGGAACATGCCCTAGCAACAGAAAAAGCTATGCTGCTACAAGAGAGGCTGGGGAAAAAGAGAGGACTGAGAAAGCCTGAGCCCAGTGC
The DNA here is from genome assembly GCA_026261815.1 of Monarcha castaneiventris obscurior. Lineage (NCBI taxonomy): Eukaryota > Metazoa > Chordata > Aves > Passeriformes > Monarchidae > Monarcha > Monarcha castaneiventris. The sequence continues at coordinate 5,074,279 of JAMPIT010000894.1, read as the reverse complement.
GAGACACATCTCATCCTCCTGCACCCAGGGAGAAGAACCCAGTCTAGGGACTTCTCCAACGAGTGCCATTCTCCAACATTTCCATGCCCTTACAATTTGGGAGGTTGGAGATCCATATCAAGCAACCAACCTCCACCCCAGCCTTGGGCAAGTCTCGTCACCCTTCCATACCTCAAAATCAAAACTGCACTTCACCGTTGTCTCCTCAGGCTATGAGCCAGTCAAATACCCAAGCTCTGCTTCAGCCCCAGTTCACAGAAATCATGGAATGGTTTGGGTTGGGAGAGACCTTAAAGATCATCTAGTTCCAACATCCCCCACCCACTAGACCAGGTTGCTCAGCGTTCCATACAACCTGGCCTTGAACACTTTTTTGAACGTCTAAAGGTGGCCTACAGGACACCTACACAGGGACCTGGTTGAAATTCAGCTCACTGGAAAAGTAAATCTTGGGAGTGTGGGGGAGGACAAGGGTCTCTTGATGAGTATTTACCTCTGTGGTGAGGGTTTGAGAGAGCACAGGAAAATGCTTCCACTGTGACTCCACTTTCTGGCCACATGAATCTGATAATCAGGCATGAAAGCACCAGCCACGCACATCCGCACTTAGGTCCTTAGAAAAATATTTACTGAAACTTTCAAAACACCCTACCCTAAAAAGACAACTTGTGCAAATGTGAAGATTTATTAACCAAGAGAAAAAAAATCTAAACCGAGCTGAAGCCTAAGCGGGAGCAAGAAGGGACAAAGCAGAAGAACACATTAGGTGCTGGCACATGACAACGTGCAAACACATCCAAAAAAGGTGCAGAAATGCTTCTGAGTCTCACACAGCACATTTCATTGTGCCCCAGCTCTAACACATTCAGTCATCGCAGCCCTGCATCACTCAACAACACCTACCTAATGATATCTTGCAGGATGCTTGGGAGAGGTGTTTAAATAAATACTATGTGGCACCCAGTGAATATGAAAATCCTCATAACCAGAGAGTGACTAACGACTGTTATTCGGAGCCATAACAGTGACTCAGCTGTGGAGAGTCAGGTCTTTGCTGGTTTTTACGTGCATGGGGATTCCTGCAGCCAGCTCCAGCCCTTTGCTGAGGCTCACTGATGTGTATCTCAGTGCAGGCTGCTCAGAAACTGCCCTTTCCAACTCCAACAGATCAAGAAAGGACAGGAACAACAGCTGTTTTCTGGGGCCTCAGAGCCCACTGTAGAAATGCAGCTCCCACAAAGCCTTTTAACAACCGACTGGAGTCGCAGCGCAGCAGAGAAGCCGTGCAGAAACTCACACCCATATGGGCCTTCAATTAATAATCACGAGCTTGATAATTAGGTGATTCTAACCAGCAATTCATTTTATGGGCCATTTGCAATCCACACACTCCCACCACAGCGTGCGATGCTGGCAGCTGTTGAAGAGTGAGAAGACAACCAGTGGGTCGGTGTCCATCACCCTCACAGCCCTCACCCCTCGCTTCAGCCTCACCTTTCACAGCTCTGCCCCTTCCATCTGGCTGCCTCCCGTGTCAGGACTTGCCAACTTCACTATTTTTAATACTTTTTTTGGAATCAGGTCAGTGGCACATAAAATAGCAGCCTCATTTTACTACCAAAAGGAAGTCTCTGCCCAGAGTGTTTTTACTGGAAAGAGATACGCTGCTCTTAAATATTTATCCCGTGCAGCTAAACTATTCACCTTTACATCAGGAAACGTGTTTCCACATTAAATCTTCATTTGAATATGGTTTTAAAAAAAACCTCACAGGGAAGCTTTGATTCTCAGTGTGTATTTTGCTATTTCTAGGAGGTACAACACTTCCGTGCCGTTTGCTCTGCTGACAGCTCTCCATTCCAGCCAAGCAAACCTCACCCCCTCTCTCTGAGCACGGCACGAGCTCCACTGCAGGTGAGATCTCACACCATTCTCCTAAAGCTGCCTAAGAAACGTGTGGCTTAGCACAGGATGAGCACAGTGCCGTGGGCCAGACAAGTGGTCCACACCTCTCCCTTGGAGGACACACAGCAGCACTCAGGGACAGATGTTCCCATGGACTGCACCTCCCCAAGCAGGACACTCAATGGTATGAGGAGCCGTCTGGTCAATCAAGGCCCTGGTCAAGTAGGGCCACCAGAGCCATTGCCCAGGGCCTTGCACAGATGCCTTTTTGAGTATCTCCAAGGAGGAAAATGCCACCACCTCTCTGGTTGGTAGCCACCACTGTCTCCTACCACCTCCTGAAGGCAAAGCCAAGCCAGACCAAGCCAAAAAGCTACTGGAAGAAATGTTTGACCCTCCCAGCAGGAACAGCATCAAGTCCAGCCCCAGACTTACAGCACAGCCTTCGGTGCGAGCTCCTGCCCCTGCCACTTCACTCATGCCATGTTTCAATGAGCATCTTCCATAGGCTGAGAGCCACAGGCTTTAATGGGGGCAGCAGCAGGGAGACAGCAGGATGCTGCAAATCTTCTGACTTCAGCAATGACCTCCAGGATGGGCTCCCAGAGCTGGGTGAGCCCATGTGCTGCCCACCCATGTCCACAAGACCCCAGCATGGGTTTTTTCCCTACATGGGTTTTTCCCCTACATCCCACAGGTCCCTCATGCCATCAAACATTCTGCAATAAGCAGGCTGGGAGTAGAGATTAAATAATGGACAACTCCCTATAGAGGGGTCTGCAACCCCAAAATATCCTTCGAGGTTGTAGGAAAAAGATGAAAAACCTTTAAGTCCAATGCACCTTTCTGCCTGATAAACTGTGTAAGAGTAGTACATGGAGGACACTGGGGGCCACCCATTGCCATAACTGAAATAATGATTATTTGAAATCTGCTGGTTTGTGCTGTGTTTGTCGATACGTACATATATATGTTTACAGAAAGAAAGAAAAGCTTGTTTTGGGCAGGACCATAAAGATCAGGTAGCATCAACCCATTCACCATGAGCACAGATGTCACCCACTAGACCAGGCTGCTCCAAGCCCCATCCCACCTGGCTTTGAACACTTCCAGGGATGGGGCAGCCACAACTTCTCTCTCTCTGGGTTTACATACACATACGTGCATGCACATATATATATATATATATATATATATATATATATACATATGTACAGAAAGACATCATTGGATCAATGAATGACCAACATAATAAAGAGCAAATGAATTTACTCCTCATGGATGGATTCAGACAGTTCAGAAACTTCTGTAAGCAAGGCTATAGCATGTAAAGATGAGATCTCTCTCATCATCAAATGAAGCGTGGGAGATCCAAGATTGTTCCAAAAATTTTTTTTAAAATATTAGGAAAAAACAAAGTGTAAACTTTTTGGCAACATTTGGCATTAAGGGGTCCAGCATGGGAATTTAAATGTCAATAAATAATGGCCTGTTGAAGCCTGCACCGCCTTCCTTTCTCAGGGGTCATATCGCTTCTTCACTCTCTTCCAGGCATTCTTCTCCAAGTTCATCAATTTGATTTATCCCAGATCGCCGTGGTGTCAGGGGAAATGGCAATCAGCATTTTTCCCCCCGTTCCTCATCTCATGTTTTTCCACTGCCGGCCGGTGCTGCCCGTGCAGCCAGAGCAGCAGCTGCTGCTTCCACTGCCAGCCCTCCTGCCTCCAGCAAACCCCTGCCTCAGAACACCCCTTCCTCAGCTCATTATTTTCTTTTTAAGCTGTTTTCTTGGGGAAAAAAAAGACATATTAATCCTTACTAATCAGTGGCTGTTACAAACAACCGCCCGCCTCCACGCGCACCCTGTGCCGCAGGAGGAGCTCCTCTAGCTGCAGCTTTGTTTAGGCAACTACAATTCTCAGTGTATGCAGATTTATCTCAGGGTTTTTTTAAAAAGTCCTTTGTTTTTATTATCACTAATAAAAATGCCTCCTCCCCAGCACACTTCTTTTCAGCCACAGTACCCTGAGAGCTTAAAAGCAACCCGTCAGACAAGCCAACCCCTTCTAATATTATCACTGTGTATTTTTAATTTCTCCATGACAACTTGCAGCTGCAATTACAGAATGTGAACAAAAATCAACTATTCATATTTCTTAATGAATAAGCATAACAGATAAAAGATTATTATTCATTTTGCCTTTATCATGTAATGAATTTCCTGAATAAAGGAAATTGCTCACAGCAAGGGAATGAGTAGCAGCAACAAGGAATAATAGAAGCACTTCAAAGTGCTTATGCCTAGTTAACCTCATCCCACAATGAATTTTTCGTCCTAGACTCACAAAGACCCCAATCCACCCTGCTCAGTTATTGACCTGAACACCTTGGACAGGCATAAATAAAATATATATTCCTTCCTTCTTCTGCAGGAAAGATTATGGCCATCAACAGCTGATTTAGCCCTTCAATAAACTCCAGCTGCAGCTGATTCATGTTCCCATCAGTTCAAACCCCTAACTGAGGCAGACAGCATGTAATGCTTTAATATTTTAATTCAATTAATTATTTTAATAGGCTAAAGGTTTCAAAGCTGCTCATATTTCAGTACTAGTGTATTTTAAGAGAGGTATCCACTTAAGTTTCTCCTTCCTTTTTGTTTTCATATATATATATATAACCTCATATACACTTTTTTTTTTAAATGTTATTTATTGAGCTCGGCCTCCTGTGACCTTTTCACCGACCTCATCTGGAAAACCTTTCTCCCATTTTAATTAACCCAGGGTACTTTTCCAGCCTGAGTTATTGATCTACACAGCTTCACCCTGCAGAGCACTCTCAGATCTAGAAGCCCTGCAGGTGCATCACCAGCACGCTTTTTCCACACAATTGTACATACACCCTGAAAAAACCTACAAAAACATGTATCAGCCTATTATCTGCTACTGTGGCAGCTCAAATGGATTCAATCCAATCAACCAGGACTGGGGAAGGATGTCCTTTGGTGGATGCACCTCCTACCCTAATAAAGCATAGAGCTGGCAAGTAAGTAAGGCTTCAGATGTGGACCTCTCACCTCTTTACAGAATCAAAGCAGCAGCTCCCTTTTCAGTCAGATTTTACACTGCTTCTGCTGCTGGCATCTCAGGGAGCTGCTCAAGCTGGAAATCAAACCAGCAGGTCAAGTGTGGCTTCAGATGTCCCCTGCCTGGCAAGGATTTTCAGGTTGGAACACTGTAGATGGTTGGTCTGGGGCTAAACTGTGCCAAGGTTTCCCCAGATAATGCTCTGAGAAAGGTTTCAGAAAGGGGCTGGATGGAATTAGAGGCTACAAAGCCCCACACCAACCTGAACCTGAAAGTTTTCCAAGAGGTACCACTCTGGTTGTGGGACCTAATGAATGCAGCCACAGTAAGCAGAAGCCAGCTACAGCCTGATGCTGATGGAGCAACAGAGGATGAAATGGACTCCTGGGTGGGACAAGTCCTCATCCCCCACGGGCCTGGCTTTAGTCACACCTGGCATCCTGAAGGCATTTTTAAGAACTTGACCCAGGTGTAAAGCAGAGTCACCCTGAGAGGAGCTTGCTTCTGACCAAGGCTGGATGAGACTTGGAGCAACCTGATCTGGTGGAAGGTGTCCCTGTCCATGCCAGGGCGGCTGGAATGAGATCATCTTTAACCTCCCTTCCAACCCAAACCATTTTGAGATTTCAGGGGCTGACACCCAGCAAGATGTCAAGTGCAAGCAGGCATCAGACTGGATTACAGATGTTGGGTGTGGCTGGGAAAGGGAAGCTGATCCCTGTAAATAACGGTATTGATTTGAACACCGGAGTTCGTGGGAATTTGGATCACTGGGCACTCAGGCAGGATCCTCCCTGCAGGGCTGCGAAAGCCTCGCCTGCCAAAAGCTGACCTTGGTGATGTTCCCACGCTGAGGAACACCCAGACTCTGCCAACAACAGATACTACAGCAGTACAGACAGCTTCCATTTGTATCTGCAGATGGATACAAGGCAGGCACGGGCTATTCCCGGCAGGAATGCTTCCAGCTGAGGATGGTGACAAAGTACAACTCATTTGCTGCTCAGCCTTGCTCCTAACTCCAGCAACACCACCCAACCACCGAGCAGTCAGGAAGAACACTGCTGCTGGAGCACACTCCTCAACCAAAGAGGCTGGTACCCTCCATGGTGACCCGTGCCAGAAACACTTGGAGCAAGTGCAAGCCAAAATCCTAAATGTCCCAATTAAGGTCATTGATGCATAGCCGAATGAGCTGCCCAGGCATCTCCCAGGGATGTGGCCTCCTCTTTTACGAAGTGCAAAGTGGAAAGCATTTAGCAGGTAGACTGTATGATTTTTCCACTTCACTTGTACTTCTCCTGGAAACAAAGGGGCTCCTTATGTGCTCCCTGCCTTCAGCTGAGATTCACATTGCTCTTTTGTAAAATCAGGGGTTGGGAACAGCCTGGTTTTTGGGCAAGCCCCCACGCTGGTCTGTAGCAGTAATAGATACTGTGATTACAGGACTGTTTCAGCTGAAATACAGCGTTCCTCGGTGGATTGGTTCATTCAGGTCCAGGGAACACACGTAGGCAGAAAACCCTTATTTCCTGACCGAGTAGGTGTGACTTCTCCATCAGATGCTTACTTATCAAAAGGTACATTTAGAGATTATCTGGGAGGGCGTTAACAACATGAGGTGATGAAAACAAGCACCGTGAGCGCTGGGCTGGGAGCCTGGCAGGTCCAGACTGTTCAATCTGAAAAACTGAACCGGAGCAGCCTGGTAAAAGTGTCTGCATGGCACACGGATCCCTGCAGAGCGAATTTAAAAGCAGGTATTACCAGTCATTTGGTCTTCCTTCTTAAAAGTGATTCATAAGCCAAGGGAGATTGGTTTTGGGAGACAGCAGTGGGATGGGGCCAGGAGCTCCACGCTGAGCATCTGGCTCTGGATTGACTCTGCAGAAAGGGGTGACTTGCCCAGGACACAAGGGCTGCTGCAATTGTAATTTTTTCCAGATACCAACCACATGCTTTTCTTTGCAGATATAGGGGAAATGGCTTTGGTCACCATTCAGTGGTTCTCAAAATCCTGAAGTCCTTAATGCTGGAAGGACCAAGCAGCAAAATACGACAGCTGACCTGCAAGCATGAAATGCAAAGCTTGGCTTTGCAGCTGATCCCTCAGCTGCTACTTAAAAGCCGTGTTGTTTTGCAAAGCCCAAAACCTCATACTTTCTCCTTATTGGACTAGAAACCAGGGGGAAAAGCACATTACTGAAGTTCCTAAGTACAACTGGATACGGCTAGCAATGAGTTCCCAACCCGGAGCTGTTACTGACACACAACAGCGCTCACGCTGATCACACCACCACTTCTCACATTTATATGCTCCCTGTTCAAGCAACATATGAAACAGCCACCATCCCAGCATGCCAAGAGGAAGGGAAGGCACAGCTCCAAGGGACAGTCATGCATGGAGCATCCTACCCCAGCACTGCACATCACGAGCCACAGACCCAGCGACCACCATGAAGCATTTCAAAGGCAACAGATTTAATGTCTGTGACAGGGGATACTATCTCCTAACTATCTCCTCATAGCATCCAGAGAGCAGCTTGGATGAAATGCATTAGTTGCCCCAAGTACAGTAAAAACAAATGCTGTGATAAATCTTATAAGCTGCCAGAGACCTTTTTATTGTTCCTCAGGCTCACAAGTTTCCACTACTTCATGAAGCAGCAGGGAGGGATACAGCCACCTTCCATGGGAGGGGAAGACATAAAGCCCAAGCAACATCCATGAGCAAAGGCCTGCACCCATCCTGAGTCCGGGGCGCCGGGGACACTGCACAGCCACTCACCTCCCCAAATCCCAAAAAACTTGTCAGCTGCTGGAATCTGAGCAGAGGGACCCAGGGAAGGTTACCTGCTCTGATTTCACAAGTTAAAAACGGGCTGCTGCACATCACAGGCAGGATGCAGGGCTGGATGGACGTTGCTCTAATTTCTTCTGCATCACTAAGTCAGAAGTGAAAAGGCTGAGAAGCCCCATTGGGAGCAGTAAATGGAATTTCCTCAAAGCATGGGGAAGACAAGTGTTGAGGAATGTCTGGGGCAGCATCTCCTCTGAACCCATCCCTCCACCAGCAGGGATGCAGGCTGGGAGCAGGGTGTGGGATCAGGGAGAGGCACCATCTTGTGCCCCAGGGGCAAGCAAAGCCTCACCAGACTCAGCAGCTCCTCTGAGCATCTAAGCTATCTGAGGAGTCACTGGAGCATCACTCTCATTCTGCAGGGATGGAGATGCCACTGTGACCCACCCCACTGTGAAGAGAGCCAGCGAGGGGTCCTGGGTCATGCTGGGGCTCCTCCTACCCTCTCCAAACCAAGCCATCCCAGCCCCCTGCCCGGTGCACGTCCTGCCGGGACGATGCACACCACCACACACAGAGCGTTTCATTACAAACCTCGGAGTGACAAGGAGTGTTAAGCAGATATAAAGGACATCAGTCATTTACCCATCTGGTGGAAAGTCTAGTTGCTGGCAGAAAATAGAGAGGATTGTTATGGCAAGATCTACCATATGGCACCATTATGTGGAGCTTTGCAAGTGCTTTCTCTGAGCGTGCAAGCAAGATTTCAGCCTTTGAAGAAATGCTGTATTGTTAGCCTGGATACGCAGGAGCCTCTTGAAAGAAGCTGTGGCAGATGGCACAGCTTTGTTCTCTTGGTTCGCAGGCAGTTCGTGCAACCCCAGATTTCCTCCTCAGTGGGGCACAGCGATCAGGGATCCTCCTGATGTGTCCTACAGGAGGACTGATGGCTCCTGCAACTCCTCAAATCCGATGGATGCTGCCTGGCAGGTACCACACCTCTGCACGAGCCTCAGGAAGCAAACACCGCCGACCCAAGCTGGCCAGACATAGCCGTGTTGATACACGGAAAGCTCCACAAAATCATGAAGCATTGTCCCAGCCAAAGGAGCTGCAAATCAGTAAATCTTGCTGAAATACTCTGCTTTTGTTTGTGCCTCTCTGCCAGCACCTGCTCCTCCCTGGGTGGCTGAGCCTGGCCGGAGCCCCGGCAGGACAGCGGACAAAGAAAAGCCTTTCAGACGGGGCCGGTGCCCGCTTGAGCGACATCCCAACAATGCTCCAACAAAACCCATTCAGACCAGGCTGGGGGAGAGAAAGGGAAAAGGTTCCTCTGGGAGGAAGCAGTGATCAGTCACTGACCACAGCAACAACATCTGCATCTGCCCTCAGCCAGAGAAAAGCCCCTGCCTGCTGCATACGGCTGGCTGGGACAGGGAGCCTCATCCCTGCAGTCTGGGATGAAGATCAGGCATTTCTTATTGCTGAAATTTGTGCTCAGGCAAAAAAAAAAAAAAAAAAAAAACCATTACCCTGTTGTTCCTAATACAACTAAGTGAAAAACAGAATAAACCCCTAACTATTTATCTATTCAATTTACCTCTCCTAATTAACATCCAAAGTGTCCATCTAACACAAAACAGGCCAAAAAAATAGACACCGGGAGAGCAGCCCAAGCCTTTAGCTGACCTTGGAGTCACAGCTGCTCCACGTCCCTCTGCAGCTCAGGCCCTCATTTTCTGCTGCTGGCACGGGACAATCACCAATTTCTCACGCTATGGATGTTTCCTGCCTCAGATCAACAGGCACACTAAAAAACACACGAAGCTCAGGGAATATTTGCAGGATGGCTCCAAAGAGAAAGGGACTTCGCCCCACGATGCAAGCAGCAGGCTGGGATCTGTGGAGCACGGATCCCACTCTGTTGTTTGTGTCTGTGGGAGGATTGTCCATCCCGGTGACCAAACCTACTGCTGCAATGTCCCCAAAGATATCCCCCATCCCAGGCCTGAAATCCTCCATCCCTCACACTCTGAGACCCTAGTGGGAACAAGCGGGGCAGAAAAGTCACGATTAAACTGCAAGAGAAGAGTTGGCAAAGGACCAACTCCAGCTGGCAAAGCCTCCAGAACCCCTCCAACCCCTTTAGCTTCCCTCAACCCAATGGGCTGAGACAGCCAAGGACTTTGGAGGGAGCCTTAGTCCCACAGAGCAGGCACAAGCCATCCCACCCCGGATGGCCGAGCACGATGGCATCGGGCTCCCGCAGGCGTAAAGATCAGCCCAGCACCTCTGAGTGCTTTCTCTGTCTCTCTTCCAAATGTTACACAGTGGGTTTGTATAGGAACAGTGGGACACTTTCCAAACCATTTAACTAATGCTGAAATTTAATACCTGACACCAACAGGTTACTGAGAGCAAGAAGGAGCCGTTGTAAGGATGGGGGGAATTTGCAACTTCACTCCCCTGAATGGGAATCTGCCTTCATGTGCCCACAGGGCAGAGCTTGGCTTCTCCTTCCCTCCCAACCAGTGCTGGCTTGGGTTGAGATCTGCCTGATGGGTTTTTTGGGGAGCCAGGGGGCTCCAGCTGCTTGCAAAGGAGCACAGTGGGCACCTGCTGTCCCCCTCCCTGCATGACTTCAGTCCCCAGGGAGCCCTGGAGCAGCAGCTGCCTCTGGGCCTTTTTCTCACCCTAGGCTGGAAAAAAATTAATAAAAATCTCAGCAGCAGGCAGAAGGACTGGAGAGCAGGAGGGCCACACCAGGGTGTGCCCCAGGCTGGACTGGATCCTGCCTTGTTGCACACACAGAAGTTCCCTGGGGCACTGCCACTGCACGAAGCATCTGGGTGAGCTTGGAGGAAATGTTTTGAAAATCCTGGGCTGAGGTGAGCTGCACAGGCTTGGTGGGGCTGCAGTATCTGAGCCTCCAGAGATGCCTCCTTCAGCCCAACAAGCCTTTGGCTGGGGCATGGGGAAAGTGATCCATGGGAAAGAATTTCCCCAGGAAGACCTGATTTGGCTAAGTTATCAGCGGAGAATAAATTGGGACAGAGGCAGCCACTTCACCTGAACAAACCCAACCTGACTTGTGGCGTTTTGCAGGACTGCTGCTAGAAGAATCCTGCTGCACAGACACTTCATCCCCGCCGTGCTGTATTGGTGTCCTGGACTGCCACATCCTGCCCATGGAGAAGGCTGTCTGGGCAAAACCAGCTTTTACAATACAGCCTGGAGCTTTCCTCTACCAAGAGGCCCGGCTCAACAGGTCCATGCTGCCTGGCATCTAATGGGATGTGCTATACCTTGTGACACTGACTGACCAGTGTCACAATTCACAGCTCTCCCTATGCATCCCAGCACCGTAGCAAAACCTCATTTCACTGCTGAATGATCTCAAAGTAAAACCCCATCCAAAATACCACACCAAAATGTTTTTGCTTAGAGGAAACTAAAGCTTTTTTGGCTCTCAATTATTTTCTTAATCCATGTTTTTCCAAGTTTTGGAACCAAAGGATAAAGAAACAATATCCTGACTTTCCAAATCTCAGTGCAGCCCACACCTGATGATTTCTGTGAAGCTGAGTGCCCAGCAAGTAAAGTCACTTTGCACCTACGGGGGACATCCTGCTTTACCAGCCTGGACCCAACCCACTGCTATAAGAAATTAAGAGTTTCTAATGAGAGAGACCACCCCAAACTGGCAGAACTTCAGGGAGGAGCAGAGCTCAGGGTTCAGCAACAGCAGCCTCCGTTCACACCGAAGTATGCCTGAAAACTCAAAACCAAGGCTGGAGCGACTGCAAAGAGGGCCTTGGGGGGAAAGAGGGAGAAACCTCAAAACTAAAACTGAAATTAAGAAGTATCCTACTTACCACCAGCTCGGTGAACATGGCATCCAGCTCCTCCACTGGCGGCATGGGCAGCGAGGGCTCCATGGTCTGCAGGGCGAAGCTGCTGTCATTGCGCAGCCGGTACGTGATCTCGGGGTGGTCACTGCTGCGGAAGCAGCAGAAGATGAAGGAGATCCCCCGGCCGCTCCTCTTCCTCGGGGCCATGGCCACAATCCTCTGCGTCCCTCCCTCCTGGGCACTAGATCCTGCGGGGAAGAGAAGAGTGGAGGCTCGAGCAGCCGCCCCGCAGCGCTGCGCTCCCGTCCCGCGGTGGGAGGAGGAATCGAGCCACCCACGCGCTCGGCACGGAGGGAAGAGCAGAGACGGTTTTCATGCCAAATATTTCTGCTCAGATTTGACGTTTACAGTCCTGGCAACCTTGACGACCACGCAAATTAAAAAGATGCATTTGCTCTGCCTCGTGCCAGAGCTGGCAGCGGCAGGGGTCACGCCGCTGTCCCCGTGGGATGAGGAGTCCTGCGCCCCACCACTGTTGCCAATCCCAGCAAATCTGCACCAATCTCCCCATGCCATGGCAGCCAGGCCAGCCCCCCTCATACCCACACCTCATATCCCCTCATGCCAGGGGTATGGAAAATTCAGGAGACTGCTGCCAGAACAGCTGGATGTGTTTGGGGCCACCAGGTCCCCACCATGGGTGACTCAATCCTTGAAGACCTCATGTGTCTCAGGACGCCCCGACCTACAGACAGCAGCAGAGCTGAAAAAATATCCTGCACGCTTCCCCCAACTCTTAAACGCGTCCCTAAACATCCACCAGCAACCCCCGGCAGGGCGGCTCTTTCTCATGGAAAGTTTTGCTTGGCTTTAATTAGATAAACCTTACTTGTAGCTCCAGTAAATATTTACAAGACGCGATTTCAGCTGATAAAAATCACACGGTGCCGGTAGCTCAGATTTTCCTAAGCAGTGCTGACGTTGGGCATCGCTTGCACCGGCGGCTGCTTGGGTTCTGTTGATTTCTTAAACTCTTGGTTGGGAGCAAAGCTCAGGGCAGGAACCATGTGCCCTGCCTGACTAACAACAGCAAGGACTAGGCAAATGCTGCCCCAAAATTGGGACTCTCAAGTCAGTGACACAAGAGGAGGGTCACCTGTGAGGAATGAGGACTGTGGAGAAACACTATAATGAGAAAAATCAACCAGCAAAGCAGGGAATTTTTGAAAGCCTAAACATTTGTCTTACAAAGTTACACACCCACATATTTTATCTCTGTGAAACAAGACACTGAGATGTTAAAGAGACGGCACAAACAGCCAAGGTTGAAATATGGATGACTCAGATTTATTAACAAAGCTATGAAGAGACTCGGGGAAAAAAGGTCAGCATTTGGAGAGGAGTGTCTGATCTCCCCGGAGCCTGCCATTCCCTCCAACTACGGATTTATACAGCAGAATAAATAGCTGCTGTGCCCTGTGGAGAGCCAGGGCCGGGGTCAGACCTAAGGTCAGACCCTGCACCACCACAGCATGGCAAACACTGCTGTCTAAAAACAGGGACCTTGCAGAAAATTCAGGCTCTACCCACCCTTCTTTAACAGAGGACCTGACCCGTGAAATGATCTCGATTGCACGTTTTTAGCACATGGTGTAATCATCTGCTGAACCACGAACGATGGGAAACAGCTATTGGATCTTCATGCAGGATAATCCCAGGCTGTGCAATTGCTCTGTGCCCAGCCTGGAGAGTCCCCCCTTTCCTGACGGGCCCCAAATCTCATTTCACATTTTTACATCTTGGATGTAGAAATATGCAGCCGCTGGAGGAATTTCAGCTGCCATGAAAGCTCTCTCATCACGGCTCCCCGGCAGCCAGCACCGCAGCAAATCCATTAGCAGCCTGCTGGCATCCCCTCAGTGTCAGCAGGGTTTGGGGACCTGCTGCGGAGTTTCTCTCCTAAAGAAGGGAGGGAAACAAAAACCCAAAGGCGCAAAGATCTCTGTCCACTCCAACATGGAAGAAAATACTGCAGGTTTGGGTTTTAAAGAGCCACAAGGAGCAGCGTGCAAAGGGAGATGCTGGTGGCTGCCCAGCGTTCTGTGCCTGGCACAGGAGCTCTGTCCCAACCCACTTGTCCTCAGCCATGCAAAGTCTGGTCATTTGGGTCATTCCAAGTCCATGGGTACAGCCACACCATTCCCAGAACAGGGCCCAATCCTGCTCCTGCAGCTGGTTTGGAGCAAACAGACCCATTCCCCTCTTCCACAAAGCATTTTCCATCCCCTTTTCCACACCACGTCAACCTCGTCCTTGAAACCTGCTGCCACGTACAAGCTCTGACTTGGGCTTACAAAAACGTGTGGAAAGCTTTTATCAGGGCAACACCTGCTCTTCAGAGATACGCACTGCTGACAATGTTTTATGAGGAGTCTGAATGACAGACCAAAAGGCAAGGTTTTGTTTTGGGGTTTAAAGCAGGCAGCCATGTAGCAACCAAGACAAGGAACTTCTGAGCGGCCTCCAGCTCCAGAGCTATTGAGGTTCCTCATTTTCATCTATAAACAATTTAAAAAACCAAACCACCCTATAATGTAGACTGAGTGGGCTGTAGGTTATTAGCAATCAAGGCTAAAAAAAGGTTAGGGAGAGAATATGTTAGCTACCAGGCAAATAGCATTAAACCTTCAGAAGGCTGATGAATATTCATTGACATGATGGATCAAAATCAAAACACAGTTCCCTGGCAGGTCGTCGGGAGCTGCAGACAGCGCAGCTTGCATCGTCAGAACAAAGTCCAGCTACACAGCCTCCTCCTCCCCTGCAAATCCTGCAGAAATTGGTTATTCAAGAAGAAAAAGCAGCAGCCCCTGGCAATCTGGAGGCTTGTGTTAAGGAGAACAGAAGGGACAAGTTCTACGCTGGATCATATGTTAAGTGTCCTGCTCCCACCTCCTGCTTGTACCTTTGACCGCTAATTAGATCAATAAATTTAAGTCAGATTGTGATCTAATGGTGCCTTCTGGCCTCTACTATTGAGCGGGCCAGAATAAATTAAGTTTAATTGCCCATGTATGTACAGAGCCAGGGAAGATAGGTTGGGAAGGGTCACTGAGGGAACTTGTAGCCAAGCCCAAATCTCAAGGCAGGACTGATGGGGCTGAATCATTCCCAAACAACTCTGTTTTCACAGAAACAAGGGTGGAAACCTGAGTGTGATGGGCTCAGACTGGAAACCCAGACTGAAGAGAAGGAGGAGAAGGAGCTTAGCCCACGTGTGTGACCAGGATGGACGGAGGCCACGGGCTCAGTAATACACAAACAAGTTTAGTTCTCCCCAGCCCTAAAAAGAAAGCCTACATCGCCCTGAGCAGTGTTTAAATGAAATCAGTCATTAAGGAGAAAATTGGACCCTGGTGTCGCTTCCGCCTTTGCTTTAAGGAAAGGAGAGCAGCAATTACCACTTGCATATTCATCAGCTTCCTCAGCAAGCTAAATTAAACTGCGTGGAGCAACGAGCTGCCAAAGCCTGTCTGTGACCGATGCCCCAACCAGCTGGTTTGGAGCCAGCACCGGTATTGCAGCATTGCGGTCTGCAGCCTAAAAATACCCAACGAGGGCACAAACATGCAAAGGAGTGCGCACGCTCCTCTTCACACCCGCCTCCTCCAAACCCACCCAGGAGCCAGGAGCTAAATCCTCAAATATGAATATTAGCTTGTTGTTTTCCTGGCTCCCCTCCCAAAGTGAGGATATGCAAGATCCTGAGCGAGCTCTTCCTCTGAATGTGGAGCTTTATTCCAGCACGTTGCACAAGCAGGGAGTGTTTTTGGTGCAAGTGTGACAGCACTCACTGACCATCTCTGCCATGTCCTGGCCAACTTCAGCATCTTGGGCCATGTCAAGCTTTGCTTGCCCTTACTCTGCAAGAGCTTCAGCACAGCCTGGGATGCTGCCAAACAATGGAAATATTCCAACTCTCATCCGTCACTGCAAAGTGACCTCCTTGGCTGGTGATGGTGGGGAGGCACTCGGCCTCAGCAAGGACTTTAGGAAGACACCATCTCTGTCACCAAGTGTTAAGAGCCAGGACCCCTTTTTACAACACTTAGCAGGATTCTGGCATTCCACACTCTGCACCCTATACTTGTCCCACCCCACCACTAAGCAATGCTCATTCTCCCTCGGGGCTTCTCATCATGAATGCATCACCCAGCACAGGGCACAGGGCAAGATACCTTGCATCATTTTTTTAAATTAACAATTCTAGATGACTTTTGCTCCCACTGTAAGTCACATCCAGACCTCCACAGCAATAAAAACTGGATGCTCCCATAGCATTTTTCAGATCAGTTGTACGTTTGTGGCATCCCCCAAGAACCATCAAAGGCTTTCCCAGGCAAGTTTTGATTTTTGACTTTACATAGCCAAGACACTCAGCACCCTCCTTGGTTCCATTCACTAACCCAACCTCTTCTTGGGTTTGGTCCTGATTGTGAGCCCTTCAAACTGTGTTTATGGTGCTCTGCCCATTTAGGAGGCAGCAGCACAACTCTCTCAAGAGAGAGAAGTGCTGCTCCATTTCGTATTTGCACCAAAGCTGGTGCAAGGAAACACTTTTTACTGAGACGGGTGTCTAAGCATTTTCCAGTTCTAAAAATAAAAGGTTTGACATTGAGCCCTTGCATGGATGAAATGCTCAGAAATAGGATGGCCTTCCCCTGAGCAAGAATTCCCTCCAACACAGAAGCTTAAAGGATCTGAGCCCATCACCAGCACCTTCACCGTGCTGAGCATGGTGCTGGTATCCACAGCACAGCTGCTCCTGCTTAAAGGAGAATCATTTTTTGGCCACAAACTCCCATGCTGATTTCCAAAGCCCCCTTTCTCCAGTGTAAAGCTGTTTTCAGGCACAGGCTGTACAGGGGAGCAATGTTTGTGTTTGGTGGAAATCGGTGCATATCGTCAGGAGGGGGCAAAACGCCCAAAACATTCAGCTAAAAGACTTTAAACTATTGATTGCCTTTTCTTCATCCATCTACACTCCAAACAGCAGCCCAAAAGGGGATGGGAACAGGACCCTTTCCATGATGCAGCTGCCAGGAGGAGCCTGACTCATCACTAGAGCATCACAAGAGCTGAGATTCTCAGCGTAAGCAAATCTCAAAGACTTGGGTTTATAAATACACCCACCAAATCCTGAATTACCCCCAATCCTCCTTCCTCTTCCCAGAAATCCTGTTAAACTCTATGAACCCAACAAAGAGTGTTTTGTGTCTCCATACCTTGCTTGGGCTACCTGAAGGCCACCAGCACACTGCCCCTGATGCCATGAGGAGCTGGCTGCAGCCACAAGCTCTCTGCTCACTCCAGCAAAGCCCCATCTGCCAGCATCATCAAAAACCCCGTGCTTGCCTAAAATGTGTCACCTCCTCTTTCTATTCTTTCCTTTTATTGTGGCATTTGTCACATCCTGAAGCATACAGCTGGGCCCGCTGTCTCGCAAGAAAACATTTTGCTCTGCTCAAGGGTAGATGAGCCTCAAGGGCTTGATGGCCACATCCAGGGTGCAGCAAGAAAAATTAGACCAGTTTATTCACAGAGCCAGTGAGGGAAAGACATAGTTTCACGAATTTGTAACACGCCAGAAAAGCCCTCCTTTTTCCACTTTAAACTTACACCTATCAAGAGCAGAAAAAGTGTTGGGAGAGGCTTTTTTGTATGTGTCTGCATGGGGCTCCCACCTGGAGGTGTTGATGCTATTCGGCGAAAAGAGCAACAACCTCCATCGTGCTGTGAGAGCACCATGGCCTGGCTTGCCTGTCACCTCTCCAGCACACGAGTGAGGTCCCTGCCAAGGGAAGCACACACGCTGCTGACTCTGTAATCCAGTTTTCGGGGGGAAGAGCGTGGTGCACAGCAGGGTGAGACGGGATCTGTCTTAACGCTCTCCAGCTGAAATCAATCCTCAGAGCAGCGCTGCTCGCTTTGGCAAGCCAGCAAAAATCTGGAGCAGGGGATGGTTGATGGTCCATCCCAGGCCATGGAGACAAGCTTGGATCCAAGGGGAAGGCTGAGGGCTCGCAGCATCTATCTAACCCCACACAGCCCTGGATCCCCTGTGGTGCACGGCTCAGTGCACATATTAATCTAACCAGAGAAGACGCTGCAGCAGCAAAACTTTGTTTTGTTTTTGAGGATTAAAAACCAAACCTTGCTGAAGTTTCCCAGCCATGTGGATAGTGAGCAGCACAGTAACACTGGAGGTCACGAGTTCTCCACTAAAAGAGTAAATTTGATCAGTGACAAGCTGAGCACGGGCGCCAGATCCTCCAAACCACTACAGACCACTTCCTACAGGAACTCCAGCAGATCAGTTCAGGCAAATACCATTTATTTCAGGAACAAGGACAACAACATGGAGCCACAGAAAAGACCCACTTTGCAAACCTATATAAATATATATATATATTTCTTGATACTCACTAGGGTGCTGAATGACCCAATTTTACAGACACACATATCCCGCTTTCCCAGAAGCCAGGCGGATTCATGGTCTTTTTTTCACAGAATTGAACCATAAAAGTGGGGTGGGTTGGCAGTGGTGGGAAGAAGAAACAGTTTTCAAGCCACATATTGCTCCCTCAAATGTACTGCACGATTAGCATCCTGAAACCCAGGCACAACACTTGTCCAAGCCCAAGAGACGGCAGAGGGAGGCAGAGGTGGCAAGGGGGGGCTCTCCAGGAAGGATGCTGGGGCATTCCCCTGACCTCCCTGTGTCCCAGCCCAGTTTTAAAAGGCAACACAGAAAAAGAAAAACCAGCAGAAAGGAAAGGCGGTGCGAGGGGCCGCCCGCCCCGGTGCTCCCCTCACCCCGCTCTTGTTTTGGGGCGGCAGCTGTCGGTGCTGCATTGTGGTGGGGCTCAAAGGGGCAGAGACGGCCCTTTCAGAGCCGAGGTTACATGCAGGGAGGGATTAGCACCAACCCGGGGCTCTCCTGAAAGCCTGAAGCCTTGCAGGGAAGAGCCTCCCAGAACTTGTACTTTGCCATTTGAACCTGGTCTCTCAGCCAGCCTTTGAGGGTGGCGGGGCTGAGTGATGCTAAGCCTTGTCCAGGCAGCCCTCAAGGACAAAACCAGTTAAGAGAGAGGGATGCAAGACCCGCTGGGCAGCTCAGGGGGCTCCCCTACAGCCTCGCTGAGCATCCCGGGGGGAGCATCCTCCTCCATCCTGGCTCCATCCCTACCACCCAGCACAGAGCACCAATCCAGCCCCACTCCATTTCCATCGCTGGTTTTGGCCCCAGCTGGGGGAAAACTGCTCATTCAAAGCACAACACACCTCCAGAAGGTGCTAATACCAGCTGTAAAGCCCAGCCCAGACATCACAAGTTCTGACTACTCCCTTTGACGATGCAAATGCTGTTAATACAAACTCAGCAGCCTGGCAAGCGGGGAGAGAGGAGTTGTATTTCCCACTGGAGGAGGATATTTGTTTGCCAATTAGCCTTTTCCTGGAGAACAATAGTTCAATCAACAACCTTCCTTTATTTTAATTCCTCCCCTTTTTTCATCCCTGCTCCTCCAATGAATATTTGGGCTGTGACTGTGATTTATCGTATGCAAACCCTCACTGCTGTGCTTTCCATTTCACTGCTCCCCATCTCAGCGGTAATCGCTGGGGTGAGACACGCTGAAGGCAGGCAGGTTTTTTTCCTCTTTTAAAGCCTCTTAATTTGGCTTCACAAAGTGGAGTTTCCAAGCTGCTCAGCAGCAGATGCTTCCAGTCCATCAGCACAGCAACATCTGCAATGGAGCCACCACCAGGACAAGGAGCTACTGTCTGAGTCCCAGAGGGCTTTTTTTGGGTGGTCTTTGAAGACTTTTAGCACTATCCATGCTTAAGGTGAGGCTACTGGAACCCCAGGTGTTCAGGCATTTTGTGGTGTGTAGCAAGCTGGTTTCTTTCTCTCTCAAAATGGAAACTGGAGGGAGGCTGCTGTAAACAGGAGTCCTTCCCAGCAGGGACCCTGATGGCTAAATATCATTAAACTTCAAGATATCATTAAACTTCTCATACAGAAGGTGCCCA
This sequence comes from Monarcha castaneiventris obscurior, assembly GCA_026261815.1. Classification (NCBI taxonomy): domain Eukaryota; kingdom Metazoa; phylum Chordata; class Aves; order Passeriformes; family Monarchidae; genus Monarcha; species Monarcha castaneiventris. The sequence continues at coordinate 5,054,540 of JAMPIT010000894.1, read as the reverse complement.
GAGCAAACAAAACACACTTGTCAGATCTCTCAGCTGACAGATACCCATCTGCAATGCTGATTTCCTGTTAAAGGTTTTTAAATTCTGACGTTAATCCAGAGTGATTTTCCCCCCTAAAGTACAAACCTGGGGTTGAGAACTCCTTGATAAATACGTCTAATGGCAGAAAAGGCCCGCTGGCCACTTCTCCTTCCAGTCTGACACTAATACCTCCTTGTGCTCCAGCAGATGAACACCGAAAAACAGTGTATGTGAGCTCACATCAGGCACAATGTGATCCCAACAGCTCCAACATGATGCCTGCTCCCACCCAGCCTGGCAAAAACCAGCAACTTTTATCACGTTTCACGGAAAGACTGTTTGCATTTGAACAAAAGAAAAAAAATCAGGCAAGCACAGAAAGTGAGACTAACGGGAAGGCAGGATCATAATTTTTTTATGTGGCTACAACACAATGTAGCTCATGGCAAAAGCCCTGCTTTGACCGGGATGGATCTGCACCATCCCGAGCCACAGGGCAGCAGGACTCGATTTTCCAGGACAGCTGCTCAAACCCACCACCTGCAATTCAGAGGAACTGTCTTAATGTGGGCACGTGGTTTTAATTGCCTAATTCTCCGGCCTCTCACCGAGGGGAGGGAGCCTTGGACAACGCTGCCAGGGATGGACCAAAGGCAGATCCCCCTTCCCCAGCTGGAGATCCAGAGGGGAATGTCAGTCCCGTGGAGGTCCCGAGGGGATGCATTTAAAAATCAATAGAGGCTATTTTAATGCTTAATCCAGGAAAGTATCAGCATCAGCAGCGTCAATACAAACCGAATTTAAACACACTGAGTACATGCACAGGATTGTTAGTTTTTCCTCTGTGCATCGATTTAACCAAATCCGGTTTTCCCCAGGGAGCTTGGAATCCAAACAAGGCATCCACAGCATCTCTAGTGCTTCAGGCACCCTGCCTGCCTTCATCTCTATATACTGCTCAAAAAATGAACCTCTTCACCCCACTTAAGCAAACAGTTCAGTGAGGAAACCCCCTGGAAGGGCAATATCACAGCAACAGTGGTCACATCCCTGCCACAGCTACAAATGGATTTCTCTTCTTCGCAGGCTTTCACACTATACCCAGCACAAATTGCAACGCAAGCTTCCCATCCCTGAAGATATTTATACAATCATCTCCCTTTTCATTAAAAAAATTTTAAAAAAGCCTAGCAACTGCAAATAACTGCTTTGAAAAAGTGACCCAAGGGGATCCTGAGAGGCTCAGACACCCTGAGAGAACGTAGCTGTGCTTCATCTTTTTAAAGTTAAATCTCATTGGCAGCAGGAGGGCAGGCTGGGTGCTGATGGATCTGGGACTCACCACACTTGAGACGTGCCCAGGAGCACAAATGAACCTTCCCCGAGGCCACTGCAGGCACGGCGTGGGCTCGGAGAGCCACAGGGTCACCCACTCCTGGCTGGGCTGCAGCACCAAACCCCAACATCCCCCCGCTCCCTGCAGAGATGCTCCCACACCGCCACTTCACCTGCCTTCCTCAAACCAGTCCTGCCCCTTTCCAAGCTGGTTTTGGCTGGACAACTTAATTTTCTTTGGGTTTGTGCTGGAAACAAGTGTTGCTAATGCAGAGCTGGTTTAGTTATTGCTGCGCAGCGCTTGCACAGAGTCAAAGTCTTTGCTGCTCCAGCAGCGAAGGAGCTGGGGGTGCACAAGGAGCTGGGGGGACACACAGCCAGGACAGCTGACCCCAACTGATCCCAACTGACCAAAGGGCTATTCCAGAGCACGTGGAGTCATGCTCAGCATGTCAGTCTGGGAGACGCCTTTGGAGTGATGGCATTTTTACTTCTCCCCATCAACACCAGCCTGGTTTACCCACAATCCAAACCAATGGAGAACTTCACACTTAGAGGCGAGTCCTGGGGGTGGCTGGGTCTTGCAGAGCTCTTCACATCTGCCAACCTGGGCACGGCTTCAGGTGCATGGGTGATCAGTGACTTGTGGCTTTCCTTCAAAGCTCCCCTCCTTTCATGGCTTCAGGGCGCTGCATTTGACTGACACCAGGTCTACCCAGCTCTCAGGTGAGAAAATACATCCAAACACCCAGAAACGCGCTCCCATTCCCTCAGCAGCTTTTGGAACACCTCTATCAGCAGAAGTGGCAAAGGAGTTGGTTGACAGAGGCCACTCAGAGGTGCATCTCTGCATTCACCAGATTGTCAGGTCTTCCAACACAGCCCAGAAAACACCGTGGATAACAAAGTGGGGCCCAGCAGCTCTAACCAAGCTTGAAACACCATGACCTCCATCTCAAACCCTTTCCGAGAACAGAAAGCCTGCAGCTTTGCTGCCCCAACACTGCCCTAAACCTTTCCCCCCCATGTATGACCTCTGCATCCTTTTACCCCAAATTAACACTGCAGTCTGGATGGCCTAAACACATGGTAATGACATAAAGAGAAATTGACCCTCGATCATCCACAGTCTTATGAGTGTCCACGGGGAAAGGAAATTAAATGGCTTTTGGATAACAAACATTTGCAGCATTTTCCATCACAAGACCTGTAACATTGAAGCGAAAGCTTGAAGAAGCTGCAAATTGGACATAGATTCCTGAAATATTCACATTCACTCCCCTACTGCCAGAATTGTCAGAGAAAGAGAAAGCATCCTGAAATAATTGCCTGTCCAGGCAAAAACTTTCAAAACCCCATTAATGCAGACTTTTAGAGCTGGCAAGAGCTACCCATCCCCATCGACTGCAACATGAGCCGTGAGAGCAGGCGGGGAGGAGAAAAAGCATCTTCCAGGCAATCTCAGGCATTTTTTTCCCAGCTGAGTGCCTAGTGAGAAGAGCAACCCATGCATCAACAGGAGCACTTGACGCATGCCAGCGCTTTCTAAATTCACTTTCAGTAGATTTACCAACACGTTCTGTGGAAAAGGAATTCATGCTATGCAAATCCAGCCTCAGACTGCTCCCTGCCTAATCTAGCTTTAGATTCAAATGCTTATTACCATGGCGTCTAATCGGGTCATGTGTAATAGACAGGTTTAGTTTGGGCTCCCAGGACTTCAGCTGTGTTCTTACTAAGGCACTGAATGGAGAAAGAAAAAAAGAAACAAAGAGAAAAAAAAAAATCCCAACACTGTGAAGAATTCAGGTTGTGGTGGAAACCAGGCCTGGAAAGACGCATTGACACCTACGAGTAAAAGCCAGGCTGATATGCAAACATTTGGCAGCTCACCAAGAACACACTGAATGTCAAGTCCTGTTTGCACCCCATCATATCCCTGCAGGGAAGCTGGTGGCTGGTCTTTCAGGGTCTCTCCCTTCCCCCTGAGACAAGGTGATGAAAGGATCTCACACCCACGTAGGACCCATCTACCAGCAGCACCAAGCCCAGCTGGTCACACCATAACCTCCAGATTACCTCATAGATGCTCTGAGCACCCACACCAGGACCTCCAGAGCCTGGGTAACATGTGCCAGCCAGGGGCTGTTGCTGGTTTAGGGAGGAATGGGGTACATTAGGGTCTGCAGCAGGACACGGAGACCATGGGAATGTCATTCCCAGAGGCAACCACCTCCCTGTTTGCTGGTACCAGTCACACAGCTCTGACCAAGGCAACCCCTGTCCTAATCTGCACCAGGCAAAATGATTCATTCAGCTTCTGAGTTTGTGAAGTACATTTGTTCTGCTCAAATCAACCCTGGTACCTCCAGGACACAACCCAGATGCCAACCTCTTGCCTCCAACAAGCAGCTGCAGCTCAGCCACTGGGCACCAGAAATAACCCAGGGGCAGGGACACAGGACCTCCCACTCAGGATTCTCCTCTCCATCTGCTGCTCACCTGCCAAACTGTGCTTTCCTGCGACAGAGCATGGTGAGGTTTCCAACACCACTGTCCAGCTCCCACCTTCAGGATGCTGAATCCCAGCAGCTTGGCCTCCCCTGCCTCCACAATGCCAAACAGCACACGGACTGGCAGCCTGTCCAGCAAAAGGTCAGGACATCCAAATGTTGCTACCAGCTTCTAAAGAACCTACAAGATGGTGCTGACCCTGTTATGCTACCAAAACTACATTTGGTGGGGTGAGCAGCACTAGGAATACCAACAGGAACTAAAAGGTTTCCTTCTGTGAATCTCAGCAACATAAGCCACTTTTATAGTGAGGCTGCAGGACGAACTTACATTTATTAAACATCAGAGAATTCACCGAGGCAAACATCCCCCCGGCAACACCTACATGTCTGTGCAGAGACCCACAGCGTGGGCTCTCTGGTGTCTCATAACGTGGCAAATCCAACTAAAGCACTCTTTATGGCTTGGATGTTCATAACATTTATGTGTATTCCCTGGTGTCTAGTGCAGGCTGAGGTTTCATTGCATCCCTTAATAAAAAATCTCTGCAACACCCTTCTAACTTGATGCCTGTTTTGACAAAAATTGCAGCAGCTTCACAGATTTGAGATGAAAAACCAATCTGAAAGAAAGGACAAAACCAGGAAATGGGCTTCATGAATTGTCAGTGACAGGAGGAGGAGCAGACAGACAGAGTTTGAAGCTTCCTTTCATTAGGAAACTAAAATCATGGGTTAACTTTCATCAATGCACGTTATTACTGAGCAGAGTGAGGCAGCTGATATTCTGCCACTTAGGCACATGTGCTCTATGCTTCATCACTGACTGAATTAATAATCAAATGCTTTGAAAGGAGAAGGAAAAAAACCCAGAGAAACCGGAGGCTGCAGCTCACAGTGTTCTCATCACCCTGTTCAAAGACCAAGCCAGATTTACCAGTGCCTGCCTCACTGCCCGGCTGTGCTGGTGTCAGGCCAGGCTCTCCCTCCAGCACCTTCCCAGCTCACAGCTGCACCTGGAGCTGGTCTGGGGCACTTTTCACCTTGCTCCTGTAGCCAAAACAACCAGCAGGGATGGTTAAACCAGATGGAAAGACCCCTGTTCCCATGCAGCCCAGCCTGCGGCACAGAAGGAAGAAACTTTGCGAGACTCCCTGCCTGAGGATACGGATGGGGAAGCTTATGGAGGAGCCCTTCCCAGCACCAAAGGAGCCATGCAAACAGTATTTACCAGGTCACAGGTACCAAATACCCCAGCAAAGTCATGCTCACTTATGAGCCAAAAATGAAGAACTCACGTTCCTGTATTTACAGCCACTACCACTTCTACAGCAGTCTCCAGGACAGGGTCATTCCCAGTGATGACTGAGAGGAAGTCCTAGTGAAGAGATCCATGGCAGAGAGACTCATGGATAACCCACACACAAGTGAAAAAATATTTCCAAGCCTCAGAAGCCGCATTGCTGGAGCTGAGGATAACACACAGGCAGAGAGCATGGTTTGCTTATGATAAGCCAGGATGACAACCCAGTGGAAATGTAAAAATAATTTAATGAATAAGTATATTTAGATTTATAATCCCACAGCAGCTTTATTTATAGAGATGCCAATCACTTTTACACAGATATAAAATTGGCTGGCAGAATGCCTTAGACTATATCCAGAAACCCATCTGTAACAAATCTAAGCCGTGATCTCTCCGCATACGTTTGGCCAAACAAGAACGCTGATGCCAGTCATCCTCACTTTAAACGCGCAGATGGGCTGAGGGGGGCTCGCCCAGCCTTCCCCACAGCCAAAGGCAGATGAATTCCCCTATCACCTTCTGCAAACTGGTTGGGAAAAGGAGCAGATGAAGGAAAACCAGTCACCATCTGGGCTGTGTGGATTCCAACACCAATGCAGTGTTGGCTGCAGAGCAAACCTGCATCCAGCTGGCTACAGGTGAACCTCTTTCAGAACCTCTCATCACTGAAACAGGGAGCTGTAAGCAAGGAAAAAAAAAACTCCATAGAGCTCTGGAGCACCTTTAAAAGGTGGGGGCATTAAACTAGGGCTCTTGTGTATGTTTTTCTTGATTCATCGCTCAAGACACAAAGCTGGGACAGAGGAAGATGCAAGAGAAATTAACTGGAAGTCATCACTTGGCTCGATCTCAAAGAAGATGAGGATTTCTAGTGATCCTTGCCCAGGATCTCACAACTTTATCTAAACCTGCAGATGCCAAGGGGAGAGGTTGCTTTGGATTTCCAGAGGGCTGGTGACCACCTGGAAAACTGAAAACTCAGGACTAATTCACAAGAAACAAAGAAAAACCTGCTCTTCATCCCAGTGGGACTTCTGAGGACTGGCTGTCTCAGAAATGGGGCAAAACAGGGATGGCTCCATGTCAAATACAGACTGTGGGTAACTGCAATTCATCCATAAAGCTTTCAGTATATTGGCAAATGCCAAGGTGGAAAAGGTTTCTCTGGAATATTACTTTGAATAGCTCTGGGAACAAACCCAGCATTAATTTTCAACACTTATTTAGCAAATGATTTGAATAAACTGCGGAAGGCTCGTGCACACATACTGACAGCATTATTTGGTAGATTTCTGCCTCTGCTCCTGAGATAATTTATGACAAAACAACTCCCAGCAAAGACAATCACTTTCCAGACCAATGAGTGTATTCAACTACCCTTGGGGACAAGGTAACCTCTCAAGATCCCTTCCAGCACAATTTTAGTACCATTTTACACCACAAACTGTTTTCACGCTGGCATTTGCTCTGATTTATCCCTGGAAATAAGTTTGTCTAAAAGAACAATTGATGGAAAGAAAAAACAGAAACCCAACAGCAGTTTTCTCGCTCAAGGACAAAGCAAAGTAAAACAACCAAGCACAGAGCTATGGCATCCTCGATCCAAGTGTTTTCCAAAACATTTCCAAATGTTTCTCAAAGCTTCCAGATGAAGCTTTCATAACTAGGCTGCAGGCCCTCCAAAGCCTCGGGCATTGAGCGTGGCATCATGGTGTGCTGCAGCAGAGATGCCAAGGAGATGGCTGGTGGCGACTTTGCCAATGACACACCTGCCAAAACACACCCAAGAGCCCTGCGCAGAAAACACAGTGTTTCGAAGAAAAACTGCCCCTGCTTCCTCCACAGGGCATATTCCAATGTGACACCTCCTCAAGTGCTGTGTCCAGTTCTGGGCCCCTCACAGCAAGGACACTGAGGGGCTGGAGTGTGTCCAGGGAAGGGAAGGGAGCTGGAGAAGGGTCTGGAGAACAAGGCTGATGAGGAGTGGCTGAGGGAGCTGGAGGGACTCAGCCTGGAGAAAAGGAGGCTCAGGGGGGACCTTCTCACTCTAAAACTCCCAGACAGGAGGTGGAGCCAGGTGGGACTCAGGCTCTGCTCCCAGGGAACGGGACAGGACAAAAGGACATGGCCTCAAGCTGTGCCAGGGGAGGTTCAGGTTGGACATCAGGAAGGATTTCTTCACTGAAAGGGTTGTTAAGCACTGGCACAGACTGCCCAGGGCAGTGGTGGAGTCACCGTTCCTGGAGGTGTCCGAGAAACAACTGGGTGTGGCACTCAGTGCTCTGGTTTAGTTGACAAGGTGGTGTCTGATCAAAAGCTGGACTCGATGATCTTTGAGGTCTTTTCCAGCTTTAATGATTCCATAAATACAGGTGGCCAGATGTCCTCACCTTCACGGCAGGCTTTTGGGTTTATTCCAAGCAGCTTAGGAAGATCCTCCCCTGCCTCTCTTTTGGAATTACAAAAACTAATTAAATAATACAGTAATTCAGTAAAATAATAAAAAAAATACTTTAAAACCCACTTCTGGAATGGTAAGGAGACAAAACCATACATTTTCTACACTTAAGCTAAAAATGCTGAATGTCCACACACCATCAAACGTGGATGTTTATGGTTATTACAGAGAGAAAACTGAGACAGTTGAGGGAGATGCTGGTCTGAGCAGCTGACCACAAGCACAGCAGCCAAAAGATGAGCCCTGAGGTCTCAGCAGCGCTCAGCTGCAGGAACTGACCGCTCTGGGGAGTGGGGACTGGCACACAGCTGGTCCCCATCCTCAGCCTCCTCTCCCCACTGCTGACACGACTTCCATCCGCGCCGACGGCCTCATCGGAAACAGCGGCGCCTGTAAAGCTGGGTCTGAGTCCTTCAAAGTCCAGAGCTCATCTCCACCTCTTTCAACATGCTCCTGGACACAATCAAAGCCCCTCCTATCAACTGTACATGGGCTTTGGATTAGACCTTTTGTAGAGTAGGGAAAAAAAAAAGAGCCTTTCTTGGGGATGATAAAGTCTAGACACTACAATATATTTTCCAGCTGATGCAGCAAACCTAAAAAGCCCTCCCTTGATCTCGGACTGTCACGATCAAAGCCATTATCCCATTCAGAGCCCTTCTGAAACTTTAGCTTCCAAATGTGCAAGTTATTTTTAAAATCTAAACCAGGCCAAGCCTCTTGTTTGGAGTTTTATGAGGAAAACGGGGTGTGCTCCTCCCAAACCTTCCCCCACCACGTCTGGAAGTGGCTGGTGGGCATATGGTGGAGGACAAGAGCAGGCAGGGAGCCCCATGTCTGGGGACACCTCAGTGGCACCTGGTGGCCACGATGTGCTTGCATGGGGGGACACAAATGAACCCCCCGAGGTGAATATAGTGTGGGGAATATTCCTCATCCTTTACTGAGACAGAGTTTTTGGAGAGCGAACATCCCCATCCTCAGGATTTGTGGCTGCCTTTGGCACCCCCTGTCACAGAGCATGTTACTCTGGAGACAAAGAAAAGGAAACAGCTTGAGATACTTTCTTTTTCTACAGGAATTAAATAAAACCAAGCACTATGAATTTCCTTTACCAGGTAGCAGGATGGTCAAGGGCACAAACAACATCCAGCTCTGCACCAAGGGACAACCAGCGAAATAAGGTACCCGAAATCATTCTCCAGTCTCTTGCAGCAGTGTTTCAGCTGGCTGAAAGGAAAGAAGAAATACACAGCCCTGCAAAAGAATAGGAAAGCCAAAGGGGCATCACCTCTACCTTAAGTGGGATGCTCAAGGAGCAGTGGTGGAAGACCAGCCAGCTCATTCCAGAGCAGCTGGTGCTGTGTGATGAACAGCAGAGCTCCTGGCATGCCGTGGCCTCTGTGGGACAGGGAACCTGTGGTCAGCCCCAATCTACAAAGCTCACAGTGTCCACACTGGAGAAAACCAAAGGATGTATGGTCTGGAGTGATAAGGAGCTTGGGGAGAACTGGAAGCGCTTTTTGAAAGCAGGTGACCACCACACTTCCCCTCCCATGTCCTAGGGTGGACTTTTAATGGGGATATTCTTAAGAGAGAGATGGGGACGGGACTCACTGCAGAAAGCAGAGAACTCCTCAGAGCATTGACATGCTCCAAAGCTATTTAAAAGCCAAATGAGTCTCCCTAGTGAACACTTAATTTAACTAAGCAACTTCTAAAGCACCAGGCAAATGAACCATGTCATCTCCTTTTCCTCCCAGCATCCGTCTGCACCACTCTGTCATCTCCCTTCCCCTCTGTGCTTTCACCCTTCTCAACTCCCAGCTCTGCTCCTCCTCCCCACCTCTCCCTCTGCCCAAACCAAGCAGAGCTGTGAAAGGCTGAGTGAAGCAGGCAGGCACGCACCAGGAGGATGGGGATTAGACACCTGCCACCCCCTCCAGCATCCCTCACTGTCGCTGGAGGGACCGTGCCGGGCAGGAGCAATGGCTGTGCTGCACATCACACATTCCCAGTGCTTCAGGAGGTGTTGTCTGAACCGCCACCAGCTTTCCAGCTGGGTAAACATCCAGGAAAAAATCAGGTTGACAAGCTTTCTTACGAGTATTTCCATCAAATCAGACTTTTCCCACCTCCACGCACACCGGAGCAGAAAGAGAGAAGGCCACTGGCAACGCGGTGCTGGTTGTGACAGTCACCACATCAGCCCCAGAGGATTTGCTACCATCTCTCCAAATTGTTACTCTGGAGCTGGGACAGGATGTGGGGAATGCCCAGCTTCAGCTCTGCCACAGCCCCATCACCGTTGCTCATCTTTATTCTTCCCAACAAACGCAAAGGGAAGATGGACTTCAACCTGAACCTTCACGCAGGCAATTTTCCCTGGGTCTACTGAAGCCACCAAAGCCCTCCAGATTCCTTTGGTCCCACCTTGTCCTCATCCATGCCCCCTCCCTCTCATGAGCTTCTCCCAGGGAAGAACAAAGCCCAGCTGCACATCCACAACCCCGAGAAGGGCTAACACAAAGCTACCAACCTCAAAAATTTATGGTCCCTCTCACACAGGAAAGCAGAGAAACTGATGGCAAAGGCTGCTTCTGGATTTAAAAGGATCTAAAGCCATCAGGGAAGCAGTGTGCGCCCCAAACCCTCACTCCAAGGGTTTGCACATTGGACATGATAAAAGAGGCAGCAAAGGCAGCTGACAAGGCAGCACCTCAGAACCCAACCCTACCACCCCTGCTCAGGAAGAGAGAGAAACCAAGGAGAAAAAAGGAAATTGTCCAGCCCCACGCTGCCATCAGAACAGGGCCACTCATCTGCTCTGGGTGACAAGCACTGAAGGGAAAACATCACGCGATTCACTCAGGCGCCAGGCACGAAACCAGGGCTGGGTTCAGCACCTCACTGCTCTCCCTGCGAGGCTTCTCAGCCATCCCACCCTCCTCTGCAGTGACCTCCTGTGTCTTTCTCACCTCCTGTGTTAGAGATGGGAAATGTATGCATTAACAGCCCCCCTTCCCAAACCAAACATGCAAATACAGGCTGAAAAACAGCTGATTCCCAATCCTGCCCAACTTACAGTGGTAACTTATTTCCAGACAGAGCTGTGATTTTTATAAGGGATACCACTGGGTTAAGGAGTCAAAGCCGTAACTGTATGAGTGAAAGCAAAAGCCTTTCATTCCTGTAAGGCCATTTTTTTTCCCCCTGCTCCTGAAATGACAGGGAGCAACACAGCTCTTGCCAGTTTAGCGGGGTGAAGGCTTGGCTGAAAGCAGCCTCATTAAACTGGCTGGGTCGTTCAGCGCCAATCCAAACACTCAGTCCTCTGATCACCGCATGACGGGCTGGGAACCACAGGCAACTCACAATTAAACCCGTGACAATCAGGAAAAATCTGTACACCCCCCCCCCCCAAGCAGAATCCACCAACAGCATCCCCACCCTCCCTGCTTTCATTTATTTATTTATTTTTTATTTACTTACATAAGCCGCATGACAGATAACTTGGAGGAAATCAGATGCTCTAATGATTAAGCGACACTTAGGCAGCCCTCTGGAAGATAAATACGCCCTTTGGTAACCCTGCAACAGAAACAGAAGGTACAAACAGACAGTAACTAATTATTCTGATTAAATCCTGGAAGACCTGAAATACTCGACTGCAGCAGAACAAAGCCAGCGTGCGCAGGGGCTGCTCGTAAAAAAAATAAGTCACACCCTTTTTTTTAAAGAATTCACCCAAATAAACCCAAGTGCTTCTGTGTTGTTTTTGTGTTTGTGTTTGTGTTTCTTAAGGTCTGGGCAGCTGATAGGAAATCTCTGCCATACCCTGGAGGGATCCCATCGCCTTCAGCTAAAATTAGACTTCAAGGGAAGCGGGCGAAGGCGGCGTCTCCAACCCACCACGCACTCGAAGAGCGGCGCGTGGGGGTTTTCCTCCCTTCCCATCGAAACCAAACACAGAAGGGTTTTGGATTAAAAGAAACTAAGGAAAATAAATAAATAAGGTGTGCTACTAAGGAGAAAGGTGGGGAGAGCAGGTCTACCCCGCTGCTAGGCTGTGAGGGATCTGAGCCAGGAATGAGACGTGGGCAGGTGGGGATGCAGCTGGGTCACGGGGACTGGGCAGGATGCGATGGGATGCTCAGTGCAGCAGTGAGAGGGACTTGCAAAGCCCACCAGCAGCTCATCCACCATCGTGGATGCAGAGTAAGACACCTGCTTTATTGTGGCCCAAGACACCAGTGCCAGAAGCCTCTGTTACAGCCCATGTTGCAGACCAAGACAAGGGGATGTGCTCAGCAGACATTCCTGTACTCTCCTTGCCTTGGAGGAAAATCATAATTTCCCTCCGCCCCTTCCCTCTGCCCTCCCCCCACCACACTAAATGCCAGCAGAGCTCAGGGGAATATTTAATCTCAAACCTCAGTAATCAATCAGTTCACCCTCACGCATGAGAAAGAGTCACAGCGGTAAGCACCAAATCCCATTTCCATCCAGCAATACGACGGTTTAATGACGTACATAACGTTTCCCTTTTAACATAAATCCTGAAGACATTCAGGCAGCCCCCAGGTTGTGGGTGGGGAAGGACACGGTGGCAGGGAAGAACATGGGGAAGGGGTGGAAGAAAGGGAGGAGAAAGCATTATGGCAATTATTTTAAATTACAACTTTATATGGCTGCTCCACTTTGTCGTTGGCACAGCCACGCTTTGACCTTGCGTTTGCTGTCCCAGAGGATGGGCAACAAGCCCAACATCCAGCCCTGCCACCAGAAGCTGCATCTGTTTCATTCCAACACACCAGTAAACATGGGGAAAAGGGCATGGAAAATGCAAGATGGGCACACAAGAAAAGGCCTGCCCAGGCCGTGATACAAATAATAGCAGGGGAGCCTCTGCACTGCTGCTGCCAAACTTACTCCAAAGCCTGCTCACTTCAAAGGGAGCCTTCCTAGCTGGGTCTGAGCAGGTTTGGGATCACTCCCTGCCAACACCTGTTATTTCCAGGTGCAAGAATGGCTGGACCAGCAGGATCATCACACAGCTGCCAGTGCAACAGGTAGGCAGCTGTGAGCTACATCCCTCCTTCGCCCAACCAGACCAGCCCCAAGGGGCACAGCTCACCAACGGCCACGTTGAAATATATACATATTGTTTTTAAATATAAACACATGCGCAGACTTTTCTAATATATAGGAACAAAAGAGGGGACACCCCGCTGAAACCCCATGTGCAGCTCCACTGCTCCCACAGCAACGAAGGAAATGAGAAGCAGAGACCAGGCACGCACCCGCTCGCCACAGCGTGTTCTGGCTCTGGGAACGTTTCTGGATTCTCCAGCTTGAGCTCTGACCTCCAAGACATATAAAATGGTTTCAGAGACACTCTGGAGGAGAAGTGGAGGGGTCCCTGGGAGCTTGGCCAGGCAGGTGGAATGGGATGGAGAGATGGGCTCCAGGTGCTCATGGATCCCCACGAGCTGACCCAGTCCATGCCCCACCAGCTCACAGGCCTTCAAAGCACCCATTGTGCACAAGAGGCCAGGAACAACCCCAAACACCCAGTGCACTGCAGAAAGCAAGGTCCCCTCATCCATCCATGGCCACAGTTGCAGCCTCACCAGACCACAGTGCTCAGACAAAGCAAGGGAAACAAGCTCAGGACTGGGGGATTTGGGGTTACCTTTGACTTCTCTATGTGTAGCAGAGCTGTGTTTCTGAACCCTCTTTTTCCAGGCAGATCCAGTGGCAGGCTTTGTAAAAGCATGCGCATTGCTTCCAAAGGGCTCATAAAAGCAGCTTTTGGAAGGGGAGGTGGCACAGAGCAACAGGAATTTTTCAATTCCTCTTGAGAGGAAGCATCACTCAGAAACCTGCAAGAAAAACCTACCTGTAACCCAGATTTCCGCACTGTGTCTTCCTTCAAAGGCCAGTGTTCCCACCCCCTTTTTTTTTTTTTGGCTTCTATTTTGCCAAGATCTGTAAGATCAGGGAATGCTTGGCACAACGGACTAAGCCCTCAAACTCCACACAGAGGGAAACGATTGCTCTTACACCCTCCCTGAACTCTGTAGCCCACACCAGGAGGTACACAATTAACAGGGATCAGGCACCATCAGATGCTTGCAGCATGTTCCCAGAGGATCCAGCTGTATCCCCATTCTCTCCCAAAGAGCAGAACTTCACAGTGCAATTCAGGACAGAGATACTCCGTGCAGTATCTAGAGCAAATTAAACCTCCCAGGCACAGCAGCAAGCATGGATTTATTGATTCATGGAAAATGTCCTTATAAATTACTTCATTCAGATCAACGGGACAAGACAAAACGAGGACTCTCCTCGGCAGTGAGAGGTTGCACCACTATCGTTCCAGTCCCACTTTCCAGAAGAAATCACTTTTCCAGAGCAGACATTTCTTACAGGGCTTTGGGGGGCTGCCAGAGGGCAACACAGAGGCCAGTGCAGACCTGTGTCACATCTCACCTGGTCCCCACCTCTCTGGCCCACAGCAGGCAGAGCCAATGGATGATTTTTAAAAGCAAATAGGAAAAAACACTGCTTGACATCAGTTTCACATGTGCAGAAACTCCACCCACACCTGCTTGCTGGCTTACATAGGGCTGCAGCCTCCAGGTGGGATGGAACACAGAGGCTGCTGCCCCCTGCAGCATCCCAGACCCTTGCCCCAGCCACCCCTCCAGGGTGTCCTCACTGTGGAATGGGGAGGTGGGACTGTCTCCCTGGTGAGATGTGGCACAGATCCATGTGGATCTCTTCTGCATTGTCCCCCTCCAGCTTCTAGTGAGGCTACACTGGAAGTGTTTGCTCTGAAAGTGATTTCTCCTGGAGTATGGGGCTCTCAAACACTGCAGCTTGTTAATCTTATCTGCTTCTCTTGCTACTGACGGCTTAATGTGCTTTCATCAAGCTCAAACTCCCTTCAGGGCTACCTGTGGTCTGCATGCAGGATGCTGAGCCAAGGCTAAGGCCACTTTCTGCAACTGTTTGTTCAGTGGCTAAATGCAGCTCAAATATAAATAAATATCCAGATGTCCCCCTGCCTTGCTCAGGATAGCATGCACCTGGCTTTGGCTTCCAGGCATGGGCTGTTTGCTGGGTTGAAGAGCTGCTGGATGCCATTTTATAGCTTCTTGATGAAAAGGCAAGAGGAGCATTCCCATTCCCCAGCACACAACATTTCCCCAGTTTTTATGCACGTGCAGCACCTCCCTGCACACTCATCAGTCAAACCAGGGTCAGGCACTGCCCTTCCACCACGGGTTCAGCAGCAGCCCCGCTCCCAAATGCTTCATTTGCTAATCACAGCTAAAAACGCTATTCCACAGCTCCAAATCACTCCCTGTGCTCCCTGTCTTCAGATCCTAGCTCTGAAAATCAGCACCAACCCGAGGCCCACTTTAAAACCCCGCCAGCCAAGATGCTGAGTCACATTGTTGGATGCCTCCAGGATGGTACCCACCGAGGGCTTCTAGGAATGCCCCCGCCTCCTGTGAACTCCCCCGCTGGAAACGTTAAAACTACAATTATCTCAGCAGATTAATAATGAGTACAGCATCTCTGGCAGCAGTCTGAGGCAGGGACTCCCAGTAGCGATGAGTTCAAGTTACCAGGGCACACAGGCACACACACAGCTGTGTTTGTGGTCCCCGCTGATCGCGGTCACCTCCGCCCTGCCACGCTGCCTCACCCCTTCCCCGAACCACACCCCCTTTCCCTCTGCACTGATCTGCATTTTGATAAACAAACGTGTCTCGTCACATCTACTCACTTAACCCACCGCTGAGGGGTTGCCGTTCTCACGAGCATTGGTTTTGCAGAATAAAATGCTGATGGCTTTCCCAGTCTCCGGTGTGATGCGGTCCCTTGCCTCCTCCCAGCCCCAGGGCACAGCTCCTGGCTCTCCAGCATCCTCCTGGCTCTCCAGCATCCTCCTGGCTTAGGGACCATGCAAGGGCAGGGAGGTGAAATCTCACCTTTCCGAGCTGGACAGTGGCGCCACAGCGGAGTGCTGCTCTGCTCCAGAGACACCAGGAAAGGACAAACTGCCTTGCCCCTGGAGAGCAATTCTCTGCTTCCCTGAACTAACAAACTCAGGCATTGCCACAGAAGATGAGGAGCTGATCTTTCAAATGCCGAGCTTTTCCCCCACTTTTATCAGAAATTTGGGGCAGGCACCAATCTCTTCCCTCTGGTGACCTGTGACAGAACCTGAGGAAATGGTATGAAGTTGTGTCAGGGGAGGTTTAGGCTGAATATTAGGAAAAGGTTCTTCCCCCAGAGGGTGGTCAGGCAGTGGAACAGGCTCCCCAGAGCAACTGGTCACAGCACCAGCCTGAGAGAGTTCAAGGAATATTTGGACAACACTCTCAGGCACAGGGTGTGATTCTTGGGGTGTCCTGGGCAGGGCTGGAGTTGGACTCAATGATCCTTGAGGGTCTCTTCCAGCTCAGGACATTCTATGCTTTTATGATAATTTACCTCCCCTCTTCATCTGTAAGCCAAATCAGGGATAAAGCAGGTCAGTGGCTCATTATTTTAGGAACTGTGACGAGACATATATATTTTTTTTTAATTAAAGGGAAACTCATTCACTTAAACATTTCAATCAACTTAATTATCCCAATCCAGGAGTTTGCTGGTTTTTTGTTTTGTTTGTTTTTAAATAACAGAAGTAATCATCCCAGGGAGGGCAAACGCCCATTTCTCACGGAAGTCATCCAGGCTTTTCTTGGCATCCTGGGACAGAGAAGCAGGAGAGTGTGAAGGGCTGGCACACCACACCACCAGCACAGAGGTGGATAAGAGGGTTAAATCCAGCTGCTCAGAGATAAGCTGGTTACACACTGAAGGCCAGCAAATGGGGGAATATAGGTTTGCCAACCTCCAGCAAATACCTGCACAAGGCACTTGCACGGCTGACACCGGGTATTTAACTCAGAAGTTGCTAATATTAGAGATCCTGAAGCCACATTTCACTAAAGCTCTCCTGATGAACTGCTTTCTTGGCTCCTCTGAAGCCTGCAACAGTGAGGGCTGAAAAGATAAAATGATTCTTGGCTTTGAGGCCAGCACAGCAGGGAAGATGCAGCAGCACATTATACCTTTTCTGGTTTTTCAAGGACCCTTGTGAGGCCAAACACAGAAGCATCTCAGACAGAAGAGTCTGAGATGCTGCCACACAAGACAAACCTCAGGAGAAAAAGCAACCAAAGGCCCACCCAGCAGCTCTGGCAGAGCACCCACACAGACAGAACAGGGTGCAAACAGGCATTCCCCAACATACAGCTTCCTCATCTTAGTCCCAGGCACGTAATTCTGAGGTGGCACCTTTGGACTAACACATTAAATTTCACCACTGGCCTTTAATTTCCCTTTTGCCTTCCTAGACTAAAACTTCTTCCAATTGCTGCTCAAGCTGACCAACAGCTTTTTATTTTCCTTTGCATCCAGAAATACTGAACTGCTGCTTCTGGGAATTATGAAAAGATGGAGAGGGACCTTTTCTCTGCCCTGAAACCACCAGCCATGCCCAGGTAGATGCAGCTCAGCCACTAAACTTTAGAACCTGTCAGACAAAGCTTATGGGTATGCTGGAATTCCTTGTGCTTCCAAAACCTGCATCACACAAAACTCCAGAGCTGGAAAACTCCACACAGCTGCCCATTGAGCATCCCACACCTTGGCCCTGGTCCAGATACAGGTAAGCAGGAGCGAGCAACACAAGTCTCAGCCATGGGATGCCCCAATCCTGCTCTTCTCCCACCTCCATCCAGAGGCAGCCAGCTGCATCCCACATTAGCGTGTTTTCCATAATCAAAAAGGGAGTTAGCCTCCATAACCACAACTCAAAGGGTATATTTAGCTCAACTGGAAAACAAAGGAGATCATGTCCACCGCAGATTAAATTAGCCAAGCCTGCTTACGCCAGGAGCGCCTGTCTGCTATCCACTGCAGCTCCCACGGATTTATTCCTAGCTCCACACTTTAGTGGTCCCCCACGGAGGAACAGACCTGCTCCACAAAAGCTCTGAAAAGCAAAGAGGTGGAAGAGTGGGTCCAACAGGTTCCCAAAGCCTTGGGCAGGACACAGTCCCTTGCAAGGGTCTGTGTCACCTGTCTAGAGCCTGGAGCCACGGTACAGATGAGGTGCAGGAACTCATATGGGGCTGCACCTCCTTCAGCCCCCCAGCGAGGAAGAGGATGACAGGGGACACTGGGGGACCCTCTGAAACCCCCCTAGAGCCCAGCTCCAGTGCGTCCCCTGCACCCCAGCACAGCACAGGAGGGCGAGGACGTTTCCCTCATGGTCTTCAGGACCTTTCCTTCAGATCTTCCCCCCAGGAAGAGGCTCATTTCTCCTGCCTAATTTCCATGGATATAATTTCATCCCCCACCTCCTCTGCTGCAGTCTCACGCAACTCAAAGACGCAGCCAAAGACGTGGTTATTTTTACATTTTCCTCCCAGGAGATGGTATCTCCACGGGGCACGGCTGCCATGCCACATCAGATCACTGCACCGAACCGCCTCAGCCCCACGACAGCAGGATGAAGTCCAGGGGACACCCTGCCACCAGGTATTTTTCTGTCTCACTGGCATCCAAACTCCCCAGGTTTTCAGTAAAGAGCATCCCAAAACAGCAGCAGCCCTGAAGGTTGTTCCAGCCCCTCTCTTCATAACTCCCACCCAAGCACCAAAACCATCTTCCAATCATCCAGTTTTAGATTTTTCTGAGGCTTTTGCAGTTGTCATGGAGCCTTGGAAGGAACTTGCCTCATCTGGATCCAGGTCTTCACGGATTCAGGATTACCACGTTGACCCAAAGTTCCCCAGCTCAGGAAGCGACAGGGTTTCACCATGCCTTGATGTCGAGGTCCACAAGACCCTGACCTTCTTGATGTGGCACATGGGCTCCTGCACAACATGGAATGTCCTTAGACCCACATCTCTTATTGGGCACTTTAACACGGGGAGAAGAAAAAAAGCAGCACTTCCATGAACAGCCCAAGAGCTTTTGGAATTCAAGGAGCGGGGAGATGGAGAACAAAATGCAGGGAAAAGCTGGTTTGTGCACCCCTAGGAGAGGACCAAGCGGGGCAGAAGGGTGGTCTGCTGCATGTTAGAGCACATCTGCAGCAGCTACACCCTGCAAGTTCACCCAGTGTTTTCCCTTCCTCCTTGCCCTGAGATCACTCTCGCCATCATTTGTCCATAACAGCAAGGCAGGCATGCAGGGAAGAAGGCATCACCTGTGCACAGCTTATCTGCAGCTACTTTACAAATAAAAGTGATCATAATGAACGTTCGCACCCTAAATGAAATCCTAGTGGCCCTTCCCCCTCCTACACCTCCCAAAGCAGAGCACAAATCCAGCTGCTCTGCAACCTTATCTTGATGCAGAAACAGTCTGGGACAGAGATAGAAGGGCTCCCCGGAGGCACAGCTTATTAAAGGCATCTTTCCTTAGTCGGTTCTCTTCAAAAACGCCGCATTGAAGCGCCGTTCCCGGACTGGTTTTCATCACAGCAGCAGCAAACACCCCCAGCCCGGCGATGTCGTGTGTCCCCCTGGAAAGCCACAGGGGTTTTCCAGGCTAAAAAGCAACCTAAGACCAGAGAGAGACACCCAGGCCAAGGCACTTTGGGGGACCCGCAGCTGAGAGTCACAAGGAGCTCCCAGGGATGTCACAGGACTGGGAGCCAGCACAGCAAGGAAGTCCACGGGATGTTCCCTCTTTATCCAGCAGCTTTTCCTCCGACCCCACGCCTGCTACCGCAGGGGATTGCACGCTTGCAGTCAAACACTCCTAATCCCAGGTTTCAAGAAGCGGAGCTACAAAACAACCACACAAAGAGGCAGCAGCTCGCACGCATCCCGGGAACCTCCCCGCAGCCAACGCCTCTCTGTTTATCCAACACGCGATCTTCACTCGTTCAGCTATTTTCATCCCACCCTGCTATTAATGGATGCAGAAGGCGGTTGGGTGAGGCGTTCGACAAAAATCTCATTTAGAGATCAAGACAAGCTTAATTGGTTTCTAGCCAGACCTGCACAAAGATGGGTTACTCCACAAATACAGTTGCTAATCTCCCCATTATACTCCCTAAGCTCCCACCCACAAAGAAAAAGAAAATTAAGCAAAGATGCACAAAGGAATGCAGGATTTTGAGCGTGTTACTTCCAGCGAGGAACACATCACAAGTGGTGAATTCTGCAAGAACAAGGGCTTGGTTTTTCTTTGAAGGAAAAGGATAACCAAGCGGTAAACAAAATAACAACAAAAAGACCTAACATAGATTAAATCTGCACTTTCCACAGGCAATCCCCAGCCATTCCGGGTTCTTGAAGAGCATTTCCAGCAGCTATTGTTTCTGTGGGCAGGCAGAAGCAGGGGAAAAGCTTACGCGGCCAAGGAGTCTTCATGTCACAAGTGACAGAGTAGAAAGGATGGGGAACCTCGTGATTAAAAAGCACAGGGCTGAAACCCTGGAGAGCTGAATTCACTTCCGAACTTGGCTGTAAAAAAAAAAAAAAAATCGCGAATTTCCTGTGTGATCACATCCTAGATGATTTATTCAAAACCTGGTGTTGAAAAGCCAAGGGAGGGGGAAGGAAGCAGGAGGAGGAAGGGGAAGACACGGTCTTGTGAGCTTTTAAATAAGCTTGGGGTTAGACCAGCACTGGAAAGCTGTGAACATCCATCTGTGTTAGGCACTGCATGACCTGGAGCTGGTGCTGGGAAAGCACCAAGCATCCCATGAGCTCTCAGATAAGTGACTGCTCTGCCCTGCTGCTCTGCCCAGGTGTGTGCCATGGGCTCACAACACCACAGCCCCAACAGCAGCTTCTGTAACGCAGGACTCCCAACAGAAACACAGCCACGTGCAAAATTGAAAGGTTAGAGATGGTTTCCCCTCCTGGAGCTACATGAGAATTTAGAAACAAGAGCATAAAGCTGTCCCCGGAATGCAGCCTGTTATAAATGAGACACAGCCCAGTTCCAGCGCTGCAGAGCGGCTGCAGCAGCGGCACAGGTAGAGGCAGGCAATGAAAGGGTCGTTTGGTCACAACCTTCTCCCCCCGTGCAGCAGCCCGGGAGTCCCAGCTCCAGGGGAGAAGGCCTGTTTATTCTCCTGAAAGCCAGCCAGTTCTGCTACGTGGGAAGCGCTGCACCCAAGGGAGAGCTGAGCTGCGGATCCTCCGGCAGGACAGAGCCAAAACCAAGGCCAGCGCCAGAAAGGACGGAGGTCCTGTGCTTGGGACCTTTACATCTTTGAGCTCCAGAGCACCTTTGCGGGGCCTTTTGCAGCAGGTGAGTTTGGAACAGCCCAGAGAGACAGAGAGGTGTCTTTCCAAGACCTTCAGCCACAACTGGTGCTTACAAATCCAAGGCTTGGTGAAAACAGCAGCCCGGTCCCTGGCCTCGGACGAGAGCTTCCAGGCATGAAGATGTGAGGCTGGTGCTGTCCCAAAATGGTGCTGTGGGAAACCCAGGGTGAATAGATTCAAACTTTTCCTTTCAGAAGCGAGACAAGCCGTAATTAACAGCACTGAGTCCATCCCAGGGGCTGGATAAGGACATTCCCGTGACCTATCTGACAAGGTGACTGTTGGATGTGTTTTCTTTGGCTTTTTTCCCCCCTGGAAAAGTGAGCACCCATTTTTCACAGGTCTTTTTGCTCCCACTCCATGTTGCCTGGAGCCAGTTTCCCAGACTAAGGGCATACAATTCAGAACACACTGTAATAGCCCATTACCACAGCTGGAGCTTGGGTCTTGCTGTCCCCAAAGGGATGGGTACCTCCTTTATTGCCCAACACCCCATGGCATACTGGGGATGCCAGACACCAAAGACACAGTCTTGCCCCGACTTTCACCAAAATAAAAAACATAGTCCAAACCACAAGGCAAAGGTAAAAGAAAAACATGAACATCAGGCAACCGAGCTACAGCTGCGAGACACATCACCACTGTCTCACACGTCTCTCATCTAGTTCAGCCTCATCCCCAGAGCAAAACCAACAAAGCTTCCTGTGATGCAACTAAAAGCAATCCTTTGGAAATCAATTCAGAGAATTTTGAGGCTAAAGTCCCTCTTTACTCTCTTTTTCTCAGGATGAAAGCTGTCACGCTACAGAATGGCTTGAAAAGCCTGGATGTAAGTCCTGGTGTGCCAGCTAAGGAAACGGCACAATTTTGTGACTAGGTAACCCAAATCACAGCCTGTCACACATCACTGCACTTTGAACACAACTATGACCACCACTGCATCAATTAAGAACTGACAAATTTTGCTGAACCCGGTAAGTGGAAGAGCAGCACTTAATACAGAAGTAAATGAGGAAAAAACCAATGAGCATAAAGGCTCAACTCCAGCCCTAGCCCCAAAAGCAGACCAACTATAGGGATTACAATATTTAGCATGCTCCAAAAATTTTCCTTAACATCTTTTTGCTCCCTGTGATGGGCAGGGATTTCTCGTGGCTCCGGAGCCACCAGCTATTTCACATGCAATTTGCCAGCAGCACTCTCCATGGAAAAACACATGGAGCTCATAAATGGATCTGAGTGGTCCCCAAAAAGCTTCCAGTCTCTTTGCAGGGTGTCTCCAAAACGCTGGGACAAGCAGATGGCACACTGAGGTCTGAAAACCAATCTCCCAGACCCAGAGAGCTTTGGTAAGCAAATGGCTTGCGTAAAGTTTCTGTCAGAACACCCATCTGAAGCACTGGCATTGTAAACAAGGTTGCTCCAGAGGCACCTGGGATTAGCACTGTTCAAACAGTCCTTGGCATGACTTACTGGAGCGCCCAGGAACAGATTTGCAAGTTCAGCTTTTCTCCTGCCTGACGCTCGCCCGGCACCACGGAACAACACCCGAGCTCCAACAGCCTTAACCCTGCTGTCTCCCACATGGAGGCTGAGACACAGGGATGGCAGGGCATGGCAGGAGCCCTGCACTCGATCATAGGACTTGATGGAAGAAGAAAACCCAACACCAGGCTGTCCATGAGCAAGCTGGGCGAGTGTCCCTCTGCAGAGGCACGGCAGCTGAAAGCGGTGCATGGGATGTGCAAGGAGAACAGTGCCAGGCCAAACAGGGCAGCTGAAAAACACCAGGCACCCGAAAGGCTTACCCTGATATCAAGGCACAGAGCAGCCTCTCTTCCCTGCACTGGGCACACAAGCCAAGACACTCCTCGTGCCTCGGGGGCAGAGGGAAGGAAACCTCAGTCAATGAAGCATCCTTTGCATGCGATTCCTGTGGAAGCGAGGCACGGCAAGGGTATCCACCTGCCCTGACACATCTCCTCCATCCTCAACTCTGAGAAGGTGCTGTGGTTGCCAGGAGCAGCAGCATCAAACAACAGGAACATGAAGGATGACTGGAGTCACGGCAGGGAAAGCTTTACACAGATTTACAGTCACTTCCATCCACACAAGCATCCTTGAAGGAAACAGCTGCACCGGACCTTGGCTGACACAGACTCTCCAGGATGGGACATGAGTTCACAGCTCCTCTAAGCACCATTCATTAAGTTGATGCTGCGGCCAAGCAAAGAACAAGCACTCAGAAAAAAAACCCCAAAACCCAAAACCCTGATGGCTAGGTAAAAGTCAGATGGATGTGCAGCTCCAGAGAGCCACCTCAGAAAGGTCTGGACAAAAGAAACACTCAGGAGCAGCAGCGGAGCAGACCTACCACGGACTGAACTCTATGTCACACAACCACCTGAGCCAGAAAACATCCCCCTGCACTGCCTCCATGGCCATGCCACAGCAAACAATTCATCTTGCTTGTTTGGGATGGGGGAAGTGGTCTCTGGACTGTTCTTCAATCTTCCTCCTTGCTGGAGCTGAGAGGAAAGCCTGCCAACAGTTTGCCTGTAACAGGCACCAAGCTGCTAGAAAATCACCTGAGCAACATAAAACATCTTTCCACACCCCCCTGTAACACACTGCACCCTCCTTCTCACGCTTCAGACTTGAGTGGCTGCAGATCCCAGCCCTGAACGATGCCCCTGTGAATCCCCCATTTCCACACTCCACTTTTCTTTGATTTTAATGACAAATACTGTCCTCTCCTCCCAGCCCAAGTGGTGCAAAGCTGGCTCCCAGGTGCAGAGCACAGCCCCAGCTCTCCTCCCCTGCAGCCTCAGCATATGGGCAGTTGTGTTCCTGCCCAAAAACAGTGTGAGGACTTTCCTGCTTAGTGACAGTGTACCCTCAAATGCTCGACCCTACAACCTCTGAGGATGCCCTGCTTGCTAGAAGGGGAGAGGCAAGCTGATCCTCACTCCTGCAAAGCATCGAACACCCTGCAGAGCCTTCCCCAAAAGCTGCCAAGCTCCATAGCTCAGTTTTGCATATTGGTACAGAGCCCAGCTGCTGGTGTTTCACACACCACCCCCCAGAGTCTGCCTCTGAATGGCACGATTTTGAATTGCTTCCTCCTGCCATACTGCCCCAAGGCAGGATCTGCCAGCAGCCCAGCCCACTGCACGGGAAACAGGATGAAAGCCCCATGTGAAAGACGTGCAGCAGGGAGCAAGGACCACCAGGAGATCCCACTGCGCTTTCCTCTGTTCCGTTAAGGATGGGCACAGGTCAGGTGGATTAACTGGGTCCTTCCCCTCTATCTCACCAATCTCTGGCTGTTGCCAAGTTGTTTTGAGCTTTGGCATGACTGCTTTCCACCCAGGGCCTGCCCAAAAGGGGCTGAGGAGCCTCAGTGCAGAATTCCTGGCAGTAGTCCAAACCCAGAGGTCGGTAATTGGGTCACTGGGTTCAGCTTCTGAAAACCGTCCCTTCAGGAGGTGTGGTAAAAGCAGGCACAGTCGCCTTCACCACTGCAGACAGAGATGGACACTCCTGCGGCTCCTCCACCACACCCTCCACACCTTATTTCATTACCCTCTCATAAAAGCACTCGGTGGCACAGGGACAGAGCAGCCTGGACAGGGAGAGCCCTGCCTTCCACGCATGCGAGTGCGGGGGAGACATGATTCAGGTAAGCAGCACGTAGCTGAAAGCACATCGCTATGCAGTGCTCAGCCCCAGGAATGCAGGAGGGAAACATGAAGCCACTTGTCTGGCACGGCAAATAACCCTTCAATCATCCGCCAGGCCCTGCCGGGGAGCTCTCGGCACTCTGGGTTGGGAAAGACGAGGATGTCTCCAGCCAGCAACGCATCAGCTCTTACCAACCGCACGACAACGCGCTGCTGCGCTTCCTCCGTGGCCGTAAGTGAGCTCCAAACACAAAAAATATAAATCCAAGCAGCAGCGAAAGCAAGTGGCAGGTACTGCAGGAAGAGGTGAGGTTTGAAGAGCAACCAGCATTAGCACCAACCAGCACTGGCATGACGAGCAGCTGGGGGGTAAGAACACGCCTGTCCAACACCGCCCTGCCAGTGGGTCGAGGCAATGTTTTGAACACAGTCTCTCAAGGCAACTCAGTCATGAGGAGTAGAAAGAACATCGAGAAACCTACTGAGTCACGGTCACACTGACTCACCAGTGAGTGTCTCTAGGCTGGGCCACCCCATCCAGTTTGGCTGACTCAGGAAGGGACCATGAGCAACCTCCTCGCCCAGGTGCTCCAGGCAGCACAAACCTCCTTCATTTAACGCATTTACAACAAACTCCCCCCAAAAGGCTGGGAGTGAACACAGGAGGGAGCACGAACAGCACGGGGTAGTTGGAGGGCACAGAGGTTGCTCCAGACCTGGGCACAGCACGGGACAGATGCCCTTGGGAATGACCCCACCTGACCCCACCACGAGGAAAACACAGGCCAGATGTTCAGACAACTTCAGGCGTTAATTTGGTTAATTTGATATAATTCAGGTGGCTGGTGTTCAGGCCACACCAATCATGAAACAAAGCACTGTCAGCTCAGATCCTGAAACTTTTCAGTCAACTAACCACGTCCTCATGGTCTGCCAGGCCGCTTCTCTCATTTCCATCTCCTTTGGTTTTCTTCTCAGTGGCCACAAAGATCTGAAAGCTTTATGACTCACTGAGCTGAGATTTTCTGTGCTACCCCCAGAACTCCTAGCTCCTCAGTGTATTCCAGAATGTTATGACATGCCACAAGGACAGAAGATACCAAGTGCAAATGGTCTCCTGAGAGGGCAGGAGGGTAAGTAGGAACCAGCACAGCTTTTCTCCCAGTTAAGGAAGAAAGGAAAGAGGAATCAAAGGCAAGGAGCAAATCACAACATGTATCTGGCAAGGGGCTGTGGAGCCTCTAATTTTTGCATTAAATAGAGAGTCAGAAATCATAGAATCACAGAATGGTTTGGATTGGAATGGACTCTAAAGACCATCTAGTTCCAACCCCTTCCTCTAGTTTAGGTTGCATAAAGAATACATCATGAAAGGTAAGGGAACTAATGTGATACTCAGAAGAGCTTCTGCTGGAATATTTAATGACTTTCCAACCCTTAACTAGTTGTTTCTCTCATCCCCTAGCATGGTAAACACATAGAGCGAGTAAATTTATGTGACTTAGCATCTAAATTAACCAACACACAAGTCAGGATGAGGCATTCAGTATTTCTGCCCCAATTTACTGCCCTTTGCTCAGATCAGCTCCTTTTTTTTCAGCATGGTACTTGACATCTGTTGTGTTGCATGAGTGAAAAGTACATATATGATTATCTTAAAAGAGAGAGGGGGAAAAAATCAATATGGACATGATTTGAATTTTATGGCATTCAGCTGCCACAACTTGCAAATAAACAGCTGTCCCAGCAGGTCCATGCAAGCTTAACAGCACAGCAGTAAAACACAAGGTTTTTCTTCCCCTTTTAAAAGGGTTTTACTTATATAAAAATAGTATATTTTTATATGAAAATAAATTGCAGGTTGAAGAATCATAGTTAGGTCACACTCAGTTCCAGCAGAACGAGCACATCCTGCTTCACATGGCCTCACCAGTCACTCCACGTCGGTGGCAGCTTTCTGAAGCCAAGTTAAGATATTTAATTACCAGCATCAAGTCAGAAACCAAACTGTCCAACAAAATCCTCATTTGTGAGCGAAGCCTGCAGAAATGTCGTTGAGCAGGCTTTGGCAATCTCCAGAGCTGACAGCTGGGTGCCCTGGCTTATCGACTGCTAGAGCACACGCGGAAAAAAGCTCTGAATAGTTGCAGTGCCGAGCAAGCCTTCAAGGCAGCCCCGCCAGGCTCTTAAAAAGGCTCACAGAAATAGGCAAGCTTCATTTATTAATACTCCAGAGATAAAAGTGGCTGGGTAGGAGCAGCTCAGTGGGTGTCTGTGCAGGAGGAGGATGGGCAGAAGACCACCCGCTCTGGCTGGTGCATCTGTCAGGATCCCCATGCAAACAGTTCAGGTTATAAATGCACCAGGTACGTTTTCAACCTGGACATATGGTGGGCTGCTCCAAGTGCATCAGCCAAAGACCTTTAGGGATGGACCCAGCAGGGATGGTCAGTGCATGGAAACTTCAAAGCAGGAAGATGGAGCAAGAGGAGCCACGCTCCTGGCTGCTTGACAAACAGAATTTGTGGGAAGCCCAGCTGCCAGACAGCTCCATGTCCCCCCTGCCTTGGGTTCCTCAGCTGTGACATATGACAGCGCGGGAAAAAGAGGAGGAAGAAACCAAAACAAAGCACAGAAGCAAAGGGAGATAAACATGATCCAGTTAGACCGGCTGTCCCCAGGTCTTGCCTGTCCTCACCGGAGGAGCCAGCCTGCCATGGCTGTCCCTTTCCTGCTCCCTCCTGCACCCCTGCCACAAACAAAGGGTCAGATAAAGAGCCAGCTCAGGTCAAGACCGGTTTGACTCTGTTTCAAGCCCAGGGGAGCGGATTCAGTGCTGATTTTACACCTCACCCATCCTGTTTGCCTCCCCGGGGCAGAGGCCAGGACACGGAGCAGGGTGCACGCCTGGCTGGCTGGACCCAAAAATCCTGAGGCCGTGTCAGGGCACCACCGGCAGAGCCACACATCAGCTGAGCGCTGGCCAGAGCCAGGAAGCGTCACTGCTTCCTCCTGTCCCGGTGTCACACAACGTTGTGCGGTCGGAGATCGTGGACTTTGGCTTTTGCTTCCTGCTCCTGACAGCAGGGGCAGGTCCCGGCATACGGCCATGGGGAGAGCAGGGCGAGTCACTCATTAATCGAGGAACAGCAAGGTGGATGTCTGACTCGCGGGGTTCGGGGGGAAATGCACGCCAAAACAAACTCCAGTGCTCATGGAAAAAGGTCCAGATGCTGCAGGACACATTTACTCCTAATGGGACTTAAAGAGGGGCAGGCAGGGAATGCCGATGGCTTTGGAATAGCTCTGTTTTTAGGAAGGGAGGATAAGGAGGTTGCACCACGGTTCACCACTGAGGGATTAATACACACCAGCACCCGATTTTGTACGCAGTCTCAGAATCAACCTCTAGAGAGGGAAAAAAAGGAAAACGCCAGCTTCTCCCTCTCCATGCTGCCGGGAGAAGCTGTCTGGCTATACAATGCCAGGCATCTGCAGTGCTCAGGCCTGGTCAAAACCACTGGGGCAGCCCGTGCCATGGACTCCCCGTCTCCCCAGCACCTGGAAAAGGGGACTTGGCTGCACCCCATGATCTTCCACCTGCCTCCAGTTTCCACGGGGAGCCCCACACCCCCAGTTTGGCAGCACAGCCCTGTCGGTTCACGTGGCTTTTGTCAGGAGGCACATAATCATCTGTCTTTGCCTTAAATTAACCTTGATCACTTAAGGATGCAGAAAGACTGTTTCACACCAGCACCGATGCAAGAGACAGCGTGCTATGAAAGACACATGAGCATTGCAGACCCCAGGGACAAAATCACTGTTCACACTGAACACTTCGTGCCAAGCAAAAGATCAGGATCCAACCACAGCCATCGCACACCAATGGTAGTGGGTGCCAACCCCCGAGGCTCCATGCAGCAAGGGCATTGTCCCTTCTCCTTGCAGACCCCTGACCAGAATTTCCCAGAATTTTTGGGCGGGTGCAGCCAATGACAGACCCGACTTCCCCACCTGGTGCCTGAGCCACACACCTGCTTGTAGCCAAGCCATAGCCCAACACCGGCACATGCCAAAACCCTACTCCCACCCCAGCTCCCACATCAAAGCATCGGCTGGACCACAGCACGCCTGCAGCAAAACGTGTGACAACAGCACCAGAGGCTTGGCACCTACAGACGAAGGGGCAGCCCCAAACTGCTGTGCCTCTAGGGAGGCACTCAGGAGGCTGAGACCCCCCGAAGCCCGCGGGAGCCCCATTAGGGGGGGTCACATCGGTGGTGTGGGAGTCGCCGCAGGGGTGGGAGCGGCCGTGCCAGCCGGCGCCGGGGCTGCAGCAGCCTCCGGAGGCGTTGCCATGGAGAAGGCAGCGCAGCAGCAGCATCCCGCATCCCACGCCCCCGCGTGGGCGCCCCCTGCTCGGCGCCCACCGGGCCGGGCACCGCCGCGGACACGCCGGGGCCGGAGACACGCCGGGGCCGGGACACGCCGGGGCCGGGGACACGCCACGCTTCGGGGCGCCGGCAGCGGGGCCCGGGCCATCCCCCCGGGGCAACAGCTCCACGCAGCGCCCGGGGCGGGTGGGACGCGGGCTCGCCTCCCTCCCCACGGCGGGGAAAAGGCAGAAAAGCCCCGGCCCCCGCCCCGCTGCCGGCGCTCCGGAACCCCTCCCCAGCACGGCCGCGGGGTACGGGAGAAGGGCAAAACACTCCGCCAAAAGCCCCCACAAGCCCAAAGGGGAGGAGCGCCGAGGGGCTCGGAGGACTCACCGCAGCGCGGCCGCCGTTCCTGCCGGGGCGGAGGGCTCGCTCCCCGCGGTCCGGCCGCCGTTCCTGCCGGGGCGGAGGGCTCGCTGCCCGCGGTCCGCCCGCCGTACCTGCCGGCGCGGCGCTGCGCTGCGCGGCGCGGAGCCCGCCCGGCCCCTGCCCACAATGGGCCGCGCCCGCCCCGCCCGGCGCGCTGGCGTCAGCGCCCGCCCGCCGCCGGGAGCTGGAGTGACGCGCGGGGCGGGGGCTCCGCAACCGGGGCTGCCCTTCGGGGGTACCGCACCGGGGGTACCACCGGGGGTACCGCACCGGGGGTACCGCACTGGGAGTACCGTACTAGGGATGCTGCAAAGGGTGCACGGCACCGAGGGTACAGCACTCGGGACAAGGCACTAGGGGTTCCGCACCCGAGGTGCCGCGCCGGGGTTGCTGCACCGCGGACACCGCACCGGGACCCCGGCACTGCCCGTGCTGCGGAGAAGGCGGAGGGCGAGCGGGAAGGTCCCGCTCCCGGATAAAGTTTCACCCAGCTGGCGACATGGGTGACACGGACACGCGGGAGCTGCGTCGCAGCTGCCTGGCAGAGGCCTCCCAAGCTGCGTCATTCTCCTCTTGGATTTAAGAAATCAATTTTCCAGGGGTTCCCATTTCACGTGAATCAGAGCAGCAATTGGATACACGGTTGGATTCCCACATGCATGGGAATAACCTTGCTGCATGAGGTGGCAGAAGGAGCAGTTAGTGCTCTTGGTGCAAATCAAAACTCACATCAAGTTAATAGCGTGGAACATTTTACCTTAAGTAAACTTTTTTTCTGGATAAGAGGTCAAGCTTTTACATCTTGTATAATTGTTTTTCTTTCTTGGCAACAGCTACATGAGAAGGTCTGAAAGGCAGGAAGGGATTTACTGTGATTGTGTTTCATATGGAGTCTGCACAAAAATTGATACAAAGGAGAAGCCAGTGTTGGAAAAATAAAGAAAGAGCATCCTTAGAGGAGTTGATACCAAGTCATGGAGTAAAAGTATAGAATCACAGAAGGGCTTGGGTTGGAAGGGACCTTCAAAATCATCTTGTTCCAACCCTCCTGTCGTGGGCAGGGACACCTTCCACTAGACCATGTTCTCGTCGGCCTTTTCCATCTGAGCCTTAGCTTTCCTGACCCCCATCCCTACACATCCAAATCATATCCTTGTACTCCTCCTAGGTCAACTGTCCCTGCTTCCACTGGCTGTGCATTTTCTTCTCGCTCCTCAGTTTGAGGAGCAGGTCTTTGCTCAGCCATGCTGGTCTCCAGCCTGCCTTGCTTGATTTCTTGCACATCAGGTGTTGAAGCAACAGGAGGCTACAATCACGGAGGCAGTTTTGGGATAGAAGTGTCAAGGGCAGGTTATCTGGAGCAGCAACCCCAATGATGGTGTTGTGAAACTGGCAGGACAAGAGGATAAACATATCTGTACCAGGGCACAGGTTTTGGCAAGAGAAATTGTAACTCACAAAATCTACCACAGTCCTTGATGGAGCCAAATATGTGGTGGAAAACAGATCTAATGGATAGAAGAGATATTGATTTCCTAAAGGCTCTGACAAAATCTTTCATCAAAACCTTTTGAGGGGAGTAAGGAGCCATGAAAAAAATACCTCAGTGGTTTATAGACAGAAACCACAAAGGCCAGACGGGGATGGTCAGTCTGCACTGGAGCTATGAGATAGGGAGTTTCATGGGGATCTGAGCAGGGGTCTGTGCTCAGCATCTTCATCAGTGATGTAGGAGTGGGGGTGGGTGGGGACATGGTGAGGGTTTCTGGTGACACTGAACTGCTTGGAAAGGCTGATGGCACCAAACCACAGCAGGACCTCAGGACGCTCAGTGACAAAATGACAGATAAAATTCAGTGGAGACAAATGTAAGTGATGAGCCTCAGAGGGAGCACTCCTAACATCATGCACACGGCAATGGGCTCTGAACTGACTGCAACCCCTCAGGAAAAGGATCCTGGGTTATAACAAGGAATTTGATTAAAGCATCTACTCATTGCTGAGTAGGAGTCAAGAAAGCAAATAGATGGATAGGAGTTAATGAGGTAAGAGGGAAAACTGCTGTACAAATTCCTGGTTTGCTCTCTTCTTGAATACTGTGAACAGCTCTGGCCTCTGTTCTCACCAAAGAACTGGTGATCAAAGATATGGAGCATTTTTCACTGAGGTAGCTGGTTAGGCCAGGACTATTCAATACAGTATTTCTATACAAGCCTTGGTCTCAGGAAGTCCTGGAGCTGCATGCAGCCTGCTGCAGGCTTGGAGAGTTTCTGGGAAAATATCCCTGAACACTTCTCATACCCTTGGCTTATCATACACCATTGGCTATGAGAGGATGCCGGGCAGGATGGTCCCTGCATCTGACCCAGCACAACTTTTCTTTCACTCTTCCATTCATCTTTTTTCCTCCACAAAATGCCTTCCCAGGACCCCTCTTCCCACTCCCCTCCTCAAGGACTTTGGTTAACCATGTAGAGATGGTTTGATCTGGAAGCTCCCAGCCTGGGCAAGTATCTGCATTGTGGTTGGCATCTGGAATTGCATCTTCCTCATCGAAACTGCTCAGCCATTTTCTTGTAATTGCCTCCTCGGAGCTTGTTTGGACGCTGCTTATCAAGCCCCATTGTGTTGCTTTCCTGCTTGTTTTTCCAACAGCCGCCTATTAAATTAAGCTCCTGTATTCAGACAGGAAAACCCAATAACCAGCTGCCCAGAGCCTTTCTGGATAAGTAGGACACATGCAATAGTCATCGTGTAAGACTGATGAGCATCCGGCCCCGGGAAGGGGAGAGCATGGGTACCAAGCCTGCCTGGAAAATAATCCCTGTAATGCCTCGTAACAGGAGGGGGTTGGCAGGGTTTGCTCATTGGGTGAAAAACTAAACCAGGACTTTCTCTGAGCTGAGGGAAAGAAAATGGGTTTCTTGTTCTAAATCTGTAAGAATATACTTGGTAGTGTTCATCGTTAGCTGCTCACTAGACCCTAATAAATGTTCTCTGAGACCACTCCATGTCAGATCAATATTGTCTTATCCCTGGGGGAGAGTTTTTATGTGTCTGTTCCAGTGAAACTTAAAAGGACACTCTTGATTCAGCTGACAGTAATGGAATATGGAACCCATCCCCTTACAAAAATTAAATAAAATTGATTTTGGAGGAAAAAAGCTGTCTCTTCTTGAGGTTATAGTCTTTCACGATGCGCAGATGATCCGCTCAGCAGAAAAACACGCCACAGCTTTTATTTAATTGTTGCTTCAGTCTAAACCAAAGACTTGCACCAAAAGAACAAAACCACCATCTGAGCCCCTACCACCATCCCAATCCACTGGAGTTTATGGGAAGATTTCCATCACAGCAATCAAGGGCTGGTTTTGGCTCAGAGGTAGAAGACAGCATTATGCTTTTTGCTCTTTGACATGAGGTTTTTTAGAGTATGTAGAGAACCTTTAGCGGTTCTGTATCGGGGCTGGGATGTTCTGTGTGAAAACAAACCACACCCTAAGCCAGCATTATCTCCAACAGCACCGAGCCCAATCTCACCCCAGGATTCACATCGGCTCCCTGTAGCTGGCAGGGGGAGGCAAAGCTTTGGCGTAACATTTCATAGCCTCAAAAGGGAGAATAAACGCATTCCCAAGGCAGGACTCAGCCGGCTGGGAGCGTTAGCAGAGACTCAGTGGATTTAGGCCCTGATTCTGCAAAGTCCTTAAGCTTGTAAGGAATTTGTAATTTGCTTGTAAGCAAATTCCCATCCGCTTCAGTGGCATTTAATCACATGCACATAAGTGCTTTATGGCAGACCAGGGAGTTGTACCTTGGTGGAGGTGGGGGTATCGAGCCAAAGCAACTGAATTCTTTTCCAGCGTGTTCAGAGAAGGGTAAAATCATGGAATCATATTACAGAATCATAGAGTGGTTTGGGTTGGAAGGAATCTTAAAGATAATCTAGTTCCAACCCCCTTGTGATGGGCAGGGATACCTTCCACTAGACCAGGTTGCTCAGGGCCCCACCCAGCCTGTCTTTCTAAGAAATAAAAACTGTAAGAAATAGTTGGAGAGCAGATTGTGAGATTTACTGCAAACAGCTACAGCAAGATCTTGCTCCAGCCCTGCCCTGTCTAAACCCACTCTGCTGGAATATGCTGGGAGAGCACAGCCTCTCCTGGCTGCTTCACTTGAAAGAACACCATGCCCTGTGGGAAACAGATGACTCAGATGAGTGGCAGAGAGATACAAAGCACTTGCAAGTGCGCTGGGGGTATAGGAAGCCCTAAATCATCTCAGTGCCTTGGCCAGGGCCCTCTACCCCACCCCTCTCTGTGTTCCTGTCGTTGCCTTCCTCTCCTCTCCACTGCTCCCTGCAGGCTGCCAGAAACCCATCGTGCTTCCCTCCTCCTGCCATCCATCCTCCCGGCTGTCTCCCGTGAGATGCTGCGTGTGTGGCCATGCCCTGGTTTGGATCAGCTTGCTGGTACCTGACATGTCTTTGGCAGGCTCCTGACACTCAGCTCCTGTCTGCTCACAAAGCCAAGGGTGACTCTTCCTTCCCAGAGCCTCCTGCCAGTGCCAGGCTTCACCCACAGCCTTGTGCCAGCCTCAAATGCTGGGTCTGGGGGAAGATGTATTGTTCAGGGAGGCCGGAGGGCTCTATCTCTTCCTCTCTAGACTCCAGAGCCCTGCTAGAAAACAAGCCATTCCTGATTAAGGATCTGTAACTTTGCCCAGGTCTTTTTTCTCCTCCGTATTCCTAGAGATAACTTTTCTTGCACTGAATTGCTATAGAAGATACCAAAAACAACAACAACAACACAAAAACGTTTCAAGGTAGACAGAGAAAATTCTCAGTGGATGAAAGTTCAGTACCCTGTTTTCTTCCTCATATCCATGGTTATTTATCTCCTGAAAGCAGGGAAGGAGGTGAGATGAGGGGTAGCATCCAGGGAAGAGGTGAAGCAGGAGGAAGAGGCGCGAAGAGGTGGGAGAGGGGTGTAAATCAGTGACTCTCTCTCAAGGGCAGAGACTGCTGCAGATTTCCACCAGCTGTTGCTGGGACTGTCAGAGAAGGGTTTAACAGGGATGTGTGCACACAGCCTACAGGGAGAGCTGCTTTTATTTGTTCACATCTAGCAGGGGTTGAATTTATTGCCTTTGCAGAGGGGCCAGCAAAAAACTAGAGCGTCACTTAAATCCCATTTAAAACCTCAGATTAAGGCTTTGCAGGAAGGGAAAACAGGGATGTGGAAATGGCCTGGCCAGATCTGGCTCCATTGCCTGGGGGAGTGGGCTACAAACCCACATGGTTACAACAGCCAGGGAGACAAGTGAGGCTGTTGTTTTATCAGTGGAGCATCCTTTGCTCCAGACCTGTAGCAGAGACAGTGTGAGGAAGTGCCAAGTCACCTTATGCTCATGATGAGCCTCCAGCCTCTTACTGGAGCATAAAACAATTAAATCCAAGATCATCTGGTGGGTCCCAGCCCAATTCTGCCATCCATTAAGGAAAGAAGCTTATCCAAAGGAATTAGGAGCCCTCATCAAAGGCCTACCTGTATTTGGAATATCTTAATCCTCCTGATTTTTGACATGGTTTAATATTCTAGGCACCTGTCTTACTTTTGCAAGATGCCTAAGCCAATTCTTGGCAGAATTTGTCCAAAGTGACTCAGCCAAGGTCACTCTTGGAGTCTGTGGTTGAGCTGGGAATGGCTCACAGATACCCCAAGTCCTGTCTGAGCACAATAAATCACAAAACCATCTCCATCTTGCTCACTATTTTGGTCCCCCTGATTTGTCCTGCATCATTAAATTTTTACAGTGCCTGACTCCAGATGACTTAAAGTTTGTGCCTCCTGTCTCCAGTAACTGCAGAGCTAAGAGGTTTTGTTCCTCCCAGCACAAGGGCTGGAATGTGAAGACTCAGCGACCAGCACAGGCAGGAAAATTTCTCCCATCGCTGACAGCTGTGTAACTGGACATACATGCTCCCGGTATCTTTCAGAGCATCAGTGTGGCTTTTACAGGTCCTGGTGCTGCATTTCTTTCTAATCAGCAGAATTCAGGGCAGATCTGTTACAGGACTTGAACAACGATGTTGCAGCCAGCAGAGCAGCAGAGTCCTGTTGGATCCCTGTCGAGAGATCACATCCTGCATGGATGGAGCAAGTACAGTACTGCTCCAGCCTCCCTGCTCCATCACTGGGCACTCCTGGGGTGACATCAGCACCATGAGATCATCTCTCTTGGCTGGCTATATTTTCTTACAGGTTTTCCCTGGAGGGCTTCTGGTTACTCTCTGGTTGCAGTTTGTCTGCTGCAAGGTCTTCCACAGGCTCGTGTTCCCTTTTCCATGGTACCCAGATGTTGCTCCACCCCAGGGTCTCTGTGCAGCTGAGGCTCCATCAGCTGTCATGTGCTGGGAATGTTTGTGATGGGGAGGTATTGCAGCCACCCCTGGCTGATCCAGGCTGTACCCACAGCAAAAGCCCTACTGGAAATTTTTCCTGGCTGGGCATGAGGTTGGACTCTGCAGGACAGGTCTTCTCTTTGCTCTGCTCAGCCTTTTCTCTGCCCAAGCACACAAACCTCTCCTCCTCCATCTGCCTTGCAGTAATTTTAGGTCCATGCACAAGAATCTGGCTGATATCCTGGCAGGATGTTCTCAGGATCTAAAAGCTGTGCATGGCTGGTGCTTGTCAGAGGTCTCAGACTTAGGCTGCAGCCTTGCAAGAGCCCAGGAGGAGCCCCTGGGAGTGCAGGGATGAGCAGCTGGGGGCATTAGGAGATGTGGCAGTAACAGCAGCCTCCCTGTATCACTGTCCCCATGCTGGATGGACCCTGAACATGCCCTCACTGCCCCGGATTGCTGGTGACAAAAAGGTGTTGCCAAACTGGTGGAGAGGGAAATCACGGTCACAACAACAGTGAGAGGGACCTTCCCAGTTGCAACCTCCTTAGTCACAGCTGGATTGCCAACCCCATTCTTATATTTTCCATGGGGGCGGCATGAGTAAGAGCTGACTCCTAGGGATGTCTGTTGCCTCCGGAAACCCTTGAGGAGAGAAATGCTGATGGGACTATCAGGCTGTTTAAGTTTCAGGACACATCAGGGGAGTTGAGCAGTTGTGCAAGGAGTGGGATGGTGACTCAGGTACAAGACAGAGCCAGCCCAGGGGGTCAGGATGCCCCAAGCATCCCCCAAGTGTCACTGAGAGGGGATGGGCATGCACAGCTCAGCCTTTTCCACAATAATCTGCAACACCTCAGTCCCTCCAGAGATTATATTTGGGACACGGACTTGCCTTGGAGAAAAGCCCCCAGCCCCTGCAGCAAACCTGGTCTGTTCATGGCTCTCCCTGTTTTGACTGATGGCGAGTTGGGGGTAAGATCAGGTTTTGGGAGCGTCTCAACATCTCCCAGATGCTGATTTATGTATAAGGGACAGCGCAAATCATGAGCATAGGGCTCAAACACGCCAAGTCTCACAGGTCTCCTGCAGCTCCCAGCCACGGGTATCCCCGGAGCCCCAAGACCCCAAGTCCAGCCTCCCGCAGCCAGCTGGGCAGTCGGGGTGCAGGAGAGGGAGATGGCAGCCCCCAGCTCCCTCCAGGGCTGACGGCAGGATCTGCACCCAGATCCCAGGGCGATCCCCCTCCCTCTGGAGACCTGGGGAAGGGAGGAATGGGGAAGAAGAATTTTCCCACTTGGGCCAAGCTCATGGGAACGAAACCTTGCTTCCTCAGCCCTGACTGCCGAGGCGGTGGGAATCTGAGCTCAGCCCCTAGGCGACTTAATGGGCTTTTAAAAAACTCCTTTGTATTGGATCCATTCTTCTTCCCCAAGCTTGCTGGCCCCGCTCCAAGGGGAAACCTTTGATTCTACAAATACACCACAATTATCATCCCGGGGAGTCTCAGCTATCAGGCTCCCCGCCTCCAAAAGATCAGCAGGATGCCGGAGAGGTGCTTAAATCATTTCATCCTAAGAAAGCCTTGGGCTGTAGCAGCTTCCCTGTTGCTCGGAAAAAGCCACCCCTCTCCCAACAGCTTGGCTCCATTTTTCTCCCAGTGATCCCGTCGCTAGCGGAGGCAGGGCGGGCAGCGCTGCGGAAACCAGGCCACTGGGCTTCCCGGTGATTTCATCAGTCCCGGGACCCAGCTCGCGGAGATTTATGAGCTCACAAGAATCTCGCCTTGGAGTTATCTCCCCCTCCCCGCTTTTTATGGCTGTGTAGAAAGGGATTGGGCGATAGAGCCCTGCTGCGTACCGTAACAAGCTCGCTCTGTTTGACAAATGCAAATATTTTCCTCCAACATTGCACAGGTCCACGGGCACGGGCTGCTCTCGCCAGCGTCGCCACCACCCAGCACCGGGAAACTCCACTTGGCGTGGGGGAGACGCAAACCAAAAGCTTGCCAAAGCACTGCATCCACTCCCTGACTCCTATCCCTTGCTCACGACTCCCCTAAGCTCTCCTCCAGGTAGGTTTTTATTATTTTTAAATTGTTTTTTTGTTTGTTTTTTTACTTCCAGAAGTATTTTTATTTTCTTCAGGTAATACAAATCCTGCCCTTCTGCAG
The DNA here is from genome assembly GCA_026261815.1 of Monarcha castaneiventris obscurior. Classification (NCBI taxonomy): domain Eukaryota; kingdom Metazoa; phylum Chordata; class Aves; order Passeriformes; family Monarchidae; genus Monarcha; species Monarcha castaneiventris. Next base: position 5,016,482 of record JAMPIT010000894.1, on the reverse strand, counting down.
TGCTCTCCAGTCTAATGCTGGGATTTTTGAAGGAGCTAGATGCTCCACTTCCAGCAGGAGTCCAGCACTTCTCTCCTTGCAGAAATCCCCCTTTAAAGCACGTCATCAGTACTTTTCTGCAGCTGTTTTTCTTAGTTGTCTAAATAAAGCTTTCAAGTTACGACTCCTTGATGTGAAGCCAGATTGAGAGGCTGTCAGTTCCTTTGTGTATCCTCAACTTGTCCGGGGGTGTTTTGTTTTATTTTGGGACGGCTGCTTGCTGCAAAGTTGTGCATTTAGCAGCCCATTCCTGCCCAAAAGAGCAGCCCATTCTGCTCTTTGCCAGTGACAACGTAAGCTCCAAAGCACCACTGAGTCCGGCCCCTGCAAACCCTTTGCACTGTGCCTGCCTTTCTGCGAGGGTAAAGGATTTTGCAAGCCGGAGTTTGCTCAGGCCACCGGGTTCACCCTCCCTGTGCCATCGCAGGAGCCCCAGGGAAAGGTGTTTCACTGTGGCTGAACAGCCAAGGCCACTGTCCTTCCCAAGCTGCAGCTGCAGCCCACACCGCAGTGGGATAGCGATGGAGTTTCTGTCTCATGGGAATCAGTTATATGGGGCAGGCTGATCCCTTTTGGTGACACACAGCCACCGTGTGGGTCTAGCAGAGGCTGCAGTGACATGGCACTGTCGTTGGGGGTGGCATTCCCATCCTGCTCCAGGGCCATGTGCCAATTGCTCGGTCACACTGCTATGCCCTGTTCCCTGGGCCAGCCCAGTCTGAAGGCGATGGGAGGCTGACCCAGCTCTGCCACCAGGAGGAACGTGGGCTCATGGCCAGCTTAGGGAGCCACGCAGATCACTTCAGAAATCTACAGACAAGCAACAGGCTGAGACAAAAAATCCTCTCCTATCCTTTACCAAACCCACTGCCGCTTACTTGATTCAACACTCATTATCTTCATTGAGCTGGAGATTAGGCTGCAACATTCCCAGATAATAGCTTTATTAGCTCTGTATTATTCTTTCTACATTATTTATTTACACTGAGTCAAAAACACTCAAAGCTTTCACTGAAACATTAACACCAGTTCAGCAGGCATCATTTTATGCTGTGCTTTTTACAGGAGCAAAGATCCTGTGTAGAAGGAGCTACCCCAGGCCAAAAGTACCCTTTCCAATAAAGTCTTTTTGGCTCAAGGAAGCTGTAGGTGTTACGGGTGCCTCACCAGATGCTAACAGTGTGGAAAGGTCATTTTCTAGCATTTCAGCACAGGCAATGGACTGCTGTGTCCCGTTGCCTTCTGTGCTGGCTCTGCCAGGGCTGCTCCTGGCCCAGGGACAACTGACACTCATGGCATGGCTCACTGGGGGCTTTTTCTTGAGCTCCCATGACCTGTCTGTCTCCAGCCATCCATCCTGCACCAGCAGAGCCTGGCACTAACCTTCTTTTGGCTAGAACAAGATTGCATTCTCCCTCTCTCCTGAAAAATAAATTAGACTGATTTAATGATCAATGCATGGGCTTTTGGCTTTGGCCTTGGCCTTGCTCACCAGCCAAGACAGCACGTGGGCCACTGCAAAGTCCAGAGAACCAATCCTGGGTACAAGAAGTTGGCCCCAGGAAGGGCTGCCTGGGAGATCCTACACTATGTGCTGGCGATGTTACCAAGCCCAGATATTCCTCTGAGCTGGTGCTGCTGCAGAGGATAACTGTGGGGGATGACAGCAGCTGAGTATCCATTCACCTTTGCCCTATCCTTAATGACCCTGTCATAGAAAACAGAAACTGACAACCTGACCCTTCAGACAACCAGCCCCTCTCTGGGATGCAAGGGACCTTTTCTGGCGCAGGGTACTCAGCTTTCTCCGTTTCTTTCCTAAGTGACTCTCTTTGCAATCAGAGCTGCAGACCATCATATTAGCACACCTCCCAGTCTGGGTTAAAGGGACCCACACGATGCTGGGGTTTTTTTTCGGCTCACTGTCTCCCTATCAGCTCTTGGTACCCATTGCTTCCAGAGCTGAGCACAGCCCTGCATGACACCTGACACACTCCCTAGGGAAGGTCCTGCCACTCACCTGAGTTCAGGTGCAAAAGCAGAGCTGAACATGCACATTCTTGATAGCCCCACAGGGCCCTGCTTTCCCCAGTTCATTCCTGGAGAAGGATTCCCACTCAGGGTGCGACTTCTTGCAATGTACTCACCGCACAGATGCTGTGGCTCCCCAAAAATCCTGGCAGATGCTGGGGGCCAGCTTTGATGTGTATTTCTTTGCTACTTGAAACTGTCTCTCCTGGAAGGGCTTGAAGTGGAGGCTGTATATAAAAGCTGCCGTTGTTTTCATTGGGCTACCATCCATCTGTTTATAACACAGATGCCCTGAGCGATTCTGCTGGCAGGAAGCAGAGGTGAAGGGGCTCCCTTACATGTGCTCAGAAATCATCTCCACATCCAGGACTCCTTTTAGAGATGTTTAACATCATCCATCTTTCAAGCCTCTCACAGCACTGCCACATCTCTGGGTTTTGGTATAAACACTCGAGTTCAGAGTTGGTGAGAGAGAGCGGGGCAGGCGGTGCAGTTACGAGATGTCCTGCGTCAGAAGTGGTGCAATTTGTAGCTGCTTGGAAACGCCCTGGCAGAGAAACAGGGGATCTGGGAGACGCACCTCTCCATTCCCGGCCCAGCCCAGAGGCAGCCTGCCAGCCCCAGAGCACAGGCACGAAGCACTAATGGAGCTACAACACAAACTGCTCGTTTGCTTGCTGTTTGTATTCCATATCAACCAGAGCTGTCTGGAAGAAGCTCTGGATAGTATTTCCTTGTGTGTTCCTCTTCAAAATCCCAGCTCCAGCTTTTGGGAGCTGCTAGCAATGTCCTGCCCTGGCACTGCCTCTAACTGAAGCTCTAGTCAGCCAAGAAGGGATGAATTTGTCCCTTTTTATGAACCACAGGAGGGGAATCTCCATCCCTCTCCCCGCCAGTGGTACACCCACCTACATCCCACTTTGGGCTCTTCTACTCAACAGCCACTGCCACCACCCAGCCCAGCTTCATCTGCTGCACCTCTCTCCCATACCCATCCCTTTCCTTTGGGACATACCTTCCCTGGGTGCAGATGTCCTGGAAGGCTGCACGGCAGCACAAAGGCTCGGCTCCCTTTATGCCTCCTGCAGCTGCACCTCCTGGGACTTGGACTGCAACTAGATGCAAGCCCAAAGAGTGGATCAGTGTCAGAGGAGGGATGTGGACATCCCTCCCTGTGCTGTGCCTCCAACCCAGCCTCGCTGTATGTTGAAAGCGCACAAACCGGACATTCAACTTACCACGTCTTTGCACAAGGCCGGCCACGGCTGGGGCTGCCAGGGAATTATCAGATGCTCTTGTGGCTCTGCAGAGAAGCCAGGATTCTAAGGGAAGGGTTACTGATTGCATTTTGGCCCTGGGGAGCTGTGTTGGACAAACTGCTGTATAATCACCGCACAGTCCAGCCTGCAGAACAGCACTGCAATATTTTTCTCTTATCATCGTGCAGCTTTGGAAGCTCTTATTTGATCTCCTTTATCCATGTGAATGTGTTCAAGAATGCAGCAGCCTCTGCCTGCAGAATAGTTCCTATTGTTCCCTTTGTTCATGTGTCTGGGCTGTTCCTCAGCCTCCTCTCTCCCTTCCTGCAAAGAGACCCACTCGGCACGGTCAAAAAGTATCTGTATGACTTGGTCTTAGATATGAACTCAGCCATGGGAAAGGCAGAGAGCATATTTCCCTGAATATTACAGCTTTCTGTGATGCAGAGGGGAGCGTGGTGAAAGGTACCCTGAGCTCACACAGTGAATTAGCTGCTTTTAACTTCAACCAGGATCTACTCACCCATGCCCAACCTGCAAACTGCCCAGAATTAATGCTGAAAATGGACAGCACTGGACTGGGCATTTTTGGCTTATCTATCTGTTCCTCCTGCAGTGCTGATTCTTTTAGTTTTAATAAACCCACAGTAACACAGCAGATCAGCCTGGAAGAGAAACAAAGAATCTGAAGGCCATGAGGAATACATATCTGAATTTCAGTTTTTTATCCTGCTTCTTTTCTGATATGAAAGCTTATACATGCTTTCATGGTGAAAACAGGCTGGAATTTACTTAGATATTAAAAGTATTTAACTTGGAGACTTCTTTTTGTGAGTGTGGAACTGAATTCAGTGCTTTTCAAAAGCAGGCCTCCAGCTTTGCAAAAATGTCTTTCTGATTTCTGGATCAGCCCTTTCCACTTCTCCTTCCAGACAGGTCTGCAGCAGGTTATCCTAACACGATCTGCACAATCTTTACACCCTGTTGAGCACACAGTTTCAAAACAAGACCTCAAACAAACCTCAGCTCCATCTGAAAACCCATCTCCTCTCCATCCTCCTTGTGGAAAACCTGTAGGAAAATGTCAAATTATACAAATGAGAACTTTGGCACAGCTGAGTTAGATCAGGCTGAATTAGTCATCAAAGTTACAGCTAGAGGTTGTTAATCTGTTGGTGATTCCCAAGCAAATTATTTTTTATATTCTGTTTACAAAATAAGACAATTGAGATTATTGGTTGAGCCTGAAGGCTGATGCATCACCAGCCGTGGTAAAGCAAAGATGACACAGAGCTGGCTCGCACACTGAGGAAGGTGTGCTCCTTCATTAAGCCTGAGTCACCACTTCCATTAGGAGCAGGATGGAAGGATGGCACCAGAGCCACTGGCTGCCACAGGGCAGTGGCCAGAACCTGCTGAGAGCCTGATCCTACACTGCCTGTGGCACACACAACTGGTGAGACAGGTTGGAAATCACTGGCTCAAGGCTGGATGTGTGCTTTGGCTTTCCTACCTTCCTCACTGGGAATCCATTTAGAAAGCCTCACTGGGAATTCCTCCTTAGATTGAACTTATGTTCAGGAGGCCAAGTAGTTATTTTTTTTTTTCAGGTCTTGTTACTTTTTCTGTTACTGAATTAAGCCAGGGAAATCACTTACTGCTGTTCAAGTCTCATGGATGTGCAGTGCTGTTAATCTCAGACTTCATACATTGTAAATTAAGGGTCCCAAAATAATGAGATTTGTATTTGTTTATTTTTAAGTAAGAGAAGTTGTCTTTTTTTATTGGGGTTTTGTACTTTCAGGACACGACATGGCTTTCGCCCCGCCACATGTAGCAGCAGAAACAACCCCTTCTGCAAAAATTAAAACCTCTATCACAATTGCCTAACACCAGAAACAGGAATTTAGAAAAACATCCCCTCCCTAAAGACCCAACTAAAACCTTTGGACATGGGCAGTGCAAGTAGGGGCAGACATTTCAGTTCACAGAGACCAAGGTTCTTTCTACCTTGATCTCATTGCTCTGAGCAGTGGACTCTGAGACTGCCATTGCTGAGCACCCATTATTTGATCTGCAGATTGAAGAGGAAAAAACCCCAAAGACCAGCTGATTTTCAGTGTGGCCTCTCCTCTGCCTTGTGGCAAAACCCCTTCCCAGAGGGCAGAAAACAGTAAAACCCTCCCACCCAGCACTTCTATCTTCCAACAATGTCAACGTGAAAAGTCCCCCAAGTGAACCCTGAGCTTTCTTCTGCTCAGCTCACAAAGCAGGAGCAAAGAACAAACCTCCTTTCCTGTTCCTCCTACCTCCCTGAATCCTTTCTCATTAAGGAAAGAAAAGGTCAATATTGGTGGTGTTGAAATGAAGCACAAGGACCGAGCTGCCTCCTGCGCCTGGTGCAGGGTGCTGAAAGAGCCAAGCGTGAAACAACATTTTCCAGAGCCTCCATCAGCTCAAGGGCTGTTTTGGCCTGCCAGTGTGCAAGGAAGGAGCCTGATTTCAGGAAGCAATTTGCAACCAGACCCTTAGGAGACTAAGGGGAAAAAAAGCACCTGTGACTGGGTCATAGCTTGGCCTCTTCTGACAGAAGTTTGAAAAGTGTCTGGCAATTTGGGAAATTCAAGAGGTGGGGGACAAGTCCCACCAGGAGGATGCTGAGGAAACCTGAGGCTTGCCACTCCAGAGAGCTCTTGGTGAGGCTTCCCATCTTGGCCCAAGCCATTGTCTCCCCTCCTCTCAGCATCTATTTGCCAACCCATCCACGCAGCAAAGCCACCACCTGAGCCTGTGTCATCCTCATCACGAGCACAAATTCTCAAAAGTGGCTGATGGTTTACCCACCCATCTTACCTCTCTGCAGCTGTCTGCTGCCTCTTCAGAGGTTCCTCTCCATGGCCTGGTAGATGCTGTCCTGGCCAAGCATGGATTTGGTCAATGGGAACTGTCTTGCTCCACTTTCATCCCACCACCTTTGTGTTTCCTCCTGTGCTGCCTTTTACTTTTCCCATTAACACCTCATCACCCTCTTTGAGTCCTGCCTGGTGATGGTTGCAAAGATCAAAGCTGGGACTGGCACTCAAGGTTTTGAGGCTGTACCCTGATGGGGAGTAGACTCCTCTGTATATTCTTGTGTTTTTCTCTTTGTCCCTCTCCATCCACTACTGCCTCTGTTCTTAAATCCCAGGCACTCTGGGTGCAGAGAGATGCCCCTTCAGTCTGTATTTATTTACCATCACTTATGATGCTGTCCTGGGTGCATTATGAGAGAAATGCACCCAGGACATTTAGGTGCCTAAAACCTGGGTGAAAAACAGGGGCCAAAGTCCCTTGGGACCAGCATGGCAGTGATCAGCCGGTATGCTGCAAACTGAGCAGGGATGTAAGGCTTAAATGTCCCAGAACTTTGCAACAAATACTGTCCTGTGAAAAATAGGAATATTTTCCCTTTTCTTGCCCTGATTTGGTATCAAACCAAGTGTTTAAAAAGCCTGACTTTTCTCTAGGAATGGAAAATTTGATTTTCGACCAACCTCCCACTTGCAATCTTTAATCTGTTTCAGAAGGAACCTTTTTTTAACCTCTTTTTTTCTTATTCAGTGCAAATAGACATAATTTCTACACCACCCAAATACTCCTTTCTTGTGTACCAAGAACACAAGGCATTTACCTTGGCAGACCAGGTAAAACAGTGCCCTGAGGGAAGCTGAATAGGCCCTGGTGATGAGTTACAGTGTCTAACACTTCCCAAGTACAATCACAGTGATTTACGACCGCTGACATGACAAAGATTTTGTCTGGTAGTGAGGAGTGATGGCTGATGTCCCTTTAAGTGCTTATCATTTCTGGCAGCTTAATTGAATCCCGTTAACAGATGCAACAAAACTGAGAAACATTTCTCCTCCTAGGAGTCCTCACTGGACCAGCAAAGATGGTGTTGGCATTATTTCCCTGTCTTCCGGAATTCTTCTTTGAAGTCAGAGGGTGCAGAAATGATCTTCCTAAAAAGAAAATGCCACCAAAGCAGTGTATTATCTTCATATCTGATATTAGGACACCTAGGCAGGAGAACCACCTCCAAAGATGGGTGGTAAGAGGGGACCCTTGGAGAGTTGCTGCAGTTTTCCACTGTGGAGTGATGTATCCCTCATTCAGCATGCAGAGGACTTGGGCTAAAGTCCAACTTGGAGCCTTGCCCTCCTCTTGGGGATTTTGAAGCTTTTCAGACCAGTTGAGCAAAACCTCAGATAACTGGGACAGCAAGGGCTTCCAGCCCTGGCCTGTGAGGTGTTCTGGGAGCAGCTCTGCAACACAAGAGTTCTGGCAGATGCAAGGGAGGAATCCAGGCATTTCTGACAGGCCTGCAGGCAGCTGGGAGCTCTTCAGGAGATCCCACTTTGCCTGGGTGGCTGCAGTGCTGCAAAGGGGCAGTGTTTGCTCAGCACCTGAGAGAGCAGCAAACCCAAGGCCACTGGAGGCAGGTGGAGGCTGTGTGCCAGAGGAGGCTAAAATGTGGGAGATGGTTTTTGATAAGATTCATCCATAGCACCAACGGACACCTGTGACCTGGAATGACTTTTAGGAAAGATAAAGTTGTGCGTACAGCATGTCCTCTTGCAGCAGCTGAGCCATGCTAGTCTCTCATCTGATTTCATGCACCAGGGTGTTATCTTTTTCTCGGGAAAGCCATGGAACTGGGTAGAATTTAAATTATACCCCAGAGAAGCTGGCTCACTTCTCTGACAGAGGTCATAATGAGGGAGTTGGGATTCCAGTTATAGCTCAGCACAGCAGATGTAGCTGGGTTTGCAGATGATAAAAACACAGCCTTGTCTCAGGAATGCTGCAGAAGTGAGGCACGCGTGTGGCTGGCTTTTTTTTTTTCAGAGCTGTTGTTTAACTCTGGCTGTACTGTAAAACAGTTGTTCCCATTGGGAAATCAATATTTACAGAGTAAGCAGCAATGAGACATGGGCTGGGTGCCATCTAAGCACGCAGCAGGACCTGCTCTGTTGAATGCCCACACCTCAAACTGTGAAAAATGTTACTCCTCTTTCTTTTGGGGTAGGAGTAGCTTTTCATTACCAGCAATGAATACTATTTTATTTTTACTCTGCTCTGTACGTTTTCCAAGGCCAGCTTGCAAGGAAGGAGGCAGCCACTGAAACATGGAAAGCTACATTATGTACTACCCTCTATCACACACAGCTCACCTCTTCTGATCAGAATTCAGGGCTGGGTGCACAGAATTAGCCACCCGCTCCAAAGGAAAGCAGTTTATCTCAGAAAGCAATCATAACTAACACTTCAAATACTGAACTTCCAACTTGAGCTCCTGCTTGATCTCATCTGTATATCATGGAATCATAGAATGGTTTGGGTCAGAAGGCACCTTCAAGACCATTTTGTTGAAACCCCCCTGCCATGAGCAGGGACAACTTCCATTTGACCAGGAGGCTCAGAGCCCCATCCAGCCTGGCCTGGAACACTTCCAGGGACAGAAGTGTTACAGGGACCTTCTCAGGGGTTCTGCAACTCCACTGCCTACAGACACCTTCCCCTGGAGGACAAACACCAGTGACCTCCCTTGAAGGAGCAGGTCACTGAGGTTTGGCTCAGCTGGGACTAACACAAACCCGGCAATGTGGATGTGGACTCTGTGCTTTGCTGTTCCCCAAGGCAATGCCAATGGAGGAATGCAGTACAGGCAGAGTGGCACGGCCATTCTCACTTTACCTGGTTACTACGATGAGTCCATGTCCTCTTGGATTTGCAACAACACACTTGAAGCTGGCTCTGTAATACTGCCTGGCCCTGTATTCCCTCTTGTTTGCAGAAGCACAGCTGTAAGGAAAATGTTCTGTTTCTAATCTCTATTTACACAGGATGGTGATAAAGAAATTCCTCCACAATCACTTAATCTCTCTTTGGGCTGACACCACCATCTTTGCTCAGCCCAGCTCCAGAGCAGCAGCACATGCAAACACACGACACAGTGATTTGTGGGCTAGGGAAGGACAGCCACGTGAAAACAATCTCTGTACCAAAGTACCCCTCAAATCTTGTGCTCAGTTTTGAACCTCTCATGGCAAAAAAGACATTGAGGGGCTGGAGCGTGTCCAGGGCAGGGCAATGGAGCTGGGGAAGGCTCTGAAGAACAAGTCTGATGAGGAGCAGCTGAGGGAGCTGGGGGGTTTCAGCCTGAAAAAAAGGAGCTCAAGGGGGACCTTCTCACTCTCCACAACTCCTTGACAGGAGGGTGGAGCCAGGTGGGGTGAGTGTCTTCTCCCAGGTAACAAGTAACAGAGGAAATGGCCTCAAGTTGTATCGCAGGAGGTTTAGACTGGGTATTAGGTAAAATTTTTTCACTGAAAGGACAGTCAGATATTGAAATGTGCTGTCCAGGACAGTGATTGAGTCACTATCCCTGGAGGTGCTCAAAAGGTGTGTGGGTGTGGCATTTTGGAACATGGTTTAGTGGTGGGCTTAACAGTGCTGGGGTAACAGTTGGACTCAATGATCTCAGAGGTCTTTCCCAACCTAAAGAATAACGTGATTCTACGTTTTCTGCTGAGCACGATGAGTGAGAATGAGTGAGGTAAGTGTCCCACCAGGCAGGATGGTATTGAGAGGAAGGACAGCCCCATCTTCTGGAAGCTGAGGTGGTTGACGCTCTAGCCGAATTTTGGCAAGAGATTTGAAGCAAGAAGCCTGTTTTGCGGTGGGTTTCTGCTGTGAATTCAGCTGGTTTTCTGCAGCAGTGAGGTGCTGCTGGCATACATGCTGTCCCCACCGCGAGCTGGCCTGCTCATGTTAGTAAGCTCTGAGCAAGCTCTGCATGAACTCACCGCCTGGCCCTAAAGGATTGGCAAAACAGGAAACTCTTTCAAAGGTGTCTAAGGACTTGATGTTGACGTTTGAATTTCCCTTTCATATCGCTGCAGCATTTTTGTCCAAGCGCTTTATCCCTGCAGTGCAAAGCTGTCATTTATTTGTAGTCAGAGATTTTGTGCTTTTGAAATTAAAGCCAAAGCAGACAGAAAATAAAAGTATTCCAAGGCACTTTGGTGTATTAGACAAGTGTTAATTAGGGGAAGCTAAGTCTTTCCAGCCCTTGGGGCAAAGCTATCTTGCGTACAAATAATTCAGAAAGAGGCAAAGCTGTTCTGCCTACTGAGATTTTTGATTCTATACGGTTTGAGGAAAACATAGAATGTACTCATCAGTGAAAACAGAATTATTAGAGAGAGCTGAAGGGGTCCAAGGCCAATGCAGACTGCATGGCTGCAGCTGGGAAAGCAGCATCCTTGCTCAGACAGGCACACAAGCAAGAAAATGGGCTGAGAAAATACAGCAAGATTATTGTGGGAGCTCTTCTGGTCACAGTCCTACCTGTGGAATGGGTCCTGTCTGCTCACAGCCTGTGATCACAGGAGCAGGCAGAGTGCATCTCACCCTCTTCCCAGGAGCTTCTGGGAAACAGCTCTCAGAGAGGCAACTGGCAGTGATGGTTATTAAAAAATACACTCTTGAGGCTGCACCTGGAGCTGGCCACATTTTCCTCCCAATTTTCGGCAAACTGTGTACTTGGAAGAACTATGGAAAAAAAATCCACCAAGAATCTATGAATGTAACCCCTTTGGTGAAACTCTATCCCATTTGTTACCCAACTCAGCAAGTGTTAATGCCCTGCCCCTGAATTCAAATGCCCATCAGAGCCATTTTCCCTAGACAATGGCCTTCTTTGCCCTGGTAAACACAGAAAGTGGGCATTTCCTCAGAGGAAGTTAATTTGGCTTTCTAGACAACCCCTCCACACACACCAAAAAAAAAAAAAAAAAAGGGAGAGTGGACAAAACCTTTTCAATAATATGGGAAAGTATTATCAAACAAAACTTTTTCTGCTGAAGGGAAACACTTCCTCCAAGCCATTGAGATGCTGAGGGCCAACACATTACTTTAATATTATCTTAAATTAAGAAAGTGAGATGTCCTTGCATTTAATTTTACCAGTACACATACCTTACATTGAAGTCCTGACATTATTTTAAAAGAGTGATTCATGTATTTAGCTTTTGGTTCATTTTAAACCTATTTTAGGAGTCATAATAAATCACACTTTCGAAAAGCAGAATGATTAATTTCTCAACTACATTTTTGCTTTTAAGTGTCTGTTGGCTGTTAATAAAAGTCCTTTTACATTCTCTTCAAAGTCACAAAACACAAACACACGTGGATGCTGTGGGCCAAAGGAGGGGGCTGAAAACCTGTTTGGCAGTGGGAATTTAGCTGAAAGGAGGAGGGGAGCTGCTATCTCACCACTCTGGGGAAAAGTGCTACATTCATTCAGCCAAAAGCGCTGCGTGTGGAGGCAATGGGAAAGCTGGGACTGGGTCTGCAGAGACCCTGATTTAGAGGGTGGAGTCTTGGGCAATGAACATTACATTTCATTAGAAAACCACCAGTGTTTTCACAGCCCAGATTTCATAAGTCTAATATCTGTCTGACTGAACATTAAGTACCTTAGAGCCCTGCACTCAGTGTTTGCTTAGTGGTGAATACTAGAGTCTCTGTGTCAACCTCACAGCTGCTTTTACGGTGTGTCTAGAAACACTCGTGCCTCTGAGACACGGAGAAACATGTAGGCTCAGAAGAGCAAATTGCCAGCTGACAGAGCTGGGCAGCCACCCTCGGAAGCCAGCAGCTCAGGCTGGCTGAGGATGAGCCTCAAGTGCTCAGGAGTGAGATTTTTTACAAAGGCCACAGTCAGACCAGAATGCTAAACTCAGGTGCTGATGCTCTGGACCACTGAAGTAGTGCAAAGGTCCTTCCACCCTCGGGAAAGCATTTCCCCAGGAACACTGCTGCTCCAAAGCAATTTCCATCCCAAGCCGACAGCTGTGTTGCCATGATGGCACAGAAGGGGGCAGAAGGGAGAAAAAAAAGCAACTTGGAATTGAGCATTGGGATAGGCAATGAAAGGAGTTCTTTCTGGAAGACATAATTCTCAAAACCAAAAATCTTTCTTTTGCTCCCTGCTGCGGCCTGGCCCGGCCCCAGAGCAGGAAGGCCCCTGCGGGTGGCACCGGGCTGGCGGCGTGTCCCCAGCCGGCTGTGCCCCGGCAGCGGCCTCAGCCGTGCAGGATGCAGAGCTGTGGGAGCCCACGGCTCTCTGCCGGCCGCACACCGGAGCTCCCAGCTCCAGCTGCCGGGGCCTCAGCGCCCGCCCTGTGCCCTCCCGCCCCGACAGCCGTGCCAGGCCCTGCTCGCTGCCCTGCTGCTGGCACTGCTGGCCCCAGGGCTCTGCAAGGGCTTCTCCGGGGCCACCTTCCTGCGGCCTTTCCGTCCCTGCACCAGGCCCAGCAGCGACCTGCACAGGGGCTGTGGACAAGGGCCTGCAGGCACAGCGGCACCGGGGGCAGCGGCTTCCCACTGACAGAGGGCGGGCCTAGGCTGGACATGTGCAAGAACTTCTTGGCTCTGAGGCTGCTGAGGCCCTGGCCCCCGCTGCCCACAGAAGCTGTGGCTGCCCCATCCCCGGCAGTGTTCCAGGCCAGCTTGGATGGGCCTTGGAGCAGCCTGGCCTAGTGGAAGGTGTCCCTGGCCTTGGCAGCAGGCTTGCAACAAGATGATGTTTAAGGACCCTTCCAAGCCAAGCCCTTGTGTGATTCTGTGATCACAGAGCCCAGGGGCAGCTGGGCTTAATTTCTCATTAGAACCAGTTCAGCCCTGGAAGTTTGGTTAAGTTCAAGGAGACTCCTCACAAGCCCACATTCCCAGCGCATGAGATTTACCAAAACTCTCGGTCTGGCTGAGATCAACAAAGTATTGCACGATCCAGATTCTGAAATTTTGCATTTTATTGAATCAAGAACAAAGCAGTTTCTGCCCTGCCACTCCTAAATGCACTAACTATAGAACATGAGTTTGTATCATAACAGACAGTGAAACTAAATATATTTTCTATTATTGTTTAAACATAAGTACTTATTCAAATCTTGATCATTAATTTTATCATGATGCAATAATTACATATATTGTATCTTTGATATTATTTATATGGGAATATTGTTTTGTTTAATAATATATTACTATCATAGATGATAATCAATAAATATTATAATTTATTATATGTCTGCCGTATACATATGTTTATATCTGTTAAACTTTATAATATATTATATATGTACCCTATACATGTACAGATCTGTGAAGTAAAAATCTAGAGTGTTACGAATAGAATATTTCAGGTCAGCGCCAACCGAGTTGGTCCAATGCTGACCTAAATGTGTCCCTTCCGGGGACAAGGAGAGGCACCATCCATTGGCCGATCGTGGGCCAGCAGCGCTGATTGTTCCTCTCAGTCTTTTCTTCTTCCCTCTTCTTTTTTCTTTTTCTATCCCTCATTCCTGCTTCTTTCATACTTTCATTTTTGGCCCTTCCCCAAAGGCCAGGAACAATTGCGTCCTACACCCCAGAGAACACAAAATGAATAATAGCATTTCCTGCCTGCCCCCTGATCTGTGCAGCCAACCTGGTCATCAGTGGGTGCGGTGCTGAGGAGACTCTTGGGGCGACACTGCTGCTGCTGCTGCTGATGGCAGAGCGCTGCTGCACAGCGCTTTCCCTTCCCTCTCTCTATCCTGCATTCTCCCCTCTTTTCCCCTGTACTGTGAGCTGGTTCTCTGCTGCCAGCTGCCAGCCCCACAAGCACAGCTCTGTGCATGAGCCCCGCTAAGAATGGCCATAGGCCAGCACTCTTGCCAGGCAACGGCGCAGATCAAGGTAGGCCTCCATTGCCTGGGAGTGGGCGGCCGGATCCTGCGCCAGGCCGCTGAAGAGGTTTTGTGGCTTGGCCATTCGTACGTCTAGGGGCAAACTGATCTCCCCAGGAAGCCTCTGGTTGCCCACAACAAAATGCAAAAGGTGTTTCTCTTCCAGGGATAAGCGCAGCTGCTCCAGGATATCCGAGAGCTGATGCACGAAATATCTCCTGTGCCACTGCGTCAGCGGGACGGTGTTCAGCAGGCGCATGACGATGGTCTTCATGCAATAGATGGAAAAGTCCTTGCACGCCAGAACGCCGGCCAAGAGCTGCAGGCATTTGAGGTGTGAGCTGTCCTGGGGGACCTGCCTGGCCACGTGCCTGAAGAACAGTGTCTCTGCCACGGCGTAGGTCTCCGGCCACATTGTGCTTGGGGTGTTGGCCCCTTGAGGCCGGCTGCTGACAAAGATGTCAGAGATGCCTCGCCGCACCCCGAACAGCACCTTCACCCGGAAGCTTCCTTCGTCGTTGGTCAGCCTGAGTTTGCAGGAGCGTTTGGAGGGCAGCAGCTCTAAATGCCAACTGTCTGACTGGGGCAAATGCCACCACTGTGCTCTCACCAGTTGGCAGAAGCAGTGGGCGGTTTTCTCCACATCCAGGTAGCAGCCGGTGCACAGGGTGTCTAGGAGGTTGGGCTGCCGAGTCCTCCTCCTAACCTCCTCGGGGTGGTGCCGGAAGCACAGCAGGTTCGCACCCTGCTGCTCCCTCGGGCAGCTGCACTCCAGGTCCACGCGGACACGGAAGTTCCTGCCGGGCCTCTGCTCGTCAGTGTCCCGCTCCAGATGGAAGCTGTGCCCTGGAGGACAAGTCATGGGTACCAGCACGTGGTACACAACTTCCTCCTCACGGGCAGTCCAGCCTTCAAAGGCACTGCCAAAACCAATGGCTTGTTGCAGCACCGGCAAGAAAGTGCCATTCAAGACACGCCTGAGGACAGTTATGAAGTTGTCCATCAGGGCCATTGTCCTCTTGCTGCCTGTCTGCAGGTCCTGTACAGGCCACTGTATACGCTCCTCTAGAAGCCATCTCAGATCGTATTCCCATGTCATTTCATCTTCCTCTTCCTCTTGCCTTCCCTGTTCCTCTTCCTCGTTCTCATTTTCCTTCTCGTCCTCAACACTGATCTGTGCCTGATGACTTCTTTTCCTCCACATAGACCATAGGGCCGAGAGAAGGAGCAGAAACACAGCAAATAGGCACACCTGCCCGTGCTGCAAGGCAGACCACAGCAGGTCTTCCCAGGCCCCTCCACTCTGCTCCAGGGTGAGCAGCTCCACTTCCCTCTCCAACAGAAGCTTCTGCATTTCCAGGCACATGGCATGCGCCTTCATTCGCAGACGCGTCTCCTCGTCCAGACCATCGCCCACGGGCTTCAGGTACTGGACTAGGCCTTGCAAGAGCAAGAACCAGAAGGCCAAGGAACCCATGGTCTGCGGGAGGATGGAGAGAAGGCCTTGAGTGGGGCAGGGAGGGAGGCAGCTGGTGGGTTGGGTTTACCCTCTGTTTTTCTATTTCTACAT
Source organism: Monarcha castaneiventris obscurior (assembly GCA_026261815.1). Classification (NCBI taxonomy): domain Eukaryota; kingdom Metazoa; phylum Chordata; class Aves; order Passeriformes; family Monarchidae; genus Monarcha; species Monarcha castaneiventris. Next base: position 5,000,808 of record JAMPIT010000894.1, on the reverse strand, counting down.
TCTTCCTCCCGTTTCCCCTGCCCCTAGCCTTGCACTGCCTTGGGCTCTCCCTACTGGTTCCTGTACCCCAACCCTGCTCTGGTACCGCCCCTGCGACCCGACAAAAACCCCCTGCACTCGAGTAACGGGGCCTTTGTGTCTGTGGGGGTTGAAAGGTCAAGATGCGACCATTAAAGATCTTCTGAAACATCTATGTGGAGACCCTTGTCTACCTCCTTTGCCATTACTGTGTTGTAAGGCTGACAGCTAAAGGAGCGAGTGTGTGGGGCTGCCCAGAATGGACTGTGGGAGGACAGAATGGCTGCCTGCCCTAAGAAGCGCCAGCACAGCTCCTAGAGAAACCTGCAGCTGCTAAGCTCAACCTAGCGCTTACAACAGCAGCAGGCAGTGGGGGCAGCAGGGACGGGAATCACAGGGGTCTGGGGCCAGGAAGGACAGGGCCCCAGACAGCTGGCAGGCAGCAAGGCCTGTCCCGCTGCCCCAGCAGCAGCAGCAGCAGCACCGTGCCCTGCCCAGGGCTCTCCCGTGAGGGGCTGTCCCTGCATGCAGGCCGAGAACCCTCCCCCGGCTGCAGCGCTCCTGCCCCGGCCCTTGTCCCCAGCCCAGCCTCCCCGCCACGTGTGCACTCACCGCTTGCCCAAGCAATACAGGGCCAGCGTTACCTGCTGGGGCCTTTTAGAGCTGCCCCCATTGTGACACGGCCCCCGTGATGTCACAGGAGCCACAGCACAGCACAGCCAGCCCAGCCCCACCCTTTGTCCCCAGCCCAGCTCAGCCACTCCCAGTGGCCCAGTTGTACTGCTTAAGGCTGCTTTGGAGTGAATCTTCTAAGAACTTCCCTTGGTCTTTCTTTTGTCTTTCTTATCAGCTGCCCTCCATTGGCAGGCTCATAGATATCCATGTTGGAAGGCACCCTTGAGGATCATTGAGTCTAAGCCTTGACTCCGCACTGGTTGGGCTACACTTCAATCTCTGAGCTGTTGAGGTAGAAAAAGACCCTGAAGATCGCACAGTCCAACTGCAAACTTAACACTGCCTACTCCACCAATCAGCCAGGTCCCCAAATGCCACATCCACATGACTTTTAAACCTTTCTGAGGGTGCTGACACAGCCATTTCCCTGGGCCGCCTGTTCTCAAGCTTGAGATCCTCTGTATTGAAGGACTCTTTCCTAGAGATCCACTCTAAAGCTCCTGCGGTGCAACTTGAGATAATTTCCTCTGTCCGTATTGCTTGTTCCCTGGGCTAATAGAAGGACCCCCACCTAGCTACAACCTCCCTTCAGGGACCATCTGCACCGTGTCAGGAGCTTGGGCTGTGAAAGCAGCTCCTCGCAGAAGAGAGGAAGGTGATGATTTTGCACTGTCCTTCCCATGATCCAGTGGTACGAAACAGGTTGTCGCTGGGCAGAAGTGGTTCAGGCTGCTAGGAAGCGTTTCCATGTGAGGAGAACCGTTCTGCCAAATTCATCAACCAAGGGAATCCACGCCCTTCCAAGCAGAAGGAAAAAGTCAAAATTTTCCTTGCAGATAATGGAATGGTTTGGAGTGCAAGTCAGTGCTAGCACGTGCCCGGATGTCCATGTGGATTTTGCTGCCCTGCAAGGCCAGATTGTTGTTGTAAAAATAGGATCATTTCGGATGTTAAATCAAATAAAAACAGTTTATTTAACAATTAAAAAAAACTGGAACCCAAAAAGCCCCGAAAAATTAAATAAAAATTGAAGTCCGAGATCCCTTCGAGCAAAGACTCTTTTTCAGCCAGTTAGGCTATTAAAAACCCGAGCATAGCTTTTTTCTCGGCGCGGAGCTGGCTAAAAAAGGCAGAAAAAGTTATTCTACGGCCTGATGTCCTCTACGGCCAAGGCTCCCTCGTGGCTTGTCCAGACGAAAAGAGGAAGAGCTTGGGAATTTCGGCTTGGGATATACGGGGAGTCTCCGCCCCTCTTCACTCCCAGTTCTGCTTACTTGTCCCATGGTGATTGGTTGTTCACTCTCCAAGCAGTTCTCAGCCAATAGCTCTTGAGTTTCTAGGGTTGCTGGCAGCTTCATTGTCTGCCGCGGGGAATTGATTTTATCTGGAAGCATGCTCCCAGAAAACTGGCTGCAAAACTAGGATCTTGTGCTTATAAGGTATGAGGATTTAGAATGTAAGACAGATAACACTAAACTACAGCTCTTAAAACTACTTAAACACTCATGAAACATTTTCATAACTATCTAAAATAAAGGAGTTTGTTAATTCTATATTTTAGTTAGAATAATATTTCATAAAAATATTCTTTAATTAGTAATTAGTTAGCAACTTCGATACTTGATGAAAGGTGATGCGAAAGTCTTAAAAGGGTTCATGCATAACACTGTGAAGATGGGATCCCTGCCCGCAAAGGTTACGCTGCAGCCAAAAAGGGTATTAAGTAAAAGAATGAAAGTTGTTGGTTCTGTCCTTTGTTTGTTGTTATCTGTGGTTTGGATTTGTTCTGGTGAATCTGTTGGCTGTGGTTGAGAGCTGGGAGAGTGTCGCCCTGGTTTTCACAGTGTTCTATGTTTTTACTTTTGTAGTAAAAGTTCTCATGCATTTTCTATAAACATAGCTCTTGTTTTCTAACCGGCTGAGAATGTTTACTGAACTTCTTGATTGTTGTTCATTCCTTTCTCCAAGGCGGAGAAAGGTGATAGACTGTGTTCCTATCCTGTAAAATTCTAGAGGTGTTAACCTCATCTACCAATTTATGATTGTCCTAAAAGAGGTATAAGAGAGTGATAATAAAGGTGGGCAGATGCCTTTTGGCTCTGCTTGGTGGTCCTGACCTGCTGCCAACCTGCTGTTTGAGTCTGCGTGTTCGTGTCCGACACTGCGACAGGAGAGGGGCAGGGAGGAAGAGCGGATCAAAAATGGGAGGATGAGAGGGGAGGGGACAGAAAAGTAAGCTGTGGTTAGAGAACAGAAGTTCCTGAGCAGCCATCCCATGGGAAACGGGACAGGGACCTCCCCTGGCTGCGACAGGGTAGAAAAAGTAGCAGTTTTGTTGGAGGGGGTGTATGTTCAGCTCTCGGTGAGGGAGCTCAGCTCAGCTGACTCCTTACAAAATAACCTGTTTGCTTTTGCTTCAAGGCATTTGTCCCTACTTGAATGCATCGCAAAGTAACAAGTGGAAGGCCAGGGAAGAACACTGCCTGTGCTCCTGATCCCTTCAACACTCAGCACAAGTAGCTTGAGCATGGGCTGGCTTCTCCTTGAGGACGCGTCCATCCGTGCTGGCTGAATCAGCATCCCCATTCCCTTGCAGAGCCTCAGCCCCGTTTGTTTCAGGGCACCGTGGGGAGATGGGATAGTCCCAGGGGAGAGGCGCCTGCCATGTAAACTTTCCCCTCTGTGGTCCTGCAGGGGAGGTGCGTGCGGTGTCGCCGTTGCCCCTGTGCCTCATGTCCCTGTGTTGAGGTGGGTGCAGAGAGGACGGGGGCTCCTGCCTGCCCCGCGTCCAGTCTGCCTGTGGGGCCTGTCCCAGGGCAGCCGGGCTGTGACTGCAGCCACGTGTGCCCCTGTGGCTGTGCCCGGCACTGGCGGCCCTGCTGCCCTGCTCCCCGAGCCCTGTCCCTGGGCAGAGCCGTTCCCTGCCTGGGCGCAGCCCCATGGGGGGCTCCCTGCTGCGGCCTGGCCCGGCCCCAGAGCAGCAAGGCCCCTGCGGGTGGCACCGGGCTGGCGGCGTGTCCCCAGCCGGCTGTGCCCCGGCAGCGGCCTCAGCCGTGCGGGATGCAGAGCTGTGGGAGCCCACGGCTCTCTGCCGGCCGCACACCGGAGCTCCCAGCTCCCGCTGCCGGGGCCTCAGCGCCCGCCCTGTGCCCTCCCGCCCCGACAGCCGCGCCAGGCCCTGCTCGCTGCCCTGCTGCTGGCACTGCTGGCCCCAGGGCTCTGCAAGGGCTTCTCCGGGGCCACCTTCCTGCGGCCTTTCCGTCCCTGCACCAGGCCCGGCAGCGACCTGCACGGGGGCTGTGGACAAGGGCCTGCAGGCACAGCGGCACCGGGGGCAGCGGCTTCCCACTGACAGAGGGCGGGCCTAGGCTGGACATGTGCAAGAACTTCTTGGCTCTGAGGCTGCTGAGGCCCTGGCCCCCGCTGCCCACAGAAGCTGTGGCTGCCCCATCCCCGGCAGTGTTCCAGGCCAGCTTGGATGGGCCTTGGAGCAGCCTGGCCTAGTGGAAGGTGTCCCTGGCCTTGGCAGCAGGCTTGCAACAAGATGATGTTTAAGGACCCTTCCAAGCCAAGCCCTTGTGTGATTCTGTGATCACAGAGCCCAGGGGCAGCTGGGCTTAATTTCTCATTAGAACCAGTTCAGCCCTGGAAGTTTGGTTGAATTCAAGGAGACTCTTCACGAGCCCACATTCCCAGCGCGTGAGATTTATCAAAAGTGTAGGTCTGGCTGACATCAACAGAGTCATGCACGATCCAGATTCTGAAGTTTTGCATTTTATTGACTCAAGAACAAAGCAGTTTCTGCCTTGCCACTCATAAATGCACTAACTATATTACATTAATAAGTATCACAATGTATAGTGACACTAAATATGTTTTCTATTGTTATTGTCTAAACATAAGTACCTATTCAAATCTTGATCATTAATTTTATCATGATGTAATAATTACATCTATTGTATATTTGATATTATTTATATTGGTAAATTGTTTTCTTTAATTTTATATTACTATTATATATGATAATCAATAAACTTTAGAATATATAATATGTATACACTATATATCTCTATATATCTTTGGAATAAAAATCTAGATTCCTATGTCTACAAAATTTCAGGTCAGCGCCAACCGAGTTGGTCCAATGCTGACCTAAAGCTGTCCCTTCCCGGGACAAGGAGAGGCGCCGTCCATCGACCGATCATGGGCCGGCAGCGCTGATTGTTCCTCTCGGTCTTTTCTTCTTCCCTGTTTCTTTTTTCTTGTTCTATCCCTCATTCCTGCGTCTTTCATACTCTCATTTTTGGCCCTTCCCAAAGGCCAGGAACAATTGCATGCTAGACCCCAGAGAACACAAAAAGGAATGATAATATTTCCTCTTGTGTGCTCCTAGATCTGTGCAGCCATCCTGGTCATCAGTGGGTGCGTTGCTGAGGAGACTCTTGGGGCGACCCTGCTGCTGCTGCTGCTGCTGATGGCAGAGCGCTGCTGCACAGCGCTTTCCCTTCCCTCTCTGTATCCAGCATTCTCCCCTCTTGTCCCCTGTACTGTGAGCTGGTTCTCCGCTGCCAGCTGCCAGCCCCACAAGCACAGCATTAAGCAAATCCTCTTTCAAGGAATATTTTCGAGGATTTCTAAGAACCACGTGCGCAGATCCATATACTCGCTCATGGCCTGCGAGTGGGCAACCGGATCCATCACCAGGTGATGCAAGAGATTGCACGTCTCGGCCATTTGGACCTCTGGGGGCACCCTGATCTCCCCAGGGAGCCTCTGGTTGCCCACAATAAAGTGGTTGAGGCGTCTCACTTCCAAGCATAAGCGTAGGTCCTCGCTGATATCCACCAGACGCCTCACTAAATGTCTCCTGCGCCACTGTGACACAGGTATGGTGTTCAGGAGGTGCATGAAAACGGTTTTTGTGGTATAGGTGGGAATGCCTAAGCCCAGCTGAAGACGGGTGAAGAACTGCAGGCATTTGAGGTGCAAGCTGTCGGGGGGGCCTGCCTGGCGATGTACTTGAAGAACTTCACCTCTGCCACAGCGTAGGTCTCAGGCCACGTTGTGCTTGGGGTGCAGGCCTCTCTGGGCTGGCTGCTCACAAAGATGTCTGAGTCGCCTTGCCGCACCCCGAACAGCAGCTCAATCCGGAAGCTTTCCGCGCCGTTGGTCGCCTTGAATTGGCAGGAGCGTTGGGAGGGCAGCAGCACTAAATGCCAGGTGTGCGACTGAGGCAGAGCTGGCCAGATGGCTCTCACCAGCTGGTAGAACCAGCGGGCAGTTTTCTGCACATCCAGGTAGGAGCCCGTGCACAAGGTGTGAAGGAGGCTGGGATCCTGATTGCTCCTCAGCTCCTCCTCGGGGTGGTGCAGAAAGCACAGCATGTTGTCACCCTGCTGCTCCCTCGTGCAGGTGCACTCCAGCTGCACACGGACACGGAAGTTCCTCACGCACCTCTGCCCCTCCGTGTCCAGCTCCAGGTGGAAGCTGTGCCCTCGGGGAGGAGTCATGGGGACCAGCACACGGTACACAACATCCTGCTCGCGGGGACTCCAACCTTCGAAGGCACTGCCCACCCCGATGGCTCGTTGCAGGACCGGGTAGAAACTGTTGGACAAGACGTGGCGAAAGTAAATTTTGAAACTGGCCATCAGGTCACTTGTCCACTCACAGCCTCTCTGCAGGTCCTGTACAGGCCACTGTACGCGCTCCATGAAAATCCTTCCAGTGTCATCTTCAATATCATGGTCTCCTTCTTCGACTTCATGTGCATCATTATTGTTGTTTTCTGCATTTGCAGCGCCATTGCCCACTTCCTGTACGTTGCCATCATCATTGCCTTCCTCCCGATTTGCATCATCATCTTCTCCTTCATTTCCAACAGCTTCCTCTTCGTTTGGATCCACATTTCTGACTTGTTCTACATTTGCCCCATTGTTTTCTTCATGCTGCCCTCTCCTCAGGCTCCTTTTTCTCCACATAGACCATAGGGCCGAGAGAAGGAGCAGAAACACAGCAAATAGGCACACCTGCCCGTGCTGCAAGGCAGACCACAGCAGGTCTCCCAAGGCCCCTCCACTCTGCTCCAGGGCGAGCAGCTCCACTTCCCTCTCCAAAAGAAGCTTCTGCATTTCCATGCGTGTGGCACGCGCCTCCATGCGCAGACGCGTCTCCTCGTCCAGACCATCGCCCACGGGCTTCAGGTACTGGACTAGGCCTTGCAAGAGCAAGAACCAGAAGGCCAAGGAACCCATGGTCTGTGGGAGGATGAAGAGAAGGCCTTGAGTGGGGCGGGAAGGGAGGCAGGAGGCAGTGGGGGCAGCAGGGACGGGAATCACAGGGGTCTGGGGCCAGGAAGGACAGGGCCCCAGACAGCTGGCAGGCAGCAAGGCCTGTCCCGCTGCCCCAGCAGCAGCAGCAGCAGCAGCACCGTGCCCTGCCCAGGGCTCTCCCGTGAGGGGCTGTCCCTGCATGCAGGCCGAGAACCCTCCCCCGGCTGCAGCGTTCCTGCCCCGGCCCTTGTCCCCAGCCCAGCCTCCCCGCCACGTGTGCACTCACCGCTTGCCCAAGCAATACAGGGCCAGCGTTACCTGCTGGGGCCTTTTAGAGCTGCCCCCATTGTGACACGGCCCCCGTGATGTCACAGGAGCCACAGCACAGCACAGCCAGCCCAGCCCCACCCTTTGTCCCCAGCCCAGCTCAGCCACTCCCAGTGGCCCAGTTGTACTGCTTAAGGCTGCTTTGGAGTGAATCTTCTTCTAAGAACTTCCCTTGGTCTTTTGTCTTTCTTATCAGCTGCCCTCCATTGGCAGGCTCATAGATATCCATGTTGGAAGGCACCCTTGAGGATCATTGAGTCTAAGCCTTGACTCCACACTCATTGAGCTACCCTTAAATCTCTGAGTGGTCTGACACCTCTTCCTGGTCTTAAAATCAAGAGGCAAACATGGTTAGAAGGGAAAAAGGGATTTAACCTTGGTATTTATTTTAATGATCCTTAGGTGCACCACGTCCAGGTCGAATGCACCTCGATGCACACCGCAAAATTTCCCCCCCCCCAAAAGATCTGGTCCAATATCATAGGTTTTACGAATTCGCATATCTATCATAAATTCCCCAATGAGAGGCTAGAATGAGCCCCCCTCCCCAGGGAACCTTCCTCTGGATGGTTCTCTCTTAGTTTACAAAATGTCTTCTGGAGAGGACCTTGGGGCCTGGGGAGACTGATCCCTAACTACAAAACCTCTAAAATGTTTAGTCTCCTAGCCTAACAAACAAGTCCAAGAATGTAGGCAAAAAAAGCACCAAGAATACACAAGTTGTAAAGAGGCATAACGGGTATAAAAGGAAAGGCAAAAAATCATCATGGCATCACGTTGAGGTTGAAAAAGACCCTGAAGATTGCACAGTCCAACTGCAAACTTAACACTGCCGACTGCACCAATCAGCCAGGTCCCCAAATGCAGCATCCACATGACTCTTAAACCTTTCTGAGGGGGCTGACTCAGCCATTTCCCTGGGCAGCCTGTTCACCAGCTTGAGATCCTCTGTATTGAAGGACTCTTTCCTAGAGATCCACTCTAAAGCTCCTGCGGTGCGACCGGAGGCAATTTCCTCTGGCTGTATTGCTTGTTCCCTGGGCTAATAGAATGAACCCCACCTAGCTACAACCTCCCTTCAGGGACCATCTGCACCGTGTCAGGAGCTTGGGCTGTGAAAGCAGCTCCTCGCAGAAGAGAGGAAGGTGATGCTTTTGCACTGTCCTTCCCATGATCCTGTGGCACCAAACGGGTTGTCGCTGGGCAGAAGAGGTTCAGGCTGCCAGGAAGTGTTTCCGTGTGAGGAGAACCTTCCTGCCAAATGCATCAACCAAGGGAATCCGTGCCCTTCCAAGCAGAAGGAAAAATCGGAATTTTCCTTGCAGAAAATGGAAAGGTTTGGAGTGCAAATCAGTGCTGGAATGTTCCCGGATGTCCGTGTGGATTTTGCTAACCTGCAAGGCCAGACTGCGAAGATGGGATCCCTGCACCCAAGAAATGCCCTCTTGCTCTGGGGCCTTCCAATGGCACTGGCAGCACAAGTGAGAGCCCTTCCTTAGCCTTTGCCTTCAGCAAGGCCCCAGTTTGGGCAAACCCTGAATTCCCTAAGAAGGCAGCTCAGATTTACGCTGCCTGCCCTGTGGGATGCCAGAGGACAGGCAAGCTCAACAAGGTGCTAATACAATACAGCTTAGGCTGTGACTTCCTGCCCTTGCATCTCTGGAGCCTTGGAGGGGAAGGCTGCGTGGCTTGGTGTGGCCTTCACTGGCTTTCCTGCTAACAGCACTGGGCACCCCAAGGCTGTTTGGTCTCAGCCCAGGCAAGAGCAGAAAGAAAAACCCTCGCCTGGGTTCGTAGATCCCTGAGACGAGCAAGGACGAGGAGTGTGCAGAGAAGAGACCGTCAGCACTGCACAGCAGCTTCTCTCAGCCATAAATGGCAGAAAATTCAAACACTCATCTTATGGTTTGGGGTTGGTGGTGTGTTTTGTTTGGAGCTTTTTCTCCCACAAGAAAACCTGTGGCGTTTGCCACGTTGCACACCTGGATTTGAGCGGACCACTCTCGGTGCTGCCTAGATTGGCCTCAAAATTGTGCCTTTGCCCCTCTCTTTCCTCCATGTGTTACGATGTGTCATTTCAAGGGGTTGATAGGTAACACCCTTTCTCTTTTCTCACCTTGTGCTCAAGAGCTGGGAGAGACACTGACTGCCCTCCCCCAGGCCAGCTTGAGCCTAAAAGGGCTCTGCAGTAGGGTAACATGGCACGTTTCCAGTGGCTCAGCTGCCAGTGCTGGCGCTAGCCGACATGGAAGGCTCTGTATGGCTTGAGGCAGCTCACAGCTGCCAGCATCTGGGCTGTGTCCTGCCCCACATTTGTCCTGCCATCAAGTCGGAGGGCACAAACCTGACACTGACAAGTCCACCTCAAGACCATGTCCCCAGGTCACACATCCACACATTCCTTAAGTACCTCCAGGCATGGCAATTCCCCCAATTCCATGGGCAGCCTGTGCTGCTTGACAACCCTTTCAGATGAGAAATTTTTCCTTAATACCCAATCTAAACCACTCCTGGCACAACTTGAGGCCATCTCCTCTTCTCCTGTCCCTTGTTCCCCGGGAGCAGAGCCTGACCTGCACAAGCTCCTCCCTTGTGTCTGGCAGTTGCAGGGAGTGAGAAGATTCCTCTCGCATCCTGGCCTTCTCCAATGTCAGCCCCTCCAGCTGCCTCAGCTGCTCCTCATCAGACTGCTTCTCCAGGCTCTTCCCCAGCTCTCTTCCCTTCTCTGCACACACTCCAGCCCCTCAAGGTCTTTCTTGATGGGAGGGGCCCAAAACTCCTCCCAAGGCTCCAGGTAATTTACACCTGTTCAACTGAACTCTCCTAAGGGAGCAAGGGCTGGTGATGCTGAGATTTCTCCCAGCTACTTAGGGAATATCTTGCCTGCTTCTTCATGCTGCCTGGGCGGTTTACACCAGACCCCCTCCATGATATCTGCCGTGTTGGCCTTCCCCCTGATTCTTACCCAAAACTACTCAACTCCATCAGCACCATCATTGACAGCTGGAACCCTCCCTTACATAGACAGTGACCCCAGCACCTCTCCTTCCTTGCCTGTCCCTTCTGAAGGGATCATCTGGGAAGCTTTCCAGCATCATCTTTGAAAATGAGAGCTCAGTGCTTTGCTGGGATTTCTTTGGTGGAGGAATGCTAACAGCAATGCTCAAGAGGTGCCCTGATTTCACCCTAAAGAGGAGGAAGATGCCCAGAACAGCCATTGGCTACAGCACTCCACCGTGGGACTCATCCCACCACGGCTCTGGGATGGCAACCACGTCCCGCTTTTCCTGCCGTGCAACCACTCCCAGCTCCCGCACTTTGTTGTCCATGCTGCACAAAGTGGCGAGGAAGCACTTCAGCTGAGCTCTTGATCTAGCTACCTTTTTCGAGGGGATGAAAGGAATAAGATAAATGTGTCTTTACAAACACACTAGGAGAATCTGCTTGTTGATAGGGCCAGGGACTCACAGATAGGGAAGTAACAAAAGAAATTCTCAGTTCTAGAAAATGTTACTGAATAACAGCCATGGCCGTGTTAAATTCCTGAACTTAGAGAAAAAGAACAAAAGGTTAACAGAATTATGAATACTGTTTGGTTTTTCATATATATATATACATATATATATATATATATATGTATAAATATATATATAAAAGAGAGGATGCATATTAGAGGTCCATAGAGATGGCGATTCAGGAAGTCTGTACCTTCCAAGTACCTCAGGCAATGGGGGAAGGAAGAGCGTGATGCACCTGGAAATCAGGATAAAAAGGAGGCTGCGCCCACCAACAATTTGACACACCCCATAAGAAATGTCCCATGGCCTCTCCCTTTATTCAGATAACATTACAAGACTCCTCTGTGTCTTTTCCTGACATAAACCTCTGGCGCCATGAATTATTTCTGCACAGGGAGATGCCCCAATCCTTCAGTGGCCATTCTCACAGTCTTCTCTGGTTTCATACACATCAAGAACCCCTGTGTCCTTCCTGCTGCACCAATCTCCCACGGCTCTCTGCCGGCCGCACACCGGAGCTCCCAGCTCCAGCTGCCGGGGCCTCAGCGCCCGCCCTGTGCCCTCCCGCCCCGACAGCCGCGCCAGGCCCTGCTCGCTGCCCTGCTGCTGGCACTGCTGGCCCCCGGGCTCTGCAAGGGCTTCTCCGGGGCCACCTTCCTGCGGCCTTTCCGTCCCTGCACCAGGCCCAGCAGCGACCTGCACAGGGGCTGTGGACAAGGGCCTGCAGGCACAGCGGCACTGGGGGCAGCGGCTTCCCACTGACAGAGGGCGGGCCCAGGCTGGACATGTGCAAGAACTTCTTGGCTCTGAGGCTGCTGAGGCCCTGGCCCCCGCTGCCCACAGAAGCTGTGGCTGCCCCATCCCCGGCAGTGTTCCAGGCCAGCTTGGATGGGCCTTGGAGCAGCCTGGCCTAGTGGAAGGTGTCCCTGGCCTTGGCAGCAGGCTTGCAACAAGATGATGTTCAAGGACCCTTCCAAGCCAAGCCCTTGTGTGATTCTGTGATCACAGGGCCCAGGGGCAGCTGGGCTTAATTTCTCATTAGAACCAGTTCAGCCCTGGAAGTTTGGTTGAGTTCAAGGAGACTCTTCACAAGCCCACATTCCCAGCGCATGAGATTTATCAAAACTGTAGGTCTGGCTGACATCAACAGAATCTTGCACGATCCAGATTCTGAAATATTGCATTTTATTGAACTGAAAACAAAGCAGTTTCCACCTTTCCACTCCTAAATACCCTAATTATAGAGCATTAATATGCATCACAACAGATATTGACAGGAAATATGTTTTCTATTGTTATTGTTTAAACATAATTACCTATTCAAATCTTGATCATTAATTTTATCTTGATGTAATAATTGCATATATTGTATCTTTGATATTATTTATATTGGTATATTGTTTTGTTTTATTATATATTACTATTATATATGATAAGCAATCTACTTAAAATATATTATATGTGTACCATATACATATATATATCTGTTAAACTTTCTACTATACTATAAATGTACCCTATACATATAAACATATGTGTGAAGTAAAAATCAAGATTCTTCTCTATATAAAATTTCAGGTCAGCGCCAACCGAGTTGGTCCCATGCTGACTTAAGTTGTCCCTTCCTGGGACAAGGAGAGGCTCCGTCCATCGACCGATCGCGGGCCGGCAGCGCTGATTGTTCCTCTTGGTCTTTTCTTCCCTGTTTTCCTTTTTCTGTCCCTCATTCCTGCTTCTTTCATACTTTCATTATTGGCCCTTCTCAATGGCCGGGAACAATTGCGTCCTAGACCTCAGAGAACACAAAAAGGAATAATAGTATTTCCTCTTGTGTGCTCCTAGATCTGTGCAGCCAACCTGGTCATCACTGGGTGCGGTGCTGAGGAGACTCTTGGGACGACCCTGCTGCTGCTGCTGCTGCTGATGGCAGAGCGCTGCTGCACAGCGCTTTCCCTTCCCTCTCTGTATCCTGCATTCTTCCCTCTTTTCCCCTGTACTGTGAGCTGGTTCTCTGCTGCCAGCTGCCAGCCCCACAAGCACAGCTCTGTGCATGAGCCCCGCTAAGAATGGCCATAGGCCAGCACTCTTGCCAGGCAACGGCGCAGATCAAGGTAGGCCTCCATTGCCTGGGAGTGGGCGGCCGGATCCTGCGCCAGGCCGCTGAAGAGGTTTTGTGGCTCGGCCATTCGTACATCTAGGGGCAAACTGATCTCCCCAGGAAGCCTCTGGTTGCCCACAACAAAATGCAAAAGGTGTTTCTCTTCCAGGGATAAGCGCAGCTGCTCCAGGATATCCGCGAGCTGATGCACGAAATATCTCCTGTGCCACTGCGTCAGCGGGACGGTGTTCAGCAGGCGCATGACGATGGTCTTCATGCAATAGATGGAAAAGTCCTTGCGCGCCAGAACGCCGGCCAAGAGCTGCAGGCATTTGAGGTGTGAGCTGTCCTGGGGGACCTGCCTGGCCACGTGCCTGAAGAACAGTGTCTCTGCCACGGCGTAGGTCTCCGGCCACATTGTGCTTGGGGTGTTGGCCCCTTGAGGCCGGCTGCTGACAAAGATGTCAGAGATGCCTCGCCGCACCCCGAACAGCACCTTCACCCGGAAGCTTCCTTCGTCGTTGGTCAGCCTGAGTTTGCAGGAGCGTTTGGAGGGCAGCAGCTCTAAATGCCAACTGCGTGACTGGGGCAAATGCCACCACTTTGTTCTCACCAGTTGGCAGAAGCAGTGGGCGGTTTTCTCCACATCCAGGTAGCAGCCGGTGCACAGGGTGTCTAGGAGGTTGGGCTGCCGAGTTCTCCTCCTAACCTCCTCAGGGTGGTGCTGGAAGCACAGCAGGTTCGCACCCTGCTGCTCCCTCGGGCAGCTGCACTCCAGGTCCACACGGACACGGAAGTTCCTGCCGGGCCTCTGCTCGTCAGTGTCCTGTTCCAAGTGGAAGCTGTGCCCTGGAGGACAAGTCATGGGTACCAGCACGTGGTACACAACTTCCTCCTCACGGGCAGTCCAGCCTTCAAAGGCACTGCCAAAACCAATGGCTTGTTGCAGCACCGGCGAGAAAGTGCCATTCAAGGCACGTCTAAGGACAGTTATGAAGTTGTCCATCAGGGCCATTGTCCTCTTGCAGCCTGTCTGCAGGTCCTGTACAGGCCACTGTATACGCTCCTCTAGAAGCCATCTCAGGTCATATTCCCGTGTCATTTTGTCTTCCTCTTTCTCGTTCTCATTTTCGTTCTCATCTTCAACACTGATCTGTGCCTGATGACTTCTTTTCCTCCACATAGACCATAGGGCCGAGAGAAGGAGCAGAAACACAGCAAATAGGCACACCTGCCCGTGCTGCAAGGCAGACCACAGCAGGTCTCCCCAGGCCCCTCCACTCTGCTCCAGGGTGAGCAGCTCCACTTCCCTCTCCAAAAGAAGCTTCTGCATTTCCATGCGTGTGGCATGCGCCTTCATTCGCAGACGCGTCTCCTCGTCCAGACCATCGCCCACGGGCTTCAGGTACTGGACTAGGCCTTGCAAGAGCAAGAACCAGAAGGCCAAGAAGCCCATGGTCTGCGGGAGGATGGAGAGAAGGCCTTGAGTGGGGCAGGGAGGGAGGCAGCTGTTGGGGTTGGGTTTACCCTCTGTTTTTCTATTCCTACATTGTTCCCCCCATTTCCCCTGCCCCAGCCTTGCACTCCCTCAGGCTCTCCCTGTTGGTTCCTGAACCCCAGCCCTGCCCTTTTACCGCCCCTGCGACCCGACAAAACCCCCCTGCACTTGGGCCGTGGGGCCTCTCTCTCTGTGGGGGTTGCCGGCTCAAGATGTGACCATTAAAGATCTTCTGAAACATCTATGAGGAGACTCTTGTCTACCTCCTTTGCCATTACTGTGTTGTAAGGCTGAAAGCTAAAGGAGCGAGGGTGTGGGGCTGCCCAGAATGCACTGTGGGAGGACAGAATGGCTGCCTGCCCTAAGATGCACCAGCACAGCTCGTAGAGAAATCTGCATCTGCAAAGTTCAACCTAGCACTTACAACAGCAGCTGGCAGTGGGGGCAGCAGGGACGGGAATCACAGGGGTCTGGGGCCAGGAAGGACAGGGCCCCAGACAGCTGGCAGGCAGCAAGGCCTGTCCCGCTGCCCCAGCAGCAGCAGCAGCACCGTGCCCAGTGTCCCCATTCTCGCTGGGTTCCCCTTGCAGAGCTTCAGCCCCGTTTGTTTCAGGGCCCCTAGGGACGTGGGATAGTCCCAGGGCAGAGGTGCCTGCTGTGTAAACCTTGCCCCGGTCTGGCCCCGCAGGGGAGGTGCGTGCGGTGTCGCCGTTGCCCCTGTCCCTCATGTCCCTGTGTTGAGGTGGGTGCAGAGAGGACGGGGGCTCCTGCCTGCCCCGCGTCCTGTCTGCCTGTGGGGCCTGTCCCAGGGCAGCCGGGCTGTGACTGCAGCCACGTGTGCCCCTGTGGCTGTGCCCGGCACTGGCGGCCCTGCTGCCCTGCTCCCCGAGCCCTGTCCCTGGGCAGAGCCGTTCCCTGCCCGGGCGCAGCCCCATGGGGGGCTCCCTGCTGCGGCCTGGCCCGGCCCCAGAGCAGCAAGGCCCCTGCGGGTGGCACCGGGCTGGCGGCGTGTCCCCAGCCGGCTGTGCCCCGGCAGCGGCCTCAGCCGTGCGGGATGCAGAGCTGTGGGAGCCCACGGCTCTCTGCCGGCCGCACACCGGAGCTCCCAGCTCCAGCTGCCGGGGCCTCAGCGCCCGCCCTGTGCCCTCCCGCCCCGACAGCCGCGCCAGGCCCTGCTCGCTGCCCTGCTGCTGGCACTGCTGGCCCCAGGGCTCTGCAAGGGCTTCTCCGGGGCCACCTTCCTGCGGCCTTTCCGTCCCTGCACCAGGCCCGGCAGCGACCTGCACAGGGGCTGTGGACAAGGGCCTGCAGGCACAGCGGCACCGGGGGCAGCGGCTTCCCACTGACAGGGGGAGGGCCTAGGCTGGACATGTGCAAGAACTTCTTGGCTCTGAGGCTGCTGAGGCCCTGGCCCCCGCTGCCCACAGAAGCTGTGGCTGCCCCATCCCCGGCAGTGTTCCAGGCCAGCTTGGATGGGCCTTGGAGCAGCCTGGCCTAGTGGAAGGTGTCCCTGGCCTTGGCAGCAGGCTTGCAACAAGATGATGTTTAAGGACCCTTCCAAGCCAAGCCCTTGTGTGATTCTATGATCACAGGGCCCAGGGGCAGCTGGGCTTAATTTCTCATTAGAACCAGTTCAGCCCTGGAAGTTTGGTTAAGTTCAAGGAGACTCCTCACAAGCCCACATTCCCAGCGCGTGAGATTTACCAAAACTCTCGGTCTGGCTGAGATGAACAAAGTATTGCACGATCCAGATTCTGAAATTTTGCATTTTATTGAATCAAGAACAGAGCAGTTTCTGCCCTGCCACTCCTAAATGCACTAACTATAGAACATGAGTTTGTATCATAACAGACAGTGAAACTAAATATATTTTCTATTATTGTTTAAACATAAGTACTTATTCAAATCTTGATCATTAATTTTATCATGATGCAATAATTACATATATTGTATCTTTGATATTATTTATATGGGAATATTGTTTTGTTTAATAATATATTACTATCATAGATGATAATCAATAAATATTATAATTTATTATATGTCTGCCGTATACATATGTTTATATCTGTTAAACTTTATAATATATTATATATGTACCCTATACATGTACAGATCTGTGAAGTAAAAATCTAGAGTGTTACGAATAGAATATTTCAGGTCAGCGGCAACCGAGTTGGTCCAATGCTGACCTAAAGCTGTCCCTTCCGGGGACAAGGAGAGGCACCATCCATTGGCCGATCGTGGGCCAGCAGCGCTGATTGTTCCTCTCAGTCTTTTCTTCTTCCCTCTTCTTTTTTCTTTTTCTATCCCTCATTCCTGCTTCTTTCATACTTTCATTTTTGGCCCTTCCCCAAAGGCCAGGAACAATTGCGTCCTAGACCCCAGAGAACACAAAATGAATAACAGTATTTCCTCTTGTGTGCTCCCTGATCTGTGCAGCCAACCTGGTCATCACTGGGTGCGGTGCTGAGGAGACTCTTGGGGCGACCCTGCTGCTGCTGCTGCTGCTGATGGCAGAGCGCTGCTGCACAGCGCTTTCCCTTCCCTCTCTGTATCCTGCATTCTCCCCTCTTGTCCCCTGTACTGTGAGCTGGTTCTCTGCTGCCAGCTGCCAGCCCCACAAGCACAGCTCTGTGCATGAGCCCCGCTAAGAATGGCCATAGGCCAGCACTCTTGCCAGGCAACGGCGCAGATCAAGGTAGGCCTCCATTGCCTGGGAGTGGGCGGCCGGATCCTGCGCCAGGCCGCTGAAGAGGTTTTGTGGCTTGGCCATTCGTACGTCTAGGGGCAAACTGATCTCCCCAGGAAGCCTCTGGTTGCCCACAACAAAATGCAAAAGGTGTTTCTCTTCCAGGGATAAGCGCAGCTGCTCCAGGATATCCGAGAGCTGATGCACGAAATATCTCCTGTGCCACTGCGTCAGCGGGACGGTGTTCAGCAGGCGCATGACGATGGTCTTCATGCAATAGATGGAAAAGTCCTTGCGCGCCAGAACGCCGGCCAAGAGCTGCAGGCATTTGAGGTGTGAGCTGTCCTGGGGGACCTGCCTGGCCACATGCCTGAAGAACAGTGTCTCTGCCACGGCGTAGGTCTCCGGCCACATTGTGCTTGGGGTGTTGGCCCCTTGAGGCCGGCTGCTGACAAAGATGTCAGAGATGCCTCGCCGCACCCCGAACAGCACCTTCACCCGGAAGCTTCCTTCGTCGTTGGTCAGCCTGAGTTTGCAGGAGCGTTTGGAGGGCAGCAGCTCTAAATGCCAACTGCGTGACTGGGGCAAACGCCACCACTTTGTTCTCACCAGTTGGCAGAAGCAGTGGGCGGTTTTCTCCACATCCAGGTAGCAGCCAGTGCACAGGGTGTCTAGGAGGTTGGGCTGCCGAGTCCTCCTCCTAACCTCCTCAGGGTGGTGCTGGAAGCACAGCAGGTTCGCACCCTGCTGCTCCCTCGGGCAGCTGCACTCCAGGTCCACGCGGACACGGAAGTTCCTGCCGGGCCTCTGCTCGTCAGTGTCCCGCTCCAGATGGAAGCTGTGCCCTGGAGGACAAGTCATGGGTACCAGCACGTGGTACACAACTTCCTCCTCACGGGCAGTCCAGCCTTCAAAGGCACTGCCAAAACCAATGGCTTGTTGCAGCACCGGCAAGAAAGTGCCATTCAAGGCACGTCTAAGGACAGTTATGAAGTTGTCCATCAGGGCCATTGTCCTCTTGCAGCCTGTCTGCAGGTCCTCTACAGGCCACTGTATACGCTCCTCTAGAAGCCATCTCAGATCGTATTCCCATGTCATTTCGTCTTCCTCTTCCTCTTGCCTTCCCTGTTCCTCTTCCTCGTTCTCATTTTCCTTCTCGTCCTCAACACTGATCTGTGCCTGATGACTTCTTTTCCTCCACATAGACCATAGGGCCGAGAGAAGGAGCAGAAACACAGCAAATAGGCACACCTGCCCGTGCTGCAAGGCAGACCACAGCAGGTCTCCCCAGGCCCCTCCACTCTGCTCCAGGGTGAGCAGCTCCACTTCCTGCTCCAACAGAAGCTTCTGCATTTCCAGGCGCATGGCATGCGCCTTCATTCGCAGACGCGTCTCCTCGTCCAGACCATCGCCCACGGGCTTCAGGTACTGGACTAGGCCTTGCAAGAGCAAGAACCAGAAGGCCAAGGAACCCATGGTCTGCGGGAGGATGGAGAGAAGGCCTTGAGTGGGGCAGGGAGGGAGGCAGCTGGTGGGGTTGGGTTTACCCTCTGTTTTTCTATTTCTACATCCTTCCTCCCGTTTCCCCTGCCCCTAGCCTTGCACTCCCTTGGGCTCTCCCTGCTGGTTCCTGTACCCCAACCCTGCCCTGGTACCAGCCCTGCGACCCGACAAAAACCCCCTGCACTCGAGTAACGGGGCCTTTGTTTCTGTGGGGGTTGAAAGGTCAAGATGTGACCATTAAAGATCTTCTGAAACATCTATGTGGAGTCCCTTGTCTACCTCCTTTGCCATTACTGTGTTGTAAGGCTGACAGCTAAAGGAGCGAGTGTGTGGGGCTGCCCAGAATGCACTGTGGGAGGACAGAATGGCTGCCTGCCCTAAGAAGCGCCAGCACAGCTCCTAGAGAAACCTGCAGCTGCTAAGCTCAACCTAGCACTTACAACAGCAGCTGGCAGTGGGGGCAGCAGGGACGGGAATCACAGGGGTCTGGGGCCAGGAAGGACAGGGCCCCAGACAGCTGGCAGGCAGCAAGGCCTGTCCCGCTGCCCCAGCAGCAGCAGCAGCAGCACCGTGCCCTGCCCAGGGCTCTCCCGTGAGGGGCTGTCCCTGCATGCAGGCCGAGAACCCTCCCCCGGCTGCAGCGCTCCTGCCCCGGCCCTTGTCCCCAGCCCAGCCTCCCCGCCACGTGTGCACTCACCGCTTGCCCGAGCAATACAGGGCCAGCGTTACCTGCTGGGGCCTTTTAGAGCTGCCCCCATTGTGACACGGCCCCCGTGATGTCACAGGAGCCACAGCACAGCACAGCCAGCCCAGCCCCACCCTTTGTCCCCAGCCCAGCTCAGCCACTCCCAGTGGCCCAGTTGTACTGCTTAAGGCTGCTTTGGAGTGAATCTTCTTCTAAGAACTTCCCTTGGTCTTTTGTCTTTCTTATCAGCTGCCCTCCTGGGGCAGGCTCATAGATATCCATGTTGGAAGGCACCCTTGAGGATCATTGAGTCTAAGCCTTGACTCCACACTCATTGAGCTACCCTTAAATCTCTGAGTGGTCTGACACCTCTTCCTGGTCTTAAAATCAAGAGGCAAACACGGTTAGAATGGAAAAAGGGATTTAACCTTGGTATTTATTTTAATGATCCTTAGGTGCACCACGTCCAGGTCGAATGCACCTCGATGCACACCGCAAAATTTCCCCCCCCCCCAAAAGATCTGGTCCAATATCATAGGTTTTACGAATTCGCATATCTATCATAAATTCCCCAATGAGAGGCTAGAATGAGCCCCCCTCCCCGGGGAACCTTCCTCTGGATGGTTCTCTCTTAGTTTACAAAATGTCTTCTGGAGAGGACCTTGGGGCCTGGGGAGACTGATCCCTAACTACAAAACCTCTAAAATGTTTAGTCTCCTAGCCTAACAAACAAGTCCAAGAATGTAGGCAAAAAAAGCACCAAGAATACACAAGTTGTAAAGAGGCATAACGGGTATAAAAGGAAAGGCAAAAAATCATCATGGCATCACGTTGAGGTTGAAAAAGACCCTGAAGATTGCACAGTCCAACTGCAAACTTAACACTGCCTACTCCACCAATCAGTCAGGTCCCCAAATGCCATGTCCACATGAGTTTTAAACCTTTCTGAGGGTGCTGACTCAGCCATTTCCCTGGGCAGCCTGTTCTCAAGCTTGAGATCCTCTGTATTGAAGGACTCTTTCCTAGAGATCCACTCTAAAGCTCCTGCGGTGCAACCGGAGGCAATTTCCTCTGGCTGTATTGCTTGTTCCCTGGGCTAATAGAAGGACCCCCACCTAGCTACAACCTCCCTTCAGGGACCATCTGCACCGTGTCAGGAGCTTGGGCTGTGAAAGCAGCTCCTCGCAGAAGAGAGGAAGGTGATGATTTTGCACTGTCCTTCCCATGATCCAGTGGCACCAAACGGGTTGTCGCTGGGCAGAAGAGGTTCAGGCTGCCAGGAAGCGTTTCCATGTGAGGAGAACCGTTCTGCCAAATACATCAACCAAGGGAATCCACGCCTTTCCAAGCAGAAGGAAAAAATCGGAATTTTCCTTGCAGATAATGGAATGGTTTGGAGTGCAAGTCAGTGCAGGAACGTGCCCGGATGTCCGTGTGGATTTTGCTGCCCTGCAAGGCCAGACTGTGAAGATGGGATCCCTGCCCGCAAAGGTTATGCTGCAGGCAAAAAGGGTATTAAGTAAAAGAATGAAAGTTGTTGGTTCTGTCCTCTGTTGTTATCTGTGGTTTGGATTTGCTCTGGTGAATCTGTTGGCTGTGGTTGAGAGCTGGGAGAGGGGCAGGACTGAAGAGCTGATCGAAAATGGAAGGAGGATGAGAGGGGAGGGGACAGAAAAGTAAGCTGTGGTTAGAGAATGGAAGTTCCTGAGCAGCCATCCCATGGCAAATGGGACGGGGACCTCCCCTGGCTGCGACAGGGTAGCAAAAGTAGCAGTTTTGTTGGAGGGGGTGTGTGTTCGGCTCTCCGGGACAGAGCTCAGCTCAGCTGACTCCTTACAAATAACCAGTTTCCTTTAACGTCGAAGATATCTCCCCACTTCAATGCATCGGAAAGTAACAAGTGGAAGGCTAGAGAAGAACACTGCTTGTGCTCCTGATCCCTTCAACACTCAGCACAAGTAGCTTGAGCGTGGGCTGGCTTCTCCTTGAGGACGCGTCCATCCATGCTGGCTGAAGCAGCATCCCCATTCTCGCTGGGTTCCCTTGCAGAGCCTCAGCCCTGTTTGTTTCAGGGCACCTTGGGGAGGTGTGATAGTCCCAGGGGAGAGGCGCCTGCCGTGTAAACTGTCCCCCGTGTGGTCCTGCAGGGGAGGTGCGTGCGGTGTCGCCATTGCCCCTGTCCCTCATGTCCCTGTGTTGAGGTGGGTGCAGAGAGGATGGGGGCTCCTGCCTGCCCCGCGTCCTGTCTGCCTGTGGGGCCTGTCCCAGGGCAGCCGGGCTGTGACTGCAGCCACGTGTGCCCCTGTGGCTGTGCCCGGCACTGGCAGCCCTGCTGCCCTGCTCCCCGAGCCCTGTCCCTGGGCAGAGCCGTTCCCTGCCCGGGCGCAGCCCCATGGGGGGCTCCCTGCTGCGGCCTGGCCCGGCCCCAGAGCAGCAAGGCCCCTGCGGGTGGCACCGGGCTGGCGGCGTGTCCCCAGCCGGCTGTGCCCCGGCAGCGGCCTCAGCCGTGCGGGATGCAGAGCTGTGGGAGCCCCACGGCTCTCTGCCGGCCGCACACCGGAGCTCCCAGCTCCCGCTGCCGGGGCCTCAGCGCCCGCCCTGTGCCCTCCCGCCCCGACAGCCGCGCCAGGCCCTGCTCGCTGCCCCGCTCTGGGCCTTCCAGACACCATCAAAATGGACAATGGACCTGCCTACACCTCAGAGAGATTTGGCAGCTTCTTACCACAATGGGGTGTGTCGCACAGCACGGGCATTCCCCACTCTCCCACAGGGCAAGCTATTGTGGAGCGCGCCCACAGAACCTTAAAAACAAAGCTTGAAAAACAAAAGAAGGGGGAGTTGGGGTGCCCCCATGACAGGCTGGCCAAAGCCTTGTATGTCCTCAGTTGTTTAAATCGGGATGAGATGGGACAGGCTGCTTGTGAGAGACAGTATTCTGATGGCACAAGGGCTCGTCTAAGACCTCCTGTAATGGTGAGGGACGTAGTAAGCGCACAGTGGAAAGGCTCCCTGGACCTACTAACATGGGGAAGGGGCTATGCCTGTGTCTCCACAGGCCACCATGTGCAGCGGGTTCCATCATGCTTCGAGCGACCTTTTGTCGCACCCTCCTAATCCCACGTGTCTGTAGTTACTGTGTCACAGATGTATGTTGCAGTTTTGGAAAAGTTGCCACAGTTGTTATTGCTGTTACTGTTATTAATGTTTTACAGGTCGTTGGGGTTTTCCTTAGTAGGTTTTTGTGCTTAAGGTTGGTGTAGCTTGAACAGAAGAAGGGGGAGGTGCGGAACACGGGGCTATATTTGCTGCAATGGTGCAGGCCCACGCTCAGCAGCAGCCCGGGGGAAAGGCCCAGCTCAGGCGGGGGAAGGGGAGGGGCAGCTGTGAGTGGGGGCGGAGGCAGTTGAGTGACAGTTGGCACCGGGACTGTGATTGGCTGGAGCAACGCGTGGCCAGCACGTGAGCAGGGATCTGATTGGGTGAGAGGATGCGTGGACAGCAGCGCTGCAGCTGCGCCAGCCAATGGGTGCCCTCGTTCAGTTGAGTTCCGTTAGGTTTCAGTTTGGTTTCCGTTGGCACTAAGGGGATAAAGAGGGGCCATTTCTGCAAATGAACGGATCTGCTTGGGACATGCAAGGGGGTTTGTCGTCTTTGTTCCCCACTGGTACACTCTTCACAAGCCCACATTCCCAGTGCGTGAGATTTACCTAAACTCTAGGCCTGGCTGAGGTCAAAAAAGTCTTGCACGATCCAGATTCTGAAATTTTGCATTTTATTGAATTGAAAACAAAGCAGTTCCTGCCTTGCCACTCCTAAATGCACTAACCATAGAGCATTAATATGTGTCAGAAGAGATAGTGAAACTAAATATGCTTTCTATTGTTAGGGTTTAAACAAAATTACCTATTCAAATCTTGATCATTAATTTTATTATGATGTGATAATTCCATATATTGTATGTTGGATATTTTTTTTTCTGGTGTATTGTTTATTGTATATTACTATTATATATGATAATCAACAAACTTTGCAATATATTATATGTGTACCCTATACACATATATATATATCTATCTGTAAAACTTTATAATATATTATAACTGTACCCAATACATATATATATATATGTAAAGTAAAAATCTAGATTCCTATGTATAAAAAATTTCAGGTGAGCGCCATCCAAGTTGGTCCAATGCTGACCTAAAATTGTCCCTTCTGGGGACCTGGAGAGGCACCGTCCATTGACCGAGCGAGGGCCAGCAGCGCTGATTGTTCCTCTTGTCCTTTTTTTGGCTGTTTCCTTATTCTTTTTCTGCCCCTCATTCCTGCTTCTTTCATACTTACATTTTTGGCCCTTCCCCAAAGGCCAGGAACAATTGCGTCCTAGACCCCAGAGAACACACAAAGGAATAATAATATTTCCTCTTGTGTGCTCCTAGATCTGTGCAGCCAACCTGGTCATCAGTGGGTGCGGTGCTGAGGAGACTCTTGGGGCGACACTGCTGCTGCTGCTGCTGCTGATGGCAGAGCGCTGCTGCACAGCGCTTTCCCTTCCCTCTCTCTATCCTGCATTCTCCCCTCTTTTCCCCTGTATGTGAGCTGGTTCTCCGCTGCCAGCTGCCAGCCCCACAAGCACAGCTCTGTGCATGAGCCCCGCTAAGAATGGCCATAGGCCAGCACTCTTGCCAGGCAACGGCGCAGATCAAGGTAGGCCTCCATTGCCTGGGAGTGGGCGGCCGGATCCTGCGCCAGGCCGCTGAAGAGGTTTTGTGGCTCGGCCATTCGTACGTCTAGGGGCAAACTGATCTCCCCAGGAAGCCTCTGGTTGCCCACAACAAAATGCAAAAGGTGTTTCTCTTCCAGGGATAAGCGCAGCTGCTCCAGGATATCCGAGAGCTGATGCACGAAATATCTCCTGTGCCACTGCGTCAGCGGGACGGTGTTCAGCAGGCGCATGACGATGGTCTTCATGCAATAGATGGAAAAGTCCTTGCACGCCAGAACGCCGGCCAAGAGCTGCAGGCATTTGAGGTGTGAGCTGTCCTGGGGGACCTGCCTGGCCACGTGCCTGAAGAACAGTGTCTCTGCCACGGTGTAGGTCTCCGGCCACATTGTGCTTGGGGTGTTGGCCCCTTGAGGCCGGCTGCTGACAAAGATGTCAGAGATGCCTCGCCGCACCCCGAACAGCACCTTCACCCGGAAGCTTCCTTCGTCGTTGGTCAGCCTGAGTTTGCAGGAGCGTTTGGAGGGCAGCAGCTCTAAATGCCAACTGTCTGACTGGGGCAAACGCCACCACTTTGTTCTCACCAGTTGGCAGAAGCAGTGGGTGGTTTTCTCCACATCCAGGTAGCAGCCGGTGCACAGCTTTTTTAGGAGTTTGGGCTGCCAAGTCCTCCTCCTAACCTCCTCGGGGTGGTGCCGGAAGCACAGCAGGTTCGCACCCTGCTGCTCCCTCGGGCAGCTGCACTCCAGGTCCACGCGGACACGGAAGTTCCTGCCGGGCCTCTGCTCGTCAGTGTCCCGCTCCAGGTGGAAGCTGTGCCCTGGAGGACAAGTCATGGGTACCAGCACGTGGTACACAACTTCCTCCTCACGGGCAGTCCAGCCTTCAAAGGCACTGCCAAAACCAATGGCTTGTTGCAGCACCGGCAAGAAAGTGCCATTCAAGACACGCCTGAGGACAGTTATGAAGTTGTCCATCAGGGCCATTGTCCTCTTGCAGCCTGTCTGCAGGTCCTGTACAGGCCACTGTATACGCTCCTCTAGAAGCCATCTCAGATCGTATTCCCATGTCATTTCGTCTTCCTCTTCCTCTTCCCTTCCCTGTTCCTCTTCCTCGTTCTCATTTTCCATCTCCTCCTCAACACTGATCTGTGCCTGATGACTTCTTTTCCTCCACATAGACCATAGGGCCGAGAGAAGGAGCAGAAACACAGCAAATAGGCACACCTGCCCGTGCTGCAAGGCAGACCACAGCAGGTCTCCCCAGGCCCCTCCACTCTGCTCCAGGGTGAGCAGCTCCACTTCCCTCTCCAACAGAAGCTTCTGCATTTCCAGGCGCATGGCATGCGTCTCCATGCGCAGACGCGTCTCCTCGTCCAGACCATCGCCCACGGGCTTCAGGTACTGGACTAGGCCTTGCAAGAGCAAGAACCAGAAGGCCAAGGAGCCCATGGTCTGCGGGAGGATGGAGAGAAGGCCTTGAGTGGGGCAGGGAGGGAGGCAGCTGGTGGGGTTGGGTTTACCCTCTGTTTTTCTATTCCTACATTGTTCCCCCCATTTCCCCTGCCCCTAGCCTTGCACTCCCTCGGGCTCTCCCTATTGGTTCCTGAACCCCAACCCTGCCCTTTTACCGCCCCGGTGACCCGACAAAAACCCCCTGCACTTGGGCCGTGGGGCCTCTCTCTCTGTGGGGTTGCCGGCTCAAGATGTGACCATTAAAGATCTTCTGAAACATCTATGTGGAGACCCTTGTCTACCTCCTTTGCCATTACTGTGTTGTAAGGCTGACAGCTAAAGGAGTGAGGGTGCGGGGCCACCAGGAATGGACTGTGAGAGGACAGAATGGCTGCCTGCCCTAAGAAGCGCCAGCACAGCTCCTAGAGAAACCTGCAGCTGCTAAGCTCAACCTAGCGCTTACAACAGCAGCTGGCAGTGGGGGCGGCAGGGACGGGAATCACAGGGGTCTGGGGCCAGGAAGGACAGGGCCCCAGACAGCTGGCAGGCAGCAAGGCCTGTCCCGCTGCCCCAGCAGCAGCAGCAGCACCGTGCCCAGTGTCCCCATTCTCGCTGGGTTCCCCTTGCAGAGCCTCAGCCCCGTTTGTTTCAGGGCCCCTAGGGAGGTGGGATAGTCCCAGCGTAGAGGTGCCTGCTGTGTAAACCTTGCCCCGGTCTGGCCCCGCAGGGGAGGTGCGTGCGGTGTCGCCGTTGCCCCTGTCCCTCATGTCCCTGTGTTGAGGTGGGTGCAGAGAGGACGGGGGCTCCTGCCTGCCCCGCGTCCTGTCTGCCTGTGGGGCCTGTCCCAGGGCAGCCGGGCTGTGACTGCAGCCACGTGTGCCCCTGTGGCTGTGCCCGGCACTGGCGGCCCTGCTGCCCTGCTCCCCGAGCCCTGTCCCTGGGCAGAGCCGTTCCCTGCCCGGGCGCAGCCCCATGGGGGGCTCCCTGCTGCGGCCTGGCCCGGCCCCAGAGCAGCAAGGCCCCTGCGGGTGGCACCGGGCTGGCGGCGTGTCCCCAGCCGGCTGTGCCCCGGCAGCGGCCTCAGCCGTGCGGGATGCAGAGCTGTGGGAGCCCACGGCTCTCTGCCGGCCGCACACCGGAGCTCCCAGCTCCAGCTGCCGGGGCCTCAGCGCCCGCCCTGTGCCCTCCCGCCCCGACAGCCGCGCCAGGCCCTGCTCGCTGCCCTGCTGCTGGCACTGCTGGCCCCAGGGCTCTGCAAGGGCTTCTCCGGGGCCACCTTCCTGCGGCCTTTCCGTCCCTGCACCAGGCCCCGCAGCGACCTGCACAGGGGCTGTGGACAAGGGCCTGCAGGCACAGCGGCACTGGGGGCAGCGGCTTCCCACTGACAGAGGGCGGGCCTAGGCTGGACATGTGCAAGAACTTCTTGGCTCTGAGGCTGCTGAGGCCCTGGCCCCCGCTGCCCACAGAAGCTGTGGCTGCCCCATCCCCGGCAGTGTTCCAGGCCAGCCTGGATGGGCCTTGGAGCAGCCTGGCCTAGTGGAAGGTGTCCCTGGCCTTGGCAGCAGGCTTGCCACAAGATGATGTTTAAGGACCCTTCCAAGCCAAGCCCTTGTGTGATTCTGTGATCACAGAGCCCAGGGGCAGCTGGGCTTAATTTCTCATTAGAACCAGTTCAGCCCTGGAAGTTTGGTTAAGTTCAAGGAGACTCCTCACAAGCCCACATTCCCAGCGCATGAGATTTACCAAAACTCTCGGTCTGGCTGAGATGAACAAAGTATTGCACGATCCAGATTCTGAAATTTTGCATTTTATTGAATCAAGAACAAAGCAGTTTCTGCCCTGCCACTCCTAAATGCACTAACTATAGAACATGAGTTTGTATCATAACAGACAGTGAAACTAAATATATTTTCTATTATTGTTTAAACATAAGTACTTATTCAAATCTTGATCATTAATTTTATCATGATGCAATAATTACATATATTGTATCTTTGATATTATTTATATGGGAATATTGTTTTATTTAATAATATATTACTATCATATATGATAATCAATAAATATTATAATTTATTATATGTCTGCTGTATACATATGTTTATATCTGTTAAACTTTATAATATATTATATATGTACCCTATACATGTACAGATCTGTGAAGTAAAAATCTAGAGTGTTACGAATAGAATATTTCAGGTCAGCGCCAACTGAGTTGGTCCAATGCTGACCTAAATGTGTCCCTTCCGGGGACAAGGAGAGGCACCATCCATTGGCCGATCGTGGGCCAGCAGCGCTGATTGTTCCTCTCGGTCTTTTATTCTTCCCTCTTCTTTTTTCTTTTTCTATCCCTCATTCCTGCTTCTTTCATACTTTCATTTTTGGCCCTTCCCAAAGGCCAGGAACAATTGCGTCCTAGACCCCAGAGAACACAAAATGAATAACAGTATTTCCTCTTGTGTGCTCCTAGATCTGTGCAGCCAACCTGGTCATCACTGGGTGCGGTGCTGAGGAGACTCTTGGGGCGACCCTGCTGCTGCTGCTGCTGCAGATGGCAGAGCGCTGCTGCACAGCGCTTTCCCTTCCCTCTCTGTATCCCGCATTCTCCCCTCTTGTCCCCTGTATGTGAGCTGGTTCTCTGCTGCCAGCTGCCAGCCCCACAAGCACAGCTCTGTGCATGAGCCCCGCTAAGAATGGCCATAGGCCAGCACTCTTGCCAGGCAACGGCGCAGATCAAGGTAGGCCTCCATTGCCTGGGAGTGGGCGGCCGGATCCTGCGCCAGGCCGCTGAAGAGGTTTTGTGGCTTGGCCATTCGTACGTCTAGGGGCAAACTGATCTCCCCAGGAAGCCTCTGGTTGCCCACAACAAAATGCAAAAGGTGTTTCTCTTCCAGGGATAAGCGCAGCTGCTCCAGGATATCCGCGAGCTGATGCACGAAATATCTCCTGTGCCACTGCGTCAGCGGGACGGTGTTCAGCAGGCGCATGACGATGGTCTTCATGCAATAGATGGAAAAGTCCTTGCACGCCAGAACGCCGGCCAAGAGCTGCAGGCATTTGAGGTGTGACCTGTCCTGGGGGACCTGCCTGGCCACGTGCCTGAAGAACAGTGTCTCTGCCACGGCGTAGGTCTCCGGCCACATTGTGCTTGGGGTGTTGGCCCCTTGAGGCCGGCTGCTGACAAAGATGTCAGAGATGCCTCGCCGCACCCCGAACAGCACCTTCACCCGGAAGCTTCCTTCGTCATTGGTCAGCCTGAGTTTGCAGGAGCGTTTGGAGGGCAGCAGCTCTAAATGCCAACTGTCTGACTGGGGCAAACGCCACCACTGTGCTCTCACCAGTTGGCAGAACCAGTGGGCGGTTTTCTCCACATCCAGGTAGCAGCCGGTGCACAGGGTGTCTAGGAGGTTGGGCTGCCGAGTTCTCCTCCTAACCTCCTCGGGGTGGTGCTGGAAGCACAGCAGGTTCGCACCCTGCTGCTCCCTCGGGCAGCTGCACTCCAGGTCCACGCGGACACGGAAGTTCCTGCCGGGCCTCTGCTCGTCAGTGTCCCGCTCCAGGTGGAAGCTGTGCCCTGGAGGACAAGTCATGGGTACCAGCACGCGGTACACAACTTCCTCCTCACGGGCAGCCCAGCCTTCAAAGGCACTGCCAAAACCAATGGCTTGTTGCAGCACTGGCGAGAAAGTGCCATTCAAGGCACGCCTGAGGACAGTTATGAAGCTGTCCATCAGGGCCGTTGTCCTCTTGCAGCCTGTCTGCAGGTCCTGTACAGGCCACTGTATACGCTCCTCTAGAAGCCATCTCAGGTCATATTCCCATGTCATTTCGTCTTCCTCTTCCTCTTGCCTTCCCTGTTCCTCTTCCTCGTTCTCATTTTCCTTCTCGTCCTCAACACTGATCTGTGCCTGATGACTTCTTTTCCTCCACATAGACCATAGGGCCGAGAGAAGGAGCAGAAACACAGCAAATAGGCACACCTGCCCGTGCTGCAAGGCAGACCACAGCAGGTCTCCCCAGGCCCCTCCACTCTGCTCCAGGGTGAGCAGCTCCACTTCCCTCTCCAACAGAAGCTTCTGCATTTCCAGGCGCATGGCATGCGTCTCCATGCGCAGACGCGTCTCCTCGTCCAGACCATCGCCCACGGGCTTCAGGTACTGGACTAGGCCTTGCAAGAGCAAGAACCAGAAGGCCAAGGAGCCCATGGTCTGCGGGAGGATGGAGAGAAGGCCTTGAGTGGGGCAGGGAGGGAGGCAGCTGGTGGGGTTGGGTTTACCCTCTGTTTTTCTATTCCTACATTGTTCCCCCCATTTCCCCTGCCCCTAGCCTTGCACTCCCTCGGGCTCTCCCTATTGGTTCCTGAACCCCAACCCTGCCCTTTTACCGCCCCGGTGACCCGACAAAACCCCCCTGCACTTGGGCCGTGGGGCCTCTCTCTCTGTGGGGTTGCCGGCTCAAGATGTGACCATTAAAGATCTTCTGAAACATCTATGTGGAGACCCTTGTCTACCTCCTTTGCCATTACTGTGTTGTAAGGCTGACAGCTAAAGGAGTGAGGGTGTGGGGCTGCCCAGAATGGACTGTGGGAGGACAAAATGGCTGCCTGCCCTAAGAAGCGCCAGCACAGCTCCTAGAGAAACCTGCAGCTGCTAAGCTCAACCTAGCGCTTACAACAGCAGCTGGCAGTGGGGGCGGCAGGGACGGGAATCACAGGGGTCTGGGGCCAGGAAGGACCGGGCCCCAGACAGCTGGCAGGCAGCAAGGCCTGTCCCGCTGCCCCAGCAGCAGCAGCAGCAGCAGCAGCAGCACCGTGCCCTGCCCAGGGCTCTCCCGTGAGGGGCTGTCCCTGCATGCAGGCCGAGAACCCTCCCCCGGCTGCAGCGTTCCTGCCCCGGCCCTTGTCCCCAGCCCAGCCTCCCCGCCACGTGTGCACTCACCGCTTGCCCAAGCAATACAGGGCCAGCGTTACCTGCTGGGGCCTTTTAGAGCTGCCCCCATTGTGACACGGTCCCCGTGATGTCACAGGAGCCACAGCACAGCACAGCCAGCCCAGCCCCACCCTTTGTCCCCAGCCCAGCTCAGCCACTCCCAGTGGCCCTGTTGTACTGCTTAAGGCTGTTTTGGAGTGAACCTTCTCCTAAGAACTTCCCTTGGTCTTTCTTTTGTCTTTCTTATCAGCTGCCCTCCATTGGCAGGCTCATAGATATCCATGTTGGAAGGCACCCTTGAGGATCATTGAGTCTAAGCCTTGACTCCACACTGGTTGGGCTACTCTTCAATCTCTGAGTTGTTGAGGTAGAAAAAGACCCTGGAGGTCGCACAGTCCAACTGCAAACTTAACACTGCCTACTCCACCAATCAGCCAGGTCCCCAAATGCCACTTCCACACGAGTTTTAAACCTTTCTGGGGGTGCTGACTCAGCCATTTCCCTGGGCAGCCTGTTCTCAAGCTTGAGATCCTCTTTATTGAAGGACTCTTTCCTAGAGATCCACTCTAAAGCTCCCGCGGTACAACTTGAGATAATTTCCTCTGTCCGTATTGCTTGTTCCCTGGGCTAATAGAATGACCCCCACCTAGCTACAACCTCCCTTCAGGGACCATCTGCACCGTGTCAGGAGCTTGGGCTGTGAAAGCAGCTCCTTGCAGAAGAGAGGAAGGTGATGCTTTTGCACTGTCCTTCCCACGATCCAGTGGCACCAAACGGGTTGTCGCTGGGCAGAAAAGGTTCAGGCTGCCAGGAAGCGTTTCCATGTGAGGAGAACCGTTCTGCCAAATACATCAACCAAGGGAATCCACGCCCTTCCAAGCAGAAGGAAAAGTCAAAATTTTCCTTGCAGATAATGGAATGGTTTGGAGTGCAAGTCAGTGCTAGAATGTGCCCGGATGTCCATGTGGATTTTGCTGCCCTGCAAGGCCAGACTTTGCTATAAAAATATGATAATTTTGGATGTTAAATAAAATAAAAACGGTTTATTTAACAATTAAAAAAAACTGGAACCCAAAAAGCCCCGAAAAATTAAATAAAAATTGAAGTCCGAGATCCCTTCGAGCAAAGACTATTTTTCAGCCAGTTAGGCTATTAAAAACCCGAGCATAGCTTTTTTCTCGTTGCGGAGCTGGCTAAAAAAGGCAGAAAAAGTTATTCTACGGCCTGATGTCCTCTCCGGCCAAGGCTCCCTCGTGGCTTGTCCAGACGAAAAGAGGAAGAGCTTGGGAATTTCGGCTTGGGATATACGGGGAGTCTCCGCCCCTCTTCACTCCCAGTTCTGCTTACTTGTCACATGGTGATTGGTTGTTCACTCTCCAAGCAGTTCTCAGCCAATAGCTCTTGAGTTTCTAGGGTTGCTGGCAGCTTCATTGTCTGCCGCGGGGAATTGATTTTATCTGGAAGCATGCTCCCAGAAAACTGGCTGCAAAACTAGGATCTTGTGCTTATAAGGTATGAGGATTTAGAATGTAAGACAGATAACACTAAACTACAGCTCTTAAAACTACTTAAACACTCATGAAACATTTTCATAGCTATCTAAAATAAAGGAGTTTGTTAATTCTATATTTTAGTTAGAATAATATTTCATAAAAATATTCTTTAATTAGTAATTAGTTAGCAACTTCGATACTTGATGAAAGGTGATGCGAAAGTCTTAAAAGGGTTCATGCATAACACTGTGAAGATGGGATCCCTGCCCGCAAAGGTTACGCTGCAGCCAAAAAGGGTATTAAGTAAAAGAATGAAAGTTGTTGGTTCTGTCCTTTGTTTGTTGTTATCTGTGGTTTGGATTTGTTCTGGTGAATCTGTTGGCTGTGGTTGAGAGCTGGGAGAGTGTCGCCCTGGTTTTCACAGTGTTCTATGTTTTTACTTTTGTAGTAAAAGTTCTCATGCATTTTCTATAAACATAGCTCTTGTTTTCTAACCGGCTGAGAATGTTTACTGAACTTCTTGATTGTTGTTCATTCCTTTCTCCAAGGCGGAGAAAGGTGATAGACTGTGTTCCTATCCTGTAAAATTCTAGAGGTGTTAACCTCATCTACCAATTTATGATTGTCCTAAAAGAGGTATAAAAGAGTGATAATAAAGGTGGGCAGATGCCTTTTGGCTCTGCTTGGTGGTCCTGACCTGCTGCCAACCTGCTGTTTGAGTCTGCGTGTTCGTGTCCGACACTGCGACAGGAGAGGGGCAGGGAGGAAGAGCGGATCGAAAATGGGAGGATGAGAGGGGAGGGGACAGAAAAGTAAGCTGTGGTTAGAGAACAGAAGTTCCTGAGCAGCCATCCCATGGGAAACGGGACAGGGACCTCCCCTGGCTGCGACAGGGTAGAAAAAGTAGCAGTTTTGTTGGAGGGGGTGTATGTTCAGCTCTCGGTGAGGGAGCTCAGCTCAGCTGACTCCTTACAAAATAACCTGTTTGCTTTTGCTTCAAGGCATTTGTCCCTACTTGAATGCATCGCAAAGTAACAAGTGGAAGGCCAGGGAAGAACACTGCCTGTGCTCCTGATCCCTTCAACACTCAGCACAAGTAGCTTGAGCATGGGCTGGCTTCTCCTTGAGGACGCGTCCATCCGTGCTGGCTGAATCAGCATCCCCATTCCCTTGCAGAGCCTCAGCCCCGTTTGTTTCAGGGCACCGTGGGGAGATGGGATAGTCCCAGGGGAGAGGCGCCTGCCATGTAAACTTTCCCCCCTGTGGTCCTGCAGGGGAGGTGCGTGCGGTGTCGCCGTTGCCCCTGTGCCTCATGTCCCTGTGTTGAGGTGGGTGCAGAGAGGACGGGGGCTCCTGCCTGCCCCGCGTCCAGTCTGCCTGTGGGGCCTGTCCCAGGGCAGCCGGGCTGTGACTGCAGCCATGTGTGCCCCTGTGGCTGTGCCCGGCACTGGCGGCCCTGCTGCCCTGCTCCCCGAGCCCTGTCCCTGGGCAGAGCCGTTCCCTGCCCGGGCGCAGCCCCATGGGGGGCTCCCTGCTGCGGCCTGGCCCGGCCCCAGAGCAGCAAGGCCCCTGCAGGTGGCACCGGGCTGGCGGCGTGTCCCCAGCCGGCTGTGCCCCGGCAGCGGCCTCAGCCGTGCGGGATGCAGAGCTGTGGGAGCCCACGGCTCTCTGCCGGCCGCACACCGGAGCTCCCAGCTCCAGCTGCCGGGGCCTCAGCGCCCGCCCTGTGCCCTCCCGCCCCGACAGCCGCGCCAGGCCCTGCTCGCTGCCCTGCTGCTGGCACTGCTGGCCCCAGGGCTCTGCAAGGGCTTCTCCGGGGCCACCTTCCTGCGGCCTTTCCGTCCCTGCACCAGGCCCAGCAGCGACCTGCGCAGGGGCTGTGGACAAGGGCCTGCAGGCACAGCGGCACCGGGGGCAGCGGCTTCCCACTGACAGAGGGCGGGCCTAGGCTGGACATGTGCAAGAACTTCTTGGCTCTGAGGCTGCTGAGGCCCTGGCCCCCGCTGCCCACAGAAGCTGTGGCTGCCCCATCCCCGGCAGTGTTCCAGGCCAGCTTGGATGGGCCTTGGAGCAGCCTGGCCTAGTGGAAGGTGTCCCTGGCCTTGGCAGCAGGCTTGCAACAAGATGATGTTCAAGGACCCTTCCAAGCCAAGCCCTTGTGTGATTCTGTGATCACAGAGCCCAGGGGCAGCTGGGCTTAATTTCTCATTAGAACCAGTTCAGCCCTGGAAGTTTGGTTGAATTCAAGGAGACTCTTCACGAGCCCACATTCCCAGCGCGTGAGATTTATCAAAAGTGTAGGTCTGGCTGACATCAACAGAGTCATGCACGATCCAGATTCTGAAGTTTTGCATTTTATTGACTCAAGAACAAAGCAGTTTCTGCCTTGCCACTCATAAATGCACTAACTATATTACATTAATAAGTATCACAATGTATAGTGACACTAAATATGTTTTCTATTGTTATTGTCTAAACATAAGTACCTATTCAAATCTTGATCATTAATTTTATCATGATGTAATAATTACATCTATTGTATATTTGATATTATTTATATTGGTAAATTGTTTTCTTTAATTTTATATTACTATTATATATGATAATCAATAAACTTTAGAATATATAATATGTATACACTATATATCTCTATATATCTTTGGAATAAAAATCTAGATTCCTATGTCTACAAAATTTCAGGTCAGCGCCAACCGAATTGGTCCAATGCTGACCTAAAGCTGTCCCTTCCCGGGACAAGGAGAGGCGCCGTCCATTGACCGATCGTGGGCCGGCAGCGCTGATTGTTCCTCTCGGTCTTTTCTTCTTCCCTGTTTCTTTTTTCTTGTTCTATCCCTCATTCCTGCGTCTTTCATACTCTCATTTTTGGCCCTTCCCAAAGGCCAGGAACAATTGCATGCTAGACCCCAGAGAACACAAAAAGGAATGATAATATTTCCTCTTGTGTGCTCCTAGATCTGTGCAGCCATCCTGGTCATCACTGGGTGCGGTGCTGAGGAGACTCTTGGGGCGACCCTGCTGCTGCTGCTGCTGCAGATGGCAGAGCGCTGCTGCACAGCGCTTTCCCTTCCCTCTCTGTATCCTGCATTCTCCCCTCTTGTCCCCTGTACTGTGAGCTGGTTCTCCGCTGCCAGCTGCCAGCCCCACAAGTACAGCATTAAGCAAATCCTCTTTCAAGGAATATTTTCGAGGATTTCTAAGAACCACGTGCGCAGATCCATATACTCGCTCATGGCCTGCGAGTGGGCAACCGGATCCATCACCAGGTGATGCAAGAGATTGCACGTCTCGGCCATTTGGACCTCTGGGGGCACCCTGATCTCCCCAGGGAGCCTCTGGTTGCCCACAATAAAGTGGTTGAGGCGTCTCACTTCCAAGCATAAGCGTAGGTCCTCGCTGATATCCACCAGACGCCTCACTAAATGTCTCCTGCGCCACTGTGACACAGGTATGGTGTTCAGGAGGTGCATGAAAACGGTTTTTGTGGTATAGGTGGGAATGCCTAAGCCCAGCTGAAGACGGGTGAAGAACTGCAGGCATTTGAGGTGCAAGCTGTCGGGGGGGCCTGCCTGGCGATGTACTTGAAGAACTTCACCTCTGCCACAGCGTAGGTCTCAGGCCACGTTGTGCTTGGGGTGCAGGCCTCTCTGGGCTGGCTGCTCACAAAGATGTCTGAGTCGCCTTGCCGCACCCCGAACAGCAGCTCAATCCGGAAGCTTTCCGCGCCGTTGGTCGCCTTGAATTGGCAGGAGCGTTGGGAGGGCAGCAGCACTAAATGCCAGGTGTGCGACTGAGGCAGAGCTGGCCAGATGGCTCTCACCAGCTGGTAGAACCAGCGGGCAGTTTTCTGCACATCCAGGTAGGAGCCCGTGCACAGGGTGTGAAGGAGGCTGGGATCCTGATTGCTCCTCAGCTCCTCCTCGGGGTGGTGCAGGAAGCACAGCATGTTGTCACCCTGCTGCTCCCTCGTGCAGGTGCACTCCAGCTGCACACGGACACGGAAGTTCCTCACGCACCTCTGCCCCTCCGTGTCCAGCTCCAGGTGGAAGCTGTGCCCTCGGGGAGGAGTCATGGGTACCAGCACACGGTACACAACATCCTGCTCGCGGGGACTCCAACCTTCGAAGGCACTGCCCACCCCGATGGCTCGTTGCAGGACCGGGTAGAAACTGTTGGACAAGACGTGGCGAAAGTAAATTTTGAAACTGGCCATCAGGTCACTTGTCCACTCACAGCCTCTCTGCAGGTCCTGTACAGGCCACTGTACGCGCTCCATGAAAATCCTTCCAGTGTCATCTTCAATATCATGGTCTCCTTCTTCGACTTCACGTGCATCATTATTGTTGTTTTCTGCATTTGCAGCGCCATTGCCCACTTCCTGTACATTGCCATCATCATTGCCTTCCTCCCGATTTGCATCATCATCTTCTCCTTCATTTCCAACAGCTTCCTCTTCGTTTGGATCCACATTTCTGACTTGTTCTACATTTGCCCCATTGTTTTCTTCATGCTGCTCTCTCCTCAGGCTCCTTTTTCTCCACATAGACCATAGGGCCGAGAGAAGGAGCAGAAACACAGCAAATAGGCACACCTGCCCGTGCTGCAAGGCAGACCACAGCAGGTCTCCCCAGGCCCCTCCACTCTGCTCCAGGGTGAGCAGCTCCACTTCCTGCTCCAAAAGAAGCTTCTGCATTTCCATGTGTGTGGCATGCGCCTCCATGCGCAGACGCGTCTCCTCGTCCAGACCATCGCCCACGGGCTTCAGGTACTGGACTAGGCCTTGCAAGAGCAAGAACCAGAAGGCCAAGGAACCCATGGTCTGCGGGAGGATGGAGAGAAGGCCTTGAGTGGGGCGGGAAGGGAGGCAGCAGGCAGTGGGGGCAGCAGGGACGGGAATCACAGGGATCTGGGGCCAGGAAGGACAGGGCCCCAGACAGCTGGCAGGCAGCAAGGCCTGTCCCGCTGCCCCAGCAGCAGCAGCAGCAGCAGCACCGTGCCCTGCCCAGGGCTCTCCCGTGAGGGGCTGTCCCTGCATGCAGGCCGAGAACCCTCCCCCGGCTGCAGCGCTCCTGCCCCGGCCCTTGTCCCCAGCCCAGCCTCCCCGCCACGTGTGCACTCACCGCTTGCCCAAGCAATACAGGGCCAGCGTTACCTGCTGGGGCCTTTTAGAGCTGCCCCCATTGTGACACGGCCCCCGTGATGTCACAGGAGCCACAGCACAGCACAGCCAGCCCAGCCCCACCCTTTGTCCCCAGCCCAGCTCAGCCACTCCCAGTGGCCCAGTTGTACTGCTTAAGGCTGCTTTGGAGTGAATCTTCTTCTAAGAACTTCCCTTGGTCTTTTGTCTTTCTTATCAGCTGCCCTCCATTGGCAGGCTCATAGATATCCATGTTGGAAGGCACCCTTGAGGATCATTGAGTCTAAGCCTTGACTCCACACTCATTGAGCTACCCTTAAATCTCTGAGTGGTCTGACACCTCTTCCTGGTCTTAAAATCAAGAGGCAAACATGGTTAGAAGGGAAAAAGGGATTTAACCTTGGTATTTATTTTAATGATCCTTAGGTGCACCACGTCCAGGTCGAATGCACCTCGATGCACACCGCAAAATTTCCCCCCCCCCAAAAGATCTGGTCCAATATCATAGGTTTTACGAATTCGCATATCTATCATAAATTCCCCAATGAGAGGCTAGAATGAGCCCCCCTCCCCAAGGAACCTTCCTCTGGATGGTTCTCTCTTAGTTTACAAAATGTCTTCTGGAGAGGACCTTGGGGCCTGGGGAGACTGATCCCTAACTACAAAACCTCTAAAATGTTTAGTCTCCTAGCCTAACAAACAAGTCCAAGAATGTAGGCAAAAAAAGCACCAAGAATACACAAGTTGTAAAGAGGCATAACGGGTATAAAAGGAAAGGCAAAAAATCATCATGGCATCACGTTGAGGTTGAAAAAGACCCTGAAGATTGCACAGTCCAACTGCAAACTTAACACTGCCGACTGCACCAATCAGCCAGGTCCCCAAATGCAGCATCCACACGACTCTTAAACCTTTCTGAGGGGGCTGACTCAGCCATTTCTGTGGGCAGCCTGTTCACCAGCTTGAGATCCTCTTTATTGAAGGACTCTTTCCTAGAGATCCACTCTAAAGCTCCTGCGTTGCGACCGGAGGCAATTTCCTCTGGCTGTATTGCTTGTTCTATTGCTTGGGCTAATAGAATGACCCCCACCTAGCTACAACCTCCCTTCAGGGACCATCTGCACCGTGTCAGGAGCTTGGGCTGTGAAAGCAGCTCCTCGCAGAAGAGAGGAAGGTGATGCTTTTGCACTGTCCTTCCCATGATCCAGTGGGAGCAAACGGGTTGTCGCTGGGCAGAAGAGGTTCAGGCTGCCAGGAAGTGTTTCCGTGTGAGGAGAACCTTCCTGCCAAATGCATCAACCAAGGGAATCCGTGCCCTTCCAAGCAGAAGGAAAAATCGGAATTTTCCTTGCAGAAAATGGAAAGGTTTGGAGTGCAAATCAGTGCTGGAATGTTCCCGGATGTCCGTGTGGATTTTGCTAACCTGCAAGGCCAGACTGCGAAGATGGGATCCCTGCACCCAAGAAATGCCCTCTTGCTCTGGGGCCTTCCAATGGCACTGGCAGCACAAGTGAGAGCCCTTCCTTAGCCTTTGCCTTCAGCAAGGCCCCAGTTTGGGCAAACCCTGAATTCCCTAAGAAGGCAGCTCAGATTTACGCTGCCTGCCCTGTGGGATGCCAGAGGACAGGCAAGCTCAACAAGGTGCTAATAC
Source organism: Monarcha castaneiventris obscurior (assembly GCA_026261815.1). Classification (NCBI taxonomy): domain Eukaryota; kingdom Metazoa; phylum Chordata; class Aves; order Passeriformes; family Monarchidae; genus Monarcha; species Monarcha castaneiventris. The sequence goes on along the minus strand of JAMPIT010000894.1, from coordinate 4,962,118 downwards.
AATACAGCTTAGGCTGCAACTTCCTGCCCTTGCATCTCTGGAGCCTTGGAGGGGAAGGCTGCGTGGCTTGGTGTGGCCTTCACTGGCTTTCCTGCTAACAGCACTGGGCACCCCAAGGCTGTTTGGTCTCAGCCCAGGCAAGAGCAGAAAGAAAAACCCTCGCCTGGGTTCATAGATCCCTGAGACGAGCAAGGACGAGGAGTGTGCAGAGAAGAGACCGTCAGCACTGCACAGCAGCTTCTCTCAGCCATAAATGGCAGAAAATTCAAACACTCATCTTATGGTTTGGGGTTGGTGGTGTGTTTTGTTTGGAGCTTTTTCCCCCACAAGAAAACCTGTGGCGTTTGCCACGTTGCACACCTGGATTTGAGCGGTCCACTCTCGGTGCTGCCTAGATTGGCCTCAAAATTGTGCCTTTGCCCCTCTCTTTCCTCCATGTGTTACGATGCGTCATTTCAAGGGGTTGATAGGTAACACCCTTTCTCTTTTCTCTTGTGCTCAAGAGCTGGGAGAGACACTGACTGCCCTCCCCCAGGCCAGCTTGAGCCTAAAAGGGCTCTGCAGTAGGGTAACATGGCACGTTTCCAGCGGCTCAGCTGCCAGCGCTGGCGCTAGCCGACATGGAAGGCTCTGTATGGCTTGAGGCAGCTCACAGCTGCCAGCATCTGGGCTGTGTCCTGCCCCACATTTGTCCTGCCATCAAGTCGGAGGGCACAAACCTGACACTGACAAGTCCACCTCAAGACCATGTCCCCAGGTCACACATCCACACATTCCTTAAGTACCTCCAGGCATGGCAATTCCCCCAATTCCATGGGCAGCCTGTGCTGCTTGACAACCCTTTCAGATGAGAAATTTTTCCCTAATACCCAATCTAAACCACTCCTGGCACAACTTGAGGCCATCTCCTCTTCTCCTGTCCCTTGTTCCCCGGGAGCAGAGCCTGACCTGCACAAGCTCCACCCTCGTGTCTGGCAGTTGCAGGGAGTGAGAAGATTCCTCTCGCATCCTGGCCTTCTCCAATGTCAGCCCCTCCAGCTGCCTCAGCTGCTCCTCATCAGACTGCTTCTCCAGACTCTTCCCCAGCTCTCTTCCCTTCTCTGCACACACTCCAGCCCCTCAAGGTCTTTCTTGATGGGAGGGGCCCAAAACTCCTCCCAAGGCTCCAGGTAATTTACACCTGTTCAACTGAACTCTCCTAAGGGAGCAAGGGCTGGTGATGCTGAGATTTCTCCCAGCTACTTAGGGAATATCTTGCCTGCTTCTTCATGCTGCCTGGGAGGTTTACACCAGACCCCCTCCATGATATCTGCCGTGTTGGCCTTCCCCCTGATTCTCACCCAAAACTACTCAACTCCATCAGCACCATCATTGACAGCTGGAACCCTCCCTTACATAGACGGTGACCCCAGCACCTCTCCTTCCTTGCCTGTCCCTTCTGAAGGGATCATCTGGGAAGCTTTCCAGCATCATCTTTGAAAATGAGAGCTCAGTGCTTTGCTGGGATTTCTTTGGTGGAGGAATGCTAACAGCAATGCTCAAGAGGTGCCCTGATTTCACCCTAAAGAGGAGGAAGATGCCCAGAACAGCCACTGGCTACAGCACTCCACCGTGGGACTCATCCCACCACGGCTCTGGGATGGCAACCACGTCCCGCTTTTCCTGCCGTGCAACCACTCCCAGCTCCCACACTTTGTTGTCCATGCTGCACAAAGTGGCGAGGAAGCACTTCAGCTGAGCTCTTGATCTAGCTACCTTTTTGGAGGGGATGAAAGGAATAAGATAAATGTGTCTTTACAAACACACTAGGAGAATCTGCTTGTTGATAGGGCCAGGGACTCATAGATAGGGAAGTAACAAAAGAAACTCTCAGTTCTAGAAAATGTTACTGAATAACAGCCATGGCCATGTTAAATTCCTGAACTTAGAGAAAAAGAACAAAAGGTTAACAGAATTATGAATATTGTTTGGTTTTTCATATATATATATACATATATATATATATATATATGTATAAATATATATATAAAAGAGGGGATGCATATTAGAGGTCCATAGAGATGGCGATTCAGGAAGTCTGTACCTTCCAAGTACCTCAGGCAATGGGGGAAGGAAGAGCGTGATGCACCTGGAAATCAGGATAAAAAGGAGGCTGCGCCCACCAACAATTTGACACACCCCATAAGAAATGTCCCATGGCCTCTCCCTTTATTCAGATAACATTACAAGACTCCTCTGTGTCTTTTCCTGACATAAACCTCAGGCGCCATGAATTATTTCTGCACAGGGAGATGCCCCAATCCTTCAGTGGCCATTCTCACAGTCTTCTCTGTGAAGACTTCACTTCATCTTCTTCTTTCATACACATCAAGAACCCCTGTGTCCTTCCTGCTGCACCAATCTCCCACGGCTCTCTGCTGGCCGCACACCGGAGCTCCCAGCTCCAGCTGCCGGGGCCTCAGCGCCCGCCCTGTGCCCTCCCGCCCCGACAGCCGCGCCAGGCCCTGCTCGCTGCCCCGCTCTGGGCCTTCCAGACACCATCAAAATGGACAATGGACCTGCCTACACCTCAGAGAGATTTGGCAGCTTCTTACCACAATGGGGTGTGTCGCACAGCACGGGCATTCCCCACTCTCCCACAGGGCAAGCTATTGTGGAGCGCGCCCACAGAACCTTAAAAACAAAGCTTGAAAAACAAAAGAAGGGGGAGTTGGGGTGCCCCCATGACAGGCTGGCCAAAGCCTTGTATGTCCTCAGTTGTTTAAATCGGGATGAGATGGGACAGGCTGCTTGTGAGAGACAGTATTCTGATGGCACAAGGGCTCGTCTAAGACCTCCTGTAATGGTGAGGGACGTAGTAAGCGCACAGTGGAAAGGCTCCCTGGACCTACTAACATGGGGAAGGGGCTATGCCTGTGTCTCCACAGGCCACCATGTGCAGCGGGTTCCATCATGCTTCGAGCGACCTTTTGTCGCACCCTCCTAATCCCACGTGTCTGTAGTTACTGTGTCACAGATGTATGTTGCAGTTTTGGAAAAGTTGCCACAGTTGTTATTGCTGTTACTGTTATTAATGTTTTACAGGTCGTTGGGGTTTTCCTTAGTAGGTTTTTGTGCTTAAGGTTGGTGTAGCTTGAACAGAAGAAGGGGGAGGTGCGGAACACGGGGCTATATTTGCTGCAATGGTGCAGGCCCACGCTCAGCAGCAGCCCGGGGGAAAGGCCCAGCTCAGGCGGGGGAAGGGGAGGGGCAGCTGTGAGTGGGGGCGGAGGCAGTTGAGTGACAGTTGGCACCGGGACTGTGATTGGCTGGAGCAACGCGTGGCCAGCACGTGAGCAGGGATCTGATTGGGTGAGAGGATGCGTGGACAGCAGCGCTGCAGCTGCGCCAGCCAATGGGTGCCCTCGTTCAGTTGAGTTCCGTTAGGTTTCAGTTTGGTTTCCGTTGGCACTAAGGGGATAAAGAGGGGCCATTTCTGCAAATGAACGGATCTGCTTGGGACATGCAAGGGGGTTTGTCGTCTTTGTTCCCCACTGGTACACTCTTCACAAGCCCACATTCCCAGTGCGTGAGATTTACCTAAACTCTAGGCCTGGCTGAGGTCAAAAAAGTCTTGCACGATCCAGATTCTGAAATTTTGCATTTTATTGAATTGAAAACAAAGCAGTTCCTGCCTTGCCACTCCTAAATGCACTAACCATAGAGCATTAATATGTGTCAGAAGAGATAGTGAAACTAAATATGCTTTCTATTGTTAGGGTTTAAACAAAATTACCTATTCAAATCTTGATCATTAATTTTATTATGATGTGATAATTCCATATATTGTATGTTGGATATTTTTTTTTCTGGTGTATTGTTTATTGTATATTACTATTATATATGATAATCAACAAACTTTGCAATATATTATATGTGTACCGTATACACATATATATATATCTATCTGTAAAACTTTATAATATATTATAACTGTACCCAATACATATATATATATATGTAAAGTAAAAATCTAGATTCCTATGTATAAAAAATTTCAGGTGAGCGCCATCCAAGTTGGTCCAATGCTGACCTAAAATTGTCCCTTCTGGGGACCTGGAGAGGCACCGTCCATTGACCGAGCGAGGGCCAGCAGCGCTGATTGTTCCTCTTGTCCTTTTTTTGGCTGTTTCCTTATTCTTTTTCTGCCCCTCATTCCTGCTTCTTTCATACTTACATTTTTGGCCCTTCCCCAAAGGCCAGGAACAATTGCGTCCTAGACCCCAGAGAACACACAAAGGAATAATAATATTTCCTCTTGTGTGCTCCCTGATCTGTGCAGCCAAACTGGTCATCAGTGGGTGCGGTGCTGAGGAGACTCTTGGGGCGACACTGCTGCTGCTGCTGCAGATGGCAGAGCGCTGCTGCACAGCGCTTTCCCTTCCCTCTCTGTATCCTGCATTCTCCCCTCTTTTCCCCTGTATGTGAGCTGGTTCTCCGCTGCCAGCTGCCAGCCCCACAAGCACAGCTCTGTGCATGAGCCCCGCTAAGAATGGCCATAGGCCAGCACTCTTGCCAGGCAACGGCGCAGATCAAGGTAGGCCTCCATTGCCTGGGAGTGGGCAGCCGGATCCTGCGCCAGGCCGCTGAAGAGGTTTTGTGGCTCGGCCATTCGTACATCTAGGGGCAAACTGATCTCCCCAGGAAGCCTCTGGTTGCCCACAATAAAATGCAATAGGTGTTTCTCTTCCAGGGATAAGCGCAGCTGCTCCAGGATATCCGAGAGCTGATGCACGAAATATCTCCTGTGCCACTGCGTCAGCGGGACGGTGTTCAGCAGGCGCATGACGATGGTCTTCATGCAATAGATGGAAAAGTCATTGCGCGCCAGAACGCCGGCCAAGAGCTGCAGGCATTTGAGGTGTGAGCTGTCCTGGGGGACCTGCCTGGCCACGTGCCTGAAGAACAGTGTCTCTGCCACGGCGTAGGTCTCCGGCCACATTGTGCTTGGGGTGTTGGCCCCTTGAGGCCGGCTGCTGACAAAGATGTCAGAGATGCCTCGCCGCACCCCGAACAGCACCTTCACCCGGAAGCTTCCGTCGTCGTTGGTCAGCCTGAGTTTGCAGGAGCGTTTGGAGGGCAGCAGCTCTAAATGCCAACTGTCTGACTGGGGCAAACGCCACCACTTTGTTCTCACCAGTTGGCAGAAGCAGTGGGTGGTTTTCTCCACATCCAGGTAGCAGCCGGTGCACAGCTTTTTTAGGAGTTTGGGCTGCCAAGTCCTCCTCCTAACCTCCTCGGGGTGGTGCCGGAAGCACAGCAGGTTCGCACCCTGCTGCTCCCTCGGGCAGCTGCACTCCAGGTCCACGCGGACACGGAAGTTCCTGCCGGGCCTCTGCTCGTCAGTGTCCCGCTCCAGGTGGAAGCTGTGCCCTGGAGGACGAGTCATGGGTACCAGCACGTGGTACACAACTTCCTCCTCACGGGCAGTCCAGCCTTCAAAGGCACTGCCAAAACCAATGGCTTGTTGCAGCACCGGCAAGAAAGTGCCATTCAAGACACGCCTGAGGACAGTTATGAAGTTGTCCATCAGGGCCATTGTCCTCTTGCAGCCTGTCTGCAGGTCCTGTACAGGCCACTGTATGCTCTCCTCTAGAAGCCATCTCAGATCGTATTCCCATGTCATTTCGTCTTCCTCTTCCTCTTCCCTTCCCTGTTCCTCTTCCTCATTCTCATTTTCCATCTCCTCCTCAACACTGATCTGTGCCTGATGACTTCTTTTCCTCCACATAGACCATAGGGCCGAGAGAAGGAGCAGAAACACAGCAAATAGGCACACCTGCCCGTGCTGCAAGGCAGACCACAGCAGGTCTCCCCAGGCCCCTCCACTCTGCTCCAGGGTGAGCAGCTCCACTTCCCTCTCCAACAGAAGCTTCTGCATTTCCAGGCGCATGGCATGCGTCTCCATGCGCAGACGCGTCTCCTCGTCCAGACCATCGCCCACGGGCTTCAGGTACTGGACTAGGCCTTGCAAGAGCAAGAACCAGAAGGCCAAGGAGCCCATGGTCTGCGGGAGGATGGAGAGAAGGCCTTGAGTGGGGCAGGGAGGGAGGCAGCTGGTGGGGTTGGGTTTACCCTCTGTTTTTCTATTCCTACATTGTTCCCCCCATTTCCCCTGCCCCTAGCCTTGCACTCCCTCGGGCTCTCCCTATTGGTTCCTGAACCCCAACCCTGCCCTTTTACCGCCCCGGTGACCCGACAAAACCCCCCTGCACTTGGGCCGTGGGGCCTCTCTCTCTGTGGGGTTGCCGGCTCAAGATGTGACCATTAAAGATCTTCTGAAACATCTATGTGGAGACCCTTGTCTACCTCCTTTGCCATTACTGTGTTGTAAGGCTGACAGCTAAAGGAGTGAGGGTGCGGGGCCACCAGGAATGGACTGTGAGAGGACAGAATGGCTGCCTGCCCTAAGAAGCGCCAGCACAGCTCCTAGAGAAACCTGCAGCTGCTAAGCTCAACCTAGCACTTACAACAGCAGCTGGCAGTGGGGGCGGCAGGGACGGGAATCACAGGGGTCTGGGGCCAGGAAGGACAGGGCCCCAGACAGCTGGCAGGCAGCAAGGCCTGTCCCGCTGCCCCAGCAGCAGCAGCAGCACCGTGCCCAGTGTCCCCATTCTCGCTGGGTTCCCCTTGCAGAGCCTCAGCCCCGTTTGTTTCAGGGCCCCTAGGGAGGTGGGATAGTCCCAGCGTAGAGGTGCCTGCTGTGTAAACCTTGCCCCGGTCTGGCCCCGCAGGGGAGGTGCGTGCGGTGTCGCCGTTGCCCCTGTCCCTCATGTCCCTGTGTTGAGGTGGGTGCAGAGAGGACGGGGACTCCTGCCTGCCCCGTGTCCTGTCTGCCTGTGGGGCCTGTCCCAGGGCAGCCGGGCTGTGACTGCAGCCACGTGTGCCCCTGTGGCTGTGCCCGGCACTGGCGGCCCTGCTGCCCTGCTCCCCGAGCCCTGTCCCTGGGCAGAGCCGTTCCCTGCCCGGGCGCAGCCCCATGGGGGGCTCCCTGCTGCGGCCTGGCCCGGCCCCAGAGCAGGAAGGCCCCTGCGGGTGGCACTGGGCTGGCGGCGTGTCCCCAGCCGGCTGTGCCCCGGCAGCGGCCTCAGCCGTGCGGGATGCAGAGCTGTGGGAGCCCACGGCTCTCTGCCGGCCGCACACCGGAGCTCCCAGCTCCAGCTGCCGGGGCCTCAGCGCCCGCCCTGTGCCCTCCCGCCCCGACAGCCGCGCCAGGCCCTGCTCGCTGCCCTGCTGCTGGCACTGCTGCCCCAGGGCTCTGCAAGGGCTTCTCCGGGGCCACCTTCCTGCGGCCTTTCCGTCCCTGCACCAGGCCCAGCAGCGACCTGCACAGGGGCTGTGGACAAGGGCCTGCAGGCACAGCGGCACCGGGGGCAGCGGCTTCCCACTGACAGAGGGCGGGCCTAGGCTGGACATGTGCAAGAACTTCTTGGCTCTGAGGCTGCTGAGGCCCTGGCCCCCGCTGCCCACAGAAGCTGTGGCTGCCCCATCCCCGGCAGTGTTCCAGGCCAGCCTGGATGGGCCTTGGAGCAGCCTGGCCTAGTGGAAGGTGTCCCTGGCCTTGGCAGCAGGCTTGCAACAAGATGATGTTCAAGGACCCTTCCAAGCCAAGCCCTTGTGTGATTCTGTGATCACAGGGCGCAGGGGCAGCTGGGCTTAATTTCTCATTAGAACCAGTTCAGCCCTGGAAGTTTGGTTGAGTTCAAGGAGAGTCTTCACAAGCCCACGTTCCCAGTGCATGAGATTTATCGAAACTATAGGTCTGGCTGACATCAACAGAGTCTTGCACGATCCAGATTCTGAAATATTGCATTTTATTGAATTGAAAACAAAGCAGTTTCCACCTTTCCACTCCTAAATACTCTAATTATAGAGCATTAATATGCATCACAACAGATATTGACAGGAAATATGTTTTCTATTGTTATTGTTTAAACATAATTACCTATTCAAATCTTGATCATTAATTTTATCATGATGTAATAATTGCATATATTGTATATTTGATATTATTTATATTGGGATATTGTTTTGTTTTATTATATATTACTATTATATATGATAAGCAATCTACTTAAAATATATTATATGTGTACCATATATATATATATATATCTGTTAATCTTTCTACTATACTATAAATGTACCCTATACATATAAACATATGTGTGAAGTAAAAATCGAGATTCTTCTCTACACAAAATTTCAGGTCAGCGCCAACCGAGTTGGTCCCATGCTGACCTAAAGCTGTCCCTTCCTGGGACAAGGAGAGGCGCCGTCCATCGACCGATCGTGGGCCGGCAGCGCTGATGCTTCCTCTCGGTCTTTTCTTCCCTGTTTTCCTTTTTCTGTCCCTCATTCCTGCTTCCTTCATGCTCTCATTATTGGCCCTTCTCAAAGGCCGGGAACAATTGCGTCCTAGACCCCAGAGAACACAAAATGAATAATAGTATTTCCTGCCTGCCCCCTGATCTGTGCAACCAACCTGGTCATCAGTGGGTGCGGTGCTGAGGAGACTCTTGGGACGACACTGCTGCTGCTGCTGCTGCAGATGGCAGAGCGCTGCTGCACAGCGCTTTCCCTTCCCTCTCTGTATCCTGCATTCTCCCCTCTTTTCCCCTGTACTGTGAGCTGGTTCTCTGCTGCCAGCTGCCAGCCCCACAAGCACAGCTCTGTGCATGAGCCCCGCTAAGAATGGCCATAGGCCAGCACTCTTGCCAGGCAACGGCGCAGATCAAGGTAGGCCTCCATTGCCTGGGAGTGGGCGGCCGGATCCTGCGCCAGGCCGCTGAAGAGGTTTTGTGGCTCGGCCATTCGTACGTCTAGGGGCAAACTGATCTCCCCAGGAAGCCTCTGGTTGCCCACAACAAAATGCAAAAGGTGTTTCTCTTCCAGGGATAAGCGCAGCTGCTCCAGGATATCCGAGAGCTGATGCACGAAATATCTCCTGTGCCACTGCGTCAGCGGGACGGTGTTCAGCAGGCGCATGACGATGGTCTTCATGCAATAGATGGAAAAGTCCTTGCACGCCAGAACGCCGGCCAAGAGCTGCAGGCATTTGAGGTGTGAGCTGTCCTGGGGGACCTGCCTGGCCACGTGCCTGAAGAACAGTGTCTCTGCCACGGCGTAGGTCTCCGGCCACATTGTGCTTGGGGTGTTGGCCCCTTGAGGCCGGCTGCTGACAAAGATGTCAGAGATGCCTCGCCGCACCCCGAACAGCACCTTCACCCGGAAGCTTCCTTCATCGTTGGTCAGCCTGAGTTTGCAGGAGCGGTTGGAGGGCAGCAGCTCTAAATGCCAACTGCGTGACTGGGGCAAACGCCACCACTTTGTTCTCACCAGTTGGCAGAAGCAGTGGGCGGTTTTCTCCACATCCAGGTAGGAGCCAGTGCACAGGGTGTCTAGGAGGTTGGGCTGCCGAGTTCTCCTCCTAACCTCCTCAGGGTGGTGCCGGAAGCACAGCAGGTTCGCACCCTGCTGCTCCCTCGGGCAGCGCACTCCAGGTCCACGCGGACACGGAAGTTCCTGCCGGGCCTCTGCTCGTCAGTGTCCCGCTCCAGGTGGAAGCTGTGCCCTGGAGGACGAGTCATGGGTACCAGCACGTGGTACACAACTTCCTCCTCACGGGCAGTCCAGCCTTCAAAGGCACTGCCAAAACCGATGGCTTGTTGCAGCACCGGCAAGAAAGTGCCATTCAAGACACGCCTGAGGACAGTTATGAAGCTGTCCATCAGGGCCATTGTCCTCTTGCAGCCTGTCTGCAGGTCCTGTACAGGCCACTGTATACGCTCCTCTAGAAGCCATCTCAGGTCATATTCCCATGTCATTTCCTCTTCCTCTTCCTCTTCCTCATTCTCATTTTCCTTCTCCTCCTCAACACTGATCTGTGCCTGATGACTTCTTTTCCTCCATGTTGACCATAGGGCCGAGAGAAGGAGCAGAAACACAGCAAATAGGCACACCTGCCCGTGCTGCAAGGCAGACCACAGCAGGTCTCCCCAGGCCCCTCCACTCTGCTCCAGGGTGAGCAGCTCCACTTCCTGCTCCAACAGAAGCTTCTGCATTTCCAGGCGCATGGCATGCGCCTCCATTCGCAGACGCGTCTCCTCGTCCAGACCATCGCCCACGGGCTTCAGGTACTGGACTAGGCCTTGCAAGAGCAAGAACCAGAAGGCCAAGGAACCCATGGTCTGTGGGAGGATGAAGAGAAGGCCTTGAGTGGGGCGGGAAGGGAGGCAGGAGGCAGTGGGGGCAGCAGGGACGGGAATCACAGGGGTCTGGGGCCAGGAAGGACAGGGCCCCAGACAGCTGGCAGGCAGCAAGGCCTGTCCCGCTGCCCCAGCAGCAGCAGCAGCAGCAGCACCGTGCCCTGCCCAGGGCTCTCCCGTGAGGGGCTGTCCCTGCATGCAGGCCGAGAACCCTCCCCCGGCTGCAGCGTTCCTGCCCCGGCCCTTGTCCCCAGCCCAGCCTCCCCGCCACGTGTGCACTCACCGCTTGCCCAAGCAATACAGGGCCAGCGTTACCTGCTGGGGCCTTTTAGAGCTGCCCCCATTGTGACACGGTCCCCGTGATGTCACAGGAGCCACAGCACAGCCAAGTGAGCCTTGCCTTTCGTCCCCACCCCCACTCAGCCACTGAGTGTAGCCTGAAGCAATCTAAGGCCAGATATACACAAATTGCAGACCAAACATGAGGTGACGTAGGGGAAGCACTGCTGATGTGGTTTCTGTGAGAACCTTCCAGAAGGGTTGTAACTGCGGCTTGAGAAGCTCTTCTGCTGACACAATTCGCAGTGGAATTTAAGGTCTGTCTGTGTTGGGTCCATGTGTGTGGTACCTCTAAACGGCCTCTGTACCTTCACTATTGTTTAGGAGGAGTATCCACCCATCCTTGACTCCCTGGGGAGCAGCTGCTACTTTCCTGAGGACACAGGACATGGAGAAGACACTGCTTTATCAGCACTGGAAATTCTTGCCACACCTTTCTTCAACAGCAAAAGCTCACTCTGAGAGTCAGATCTGAAGATGAAGAGGCTGTTGCACGGAGCCTGGAACTAGAGACTCCTGTTACCACATGGATACTGAATGCCCTCCCTTTCTGAGAGAGTCCAGTCCCTCCGGGAGCTTCACCGTGTGCAAAGTTGACAATAAATGGCATCTTGAGCAAACATTTCATCTGTTGAGTGTCTGTGCCTCACTTTGGTGGGGAACGCAGGCATCAGTACTCACTGCTTGTGATCAGTTGACCTTGGCTGGACCGAGAGAGAAAATAAGGACTAAAGACTTGTGGGTAGAGACAAGAACAGAAAGATTGCTCAGGGTCGTCTTGGGGAAACATATTTAATTTGTTACCAATCAAATCAGAGTGGGATAATGAAATATAAAACCAAACCTTAAAATATCTTTACCACACCTCTTCCTTCTTCCTGGGCTCAACTGATGACTGTTGCCAATGCTGTTGGCCAGGACTCACACAGCACTTGGGTTGTTCTCCATGCTGGGTTGCCTGACATAGCAGCCCTTACCTTCTGAACACCAGGACCCTTATCTCAGCCATCTACCGAAGGCAAGTGACCAACCTCAGAATTTTCTTCACTCATGGATATCAGCCCATTTCCTTGACAGCTGATAGCTATCCACAGGAATTTGGCTTTGCAGACCTGAAATAGCAAACAGGAAGTATGAGGATCTCTGTTGAATCCAGCTTTAGCCTAAGTGTTTAATAATCTGGCATAAGATCACAGCATAAAAACCAAAATGACCCACATTTGAAGACTGAATGTTCTGACCAGTTATGAGGAATAGATATTTATAGGAGAACTGTAAGAAAGTGTAAAAAAATACAGATCGTTTAATGGTTTTAGCCCTAAGCACAACAGGAAGTACAACCACAATCACATGGTAATTCCCATGGAAACTGATAATATTTTCCATTAAACTGGAATTTATTTCAGGCTGTAATCTGCTTAAGGACACAGAATGCATAATGCTACAGCAAGATGCCATATGTACGAAAAGGAAATGGCTGAACTGTGGGTGTGACTGGAGTGTGGAGGAGGAAAAGCAGGACTCAGTGTAAGAAAACTGTGTCCCACCACATCATGTCACAGGCAGGAAATGCTCCCTGCCCTCAGTTTCCACTGGATCTCAGTATGTGGGTTTCCCTGCAATGGACGGGGTAAATAATGCAGGTGGAAGAAGTCACCATGGCTCCTCCTTCCCTGGTCCCTTAACTGCGTCATGGATCTCTCCTAGCTCAGGAACAAAAAGTATTAATAAACTGCCTTACCAGACACACCACCTCCATGTTTGCCAAGGCCATGACCAGCCCACCCGAGCTTCCCTTCTATCCTTCATGGCCCAGGATCCACCTCCAGCCCAAACCAGGGCTATCAGTCCTTGTTCCAGTGGCACTGCAGGTTGCCCATTCCAGCTTGCCCAGCCCAGCCATGCGTCCCAGCAAGCCAAGCCCAGCAGTAGATCAACATCCCTGCCTGGCCCAGGCCCCACAGCCCTGCCTGGCTGAGTGGCAGGATGACGTCCTGACTTGAACTCATCCGGTCTCATCACCGTGAACATGCTCCATGAACACTCTGCAGGGCTGGCTGAACCTGCCGAGAGCCTCCAGGTCTAGCCTGATCCCTGGATGGAGGCAGTGGGACAGACAGACCAGGGTGTTAGCACACTTAGCTCCCAGCTCCTGGGCCCTGAGGGAGCTGCCAGCCCTCACTGCACCTGGGCACAAGGTTTGCAGTGCCACGATAGCCACGTTCTGCCACCACCCCTTGCCAGGAATCTACACCCCAACACACCACAGCCTCAGGCAGCCCAGTGGATCTTGTTGCTGTAGCTACAAGCCACAGGTTAGGTGGCAGTGGGGCAGTCCCGATGGAACTGGACCAGCAGAAGTCCTTTCAATTTATGAGTTGTGGAGAAGTGTTCCACTTAGTAGGTGGATCTATTGGTTTCCCACAACTGAAAGCTACAGTGATGAGGCCTCACTTCCATTTTCTCAGCTCCTTCTTGAGAAACAAATGCCACTGAATAGGTCTGTCAGACCATATGGCTCAAGGTATTGGGGAACACGAGACAAGAGCCACTGTCAGCAGTAATTTTTTTTAATTAACAAGAAGGGTTCTGTTACCTTGTCTGGCAGTGTTCAAGGCCAGGTTGGATGGGGCCCTGAGCATGGCCTCTCCTGATATAGTGGCTTCCCTGCCCATAGCAGGGGAGTTGGAAGCAGATGATTTTTAAGGTCCTTTCCAACCCAAACCATTCTGACTTCTTTGATTTCCGACAACTTGCACCTAGGTGGGATGTATTCACGATCTCCCAATGTACAAAGGTAATGGCTGCTGGTTCACCAGACACAGTGTCCCCATTTACCTTCCAAACTACCTAGCCAGGTCATCACTCTGGTTATGAAGCAGGTGTGATGTGCCAGCATCAGCCCTTGTATGAGGGTGCTGTACCTACAGCAGCTCCCAGCAATTGGGAAGTGCTCAGTTTTCATAAGTGGGGTGAATGGTGTCAAGCTAACCCAGTACCCAGACCACTGTGGGGGAAAACTGAGTCAATAATGGTGCTTTGCCTCCAGCCCCTGACACTCAGTAACTATAACAAGCAGTACAGCTCTAGCATCCTCCACCAAAAACATGTTTTGCAGTTTTTAATCTAGGCAAAATGAGGAGAGGACAACAGTCACTGCTAATGGAAAATACCTCTACGAGGAATGGCTTCAAGTAAAGCATTTCACTGAGTAATGAATGGCTTCACTTTACTTCCTTTCTTCCTCAAAGCAACTTATTTGCATACATCCCAGAAGTGAAATGTGCTTTCCCATCTTTGTTCCCTGTGGATGTGTCAACCCGAGTATGAACAAGATGCTTTGTGGTGGGATGTTCCTCTCACATCCAAATGATCTGTAGTGGTTATTAAAGGCATGAATAGCAAACAAGCTATCTTGGAGAAGTGCTTAGAAGGAAACCCAACTTAGTATATATATACAGCTTGGAGGAGATAGCATAAGAAAGATAGGGTTTCTTGGCATCTTACCCACCCAATCAAACCACTGCAGCTGCCTTCAATATTGAAATTCTCATGATCTTCCGTGAGTTTCATGTTTTTTCCATTCATTTTCCCCTCAGATGAACTGAGGAAATAATCCACTTGTATTATCTTCATGTCTGTTGTGAATGATGAAGACATGCTGCATTTGTACATGTAAAGGGCTTCCTCTTATCTTTTGGGGCTGGGAGATGCAAAAGGATGGAGCCATAGTTGCCTTTATTTTATAGAAATAATTTAAATCCGAGAAAGAAGAACACCTTTGACGTGCAGCTTCAAAAGAAGTTAAAGGAAACACGACACATCCTGTTTCCACAAACCCTTTTCCAGTAACCGTAAGGAAAATCTTTAAACATGTAAGGGTTTTTGAAGCTGCTTACCTTCATTCATAGTCTTCCTGTTTTCCTCTAAGGTTAAACAGATTTATATGTGAAAGGACAACCTGCACTTGACAGAGTGAAGCCACGTGCCATTTCTTGTTTACACCAGTTCTGCAAAGCTAATCCCAGAGTCTCTGCCTTCTCTTGGTATTTTCAAACTCAATAAAAACACAAAGACTTGAAGAGCAGAATAGGTAGTATATTTTAAATGCTTCTTCAAAGGGTGATTTGCTACAGTGTTTTCTCATTATTAAAGTAGGGCACCTGCTGAAATACAAAAGAAATTGTGTACAAAGCAAATGAAAATGCTGGAAAATCTAAAGTCAAGAAAGTTAATGAATGTTAACAATGTCCATGATGCAGCCAAGCTCAGACCTGTCTGCTGTCTTTTCCAAAATCAGTGTCTTCATTCAAGGACTTACCTCTCCCCCCCTACAAATCCTTCTCAGTGGCACCCAAATTCTCCTTGAAGCTGATGGGAACAAGCTCTGACAATTACATAAGTGACTTCTCGATGCATGAGAACCATCCTTCTGAAATCAGCAGAAGCTACATTGCTGTAGGTAACAGAGAATCACAGTCACTTCGGTTGGAAAAGACCCTTAAGATCATTGAGTTCAACCATTAACCCAGCACTGCCAAGCCCACCACCAACCCATGTCCCTAAGCACCAAGTCTGAGGATCTTAGAGGTTTTTTCCAACCGAAACAATTTTATGATTTTATGACTCCACAGATCTGATGGCAGAGCCACTTTTTTACCCATCTAACTGTGCACCCGGTACCAGTGTAATGTATTCTCTTAGATACACTGCACAGGAATTGTTGGCAGAAGAACCTGTTCAGAATTGGCACATTTGCAACCCACAGCCATTTGCCTGTACGTCCAAGGTTTTACTCTGAGCTGTTGAGACTCTGCAGGGCTGCATGACCCTGCCCTGTACTGCAAGTGGACAAATGAAGCCCAAAAGAACAGTCCAGCTGCATTTCCCTGAGGCTGCCCCTGAACACAGGGCAAGAAGGAGCTCCTGGGATCAGAGGCTTGTCCAGTTCTTGGACTCAGCAGGAGACACAGGAGGGCAAACAATGTTTTTTCAAGCAAACTTCCCTGAGGAGCCCTTACCAACTATCCTCACCTGTCCTCAGAGCCTTTTGAGCAGCCACCTGCCAGCTGCCAGCTCCTCAAATCCTGACCCACTTTTCCTGAGAACTCAGTGAGGGAGAGTTTCACAGACAAGAGGAAATCCCTAAACAGCATGCAGCCCAGAGAGTGGAAAGTTTTTTTCTCGGGGGGGTTGGGTTTGTTGTGGTGGTGGTTTTTTTTCCCCCAACTTCCCAATGAATGCATCTGGCAGCACGCTGTCCCTGCCAGTGCAGGATCCCAGCGGAAACCAGAGCTGGGAGGGCTCTTCCTGCCCGGGGGAGGCTTCCCTGGAGTGTGAGGGATTTACAGTCACCACCTTTCACTCCCCGTCCCCGTCTCACTGAAGGCCATGTGCAGTGGCAAGCTGCAGACAGCTTTGCTGGTGGCCGGCTACTTTGTCTACCTGCTGGTGGGTGCTGCCGTGTTCCAGGCACTGGAGAGGACCGCCGAGAAGCAGGAGAAAATGGCAGCTGCCCAGATGAAGGAGGCTTTTCTGCAAAACTTCACGCAGCTCACAGTGGCAGAGATGGAGCAGTTCATGAAGGTAAGTGGAGCCCTGCAGAAATCCTTTCTCCCTCCTGTCTCCCCAGCAGATGTTGTTGCCTGCACAGGTAATTCTCCCTGCTTTCCTTCCAATTGTGGTCACTTGGATGCTTCCAGCAAACCCCTCTCTAGTCTGAGCAGGCAGCTCACTCTGGTGGTAAATACAGCTTGTGTAGCTGGACAAAACCTTGTGTGTGTTAGCCATTAAGAATCCCCATCCCACAATATCCTGGTTTTTTTGGGGTCTTGCCTCCTGTTGATTCCGCTTTCAGTGGGGCTGTGCTCGTACACAATGGGTGGCATGGCAAGAAAAACGAGGCTGTCTGAAATGAATAGGTGTGGCTACCACTTACAACAATGTCACAGATAGCACAAAGGAACAATAAGGAAAGGTCTGGATGGAAAAAAAGAACCAACAAAAAACCCCTCCAAATAACTACGAGGAGGGTGGCATGATCAGAGTTTAGTTTTTGAGGATGCTGCAGAAGTGAAACAGGTAGCCTGGCCAGGGGAAAATGTTTCTACTCATGGCACAGGAAGATGAAGATGAGTATGGCTGTCTCTCCAAATTGGGTATTTCATAGCTCTATCTGCTACAATGCAGGAGAAAATGAAGAGTGCAAGCCTTGCTGGAAGCATTTCCTCACAGGAAACTAACGGAGCTCTCAGTGGGCCAGTTCACAGAATAAGGAAATGTGGGGAAGGACAGGTGTTTCTAATAGCATAACCAGCAATTCAGCCCCTCAGCCCCTGCTTCACCCATGAATTCATCCTCTTCACCTTGGTTGTCTTTTATGGGTAGGGGAGAAGGTAAAAAAAATGAGCTTTTAAGACAAATCTTTGTGCAATGGCTGTGGAAATTATTTTTGTTAGCCTTGATTTTCTGAGACACCAGCAAAAAACATAGTGAGGGAAGAAGCAGGGAGGAAGACTTTGCTGGTGCAATTTATTCCAGCACATGTCCTGCTTCTAGCAGGGCTCTGTCCTGGATTTTATCTCAGCTGTTTCTGTACAAAACAGCTTGCCTTCCAGATGTCCAGTCCAATGTTCTCTGTTTGCTAAAGACAGGGACAGCTGGATACCGTTTGCTTTTTAAATTTCCTTTTAACTTAAAAAAAATAATAAAAAGAGATAAAAAAATCCAGGACTTAGAATTAAAACCAAGGAAGAGTCTGAAAATGCATAAACTGATAAATAGACACTGGAGAGGTGCTGAAGAAACGTAGTCAAGCCTTGTGTGGCAGGGCAACCCAAGCCATCAACCCAAACCATCTCTGGCAGATGTTCCTCTAACCTCCTCTCAAAGGCAACTTTGCGAATGTGTGTGTAAATGTGTGAATGTGTGCATGTGTATTCATGCGTGCTGTTTGGAGAAGAGTGTCTATGTCAGGCTTTGCAAATCAACGGGCTTTCTCTGAATTTCATTCTGTGACGCTTATCAATTCACTGATGCACCCCTGGGAGGGATCAGAGTCACTGCTCATACAGGTGGGTGAACAGATCTTGGATCCACCACTGCCATCTCGAGGGCAAGTCCAAATCTAGCAACCAGCCACCCTCCATCCCTTAAGCCAGTGCTCTGCCACGTCCTAGTCACCCATAGGATCATGATTTTCCATACTGCTTGGCCTGAAAGAAACAAGGTCCTTGGTCAAACTAAGAGAAACAATTTCTCTCCAAACACCCACTAGAGCAGTCAGCACAAACAGGGCAGAAGTTGAATACTCAAAACCATTGGATAATGGCTTCCCAGCCTTGGAGGTGAAGGTGTGAATGGTGTCAGACTATCTCTGCAGTGAGGTGAGTGGTGCTCATAGGAAAGGAGCTAAACCTGTAGTATTTTTGCAGCAAGCACTTGAGAAAAGCAGTCATAATAATACTAAACTTTGCTTTCTCTCCCAGAACCTGATTGAAGCCATTCAGAATGGAGTATACCCTGTTGGAAATGAATCACAGTTTGAAGAAAGCAACTGGGATTTCAGTAACTCCTTCTTCTTTGCAGGCACAGTTGTCTCCACAATAGGTAGGCCTAATGCTTTCCATTTATGTGTGTTTGTGTGTGAGTGATGCTTATTATGTCTTGTTATTAGGACATGAATGGATAGCACTTTCCAGGATAAAAACTCCAGTCCTTCATTGTCATGGGTGGCAATCAGGCATGGACTTGGTCCTAAGACCTTACCAATGCACAGCTCTTCATGCATTATTTTGGCTTGTCAAGAATTAGTGGCCTTTTCTATTATTACGCGTTTCTTCTTTTCAAGCCATCTGTTAAAATGTTCACTCTGCTGATATTTGTGGGTGAGAGATAAACTTCACTTTCCTGGTGTTTATGCCAGGCTTTAAATCTGAGAGTGCTGTAAAGCATAAAAAAATGTAAGGAAAGAAGTGAATCCTGCTGGGGCCTGGGCACTGTCTCCATAACCTGTTTTGAGCTGTTAATTCACATATCCAATTAGTAATATGCCAGGAGGAAAAAAAAATGGAAGGGCGAAAGGCAAACGCTGTTCCAGCTCTCCCACCTCCTTGTGCACCCCCAGCCTCCTCACTGTGGGGTGGGGTGAGGAGCAGAGTCTGTGCAAGCACTGCAAACCAGAAACTAAAACATCTCTGAATTAGCAACACTGTTTCCTGCACAAACCCGAGGAAAATTACCTGTGCTTCAGCCAAAGCCAGCCCACCTCCCCCCTCATTTCATAGCATTTAGATCACACTCTCCAATATATTGTCATTACTCATCACCACTCTTCCCATCTTTTAATATAATGCACAGATACTATTCCCTTAGTCTATAGATTGCCCCTGTGAAATGTCTGCAAAATGTCCATAAAGGTCCACAAATACCCAATGAGTTGGTTCAGCCCATGAGCAGATTGGTCTCAATCTGCTGAAGTGGCCACTCAGGATAGGAGAGGAGATGTGCTGAGGGGGAATTAGTGAGCACCAAAGCCAGCTCAGGTCGGGTCACTGCTGCACTCCAACTGCTTCTTGCCAGGCTTCTCCTCTGCTGGTTCCCCCGGCTCCTGCTCTAGTAATTCCCATAACATGCAACTCATTTCCATTACAATCTCCACCCCTGGCCCCTTTGAGCCAAGTTATATCATTTAACATTGCAGTGAACTCTTCCCTTTGCTCTGCTCCAGCTTGGATTTCTCCACAGACTGCGGTCCCTTAGATTGTATCTGCTCCAAATGAGGACTTATGTGTGAGCCATGATCCCTCCACGGTATTCCTGCTCTGTTGTGGGCTTATCCATGGACACTTGCTTTGAGCTGCTCCAGCCTGGCCTCACACACAGGCTCCGATGCTTCCAGCCTCACCTCGAGTGCTGTGTGCAGTTTTGGGCAACACAAAATAGAAAAGATATTAAGGTATTAGAGAGTGTCCAAAGGAGGCCATGAGGATGGAGAATGGTCTGGAGGGGCCTTATGAGGGGCAGATGAGGACACATGGTCTGTTCAGCCTGGAGGAGATTGAGGGGAGACCTCATTGTGGTCTTCAACATCTCCATGAGAGGAAGTGGAGGGGGAGACACTGATCTCTTCTTTGTGGTGACCAGTGACAGGACTCGAGGAAATGGCCTCAAATTGTGCCAGGGGAGGTTTAGGTTGGATGTAAAGGAAAAGCTTTTCACCCATAACGTGGATGAGCAGTAGAACAGGCTCCCCAGGGAAGTGGTCACAGCACCAAGCCTGAAAGAGCTCAAGAAGCATTTGAACAACGCTCTCAGGCACAGGGTGTGATTGTTCACCATAGGGCCAGGAGCTGGACTCGATGACCCTGATGGGTCCCTTTGAACTCATCATATTGTCTGGTTCTATGATCAGAGCGCCTGCTGCAGCAGGGCCTCATCCCTGGGCCACAATCCCTTCAGAGCTGCACCTGCTGAGGCACAGACACAACCACGGCCACATGAACTTTGAAATGTATCTGCTCTGGCTTGGCCTTATCCAGAGCCACAGATGCTTCAGGGTGCCCTGCTCCCACATGGATTCATCCACAGGTCACAGCCCCTTTGACTCAAGTTCACACTGGAGCTTCAGCCTGTCCAGTGCAGCAGCAGAGGAACAGCCATCACTCTGAATATTTCCCACTTCCTTCTTATTCCCCCATGTTTTAAATCCTAAGCATGACTCCATACGGTCTGGAATGTCCCTTTGGTCAGTTGTTCTACCTGTGCCAGCCTCCTCATTGGTGAGGTGGCGTGAGGAGCAGACAAGGCCTTGACTCTGTGCAAGGTTTGCAAAGCAATAATGAAACATCTTTGAATTAGCAAGACTGTTTCCAGGACAAATCCAAGTCACAGCCCCATACCAGCTAATATGATGAAAATTAACTCTATCCCAGCCAAAGGAACTCAGGCTGTCCCAGGAAATGTCCAAACCTACCTATTTCTCTGCTCCTTCATCACAGAGGTCTGTTATGAAGGTACATCAGGTACTTCCACTCCTCTTCACTAGCTTTTTTTTAAATGAAAATGGAATATTTCTGCAACAGGGAGCACAGGACAGCTCATGCATTTGGGGATCTAGTAGCCAAAAAATCATTCAGTTGTTTTGTCTTTTCCCTCAAAGCAAACATTGCATTTTCCAAGTAATGGATACCTTGAGATGAACTGTGCTTAGGAAATGCCTTTTCCCAGGGTCATTGATAGCCTAAGGCCATACACAAAGTTCAGCACTCTTGCACTCAGGGATATTCCTCATGGAGTCCAAGAGTCTCAAGACTAAAGGACATGTTTGGAGCTGCCACACTACGTAAATAAATCCTCTCTTATTAGGACTTTAAGACACCGTCTATTCTAATGCACACTGCACTGCCGTGGGACTGGAGTCAGTATCTGAACATACCAACTTCCTGGGATTTAGCCAGGGAGGTCACTAACACACAGGCAGATCAACAAGAAGCTGGAGATGGCTGCATGTGATTCCAGCAGCCTGGGACACCAGCCCTGATGTCTTCCAGATCCTCAGACTTCTATTTTCTGACTTTCCATGTATTTATCGCAGGACAGAGCATGTTTCCCATAACTGCTTCTTGATTGTATTTTTGTTCCCATTAAGGCTGTGTTGGGAACACACAGTGCTCCCTGCGTTCCCCCAAACATGCAGGGTGAACCACTTCATCTGCTTACAGCCTTTTTCAGAGGAAAAAAGAGTGCATTTGGGCTGAGAAGCACCAGACACATCTTTTAGGGTTAATGGCAGGCTGGATTGGGATAGGGGTGAATGTGACTGTGGATTGCTCCAGTTCTTTGGAATATCTCCTCTTACCCGTCTTTTTTTTTATAGGCTATGGCACATTACATCCTAAAACTGCTGGGGGACAGATCTTTTGTGTGTTTTTTGCTCTTTTTGGAATCCCTCTGAACATTGTTTTTCTGCACCGTGTCGGTAAGATGCTCTCACTGCTCTGTAAAAAGCTGGGGAAATTCCTGTACGAGAAAGGAATGAGAAAGGTAATTGGTTTTACTTACTCAGGCACAGTTATATGCTCATTTCCAGTGTTTTTCTCAAGTTTTATGTGGCCTTATCCTCAATTACATTTGTTCTTGTGCTGGGTTAGACATTGTGCTAGGGCAAGAAAAGAGACATTCTTCACTTGCTGAGCTAAGCAGACATGGCAGCCATAGAGGAGATAGTCAGAGAAAGGGATGCATTTTGTCCTCCCATTTAGATGGCAAACACCCAGCCCCCTTCAGCAATCAGTGGAGAGAGTGAGCATCCCACCCCACTTCTTGAGACATTTATTTCAGGAGCTAACACCCTAGGGAAGTGCATGCTTCCCTTTAAAACCCACTGGTGGTTAGGCATCTCACCTTGAGGCAGCAAAAAGCAGGTGAGCTGTGAAAAGCTGTAAAAATTAGGTGAGATGTAGAGGTTTCAATGGATATTGACTCAGTGCATAGCGTGTTGCCCTTCCCAGCTGATTACCCAGTCCTTTAGTCCCTCTTCACACTTAACTTTGACTGAATTCAGGAAGCATGAGGCTGAAGTCGTCCATTTGAGCCCAGCTGCTGAAAGATGAGGAGACACCTGTAACAAGCTACAGACAGGATGTCTCTTTTCTGATTTATGCCCCAATTTATTTGCAGCTCCTCTCCTTCTCTCAGCGCTGCTGAGGAAGTGAGAATAGCTTTTCTGTGTCTCCTTCTGTAATTCTCTTTCAGGACAAGATATGATTGCTACAGATAACCCTGTTCAGATTGCTGAATTTCTTGTCATATCTGGCAAACTTAAATAGAAGATAAGGCTCAATCAGATACAGACTCAAACATGTACACAATGCAGGAAGGCATGAAAAGTTATCCAACAGTTGCCATTAATTTCCAGGTTATCTGGATTTAGAAAATTCTATACATAAAAGCTCTGTGTGTCTGGCTGATAAATCTTTACATATAACAAGCTTTTTCTCTAGTCAAAGCCTCTTCATGACTGCTGGGAAGTAGAATGGTTCAAAAGTCACTGTCCAGGCTTGTTCTTTATCAAGAGCTCATTAGTCAAAAGTTCTTCTTGTAGTAAGATATCCACTGGGTAGGAGCCAAGTTGTGGCATTGATGCAATGAGAAATAAAGTCAGTAACTGTCAGGAATGGTGCGATTATATTTTATAAAAAAAGACTGTTTTCCCAGGCAAATTTGAACGTTCTTTAGGTGCCAACTCTAAATACCTAAAAGCTAAAAATGAAGTTGTCTTGTGATAAGTGGAAATTGTTTGACTCAGGTAAATGTCATTAGATAGGAATTCCTCCTATAGTCATGGTCATTGATAAAATCAGATAAAAGACTACATCTTCCAGGGCTGCTGGGGACATGCAACACCCATAACACCTCCTTCCCCCTGCTTCCAAGCAAGGTTGAGGTATTTCCAGAGGAAAAACACTCAGTAGAAATCCTTCAGTCCTGTGGTCCTAGATAGCCACCCACTTTGAACAGCCACTATTACATATAGTTTATTTGTGTTTCAAATCATGATTCTAATTGAACTGGTTTATTTTTTCAGAAGAAGATCAAATTTCTGACCCTTTTGTTCTTCCTGGCAACGGGGATCCTGGTTTTTCTGTGCTTGCCATCAGTCTTCTTCCAGATAACAGAGGGCTGGTCCTACAGCGAAGGAATTTACTTTGCATTTATCACCCTCAGCACCATTGGCTTTGGAGATTATGTAGTAGGTAAGGTTGATTCCGGAGAGGAAACACGTCAAAACACCAGGATAATGACTGTAATTCCCATGGGTTGACTGAATGTACCGTAGAGAAAAATCTGTCAAGAGTCTTTGCCTGGTCTTGGCCTTGTACAATTCTGGGGGCAAGTACTCATTTCTCTGGGATTGTGTGTGCTGATAAAGGCACAAAATCGTCTAAATATAAGGAAATGAGGTGCTTTGGGTACAAAGAAGACAAGTATTTTGGTGAGGGGAGGAAAAGTGCAGGGAGAGAATTCAATGAGCCTGGGAATTTTTATTGCCAAGAGGGAACAGTTTGTGACAGTCATACAAAACAAGGCTTGTATCACTGCTTTAGCCATCTAAGAGACTTATGTTTCACAGTGTAGAGTGAAGAAATAAGTGATCATGTTTCAGAATATATGACTTTACACAACAGACTGAGAGGTGGAAATCCCAGTCACAGGAAAGGTGGGAATCCCAGTCACACTATTAGAAGTGGAGCTTAAATACACACATCACTGCAAAAGTGGCCTGAGTATCACTGGAGGTTTTCTATCCTCACATGCCAGAGCTTAGGATTTCCCCTAAAGAAAAACTGTTTTAAGCTGAACTCAAGCAGGCTGGAATGCTTCTCAAAACATTTCTGTGGATCTGCTGGACAAAATACACTCTCCATGGAATAAGTTTCCAGAGGAACTGCAAAATAATCACCAGGAGCCAAATCAGTGTCCACAGAAGAAGCAGTAAAACACCTGGACTCCATGGAGAATCCAAGATTTCTCTACAAGAACCTCTCCTGCCAGCATCTTGCCAGCCTGAACTTCTCCTCAGTGGGGATATGTGAAGGAAGCTGTAGTTAATACCTGAGAACCAGTGCTGTCCCCACAGAGGATCTGGAAGCCTCACACGCCTTTGTGAGGGACAGACATCCACCACACAACAAACTCCAGGCTCTCAAGCCTTGCAGAGGTGCTAGACAGGCCTTGGAGCATTGGAAGGATTTCTTATATAAGGCTGACGACTTTGACAGAAGAAGCCCTCAAACCTTTCCAGACATTGATGTATCACTGCTGACCATAATTTCTCAAAATTTATTCCTTGAAATAGTCTACTATACAGAAAGGTGGAGAGGGGCTGGTGCTGCTCAGGAGAAAAACTGAGTATCGCAATGTGGCATTGTCATTCCTTGTCCAAATCACAGGGGTTTTACAACAATGATAGCAAGTCACAGCCTGAAAACCATGACTTCCATAGCACTTTCCTCCTCTTCAGAAGCATTACTTTACAAATACAATTAATAGTATTTTAACTTTTTAATTGTTATTTTTAAATAACAATTAGATAGGACTCATGGCTCTAGGATGACTTAACTGGAGCTGAAATATTTTTCTGTGCCAGTATTTATCTTAATTGGCCTTAACAACAGTAATAAAATGTTGGTAGGTGTAATGCTTCACATCTTCACAGTGAAGCGAGCAGAATCAATGACTGCTCTGAGAATTATGCACTGAGAATTGCTTACAGATGACAAATGGTTTTGCTCTGGCCAAGTGGAACAGAACAGGTTTGATCTGATTTGCATTTTAGGAATTCAAAACTGGTTTGTAGCTGAGCCTGTTTGGAACAGGGAGACGTGCTAGGAAGATGGCTCAGACTGGATTTAACTGCTGGGAATACATGTACCTCTAGGTGATACCTCTAGGGTGAAACCCCCTGTACGTTGTTAACTGAATATTCCCTGCTCAAGTCCAATTGTGGGTTAACATTACAAAGATATTACTTTTGCTAACCCCACATCATGAACTCCAGATAAGAGCACAACAAGGAGATGCTTTGTACCAAGGCTGAGAATTCCTTTGCCAATCAAGTTCAGTAGAAGAAAAAGGAACAGCTGTTGGATACCTATCCATGAGCACAAACCTGCCCACTGCTGTCCTATTTCCAGAGCTCTTGGATAACAAAGAACAAAAATCTTGCACATTGATCTGTGCAGTACAGGGCACTGAAGGACTTGAAAAGAGTTGCCAGCACCTGGGCTCCTTCTGGGCAGGTTCACCACGAGGTTTGTGGTGATCTCCCTGTCCATGCACTTTGCTGTGTTACCAATTACGTGAAGTCACCTGGGGAAGTGACTTAGAGCACTCCGTAAGTATTATCACCAAGTGTTCCTGCAGATGCCAGGGCCACATCATCTGTATCATGGTGATAACATTGTGTGGGGCCAAGCTCAGTGGGAGCAAATGCTCTGTGTACATTTGGGGTGGGTTGCTGACATGTGAGGGATCAAACGAAATGACCCATGCAGAACAGCGGGTGTGAGATCCTGGCTGATGCTAAAAGGATCAGACTGCATGAAATAAGCTTTGCTCCACTGGTTTCCATCACAGAAAGTTCTGTTCTTGGCATGTGTCAGTGAACTCTCATCAGTCACGTAGTTTTTTTTAATGGAGGAAGCTCCTGAAGCCATTCAAAAGTGAGGTAGGAATTGCAGCTACTCTCTTTGTATGATCGCAGGTACCTGTAATTTAAAGGAAATATTTATTAGGTTATAGTCACACTCTATAGAAATACAGGGAATTACAATAACCCAGATAATAATGGTTGTGTGGTTACAGTGTCCCACTGTGCTCTGCTTTTCTGCTTTGGGAGTTTGGGGTTAATTCCAAGATAATACAATACAATTTAACACTACTTCTCACATTATTTCATTTACCCGTGCATGCAGCAGTTGGACAGGGATTGATATGCAGTAAGGGGGAAAAAATATCCTGCTCTGATGGTGATTCACCTCAATCACAGAATTATTTGCTTCAATCCCAGTGTGTCATTTGACAGGCCAGCATATTTTTATCATGTTTTTTGCTTATATCAGTTTATTGCAACAGGAAGAGAATTGTCCGGTCTTAACATAGTGCTATGGAGCTGAGAGTCTCCACTACAATGGGAAAAGTCACCTTGAAGTACTCAATATAAAGCATATTGATGAATTCATTAGACTGTTCCACTTTACACTGGCAAGGCAATTTTAACTTGTTAATTTTCTCCTTCTTTCTCTCCCCTTATCTTCAGGTAAACAGTCTGACAGGAAATACTTTTCCTACTATCGAGTGCTCGTGGCCATTTGGATTCTTTTTGGCCTTGCCTGGATTGCTCTGCTGTTTAATTTATTGACAACAGTACTAGAAGATACTGAAAAAATAATTGTCAAGGATCTCCAGCAAATTGGAAAGGTGAGTAAGGACAATGTAGGAAGCCAGCAAAGAAGATGCTGGCCTGTTCAATTTATTCCAGAAGAAGAACTGCGACCACCACGTGCTGGAGGGGATGCGCAGAAAATGGAGTCACTAACAGCAGATTCTGAACACACAAAAAATGAAAAAAAAGTGTTTTATAATAGCAAAACTATTGCCATAACATGTGAGAATTGAATTCTTCATTGGAGAATTGCTAGTTAATTATTCTAAAGAAATTCCCATAGAAATAGAATTTCTCCTGCCTTTTGCTGAGATACGACCTTTTAGAACTCAAGACTTACAGTTACACTAAGCCTGAATATTAATGGTAAGAAATTTGCTCCTCAGTTTGCAGCTAGGTTGTGCTAACAGCCTGAGAAGTGCACTTGCTTTGCAAGGTGTTTTTAAGGTGCTTTCACAAAAATGCAGAGGAGGGGCATGGAAGAGCTTGCTGGTTCTTTTTGGATTTTGCAGCTTGCAAGAAATCATGTCTCTTCCGGGAACAGACATGCACAAGCTTTTCTGAGGCATTGCACAGCACCTTTGGAAGAAGAAATAAGGGTATATGACTTAATAGATGCCTGACTTGAGCTATCATATTGGATAAGGTGTTAGGGTCTGAAAGATGTTTAAATGGCAAGGCCTGAGCTCAGTTCAGAGACACTAGAAGCATCTAATGGACAGGGTTATGAAAAGGTTAGCATGTTAGAAATGATTGATTCTACCTCTTCCTGTTTTATACTGAGATGAATAAAGGCAGTTTCAGCTTTTATCCCTGTGGCTCTGAAAAACCTTTCTGATGGTGTTATAAAGAACACATAAACTTTAGTTCAATTTTTATATTTATTCCATAAGCTTTTCATAAGAACAGAGACCAGTTTGAAGGGAGACGTCCTTGCTGCTGTGTTTGGATTCCATAGGAACTATAAAGCCATTTAGCAATGATTCTGTGGTGCTGTGGCTTTCCAAGTGTGTCTAAATCTTCAATCAGGTTAAAAAAAAAAAGGATGTCAGAGCTGGGTGTGGTTTTTCAGACGTGCTGTCTGGCTTGCAGCATCTCTGGGTGAAGACACTGACCTTGGAAGGGTTATCTCTGCATCAAAGGCTTTCTGTGTGCCAAAAGTGCATAAAAACCCAACCCTGAAGAGCTGGCAAAGCAATTGGGGTAGACGCAGTCATAGAGGTGAAACATCCCGCGTGTTTATGGTCACACCGAAAGTCAGTCCAGTCCAACACCATCTCTGACCATGCCTAATGTGTCCCCCAGCAGTGCAAGGATCAGGCAGCTCTGCCATGCCCCAGCACAGGGGGCCAACCCCTCTTCCAGCAGTTGGTGGCACAAGGCTGCCCAAACAGGACGTGGGGTCTCTGTACATCGAAATCCATGACCTTGCCCAAATGCAGAACTTGCATCAGTGCCCCCAGGACCCCCCAAGGCAGTCCATAACTTTAGTACACAAGTCCCTCACTCTGACGGTGCTGAACCTGTCACTTGGCAGGTTTTTGGGAGCCCCTCAAGCTCCTGTTTGGTCAGACTGAATAATTATTCTTTGCTCACCCTCCGGGTGTTAGTTACAGCATGACCAGCCCATGCCAGAGTTATTCCTGTATGAAAGTGAGAATAAATTACAGCTATAAAGCAATTTCAGGTCATAAAGATGCAATCAGCCTTGAAGTTGGATTCATAGCTATTTCAGTCAAACAGAACCATGCTTCTTGCCAAAGCAATTCTGCTGGTTCAAGACCTGGCATGTAGACCTAACCAAATATGTACTTTCTTTCCCTCCACAAATTTTTTTCCAGTGTTACCCTCAAGGCTGACTTCTCACCTCATATGTCTCACTGTCTGTAAACCTTTCTGAGGCAGCAGGAACAAAACCTGAATGAAATCAAGGAAGGGTAGCAGGGGTACCATAGGACACAGCAGTCCTTGTACAAGCCAGAATCCTGTTGCTGTCACAAGACAACACCAGAGCCAGGCAGAGAAAGCAGCTGGATGCTCCCAGGCAGGGATCTTTTCACCTCTCTATTTTCCCCTCTCACCAAGAATTAACCCACATTATTATTTTCCAGGTGTCATTCTGTTCTGTTTTTTTGGTTTTTTTTTTTCCCCAGCCCTTCCTGGAAGGATCATTAACCCCACTCCCAGTCTAATGTAGGGACTGTCAGGGCTGGTTTAGGGGGGATGGTCCTGCCTTGGGGGGCAAAAGTCTTTTTGAACAGCCTCTCGTAATTCCTTCCATGCCAGTTCCTGGTGTCTGATGTCACCTAGACCTAATGGAGGGTTTCTTCAACTTCTTCTCACTGTCCCACTTGCTCCCTGTTGTGACAAATAACACCACCCAGCCTTGGAACAAGCTGCTGATGTCCCATTGCAACACAGAACAACTGAGGATGCTTTTTTTAGATATTTCAGGAAGGGCAAGACAGACATCCCATGGACTCTGACTGTAAACAACAAGCACAGAGCCAGGCAGTGGCTCTTGGAGCAAAACAAGACAAATTCTCTTTCCTTTGCTGTGGTGGGTGTTTAACAATGAGCCTTGAAACCCAAGCACTTCCTACTTCCAGGAGTCAATCTGTCCTGTGTAGCTATTGCCAGGCAATTCACCTTTTAACTCATTCCTCCTGCCATGCTTCTGGGTGAGGATGTGGCACAGAGGGACTGAAAAAGTCATCCAATGCCAAGGGATCCAGGAAACATTAGCCAGGAATGGCCATCGTGGGGCTGTCCTCCTTCACGCACCAGGAACTGAGGTGTCCTTTCAACTGTAGATGTCAGCCTGGGAACACAGAAAACACATCCACAAGTATAAAAAAAAGAAAAAAAAAAGATAAAACGTCTTAGGAGAAGCTCAACTGCTCAGAGATAATAGGCCGTCCGTTCATAAATCCTTACTCCTGCAGAGGCCTTTTGGAGAAGGGTCTTAGCTTTGCTGCTTGTGCCCTCCAGTGGCTGTGCTGCAGACCCTTTCCCTTCAGCTCCCTGCCAGGTTTGGGTAGCTTTACTCCACCTCCCACTGTGCAGCTCAGTTTTGCCAGTGATGATGCCTGAAGTGGCCATCTAAAAACAGAGACTAGAAAAGAATGAGGGAATAAAGGTAGGTATTTGCTTGAAGGACCTTCAAAGGTACGCCCTGGGGAGTCCAGATGCTACTGCCAAGATGGACCCCAAGATGGACAAAAGGTCACGAGTTCTTCACAGTTTTATAAGTTTGGTTCATTTGCATATCAGGGTTAATTCTCCAATTAAAACTTCAGTTAATTATGTAATTTCCCCAAGCTCACCCCCCTCTTAAAATGTTGTTTTACACATTTTGGGCCTAGGACAGTCTGGGTGTCCTTGGAGAGCAGGTCTGGAGAGGCTTTGTTATTTCTACCTAGCATGAGAAAGCAGAAGTTAGCAGGCTACAAGAAACTTCAGAGTTACACACTAAGCAGTATGGGATTTGAAAAACAGAAAAGTTAAAACCCAAGGCATCAGTGGGAACCAGAGGACACTGCCCTTTATTTTCATCCTGCTTACACGAGCTTGTGAAAGGCTAAAAAATGCCTCATTCTCAAGAAAGAGATGGGGCTGGGCACCTCAGACTGGTCCAGCCAAAGTCCCTGCCTTATACCCACACCAAGGCAGCTTTGTGGAGGCCAGCTGGGGCTGTGATGGTTTTCTGGCAGCAAACCATCATGTGAAGGATCCTCACTGGCAGCACACAAGGTGCCAATGGTGGGGTGCCCTCCTATCACGTGCCCCATGCAGAAACTTCATAACATCTGCTGCAGGGTCAAGGCACACATTCCCACCCCCTCTCCCACAGGGAAAGGGATCGAGCTGGAAAAAATGTGCAAAAAGGCAGGTTTGGGTGCAGGCTTTGGGGCCTGGTGGGGCTGGCCCACTCTGCAGCAGCCTGGAGGGCAGGCAGTGCCTCATGCAGCACGAGGGGTGGAGATAGGAGCTGCAGATGTGTGGAATGAAGAACCAGCACCAAAGGGTGTGTGGTCCTCTCTGCTGGGAAAGGAAAGGGGAAAGCCTGGGAAAGCTGCGAGCCAGGGTGGGAGAACAACTTTTTTGGATGTGATACTGTTCCTTGTTCTCAAGCTGAACGATAAATCTGTCTCCAGAAGGGCTTAGGCACAGTAACAAATCTCTCCAGGGCTGGAGCAAACAGCTTTTTCCAGCATTATCATCCTCAGAGCATCGCACAACAGCAGAAATACTTGTCCTCACATCACCCCTGGGAGGGGGAACTGTTGATTCCTGTGCAGGTAACAGGGCTGCAGAGAAAATTCAATGTATCACCCAAACTCATGCATCAGACCTCTGGCTCTCTCAGCCAGGACCAAGTGTCCTGGTATTGCTTACTGATAAACTAGACCCAGCCATTTGTTCTGCAGTTGTCGAGGTTAAAAAAAAATAGACTTGAATTGAGAGCAGAATTAGAGCAGAGATTCTATTCCACATCTGGAGATTTAAAATAATCCCAAGATTTTTAATTCATGAGTATAAGCCAGGCTTTGCTCTTCTTCTGCACGTTCTCCTTGCCCAAGGGACAGAAACCAGGAGTAAATCCGTTCCAAAATCCCTGTTCTGCCAAGTGACGGAGTGACAGAAATCCTCTGGAGACCAAGCAGAGGGCTTCTCCATTGGCAGATCTGTACAGCCTGGAGCCTTTTCTGGGAGCTGCTCAAAGCCCTCGCTGTGACCCATTCCCACTGTGCCACACAGGGAAATCCAATTTTCATGGAGCAGCCTCCTGTGCAACTGCCAGCTCTCCCACTGCAGCTTGTTTTCAAATGGGAAACATATCCAAGGCAAGCCAAGTACTTTCCAATACATTAAACCGGTTGCTGAAAAACTCCAGGAGTAGGATTGTGAAATATATTATCTAGAATTAAATGGCAGCAACATGTTCCTGCATTCAGTCTGTGCTGCTCCTCATACATCACCCACATCTTTGCTGCCAGCTAGGAAACAGTGCATTTCTGCACTTGAAACCAAGCAAAAGCCATGAGGAATTATTTTTCCCCTCAGAAATTCAGTTGCCTCCAGAGACAAGAAGAAAAACTACACTTTGATCTGTCTTTAATTAGTATAAGGGCTGTTAGGGATCGTTTGAGGTCTCCCTCAATTAATAGCCAGTTCATTTGGAGAGATTATTTTTTTCTGGAAGCAGAGACACGACTCAAAGCAGTGGAACACCTTGGCTAATGTAACATCACACAGCCAGTGGGATATTTTTTTTACAGCAATTGCTAAGCATGGGCCACACACATGCTGTTTTCCACTCTGTCACACTTGGACTTGTGCTTTCTCGCCTGACTCGTGACCAAAAGGCTGGATCCAGCTCAGAACTGGTTTAACAAACATAACTAATCACTCTACAAAGGCTTGTTTGTAATCCATCCCTCATGATCACATCCAAAGAAATAAAAACCCCAGGTTTTGGTGCCAGCCAAGTCCCCTGTACCATTCTAGCAGGATTCAAAGTGATCTTGAACATCGATTTTACACCAGATCTCACACTGTGAGGAAGGGGGATCCTTTGGGATCCCTCACATGGATGTCTGAGGACCAGCCTGGGGCAACACTGACTTTACTACATTACTAGTGAAGTCAATATT
Source organism: Monarcha castaneiventris obscurior (assembly GCA_026261815.1). Classification (NCBI taxonomy): domain Eukaryota; kingdom Metazoa; phylum Chordata; class Aves; order Passeriformes; family Monarchidae; genus Monarcha; species Monarcha castaneiventris. The sequence continues at coordinate 4,929,929 of JAMPIT010000894.1, read as the reverse complement.
TAGCCATTCTGGGGCTAAAAAGTCGGGGGGAGCAAAAATGCTGCCTCCAGAGCCATGCCCATGCTCTTGCATTCCTGCAGACAGTCTCACCTCCAACCCGGAACATGAACTCAAATCTGCTTAGAAAATTCAGCATTTACTATCACAAGGGGTTCTGGACTCAATTACGGTAATTCTCCACCATGAGTTTGGAAAGACTCATTATGCTGAGTTAAAATTAGAGCAATTATTGAATCCATTTGATTACCAGTTCAACATGATTTAGGAGACATGTCTCCTGAGTAAATGCTTAGCAAATTTCTCTTTCAATTACTCTTACATTTGTGGTTGGAAAATACATATGTACTTTGTGGTGAGATGCTGAAGCATGAAATAATACATCCCCAGAAAGAGAGATACCCTGATAAGCAGAACAATAATAATAACAAGCATGAGTCATTGAAAAATGAAGGGAGGTGCAATTTAAAGTTTAAGTTGATGGCTTCCTTGAGAGGGATTAGCCAGAAAGATGCTGATGTTCTCAAAGAACAAATGTGGTTTGACGTGAATCCAGCTTTTCAAAAGTAAAAGATGACTGTTCATCCTCTGGCATGGAGAAAATCATGTATTTTCTCCAAAAAAGAGCATAAGGCAGAATTTGTGCTGAAAGTCCCCCTGAATTCAATGTTCTGTTCATTTAAATGACTCACTGAATGCTTTAAAAGCAATGTTAAGGTCTTAAATTTAAAATGGCTTTGGAAATTTACTGGAAACCGAGGATGAAACCTAAGCAGATATCTGTCTATTCTCAACTCCAAAATCCAGGCATTAATCTCAAAATAAAATACACACTGCCTGAGAATTAGAAAGATGCAAGAAGCCCAGGATAGGCACCTTCCAGTTGCTGGACACCAATTCTCCCTATCCCAGTGATGCCATGATGATTTTTGTCTGTTCTTTTATACCCCTGTTATACCTTTCTGCAACTTCTGTATTCTCGGTGCTTTTTGCCTACATTCTTGGACTTGTTTGTTAAGATAAGAGACTAAACATTGTAGAAGCTTTGTAGTTCGGGTGCCAAGGTGTCCAGGCCCCAAGGTCCTCTCCAGAACACATTTTGTAAACTAAGATAGAACCATCCAGGGGAAGGTTCCTTGGGAGGGGGGGCTCATTTGAGCCTCTCATTGGGGAATATTTGATAGATATGCTAATTAGTAAGACCTGGAATGTAAGACCAGATCTAGGAGAGAGGGTCTTTGGCGGTGGTGATGGTGGGGTGCACAGAAGTGTATTCGACCTGTTCGTGGTGCACCTAAGGATCCTTACAATAAATACCAAGGTAAAACCCTTTTTCCCCTTCTAACCGTGTTCGCCTCTTGATTCTTAAGACCAGGAAAGGCATCACCAGCAGTCTGCCTGTTCACAAAGCATGCAGGAGCTATTCAGCATCTCTGTTATGCAAGTCTGTTGCAAATCAACGCTGGGGTCAGGGCCTCTACATTGCCCCAAAGTAGATATAAATCATTTAGAGATTAATGCCAATAACTGCAGTACTTCAGCCGGTTTCCCAATTGCCAGTATAAAATTCCAACACATAAATTGTGACCCCATTAAATTTTTTTAATGTATTTTTTTCCTTTCTTCCTTTCCCTACTTACTTCTTTCTCCTCACAGCCTGCAGGATGGTGATGGGACGAAGAATGGATGCAGCAGAGCTCACTACAGTCCCAGAAATGCATGGGCAGCTCCTAGAGAACATGGCCCAGCAACAAGGTCTACAAAGGGCTTAAAGGCTGAGTGTAATGACAACAGTGGTAGCACAACTGGGTGATGCCAAATAGCCAAAAATTGCCAGGGGGAAGCCAAAAAGAGGAGTTTCCAGCAGTGGTTGTAAAAGTCTACTCCTTGCTTGCAGCAGGTCTCTGGGTAAAAGCCTGAATACAAACTGCCCACACTTTTTGCTCAAAGATGGGTCATTTTTAGGGCTGGGGTTTGGTAACAACACTTCCTAGTCATCATCCCACAGATCTCTTCAGGGGTTCAGCCTGCCTTGGCAAACCAAGCAGTGAAGGTGGAAAACATCCTCTAGGAATGTCAGGGGAGAAGCACAATTTTTGGTGCGTGATATTTGCATACTGGCATTTGTAGTATTTGCATACTGGTATTTGTAGGATTGAACCATACCAGAGTGGGAAGGGCTTTGGTGAGGCAGCCAGGGTGCCTTCCAGCCCCTCTTCTGGGAAGTTAAAAGCATGACAGGAAATTTCCATGTAGAGCCCTGCTTTGGCACATATTTTTCTCAGTGAATATGGTTCAAGGACAAAAACAGAGAATGGCAAACTCGTGCTAAAACCCCCAAAGCCCACACTTACTTCACAAATGCCAAAAAAGCAGAGCAGTGAGTTGCAGAAATGAGAAATGTTGTCACTCCCCCACCAAGGCCATCTGTCATACGTGGTGACAGCAAGGTGAGGAGAAGTGGGATAAAGAAGGACAGGTAGAGCACTCTCCCCTGTGGGATTAGGGATAGTGGCTGATTTTTGGGACCAGCCTACACGATAGGTAAACCCCCTTGATGCACAAGTGTCCATCAGCTGAGACAATAGGTGAATTGTGGCTGTAGAGGGACTTTTTATAAGGACATGGAGTGACAGGACAAGGGGGAATGGGCTTCAAACTGACAGAGGGCAGGGCTAGGTTAGATATTAGAAATTCTTCCCTGTGAGGGTGGTGAGGCCCTGGTACAGGTTGCCTAGAGGAGCTGTGGCCACCCCATCCCAGCCCTTTTCCAGGCCAAACTGGACAGGACTTGGAGCGGCCTGGTCTAGTGGGTGTCCCTGCACATGGCAAGGGATTGGAACAAGATGATCTTTTAGGTCCCTTCCAGTCCAAATCATTCCATGTTTCTAGGATTCTGTAAAGTCACAGTGCACACACACGACAGAGCCTCCAGATGTCACCATCAACCCAAGCAAGAAAGAGGCACAGCACAAACCATGCAGAAAAACCCCAGTGAAGGAATTCTTCAGTCCCTGCTGCCCTGTCCACCTGGATAAAGTGCTCGAATCACAGACAAAATCAAGGAATGCAGTTTATAGCTGTGCATGCAAGCATTTTGTATGCACATTATGCTGATGTAGACCACATGTGTGCTTCCCCGTGTGTAGGTGCTTATTACTTTTACACATATATATATACACACACCCAGTTTTATATATGTAACTTTGTAACTTTTGGTCTTAAGAATAACAGGCTCTTTGCCAACAACTTTACCTGAAGGTAAAAGCAAGGTGTGTTCTCCAGTGCCTTTTCTAACCATATGCATATTCCTCTCTTCCAGCACACATTCCTATGTCCCATCCAGCTGATGAGCTGAGAAACAGAGTGATCAGCCCTGTACAAAGGATCTGAGAGCACAGGCACAGGTGGGATTCCCCCAGAGATGGAAGGTCAGTGTTGATTTATCAAGGAATTTGTTGTCTCCTCTGTTTCCCTTGTCTAGTTAAGTTCATTTTATGGCACTTTAGATTTTCAGCAATCTAAATTTGCCTGTTAGGAAAAATAAAGACTTACAAAATCCCAATTCTGCCTCTTCTTCCCTTGAGCTCTGCCCTCTCCCTACTGCCCACAAGATTTCAAAGTGCATTCAGAATTTATTGGGAAGGAAAAGGCCCTCAGCTCTTCTCAAAGCTGGCATTTACATCGTCCCTGTCACAGTGTGGAGCTGTGATGCAGAATAAAGTCACAAGCACAGCCCAGCATTGAGGCAGCAGAGGTGTGAGACCCAAGGATCACCTTGTCTGCTGGTCACCCTTCCAGGGCTGCAGAGGGGTGTGCAGGATGGCAGAGTACCCTCCAACCTAACTCAGTACCCACAGATAACTGGGGGGATATTCGGGGCCTGTTTATTTAAACACATCCTTCCCCATGAACACATTAAAAAAATGTTACTGAAGGAAATGCCATGTTGGGTTGGGGAACCCTTGTAGGGGCACAGAGGTGTTGTTTTTACATGAAGAGACCCTCAGGGTTCTCCTGCACCGAAGTGTTCATCCTGACAAAGTTTGAGAAGGGCCTGGAGGGATCATGACATGGAAGATTAATGGATCTCTGCTGGCCATAGGTTGTCAGTTGAGTCAAGCACTGCTAATGCAGGATGTTGTCCCGGGACCTCTGTTAGCACAATGACGAAGCTTTTTTTAAGTCCTCTGTGTAAAAAGCATAATCCCTGCATGCCAATGGATCATATCCTTGAGATCCCTAGGGAGCAAGGCAAATGTGGAAAGAAAGGGAAAGGAAATCCCTTATTTCATAATGGTGCAAACGGACATGTCAGGAGAATTACATCAACATGCAGCACATGTGAAATTTAATACTCCTCCTAATGTATTTAGATGAGGCAAAATGTAAAGTCTGTGCTGCCTCTGGGAATAATTCTGGTAGGAAGCTTTCACCACTAGGAACCAAGGTCTTTCTACTTACTCTGGAATTTGAGCCTTTGTTTTCAAAGCCATCCTGAGAGACTTCAAAATCAAGTTTGTTAAGTGTACGTTACTCTTTGAAGATCTATCTTCCAGAATGAAACACTGGTGCTCTTCCCAGCCATGCTGGTGTAAATGAAGAGCAGCATGGTTGAAAATCAGTAAATATTCACAAGACAACCTGTAAAATAGGATAGGCTTTGCACTGCGGAAAACCAAGGTAAGCAAACACAACAGAGCCCTTATCCTTTGCCTGGGATCAGCTGGCATTGCTGCAAGAGTGCATGGACTTGCATGGACTTCCACCAGCTTTAAATGTGGCCCATAAGGCTCTCAAAGGCTTATAAATGCAATATTTGCTTTGGAGTCCTTGCAGACAGGAGGAGCCTGAAGTCTTCTCACTGGTTTCCCTAAGTTATATCAAACCATGGATATGGAATTCAGTAAAGGATACAGCTCAGACGGGGCTTGAATTCAGACAAGTGACTTGAAGTGATGATTTCCCCCCTACCAGGCTGCAGATGATCGATGTATTATGCATGAAAATAGTGCCAGGCACAGATGGGGTGGGAGTAGAAGGTGTGAGCTGATAATGAGAGCAGCCAAGTTCTGCTAGAAAAGACTCTACAACACACTTGCATGCTGGGCAGAAAAAGCATGCAACATGCATGAGAGGCTAGTTATGGTTTAAAGGGTCAAACAGATTAATTACAGTCAAAACTGAGATTTATGCAAGGATTTGAGTGGCATGGTTGCCAGAGGGAACAGGGGATTAGCCTTGATGATTCAAGGAATCATCTTCCAATCTTGTGTTCTTGAATAACCATTAGGGAGCTGAGTAAAACACGTTTTCTGGGGTTTAAAAGCTGAAGACAGAGAATCCAAAGGGGTGACATAGTACTGCATCAGATACTGCCTCCAGCAGGATCCTGGCTCGTACTCAGCATAGTGCTGAGAGCTTGGCACTAGGTCCAAAGCTGAAACAAACAGGAATTTCCTCATGGACATTTCTAGGGTTTGGATCCAAGTCACTGAAGACCAGCATGCAGGGCCTAATCCCGAAAAAACCGTCAATGTTTGGATGAGAAACATGTCCCTGGGTTGGAGCCAGGTGGGTACAGACTTCCATGGGAGGAGGAGTCAAGAGAGCCCTGGCATCATCTGCAAAAGGACCTGATGCTGTGTGAGAGAACTCAGCAAGTGTAAAAACCCATGAGAAAGCAGTGATGGTACAAAGAAAAGCCCACAATTTCCCTGGTTGTCCTTGGAGCACTCTGGAGATCATTGCAAGACCAGGCACTTGAAATAAGCTGCTTCCCTTCTACATCTGAACCACGAGAAAGGGATAGTCTGTTCCTCACACAGCTTCTCTGAAGAAACTCCAGCCTTGAGCACAGATCTGACAGCTGGCAAGAAGCCATTGGCTTTGCCAAATCTGACCACAGCTGGTCCCTGATGCAATAAAATGTTGAATCACCAGAATCTGAGAATGTGCTTGTCTGGAGGGTCACCAAGAAAAATCAGCAAAGACTTGCTGGCAACTTGCAATTCATTTGCCAGTTCCAGGCTCCATGGAAACCTGACCTGTCGAATTTTCTCCAAACAGGGCTCAGATGCTCAAGTCTGCCAGTGGGAATAAGCATTTCTGATAACACTGCCCAACTTAGGCTTGTAAAGAAACCTCAAGTAGAGAGAGCATCACAAGAAATAAGGGTTCTGATGCCCCAAGGGGTTGTAACCCACTCACCTAAAACCAAGAGCAAACTGGTGATGGAAAGGATGCATTGGGATACTGGAATAGCCCAGCACTCGTGATGGTTCATGATGGGAGCCATCAGCTCTGCCAGCCACTGCACTGGGTTGTTTCTGCTTGCCCTCCATCTGCCAGCTCAGCAGGCCATCTCTGCAGGGATCCACACGTATCCTGAGACACCTTCAAACAGGCTTCCCTGTCACTGCAGCCCAACACAGTCTCCCTAAAGTACAGGAGGACGTGAAGGGCTTCAGTAAAATCAGTTTCACTGGTTACCCAGAGAAGCTCTGGCTGCCCCATCCCTGGAAGAGTTGGGTGGGGCTTGGAGCAGCCTGGTGTCATGGAAGGTGTCCCTGCCCATGGAACTGGCAGAGGATGGAAATGAGTGATCTGTAAAGTCCCATCCAACCCAAACTATTCAGTGCTTTCTATGATTACTATGATTTCACTAGTTTTATACCAAGTCAAAACCTGCCACGGACTAGTAAAATCCCCTTCTTTCCCACTTTAGTTGTCTTTAAGGTCACATTTTGTGGTGCCAGCACCACTGAGACCTGTGCATTAGTCCGGATCTGGCCTCCATCTATCCTGCATTCTTATCTCATGCATTTTCAAGGAGCTCAGCAGAAATTTATGGATCAAAGCTAATCGATAATACCAAAGCCCTTTCACCATATTGCTTTCACTAAATTACTGCATCCTTTAAAAACAGAAATCTTAGCAGACCGCAGTACAATGCCAGACAGACTGTCACTTCCAAATTATGTTTATTTATTCTCTCTCTGCCTCTTGGCTGGCCCCATTACCAGCATATCTCTGTGTCTCTCAGTCATCAGCATATTTGCCTCCCCTCCCTTCCCCCTACCCCGAGGTACACGTCTCCTCTCAAGTACAAAGTGGACTGACACGGCAAGTTTTTGAGCCTATTTAACACCGACTTTATCTGAGGAGAACTAGATTCAGTGACAGAGCCTCAGAATTAATTACACGGAGGTGAATTCCCGTCACAGAGCCTGGCACAGTGTCACCGCAAACATTTTAACAGCCAGTCTCTGGCCCTCGACTGCCTTTGTGCAGTGTAAAGCAATTATTTGTACCTGCTTGGTGAGACGTGTCAGCCCCTTCAGAGGTGCTGTGACACAGCAAACAGTCTTCAACCCTTGTTACTCGCAAGGAGAAGGGTGTACGGTGCATCTTGGCTGTGCACACAGCCCCTGGTGCTGTTCTGCTCAAGCCCTTCAGGGCTGTGAATGCAGAAGTTTGTGTACAATCCACACAGAGAATATCCCTTGCAGATGAGATGTGGGCAGGAGATTTGGCCTAAAGCAGAAACAGGACTCAAGGCCAAAGACGCAGAGTTTGAAGTGTGAATCTCAAACAAGCATGTCCTTGCTGAGCCCCACCAGCAGGGAGGAATGGAAGACTGAGCCCCCTTTTTCATCTCCCTTTTGTCAGGTATTTTCAGCCCTTTTCTCTCCCTTTTCACCTCCTGCATCCCAGGGTACCCCGGTGGAGGCTCTTTTCAACTCTCACCCCAGGTCCAACTGCTTCCCCTTCCCATGCTGCAGCTGACACATTCCTACCACATTCCTTCTTTATTCTTACCAAAAAAGAAAAAAAAAGAGGACGTGTTCTGGGGTTTTCTTTACGTACCTGTATTACAAATTTGCACAGAGCTGAGCTGACACTGGGGTTAACCTGTAAAGTCCATTAGAGATGATCCTAGGAGACCAGGGAGGGAAAATAAGGGAAGTTGCATTACAGCCTGGAGCAAGGAAGGGAAACTGTTTATGCCTTCCACTGTAGCATGCTCCAGGGCAAGGAAGGAGGGATGGAGGGATGAGATGAGGTTTGTTACAGGGAAAGAGCAGAGGTAATTGGCTGCATAAAGGAGAGATTGGGGCACAGAGCAGTCACAAGCATTGGAGGGGATGTCTCTTCCTTTCCTCTCTGCACATCCCAAGTTCTCCCTCCATTGGGACTAGCTGGGACTGTGAGGCTCTTTTAAGATCAGAGGCAGATCAGGTTTACCCAGGGCCTTTGGGGTTTAGTCAGAGCTCCTGGACCTCCCCAAATTGAACATTATCTGTGGAGCACCTTGACATCACCTGGGGAAGAAGTGCTGAAGTCACCATGTTGCTCCGGGGCAGAAGGTTCCACTGCGGGGTATGTGGCGGGCTCCCCATGCTGGGGGGGGCAGGATGAGCCATCAGCCCAGCCCCAAGAGAGGAAGTTTTCCAGCTGATTGGCAGGAAAACGGGGCTATTCTCAGTGAGCTCCGCTGTGGGACAAAAACAAAGTCCTTTCTCATTAGGGAGGAATTCAACGGGCCTCTCTGGGAATCTGTGTCGCGGCACGCAAAAGGTCAGGTCTCATTCTGGAAGCCTTTTCTCCTCTTCTGCCAGCAGGAAAAATAATTTAAAATATCCCCTAAAGAACCCTGTTCCCCCGTTCTCCCTTCCAAATACAAAAAGGAGGAAATTGCCTCAATGTGGGGAGCAGCGCTGGGGTGGGGTGGCCAGTCTCAGTCCAGCCCATGGGACCCAGGTCCCTTTGCACCTGACAGCCTTGTTATTAAAAGACTATGCCTAATTAAGAGGGGAAGGGACAATGGGAACGTCCTATTCCCTCTCCAGGGCACAGTGCAGAGATTGCCACATCTGTGGAGACCCTGCCAGCATCAGCTGTCACGGTGTGGCCGTTTGGTGTGAAACTTTCTTAGGGGAAATTCAGCCTGTTTGGTTGTCCCAGTTACACCTCTGGTGCTGTCACTGGCCTGGCTCTGCCTGTCCCGGACAATGTGAGGTCTCCCAGTGCTCCACTAATCCACAGAAATGTCCTTTCCACTCTTGTCTTGGGATGAAGGCACATGGAGTCTACTCTGGCAATCAGAGCCATGTCAACACAAAGGTTTCTCACCTTCAGGACCATCCACCATCACTCGATTCTGCTTTTGTAGCCTCAGAAAAATCAGATTCATCAAGACCCATGGAGGTCCATCTTCATGTCCTGTAGTCCAGCACATGCAACCTTTGCTGAAATAATTTTGAGTCCTTGTTACATGGGAAAGCTGAAAACGGTCTGTTGTCTATTGTAATCTTTCTGTGCCAGCTCCATTTGATTCTCAAATTGTTTGTGAATATGAATTCCACTTCTGCAGTTGAGGCTAATTATTTGCTTAAGATAATCTATAGTTACTCTAAACTCATAATCTTGACTTGGTAGTTTTATGGATTTTCAAATGGACTGGTAGAGAGCTTTAATCACACATTGTCCAAACCCCAGGACCTGAGCTGAAGGAGTTTTGTTTCAGCTCCCATCAGCTACAGAGGTCACAGTTAAGTAAAATCGGCTTAAGCTGGGATTGGAAAGTTGTGTCTGCTACATTAGCAGAGAGATCAGATGACAGATTTGGTCTGGCCTCATTATCTAGCCATAAAAATGCAAGGGCCTGAAGTATTTAGGGAATAGGAATGCAGAGAGCAGGAGGGATTTCTGGAGGATCTCTATGCAGTATTTGCTGTCTGGGAAAATGAGACCAAAGGACCCTCCCCCACCCAAACTTGTCTGATGTGAGCTCTTATCTCCAACAACAAACTGAAAGCAGGAGAATCACTCTCTTCCTTTTGCAAACAGTTCAGGGGACAGGGGCTCCTGTATGTCTACAACATCTCACATTTATTTTTAGCTTCATCTCTTTGGTTAGTGAGGTCACTGGAGCCCAGGCTTAGACATGTTATCCTGACCTGCCAAAGCTCTGCCTTGCCTGTAGCTGTGCACACCCCAAAGAAACCCCAAAGAGCTAATGTGCAAGAGAATGTTATGTCAGTATTTTATGCTAGACCTCAAATCACTACGTATCCTCATTTATTGCAACACTTTTTCTTTGGGTATGGGAAGTGCAAAATACACTTTGAGAAGTTTTGACACAAAAAACCCATTTGATTTTGCTATTTCCTGGCTGAAGTAACCCCTGTGCCTTTTCCAGTTACTCTGCATTTAGGATTTAATTTACGCAGTTCAAGGATTAAATCACAATTTCTAGCCTTTGGTATAAGAACAAATAAACAAACAAAAATTCAGCTTTCCTTCCCCCTAGAGCTGGGAAGCATTATCCAAATCACTGCTAGGAAAGAAATGTCGGGGTACCTGGAGCCACCACCTTCAGTCATTTCCATCTTCATCTAAGCTAGAAAATGAGTTTGTGAGGGAAAACGTCCTCATGGAGCTGCAGAGATATTAGCAAATAACATTTTTTGGAATGATGGCTTGTTTCTGCATACGCAATAAATTCCTGATGGAGTCCCCAAGCTCAGGGCTGGAAGCATGCCAGGACAGAGGTGCTGGAGAGCAGGCAATATTCATCACTGCTCCTCAAGTGAGGTGAAGCTGAGGGGCCTGCAGGAAGCTCAGCAGGTGATCAGGGAGGTAGCACGGCCCTGGGTCTTGCAGGGTGAACTCTTGTCCTGACAGGCTCTTTGGGTGCTCTGCTGGGAATCACGAGCCTGCTGGCTTAAACCTGGCCTCCACACATGCTACAGCTCCTGCTCAGAGAAAAGCTGTCTCCCGAGGAGAAAAACACCTCCAGAAGTGTGCATATATCCTTATTTTCACTCTCTGAGTCATTCTGGGAAAAGCCCTGTTCTAAATGCTGATATAACCCTCTCTTCCCTAGGGAAATATTCATGTAGCTGCAGGTGACTGAATTAGGGAAGCTCAGGAAAAGTTCCTGCTAACAAAATAAGCCACAGGGACTACCCATGTGCAGACTTTTAGAGCTCCTGCAAATGCAAAACAAAATGTCCCTGCAGGGTGACTGGAGCTAATGCGCTTTGCTTTACATTTGCATTTGGCTCAGGCTCGCACAAGGCTTCTTGCTGGGGCAAAAGTGATAAAGAATTAAACTCCTATTACTCAACTGCTTGCAAGTACTTGCTGTATCTCTGGTGGAAGAATGTTGCAGGAAAAGCACACCTCTTGCTCGTATGGAACCAGAAAATGTTAAAGATTTGGTTCAGCTCTCCTCCTGGCTGCTCAGTGTGTCTGAAGTTCACACACCAAGAAGAAATTCACACTTTTCTACTACCAGAATGATGACTATTTCTGCGAGAAATGTTATTCATCTAGAGAAGGCATGGCTACTGCCATAGCAGGTTAGATGAATCAAGGTACTTAATTCTAGAAAGCCACAGTTTGCTGGCTTTCATTAAGGCCTTCTGGGGCTTTTTTCATTGTTTTTGTCTCCCATCCTAAATTGATAAGAAATATCACCTCCTTTGCAGAATGCCAAGAGAATGACTTACCATGGAGTCATAGAATCACGGAATGGTTAGGGTTTAAAGGGACCTTAAAGACCTTCTCATTCCAACCCCCTGCCATGGTCAGGGACACCTTCCCCCAGACCAGGTTACTCAGAGCCCCATCCAGGCTGGCTTTGAACACTTCCAGGGATGAAGCCTTATTAGGGGTGCAGATATGGATATCCCCATGGATCTGCTACCTATTTGCTAATCACTGGTCAAAACTGCAAATAATTTGTGATTTATTTAATTGTTGAAAAGTTTTGATAGTCTGATTAGCCAGTGGGTGACACCATAAATGGCACATACATGATGGGCAGTCGTTCAGGAAAACTCACTGTAAACTGCTTGGAGACCTGTGGTGTGGAAAAGAAGTCATTTAAGATTTCCAGCCACACAGAGCTAAGCACCCAGGCTCATTCGGTGTTGTTTGAAAATGGGCAGGAAAAAAATAGAAGAAAATCCCCTGCTAATTCATTGGTGGAGGGTAATTTACTGGGTCTAATCAGAGCAAACATCTCTATGGCTGGAATGCTGAAATAAATTAAATATAAAGCCTTCAAGGTCATAGCTTCCCAAGCTAATAATGCAGCACTGCTGCGCTCAGGTGGAGATGCTCTGTGCTCCACTGTGAAAAATCTCCATCAGCTGAATGGAATGGGAATATTTCAAGCAGTGATCAGGCCTGCCTGAAAGAAAATGGAGTGAATAGAGGATAGAGAGGATTCAGTCTTCAAACTTGAGCGGCATAATCAATGAAGTTAGACACTCATATTGGAAATAAAATACATATAAAAAGACATTTGCATTTGGGGCGGGGGAGAGGTAGTGAGGAGAGTTTGGAGAATGTTGCTAGCAAGCATAAGCTGTAGGATGCAAATCTTGATGTTCTGCTTCTGAAGCCTGCTGCAGAAGCAATTAGATATTTCAGGGGTGGCCACATTACACATCCCAGCTCCTGCAGTGACCACTCCCCCAGATCAAAGGTTTGTAACCCTCTCACAGCCCCTGCTGCCCCATCCAGCTGCCCAGAGGTGCAGCACAGCCATTTGTCTGCCTTTCCAATCCCAACTCTCAAGAAAGGCAGCTTCAGGAACAACAAATATCACCTTAACATCGAGGTCTTGGCTAAAGGCAGCCAGGAGGAGATGGATCAGGCAGGGGCAGACGAGGCAGGAAGCAGTGGAGACCCCAGACACAGGCACACAGCAGTGCAGGAGGGTCTCCTGGCCCAGACAGGTGGGTGGAAACCGTGGAAGGATCCTGGTTTCTGGTGAAGTCCTGAGCCTTTGAGGTCAGCCTTAGCAGCCCTGGTAATTGTCATCCTGAAAAGCCTGGGTATCTGCCCTGTGCCAAAATGTGATGCCCTGAGATTTCTTTGCTACCACAGGTTATTTTTTTATTGTTCTGTTGATTTTGATGTCAGCAGAGGATCTTTCCATATCAGGATCAGAAAATTCTCTGGTTTTATTTTTATTTTATTTTATTTTATTTTGTTTTGATAAATACACATTTCACAGCCACCCTCAACTTCACACTCATGCCTGTGAATCTCATCCTTCAAAATGACTGCTTTGCCCTAGCTGTTAATTTAAAATTAGATCCCGTGCCTATATATGCACACACACACACACACAGAGTGCCATCCACTTTGGTTTAGTCTCCTCTGAATATGTTACAGCACAGTTTTGAAAGATGTGATCACAGACCTATTTGTCTGCCCTCCATCAGACCCTGCTTTGCTCCATCCATAATGATCCAGATCCCCAGACAGGGTGGTTGTTGGGTGTTTCTCTCCCTATTCATCACACAGCCTCTTGTCCTCGTTCCCTTTGCACGTCTTTCTAACCCTGGGTTCAGCATTTCTGTGAAGTGCTCTCTCTTTGAGACTGAAAACCTCACCAGCACTAATGGGTGTATCTTCAGCAGAGCCCTGTGCCACAAAATGATACCATTATCCCTGTTTTTGGAGACGGGGAGCGGAGTTGCAGAGACGGGAAGGTCAACACCGTTAAAAGCATCTGCTAATTTGAGAAAGCACAAAGCTGGATTTTTCAGAGTGCTTTTTTCCACAGCACTTTACTTGGTCACAGTATAGGTGCCCTTTGGCTGTGTCTGCAATCGTGAGAGCTTCACCCTGGTGTCTGGCAGAAGGGGGTCACAAGCTGGGGACCAAAGCCACCAGCAGCATGTAATTAGTGCCCATCTCTGAGGGGTCTGACCCCAACAAACACACACAGCAAAATTCCCATCTGAAGCAGGCTGGGCTGGCAAAGCTCTTAAAAAACAAATGCTGCGTTTTCTGATGGAAAACATCACATCTCTCAGCTGTGGGTGAATAGTTTCCAGCTTGTGGCTTGTTCCACTGTGAATTCAAGCCTGCTAGGAAGGTGCTTAGATTGCTGTAAAGGCATTCATGCCTCCACCAGAAAAACCTGAGTGTGAAAATCAAAGCTGTGAAAACCACCGAATTTTGCACAGATGCCACTATAATAAGAAATAAAGAGCAGGCAAGAGGCTTTTCAATGAGCTGATAGACTCATCAGCCAAGCTGTCAGCTGGGAAAGAGGCATTCCCTTTTTTCCAAAACAGGAGATTCTTTTGCCAATATCTGTCTGGGTTGAGGTCCATTGTGTTAGGGATGCTGCTTCTTCCTCTTCTCTGATCTTTTTCGCAGCACAACCACAAAATCTGATAGTTTAAGCACCATTGTGGTTATCTTCAGTACCTAGACACCCTGTCAGAAAAACCCAAATTGTCCTACATGTCCAGAGAAGAAGTTAGGAACAAATGGATTGAAAATCCAGGGTATTGAGAGGGGGACATTCTCCCCCTGCTTTCTGTGGTTACACAAAATCAAGTCTTTTAATGAAAGTATATAATTCCCCATTTTCTGCCAAACTTCCCATTGTTTCTTTAACCTGAGGTAAGATTCCACAGGGTTTTTGTGTGCTTTCCTTTTTTTGCTTATACTCAGCAATAACTCTACCAGCACAGGTTTCAGCTGGTGCTTACATAAAATTGCACCTGATCACTTTTATGATCCAGGTTTGTTAATATAAAACTAGCTTCATCAGGCTCAGTACTAGACAAGGGCACGTGCTGGCCAAAATCTGAAATGCTGTTGAAGAATTTGGTTTTCAGGCTTTCCAACCTGTTTCTGAATTTGCTGGGGAAGGAATAAAAATGATAGAAAGCAAATTAGTTTTAATATTCCCTAAGATTTACACTTTTCATTTAGAAAGGGTGGGGATTTTTCCCCAATGTCAAAACAAAAAAAGAATAAATTACAATGAAAAATTCATGGAATTTCTGGTTCTGGACCTCATGTAGAGGTTTCCCTTTGGGGCAGGGGTTTGCCCTGTGTGATGCTGAGACTTCAGGGACATGTTCCTGCCCCTCAAGCATTTTGGCAGGGTGTCAGCCTTGCTTCTCACCTTTATTTGGCTGCTTGTCCATTCACTTTGAGCCCCCACAGCCTTTTTCAAAGCCCAGCAGAACCAGCAGGAGGGTTTTTCATTAATCCAAGGAGCCTTAGGTGTGGATGCCAGTTTACAAAGCTGTGGTGGAGGAGAGAGGCACCGAGGGAGGTGGGGGAGAGATCTGCTCTGGCACTGCAGGGTTAAGTTTAGGTAAATTGTACTCACAAAGTAAAGTGTAGGAAATGAGAACAAGTGACAGATTGGCTCCAAAAGCACCCATTTAGGTTAAAACAGACTGTTGATGCAGCTGCACCCATCAGGAGCCACCTCGCCTTGGAAATGCAGTTCTGAGAGCTCCCCTTGGCGAAAAATCAAGTGGTTTCAAAGAGAAGGCTCCCCTTCAGGGAGTTGTGGTCCCCACCTGTGTTTCATCAACCCCCTCAACAAAATCTAGCAAAAGCAGCAGAATGACCAGTTTTTGCCTCATCTGCTCATTCCAGCACCAGCCTGGTCCCAGAAATGGGGATCTGGTGAGGCAGAACCGGGAAGGAAAAACCTGTTTTTAAGGAACTAATGAGAAAACCACCTTACTGATTTTGGCACACATTTTGCTCAAACCACCAGAAAAGAGTAAGGCCTTTGTTCCACCCTCATCATCATTTGTATCTAGTAAATTGGCAAGGATTTAGGACATTGCCAGTATTTCGACATATGTAAAAAAAACTCCACTACCCCCCCAAAAACTCTGTAGCCCATTACTCACATCCCCAGAGAAATCATAATAAGAGACACAGAGTTTACCACCTTCAAGCAGGAAATAGCTGCCTTTCTAATGCTTGCTAATTGCTTCACTTAAAACTAGTTTGATTACTTGGCACTGAGACAGTTTTTAAAACCTGAATTATTGCTTGGAACTTTCCTTTCACCTACCAAGAGCCCAGGCCATTAAAATGTGTAGCAAAGGTCTCCCTGCGAGGTGCAGGATTGCCTGTTAACTCTTTCATGAATTATAAGAGATGTTGGGCTTCTGGGATGTCTTTTTCTCTTGTTGTATTTTATTAATAAGAGGTGCTATTTATTAATACTGGGTGCTGAGGGAAGTCACACTCTGGAGTTACCAGGCATATTCCTAAAAGCTATCACCTGGGGTGGGATCACATTTTCATGTTCTGAAACCGATAGGACAAATTAGTCACCCTAAGATTCATGTGAAAACAAATTATTTTTTAATTTGGCTTGACTTTTCCCAATCAAGCTGTGCTACTTTGAGGGTGTGAAGGACATGAGGGCAGGAGTCACAGGAGGATGAGCTGCACATACTGACCTGGAGAGGCAGAGGGGCTTGGTTGTACCAAACATTGTCATTAAAAATGTCTTTGTCACGGCACTTCTTCAGGATCAGAAATTAGCTTGCATTTTGTACTTGACAGGAAGTCATTAAGAAATCTCCTCAGCTACAATAACACTGATGTGTAAATTGCAATCTTTCAAGAAAGAATTTGAATCTCAATACGAAGCATCAATAAGGTAAGCAGCAGCTATGGAGTTGGCACATCCCTGAAGTGCCTGTTCCTGAAAGTCTCCCTTCAGGTGAGACTCAGGTCTGGAGGAAAATCAGGCTCCACTACCAGGGATGCAAAGGCAGCAGCCCACAGGGAGCCACCTCCCCAAACCTTGTCCAAACCCATCAATTATGTTTCCCATCAAATTCAATATGAAGTTCTTTTATGCTCTTGGCCAATGAAGTTTTTCACAGCAACACAGGAGCTGCCCTGTAGGATAGGGAACAGTTGTGGCTTTCTCCTTGCCCATTCCACTCAGGAGCAGCCAACTCTGACCTCTAATTGATCTCCGAGGATTTTGGCAGCTTTGGCAGCCCTGCTTCAGAAAGCCAGTGAAAAAAAAAATGAATGAGAAAATGTTGGTGACGTGGGTGTAAAACAGCCTGAATCTAACACAGGATGTTTTGAGGCAATTAGTCAAAATATGTGGAAGAGGGTGGGCTTTGCTATCGTGCCATCACTTTTTTAGGCAACAGGCATCCAGAATAAAATTGACACATGAAAAAGTGTATCTTAAAAATACACATAAAAAAAAATTCATCCTAAGTGCTACTCAGCCACAGAGAAAAGGCTTCCAATGGGAGCCTGCATGTAGGTCTGTACCCAAAAAACCCAGGAAATTATATATATAACCCGTGCATCTGCACTGCACAGGGCTGGGGCCACGCTCCCTATTTCTGTTCTCACCAGGACAATTGTTGAGCAAATTAGAGAATGTCTTGTGGCCAGGAGAACATTCTGAAAAGGGCCACTAGCTAAAATTGGCCTATTGATCAGGAAGCAGTGAAAAGGAACAAAAATATCTGGGCTTATGTGCAGTGTGAGGAAAAATAACACTTTTTCTTTTCATCTTAGGAAGCCACTTGCAAAATTTTCCATGGGAAGCAGGCAGATAAAATAGGCAGATCTAAGTGAAGAAATGCTTAGTGCACCAGACATGCCCCTGACTGGGGGATGTCTCATCTAATCTCCAGAGCCAGCAATGAGTTTTAGTGAGAAAAGGCACTGGCAGGACTGAAGATGGCTCAAGTCTGCATGGAAAACATCAGTTTCAGCTTCTTCAACACCAATTTTGGCACCCAGCATGACAGTAATGGTTGCAGGACTGATTGAGAACACCATGTTATTAGAAGAGTCCCTTCACTTGCTAGGTAAAAAAGGCCACCCCATACCTCCAGGATAAATATTTGTGTTCCTATGATCTTTCCTCCTCTTCAGCTCACTTCCTGCATCCTTTACCAGTTCCCCATACACTTGATGAAAGACTTACCAAGATCATGGCAGGAACTGAAACTTAACATTTTTGTTTTCAAGCTTCAAAAATATTTCCCAAACATCTCTTATTTCTCCACAGGAAATCCCTTTAAAAACATTCTCCAGTGAGCAGTTAAGAAGTTGAACCAACACACATCTCATCTCGGGTTTCTGCTGGTAATTAATAAACCAACTGAGTATCTGGCAGGATGGCAA
Source organism: Monarcha castaneiventris obscurior (assembly GCA_026261815.1). Lineage (NCBI taxonomy): Eukaryota > Metazoa > Chordata > Aves > Passeriformes > Monarchidae > Monarcha > Monarcha castaneiventris. Next base: position 4,911,962 of record JAMPIT010000894.1, on the reverse strand, counting down.
CTTTTATCATTCCTAGATAAATGTTAATGCATCTGGTTATTTCCAGACCTTCACTGATGTGATCAGGAAAGCAAATTAGACAGTGTTGTAGCAGTCTGCCTGACATTTCTTCTTTTGTGCTATTACTGCTAATTTATTCCTTTAAGCCAATTTTTGCTCTGTCACTACTGAGAAGGTTTTCTCAGGAATTTAATTACAAATAAGAACCCTCCAACGTGAAACTGCTACAGGATAAAAATCCATATTTAAGGTGTCATCCTAAAAGCAGCTCATACCTTCTGTGTGTGTGAGAGGGAATGTGCACACACCCATCAAGCTTACTTGAATGTGTAAATTTACAAACTCTCCTCTCTTTTTTTGTAAAGAAAACATTTGCCTTGATGTTCTATCATTCTTAGAACTAAATGTTTCTTGGTTAACTGAATACACTGTTTTGCACTGCAGAAAATAAAGAGATTTTATTATCCCTTAAAAATCCTGTACATCTGAGGAGGTCCAAGATTTTCTGAGAACCCAGCATTTTATAAAGATTTTTGAGCGTGCATAATTTTTTTGCCCATAAATGCCACCCACTCAGAAACAAAGGAACCAAAGTAGGCTGTAATTACTTCCCTACACAATGGATTCCAATTGCTTCTATCAAGAAATATTACATAATTATTATAACTTAGGGCTGTGATTATATATTTGCTCAAAGGAGAATCACACATAATAGCAAGCAGTGGGACTTATGGCTCTTTGCCTATTGTGTCAACTCATACATTTAAATTATTTGATTAGAAAACTAAATAAAGACCTTGAGTCCTAAACACTTTCTCGTCAGTTGTCAGGATTGAAGGAAGTGATAAGTGATGGGACATGCATATTTGTGTAGGAAAATTGGAGAAGCAGGAGAAGAGAGGAGAAGTTGTGTTTCTACGTGGGTCCTTACATCCCTCCATCTCCATCCCTCCATCCATCAGTGTCTTGGGCATCCTCTCTGTGTGCACCTCACAAGGAATTTGCAAGGAGCTGATAAGGAAGATCATCTCTCCACAGAAGACAAAGGTCAGCCTGTGGAAGGCATCAAGAAAAATCAGCTCCTCCTCCTCATTTTGTTCTTCATGTTCTTGCAGAGTCACCCTCTCCCCTCCCTCACACCAGCTGGGTTCCTGGCTATTTGTACATTTCCCAAAGGAAGCAGGGCCTGCCCGTGCTGGGATGTGGGAGGATGAGGAGGAGGCAAGGCTTCACAGGGGCTTGCCCTGTTTCTCAACAGTTTTGCACGTTGGATTTAAATGGTTCATTTCTGATGCTCACAACTCACTCCTCAGATAACCCACGCACGTTGGATGCCACCAGCACTTTGGATGAGTCCTCCAGCTCTGTATCCTTGGATAACCTGCACTAGATAAGAGACAGATGGCCATCAAAAGCAGGACAAACTGCCAGCTAAAGAGGGCAGACACTGAGGGTAACATGCTGCTGTAGAAGATGCCTGAAGGTGATTTCCCCTTGCAGACAATGTCCCTTGGTGCTGAAGTGCAGATCTCTCTGTGCAGTTGCCTGTTGTGCTTAAGACAGCAACAGTTTGCATTTTCTGAAAATCAAGAACTAGAATAAAAAAAAAAAAATAAAAGGAACATCCCTTTTGGGCCTGCAAAACACCATGCTGGTCACAGTAGTATGAGAGAGAAGAGGGCACTGATTCAAATTTTGGCATCAAACCCTGTGTCTGTGTTAGCACACAGGGTCCAGCAACGCAGTTGCAGATGAGTCTGTGACTGCCCGCTGGCACTGAGCCACAGCAACTTCAAAGAGAAATGCCATAAGAAGCTGATTTTTCATGTGTGTGTGTGTTCTTTTATTAGGAATTTTTGTATTTCTGCCTCGTAATAGCAGAAGGAATATCACGATTTCCCAAGTGTAACAAATTCAATGTGTCATACATGCTGGATGGAAGTAATTTAACATGAGCGCTCTTTAATTTCATCGATCTCTGGCAAATGGGTCCTGGTTAATGATCACGGGGTTGCTGTTTTGCCTTTTTAAAGTCAAATCTTTTAAAGTCCAGATGGAGAGGGTTTGCTACAGCTGTGCAAGAACAGTGACACTGATACATACTGAACTCTGTGGGTGGTATTAAAAATCTGTCATCTACTTTAAAAGTAGATTTTTTGAAAGCCATTTTAAAGGGACATAATCAATTTGAAGATCACTCTGGATCTCATAATATTACAAGTAATATTTCAGACTATCACATGAAGCCAGCTGGGGAGAGAAATTGATGCTATGTGCCAAACAAGGCTCTTCATATTTTCATGATATTTTACACTGGATTTTAAAAATCTTCCAGGGAGAAGTTGCAACCCTGTGAACTGCTACTGGACGGCCAGGTAAGCCCCAGCATTGGCCACAGGCTGTTACACCAAGCCCAGCACTTCCAGCAGTAAAAAAGGGCTGGGACTGGCCTCATCCTCTGCTGAGGGGGACATTCTTTGCAGCAGCCAGAAGTAGAGAAATGCTGGTGTTGATTTCCAGAAAATAACATTTGTCTTTTGCAACACTCCTCAACATTAGGAGTGCATTTAGAGATGCAAGGAAGCCTCCTGGTTCCAGCTGCTTTGGCTCCCACTGTGACCTCCTTTGGTTTTTATTAAATCGTGGTCAGAACTATTCAGTGTTCAAGGTGAGAGATCTGATTTACAAGGGGCTGAGGCTGCACTTTATGCACAGAGAGAAAGAATGCTTGAGAAAGGGAAAGCTCTCCCCATCTGAGAAGTTTCTGGAGTGGAAACAATGACCAAATCACTTGGAAAGGTAAATCCCAGCACAGGGAAATACTAGCCAGGTTGTGGTCTAGAAGGGGATTGAGGAAACTAAACACTTTACAGCTGAAAGTGTATTTTAGAGCAGGGGCAGGCAACATGTTTTTGTGCCTTTTCACAACCACCTCTGTTGGGCTTCATTTCAAAGCTCAGGGGTTTTATGAGATGAATCCATCTCATCTCAGCTTGCAGAAGAAATGAGGGACATCTGGGCATGGTGGTCTCCAACGGGACTGGGCTGGTGTAGGACAGGGCTGGATCCATCCTCTCTTGGCACCCTCCCTTCCCACCCAAACCATTCAGTGATTCCATGGTCTAAGCCAAGGGCTGAGGCCTGGAACTAAAGTTGTGTGTTGGGCTGTGCTTTTCTTCCCCTTCAGAGAGCACCTGGTACCTCCAGAGGTCATGAGGCTAAATTAATTAGGGGACTGGGAAGCCAACAGGCACTACAGGAGTTAATATGATGGTGGAAATCCCTATTCATCATTTTTTGCTGTCCTCTGGATTGATACATATTGATCAGCTGGATCCCAGCAGCTAACTAGTCCTCAGGATCCACATTTTCTGTAGAATCGTTGTGTGACGTGCATTTTAAAAAATACTCTTCCATTTATTGTGCTCTTTTTGCATAAATTTAAATAACTGGAGTTCATTTATTTAGTTGAAAGCATTCTGCACGACACAGCTTGCTCGGCGTTACAGCTGCAAGTGTTAAAAGCCCCCATCAAGAACAGCTGCTTATGGAAAGCTTCCCCAGCACACCATAAACACGGAGAGGACCACGGGGACTGATGGTCTGTGCTGTGACAGGGAAAGGGGCCCCTGCCAGGCACCAAACCCACCCTCCAGCTGCTGGGGAGCACCAAAAGTGCCGTGGGCAGGATCTTGTTTGCCTGACTGGAGCACTGAGATGCAGAGATCTCTGCTCAGCTATCCGGAGCAGAGCGAGATGAGGCTGGATGCTGATGCACAAGCCGGTACAGAGCAGAGGGAGCTGAAGATGTGCGAAGGAATCTGAGAGCAGGCAGAGAGGGCTCCCAGCCGGGTTGTGTGGTCAGAGCTCCCTCTCCTGACAGGCCAGCACCGTCCCTTCGGGATGGGACCTCGGCTTTTATCCTCTCTGCAGGGATGGAAGGAAAGCCAGGACTTTTCCTGGTGTCTGTCAGCTCTGTAGGAAGCACCTGACTTTACATCCGAACTGCTCTCTGGTCAAACAGCAAGCAAAAATATAAAGCAAATACATGTATCTTTAATAGAATTCCAGGCAGCACTAGTGCTGTTTAATCTTCAGAAAAGAGCCAACGCTGCTATTTCCCTCCTAAGCTGGAGTTTCCTTCCAGCCTGACAAGGTGATACACTGCAGCCCTTTATTTGAGGAATGGCACATTTTATTTTTCTTTTCCTTGCCCCGGTGATCCGTGTGTAATTTCATTTAGCAACACCACTGTGTTAGGCTGCCTGGATGGGAAAATCCTCACACTTAAAGAACTGATCCAGAGAACCAGTTTCTGAGGAACAGCCAAATGTCTCTTGCAGCATCTTGGCATATTGAGACTTTTCTAATTTGGCTTTACATTTCCTAGAAATTTTTGAAGAAATGTGTGTGTCAGTGAGGTCGCAGACCCAGAGGGAGCACCCAGCTTTTTATTTTAGCCTCTGATTTCATTTGGACTTCAATTAAACTCATCGTGGGGGTAGAGAAACAAACCAAAAATCCCTGCTAAATAACGAAAGCCATAGATACATTATATAGCCATTGCATTTTGCAATCTAATTACTTTAACATGTAGGGATGGAGGAGGGGGTTATTGCTCATAATACCGGAAAGCTTTCATGGAATAACACAGAATTATTAAACTTTTCAGAAGGAATCCAGTTTGCAGTTCCCACTGCACATTTACCTGGGCGATTTTCCCTTTTCCTGTGGCCGAGAATCACTTTGTATTACACTTTCCTGCCTATAAAAGAAGCCCTTGTTCATAGCTGCCCTGAGGTGCTCATAATGTTATTGGTTCTGTGCTAAGAAGTTGGGGTTGCTGTGAATTCCTGCCTTGTGGCTCTCCAGCTCACAAAAGTAAACACATTTGCTGAGTTAGCTCGGCTTCATGGTGCCCAAAATCCCACAGGGAATGAAACGTCCTATCGAAGGAAGCTTTGAAACCCTAGTTGCTCTACACCACTTTTCCCGGGCAGGAGAGCACACAAAGCTTGCTTCTGTGCTGTATTTACTGCTTTTTTTTGTGGATCCAGTGCATAAGAGCTGCATTGAACCTTGGCAGAGGGGAAAGGGCTCCCCTTGGAAACGTGCAGGATGCAATGGAAAAAAAAAAAAAAATCTGTGCTTTTCAGTCCTTACTGAGTCCCTTGTGCCCAGCACACAGGTGGCTGCCTGGAGATGAAAAAATCACTCACGGGTGAAGGGAGAAGCAGCCAAAACAGTAATTTTCCTGGCTCGGATGCACTTACTAAGAAATAAATAGGTAAAGCCAAGGCCAGTCAGTGCAGGGGATGCCTGGGGCATGTGTGTCCCTGCTGCCACAGCAGCTGAGCACTGTAGGAACCCCTCTCTGTGATGCTTAGAGAGGGGACATGCTGGGGAAGTGTGCCCTGACATACAGCTCTTCCTACATGGTGACTCCCTTCAGCATACACCCATAGCCAAAAAAACCTCTGAAAAATGCCTGTTTCAGACACAGCTTCTCAAAATCTTCGTTTTCTTCCAGCTCTAATTAGATCCAGGTGGATGCTAGTCTGGGATTTGGGTGGGGAAATGTGCAGCAGGAGGAACCAGATGAGCACCAGTTAATTTAGCTGAGAGGGTGCTGCCCAATTAAAAACCATGAGCACCAGTATGAGATTTTGTTTTGGAGGAAGGATGTCTTTTGTTGACACAGATTTTCTCCAGCACAGCTCCTGCAACAAATGAAAGCACCTGGGAAAAGTTTCCTGGAGAAAGTCCCTCCCTAGAATGACATCCCCCTACTCTGGAGCCCTCTCCCTCCATTGAAAACACATGGGACAATCTCTCGGGATGGGGAGAGCCAGAGGGGATGCTGACTGCCAGGGACATGGCCCAAGGTGACAGCGTCCTAAAGTGCAAGCTGGCACCCCAAAGGATGCACTGTCCTCTCCTTCCTTGCACGGCATCCTGTGGTGTTATCTGTGGGGGGTGGTGTGGACAGCTGGCATGGGATTATCCTGGGAAGAAGGGCATTGCCAATGATGTGTCCTTGCCATCCCTGCTGTGGGGAAGCTGTGACACATCTGGCAGCTCACCCTCACTCCAGGAATGGTGCATGTGCTCAGGACACGTCCCAGCTGCTCATCCTTTCGGATGGCGCTGGATCGCTGCTGACACCCGTGTGCTCGCACCCCCAAAGCTCACACACACGGGCAGCACAAACTGGCACGCTATTCCCTCTCTCGTGAGGAAATGCCCTTTCTGCCTTAGGCTCCTTAATCTGAAATTAAATTCCAGCTGGGCTGCGGCTCATCGCCGAGCAGGGCGTGGGGCGGCTGCGGAGCAAATCGCAGCTCAGCGCTCCCGACGCCCATGTCGTGCTGCCACCAGACACATTCCAGAAGTCTTCATTTTCTAGGCATGAAAACATTTTAACAATAAACAGAAATTCTTCTGATTACATGGTTATATTCGGCTGCTGAAAGCAGACTCTTAATAAGCGAGGCAGAGAGCAATTAATGTCATGTAGAGAGCAGTCTTCCACATGGCAAAAAGAGGGACTAATATATCTTTCCCACAACCAGCAGCTGGGACCATGAGTTAAGGCTTCATGTTTGCAAAAGCTTATTAAGATTCTTGTTGCAAGGATGTGAGCAGCTCCACTTAAATTGGAGCCTGGTGAAAATCTGTCTGTAATGAGATCTGTGGAAGTTTTAACATTGAATTCAGTGGGAAGAGTGTTTTATATGTACTCTTCAAAGGGGTTTTTAACTCAGTTTCACTCCTTCCCACCACCAGCAACCTGGGTGCATCATTCTTCATTTACATGCTGGACATTGAAATGATACAGAAAACATAATTGAACTGGAAGATCTTCGCCAAAGGAGTCTTGAGGCTATTCCTATGTGTCTGCAGCTCCTAAAGGAAAGGAAAAAACAACATAATGAAACTGAGCCGCAAATTGCTTCACAATTATTTTTACCACCTAATTTGGTGCACGAGGCTGGAGGCTTGCTCTTTGCATACCACACTCCTGCTGCAAACTCAGGAAGAGCCCGAAAGGCCACGGAACAGACGAGATATTCATTATCATCTCTTTCATGTTGCAGCTGCGACAGAGGCCCTGGAGAATTTGCCCAGCATGATATTTGCAAATGCCTGCTTGCCTCTTTATTAGCTCAACTTGAGATCGGCTGCTGAGGATGATGTTCCTCCTCCTGCCCTACTCCCATCCAGCCAGCACAGCCGTACCACCTGGGAAGGGAAATCTGGACCAACTTCCATGGGAGTGTCTGCTCAGTCTCTCTCCTGGTGCTACGCTTGAGGATGTGGAGCAATGATCCCACCACAGCTCAGGCTGGAGTCACTCATGCTCAGCAAGCCAGAGGGTCTGGATGTTGCAGGAGTTACAGCTTTTAGCAGTGAATTATGGTGCTCCTCGATAAGACAGGGAAGTTATAGTAAAACCACCAATCCACAATGAAAGGGCTTTTATACGCCCTGCTGCAGTGGTGGTTGTGGCTGCCAACTTCGCACAATTCACTTTCAAGAACAAGAGCAGCACAAACTGGTTTAAGACGACTTCTGAATGGTGAATGCTGACTTGAAAGGTTTCCAGTACAGCATAATTACTCTGCATTAATGTGCAATACACAATGGTCTATATGTATCTCAATGGGAATCTCAGTGGGACTTCGTGGGCTCCGTTCCAAGTAACCTCTGCTGGGAGTCACACTCAGAGTTTGACAGGCTGATGTACAAATAGATCCCATATTCATTCCTGAATTATTCCTGTGCAGACCCAGGCTTGAGAGATCCAGGGCCGTATGCACTGGTGTGTGGCTGCACACAGCTGTACTCGGCTGTAGTGCATAGAGCCCAGGTTATTTTCTCTCCTTGGCCTTATGTGTTTTCCTTGGGCTAATGTATGCACACCTTAATCTTTAGTTGCTCAGAGACAGACAACTCTAATGAACTCCCTGCACCTTCAAAGATAAGTGAGATCAGGGGGAGGAGACTCAACCACTTGGCCTGAGCAAAGGCCAAATTAAATGAAGAATTAATTTACTTATTCCCAGTTAACCAGCACGCACTTTGAGATTTCACCTAACCCTCAAAATGAACTGTAATCCTCTATAATGATTGTCCTTCTACTGAAAGAATAGATTTAGATTGGATACTAGGAAGAAATTCTTAACTGTGAGGGTGGCAAGGCACTGGCACAGGTTGTTCAGAGAAGCTATGAATATCCCATCCCTGGAGGGGTTCAAGGGCAGGCTGGATGGAGCAAAAGCGGATCAGGATGGGATCCTGACTAGACTTTGAATATCTCAACATCTGGCTTGTTTTACCATTGCCAGAGGCCCAGGGATTTTGGCGATGAGCAGAGGATAAATGAATTCAGGAAAAAAACCCACTTACTAATCAGTTCTTGGTCCTGGGCTAAAACTTCCTTCCAAAGCTCAGAGCTGTTTGAAGCAGGGATTTTCCCCTGGGCTCATTTCCAATCAGCATGATAGCTGTACTGGTTTTGTCCCACTGTGCTGCTCTTAGCCCTGGAGCCATGGCAGACTCCTGCAGTTCTCCTTGTGGGAAAGAGCCAGTGGGACACTGGGCAAAGGAAAACATCCCTCACCACAGCCAGCAAGTCCTCATCCCAGAGCCAGGCTCTCCAGCCCATGGGATGGAGGGGGAATATTTAATTAACAGTATGGGTGATTCCACTTCCCTGTTGGGTTTTGCACTGCCAAATGCCTGCGGTGGAGGCAAAGGCAGCTGTGAAGGGGCTGTTAAAAGGACTCAGAGAAGTAAAAACAGTGGTGCAGGGAAGTGCACTGCAGATAGGCAGCTTCAAACGCACGGAGATAACAATGGCTGGACACATCCCAGGTGGAGAGAGTTACTCTTCACAGAGCTGAGCTTGGGATCAAAGTAGATCTCAAACCTCCAAGACCCTGGAAGGCAGAGCAGGTTTGGGTGGTGGGTGGTGGCAAAAGGAGTTGGAGAGTGAAGGAGGATTCCCTTTGACATAGTCAGGGCAAGCTGTGAACAGATGAGTTAGTTATTAACCGCAAGCAATTAGTTGCCTGATACACAGCAAGAGAAGGTGAAGTTTGTGCAGAAGGAGGAAGAGCCATTTTTACCTCAGGAAACAAGGTTTATACGAGGATACAGCCTGCTGGTTCCTCTCCACCCTCGAACTTTTGAACCAGCTTGCCAATTTTAACCACATTCGAAAGAGGGGCAGATGCCTCCCAGATAACGCTCCCACTGATTTGTTTCTCCGTTCACAGACAAAGAGAAACTCATCACCTGCACAAAAAGGAGGGAAACCCAACGAAGCACCCCTGAAAGAGGAGGAATGTCTATCTGTTCCCATCAGCACCTGCATGGCTGGCAGATCACCTCCCTGTAATCTCCCACCCAGCCAGGACACAGAGGGGAGAAGAATTATGACCTCAAGTGGTTTCTGAGTCATTTTTATCAGTTGATGCCCTAGGCTTTCATGCAAAATCTTTTCACAGGCTCAAAACATACTAAATTCACAGGAGGGTTAAGGCGGGGTGGGGTTAGTTCCTCACCCTAAGCTTGTGGCTGGGTGAGGAATGGTGCCTGGGAGGGGAAAGTTCTGAGTCAAGCACTTAGAGAGACGTCTAGTCCTCTGATTCACCCAATACTGAAATAGCAAACCATGTGAAACAAATAAATAAAATGGAATAAGGAACGGATGAAGCTGAACTATTTGGCTCCTCCAGCAACCCTAGTACAGAAGGAGCAGAGACTTGGGACCTCTTGCAGAGCAACAGGATGTTCTGGCAATTAGGATGTTCACTTGGAGTTTAAGACATCCAAGAGCAGTCTCTCTGACATTGATTTCCTTAGTGGCTTTATGAATGTTGCCTGCCCTCTGCCAACTTCCCACCTGTTGAGCCTCCCCATGCCAAAATCATTAATAAATCACTGCACCCCTTTCTGATCTCATCGTGTTTGAGCTCTTTGGGTTTGTTTCTGTTAAGACAGCAACACAGCCAGTGCAGGTAGGTACATTGATACAGTTGTACTTTTATTGAAAACATGCATTTGTAACCCCAAGACTGACTCATAATCTCTTTGCCCAGAAATATTATCCTCTTCCAGCCATCTTAAAACCCACAGGACTCTTCCCTGGGTTGTTTTTTTCCGGATCTGTGGGGCCAATGCACTTTCATCTGCATCCCTGGCTTCCTGATGGGTCTCTATATCTGCTTTCAGGGGTTTGTTTTAATTACTCCTTCCTTATCAACTCGGTCCCTAAAGGTCACATGTAGCCATGCCGTCACCAGAAATCTGCTTAAACAAACAACACCTGGTGAAAGCCCTTCTGACAACGCACATTACACATGGAGAGAGGTCAGGACCATCTCAAATACTCTGCTCCCTTGGGGAACACTTAATCTTTCCAGGCCACGTTTATAGGAAGCAAATGATATAATTTGAAAAAGCTCATTATTTCAAAAGTTCATTTCTGAAAATGTTTTGGGTTTTTTTCAGGAACAAGTACTTCCTCAGGCTTGAAATATTAGCCTTCCAAACCACAACAGCTAAGCACTTCTTGATTTTTATACTGGCAGGGTGATGAGCCAGGAAGGAGAGAGCACTTCTATGGCTAAGAGCTTGTCTTCCTTTTCTCAGAGACAGTTTTCTTGGGGTTCAGCCCAATTTCTAATTCCTGGGTGGTGTTGAGAGCTGCAGCCCCACTGGGGATATGTGAAAATGCAGTTGGGGCTTGTTTAACCCCATTTGCAGAGGACAGGTCTCCTTTCTAGACCCCATCTGTCCCCAGACGCCTGAGTACCCCATTAATGCAGTGGGGTTGTTTGCACAGACCAGCAGGAAGCCCTCTTTGGCCAGTGAGAGGAAATATTACCAGTCTCTAAGGACCTTTGCAGTGTGGTTTCTGGCCTCTCTCCGCTCTGCTTTTTAGTTTAAAGTGCTGTCCTTTGGCACTTGCTTTCCATCCTCTCTCCAAGCACCACATCCAGCACTTCTAGATGTGCCAACAGCCCCCTCAGCATCTCAGTGATGGCCCCCCAACCCCGTCCAATCCCACTGGATTCAAAGGGCACCAGTGGGATGACATGCACATGTGATTTAAAATGACACCGCTTAGAATAATGCAAACTACTGGCAGTGCCACTTTTACCAACTCTGAGGCCAGGAAAAAGAATGAATGTGTCTCTTCTCCACTTTGTTTGTGGAGAAGGCTGTGTAAGTTTGGCACAGGTGAAGCCTGGCCAAGTCTTGGAGCTCTTTTCCAAAGCCCAAAGGAGCATCACCTTTGTGTCTCCAAATGTCATATCCTAGCTCCTCTATAACCTTCACTCTGCTACCAGAGCAGCACCCTCCAGACTGACTCATTTTGATAGGATTATCCCTGGAAGTGTTTCAGGCCAGATTGGATGGGGCCCTGAGCAAGCTGGTCTAGTGGAAGGTGTCCCTGCCCATGTTTGGGGGCTGGAATTGTATGGGCTTTAAGGTACCTTCAACCTAAACCATTCAGTGATTCTGTGATTATCAGATACATGTTTCTGGATGCAGGAAAATTCAAAAGTGGGACAGTGGACTTAAAGCCCTTGAGCTTGAGTGGTCACAGCCTCCAGCCTGCCTGAGTTCAAGAAGTATTTGGACAACACTCTCAGGCGCGTGGTGTGGTTCTTGGAGCTGTCAGATGCAGATTCAGGAGTTGGACTCAATGATCTTTGTGGGTCCCTTTCAACTCAGGATGTTCTGTGATTCTATGAGATCCAGGTCCAGGTCCACCTGAGAAATTTGCCCGAGGCAGTGTGGTGAAGCTGAGCAGGGAAACAGCAAATTTGGCCAGGGAGGGCTTGCTCAGCCAGCACACGTTGTCCCAGGTGCCTTCCTGCTGGAGCTGCTCTCAGGAGTTAAAGGCAGCAGGATCTCCACTTTATTTTAAATTCTGACAAGACAACCAAACTTTTTGTCAGCTCTCCAAAGACTTGTCTTCACTAGTGAAAAACAGTTCTATTTCTTTGTACTGGAAGGTAACTAATGGCCAGCAGCTCTCTTGAGGTAAACAACACAGCCAAGACAGAGGACTTGGGTTTTACTGTGGGTAAACTCACCAAGGTCAATGCTGTGATCTCGCTTGAAGTTGACCTCTGCAAATTTATCTCAAAGGGTGCTTCAGTTTTACTGCCTTCTTTGTGTTTTTACCTCGGGATATTGGATGAGCACTTGTTCCCCTGGGGTTGGGAAAGGAAAAAAAAAAAAAAGATTTAAAAAATTTAGCCGTAAAGACAAGACCAAACAATTCTCTTCAAGGGGAAAATATCTCTACAGGGGCTAAAACAGCTGTTCTTTGTATAAGACTGACACAGATGTATATGCTTTCCCCACTGGCAGAAAACAGTGTAAACCAAAGAGACAAGCCTGCACCCTCTAGGAAACATGATCACCAGGAAAAAAAATGTCACTAGGAAAGTGTGTTCAGCTTATATAAATCTACCAGCTCCTTCACAGCAAAACTATGGAGGAGGAAACACAGTGCCAGCGAGTTAACAGCACTTTTACAGGAAATACTCTACTCCTGGTAAAAGCCCAAATACAAAAACACAGCCCCGGATTTGGGGCCAATAAAATTAATGTGAAATTGGAAAAAACAAAGCTCTTGCTGTTTGCAAAATTACATTATGCTTTGTTATGAGTAATTACACAATAAGAGTTATTTTTTTAAATAAGAAGCCTGTCTCCAACACAAGACTGCTTAAAATCATTTAAGCATTGTGTCTTAAAAGCACGCACAGGGTTGAAAAGTGAATTAAATCACATTTTGCCCTCTGCCACGCACATGGAAATACCAAATGATACAGCTGAAACCAGAAAGCTGTTGGTTGCTTTCCAAAGCAGTTGGGCAGACTTTGGCCCATCAATATTTTAAGACTGTATCAGAAAGGGAATGTGGATGTCCTGTCTGTGCCCTGGGTTTCTGAAACACAAGTGGAGAGTTCTGGAGGAGGTTGTAGGGATTTTCTCTACCATCATCAATTATACTGCTCCTTCCAAAAAAAGATTAAACAAACAAAAAGTTTAGATAATAGTGTCTTTAACCTAATGACTCTTGAATTTTCATCAAGAGATTTCCAAGTTTAAATAATGTATTCATTTGACCTGAGAAAAAAAAGTAAAAGTTAAGGAGAGTGCAGAACTCTCAGAATAGTTTTCCCTTTCTTTGCCCTTTCTTGTACAATAAAACCACTCTTAATCACAGACATTTTCAAGTAACAGAGCAGTACAAACACAGCCTGTATCTCTGATGTAGGTGGGGCAGGAAGTTATATTATCTTCAGCTAATATAAATGAGCATAAAATATAAATGAGCGTAGAATAACAGCGATCTTTGTGTATTTACATAGCTGCATATCTGCCCTCTCGCCATCCATGCCCTCGTCCTTCTGGAAAATCCCCTTGGGCTCAGAATGTTCATCATCAAGACACAGGGACGGCACAAGCCCATGATTTAGGTTGTGTGTCATGTGAGGAATGAGGATACTTTCTTTAATAGGACGTTTGCTGGCTGTTTGCTGAAGAAATTGTCTCTTGCTGGAGGTCATTTTCAGCTGTGCTGTGAGAATGGCTTTAAGGAGACTCTTTAGTGCAACCAGAGTAACGTCAGGAAGGTCTGAAAAAATAGTTTTCCAAGGGTTTTTTAGCTTTTTTATTTTTTTTACAGAGGAAGTTGCTTTAACCTAGATATCTACTCAGAAAATATATTTTCTGTTCCTAGGTTATTTGACTTTAGGAGAACAATAAATTCACAAGAGTTCCTAAAAAGATCAGTCATGCCTCTTTGTTTTAATGGCATATTTTGAAGTTTTGCCTCCAGAATATTGATAAGAATCAAAGTAACTTTTGATATATGGCGTTAGATATGCTCCAGGAATAAGATCCCTCTCAAGTTAGACTGTCTGCAGACAACTCAGACCACCCACTTTCAGCTTAAACACAGCCTGTTCAAAGTCTGCAGTGATTCAGATCAGAGCAGTAGCTGTCTGCTCAAACTGTGAGATCTTGGCATTCATCAGACATGTCCAGCACACATCTGATAACACAGCTTAAACTGCCCAGGGCCATTGGAAGGCAGGTGAGGGAAAGTTAGGAAATATCAAAGTAAGAAACAGCCTAATCTTCAACTCAGCACAGTACACATTTTGAATTTCACACGCATTCCACAAAATTCCCCAAGTCCCAGAAGCTTTAATCCAGTCACTTTGCAACATACGTGTGTTTTATTTAAAAATAAATTATTCAGTATTACTTTTCCTTTCTTGTATCCAGTTGGCAACATTTTCAGTTAGTTTTACAGGAGCCAACATAGCCTCCTATTAGCTACGGTATTGTCCATTTGTCTACATCTTTGACCAATTTTCTGCAAAGCCTTTGGACAACACACTCAGTCGACTTTTCAGGCAGTTAACCCAGTGCTCCAGGGACTTCACAGTGACACTTTTCCCACAGAAACTGTGGCTTCCCCATGCCTGGAAGTGTCCAAGGCTAGGTTGGATAGGGCTTGGAGTAACCTGGGCTAGTGGAAGGTGTCCCTGCCCATGGCAGGGGTTGGAATGAGATGGGCTTAAAGGTCCCTTGCAACCCAAACCTTCCTCTGATTCTACGGTTCTGTGAAACATCAGCATCGAGGTTGGTAACCCTTGACAAGGAGAACTGTGAAATGTTTGATCAGGAATAGAGAATTAGCCAGAAATCCTTGCTGAACAGATGTATAAGACCATGATTGGCCTCCACCTTGAATATTGTGTTTCTTTGCCTTTCACCACCTCAGCAAGATGAACCAGATACGGCATAGAGGAGGGTGACCCATTTCCAGGGGTACAGAGCTGCTCAGCACCAGGAGACTGAGACACCCCAGAAAAGGAGAAAAGAGAGAGACCAAAGATGATGAATGACCCAAAGATGGTGAATGAGGAGATTTTACTCAGTACCCCACATGTTGCAAAAACTGAGGGTCAGCCTGTGAAATTATCAGTGGCAAATAAAAACAGCAGCAACAAATGGCCACAAATTAAAAATAAAAATAGTTGTTCCATCACATTTTGTGGGTTTAAATGTGGTGCTCCTCAGCCTGGGGCACAGCGATGGCTGGAAGTTTCCTTTGCTTAAGCAATTTTAAGCCATATTTATAAAGAAAAAAAGACCTTCAGGGTCTTTTACAAAGATACCAACTTTGACCTGTGAACTCTCTGCATTGCAGCACAGTGGAGGAGTCTAACAGAGAATTATCTCTATAGGCAAGTTTTGTCCTGCTGCTTTTCCCCAGGCATCTGCTGCTGGCTATGGTTGAAGGTAAATCAAAGTGTACATTTTACAGCTCCGTGTGCTTTTCACCCAGCACAGTACAGCTGCTACACCTGCACCTGGGACCTGCACCTCCCCAGGTAAGAGATCCTTTCTGCACACACTGTGATCCATAACTTTTACTTTTTGGGCTGATGATGGAGTTTTTCCTGTCCTGCAGAGGATCACCATTGAGCTGGAAAGACATTTGCTACAGAGGTTTGCCTTGTTGCCTGTGCAGGGATTTTCTGCAAGGAAGCAGCACGGGAAGCTGGAGGTGGTTTTACCACTTGCACATTTATGATGTTTGAGAAAGGCAGGGAGAGATCTCAGATGATTTAGGCATGACTGACACGGTGTGAGTGTTTGAATTGATGCAGGTGTGTGCAGACAAGGCTGGTGGTGTGTCACTGGGAGGAGAGGGTGTGCTGGGGGACTGAACAGAGACTGTGATGTACTGACAGCACAGCAGCAGGGACAGCTGATGGGCTTTGTATTGCCACTTCAGGAGATGCCAGAAATCCTTCTGAAGTCATGAGCAGCTATGTGTGGCCTTGGGAAGAGCATTCCTCCTCCAAGGAAAGGCCACTGAGGTGTCTAGAGCTGGGCCTTTGTCCTAAGCTACACAGAGCCAGCAAGGCCAATCTTCCCACCTCATGCCACTGTCTCTACTCATCCTCCAGGAGTTTAGGACACTGCTAGAGTGTCTGTGGAAGAGTGGAGACAAATTCCACAGTTCCCTACTCAGGTTCTGCCATGTGGACTTTTCCAGCTTTCCAGGCAATGACTCTTCTGCTGTGTAACCTGCCCTGACTTCCCTTGCTCAGAAGGAGCAATAACCACCACGGGCCACAATGGGGTGGACCTGGATGACATGTTCTGTCAGACAAGATTATTTTCCACTCTCTAACAGGAGACAGCATTATTCTGCAAAAACTGGTGCCTTCCCACCGCCAGGATCGTGATCTATCATGACATTTGCCTTGCAACGTTTGACACGGTCAAGTGCAGGCTGGCCAGCAGCCTGCTGCCTGATCAGCCTCTGCCCCTTCCAGAGCCTCCTGAGCAGAGAGGACAGAGGCTGGAGGATTGTTTCCTCCAAACATCATTGTTTGAGAGACACCATACATGTCCACAGCTCGCATGATGGGAAACTTGTGCCTGTGGGCTGAGATCACGGAGATGAAAGTATGGAAATGCTGCAGAGTGCAAAAGGGAGGGGAGGAGGAAAGCAGGAAGGAAAAATCTGAACTTCCTAACTCCTAGTGGGGAAAGCAAGAGGTTTAAGAAGGTGGTATTGTGAAGCCAGGTAGAGAAAAGTCACCAGGACCAAAAGAATCCCTACACAGGATGGGACAGGGCTGCGGTGGGCATGGGACAGTCTCTCCCTGCTGCCATAACTTGCTTGAACACCCTGCCCATGTCTGCAAGGCAAGGTTTGTTTGAGAAACAATTTTTCCTCCCATTTCACACCCTTGACTTTCACCCCAGGCCGTCTGCATCTCACATCCTGCCTGCCCAGGGCTCCTTTTTCACCCCAGCCTCTCGAGGAGCCGCGTTCTGTCTGTAAATGTGAGGAGACGCAGGGCAGCGGGCGGTGATGAAATGGCTGTTTCAAGAGGCCAGAGGCAGCACTGAGAGTTATTGCAGGTCCAACCCATTTATTTTCTGCAGCTTTACATATTTTCAATAGCTGCTCAGCCACATCCTTACCTATATAACACAGGGCTGCTTTGAGCAGTGCTCACGGGAGGGAGGGGTTGCAAATCAAATGTTGTTTCTGAGGGAGCTCTCTTTGCTCCAGGGTAGCCTGGCTTTCACTTAATTTAACAAGTTTTCTAAGAGGGTTTCCAGCTGTGCATGGAAGGAGCTGCAGGACTGATCAGAGCTGGAGGGCTCCAGGCTGCCACCAGTAGCTGAGGACATCACCAGGAAAAGTAGGGACTGTGGAACTATGAATGCTTCTGGAGAAGAAAGGCCTCCACAAGGTCCTGCCCCAAAATTTCCTTTGCCTGACTCATAAGACTATCCAGGATGCTTCATACCTGTTTTATGTCAGTTCTTACAGTTGTTCATGAGCATGAGCAGGAGTCTCAGCCACTTGAATCATGGTGAATGTCTCTTTTTTCCCAGGGGAGAAATCTTTCTGGCTCTCTACACTCTGAAGGAAAAAACCGCCAAACTACAAACTCACTACAATAGAAACAGGATGAAGCTGCACTCAGTAGTGTAGAGAAGGTGGCCAGAAATTTAAAAAAAAAAAAAAAAAATTGTAATGTATTACACTAAGCATTTGATCTTCTGGCCCAAGCAAATCAGGTTTTGGGAGTTACTCTATATATGTACCAACTTTCCTAGCCTGAATATTGGCTACAATTAAAAAGTGACCAGCAACAATGTGAAGGGACCTCAGGGTATGAGCAGGAGTCCCTCAAGCTGTGTCAGCTCCAGTGGTGACTCCTGGGCTGGGGAGGTTGCACAGGGGGATCTGCTGATGGCACATGAGGAGGAATCTCCTCCCTGGACCAGTCATTTGGCAGCTCAAAGTCCAGTAAGACTCAGACCTCACTCACACCCGACCTCCATCATGCCAACAGCTCCTCTGCTCTTCAACTTTTTGTTGTCCCCAGTACAGAGCAAGAGTGATCATTGCTGGAAGACATAATAGCTGGTTTTACAGAGAAGGCCACTGCAGAAAACACCCCTGCAGTGGATTTTGATGTCAGTGCTGGAATGGCAGAAAGATCCAGCATCAAGCTGAAGCAAATGATTAAATATGAAAATGGGATTTAAAAATGGTGTTATTGATTTTACATAATGGAAAGCAGTTTCCATGTTCTGGTTAGAAAGAAAGAAATCCAAATTAGACAGCCCCTTATTAAAATCCTTCCACTCTATTTCTTGGTCTAGTGAAAATCCCAAGTGTGATTTTTTATTCTGCTGTCTTAAATGATTGTCTCCTTTTAATCATCAGCAAGAAAATTAACCTGCTGAACAAAGACACTTTCAGCATTTTCACATTCAGTCGCATAATAAAAGACAAACTTATGCTAAAACATCAAAATTGCTGCAAAACCAAAGGAGAGACAAAGACATTCCACAGGGAAAGAAAAAAAAAGCTGTGTCCCTGAAGTGCAGCAATGCACTAAACTTCTCTGAACCCCCACCTGCACAGCCCTTCACTTGTCATGTCCCATCCCCAGCTCAAGCAGGAGAGTTAATTTATCACTGCATCACTTCATTACTTCGTCAGGCATAAACACAGCAAAGCCCACGCCTGTAAAAAAACATGTTTAAGGGGGTAATTAAAGCAGGATAATTGACCAGCTTGAGGCTGCAGGAGGGAACAGAGCGCCGATCTGGTGTTTTTATTGATAGGAGACATCGCCCAGCGCCCTGTGACAGCGGCGGCGGCGCTGGAAGGGGCTGCGGAGCGTGAGCGGAATTCGGGGGCTCGCTGGGAGCATCAGCTCTTTAATCTGAAGGTCCCCGGAGAGGTGAGGTGGCTGCAGTTTAATCAGAGCCATCTATTTGTCCCCGAGTGAGAGGACTCCCTTCCCCGGCGCGGCTGAGCAAGGTCATTGTGCGGTGCCGGCGGTGCCCGATCGCTCATTAGTATTCCCTGCATTACCCCGGCTAAATTTGCCATTTCGTTTAGAAGGCTCCTGTTCGCATTTTTCTTCCCTATCTCAGGCCTCATCAGAAGAAACAGGTGCTACTGGGTAAGATCCAATAAGCATTTATACATATTTGAAGCAAATACTGGACTCGGCTTCTTGGTTTTTTTCATAATATTCTGAATATTCAGTGAGAAGCTTGTTCTTATGCATTACAAAAGGCAGAAAGGCTAATTTGGAACCAATGCTGTAAATATTTGCAGGGAATGAAGGATAAAAATCACAGCAGAAAGAAATCGTGCTGTATGCCTGGATGGGAAAGAATGGCCCGGAGACAACCCAGTTCATAGAGTCACGGAATATCCTGAGTTGGAAGGGACCTGCCAGGATATTCCAGTCCAAGTCCTGACCAGAGCCAGCCTGGATTCAGTGCAGTGCCCATTTCAGGGCTGGGTTGCACCTCAAGATGCAAAGCCCCGCATCCTGCAGGGCTGCCTTAAACCCTGGGTAAATCCAATGCCCAATTGCTCACCAGCATTTATTCCAAACGCCTGATGAACCAAGGCACTAATGAATTAATGCACTTATGCATTGAGTGCAGTGCTGTCCTGAGCGAGTCTGAGTAGGTATTTTCTTTGTGTTTCTGCAGGTTTCTTTCTGAACCCTGGAACACCCATGGTTCCTTGAAGCCCCACTTCCATAAAACACCATTTGCAAATAATTCAGTGTCACTGCGAAAACGTGCTTCAAGGGGTTGCTGAGTCCAGGCAGATCAGCCCTGGATCTGCCCCGCATTAGCCCCAAACCCAACAGTTTGGCCCATTTTCCATCTTTTTCCTGCAACAGCTTCCAGGACAAACTGCTACCAGGCAGGAGAACTCCTGCCCAGGCTGGCATGAGCAGGGGACACTCACTGAAACCTCTCTGCTCCACAAACTCAAGGCAGAGGCAGAACTGCCACAGTGATTGACATTTCTGTGGTGCATGGTCGAACTGCAAGTTCTTCTTTTTTTCTTTTTTAATTCCGGAGGTACTTTTTGCCAATATCTATTTCTAGGTCTAATTCATTACAAACCCCACCCTGTGCCATTGAGGGTGTCAGCCATTTTTGCATTTAATTGCCTATTTCAATCATTAGTGTGTGCCCATGTTCTTATGGAGGCTGTTAAAAGGTAAACTCTTAAATTTCCCAGGCTCTCGTAATAACACAGAAAACACCGTTTTTCACACTGGCTAGACTGGTGCCACAATTACACATTGACTGGCTTGGCTCTAACATTATATCCCTTCCTGGTATTTGAAATATTCAGTTAAAAAAAATGTAAATAAATAAAAAATCTAGTCCCACCAGGAAACAGAGAGAAAGTCCCAGAGCCCTCTGGGACTCCTTACAAAGAACTCCCTTAAAATCCTTCCACAAAAAAAAAAAAAAAAAAAAAAAAAGAAAGAAAGAAAATAAAGGAATCTCAGCTAATAATACTTTTCCACATAAATAATGTCGATTATAACTGGTCTTTGGAGAAGCCTGAGCATAACAGAAGTCTCTTTGTAAGGCTGAGCACGGATTACATGCTGCTGAGCCCTTTCATGTTGATAGCTTTGCAAACTACAACATCTCAAGCACACTTAAAATTAATAAGCCAGGCTGCCTCCTCCTGGGCTTCACTGTCCCAGATGTGTCTTGAGATGGATGTAACCCTGGCAAATGTCATGTACAAGGACCGTGGGCCTTTCCCAGTGCCATTTCCAGGCTGCCTGGGCTCAGGTCCCTGCTGATGTTCGCCTCTGCCCTCGTACAATAATAAAGGGATTAACAGCATGTCTACCTGCAATGGCAGGAGACAGGATTTGGTGACCCCTGAGGTTGCCCCTGATCCTGTTCCTTAATGAAGCCGTGAGATAAGCCCTAATGCATACATACCTTTGGGAGAGGAGATTGCTATTGGAGCCTCTTGCGAGGGCTTTAATCCCAGAGGTGACTCTGCCAGGGCTGTGAGCAGCCCAGACAGAAAAGATCCCCCTTCCAAAAAATTCACTACGCCCCTGTCCTCCCTCCCCTCTATATCACATGTGCAAGAATAACCTGGAGTTTTTCCAGTTATTTTTCAATGGGAAGATATGGATGCAAGGTGGCACCTTAGCCCTGGTGGGAGCTGCAGCTGGGAGCGAAGCTGGCCTGTGCAAACCTTTGCTGTTGCACCATCCAAGCTCATCACCCAATTTTTGAGGGGCTGGGCACTCCACAGTCTCTTGTGTGAGGTAAACAGAGCCAGATTACTTTAGGAGGTCTGCACCTGGATCCTCTGCTAACAGGAGCTGCTTTCCTGGTCTTTAAACCTACGATGCTCAGCTTTAGGAACCACTTTGAGAGAGATCTTGGTCCTCTTGGCTGACTCTACAACAAGGTGGGCAAAGAGCGTGCCTCTTTTAAACACATAAAAAATTCCAAGAAAACCAAGTTTCCTATCATAAATGGGTAGCAGAATATCTAAATCAGAAGCTGGGGGCTGAAAGGCACCCGAGGGCCCAGGCTTGAGAGTTTGGCTTGCAGCTGCATTTGGAAGGGGAAAAAACGAAAATTCTCATGTCCTTTCTTAGCAAGAAATCTTTGGCAGAAATCATCAAAGTTTCCAGGCAGAGGCAGATCAGACACTTAGATGTGTGTTGAATTGATAGGTTATTGCTGTGAAGAAACTCCAAACCTAAATGCTGAAAATAGCCCCCTTCTAAATGCGAGCACGAACCTTGAAATTAAGCACAATATTGCCTTGCTGCCACAAAAGAGCTCTATTTTCTGACAGCCAACATCCCAAATTAAACAGCTTCCACGTGTGTCAATAAAAGGCATTGGCTTCATTATTTGCAGTCCCCCAGTGATAATTTCTAGCCCCCTTTAGTAAATGTCATTACAGCTCCAGACAGACATCTGCACCATGGGCAAATTGACTGATAAATGCTCCTTGCTGGAAAAACAATTCGGGAGGGATGGGAGGTTCCTCATGCTGTGGGCAGCTTTGTGAGGGCAGGAAGTGCAGGCAGCCTCTCCCAGGGCTGCATCCTCTGTGCCAGTGGGGAGAGGCCATCGGGTGTGCACAGGGAGCTGGGTGGAACTGAGCTGGAACCTGCTGCAAAGGCACCAGGAGGGAGAGGATCTGGGCTTTTCTGTCCCAGTTCTCCTCCTGCTCACTCTGAGTTTTCTACCACTCTTCTCCAAGTGGTTTTCAGGTCTTTTCCTCACTGTCTGCAGCTTGCTTAGCGCTAGACATAACTCGTCCTTTTCTGTTCCTCACCGAAGTGAAGGTTATCAGCAGATAACTGGGAACTGTGGGTTATTTGTTACCAGCATGATACAGCTGCGAGCACACCTGGGGCATGCTCTGTTTCTCTTGAGGAAACCAACAGTCCCACCTACAGCTTGTGGCTCTTCTGGTGGGTCCCCGGACAGGACCTGCAGCTCTGGTGAACACCAGAAACAAGACCCAGACTGTGCACAGAGGGACATGCTGGATTCACCCATCTCAGAAATGACATGTCCCTTTTTCCTGCCTATGCTCTGGCTCATGACTTAATTCTTACACAGCATTGTGCAGTATCTCCTGAATAAAAGCTGCTGAACAGGACAGAAAGAGCTTATAATTTTGGTCCAGGACAGCTGGCAAGTCTTTCACCTTATATTAAAAACTCATATTGTGTTTAGCAAACCCTCACTTGGGCCTCCTTTCTCTTGAAACTATCCCACGCTCAGTTAATCTACCTGAACAGTGAGCAAGAAAGACAACTTAGTTCGTTCCCCAAATGAAAAATCTTGATTAAAAAACCCTACTTGCCAAGTTGACTGGAGTTGCTAATTGATCAGCAGAGCCACTGTTAGCCCAGGTACTTGGCAGTGGCAGCAGACCATTCCTGACTTGTGATGTCGCTGCCACATGGGAAAAGACACTAGGAAAGGAGCGGGGCTGACTCTGTCCCCACTCTCTGCACTGGCCCAGGACTGATTCCAAATTCCACTTGCATAACTAACAGCTAAAGCAGGCCCAACATTTTCTGTAGCAAAACTGTCTTTGTGTTGAAAAATTACCCGCTAAACTCTGCTTTCCAGTAAATGCCAGACTGCTTTTCGCTCACCCCACTGCTACAGGTTTTCTTAGTTTATTATTTATGTCTCCTCTCACAATTTCCCACCTGCACCATCTCTATCAATGTGCATGAAATAAATATCAATAGCAGCTGGCCAAACAGCACAGCAGCAGCTCTGGCATTAGATCCCAGCCAGGAACCAGTGGATCATCCTGCTGAGAAAACAGGATCATTTTGTACGTGCATGGTGGTTAATTCCTCTGCAGACCATGACATTCTGGGGAGTTGATGCATGGGAAGTGGGAGCAATTGATCTTTAGGGATGTGGGGAGCTGGTCACACACCTGGGAGACTGCAAGGAGCATCATATCTCACTGGTCCTCACTGTCCCTTATCCCTGATGAACCTCTGGTTCATCCCTTCCCAGCAGAGACCTGTTTTTCCAAACTGCCATCTACAGGGATTTCTACATGCAAAATACAGGTCTCTCACTGTCCCCCTTGTAAGTTCTTCCTCAGCTCTACCGCTTTGATTTAGCCTGTGTTGGATCCTATGGATCAGTCAGTCCCCCATGGCATGGGGAGGCTGGCTCTTGAGGGTGCATGGCTGAGCCTGCATGAAATTCCAGTTCAACTTTGCGGAAGTATTTATGCCCTCACATGGTTCAAAAAAACTGTATATCCCACCTGGAATGAGTGACCCTAAGTCTTTGAAAGCAATGGCAATTGGAGGTGTATGTCTTGCAAAGAGTGAGAAAGAGCAGAGCATAAATTTGGCCACTATTCCTAGCAGAGAAACTGGAGAAGGTATTTGGTACTACTGGTGTCCCCAGTGCAGTATCCAACTCAGTCAGCAACATCCTGTTGCAATAGGACAAGGGGTAATGGTTTTAAGCTAAGAGAGGGTCATTTTAGATTAAAGAAGAAGGTTTTTTTACTATGAGGATGGTGAGGCACAAGCTGGCCAGGGAAGCTGTGGGTATGGATTCCTGGAAGTATTCAAGGCCAGGTTGGAAGAGGCTCTGAACAACCTGCTTTAGTGGAAGGGGGGATGGGATCCAGATGGTCTTTTAGATCCCTTCCAGCCCAAAATGTCATAGGATTCAATGATCAGTCCCAAGAGACCCCAAATGACTCAGGAGCCACAGTCAGTGCCAAGCAGGAGGATACATTAATCACATTAATCACAGCAAAACACAAATGAGGCCTACACCACAGCAGGGTCTCTTTTAAGCTACACTTTTCCCTTTCCCACCAGTTTCATCTCTCTGTGTGCTGTTTTGCCTCGTTCCCTGTGGCACCAGCCTTACTTTCACCAGGAACAAACACAGCCCAGGTCAGGCAGAAAGCAGCTTGCTGAAACCTGGCACCTCCTGTATCAGTGGCATTTATTGCTAAGCACCTCAGGTTGCTTGGGGAACACCGTGGAAGTAATGTGACTTCTGATGGCTGCCAGGTTTTCCCCATGTTCTCACCTTGAGAGCTCAGCCCCAGGAGATGGCAGCTCACTCTGTTTGGGTGCAAATGGACTGGAGGGCACCAAACCTGGGCAGGCACCAGTGAAAGAGACACAGAGGTGGAAGGAGGGGGAGTGTAAGTGACTGGAAGTGCCCCATCCCCACCTGCATTGCTGCCCACAAGCCTTTACACCAGCCCAGAGGCACCTGGAGCTCCCTGGGACAATGCACAGGCCCTGCCACAAGCCTGCCATGGAGAAATGAAGGGCAAAATAGAAAATGGAAAGAACAGGAGACCTGAAATTGAACAAAATCATGCCAGGATCCAAGTCATTCCTCTATAACAGAAGGGATTATTAATATTCAAAGTAGCCCATGGCTCCTAAACTGCGTCCTTCCCTCTGAAGGATGTTGCACATGCACTGTGTTAATGATTTGAATTGATGATCTTAGAAGTCTTTTTCAGCCTTAATGATTCTGTGTACCCTGCCTCCTGTGTACAGAGTTCTTTACACATCTCACTCTGAGTTTTAGGGCTGGAAAGAAGTGGGGCAGCTTCAGGATTCTCTGCCAGGTCCTACCTCCAGGCCAGGAACCAAAGCGGCAGGTGTTGGGCCCAGGAGTGTTCCTGTGCAAATTCAAGAGCTCTGCAAACAAAGGGAAAAGCTTCCCTCATTACCAAAGAGAAGCACTGGGATACAGCTGGGCCCAAGGAAGAGAGACACCTGATGCTGAAGGCACATCCTTCCCCTAGCAGGGATTTAGAGCACTGGTAAGAGGTATACCAGACCTTATCCTCCTTCTCCTCACACTTACTGGCAGTGGAACACAGGAGAGCCTGGACAAAACCTCAAATGCAAACAGGATGTATTTGCCTGAAAACCATTCACCAGGGTGTGAAGGCAATGGCTTCACAGGCTGTATTCCTGCTGGGGTAGAACTTCCCCAGGAGGAGGAAAAGAAACTGACGCCTCTGAAGAGGATGAGGGAAGTATCCAGAAAGAACTATGCATGAGGTTTTCGGGAGATACATCCATCTGTGGGGGATTTCACCCCCATGTGCTCCTGGTGCTGAAGAGGGGGTGCACAGGACCCCTGGGATGACTGTAAAAGCAGCATCCCCTCTCTGCCTCTAACTCAGACCTAATCTAGCAACAGCAGGATCCAGATTTTATAACTTATAAGGTATAAGAAGACCCAAAAGAATTTTTTAAAATAGTGTAAAAAGCCTCATGTCTTATAAGGCAAATGGATAGTACAGTTGGGATCTGTTTCTCATTTTTTTTTGTACAACACACTCTTGCACTTTGCTGTTCCAACCTTTAAAATAAACCTGTGCTATATCTGCAAGAATATCTCTGCAATCACAAGAGAGAGAAGAAAGGGGATTCTTAAAACAAAAATTCACAACTTCCACAGAAATCACACCTTCCTAAACACCAGAGCTTGGTGTGAGAGGCAGTTCTGCTGCTTGCAGGAGCAGAGATGGAAGTGGAAAATGCTGAAAACACGGTGTGGCTTCTGCTGTGCCATCTCCCAAAGAAAAGCACAGCCCAAGACCGGCTGCACTCAGAGCTGCCAGGCCAGAAAAGCTCAGGAATTACCCCAGGGCTTTTTAGGAGCCCTGTAAGTCCCTGCTGAGGTTTTTCCTTAGAGGGAAAAGCCATCCTTTCCAGTGGCAGCACCTGACTGAAGCCTTGGTGTTCCCAAGCTCCCCAAATCACACATCTGAAGAAGGGTTCCTGCCTCCTCAGCAGTCCCCAGCAGCAAATTAAACCAACCTGGGCACCATCTCTTGCCCCTGTCCCTGGGAGGATGGGCCAGAGCTCTACAACTCCCTGAAAGGAGGTGGTAGCCAGGTGGGGGTCGGTCTCTTCTCCCGGGTAACAGGGGACAGGACAAGAGGAAAGAGTTTCAAGTTGTGTTGAGGGAGGTTTAGATTGAATATTGGGAAAAATTTCTTAATGGAAATGGTGATCAGACATTGAAAGAGGTAACTCAGGAAAGTGGTGGAATCACCATCCCTGGAGGTGCTTAAAAGACCTGTAGATGTGGTATCTGGGGACATGGTTTAGTGGTGGACCTGGCAGAGTGGGGTTAATGGTTGGACTCTAAGATTTCAAAGTTCTTTTCCTACCTCGATGATACTATAATTCCATGAAATGTGAAAAAGGAGCTTTGGCTTCAGGGCCAACAGGACCAGGGTTTCATCTCTCCAAGGACATAATTCTGTTTAACTTCTGAACTCTGAGCTGAAGCAGCCCCAGCAGAGATTTGTGGCCTGTGCTGGGTTGGGGGGAGGTTTGTGTGCAGACTCCAGCAAGTCTGCAGAACAACTCTTTGGAAAAACAGCCCATTACAAGCAGGTACTTTGTCTCAAACTTCCAGTTTGCTGTGCTCTATGGCTTCCTCACTGCCTCAAGGCCAGGAGTTTTGACATCTTTGCCCAGCAGAAACCCCGTGTTTTAGCAAGCTGGAGGAAGCATCCTTCTTTTTCTCCCTTTTATCCTACAAATGGAGACTCTGCAAGCCAGTGGGAGCAGCTACCAGCACTGCTGGCACTCTTGGTCTGTCTCCATCCTGTGGCAATATTTCTGACTGGTGTACCCAGTGGACACCCAAAATATGGGTCCAAGCATGGGCTGTCAGTCCTGGCTGGAGCTGAACATTACCTCAGTCATTAAGTTGCTTATAGAAACACAGAAAAAACCCACTTGAAGACTAGGAATCCTCAAGAATCTTCTTCTTCAGGAGCTCAGTCTGCTCCTGGAATTATGTCAAGCTACCCACAGCAAGTGGAGAGGAGACTGCAGCACCCCCTTAACCCAGGGGTGTGTTTATATGAATGTTTCCTTGTCGCTCTGCCCACCAGTTGGCTCTTGAGGGTTTTGTAAAAATGACTTAAGCTGAAAAGAAACATTTCCTCAACAGCTTTAACCTTTTCCATGCCAGCTGCCCTGAGCACAAACAACAGCCTGCATCCAGCAGGAGAAGGTGAAGGAGGTGTTAAACCAGCATGCCATGGGCACTAGTGCTGTCAATAAGCTCTCAGCCCTAGTGATGATGAGAGGCATACACTGAGGACAAAATCTGTCTTGTTAGGACAAATTTGTCAAGCCTTGAGGTGGGGATTTACTGTGTGGGTTGTACAAGCTGGAATGAAGCTTGAAACAGCTTTCCCTGATGTCTTTGGTTTTTCTGGCTTCAGCCCCAGTTCCTGAGCTCCCAGTCTGTTTCCAGCTCCTCCAGACCTGGGGTAAGGTATAGAGGGGAAGTTCTTACTCCACTACATCACCCCAAATGTTTATGCCTGGAGCAAACTCAAGAGCACCTCCCTGACTCTCAAGCAGTGGAAGCCAATGTCAAAAGCAGGTCATGTTCAGCCGTGGATCAGAAGAGCCCTGGGAAGGCAGCAGGGTGGACCACAGTTAGGTGGGGACACAGCAGGGACCATGCACAGCTGGTAAAAAAAATCATAAATCAGGAAAAAAAATATTAATCACGCATGAATGCAGACTCTGCTGCCAATAATTCCCACTGCTGGCTCAATTACCACTGCTCTTCTTGCAGCTGCACACATGCAGTCATTACTGAGCATTTTGGCTAAACTTATTTTGTCTTCTTTTAATGTCTGCCAGCTGAATCAAAGGTCTCCATGCAAGTAGTGTGCACCATGACACAATCCATGACACTTTCCTGGGGAGCTCTGAATCCCATAAAGCAATAAATTGATTACAGCATGGAAAACACACAAAATCCTCATCTTTCCTCTCTGGAAAAGAGACACGAGTGTGGTCCTCATGAAAAGCTACATCTCATCCTTTCAGAAGAAAAGCACCACCCTTGAGCAGGAATAAACTGAGTTATTGCTAATGTGATGAACTGAGGTCATAAATAAAAGCTGTCTTCCCTCTAGGATAATTTTCTGGCAGTGGTCTCTGAGCACACACCTTGCTCCCACTTTCCTGATGTGAGATGTGCCGTGCACGAGGCCACAGGATTGCATGGCTCTAATCCCACACATCAGCTACAGCATGTCAGGGGGAAGGCAAGGAAGGAGGGCACAACGAGGGGTTATTTTATGCCCCCAAAGTCCAAATGTGGAAGGTCGTAGCACAACACAGCCACAGCCATCAAAACACAGATCAGCCTGACTCAGGAGGAGATGAGCATGGAAGAATCTAATCTCAGGGAAGCAGTTACTGATATTTCTCCATCTTCCAGCCCCTTTCAGCACAAGGTTTTCCCAAGACAGATGTGGCTTCTGTGCATGTCTCTTGCATGAACTTCTTTAGTGTTTGCTGGAGCCCTCCTAAATTTTTTAACACCCGTGTCCACAGCTGATCAAGACACTGTGGTTGTCCCACCAGCACCAGCCTTACATGGTAAGGTGCACCTCCTTTTGTGTGTGCTGAGTTTCTACTCACTTTCTCCTGGTCTTTCTGGTGGAAAAAAAAGGATGAAAATGCAGTTCCAGCCCTTTCTGACAGTGCCAATATATTTTCAACACTTAAGGGGCAGCCTGCATGGCACACACAGCACTCATGAGGTTTATGATCCAAGCTCTTCCTTTTTCCAGTAAGTTTTCCAAAGTAGGTGTCTCAAGATGCCCATCTAACAAAGCTAGAAGACATAATTGTCCTGACACTGATAAACACATTTGTAACCCTAATCCTAATTGCTCTGTGACCTCTGTGATATTTATGTCATGGGAAGGCTTGCTGGTTTAGAGTTCCCTTGGGTAAAACCATGCCAAACTTCTGGTGAATTACTGTCAGCTCATGTTAAGGTTTTCCCAAAGGAACTTGTCCATTGCCAGCAATAAATCTCAAATAATGGAAGAATTCAGTCAAAGTCTTGGTGTATCTACCCCTGAGAAACCATTTCAAACAGAAACCTCCAGAGGTGCCCAGGCAGGTTTGACACAAACCTTGGCCTTGACAGTCAAATTTCAGGAATAGCTGGTGACTGGCTAGAGGACATGAGGTTTTAGACACATGAAATGCCTCCAGGATGCAAATCATTAAACCCAGAGAAAAATGAGTCCCTGCAGAGAACTGCAGCACTCACTGCATGAGGAGTGACCCTCCATCACTTTTTCCTCACAAGCTGGCGAGAGCAGCAGGACACCCCAGAAGTGAGACTCTGACCTCACATGTGCTTGGCTCTGTAATGCTGTATCTGCAGAAAACAAGGAGTGATGAAGGAAAAAGTCAGTTCAGGAAGCTTTGTATACACATCAGGAATCATATAAAAATAATTAGCTGGTTTTTTGTTTTTTTTTTTTTTCCCAAGAGTTAGCTGCTGGAAACTGCAAGAGCATGCCAGAGAAATGTCTGGCATGGAAGTGTTCCAGGCCAGGTTGGATGGGGCTTGGAGCAACCTGATCTAGTGGAAGTTGTCCCTGCCCAGGGTAGGAGGGTTGGAAAGAGATGGTCCTGAAAATCCCTTCCAAACCAAAGCATTCCATGATTCTGTGATCCTATGAAAGTCTGTCTTTGTAATTCGGACCTGGTCCTAACTAGAAGTTTGAGGCTCTCTAAGTGGTTGCAGGGTGCACTGTTCTCATGTTGCCATCACAAATCCTGCTGAGCAGAATTACCTTTATTCCCAGAGAGGAATGCACTCTTGGTCTATTCTTTTCTGACAAAATTCAGCCATAGGAGCAAGGTGTTCTCGGAACCTTGACTGTGAAAGTGTTCTGGAAAGTGAGCTAACTAGGGGAACAAAGGATGACCCTACAAAAGCACTGAGATTTAAATATTACAGGATGATTACACAACCCTATAAGCTCCTAGTGAATAAATGTGTTACTTCTTAGGAGAGATCTGAGCCCACAGTTTTACACTTGAATTGTCCCAGACACAGCAGCAAAGATTTGAAATGTAAATTAATGCATCTATCAAGCTTATCCAGCATTATCCTGATTAATGATAAGCATGTTCAAGAAGGCTTTTGCACCTAAAAGTTTTAACCAACTCTTGTAAGAGAGCAGGAGGGAATCAAACATCTGCAGGTGGACACTGAGATTGGTCCTGCAAGGATGTCCAAGCTAAGGGTTCACAGGTGTGATTCTCTTTGGTGTCTCTGTTGCATTCATTTTGTCTTGCATTCATTTTGTCTTGCATTGGTTTGTTGGGAGGGAATTTGTTTCTTCTTAGCTTTTTACCTCCTTCTGAAATGGCACATTTTGTCTCTGTGTCTCTCTTAGGAAATACCATGCTGCTCACAGGGACTCTCATTGGCCACTATCCAGGTTACCTGGTGTCCTCCCTTCCTCCCCTGCCTTCTCCTCTGTTTCCCAAGACTACAGACAGCCTGTTGCAAGGAAATCCTATTCTTCCTGATTGCTTGGAGAGCAGCTAGTCTCAAGGTCACTTTTGTATATAAATTGCAGATATCATATTAGCACCACTATTCAGGCATTCAGAACCAGGTCTAAACAGGAGAGCTCATCAATTCAGCTGTCTCAGGGCTAGACCTTCACCATTATGCATGGTTTCCTTTCCTTACTGATTACAGTACAGCAGATTCATTATTATTATTTTTAATTCGGTTATATACAACTGCATGGTGTCTTTTAATTGCCTTTTCTTTTTCCAGTTGAGCCGCTAAGGGATGTAAGCAAATTATATGGCTTAACAATTCTGCCTGCTGCAGACAGACTTGTGTGGCCAACACACCAAAGACACAGTGAAAACATTACCTTTTACTGGAAGTGTAAACTCAATAAACCCCCAGGAGAGCAATAAAAATGCAGTAGCCAGCAGATTTAACAAGGACATGCTCAGTGCACAGTGTAATCTTATTATGTGCTTAATGCCCAGTGGAATTACAGGAATTTGATTTAGCAACATCAGATTTCAGTTTCTCAAATTATACTGACTGCTTATAAATTAAGACTGCGATTTGGAATAATTGCTTTTCATTTGCATTGGCAAAGCCCATATATTATATTTATTCTCACTACACTGTTTATGTGTTTGAAGTGTCACAGAGTATTGCATTTGGGACTTAAACTGGGGTGATGGAGAGCTTTCCTTTGCATCAACGACACTCATGTTACTTCCCCATTAAATCCGGGTAAATGTTCTACCCTGGTGATCTTTATATGCTTGAAAGGTCTATTTTATGGTTTCCCAAACCTGACTGAGCAGAGTGAAAGATGAGTGAGTTCTGATGAAGGACTCTGTCTTCCTCTCCATCAATCTGAGCTGTGACATATTCATTGGAAAGCCACTGACCTGCAGATGTGCAGTGAAGGAATAAGCACAACAGTGTCCTCCCAACCGTACCAGCATCATGCTCAGCAGTGTTTTCTCTTCACATGACCATTTTTTGGGCTCTGCCACTGCAGGGTGTGAATGAAGTGGGGAGAATGAGGCAGTGAGCAATTAATTACCTCTGAGGAGGGAGTGGTGATGTCAGCAGGGCCACCAGTGGACTGGCAGGTAATGCTTGCAGGGTCATGAAATGTTATCAGTGAATGGCTATTGAACTGCGTGAGCACATTATGAGCACTTGAACTCTGGGATAAATCATTTCATCTCAAGAGAAATTAATGAAATAATTATATATAATGGAATGAGCAAAGGGCACAGGAACAACTCTAGAAGAATACAGGAAATACCTTTGC
Organism: Monarcha castaneiventris obscurior; assembly: GCA_026261815.1. NCBI lineage: Eukaryota > Metazoa > Chordata > Aves > Passeriformes > Monarchidae > Monarcha > Monarcha castaneiventris. The sequence goes on along the minus strand of JAMPIT010000894.1, from coordinate 4,879,837 downwards.
TGCTGATTTTGGCTTCCATGTCTAAGACATCTGTAAAATCTTAAACAACCATCTCTGTGCAAACTACAGTGTACAGTAGAATGACTTGATTTACTGAAGATCGTTCAAACCAGCTCCCAAAGCCCCTGGTTATCGGCATATCCTAGTCTGGAAAACCTCTACTGCTCCAAAGTCATTAAAAGATTATAATGAGTTGATTAAAAAATTAACAAGGCAACAATTCAATTAAGCCTTGTACCACTGGGCGACAAATGTAGCTGCAATTGGTAAACACATCAACAAATTGCTGAGCACAATGCACATCTCTTTGCTGCCTGCACAGCACGTGAATCCAATGGCTCTCACCCAAGAATGGGGGGAATAAAGTGTCATTTGAGCATTTTGGGATGCCCATGGATATTTGGTGTGAAACACAAGTACCATCCTTTTTTTGACGAAGTAGAACTGATGCATCAAGCCCTTTAGCCTGAGATTAGGTTTAGGGGGCAGATCAGCTGTAGATAACTCAGAGACAGCTACAGAATTTTCCTGATTCCAGACTTATTTGCAAATTTTACTTATTCCTTAATAACACTGTGTAAAATTACAACGAAGTCCTCTAGCATTTTCCTAGGCTTCAACTCATATTTGCTAAAGGAACAAAAAAATTTGAACACTAACACTACTGGTGCAAGGCTGCAGCCCAGGGCTTTCCTGCATTTTAGGGAGCCTTTTTCCCAGGGTGAATAAGATACTAGAACACCATTTCTGTGGCTCTGAGATCCCCCATGGGCACTGCAGCATACCTGTGCTGGTGGTTAGCACTGGCCCAGTGCCATGACACGGCCCATGCTGGGATCAGCCCATGCCACCTCTCCACCTCAGAGGCTCCACAGAGGAAATTTCTCCATCTGCACGGTCACCAAAAGGGTTCCCCATGGCAGAGCAGAGCCCCTAAAGTCCGGGAGAACCTAACCAGGCATGTTCAGAGAAATACTGCACTGGAGCTGGTCTTTAAAAGCTCGGAAGGATTCTGCCAAGATGAACAAGAGAGAGAGAAAGCCAAAATGTCACATTTACCTCTCAGCGCTCCTGGCAGCTGAGAGCAGGGAGACCCATTAGAGCTCTTTTTTTCATTTCTCCAGCTCTGGTTCCCAGAAGGATTGTGTTCAGAGCTGTTTCTGGCCGTGTTTTGCATGCACTTTTAATCTGCCCCATCTGCACTTGGGGAGATGCCGTTCAGCCGCCTTTTCCAACATCGCGCCTGGCAGATTTATGCGTGTCAGCTCTGCACTGCCATGCTGCACTGTGCTGTTAACCTTCATTAAGATGTTTTAATAATTGAATAAACGATGTGCCAGACATGCAGTTTAACCTCAGAGTGTAACGAAACAGAGGACACGATATTAACTGCAGCCCTGGAACAAATATCACCATAAATACCACTAAGTAGGTATCACAGAAAAACACCTGCCCTTGACATTAAAAAACATGCTCAGCCACACTGAGAGGGGAATACAATACATGATACATTACATCTTATCTGCATCTCAATGCCATTAAACGAGCATGGTTAATGCTTTAATAATCTGCCAGGGAGCACTGTGGGCTCTACATCTGAGCTAACCCATGAAAGAGGAAACTCTCTCATCTGTTGCCTCGAGCAAGATGAAATACCATGGGCCTCCCTTGGCAAAGAGGGGGCTTTTTTGTGCAGTGACATAGAGAGGGTTCAGGAGGAGTTCTGTCACTGGCGATACTTCAAAGAGTGACATCGAATTAGGGCAGGAGGACAAACTCACAGAGATGCTTATTTGTCCCCGTGGAGGGAGGATAAGGGATCCCATGGGAAGTGAGAATGTGTTGGGGAAGCGTGTAAAAAATGAGGGACGGAGAAAGGGCCTTTCCCAGGGTCTAGCACTGTAGATCTGTCTGCTGCTGAGCAGGTGGCCATCTCACCAATCTCTGTTTGTACCTGATGGCCATCTCCCAAATCCCTGTTTGTATTTAATGACCACAGGTGGTTCTGTCACCCACAAACGTGTCTATCTACTTCCCATAAATGTGTCTATCTACTTTAAACCCTTTAAAAATCTTTGGCCTCTACAGTTACAGGATGTAGCATGATTCCTTTTTGATCCACCCTGTAAAAAAACACTTCCTTGAGGTTTTGCATCCTCCTGACATTCCCCCTGGACACGGATGGGCTTTAAGGAGGTTGTTGCATAGCTGTACTCCACACCCTGCATGACTTCACAGATCTCCATCACACCCCATTCCCAAGATTTCCCTGTTTCAGTGACGGTTTCTGACAGATCAGTGAGACTGGATCCACCAAAAGCATTCAGAGCCTCCTTGCTTGCCCAGCTCCAAAACTAGGGAAGTTTGGGTAAAAAAGACGTTTTGGGACAGGGTGGGTTTGCCTGGATGCACACAGTGACCAGCAGGACGAGGACATTCAGCTTGCCAGAAATCACAGGCCAGGTTGGAGATTAATTTTCCAGCTTTTAATTTATCTGTCTCACTCAGGAGTTCACTGTTTTCCTGTCTTTAAATAAATATTTTTTTCTTGTGCTTTTAATTTTTTGGGTAGTAATAAAACAGTTTCAAAGATCAAAAGCTCTTGGGGGGTCTTTTGGCACCTTCAAGGAATTAAAAAAATGAGCTGGGTTAGAGGGGGCAGCCCTGCTTCCAAGCAGACTTGCAGGCACACAAGTTTGCAAGTGATGCTTTCATTTTGAAAGGAAGCAAGAAAACCAGCTTGAAAGTCAGTAATTTTCTAATTTTCTTCTATGGGATAAAAAACTGTAATGAAGAATTTTTGTTGAAAGATTTGGGAAGGCAAAATCCAGAGCCAAAGTGCAGGTGTGATTCTTTCCTCGTTTGCATTTGCACCTGCCAGCAATCAAACTGGAATTTGCTGGGATCTAACATTTCCTGATCCCAGCCATTTTACTGCAAAAGGAATTCCAGGTGTGGGAATTTCTAAGTAAATTTTTAACTAAATTTCTAATTTCGAAGTGAAATGACCCTTTATCTGGGTCCATTTCTGGGAACCACTTCTGTTTATTTGCCCATTGCTGGGGCTACTGGTCCTGTGAAGGAAAACAGCAAAACCCAGTGGAAACCAGTTGCAGGACTGAGTTGTAGAGGGGAAAAAAAAAAAAGAAATTAAAAAAGTCTGTGTCCCCTTGGGAGAAAGTGCTGGTGCCATTGAAATCCACATCAAAACTTCCAGTGAGTTTAATAAGGGCATGATTAGGCCCCATGCCTAGTTCTGCTGGCAAAGGAGAATTATCAGTAAAATGCTAAGGAGCCTCAATGGAGACTGATTTCAGCAAGAAATGAATATGCAAGGCTCCCCATTCCAGCTCTAATTTTGGATACTGCAACATGTGATCCCAATCCAAACTGGGAAGGAGAAATCTACAAGTACAAAAGCCGTTACACTCCATGTTTAGTGAGTAGCTGGCATGTCTGAAGCAGAGATTTCAATCAAGCTGTGCTTACCCAAAGGAGTGCTACAAGCCCCAGCAGATTTTCTGCTGGGACAGAACCACTTTCTGCATAGTTTTTGGGCTACGTGGAAAGTCACACCCCACACTGGTTTTTCTGTCACCAGCACACAGAACAGCCAGTCCCAGTTCAGCTTTGCCTCCTACAGCATTCATTTTACTGATTGCTTAGGCTGTATTTTATGCCCTCCCATATCATCCCTTGACCTTTTTATTTATCATTTTGGAGCCTGGCCCCACACCTTCTAGGCTTTCCTCTGTGTTCAGGGAAGGGACAGCAAGCTGGGCACAGGTGGCATCCCTGGTGGCCCCTAAGGGATGCTGCAGGAGGTGAGAAATGCACTGCAGGTTGTTAGAAGGTGGAAGAGAGCTGCTGTTCCCAGCCACATCTCCTGGGCCCTGGAAAGAGTCACTCAGGCAGGAAAGAAGCGCCTGTTATCTCTGAGAGGCTCTCCAGCACTATGGTGGGGTGAAATAGGGAAAACAAACTTCTCCTTCAACCTGTCTCCAGGGGGGTTGAATGTGAAATTTAGATTAAACAAACCATGTAATGAAACATCCTAGATTCCCATTAACGGAAATCATAGCTGCAATCAGGAAGGATGAAGCTCAGGGTCATGTTTCCCCTTCTGGCACTGTCCCTCTCTCACACCCACCCTCGTACACCACACACACTCTCATATCCACAAACACACAATCTTTCTCCTCCTGCCACGCTCCCCTGTGCATTTATAGGGAGGATGTGTTTTCCAAATGGTGACCCACCACACCACAGCAGTGCCAGGGCCAATGGCACATGACAATCCACGTGCCTTGGGATTTTCAGGGCTTTTAAAAATGATTCAGGAATGAGCATTTTATAATAGATTTAAAAGTTAAAATCCAGGTGAGAGCACATCCTTCACGTTGGCAGTCATTTCTGCAAGCCACTGACCCCCCTGAGCATCCCCACTGCCCTGGCTGCGCCCCCTTCATCCCGTTCCTCTATTGGACCAGACGTCACCTTCCAAAAAACCTCTCCAAAAGGCTTTGCATGCCTAAGGCTAATTGTTTTATCAGAGCAAAGCCTGAATTACGCTTTTAAAGTAAAGAAGACTCAGCAGAAGAGAGGTTAAAGCATAGGGGACTGCAGACCTCCCTCCCCACCAGTGTCCCGATGGTGCCGGAAGCGTCCCATGGTGGCAGCCTTGCAGGATGTCCCAGATCCCACTGTGCCTGGCTCCACCTGGACAGCAAAGAGCCGCCCACACCATGCTGGGAACAAGCTGAATTAAACAAACACCATCTGCCACCGCTGCTGTCAACCAGAAAATGTTCACCACACTGCAAACACTGATGGAGCCGCGAAACGTCAGGAGGGTCAGCGAGATGACGCCGTGTTCATGAGCTCTAATCTTGTTACGTCTATGCCAGGTGGCTGAAAAGCTTTTATTGGGGTGGGAGACCTGCAGTTCTCCATAAATGAGTCTTTCCAGAGGGGCAGATTTTCTGTATTTTAACTTCTAGCCTGGTGGGTCTTGGCATTTCCTGGTGAAGGTCATTGGCTTTATGCCATGGTGGTTTTAGGGAGAAAATCCAAGTGAAGCTGATTTAGTCAGGTCTGTGAATGAGCTGGGGACCAAAACAGCTTATTTAGCCATGGCAAAAATTAGTAAAATTGTACACTTCCACAATGGCATGGAAAGGTTAAGATGACAACCTCATCTATCATTCCTAGCTTCCAAGCATTTGGAGAAACTGCAACCCCTGTCTTGATCAAATACAGCAGGTGCAGGACTTAGACAGATGAGGTGAGACTGCAAGAGCAGCTCAGACATCAAGTAACCACCAGCCCTTTTCTCCCCCAAGAAGGCAGGAAAGCATTCTCCAAAGGCAAAGGATTCCAGACAATTCATCAAAGAGCTGCGGCTTTTATTGATGATTGTTTATCTGGAGCCCAAATTCCCAACCAGACTCCTAAGCCAGAGTCAGATAACTTATATCTGCTGAAAAACAACAACAAAAAAAACACCTTTAAAATTTTAGAATCATTAAAGTTGGGAAAGATCAGATCATTGAATCCAAACATTAACCAACACTACCAGATTCATCACTAAACCATCACCAAACCAGCCTAAGTGCCACATCTCCAGCTTTTATGAGTACATCCAGAAACAGTGATTCCCCCACTTCCTCAGGCAGCCTGAGGAAGCCAATGCTTGGCCATCCTTCCAGTGAACAAATTTAACAATCCCAGAGAATCTCTTCATTTTACAGGACAGCAAACCCACAAAGACATATTGCCAGTGTCAAAGTGCAAACACGACTGAAATTAGAAGGAACGAGTCTGTCCTGGTCACATGGATCCATGGTAGTGGGACCTTCGTAACTGTTCCTGGAGGTGTTTCTGCTCACATTCTCCTGCATGGCCACAGGTCTCCTTGCAAGAGCTGGGTAGCACAAAATGTTCATTCCTTTCCCACTGAGGACACATGTGGGGCATCCAGTGACCAACTCTGCCCCTCTGGCTGCTGCTTCCATGGGTGTGAAGCACGTTGGGTGGAGCACTTTGTTCAGCTTTCAGCCACTTTGATAGTTCTGTTCCTGCTCACTTTAATGGATGCTTTGCCCAGATGAGATGTGGTATTTGCCCTGCCATGAATTCACCTCTGCTGGTTTGGAATCAAAGCACTTAGCAGGACTGTCCTCCAGCTAAACTGGACTCGGCAGTGAAAACACCACAAACACAAACACACACAAGTGCACAAACATCATTCCCCTGCCTGCCTCTTTCTAGGATGCCAAAGTCAAAGGGGGAGGCAAGACCTGCTGTGGAAAACAACTTTTAATCATCCAATACTGCATTTCCAGAGGTTACAGTGGTGCTGTTCCACATCAGTGACAGATCTGTTCAGCTGAGGTTACATGAAGGTGGTTGTTTTCAGGATACAAGGGCACTTCTGCTTTCCAGCCAAATAGTTGCATCTAACAAAAACATTGCTGGTAAATCATGTGTTAGCAACTTATTCCTGATATAATCCAACCAGGTTTATTGTTGGCACAATGAAGATTTTAGCAAGGCACAATATGATTTTATCAAAAGACCACACCTAATTCACTGCATGTTAAGTAGCATTCATTATTCCTTTTTCCACAGCAGAAACTAAATAAACAGGCACGCTGAGCAAGAAGAGCTGAGGATTTTTTTTCCCCTGATTGCCTTCTGTGTCCCAGAGGCTGAGTTTTGCCTTTTGTTATGAATGAGTTGACTTTTCTCAGACTGTCAACTCACAATCCTTTTTGATTTCACATCTTCCCTGAAAAGGTCCCCATGCAAATGCTCTCCACCATTTCCTCAGGGAGCTCTTCCCAATATCAATATGCAAACGCTGAGATCACAAACCCCTTATTCAAGCCACGTACTCCACTAAAGACAATACAGAAGACAAGCATCCCCTGCATCCTACATCTACGGTACCTGTCCTGCTGCATCGGGGTTAGCCCCCTGTAGGAAAGGACTGTTTTGTTAATTGACCTGCTTATAATCTGCTGAGATAATCCTTTTCTTGCTAGGGAGCTGTATCTGACCTCTCTGCAGCAAATCCTGCATTGCAGCTTGGTAGGAAAGGCCACATCTGGGTGCTTTTGTCACTTCACAAGAAGCATCCTGTTACAGAGATGATTTATTTAGTCCCAGATAACAAACAGACACCCCATTGCTAATATCTCTAACAACATGTTCACCCTCCTGTAAACTACCAAGAAAACACATGTAGATCATTGCTTCTGTATAAATCTCCTCATTTGTTAGCTCCATATAGCTTTCCCCTAAAAAGCCCCTGTGGCTCTTCAAAATGCTAATTAATCTGTAAATGGCTTTTTCTTTTTATATCAAACCACTACTTATACTTTCTTCTTATTCTCCTATAAACAGTAGAAGCTCCCAACAGGTAAATGGAAAAGTCATCCTAGGTTTGTCACCTAGCAGGCACATATGTCTCTGCCATCTCTTCTCCAGGCTGTATCTCGTACCCAGAGGCTGGACATGAGCTGGACACTGCTCCATGGCCTGGCAAGCCCCAGAAAGCTGCGGGAGCAGCCAGAGCCCTCAGGGTGCCTATTTCCATGTGGGTCAGGAGGGGTGTGAGCACAGTAATGTGACTGCTGCCACCCTGGTGCAGTGCAGATGTCTGCAACCATTGGGGATGCTGATTGCTGTGACTCAGTGCGAGGTCTTCAGCCAGCTGATAGCATCACAGCACAAAAGTAATCATTTCTCATTGCTACAAGGTACTGCAACAAAAGCGTCTCAGGGCTCCTGTTCCATTTTGGCACCTGCTCCACGCAGCATTACTCATCATCTACAGAGACCTCTTAGTCTATTAAGTGAGGAAGTGGAAGACTTAGTCTTTTCCAATCACTGTACCACGAGTGCAGCTTGAGGAATGAACACTCGGCCCAGCTCCCCTGTCCCCACCCAGCCTGTCCTCCCCTCCTCATGCTGAACACATTAACTCCGACAGAAAACATTTACCTGCATTATATTTGGTGGGAACTGGAATCCAAGCCCCTAAAAGAGAAAAAGCCAAATATACATTAAACTATAATAGAGACAACTGTGTGTTCTGCAGCTTGGAGGCATGTAGCATTCCCTCATTAAAACCTAAACATCAAATAAATTAATTGTATATGGCAACAATAGGAACTAAACCTGGTCTGTGTTTTTAAGGCATCGTAATTGAAACCAGACCTGGGTTTGCACTTCCTTTGTGGTCCAGGTGGGCACTTGTCCTATGATCATAATGAAGGTGCTACAAAGGCTTTTCCCCAGCCCTGCAGCCCCTGTTCAAGATCACAGCAGCTTGCTGGGTTTGAGAGCTTTCTTCCTCTGGTTATACAATGCGGGGAGAGGAAGCAGGGGTTGTTATTGCTGCAGCGAGCTCAGGCTTTTGATAATATTAAACTGTTTAGGTTGGACGTGAAACCTGACTTTGTTGAGAACCATATGGTGCTTAAACGATGTTGTTGCCTTGCAAGTCTGCAGGGTGGAAAACAGGGCCAGATTCCACAATATCTGCAAATTACCAAAGCTGTGAATTTAATGAAGAAAGAAGAAAGATGAAGGAAGTTCTGTCTTTGGTGGCAATGGTATAAGCAAGCACAGGAATATCCAAGTGGGGAGAAGAGGCTACTGCAGTAAATTACAGAGCATACTCAGATGTGGATTTAATTATGAGCAGAAAGAAAGAAGGATACTTCAAGGAGCTCAGAGCCCACAAGCCTTAAGCTGAGACCTCACCTCTCACAGGCTAAAGGGAACATCATCACCATACATCTTCTTTAGTAATGATAATAATCATACTTTTCAAAACTTTATTTGGTCTTGATAATGCTCAGTAGTGATCACCTGCAAGGTTTTTAAGTTTCCATTTTATTATGACACAGTATTTGCTGCATCAGACTTCAGTCCTTAATAGGTGACACTCCACCCAGTGAGTGCATTGCACCAGAGGGATCTCAGTCAGGATCTGTGGGACCAGAAGATGTTCTCTCAAATGTGCCTGCTATTTTCTGCCTCTTCAGCAGTGCTGTATGTAGGTGGTGAAGTGCCCCAGCATCCTTCAAGATGAAAAGTGTCATGTATGTGTAAAGTAATACTGTTAAATCAAGGAGGAAAATAAGCACACAGAGCCTGCAAGCATGCCACACTGGCAGGAATCACCAATCCAGACTCCCTGACAAGCAATAAGAGCCATGTGATTAGTTTTCCCCAGTGTGCCCAGATCATATATTATTTTTCTGCTACATCAAGGACTTTCATTTACAAAAGACAAAATTAAAAAACAATAAAACAACAAGCAAAAAACCACAAAGGGTTTTTTTTAAAGGCTCTTTAAAAATTCTCCTTTAATTTATTCTATTCATCTCGGGAAAGGCAGAACTACTGGAAGAAACACCTTTGATGTAAGAAAGGCTCTGTGACAGAACCAGAGCTGGCAGATGAATCCATTGCCTTCCTTGCCTGGATCATGGGAAAAGCCCTTAGGGGGCTGTTACTAGAGGACAGAGATGAATTTCTATGGCCTAAGGCTTCCAAGAGGTGCACAAAAATTGAAACTGTTCAGGTAGTGTTATTGGCATCTACATCCAACTCTGGCACTACGGCTGCTGAAGGCAATGGCTCAAACAGGACGTGCCAGTTCCTTCCAAGCCACTGCCTTCATGGCCCATTGCTGGGGCAAGTTCCATGACAAAAACCCCATGGAACAATCCCACCTAAACCCAGCCCTGGGGTTCTGTTCTGTCACCCAACAGTTTCAGTTCTGCAAAGGGGAACACCTGGCATGGTGTAAACAGGACCCAAGAAGCCCAAGGGATGGACACCCACAGCCTCCACGCTGTTCTACCACACCAGTTTGCAATCCTCATCTTAAAAAGTTATGACTAACATTTAGTCTTGCTACAGGTCAGGTTTAGTTTGTTTCCTTCCTTTTTGCAGCTACTTTTGGTACCTGAAGACCATCTGGACATCTCAGTCTTCTCTGGGCCAAAGGATCCCCCGTTGAGTTGCTGCATTGCCCCAGGTGTGATTCTCCCATCTGAACCAGCAAGAGACAAGTTACTGTGCACCTGGTGGACACTTGTCCTTTATTAACACCATCACCCTTTCTGTGCCTGGTTCTGTTTCCCACCATGGACTCAGTCTGAACTCAGCTCCCTGCCAAGCAAACCAGCTCATCTCATTGTTCTCTGCCATTATGAGCTCCAGCCACCTCTTTTTCTCACCAGACTTCCAAATATTTCAGGACTGTACTAACTGTTAATACCCATAGACATCTCTTTTCCCCCTTTTCTATCCAAACAAGGGAACTGGTCCCTCTTGGTGGGAACTCCCATGATTCTGCAGCCATGCTGTCCCATGCCAGTACCCTTCTTTCCATCTCCAAAGTTACCCACTTCTCCCCAGAAGATGCTCCAGGACTTTGTGTCAGGAAGAGCTCTTGCATTTGCAGTTGTCACAAGCTCACTGACAACAAATTAGACCTCATTTCAAGGCCAGTTCTTGAGGGACTTCCTTGGCAATTTTTTCCCACCCCCCAAAAATTCACCTTTTAGCAAAATCCACTGGTTCTTTCTTTTAGACACTTTTGTATCCCCTCACCTCCAGCTCTTGTTTTATTCTTCCCCTGTCAGCTCACCTTGTCATTTTTTACAAGGCACTATATTCACTTCATTGGATCCAGCTAGGAAATGCCATAGATCTAATCTATGTCTAGAAAAATCCATTATTTTATCAAAGATATCAGGTTTATACATCACAACCCATCTTTGCTAGACTCGGGCTGCATTCTCTCCAATTTCCTATTTAACTTCATGCTTTATTTTTCATCTATATCCATATAATTGGGGTCACAGCAATGAGCTTCAGTCTCTCCTTATGTACAGACCTGTCTTTCCTGTACCTTCAGTCATCATTTATTTCCCCAGTTTGATGTACTGAAGAGCCGCCATTGCTCCTGAATGTGCATTTTCCATGCTCTGGGCTGGAGATTTTCCGCCTTGTTTCTGTCCCCTTGCCACCAACCCGAGTGCACTCAAGTCTGAAATTGGCTCCTCTCATGAATGTGGTAATTTTGGCACCACAGCCTCATTATCACTCCCCTACCTGGTTTCCCCTTAAATATTCACTTCACTGCCTTACTCACAACTGAGGCAAGGAATTTGATTTGCTTTCAGGCCATATTTAAGGTTATCTTTAATATCAGCTTCGATCTCATTACACAGAAAACTTTTCTCCCTTCAATTTAAAATATGGCTAGTGAATAGAACCATATTTCTTTAAATTTTCTCAATAAAAATACTCTCTCACCTTGCTAGCAATGCCTGCGTATTTTTCCAGACATGAGCACATGTGGTGCTTCCCTGATGAGCCTCACCTCCAGGAAAAGGGCCAGGTAGTCTTTTTCTTGTAGACATCCAAAGGGACATCAATAGAGAATGGTTTTAATTTCCAGCTCTGTATCAAGAGCCTGAGTCAAACCACATCCACCTAGCCTTTGGGACACATTCCCTCCTTGTTGTAATCGCAGAACCACTGATTTCTATTTCCAATTTCTACTTCCAAATCAAATTTATAACAAGAAAGCCCTGAGGAGCCCCACGGTGAACAGCAGGTAATGAGTGAAAAAGACAAATATAAGAGACAAGATTCAAAATTACACTGTAGGGAAAGACCTGGGAGATCCCCCAAGCATCCAGAGGAGAGGTGGGCAGAGCCCATCTGTCTGCACCCCAGGCACCACCCTCGTAAAAGGCTGAGCTCCAAAAATACATGAGATCATTACAACCAGCAACTAAACCCTTCTGCGGTGCCTGTGCATGCTGTAAGGGGGAAAAAGTGCTTGTGCTAGCACTGGAGAGGTTTGCCAAGGAAAGAAACAACTGCTGGCAGCCTCAGCTCCTGAGCACGTCAAAGTGAGCGTTCAAGTCTTGTCAGAAAGACAAATTAGTGTCCAGATGGGCTAAATGTGGTCCATCCGAATGAAAGGAGCTGTTGCTGACGGATACCAGTTAGGAAGATGGCCCTCTGCCTAGCACTGGAGAAAGCACGGGCATTCAGTTTTTAGGAACAAAACCACTACAGGATGAATGATCTGGAAAAGTCTCCTGCGGTTTCAAAGTTGTATTTTTGTTTCTAAATGTTTGGTGAGGGCACAATTGGCACGTTCTCCCCACCTTCATTCAGGGCATGGGAGCAGCAGGTTTTGTCACACATAGAGCCAACACTTTGCTTTGGCATCTGTAATGCTGCAGGACAGCTATTTCCTCCTGGGTATTTCCACTCTGTTTTCCAGGTCCTTTTAAGTCAGATGGTCAGAGCTGTGTCTGACAGCGTATGGGGATGGAGCTAACACTCACTCCCCCTCAAAATGCCACCTCCCATGGCAGGGGGTTGGAACTAGGTCATCTTTAAGGTTCTTTCCAATTCAAACCATTCCAGAATACTATGATCCTGTGATTCTGGCTTTAGTCAACCACACTGGGAAAAAGAAAAAAAAAAAAAAGCATTCGTTTCACACCAAAACCCACAAAAGCCAAACCTCCATGCTTCATGCAGGAGAAGAACTCCCAGCAGAGCCTCCTACCCAGTTTCTTCAGACCACCTGGCTTCCCTGCCAGCTGAAACATCCCCGATATCCTTTGCAACAGCCAGGAGAGTTTTTATCGGCCTTTCCCCCTGCTTCCCCATTGTTCCTAAAGACTTGCAAATGCTACAGAAATTCCCAGCATTTCAGTCTGACCACAAACCTTCTCTCGATAGACTCACATGGTTTATTACAAATCCGTTTCATTAAACGAATGTGATGGTAGGCTACTAATTAATATCTGGCAGGAATTAAGTGAGAGCAACTTCTAATGCTGCTGCCTCCCTGACTGGTCAGTTCTTCTGTTCCTCTGTGCATCAGTCACAGAATATCCTGAGTTGGGAGGGACCCACAAGGTTCATTGAAGTCCAGTTCCTTGCCCTACATAGGAATAAATACTGACTTACAGAAACTGCAGATAGTGTTTGATCAAAAGATTCAGCAAGTCCCAACCTCGATTTGGATGGCAGGGGAAAGGCTGGTTCTCCGGGAAGTGACCTTCCAAAAATCTCTACTGAGGGTTTTACTCAGCTGAACATCTGGCAAACGTGAAACTTTTACAGGCTAATTTCACACAATACAGCTTTTAAGCCTGCAGAACAGAAAGTAGAGGGGAGTGAGAAGAATTAAATAGCAGCTATTAAAAGAAAAATAATATTGCCTTTCATACCTCTTTTCCATTTTTCCTACCTCTTTTTTTCCCTCCTCATTGCTTTGGCAGGTGTATTTGATGTGCTAAATCCATCCCTGGTGGTACTATACCAAACCAGCATTTATATGTCAGGAGAGGAACAAATTTTGGCAGTAAATAGTCCACAATGACATTGATCTGTGTTCCTTAAATGCATCAGGTGATGACCTGCTTAGAAAAGTGGACATAACCACTGAAATGAGAGAGCATAAAAAGTATTTTTGCTATGAAAAGCAGAATGACTTCTCCAAATACCACTTCTTTTATGCAGTGAAAAAGCACCTTTTGTGTCCATGATAAAGCAACATCAAAACAGTATCTCTGGGACCATTTTTAAGCAAAACACCCATTGCAGCTGGTTAGATGGGTATTCTACTGTGATTTAACCTCAGCTCAAGATTTACTGTAAGGCCCTGGCCTTTTTAGTACATTATAATATTCATATAAACATAGCTCTGCTTCTAATGGGTACCTGTGAGACTGATTTACCAAAAAAAGGAGTGTGTATTAGGACTCGGCTAAGATCAATTCATATGGAAATAGTTTACCACGTTAGAGGATTTGGCCAGGGAGTATAAACAACAGCATGTGCATGTGTAAGAAGTCAAAGCATTAGGAATAAATTACGAATGTGGCACAAGCTGCACAGTTGTAATGGCTATTCCACACCTCAGAAGATGCTCCTCACAGAACTTCCAATAATAAATGCACTTATAAAATATCTGATTGGGTTAGAGTTGGTTAAAGGAATACTGTACTTACTGGAATGTCTAAGGTGAAACCTACACCAGGAAGGAAGGGATTTGTATTAGGAAACACTGCAGGTTTTACTGTGAAGGAGCTGAGGCCCTGGCACAGGTTGCCCACAGGAGCTCTGGATGCCCCTCCCTGGAAGTGTTCAAGGCCAGGCTGGACAGGGCTTGGAACAACCTGGTCTATTGAAAGGTCCCCTGGCCATGGCAGGGGAGTTGGAACTGGATGGTCTTGAGGTTCCCTTCCAGCCCAAACCATTCTGTGATTCTGTGAAGTGACATTAAAATATCACACGGTATTTCAGCTGGAACACCTCTCCTTCACTAACCTAGTTTAAAATGTCAGTGAACTTATTTTTGTAGTGCAAAGAACATTTCACCAATAGAGGGCCCATTTCCAAACCTCGTCATGCACCGGGACTCCGATAGTTTCAATTTTCAAACTAACAAAAATCCCAGTGAAGGACTGGATCCTGCACAGCACTTCCCTTCCTCCCGCCGCGCTGTTGGGTGGTTTGTTTTCCTTACACTCCCTCGGCGCTCCCTCTCTTTGGGCCTCCACCACCATACGGGCAATCTCACGTCTCTTGGCTTGCAGGATGCTATTTCTGGAAACACCATCTTGCAGAGAGCCGTGGCATGGAAGTTATGATTCATACATTTCATAGGAGCAGAAGTGTTAGTGAATTTGGGCAGGTGGTGGGGTGGCACCGCAAGTGTGAGGTGGCATGACAGATGTCAGCAGCCAGGAAAGTATTCTCCAGAGGTGCAAGACATGAAGAGTTACAAGTTCCTGGGGAGTTATATCCACTTACATCAGACTTGGGAAACTGGGCATCATAAGCACACTGATATTCAATGTTTTGCCTGCCGTTTTTGCAGCTTATGTCACAAGAAACTGCTGTGTCCCCGCTGTCTTCTGTGTCTGAAATGTCTCTTCTTGGTTTCTGTTTGCCTCCCAATTCCACCTTCACCACCTCTCTCCCTCCTTCCCACGCCACTGCTCAGGCAGGACCAAGACATTACACCATTTCCCCTGCAGCTTTCCCCCTCTCCAGCCTCAGCCATCCCTCCTGCTGCCCCCTTACACTGGAACTTTCCCTCTTGCCTACACAATCACCTTCTTGAATTCAGCTCCTTCCCAAGCTCTGTTGCTTTCTCTCCCTCCAGATCCAGTCATTTTTAACGAACTTATTGTGAAGATTAGGCAGTCTTAATTAAGCAGTCACAGCCCAAATAGCAGCAAGAAATGCTTCACATCACTGCATGGTCCAAGGCATTTCAATTCTGAAACACTGTCTTACATGATAAACTCTTCAGCAGCCCTTGCCCAAAACTTGTATTGCAAATTGTTGAGGTTTGTAATAGATCACAGTTTCCACTAACGCCAAGCCTCAGAAAGGTGTTGGCCCAACTCTGCAGCTGCTTTCCAAACCATCCATCTTCACCTCCTGCTTTGTGCTGCAAACAGAGCTTTGAAACTTCTGTTCCAAACCACTCTCAAAGGACTCTCTTATTCTGAGGAAATCAATAGGGAGTCTAAAGCATCTTCTTACATGGTGCAAAGAATGGATGCTCCTCTGTGGGCCAGGGGAGAGAAAACAGCTCCTCTGAGAGCAGCAACACTCCATCCAAGGCTCATGAGTGCATAAGGAGAGGGCAGAATAGGAAGGGGAGCCTGAGAGGAATTCAGTGGCATGAAGAGTGATGATAAACCTACAAGAAAAACCTGGCAGAGGAGGGAGAGCAGCACCAGCCCCAGAATTTGTGAACTCCTCTCTTAAAAAATGGAGCAGCTGTTATGGACTGCATACAGACCTCACATGGACCATTATATCCCATACTCATGGGTCAGTGGTGAAGGATGCTGAGAGCTGCTTGGTCCCTCCCTGCTGTGCCAGCAGCTTCCCAGCACTGTGAAACGGAGAGTCCCAGGGTCTCTAGGGCCAGGACAAGTCAGCTGAGCCCCACTTTCTGGGGACAAGCCATGAATCCTTCCCCTGCACACATACAGCCCATTCATCTCCAGCCTGGCCGTCCCCCGGATAAACACTGCCTAGCGTGTGTGGCGCACTGCAATACTTCAAGGACATTGGAATGCACTTTATCAGCACTTTTAAACACTGCAGCTTTATGAGGGGAGTCTGAAAATGTATTTACCGTTCCAGGCTGTGCACAGATGTGCTTTTAATATAACATCCTGATGGGGTTTTCTCTCTTCTCATGACCCCTTGCTGTCCAGCCAAGGGTGCTTGCCTTTCTCCGTGCCACCAGATGCACCAGGAATTCTTTCTGGAGCACCAGCCACCAGAGATTTCCATTACTTGAGGCAGGTCCTCCACACCTTCTGATGATGTTCTTCTATGACTGCTGTGAGATTTGCTTCATGAGGTACCTCTGTAACCACCCTTAGCTGCCACACAGATGTTTCCTAACCCTTGTCACCAGTGTTTACATCTCTCCAAGGAGCTTCCTCCTGTGCACCAACTGCGTGTGCAGAGCTGTTGATTGCTCAGTGTGTGGCATAGCAGGTTATGCAGATTGCTGAGAATAGACAGATGATCTGAGGCTCTTCTGGGCTCCTCCGAGAAAGAAAAGTTGTGGAAATGCCTCCTGTGTTGCTGAAGTCACCATGTGCTCTGAGGCAGAGCCCTTAGAATGGCTCTCCTGATCTCAGGAGCATGTTTAACCCCCAGCATCAGCCCTGAAAATGAAAGATGAACAATGAAAAATTCACCTTGGCTCTGCTGGTTGTAGTGGGTCAAGAGAAAGGAAGCCTTCCAAACTGAAGGAGCAAAAGTAAAGGCTATAAAGGGCAAGAAAATAGGAGGAAGCAGGAAGGAAGAAAAACCTGCAGAAAGGTCTTCCCTCAGGAAAGCCAAGAAGCACTTAAAACTATTTTCTCTAATCGGATCTGCTACTTTTACAGCTCCACTCACAGAAGCCATCTCCCAGCTATATTCTCGTATATCTGTGTCATCTCCCTTCAATATTTACTATTTCTGTAGAGCCTCCCAGGTGCTACACCAGGTGAGCTGCCAGGCCCAGCTAAGACAGATCCCTCTCTGGTGCCAGCTCTCTGTGTCTCAGAGAAAGCTGCTCACAAAGAAGTGGTTGTTATCAGCCAGGACTTTCTGTAGCACGCAGAAAGGCATCACCTTGTCCAGAAGTTGGCATCTGATGCTGAGGCTGAACTGTGGGGTCACCCCCTCCATTTCTGGAGCAGGGCTCACACGTGTCCCCATGGGTGTTGCAGCTGGTGCCCCGAGAGCTCAGCACCAACTTGGGATGGACAAAGCCCACTGTGACCACCGTAGCTGACCACAGCCAAACAGCACAAGGCAGCACGTGAAACACACGAGGCCAGCAAATGACAAGAATGTAAAATAAACTCATCAGGGTCATGATTTGTTCCCCTGTGAAGATCCACCTGTACTCTGTTTAATCCCTGGAGCTGGGGCCAGCTCCCATTTGTGTCAAGGGAAGATTTTCCATTTACTTTAATGGACCTGGAACAGGCCCAAGCAGAGCTGTATAATCAGCAATGGTTTTATTAAAGAAGAGAAATAGCCTTCTCCTTGATTCCCTCCTACTCCTCTGCACCGGCTGTGGGTCAGAATCTGCCACTTCTGCTTTGGAGACTGAGTTTTCTCCTGAGGAGTTAGGTGCTTGTTTCAAACCAACCCATCAAAGTGGCATTTTCAATGGGGACCAAGATTTACCCATTGCCAGGGACAGCAGCTTCAGATGATGAGCTGGACTATGCCTGACTCAAACCTTCCAACTCATTTTCTGAAGAACACCGTGTTGATTCTATACCCCTCTTAGTTTCTAAACTGGGAACTTCATATCTCTTGTTTATATTTTCCTTTAAAAACATCTCTTATCTTGGAGCAGTAGCAGAAGCCCAGACAAATACACAAGTTGAAAAGACAACAGAAACGTTTTGTGCCAAGGAAGGATGGATATAAGGGAACCTGGCTCTAATAACCATGGAAACAAAACACACGTTGTATGAAAATGATTCACACTGTTTTGAAGACTTTTCTGGAAGGCAGTAACTTACTGCTTTGAAGGCAGCACAGCTACACAGCACAACCAGAGAGTCAGGAGAGATGTGTCAGAGCAGGAGCACAACTAAGAATCATAGAATTGTTTGGATTGGAAAGGACATCCAAGACCATCTCGTTCCAAGCCCCTGCCATGGGCAGGGACACCTTCCACCAGACCAGGTTACTCCAAGCCCCATTCAACCTGGCCTTGAACACTTTCAGAAATGAGGCATCCATGTGTCAGAGATCAAAGCCTGTGAGCTTTGGAAAAAAGAGAATCTACAAAATAGATGTTAGAACATGCCCAGCTCACTTTCTACAGGTTTGTCCCACAGCATCAATCAGCCCCTGTCCCCCACAGCCTGCTCCCCATCACATGTGCATGGGTGGGATCTCCCTGGCTCTGACACTTCTCGCACTAAGTCCTCACCAAACAAACAAACAAGAACCACACACACCCCTCCCAGCACACTGTAAAACACCTGAAACACAGTGATAGCATTTAATCCCCACGGCAGCACATTACAGGGGCTTTCAAACACCAAACAAGCTCTGCACCACCACAGCTTTACTCATGAAATTATTTATCAGGGGTTGATTTATAGAGTCTTTTATAAGCTTCATATTGTCTAATAATGGCCTGGAGGCCTCACATCCTCCAGGCTTGACGGATTCCATGTTTACGAGGCTGGGAGCTTGACTCCTGGAGGAGATTTGCAGTCTGGAGCCATGCTGTCTGCCTGGCACTGTGCAATGAGCACCATTGGGGCAGCAAGAACTGCACTAGACGAGGGCTGGGATGGGTGATGGGTGCTCCTGTCCCACTGGAAATGGGGTCCCACATGGCTCATCCCCTCACATTGCACCAGGAGTCGCATGTTGTTCACCAGACATAAATCAGAGATGTGCTTGCGTCCAACAGAGCCCCCAAATTAAGCAGATGCTGGCAAGGCTTTTTGGTGAAGTGCTTTCAGGCTGTGGTAGTCAGCTCTGGGCAACAGGCACCCCTTTGGAAGTTATTGGAAACTTTAGGAGTTTTGAAGTTGTTAGCCACCGCAGGGATCCCGGCCCAGGAGGAACCTCTTCTCTCCATTGCCCATCAGTGCCTCTGTGTGATCTTTCCTCCAAATCCCCTGGGAAGTGCAGATAAAGCCAGGCCCAAGAAAAAGCACAGTTTGTTTATCATAGCAGCCAGTTCACAGCAGAGATTAACAGATGGGAAACACTGCAGAATAAAAACGTTGTCGTTGGGTGACAAGCTGGTAGCTTTTCACTTGATGACCTAAAATATAGGTATGTTTATGACATTAGAGTGAATACACTGGGATTTGGGGCTTATAAAAGAACACTCAGCTACAAATTGCATGGTAGCTGTAAGATTAAAAGTCCAGAGATGCAGGCAAGAGCTTCATTAGGGGGGTTCAGAGTGCACATGTTTGCATAAGCCGATATGGAAATGTAAAACAAACACAGTGTGGAAGGTGAGAAAGCTTTTCTACAGTTGCATTTTTTATTGACCATAAGAGGGAAAAGCTACAAGGGAAAAGGTAAAAGCTTTTGTTTTGGAAAATGACTGCCAGCTTAGAAGAGATGTAACTGGAAGGCACCACTTAAGAGCTAAATGTATTAAAAGAACCTCCTGTTTCTAAATCTTAAAAAAAAAAAAAAAGGAAGCAAAGAGGCACTCTTGTGAGTGGTATTATATTTTTTCACTCTCATTTTTTTTCTTTCTTTTTAGGATGAGCTTTTTCTGGGCAACAATGAGAAGAGACCAAGTTCTTCCTCTCCTTTCAGCATCAAGAAAATTCTGCAGTGGAGAATGGACAGCCAACAATGCCCAGGGCATTACTACCTGAACACAGGGAAGGAGGAAGTGTCCAGAGCTGCTGGACTTGATCCAAGGAGCAACAAGCACCACTGCATGAAACAGCATGAGACAAGCAGATGCAAACAGGGGTGTGTTTTGGCACAGGTGTGGGCACCCGACCTCAGCCATGGCTCAAGAACCAGTGAAGTTTTTTGCTCTGTGCAAGGTCTGAGGTGTCAGCTCTGGCAGCCCAGCACATCTGCTTCAGCCTCAGAAGGAGAGGCTGTTGCTGGTGTCTGCTCTGCACAAGCTCCACAGCACCAGGAAAAACTAGCCCACAACATGGGTATGTCCCATGGTCACATCCATGAGTTTTATGGCTCTTTCACACTGCCAGGGTATCCAAAGGAGGTGAGTGTGCAAGTGCACCTTCCCCAGCTGGCTGGGCTGGTGCCAGCATGGGGTGAAAGATGTTTGTTTGGGTTACCTGCCTAGGTGAGATACAATCCTCACTTTTGCCACCTGCCCAACACTGGTTGCCAAACAAATCACTGACACCAGGCACTCATGAGGCTTTGCAGTCCCACCCCCACACACACTCTCTGCTTTTGTTACCAGCAACAGCATTTCATATTAATAGCAGGAACCAGATGGCCCCAACATGAAGCCAGAGCATGGCAACCTCTGTTCTTTCCATTTTCTAAACTTTCCCTTGAATTCATTATTCATACAGGTCATTCTCTTGCAAGGTTAAATGAAGACTGCAGCATGTTTCGTACCTGCCAGAAAAAATTAGAGCTTTCATTGCACAACATTCAGACACCCTTCCCTTTCTCCATGGGAAGTCACAAAATTATCACCAAGCTGCTTAAGCGTGACAGCAGAGAGGATTTGGAAGTGACATTTAGGAGCAGGAGAGTTAAATATGCTTACTGAAAGCTCATTCAAATGAGAAAAAGTAAGATGGTTTAAGTTGCTGAGTAAAAAGTGCTGGTTTTACAGTGTAGTCAGCACATGAGGTGACATTTTCTAGGAGACTGGAAAGTGCTTTGAGCCAATATCATATGGCATACGTGAGAAGACTGAGTCCAGGAGATTTAGGGACTTTGGAAAGACTGGTTGACTCAAATATCTTCCGTCTTGTTTGACAGCCAGAGGGCATTGAAGACCAAAATTTTATAAAGCTGGGAGATCTTGGGGATGCAAAAAACACTCCAACAGCTGAAGGAGCCTTTTATTTTATATACTTTCTGAGTACACAGAAGCTTCTTCAGTTTCACAGATCTGCCACTGGTCTCCTTCAAACCCAGCTTCTAATAATGCATCTTCCTTCTAATACCAGGTAGTGCTCAGTCCACTTTCTACTATCACAGGTAGCTTTCCTTCAAGTCACAAGCTCTAGAAATGTGAGTCCCATGCTCTCATTTTGGAACTGCTTAACAAGTTCTTAAGGGCAGTGTCCCAGCACTCACCATCATGATTCATGAGCAGAAGAAGTGTCTAGGACCCAAACTTCCTTGTCATCCATATTTACATGAAAATCAGTCCTGAAATAAAAATCTCTGTAATATCCTGGCCTTCTCTTCTGCTTTCTGGGCAACACTCTCCCTTGCCTGCAAAATGTAAGAGAGATGCTCTTGGGTCCCATCCCTTTGCCCACCTCTTCTCTGTGAGCTCTGAGTACTGAGGTTATTTTCTTCCAAAGCTCACAATTTCACGGAGGCCTAAGAAGCTGAAATAGGTACTTTGCTGTTTATCGTCAAAAATGGGAAAGGGAACTGGAGACAGTGCTCCCAGAATTCCCCAAAGCTGGAGTTTGCTGGAGGCATTGTCAGCTCTGAGGTCCTCTGGCAACACGGCTCAAACTGCTATTTGCACATGGGGCATATAATCAGGAGTTTCATGAAGAATTTAATTAGAGTCCTTTAACTAATGGCTGGGAATAGCTAAGTGTGAGATGATCAAGAGAAAGTGATAGGTGATTTGTTTTCCTGCAGAGACTGCTCTGTTCCTTCTCTCAGTAATTGGAATTAGTGGACTGGAATTAGGGCAGCATGCAAGCCCACCAAAGCAGGATATCACTGTTACTTCAAAGGAGGCTGAGTTTTAAAAGGTGAACCCAAGATTTGAAGCTCAGGCCAATGTAGACACGAGAGTCCTGCTGCAATATTCAGGGAATGACAACAATATGTTGGGTTTTTGTCTCATATTTTCTATCTTGGCCCTGGAAACATAGCTGAAAGAATCAAACCTTAGAGTCCATTTTTGTTTTGCCAGCTTTCCAGGAAACGTTTACTTTTGATTTCATGGTTCTAAACTCAAACTGTCCTCAGTGTATGGTTCACTATAAAATGAGGATAAGAGGCTCCTGTGCTATTAAAAAATTATTTGGGAGAACGAGAGAAACGGAAGACAGATTTTTTAGTGGATACAAACAATTCAAAAGCTGAATAGTCTTCCTAAAGGACCAGACTGCATCCTGGTGTCCTGTTTTCCCACCTGTGATGGGAGTAGCATTTGATCTTTGAGCTCTGCTGCATCAGTCCAAGGACTTCTCAGCGGGGAGGGAAAGGCAGCACTGGGGTCAGTGGCTGCAGCCTGGTCCTTCCCTCAGTTACACCAGCACCATGAATGCTGGGATGAACATTTCTTTTACCAAGGAGGATACAGAACAGGAACTACCACAGTGAGAACAAATCCCAGCTGTGCCATGACACCTGCAAAGCACTCCATGTGTCAGTGAACATCAGAGGCTCAGTGGTTCCTTTTATCTCAGAAAGGAGGGGGATTGCATCCCCTGCAAGCCTCACCTTCTTCAGTCCATACTTGCATCATTTATCTCCAGGGACACACTGGAAGTGAAATCTGTCCTCTGAGGTCACACAGCGCTGAATGGCAGGGACACTTGCCCTGACATCAGGGATTTCCAACAGGGTAAGGAACACTAGGACAACTATAAACTAAGAGCTATGGTTTTACACCCTAACAACCAGGGCTTCCATCCCAGACCATATGGTGTGGAAAGAAGAGGAAAAATCCACCTTGGTCACACTGACCAAACTTACAAAAAGCTGAGCTTGTATAAGCTCTGAAGTGGAGATAGTGATGTCTCTGAGTGCACTTTAGCCAGAGCAGAGGTACCAGACACTTCCTAGTCTTGTCCTGAAACTGGTTCACAGACTGGCTTGCAACCCTACAGTCAAGATGTTCTTTGACTACCAGCTCCCAACAGGACTTCTGGGATCCTCATTTGTGGGACAGGAAGACAGCTCATTTTCTGCTGCACTCCCTGCTGTAAGCTGGGATTTATCCAGAGTGCATTGACCACCACAGCCCAGGACGTGCTGAGCCTTGGCTCTGAAGTGAGACGAGAACTGAACCCTGCCATGGCCAGGCTGCTGGTCCCCAAGCTGGCTAGGGAAGAGCCAGGTGAGACAAGCCCTGCTCAGGCCACACGTGGCAAAACTTGACCCTGGGACACACCACCGTGGAAGGTACCAAAAGTCTGTTTCACTCCCTGGAGCAATGACCTTTGAGTCCCTCTTTCTTTGCCATCTCAGCCCTTCACATGTTGGTGCCTGGAGCAGAAGCACGGGCAGAAGTTCTGCCATCATGGTCTTGGAATGCCTCAGCACAGAGAAGGAAGCAAACACCAGCTAAACAGAGAAATGGATTTCAGGCACAATTTTCATTGTGGAGATTAAGAGCTAAGAGCAAATCAAAGGGCTGCTGAGTGAGACGTTACCACGCAACAGCAGTTTACCTGCTCTTGGTCCCCTGCTGATAGAAGTGAAGAGAATTATTCTTCTGCCACAAGCTAAATATATCACACTGAGACTTATTGGAGTTCACTTTCTGGAGGAGAAGAGGGTTTTCAGGAGCCTCTCCTAGACTGTATTGTCAGGTAAAGCAACAAACCTAAAATGGCAGCTGGAAGTCAAATACATTTCTGACTGAAAGAAAAGGAGATGTGTTTCAAAAAATGAAAGCAATTAACTATTTGGCCCAGCCACCAAGAAAAGATGTGACTCTTTTGAGAGTCTTCAAGTGGAGATTTTTTCTGGCGGTGGGCAATGGCCAAACACTGGTTCCCAGTGTGACCCCAGTGACCAGTGCGTAACTTCTGCAGTCCCCACCAGGCCAATGTTTAATCAAGAGGGTCACTTACACGAAATAAAGAGGTGACACCTGCCCAGGAAGGCCAGTTTGTGCCCTGACCAGCTGGTGGAAGCACAGAATGACAGAATAGTTGAGGTTGTAGGGGTCTTCTGGTGGTCAGTCCTTGCTCAGAACAAAGCCAGCTCAGACCAGGCTGCTCAGGGCATTTTTCTAGCAGAATTTTAAACTTTAATTTCCAAGGACTGAAATTCATGCCTGTGTCAAGGTTTTATCACTCTCACAGAGCAAAAATTCCCCTAAGACCAAACGAGACTTATTTTTGTTGGACCCTCTGTCCAGAGGAAGTAACCTGGAAGCCTGAGTTCCGCCTTGCTGTTGCTGGAGATCAGCTCAGCTCCGAGGAGCATCGGCGTGGTCGGGTTTGAGCTCCGGCGTGGGGTGAGAGAAGGGTCTTGCAAGACCACGCCAGCTTCCCTCCCGCACCTCCCCCGAGGCTCCCCAGCCCTTTCTGCTGATCCCAGCAAGCTGTTGTGTGGTCTGTGCAGGGAGGTTGCAGTCTGCCAACACTTTGCTCTTTTCGGCTGGTTTAATTATTCCCTCATAATAACTCTTCCCCTTTCTCTATGAAGAACAGATGATCAACACGGATTGCATGGCGTTTCAAAGGCTGCTGTGTACGTCGAGGGAGCGCTTTCCAGCCACCTAACCCCACCTCCCCCCAGATCTGTGGGGGCTGAGCTTGCTCCACTGACTCCAGAGTCCTGACTCCAGCAATGACAGTGCTGCCAATACCGACACTGAGCTAAATGCTTTCCATGTTGGGGCACAAGTAACAATAGTCAATATTTTGGTGAAGCTGAATTACAGGCAGCAGTTGCAACAGCTGCCTTCAGTTTTGGCTCCAACACCCCGCTCCCCAGTGAGGTACAACACACCATTTGATGAATTCCACACTCTGTTCTTCAGTTACAGTTTATTAAAAGATGGATTAAAACATTGGCACAACAGTGGCCGCAGGAATATTTTTCCAGCAACATCATCCGAGAAGGCTTTGGAGACGCAGAATTGTGTCTAAATTGGGACACCATTCATACATGGTTTGAACTGGTGGTCAGGAAGACAATGCTCACTGTTAAAGGAGTATTTTGTTACAAAAGAAAATAAATCTCTGTCCTCTGTAGGCTCAGTATTGACATACACCATTACAGATATGGTAAAGTCTGAGAAGCACCTTTTGAGCTTTGAAATCAAAGAATAAAGGCCATTAAGACTGAGGAAACAGCAGCTGGTAGACATCATATGTGAGCAGCAAGATCTGAATGGAGTTTAACAAGTTACTCTTCCCATTGTGCTGCCTGCATGCAGAATTTAAGGCAAGTTGTGCAGGCATTGAATGGCCCTTCCAGGAGACGCACATTACCTATCCCACATGGATGAATCCTGCATCCCATTTTATAAACATCCAACTCATGGCTTTTACAGAAAAGGTGAGACTCGGTGAATATGATCCTGGCTTTAACATCATGGAAAAATCATCATGAGTTAGTTCCACGCAGCATCATGACAAGTTATAATTGAGGAGGAGACAGGGAAATGGTGGGAGCTGAAGTCAACAGAAGCCAAGAGGCAGCAACAAACTCTCGTTTTGAGCTGAAATTCTCCTTGTTCACCCCCTCACTTTTCCTGCTGAGCATGCAAAATTATTCAGGAGGTCTTAGCCAAACCACTTGGTGTGAGTGAAGACACAGGGCAGAGGCTGAGCTTTCAGAGCTGTGGGTTTGATCTCTGATGCACTGGGGAAGCCCAAGTTCAGCTGTTTACTTGTGTGCCAAGCCAACAGTCTGGACACTGTCAAAGAAGTGAGAGCACTCAGTCCCCTTCAGCCCAACATTTCCCAGCAGCTGAGATGCTCCATCCTTTGGACCACTCCAAGAGAGGGATGGGAAGAGCATTCCTGCACACAGCACTAGCTATCGTGGGCATCAGCTTTTACTTTTTATGAGGCAGCTGCATATCTCCATTCAGCCAGGGACAGAGACTGAAGGGTTAAACATTAATCCAAATATATGCCAGAATTCAAATTAACTAGCCAGTGTGAAAAGGAACTTGATCTTCCACATGGATTTAAAATACTCCCTGTGCAGCTTATCCACCGACGTGGCCGCCGGACTCCGCGGAGCCACTGAAACGCGCTGGCCATTGTCCTGTGGCCAGACCTCCTGGAGGACGTTTGCTGTTTCTCTTTTTTCCTTGGTACTACTCCCAGCTTCACCCTGGGAAGGAGAAAAAGTGTCTAAAGAAGAACATTTCCTGGGATTGTGCTGCAATGTTTCAAAGTTGTGGGGTGGCCGCTTGCTGGCAGGCAGCAGGCGTGTGCTGTGGTTGGCCACAGAGGCTGTGGGCATTAATGAGGTGACAGTGGCAGTGAGAGGGTTTGCAAAGCACTGGACGTGCTCCACGGTTGGGCAGAGAAAGGGCACCTCTGGCAGACTTCTTTTAGATGGGGTTTTTTTTTGGGACTTACAACATTATCCACAATCCCCTGAGGGAGAGCCTTCACCGGCCCGCCCCCTCCACCATGAACCAAGGAGTTCAGGCATCAGCCTGGCTCCTCCTGCCCTCCCCCCTTGTACTTTCCATTTTCATCAGTAACATACACAGACATGTGCTAACACCCTGTTCTTTGGGGAGCTGGCCTGGATTTTCCAAAGTCTGTCCTCACACCAGAGCATGTCAGAAACCACTGGCAGATGTGTGGAGGAGTGGGAGGGAAGGGAAAATTATTTTGAGTTTCATCTGCCTTTGTGCTTTGGTATTTGTTATAAGGGTGTGCAAGCTGGGTTCGGTCCCATTGACATACTACCTTAAGTGAGATTAAAAGTATTTTATATATTTTTAACTGCACTTGGTTCCACAGAGGCTCCCAACCCAGTCTAATAGCCCTGCTCCTGCATTGCTTTGGAAATCATCTGGGACACAAGGGATCTTTATTCTGATGCTGTGTTGTGTCCCAAAGCTGGATTGACAAAACATGCTATCTTCCATGTGAGTAAATATTTTCTTGGAATGGGTACCATGGGAGTCCTTTCAGCATTCCCTCCCCAAACCAGACAGATGTGCATACAGCTGCTTCAGTAGCTCCATACCAACCTTCAGAAAAGGCAGATTTCTGAGAGCTGATGATGCTGAAGACAAGTCAGCTTGAATACAGCCAAGAGAAAAGTGAAGAGAGCAGCACTAACATCCAAGAGACTGATCCCATCCTAAACAAGCCAGCCACACATCAGAACCCAGCTCTGCTAACCCAGCTCCTGCCAACAGGCCAGGCTCTGTTTGCTGAAATCAAAGTCTGCTGGAGCCCAGGCCCTTCCCTGGGAGCAGCATGAGGGCACAGACATCCCTCCCACCTGGAACAGCTCCTCTTTCCTGCAGATGCACCCAGCCCAGACTTCCAGATGTGTCAAGCAGAGCTTGATCATATGGACTTCCTGTGATGGGAACAAGGGCTTTTCATTACTGTGTGAGGAGAGAAGTAATTTGCTTTGCATGCAGCTTCAGCTACATCAGGCCACACAGGCAGAAGCTTGGGGTTTACATTAGCATAACTCCACTGGCTTTTGCCAGACCATAACAGATGTCCCCCATGTCTGTGGCAGGTTGAGAGCAAGTCGAGCCCCCAAAATAGCACAGATCTTTAGCAGTCAGAAGGGCAAACGTTAATTCTCCCAGTCCATTTACCATATGGTCTATTTTGGTGTGACGCATCCTTCAGTAGAGAGGAAAAAAATGTTATACTCTGACATAGGCATTCATTATAAATATTTCATGTCTGTCAGTCAATTCCCTTTCATCTCACCACTTAAGGGTGAGACAGGGGACCTCACTCAGAGCCTGATGTGAGTGTGGGACTGGCAGTGAGAAAACACCTGCAAGTGTCCACACCTCAATGCCATCTCTTCTTGGAAACTGAAGCATTTGCTGTGTAAAGGTGCAATTGTTGAGAAGTAACACAGGCTTTTCAAAGAGGAGGGAGCTCCAATAAAAACCAAGTCCAGCCCAGAATATGCAAGGTGGTATTTTGTCCTGGGTGCAGGCTACAGTTGCTATTGCACTGTCTGCGTGTTCCTCATGTTGCAGCTGTAAATAGCTGCCCAGAGAAGCTGTGGATGGAATTGTTCAAGGCCAGGATGGGGCTTTAAGCAACCTGGTCTTGTGGAAGGTGTCCCTGACCTTGGCAACGAGGTTGGAACCAGATGATCTTTGAGGTCCTTTGCACCCCAAGCCATTCTGTCATTCTGTGATAGCACAGGAGACGAGAGGCTTGTCCCACCACAGTGTTCTACTGCTGCTGTACAGGCACGGTGACATTTCTCTAGCTTGAAGGTTTTAGAGGGGTGTTTCTCCATTTCAGTTCTCCCTAAATTATCCACATGGGAGACCTGACCTCTGCAGGAATTTGCTTTCATATCAGAAATCCCATTAAGGCATTCCAGCCTTTCAAAAGCCAGCTCTGCCCTTGTATCTGCAGCTCACAGCACTGACTGTCCTGCCAAGCAATGCAGCAGTAAAATGAAACCCTGACGCTCACATCAAGGAAAGGTGAAGTCCCCAGAAACACAGACATCCCAAATCAATAGCAGCAGACCCATTTTATGTGCAGAAGATTTCCTCCAGGAAGGCAACAAGTGAAAGATGGACATTTTCATTTTGCAGATCTATTCATCCCCAGCCTTAAGCCTCAGCTTCACAAATCACTGCACAGCAGTGGAGCAGAGCCCAGAAACATCCCTTGAGCTGGAAGCAATAACAGGAATGATGCATCCCTTTACATTGACCTAAATCTCAGATCCTCACAGCTTGTGCTTGCTGCACACCAGGGGAATGTGCATGGGCAGCTGCCACAGCTCGGCTGTGCCTCAGGAAACCACATTTTCTCCTCATGGGCCATTCACAGGCACAGAGTTGAAATGCACTTACTTTGCTGTACAAAGTTAAGGAAGCAGCCATGATCCAGCAGGTGCTGTCACCAGTGTCTTGCCTCCTACTGAAACAGCTGGTGCAGAGGACAGCTTAGAAATTTAAGATTAGCTGGATAATGAATGATGAATAAATAGCTCACTTAATAAAGAAGGTTATTCTTCTCTTAGCAGCTGTTATCTGACCTCCAAAAAGCCTGGTGATTTATAGCTTGGGTACCACTAAGTCAAATAAGTCCTTCCTCTCACATTTTACTGTTTTTATTTTAACCCCTCTCAGCATTGCCCTCCACGATAGTGCCTGGCACTGAGGGCAGATATTCCCTTGCACCTGCAGTGATGCCAAGCTCACTGAGGCAAGAACAGATCTCTGTGTGAGGCCAGGAGAGGTGCACACCACACAGCAGAAATGTCACTGTGAACAATCTACAGCCCTTCCTCCCACTGAGCTTCTCTCTCCCACCATTCTCCTGACCATAGCACAGCTCTCTCCCACTTTCTCAGAGCAAGGAAACTTCGGTCTCCAGCAAGACAACAGGCATTTCCCTGGCATTGCCAGCTGTGAGTTTCTCCATCAGCATTTCTGACCACTCACAGTCCCACATCTGTAACACTTCCTCCACTAAAACCATCATTCCAAGTCCAAGTGACACCGTGGGCTCTTTGCTGCAGACTGCAGCCCTCAAGTGCAATCCTGTGCAGGCAGCCCTGGGCACTGCCGAGGAGTGGGACCAGCACAGTCTGCTGATCACATCCCAAACACACCACAAGAGGCCAGAGACCCCCTCACTCCTCTGAGCCATCTGCCTGTCATGGGAGCAGCAGCCATCAGTCTGGGACAAGATTCTCCTCACTCAGAGGTGTTGTGCCTTCCCTCAAAAGGGGTTTTCTCACCAAATAGGAGGTGGCACACAAAACTGGGTAATGGGGAACTTTTCTGTCTCTGGCAATAGGAGAGGATGTAAGTGAGCAGGAGCCCTCCACTGAGCCTTCCCCAGCACACAGGCCCACACTGACTGCAGTCAGGGCAATGAGGGGCCCAGGCTGTAATGAGCATCTTCCAGTGAGATAAGGCAAATTCATGCCACAGTCCTCCAAGTGAATAGCTGTAAATACAATCAGGGCTGGATTTCAGCCAAGACCGTGTTCAGCTGACAACAATTTACAATTAGGCATGAGGTATGGTTTTGTTTTAAATGGTGAGACTGCCTCCCCAGGGCTGCAGGGGATTTTCCATCAGTGGCATTATTTAAACCAATATGGGATGTCATACAAGATGAGAGAAATTGTGTTGGATTAGTCAATCCCTTTTTGGCTGTATAAACCACTACCTCAGATACTAAAGGCTCATTCAAAGGACTCTCATGGGATAAGAGCAGAACCTTGTTTTCTACCAGTACCTTTCTAGTTCACATAACTAAATAGCAGAAGAGCCTAGAGAGCAAATGGTGTAATTGATTCATCAACCCCCTGGCTTGCCAAGAGTTTTTGGCTGCGGCACAGCCCCATCTCAGCACAGTCCTAACGCTGCCATAGTGGCTTTGGGCTCACCTGGGCTTTTGGCACTGGCCTGCTGGGATTCTGCAAGTGGCAGTGCAGAAAGAAGAGAGCTTTGCGCCCCCAGAGCAACACACCCAGGCTGTTCCAGTGGCCTTTCCTCAAGGAATCTTGTGCTACTGGCAGGAGGAGAAAGGAGCCCCCCACTGCTATGGGTAAGGGATGGGGCAGCACTACTAATAGGTCACAGGGATGGAGCAGACACAGTCTCCCAGAGCTCCAGATTGGGGTTTACATCAAGGGGAGAAGACGGAGGAACAGGATAATCCACCTAGTCCTGCTAGATCCAAAGCTTCTGTGTTTGCTTCCACTGATGATGCCAGCCAACTGAGTTATTCATTTTGGCTTGCAATCACAAGCGAGTCTAATCAAAAAAAGCAAACAAATAATCGTTTGTTTGCTTCTGCAAATCTTATGGCCCCCTCTGGAAGCACACACACAAGTGGTCACCCCAGCCACCAACATCTGCTTTAACCACTGATCCCCTCAACCTTGTTGAATCTCCCAGCACTGCTTCTCTCCAGAGCTGTGTCCCAGCAGCAGCCCCTCCATCACCACTGCTGGCATTTCAAGCTGGGACCAAGGCACACCAGGGAAGGTGCTGAAGGTGTCTGGAGGCAGAGCGCATTCTCATCTCTCCTTCGTGAGGGGTCAGCAAGGACCAAAGCCAGCAATGCTGGAGGAGGCAGAGGCCCCAGCTTGGCCCTGGTCCCAGCTGAAGACATGATGTAGTGAGCACATATCCATCTAGAAGAGGTCAGTCAAGTGCCTCCCACTTCATATTTAGAAGCTGTTTCTCTTTTCAGCCCAGGGTCTCTGGGGTTCTCATGGCTCACAGCACAGCAGACCACATTCGCATTTTTCAGATGTGTATAAATGTTAAAAATAACCTGCCAGGTTTCTCTCAAACAGGGATGAGATAACACTCCTGAATAGCCCATTGCAACTACTTATCATCTTGCTGTGATCCTCAGGGAAGAAGGGAAGGATAGGGGAAAGATGGAAAGGTATTTATAATGGAAAAGGTGATGAAATCAGCCACTTCCCTCCTCACCACTTGGTGTTTTGCTGCAAGATCTCACGAGCTGGAGAGCTGAGTAACAGGAACGAGTCCATAAAAGACTCAAGGAAATTCCCATCACTGCTGAGCAAGGGAGGCTGCTTGGAAGAGGCAGAGCATTACCAGGATATGTATTTCAAGAGATGGGGCCTGACTGATAAAAAGGAGGGGGAAAGAAGATGTTCCTGTTGCTTGAAGAGATGCCAGGAATGGGCATTGCAGTTGTGGTTCTACCTGTCCACCACTGCTGTCCATGCCAGAGCTTTGGAAAGATGAGAGAGTGGATCAGACAGACACAAAACTGTAATGGGACTCAGAGAAAGACACAGTGGCCTCGAGAAGGTGGTGCCCAGGCTCCCCACTGTGGTTCTGGGTGGCAGCTGGGGCCCTTGGCTTTGCACACCCCTGGGGGACAGAGCTACCTGACAGCCACTCTGCCAGACCCACCTGCAAGGTTACTGAACCTGCAGTTTTGGGAGTCTCATTTTGATGTGTTCTCTGCATAACTGACGGAGGGAATAGCTGCTGCCCCTCCTGCTACAAAGGGATTTCTGGAAGTTGAAGGGGATCCAGGAACTGGGTTTTCTTGTTTGACTGGGAATTGTTTTTTAGGGGAGCACAGCTTCCACCATTTCCATACCACTATTTGTCCAATGAATTTCATTGCCAGCTGGACCAGGCTTAAGACACCAGGCAACAGTCTGGGTGCATTTCTGCATTGGAAGCCTGACTCTAGGGTGATGTGAGAACAGGGAGGAAGTGCAGGGAGATGATGAAAGGACTCATACAAGAAACAGGAGGAGTGAAGAGAGTGCATTTCTGGGTATTGCCTCATGCTTATATCAGCACAGCCTGGTCCAGACCCTCTTCCTGACCTCACACTCTTGCTCCCTCACACTCTTTGCTCCCTCTTGCACCAGCACATGGCTGGTGGCCCAGGAGCACATTCAGGGGCTCCCAGCAGCAGCAGCAGCTGCCTGTCAGTGTGATGGATCGAGCAAGGCAGCAGCATCGACTGCAGCCAAGTTCAGGCATGTGACAGAAATTCTCAGAGCAGGGGCCAATGTGAGTCTGTCTGAGTGTTTCAGAAGGTGGCCTTGGAGGAATAACCCCACGGACCCACTGGGCTGCAGAGCCTTCCAGTGCTTGTTTGTTTAATTGGGATGTATTTCTCTGCTCGCCAAGAGAAAGTTTAGAGGGTGTTTTCTTTGTATTGGCTGGGAAGATGAGGATTTGTGGAGGATTAAAAAAGAGAAAGGAAGTTTTGTGGTTTGGTTTTCTTAGGGCTTCTTTTCCCCCCTAGAATTTATTTTTCTTTGATTTTGGTGAGATAAATCTCCCCTCATCCCCCCCACCCCCAGACAGACAGAGCGGGAGCAAAGGACAGCAGATACGGAGAAAAGGAACACGTCCTGTGACAGGAGAGACAGGGGCAGGTCAGGCCCAGATTTCTCAGGAAAATAAAAATGCTCATTGGTCCTCTAGACCTGAAAGAAACAATTCTCTTCTCCCCACTGCCATGTCCCTGCTCAGCAAACCCTCTCCCAAAATGTGACAGCTTGGAGACAGGCCAGCCATTGCCTGATCAGAATTCAGCAGCATCACTGCGGCACGTGGGGCACGGAGGCAGTGAGCAGGGAGGAGGCACCACACAGCTCTGCCTCACACGTGCCCTCTGCAGCCCCTGCCCATCCCCTCCATGGTGTGGCCAAGCTGCTGGCACGAGACATGGACCACAGATGGCCCAGAGGACCATGGGGACATGGGTCACACGTAGTGCTGAGTTTGCGCGCCAGCCCCTGCCAGCTGCAGTGTTTGGGACTTGGAAAAGCAAGAGGAGGGATGCAGAGATCATCTGAACTGTATGAATCCTCCCCACAGCTCTCAGTCCAACAGATAAAACCCCCTGGTTTCTTCTTCCCTTCCCAGATCTGACTCAGTGTCTGCTCCTCTTCCTCACTTCTGCACTGGGTGGGAAACCAGAGCAAGCAGGAGAGAGGAGAGGAAAGATCGCCTGTGCCAAAAATATTTGCACACTGACATGGGGACACACACAGACACACAGCTGCAGGATCTGGGCAGTTTTAGGCCAGGGGGACTCCTCGTGGTAGGTCCTGCTGATGGGGCCAAGCCCTTTCTGCTTTGCAGTCTCTTGTGCAGTGGAGGGACTGCCTGGGACACTCCTTTGTCACCGTTCTTCTGGTATGGGTGTAAAAGAAGAAGCAGAGCTGTAGCTGAGTTCTGTGTGGCAGAAACAGGGACAGCTAGAGCCAGTCACGGCATCATCTCTCCCTGGCATCTGACAAGAGCTGCCACCCTCTTTGCCCTCTGGACTATCAGTGGCAAAAGGGACAGAGGGGACCTTGCAGCTCAGCAGGTCTCTGCGGGCTGGTGGTGACCCACAGGAGCCCTGCACACCTGCAGCACCCAGTTTTCCAAGCATCCTCCTTCCTGGGCTAGGGACTGCAGCTTGAAGGTCAGAGAAGGTCAAGTGCATCAAGTCCAATGCAACTGGTTAAGATTTCTCCCTATCTTGCTCTCTCCCACTCCTGACTCCTGGATTTCTGACACTGCCTCTGTACTCACTTCCGTCTCAGGGATGGACCAGAGTCTGTGGATGGTGTTAGGCACTTCATCTCCCTCCCTTTGTGCTCGTCTCTTCTTGCCTCTTCAGCTGTCATTTCTATCTCATGTCTCATGTTCTTCAGCCCAAATCACTGCCAGAGTCCCTGTCCTCCAAATTCCACCCTAGATTTGCTCCAGTCCAGCTCCCAGACAAGCTTTCCAGCTGCCTCCTCCCCACCACTTTGGAACAGCCAGATGTGCTCTTCATTTTCAAGCTCTTTCCCCCTTGGCCTTATGACTTGCATCTCTCCTTTTCCCCCCTTTTCAACTTCTCAGTCCCTCCCTGTGCTGCCCAGGACTGTGCTGTGAGCAGTGCCAGCTTCCTTCTGAGTCTGCCCCTCACCAAGATGCCCACAAAAAGGCATGAATAAGGCTAGTCATGTGCTAAGACTTCATTATTTCATTGCCCTCCTCACTCTGTCTGTCACCATCTGAGGGCTCTTGTCTTGAGCTGTGATGGGGCTGCTTTCTGGCACACAAACATCCTTTCATTTGGAGCAGCCCGTGACGGGGCCTCTTCAGCATGAGGGTTGTGTATAAATAGCTCACAATGCACCTCACCCTGTGATCACTGCAGGGACACAATTAATGAACAAGCCCATGGCACATAAAGGTGCATTCAGACTGTGAATATCACAACCATTTCAAAAAATGAGTTATTCTGTGTTATCTCAGCACCGAAAACTGGTGGGATTTGCTTTCTCAGGCTCTTTCCAACTGCGCTGTCCGTGGCCCTCCAAATACCCATCAGCCTGGTATGAAGCCCTAGGTTGCTATTACAAAGGAAAATTTGGATTCAGCAGTAATTTTTATGGATGTAGAGCAATGAAAGTTGGTTCAAAGAATCAGATATAGAGGAAAAGATCAAGATGCATTAACTGTTCCTCTTCCCAGTGATAACCCTTTTGTTTTCCCTGCCCTGTGGCCTTCTACAAGACGAGGCAGAATAGACTCTCTTGCCTAAACTAGCTGCCTAAACCACCATGCACAAGGCTTATCAGAGTCAGGATCACTGCAAGCCCGAATTATTGCACATTGAAAAATATTTAACATTTTATTGTAGGGAGAGGGGTCAGCCTCCCATTGCTTAATGAACCCTCAAGTACATCCTGCCAGCAGCTGTAGAACTAATTACAGCCCCACGCCTACCCCACGGGACCTCATTCCTTTTCCCAGAAATGGGGGAGAGGTCCCTGCTCATACCAGTCTTCCCATGTAGGAATTGGGCTTGGTTTGTTTTTATGTTCTACATATAAACAAAGAGCTAAGACCTGAGAGTCCATCTGAAAAAAATAAATTGGAAGTAGTCAACGTGTATAAATTCCATTAAAATTTCAGTAAAAGTTTGTTCTGCCTCTTTATTAGCCTCTTTCCAGTTTTGTTTTTAATGGATTTTCTCCCGGTTTTAAAATCACATTGTCTAGGACAAAATGAAGGAGAAGGGAGCCCCACTTACATGGGTTTAAGTGGTGCCTCAGCAGCATGTTACTTATCAGGTGCTGGAGATGTGCAAGAGGAAAAAACAGGCTCTGGATAAAAAAGTTTTGAGGCTCGGGGAGGAATCTGTGAACCCTTTCTGTGGGATCTGACACAGACAGCTTAGGAAACCAGCAAGTGATGTGGGTAAGGTTCCTTCAGAGGTTCTCACCTTGACAGAGACGTGGCAGGTTTCCACAGAAGGATAATTGCTGTCCTTTCCAGCCTCAGGGACCTCTCGGGGCCCCTCAAGTGCTGTCTCCTGGCGCTGTGCCATGCCATAAACACACATATCTCAGTTCACACACTCTACACTGCAAAGTTTCCACCACTCTTCCATGCAAACACCTAAAGAGCAGGCTCCATGTGCAGGGAACTGCTGGACCAACATGACAGATGAGAGAAAATGCAGTGCCCAGATGTGCAAGTACCCTAATTCCTGTCCTAGGCCTCACTGACTCTGCTCCAGGGCCTCAGATCAAGGGGCTGATCCTGCTGCCCTCCAGGGCAAGCAGAGGCGCAAATGGGGATTGCAGGATGGCAAACAAAATACAGCCTCAATCAAAAATTAGCAACTGTCCTTTCTGAGAACGAGCCAAGGGCTGTCCCCCTTTTTAGATACCATTTGTGGGTGGCAATCAGAGACCACTGGGACCGGCCCCAGGCGAGGTGGTGCTCCAGGAAGGGCTCTCTCCTGCAGACCAGTGAGTTCAACACAGCCATTGCCTCCTCACTACCACCCCCAAAGAGCTCACCATGCAACCTGAAGAGCAAAAGGGATCCTTAAGGGCAGAGGGGATCTTCTCTGAGCCCTAGCGTGTATCCCTGTCTGATGCAGAGCAGGAACCAGTGATCCCAGCACCCAGTAAGGTCCCAGCATTGCTGTTTCCTTCCCTGCTGTGCTCAGTGCAAACATTAGAGCTCCTGGGATTCCAGGTGAGGGTCAGAAAAGTGCTGTTGGATATAACCACTCTTCAATACCATCTCCCTCAAAAACGTGGGCACATTGCCTCAGCACACAGGATTTTGTTTGTGTGAGGTGACTGACTCTGAGCCCACCGCACAGCAGGAATTCTTAATGTTATTGTTCTGCCTCAAAAGCGTGAGATTAAATTTCTGCACCTCTGTTTCTCTAAATGTCCCTCATGCTCAGAGAGCCTTTTCCCTTATGCATTATGCACCTTTGCAGCCTGCAGGGGCTGCGAGCATAGCTTTGCCAAGCCTGTGCTCTAGGAACTGGAAATTGTTTACCATTGGCCATAATGGTTATTTCACACCCACACCAGCAGCTCAGACAGAAGCTATTGATAAAATATTCTCTACGCACTACAGAGAGCTTTCTTTGATGGCCCAGCTGTGAGAACATTTGCAAATGTTATGTATCATATGCCTATTAGAGATGAGTACATTTACTGAATTTTCAAAGAGGTGGCTTAACGAAGTGAATGTCACATGGAGAAATGCCAGGGTGAGAAAATTACTGCACTGTTTTTTAAGATTTTGAGCACATCAGGTTTAAAGCACAGGCACTGTTCATCCAGGCATATGAAGGTGATGAAATCCTGTTCACATCACACACTCCAAGGGCCTAAGGCCAGGATGCCATTGGATCACCTGGCAGCATCTGACCCTTGCATTTTCTCCTGCTCTCAGTGTAAGCCCAGTCCCCTGAGTTTGCTGGGCTTCAAGGCAAAAATAATTGACCATTTTCTTCTTTAGTTGTTCCAGTGGTTGATCACACTAACGGTGATAAATGTGCAGCTTAATTCTGGCTTGTGTCTGTCTGTTGTCAGCTACAGGTCCTTGCTCCTTCCTGTGAGGCACTCAGAAGTTTCTCTCCAGGGAGATGCTGCAGGGATAATAAGGTCACCTCACCATTTCCTTTCTGTGAAGAAAAAAGAGCTCTCTGAGCCTCATGGTTCAAAGCATCTTCTCCAGTCTTCAGGCCACTCCTGTGTGCTCTTTCTCCGGGGACCAATGGCCCAAGCTGACTCTGCAGGGCAATGAAAAAGGAACTGTGGTTTTTACCCTACAGCCAGGTCCAGCCCTTCTGTGCTGCAGGGAGGTGTCTGTCACCATCCCCATGTCCCTGAGCAAGACCACAGCATCTCCAGGAGGTTATGACCCATTTGGCATGAGTGACCTCTGCTTCTCTCTCAATCTGGAGTGAGGTGCTCCAGTGCTCACTGTATGAGCAGGCCTGACTTGACAAGCAACCCAGGGCACTGTCATTATCTTAACTACTTCTTGTCTAGTCCCACATTCCTTTCTCAAGGTAAAAAAGTTTCTTTGAATGTCACAAACCAGATGGATTAAGGCATTGGGGTTGCAGCTTTAGAATCATGTACAGAGGAGATTCCCATGCCATTTGTTTCTCCCCTCTATCCCTCCTTGCCACTGTCATTCATCAGCTGTCTTTCCCTCACAGGCTCAGATGTTTCCTGCAAGAAGAGAATAAAAGAGAAGTGAAGGAGGGCTGGGTGAGAAATCCTCGGGATACACATCTACCCGTGTGGTAGATCTCCTGACACCCAGCTACTGCTGCTCCTATAGAACATAAAATTTTAAAAGCAATAGCTGTGTCAGAGCCCCTAATTCCTTTGGGTCTGTGTATCAAGATAGGAGGTAAGTGATGGCTGGTCAGTAATGTCTTTGGAATCAGTTCTCCATGATGGGTGTCCTCCTCTCATCCACCCACCGTGGGTGTCCGTCCCTCCACCCAGCCACCCACGAGAGGTGTCCACGATGGAGAAGGACACGGACACACAGCAGTAGCACAGACAGACCTGGGACACCACTCAGTCACACTGAGCCCGTGTTCCAGGGGCTGGTGGGCTGATGTGACCACGGCCACCTCTTCCTGCACCTCCTCTCCTGCCACGCTCCTCCGTGCTCACAGGCACGCTCTGTTGGGGGTGGAGAGAGAGTGTCCTTTCAGCCCTTTGGCTTCAAAGTGCAGGGATGTTTTTCTGCAAGGCTGCCACGGGGATTTTTAAACAGGCTTCCCATTCATACAGAGGCCAATTAACTCAGGCACCTTCGGTGGTATTTCAGAAACCCCCAGATACTGGAGGGCTTTGAAACGCTGCCTGCAGTCACAGAGCTGGGCTCTGTGATCACCTGGACCCACACGGCAGCACTGAACACCAACCAGCCCTGGGTTTTGACAAACACTCAATTACCTCTATTCTGCATACATCACCACCCCACAAGAAAGAAGGGTTGGTGTAATTAAGGTCACATAATCTGCTGGTTGCTGTATTATCCATGCCCAGAAGCTCCAGGCTGTTTTCTTCTCACAGTCATGGTGAAGAAAGAGTAACACTGTGCATGAGGGCAGTGGCGTCTGCAGGACACAAGGAGACACTGTAATGTTAAACCTATTTTTTTCCTCACAGCCCAACCCCATTCCTCTGTCCTTCGAAACATCCTTGCTCTGAGTGCCAAAGAGATAGCATCAAAAAAACAACTGTCCCTCGAATCTCGCAGAAAAGGCCAAACCTCCCATGCCCTACGTACAATTTACATAGGGGTGAGGGGAAAAGAAACCCGAAACATCACTTGATTTGGCAGGTCTGTTCCTGGGAACCCTGAAGGATGTTTGACCTTCTCCAGACAAGCATGGCAGTCGCCCTGTGCTTCCAGAGAAAGCTTCCGCAGTTCTGGGAAATTCCGGGAGGGATTCAGGGCAGGCACTGAGCTCTCTCAACCAGGAAATAGGAGGACAGTCT
Organism: Monarcha castaneiventris obscurior; assembly: GCA_026261815.1. Classification (NCBI taxonomy): domain Eukaryota; kingdom Metazoa; phylum Chordata; class Aves; order Passeriformes; family Monarchidae; genus Monarcha; species Monarcha castaneiventris. The sequence goes on along the minus strand of JAMPIT010000894.1, from coordinate 4,840,372 downwards.
GCAAACCAGTTCACTCCAGAGAAGCCTGGATGGGGAGAAAAGAAACAAGGCGCTTTTTCCACACTAAGATTAAACCTAGCTATGGGTGTTTCTGCACAATAACTTTTTTTGGCATTGCCCTTGGTCGAGTTTTGTCAGGAAAAGAAGGAAGAACAGCTGAAACATGAACACTTCCCTCTCTAAGAAGCTGAACAGAGAGTCCTCAGCACAGAGAAGAGCTGCATTTCCTCTTGCAGTGCTGAGCCCTTGGAAAATGCTCCCTGTGTGGATTTGGTAGCAGACATCAGGATGCTGAATGAAAGGGATATTCAGAGCAATCTCAGATGGGACAAATGATGCTGATGATAAATCCATCCCCTGATGCTGGACAGATATGGGTGTCCACAGCTAAAATAAACAAATGGTCCAGGGGAGCTGACAGGCTTGCTTAAGTTCTGCTTGGGATAAATCACAGTGCCCTTTGATCCCGTGATGTTTCTGGCGCCTGTGTTGCTGTCTAGCAGCAGGGTATATTTTTCTACCCCAAGGAGCAAGTGGATGCAGCTGCCTATAGCTGATTTATAGTAGGAAGTGATTAACAGGAAATCAAAGCTTCTCACACAGTAAAAATTGCTTGTCTTTTCACCTTCACCATCAGTGCAATGATTAGAGCTCTGGGGACTTTGGCTGGGAAGATCAGAAAAGTGTTTTGTGCTTAGCATAAATGACTTTCTGCCATGACTCACAAAGGATGCTCACAGCAGGCTGCACCTGCCTGTATATCCTGGGCATTGGCAGCATTTGCATTCGGTCCCATCCCAGGGATTTGAAATTCACATTCCTGTGCTCTCTGCAGAAATGCAGGGCGGGTTCTGGATTTGGATTTGCTCTATTGATCTTGTCATTGTTTAGGATTTGGGTCTCCTGCACAACTTGTAGCTCAGAATAGGTTTGAGTGCTGGGGGGAAGATTGCCCCTGGCCAAAAACCCCATGGGTTATGCCAGGCAAAATGTCGTCTTTCATCAAATGTCTGAAGCATGTAGCAAAATGAGGGCTACATTCAAGAATTCTAGACCCTACCAAAGTATGCTTATCACTAAAAATGTCTCCTGATTACCAGATGTGATTTAGGAGTTGGTTACTGCTTGCAGTTTCTGATAACTGCTCCCATCAGTTTCAGAAGCCAATGAAGCACTTGTTTATTACTGCAAAAAACTTCAGACCTCATGGGACATCCAGCAAATATCTCTGTGCTTCTAAGAGAAGATTTGGCTCTGGCTGCATCCACTGTAACTGCAAAGCTGAGTCAAAGGAGGAGGATTTGCTATCAGCATAATCAGAAACATGGTGAAAGGGAAGGATGGGATTAAGACTTGGCTGCTGGCAAGCATATGTCACTTCAATTGACTGTGCGGAAATTTCTGTGCTCAGGGTAGTGATAAAAATCAAATGAAGAAGTGTGAAAACGCAGCTCTGGAGCTCTGGCTAGTTAAACATAGAGGTGTGTGTACACAAACACACAAATGTGTGCTGATCTTTTTTAAAGTTTAATAGTACAAATAAAGGTCTTAGTCTTACCAAGAGAACGTCAGGGCCGGCACTCAAAATATCAGAAAAGCCAGCTAAAGCTCCCCAGCTCCTCCTTACCTCCCCAAATCAAGCTCCCAGGGTGAGTTTTCAGCCAGTGTGACATCTCCACAGGCAGCACTTCTCCCTGTTAACCTGTGACCTTATACAACTCACATCTGCACAGCCTCCCCTGTGCACAGCAGCAGGGCAGCAGAGCTACTTCTCTCAAATCTTCCTGGGTTTTCCCTTCTGGTTTTGATCTCGAGGCACAGGCTGCACCTTAAGATGGTGCCTACACCTGAGGAGAAGTTCTGTTTTTTGGGTGGAAAACCACCTTCTAGGTAGGGTGCTGGAGCCTGGACTAGTTTGTGCCCACAGAAGACAACAAAAAAGGTTTTGAAGGAGCTGGGAGAAGGCAATGCTGTCTTACCAAGAAGAGAAAGGCAAGGTAGAGAGCAAGTGTGTCACACCTGTGTCACACCAGCAAATGCACCCCTACAGGATTGGGACCCCACACAGCATCCTCAGGGTAAGGGGTGTTTATAACCACATCCCTGGCAAGGCCTTGACACCACTGAGATGTAGGAACTTCTCCAGTGGGCGAAGCTGCACCACTGGTTACATTTTGCAGACCAAGCTTCAGGCAAATTCGAGACAACAGGAGCTAGAGCAAGACCACAGCAGTCACAGAGCAGCAAACCAGGGACAGTAACACAGACTGGAACATATATTGGATGTAGAATCATGGAATGGTTTGGGTTGGAAGAAAGCTTAAAGACCACCTGGTTCAAAGCCCCTGCCATGGGCAGGGACACCTTCCACTAGGCCATGCTGCTCTGATCCCCATCTGGCCTGGCCTGGAACATTTCCAGGGGCAGGGCATCCACAAGTACTCTGGGCTACAAATGATCCATTGCTGGAGACCCCAAGAGAAATTCTGTAGATTTTGGGGGGGGAACCCTATAGTAAAAGCACAGGGAAACAGGGGTGGCTTATTTGGTCTTTCTGCAGCAAAGGCAGGATCTGTCCCTACCTGAAGGAAACAGCAGCTGTGGGAAGCACTGAGAAGAACAACATGATCCATCTTTACTCTAAGCATCTCATGGTTTGCTGTAATCAAGGCAGTAGGTCACTCTTTTATATTTTGCAAGCCACTTTCTTTGTAGTGGATATCTGGTCCGGGGAAACTTTTCTGTAATCATGGCAATAATTTACTTTTATTGGCAGCAGTAGGAAAGATTCAAAACTCAGCAAAACAGGATTATTTCTCCAGCACAATAATAACAGGGATTTGAGAAATCTTGCCCCTGTGCTTTATCTTTCATCAACATGAGACCAGAGGTCTTTCAGCCTGGGATAATTCCAGAAGTGAAAATTGCAGCAGAAATCCTTTTTCATGTCTTGCAAGAATTGCCTGTGAAAAGGTTTTTCGTCTAGAAAGACTGCTTGGTCTTTCTTCCGTGATGTGTCCCCCTCCCACTGACAACATTGTTTTTCAAAACATACAAGTGTTTGTTTGATCTTCCTTTATTTTAACAGGGGGTTTGATTTCTTTCCTGATTGGGTGGGATGCATTTAATTAAAAAAAAAGAAAACACAACCTCGCCAACATCATTCATCCTCATGATTTTGTAAACAATGCTGTAGTGCTAGGTAGATACAGGCATCCGGTTTTTCCCTCTCTGTGTCTGTTGAGGCCAAAGAAGCAGGAGGGTAATCATGTCTTTAGGGTAGGAAAAATATATGGATTCGTTTTATAGACCAACACATATTTCTCCTCTGAAATTTATGGCAACATTGCCAGCATGAGGCTGGGATGGGATAGGAAATTAACAATTAGCTGCTCTTCTAGGAGTCTTCTGTCCTTCTGATCAACAGATCTGGGTCCCTTTAGCCTCTTCGGCATAGCTCCAAAATTAAAGAGACCAGAACAACTGCAAATCATAGCCCTGAGACTCCATCCAGTTCTCACAGACACAGGCAAGTGTGTGTATTTACTGAGCTCCAATTCAAGTGTTCCACTTGTACTTTATAGCTCTTTTCCACGCCTGTCCTGAAGCAGACAGGCAGACAGTGCTTGTTAGCTTAGCTTAGGAAGACTTCTCTAAAACCTTCTGAAGACACAAGAGGTAGGATGTCATCTGAGATAATGTGAATCTGAATTTTGGTGTCTAAAATCTTGTTATTACATCTTAAATATTAAAATAACTGGATTTTTTTAATAGGCTGACCCATATTAAAATAAAAGGTAACATTGCCAAGTGAGGCAAGGATGAGGACTGCAAAACAGCAATCAGGATCTCCAAGTGGTGGAAGAGCACTGAGACAGACACCAAGAATTGTGTCCCTGTCCATGGCAAGGGGGTTGGAACTGGAGGGTCTTTAAGGTCTCTTCCAACCCAAACCTTGTATGATTCCATAATCAAAACCAATTGAAGAGCAACTGGAGACTGTTAAGCCAAAAAGATTTTGTCTACTCCTCTGAGAGGTTTTAACTCACATTGAAAAACAAAACTTCCAACATTTGGAAGATTGTGAGACCTTGTACTCCAGCCATAAATTCTTCTGCTGTACCTAAGAGACACAACTCTTGAAGAGGTTAAGTTCTTGGTAAGTAAAGTTCTTAGCAAGCAATCTTTTCCCACCGAGTTGGCCTCTTCAAGTTTCTATTTGTGCTGCTAATGAGGTTCCCACAGTCTCCAGGAAGCTGGTCTGAGTTCTAATTAAACAAGACTTGAGGAACTCTTCTGCCAAAGTAAGCGTTGGATCTGCCCACCCCATTGACAGAGGAGTCCTGAAGGCTGGATTCACGGAGCCTGGAAATGTAAATCACATATTGACACGGGGAGCTAAACTCTCCAGTGAGGGTGCTCTCTACAGCTGCAGCATTTATTAAACCTTTGCCATCATCCAAAAACAACACTCACAACTTGAACAGTCCCTGAGGCTAGACAGTCTTCCAGGATTGTTCTGGCCATGTTCTGATCAGGAGATCCGGGCTCCTCTGACCTCTTGAACATGGTCCCAGGCTGTAAGAAACAGGACCTTGGACAATATGGCTCTGGGATTCCATCCAGTCCTTCACATAAAATGTGCAGGAATATACATTTACTGGGATTAGAACATGCTCATGGCGATGCTGTATTCCAGAAACAACCATGGCACAGACATCAGGACTACAAATGCCAGCTTAACTGGAGCAACATGTCTCCATGGGCTTCCCAATTGTTTTGAAAATTTACTATATGTGTTTTCTTATAATCTAAACCATTTTCATTGGTGAGTTCCAAAAGGCTTTCATTCACTCCAAATGGAAATGCCAAGCCATCCATTCAATGGAAATCACAACTGTGTCCTCCCCATGAGTGTCGCTGTAAGAAAAGGGGCTGATTGAAAAACACTAAACCGGCTTCTGTTCCACTCCCACAAGAAACAGTTTTTCCCGGTGTTTCATGCCAGGTCCTGTGATGAGGGCCAGCAAAGAGAGAGGGGGATAACTCTCCAAGGAGATATGCAGCAGAGACAAGATTAGTGTCTGCTCATCCCAGGCCAATACAAACCATCCAGTCTGGGAGCACTCAGGCATGTGACAGTGTCTGCAGGCTCTGACCAGACAATGAAGTTTTTCCAGCCAGTGCTGTCATAAAATCCCATAGTCCCCAAACTCTCCATCCAGACTGGGGAGAAGCAATCCTCACACAGCCGTGTGACACAAAGAAAGCAGCCTGTGCCTCTGTTTTAAAGGGACAGATTATTACTCTGGCCAACCAAGACCAGTGATGGAGGAAGAAGTGTCCAGTTTCCTAATGGTAACCCTTTGTGGAGGCGACCACTTGGTCATGCCCATATATGTGGCTGGAAGCTCCTTCGCCCCAGCTAGGGCTGACATAGGGGTGAAGAAAGGAGAAAGTTCATGGTACCTCTTTCCTACACTAAGCTCAGGAAGTCTGTGCCAGGCTCAGGCGTCCAGTGAAGGTAAATCCTCTGAGCTGGTGACTTCCAGACATTTGTGGTTCCAAATCCCACACTGTACAGATCTGGTCAGAGGGAAGAGGACATGGGAGCATCTCTGGCTTGCAAACCTGGGCACCAGGACATGAGAGGAAGAAGCGTCTGGTGCACACACTGAGGTCTCTTTCCAACATGGAAGGAAACTTTTATAAACACTTAAGTTCAAAGACTCCCTGCCAGGCATGAGCAGGGAGGCTGAGCCATCCCTCACAGTCAGTACTGACTTCACCTTCAAACTGAGTTTTTATGGCTGTAAATCTGGCTTAGTTTTCCTAGGCCAGTGTGTGCAGTAACTTGGAACAATACTTCCCAAAGAAGGGGGTCCCAGATGGCCTGTGCTTGTGTAGGGCTGTGCGAGCTGATTGCAGAGCAGGTCCTAGAGGATCAAACCATTAAGGGCCATATATGCTGCAATAAAACTGTGGAAAGTTTCCTCTTGCCAGGAAAATGTTTAAAGGCTTTTTGTTGATAAAGCAGTGTTATCACGGGAGCTGAGCGCCTTAGAGGAAATATTAACAGTATGTGTGGTCAGATAAGCAGGAAGGCGTGAGTAGGAGCTGCTGCACTGCACAGCCCACTGCTTGCTCCAGCTGCACATCAAAGAACCTACATGGAGAGGGACCAGGGAGAGAAATCTTAGGAGCTGGTAGCAAATGTTAGAAGATTCAGATCTGGAGAAGTCCTGCCCAATAACTGGGGAGCCAAGAGACACAGCACTGAGCATGGAGAAGGCCAGGCTGTTCAACCCAGTTGCTCCACAGCCTCCATCATCCCAATCCAGGACCTGCTGGCATCAGTGGATGGACTCCCATTGATTTGGCCGGGGCTTGAATTGGGCCGTTTGGGAACCAGGACAAAAGATGAAGTGTCCGACTTTAATTGATGGCTCATCCATCACTGCTGCCCAAACTCCTCTTGACAAGTAGAGGGAAAAACCCACAAATTAAGTGACCATCGCCTGCCTTCTCTTTTCTTGCCGATTGTAAAGGAGAACTTTTGACCTTTCTGCCTCATACATCACAGCTTGGCAGGAGCTGGTCGCTCACCCCGGCTGAACTGTGCCATGCATGTAGCCCCATACAAGAGGTGCCTTTCACGTGCTAAATGATCCTTTCCCTGCTCCTCCTTTGCTCTACTACAACAATATAGAGAGGGACAATGGCACAGCTCCATGGCAGAAGGAGGAGGCTCTCATTAGGAGCCTCTCGTTAGGGATGAAAGACTGGCTGGATCATCCCGCTGTCTTTTTCTGCTTGGGACTGATTTCCGGAAGAGTCTGGTGGGAAGCATAAGTCTTATCCTGAAGGGTTTTTACCCTCCAAGCAAGCTCACCAGCAGCAAACTCACTTTCACAGACATGGTCAGGATGCTGTCAGTGGGACTGGGGGATAATAAAAGGCTGCTCGGGGCTGGGGATTGCACAGGGAGTCAGCAGTGTCCTGAGGACAGGATGGGAATATGGAGAGCTCTCCAAGGACTTGAGGCAGGCTTTGAAACCTTTAAGCTTGCCCTGCATTAGTGGGGTCAATTGCACCCCAGGCAGTGTGGCTGGGATAAGCCCCCTGCGAAGCCCCACAGAGGCACAAAAAGATGGTGATGCCTGTGAAACATTGTCTGGGCTGCAGAGACACTGAGTGCCTTTGGGATGTGTACATGGAAGCACAGTTCCCTGGGAAAAAAAAGCAAGCCCTTCCTCCAGAAGTGTCCATGTCTAAGAGAACACTCCTCTGCCATTAACTGAAGGAGGCAGCATGGTGGCTCTGAAAGCCTCTGAAACAGATATGATGGCACAGGGAGCTGGTAATTACCAGGGAAAGTGAAAATATGCAGCCATCTGACTGCAAAATGGGGATTTTGCTATAAAATCTTTCCTACAGCTCTACACCAACGTACTGGCCAAAGGCAGGACTTCTTGTATCAGGCACATGCTCCATTGCCCCACCAAGAGCAGATGTTGTGCAGAGGCTGCCAGTCATGTGCAGTTATTATGCAGAGAAAGCCTGCATAATAACAGGTTTAAATTCAGGGATGTGTTGCTGGAGGAAAAAAAAAAGCCATTACAAATCCCACAGATTTAACACAACAATGTATTTGCCACTGTACATCATCACAGTGCCTTGGTGTGGTCCAGAGACTCACAGACCAGGGGACAAACCTGAGAGAAGAAATTGCTGCAGGTGATGCTGAAAAGGCATTTTTAAGCTTTGCCACAGTGTGCATGTTGCAGTCCACATTCCCACCTTGGAATCTGGAGCTCCTGACAACTCCTTGCTCTCACAAAGGTCACAGTCGATCATCTCTCAGTGAAAAAAAAATAATCCACCACCAAAGTCTGGATGTGAGCAAAAATCCACATTTTTTCCTGACAGACTGTTTTCCCAGCTGGGTGGCACTGGGTTATGCTGCAAATGTGGGGTTTTTGCTCCCCAGGTGAGAACTTCTGCCATATTTGTCCATGCATTTATTTAGTGTTTTGGGGCAAGTCCCCCTGTCATTGCCCATTTCCTCACCTTTTCCAGGGGACAGCAGCCTTGCCATGCCCTGGGCATATTTGGGAGGCGTTTCATCCCTGCTACAAGGGTGGTGATAACAGTGCATAAGATGTGAAGATCTCAGGTCATCTCCAAACTGCTCTTCATCCCGAGCCAGGTTATTATGGCGGCAACTGGAAGCAAATGTTGCTTAAAAGACAGTGTTTATCACACTACAGATCAATTAAACAGTGCCAAAAATTAATCCACTTGATGGCCCTTTTCCTTAAAATCATTCTGCATTGTGCCTCGGCTTGCTCTGTACCTGGGAATATTGAGTATTTGGGAACCAAAGCCTGAAAACCTAAAGAAGGCAAAATAATGGAAACTGAAATGCATAACTCAATAGTTTTAAAATCCTGAACTTTTATAACAGTTTATAAATGGGGCTTCAGTCATGACCTTTCATACAGAGAGAATGATCAGGTCAGCACTCATTACCTTCCCTACAGGTGCAGAGAGTTGTTTCCATGCTCTGTAAAATTGTTTAGGTTGGAAAAGTCCTTTAAGATCATCGAGTCCAACCATTCCCCTGGCACTGCCAAGCCCACCACTAAAACATGCCAAGTGCCACATCCACATATCTTTTAAATCCCTCCAGGGATGGTGACTCCACCACTGCCCTGGACAGCCTATGCCAGTGCTTGACAACCCTTTTCGTGAAGAAATTTTTCATAATATCCAATATAAACCTTCATGCTCTATGCTTTTCCAAAACAAGCACTTCAAGCATCACTTTGGGCTAAAGGCAGCGAGGAAAGGAAAAGCACCACCGAGCACGGTGAGGAAATTCAAGGTTGTGGGGTAGACACCAATCCTTAATCTGGGAGTGACTCACCCAGCAAAACCTGGTGTCTGTGCAGTGCTTTTTGCAGGCACATCCACTGGAGCTAACAGAGAAGATAATAAACAGAGCAAAGAAATCCCAAATCCAGTTGCTGACAAAGAGATATTAAAACCATTTTGGTCTCAGTCATACATGAAATTAATGACACACTTGTACCAGGCATCTCAACTGGTCAGTGTCAAATTCTTAGTTAATGGCTGTAGGGAACAGTATCAGAAATTATTAAGAAAACAAATTGCCTGTAATGAGACTTTGGCTAAACAGAACCTGGGTACACATCTCCTTCCTGGAAAAGCAGACCAGAACATGCTGACAAACCCCCTCATTTCCAAGATGTTCAAAACCCCCAGGGAAACCCAGCTCGTTGTTTGACAGCTCAGGTGATGGTGGGTTTGAAGGTGTGGCCCTGTGGGATCACAGCTTCCAGGCTGAAGAGAGAAGAGCCAAGCTAACAGCTGAACAGCAAAGTTTGTGCAAGTATTCAATGTCCTCTTCAGAGGGGCCATGTCATCCTTCTGTTTGATAAATGTGGGTTGTTACTTTCCAAATGAAGCCTTTTTCAAATCCAGGGCTGCTGGGCTGAGCTCATACCAATCTCTCTCTAGCAGCGGTGTGAGCAGCCTACATGGATCCAGAAAGGGCAAATTCCTGGTCTGCAACAGATCTGTGTCCTGCAAACTGATACAGTCCTGAATAAAGAAAAGGAAAAGCAAGAAAAAGGTTTGGTGAAAGATTGAGACATCTGAAAAAGCTGAGGGCCTGAGGTAAGCAGGAGAGAAATATTTATCACTGTAGGCAGAAAACTGTAGAATCATAGAATGGTTTGGGCTGGTCCTTAAAAATCATCTTGTTCTACCACTTGCCAAGGGCAGGGACACCTTCCACTATCCCAGGTTGCTCCAACCTGTCCTGGAACACTGCCAGGCATGGGGCAGCCACAGCTTCTTTGGGCAACCTGCGCCAGGGCCTCACCACCCTCACAGTCAAGAATTTCCTCCTTAAAGACAACATTGAGCAAAAAAATGGCTGATGCCATCCCCAAAGCTTCATATAAGTGTTTCCATCACCTTCTAGGGAAGGACATGGGGCTGAGGAAGAAAATCAAACCGTGGTGACACCGGTGCTGGTGTGCAGGGGCAGCAGAGCTATTTCCACTGCAGGGAGCTTAGCCCTCAGTTCTTACAAGGGGGAAAGAATCATTGTTTTTATGGGCTCAGAAAGATGCATAAAAATTTTCACAAGCCTAAAAAGGAATTGTTCAAGGACGTGTCTCTGGACGTGTCATTTCTGCAAGGGAAAACAAATAATAAAAAGGATACTGCATTGCTGCGTTCAGGTCCCTCTTTTGGAGCAGTGCCAGGGGTTAGGTCTTACCAGCAGCTCCCTGCCAGGATCAAGAGAAGCAGCTCCCAACATTGATTTTGGAAAGCCTGGAAGGTATTTGATACCTTGTCCAACGCTCTCCCCCTGGCCCCCACGCTCCTTAAAGAGAAATATCTGTTCCCCTGGGACTTTCACTCCGTGTCATATGGCCACTGCTAAGTGCCTGTCCCCAGGCACAGCGAGGGTCCTGCCGCTGATAAAAAGGAGGAGGGGGCTGGGAGCCCAGCTGGGGGCAGAGAGCCCTCCTGACCACAGGGAACAGAGGCGAGATGAAAGGAGTGTGTATTTTCCCAGGTGATTCCAATAGCATCTCAAAGCCCCGGCTTTCTCACTCTGGCTTTAGCCCCAAAACAAACAAACTGGTGCCAATTTGAATACGCCGAGGCCTGACTGATTTGAGCCTCTTGTTGTGTTTTCACAGTCAGCAGCTGACTGGAATTCAAAGGGGAAGGGAAAAGAAAATAATAATAGCAGATTGATAAGATTCCCCAACCCTTTCTGGTTAAAATCCCAGCCAGGCTTTGCAAAAAAATGGGCCCAGAGAAGCCAGGGTTGTTCCAGCACAAGAATATCAAAGCTAAAAATGAGGGGAGCCGTCCCAGCAGGGATCAGTGAAGATAGCAGCTTGCCTTCTCTTAACTCCTGCTGCACCAGATAAGGGCACGTTTTTGGGACATGGAGACCCCTGGGGCTGGAGCATCATCCATCAGCCCACCAAAGCCAACAGCACTGCTTCCAGGGCTCTAGGAAAAGCCTCAAATGCCTCAGGTCAGGAGGATCTTCCCACCAGAGCACACTGGATCTGTGTTGGTAATTCTTCTGATCACTCAGCAGGTGCTGGGTGTTTTCAGGCTTGCAGATACCGCAAGAAAAAAAGGGGGCATGGGGAAATGTGTTCTGCCATTCCCAGGTGAAGGTAGAGATCATGTTGGGGTGTGATTGCTCCGGGAATCACTGAACCATAGAGTCACTGAGGTTGGAAAAGACCCCTAAGATCACTGAGTCCAACCTTCATCTGGCATCACCACTAAACCATGTCCACAAGTGCCACATCCACACTTTTTTTTTAATATTTCCAGGTATGATGGTTCCACCACTTCCCTGGGCAGCCTCTTGCAATGCCTGATCACCATTTCAGTGAAGAAAGGAGATGCTCCCCACACAGCACCAGTCTTTTCCCATTTCACATCCAGTGAAACCCAGCAGTGTCCCCATCCTTCTGCACAGCTTGGACATGAAGTGTTTCTGTTTCAGACCCAAGGAAAGGATCACATAGTCAGAAACTTCCCTCCCACTCCGCTGATGCCATGATGATTTTTTGCCTTTTCTTTTATACCCCTGTTATGCCTTTTTACAAGTTCTGTATTCTTAGTGCTTTTTTTTGCCTACATTCTTGGACTTGTTTGTTAAGCTAAGAGACTAAACATTTTAGAGGTTTCGTAGGTAGGGAGCAATATGCTCCAGAGCCCAAGGTCCTCTCCAGAACACATTTTGTAAACTAAGATAGAACCATCCAGGGGAAGGTTCCTTGGGGAGGGGGGCTCATTCTAGCCTCTCATTGGAGTATTTATGATAGATATGCAAATTAGTAAAACCTATGATATTATACCAGATCTTTTAGGGGGGGAACTTTGCGGTGTGCATCGAGGTGCATTCGACCTGAACGTGGTGCACCTAAGGATCCTTAAAATAAATACCAAAGTTAAATCCCTTTTTCCCTTCTAACTATGTTTGCCTCTTGATTTTAAGACCAGGAAAAGGCATCACCCCCACCGTGCTGTTATATGATCTGAGAAAAAAAATGGAATTCTCTAGCAAATGTTTCTTCTATCACAACCTTCAGGAATAGGAGCAAAGTGGGATTAAGCAGGGGAGAGAGGCCACATGCTGCCCACTGGGTCATGCATTCCGGGCAGGGTCGCTGGGTTCTGGGGGGCAGCAGTGCCCTGACACCCCCCGGGTGTCTGCCAGAGAGGAGAGGAGGCCTCTGAGGCCACCAGAGACTGACAGACAGACAGGGAAGGGACAAGGAGCTGCAGAGCAAAGAGACAAGCTGTCAGGCAGTTAACAAGGAGGTGAAGACTTGATGAGCAGCAAGCAAAAGGCTCAGTCTCCGCGCTGGTCGGAAATGCCTGGCAGGCAGCAGGGGAAGGGTGTTGGAGCAGGGACAGGCTGGCAAGACGAGGATATAATTAACAGGGTATCAGTTCCCCTAATAAGAGCGTGCCGGGCCAGCAGCACGTTGGCTCCTTGCTGACCTGCAAAAGCTTCGTGGGCTCTTTGAAGTCGGCTCCTGCCGAGGCTGGGACACACACAAAGGCACCCACCGAGCTGGCTGGGGGATTACCGGGAGCTGTGATTAGTCCCTGGAAACCCCTGCGTGTGTTTTGGCCGATGGCAGCCGCTCTGATGGAGTGTAAAGAAGGGGACCCGCTGGGCAAATGCGATCTGACCGTCCCCTGCCCTGGCTGCAAAGGGAATCAGCCTCGGCAGTGTCTCTGGGAGTGGGAATTCTGCTCGTGTCCTTGCTAGGCGCTGTCTTCCCTCATCAGACCCAGTTCTGTCAGGGAGAGGGATTCAGCGCGTATCTTAAATCTCTGAATCCTGGAGTTACAGGAATTGTTAACGGAAGCATATCGCCGGGAAGAAAACCAGAAAACCTGAACTAAATCTCTCTCGGAAGTCTAAAACCAAAGGGGAGTAAAAGGGTCCCATATTAACCAAATCTGATGTGACTCTTAAGCTCACCTCTGCTTTTCTGGGATGGTGCAGGGCTGCGATCCCGCCTCAGGACTGGCACTGCCGGTGTCCTCATGGCCGTGCAGCCTCTCATTATTCCCACCGTGGCTGCATCCAGCTCCACTGGCTGCGAATTCAAATCTTGCAGGCGTATGAACTTTTTGCAGGGGTGTCTGAGAATCCCCCAGTTCTGCTATGGGTAGGAAAGAGAGAAGGGCATTAAAGCTGTGGTCTCCCATGCAGGGCTGCTTCAGCTGAGTCCCCATCCTCTGCTCGCTGCAGGGTGCCTGGGAATGGATGTGGTTTAGGGGGAAAGCCTCATTTAGTAGGAAGAAAAAAAAAAAAAAAAGGATAAAAAGAGAGGTTTTATCACCTGGACGATCTCCGCAATCCACTAGAATGACAAAGAAAAAGGCAGAAGTGAGCAGTTGGAAAGAAGAAAGACGGTCTTTAAGAGAGTGTTAATAGAGTTGTGAAACCACAGCCTAGGGGGACGTGTCCCTCCATCGCCATTCCTGGCCCACAGGAACAGGGACATTTCTCCCGCTCAGCGCTAGCCAAGGGAGGAGATTCCTGGCGTGTCCTTGCGAGGCATCCTGTCCCCAGCCCGTGCCCCCGTCAGTCTGTGCAGAGGCACTGGCGCACCAGGGACACATGCCACCCACAGCAGAGCAGCGTGTTTGCCCTATTAAAAGATCAGCAGTAAACCTCAGAAAACAATTTAAAAATGACAATGACAGAGGAGGTCGTTCTGCTGCGTCTGGAAACACTGCTTGCCCTTTCCGAGGCCAGGCTCTGCCCTGGGGACCACGACTCCGGTTTGAAACTTGCAGCGGGGAGCCTCCCCTCCTGCCAGTGGGATCCTGTTGTGCTCCCTGGTCCGTTCTGCAAACCCTGCTTGGGGTTGTGAGCCTGTGTCTGGGGAAAAAGGCCTGGGCTTTCAGCACAGGGCAGACATACTTGCTTTGACTTTATTAAAAGGGAACACAAATATGTCTGCAAATGTAGCCATCTAGGAAAGGATCCACTTTTGTTTCCTAAAAATTAGCATCCTCCAGTCTAATAGCAAGCATTATTCTGCCTTTTGAGCCAGCCCAGATCTAATCATTGACAACAAAATAATTCATCTCCCTTGCTTTGCCCAGTAATTACTCCCAATATGTCATTTCAGTGTCAAACTTCCCAGAGTCATTACCCTCCCCAGCATCAGACTGCACGGCGACGTGCAGGGTAGCCTGAGCCAGAGACTCCTGCCACAGTCAGCAAACGAGCATGTTTTACATTAGGCACATTAGGGGGAACAGCCTATTGCAAGGAATATTAAATTAAAGGAAAGCAGCAAGGAGAAGGATTCGACCCTGGTTCTATGCAGAGGAACACAGGACCAGCCCTAGATTTACAACATGTGGAGCACATTGTTATTTCCTTGGTCTATTTGTGCTCTCTAAATTTACAGACACACTTGTGTTCAATAACTCCAGGGACAGATGGCAAATTCACTCTTATGTTACCCTCTCTGCATCTCAGGACGGTCGTGTTATGCTATGAAGTCCTTTACCCCACGGCTCTAAAAAGGGAAAACCTCCATGGTCCTACACCAGAGTTTAAATGAGGAGCACAGCCTTGCAGAAGAAGTGTTTGTGTGTGTTTGTGTGTGTAGGTGTTACCTGACACGCCTGCCAGTGAAGCAGCCCAGGGCTGGGACGTTTCTTGCCTATGGCACAGCACCAGTGGTGCAAAATTTGTGCTCAGACCCCAATAAATCAGCAAACCTGTCCCGTCTGCTCACCTGGGCAGAGTCCAGCTGCACCACAGCCACTCGCCTTCCCCAGGTATTCCCCCTCAATCCTTGAACACCTTTCACAAGGAGGGACACATATTTTTCCTCTGCTCCAGGCCTTTCCCACCTCCTGTCAGCCTATAGCAGTTGGGAAAAAGATGAGATTCTCAGTGAGGATTTACTAACACCAATACAAAATGCAAGCCCATGTGTGGTTCTGCGTCAGTGCTTTGCCACCAGCAGTGCAATCTCTCATGGTTTGTGGGGCCATACCCCTCACAAAGCAAGTCTAAAAAACCTGAAGTCCTTGAAACACCAGAAAAAATGGGGAGAGAAAGATTTTTGGGGTGATGCAAAACTGAGACCGTGGAAAGAGTGGAGATACCTACAGGAACAACCTGGGTGAGAGGTGCTTGCTGTGTGTGGTGTGTGAGTTTACAGGTGAAAACTTCCATGTGCTGTCCCTGGGATCCATGGTGCATATGAACAGTGGGGAATAAAGTGGGCAGCACTTGGATCCTCCAAGGACACGGTGAGGAGATGTGCCCTGTGTCCAAGAGCTTGTAGTAATCACACGCTCTCAAGTGTCCCCTGCCTGCAAAGTGAAATGAATTCATGACAGCAGCTGAAATTTATTATTAATTATTATTAACAAATGTGATTTACTTGTGTGGAGTGAAACATGCCATTACCATCTCTCAGGGGAAGGGTGGTGGCTGAGGAAGGCACAGCAATACAGCAGCATCTGAGCAGGTGCCCATTGCCTCCATGCAGCATCTCCCCAGCAGATGTTAGTATTGCTGGGGCCATTCTTGCAGATGGTATCTTTGTATGGACACTTTGCATCACATCTGTTCTATAAACGTAATCCAGGGTATATCAGAGGCCACATAGCTCTGTGTTGAATCCAAGGCACAGAAGATGAGGTCTAGGAAAGTCCTGCACAAGCCCTGTGAGCTGCATATTTCTAGAGTAACAAGAGATCAGAATTACTCACCTGGAGCTTGTCTGGAGCTCAGGTGGACCCAGGGTTGCAGCAGCTGGGTTGAAAGAGTTAGGGAGCTATAGGCTCAGCAATGCTGGACAGGGTGGTTTGGCTCCTTGTGAAGACAGAGGTCAGAAGGAAACTTCAGATCCTCCTCCAGATCCAGATTTTTCTGCAGCTTGAGCATGCTTAGATCTGAAGGTCTGCCTTGGCCTTTTCCCTGCTGCTAGCAGCATTCCGTGTGAACTGTGCAGCGTGCCTGAGAGTGCTAATGCCTTGCAGACCTGGCTTGTGTCATTCCCCAGCATTATTTATACAGAACTATTTAAAAACACAGGGTAAAACTTGTAGCAGTGTCTACGTGGAAGGTTCACTTTATCTAATTTTATCCACCTACAAGCTGTGTGCATTAAACCAGCACCCCACTTGGAGAGGGCTGAAGTCTTCAAGGCTGCTTCACAAAGGACAGAGAAAAGCCTCTCCAGCAGGTCATGTGTCAATCCTAACCTGGATACACATCCTGGGAAGAGAAAAATCACCTTCTGGCCTTGTGTCCTTCTGCCCCAGCCCAACAGCTCTGAGCAGTTGCTGCAGCTGAAGGCGTGACTGTATCTGGGTAATCAGGCAGGATGAATCGTGTTGGTGTGACTAAAGGACCTGCTCCCCATTTTCACTAGCGACTTAGGCAGCCCTAGCCAGGTTGTTAGAGCTGTCAGGGACCTAAAAATACCGATAATGATTTGCAGGCTGTTACAGTAAGAGATGCCAGGCTGTTACAGTAACGGATGCCAGGCAGTTCAGCAGAATTTGGGCTCATTAGTCACATAACTGCCTGCTTGCTTTCAAAGAACTTTCTTCCCCCGTTGTCCCAAAAGTCTTGCACACAGCCTGCACGCAGCTCCTGAGGCAGAGCATTGGTCTAACTTGTCTGAGCAACTCGGGACACATCATCCCCCAGTTCTGGACTCTGAACAGTACCATGATACCAAGAACAAGAGAGAAAGAACAAGCCTCAACTGGATATTAGGAAAAATTTCTTTACTGAAAGGATGGTGAAGCACTGGAACAGCCTGTCCAAGGAATGGTGGAATAACTCTTCCTGAATTGTTCAAAAAACATGTAGAGGTGGTTCTTTGGGACATGGTTTAGTTCTGGACCTGGCAGTGTTGGGTTAATGGTTGGACTCAATGATCTTAGAGGTATTTTCCAGTCTTTATGATCCCGTTATTCTCTTTTAAATAACATCGTCCCTTGTCTGTAGACATCTGAGGAACTTCAAGCTTGGCCAGTCTCTTGATCTGTCTTCTCTTCTCCGTGTCTGCTCCAGCAGAAGTGCAGGAGATACACCTCTCTCCACTTTGTGTCCTTCTAAGAAGAAGAAACTGGGCTAAATCCAAGCAGATCATGGGGAAAGCTGACAAGAAGCTTTCATGAAGTTCCTCACCCTCTACAGGATGAACAGTGGTGTCCTTGGCAGATAAGAGCCAAAAGTGCAGTGGAGACAGCAAACCAGGCAACAGCTCCTAATACCTGTCCTCATTAGCATCAGAGACCACATGCCCTGAGGCAGATCCTCTGCCTTTCCTTAGCTCTGGGATTATGCTGAGAGGGTCTCCTTGGACCTCCAGTGCTGGCAGACAAACCCAGCCCACCTGATGCAGCAGCAAAGTGTCCTCTCTCTGTCTGTGTTACTGCTGCACGAGCCAGCGCGGCTGCGTGGAATCCAAAGTGGCCTCACAGCAGTTTCCTCTGTCAGCAAAATCCCAAGGAAGAAAAAAAAAAAAAAGAAAATAAGGAAAGAAAGCTGTAGGGGGAGCAAGCATAGCAACAAGCAGGATAATCAGCTGCAGCTGAAAGCAGGGAGGGTATCTGTTTATTCCCCCGATTTACCCACTGCATCGCAGAGCTTTCTGCTTTGCAACTCCCATCCCAATGCTTGGAGAGTAAAAAAATACTCCCAGAAACGAACTGCAAGAATTAGTCACTGCCAAATGTTCTCTTTGTCTGTGGGCTCTTCTCAGTAACCCCAGCAAGGCTGAAATTGTCTTTATTAAGATAATTGCTTCGCTGTAGACAATTTAATCTGTCGTCTGTAACATGAAGAATGACTGAAGGAGCTGAATCTGCTCCGTGCCGCATCCCTGTGCCAGGGTGGGAGCCCGAGGCGCTCACTAAATGCCAAGACTGAGCCCTCCCTGCTGTTGGGCTGCCCAAAAAAGGCTGAGGACATCCCTTCAGAGGCTGCTTTCAACACTCCGCCGCTGCTCCCTTTCCACAGCCCTCCAGCCATGAAGGAAATATGAAGTGTGAAGTGTTACAAACCAAAGAAAATCTCACTTTAAAGGCAAGGCATTCAGGAAAAGAAACAAAAATAAAAATTGAGGGGCACAGCCAGAAAGAGGGCTTTGAAGGGCTGGCAGGGTGCTGGTTAATGCAGAGTGTTTCTACCTCTCCATAGGATCAGGCAGGGACGGAGCAGCCAGAAGGTCAGCGCTGAGCTGAGGAGGAACAGCCAGAGCACTTCAGACATGAAACAAGGCTTGGCAAAACTTTGGGAAATTGAGATTTTTGTCAGACTTTGCAAACTATTTTTGTCACTGCCGTTGCTGGGCATTTGGAGACAAAATAATAGAGGCTGGGGGGAGAGGGATGGCTGTAATTTAACCCAGGGACCTCTGTCCTCTCCGAGGCTCGGAGGAATGGGTGACCTGCAGATATTGCTTGTTGGCTTGCACACTGTGTAACATACCATCCACTGCTTCCCATTTCCTCTCTGCCTTTTGTTTGTTTTCTTTAGACAAGCTCCCTAGGCTATGTTTTTGCTCTTTTTCCCCCAGTTTCAAAGATTTTCACTCTGTTGGATGTTTTCTCTCTGCTCTGAAGAGCTGCATTACACCAAGACAGAGCCAAACGCAGACAAACCAACTGCGGTGTCTGAATCAAACTGGAAATCCTCCCATCTAGATGTTGCTTTCAGGTTTCTGCTCCTCAGGCCTGGTGCCAAGCACTGGCTTATTCTGCATCCATTGAGGGCCAGGGCAGTTTATACCATCATTCTCAAAACCACAGTGGCCACAACAAGGCGGGGTGGTTTCAATCGTACGAATATCTGGTGTTTGCCACTAATGGCCTCAAAGGAGGTGGGTGCCAAGAGGATGTGCTCAGCAAGAGCCTGGTGTCTTCTCCAGCTGCTTCAGCTGAAGCTGCACGAGGGCTGTGGGTGGTGGCATTGCTCAAAAAGTTTCACACATCATAGAATCATAGAATGGTTTGGGTTGGAAGAGACTTCAGAGATCATCCAGTTCCACTCCCTGCCATGGGCAGGGGCACTTTTCACTATCCCAGGTTGCTCCAAGCCCCATCCAACCTGGCCTTGGACACTGCCAGGGATGGGGCAGCCACAGCTTCTCTGGGCACCCTGTGCCAGGGCCTCCCCACCCTCACAGGGAAGGATTTCTTCCCGACATCCCATCCAGCCCTGCCCTCTGTCGGTTTGAAGCCATTCCCCCTTGTCCTGTCACCCCCTGCCTTTGTCAGAAGTTCCTCTCCAGCTCTCTTGTAGGCCCCCCACTTGCAGATCAACAAGCTTTATTCTTCTAGGACCAAGTGGGAATGGTTTCACCTGGTGGCATTTGTCCTTCTTTTTGCCTTTATGTCTGAGGACACTGATTAGGAGCAGGCAGTGCTGAACAGGGAGGTCTTGCAGACCCTGCATTAAAAAATAAGGCAAACCAAGAGCTGCAATGTGCATTGACTGCTTCCAGGCCTTCCTCTGCTGTGTCATCACTCCCCACAGGAACTGCTCATCATTAAACAGAAACGAATAACTAGTCCTTTTTTTTTTTCTCTTGGTTGGTTTTTTTTTTGGTTTTTTTTTTTTGTTTTTTTTGTTTGTTTGTTTGGTTGGTTTTTTTTTTTATTTTTTGGGGTTTTTTTTTGTTTTTCTTTCTTTTTTAACCCATTGCACAAGCACAGTCTGGAGGACGTTTTCTGCAGCTGCCTGGTGTCACCCATCTATTTTCTCGGAGCCCTGAGAACAATGGGCCCTGGTGTTTGCTGCCAGAGGCCGGGGCACAGCTCTGCCCTGCCTTCTGTTTGGGGCAGTGGGACAGCCACGCTCTCCTCCTCCCGCCTGGCACTTGCGTGGTGGCTCCAAAAATGGAGTCAGATGAGGCAGCCACAAGCATCCTGTGATGGGCAGGGGGATGACGGCTCCTTCCAAAATAAGGGAGAAGCTGGCTCACAGGATCCCCCTGCCTTTTGGGAAACTGCAGTAGCCAGCTTGGTGTTGGCCAGGGCTCCGTGACTTGCACCAGAGGTTGGTCTCCAAGGCTCAGATGGCTGACACAAATGATTCATCAGGGAGCTAATAAAATAATCGATGCTGGGGATAACACCCTCAAGTAATTGTTAACTGGGGTCCTCCAGGTAACAGCTGGGACTGACAAGTAATAATCGCCTGGCCAAGAGAAAATTGCCGCAGTGCAGATCACTGTCAGAGGTGTCTGCTGCACGTGATGGATATCTCCAGCACGTCTCTCCCCATCTCCTGCTTCCCCAACAGGGAGTGAATCCACCCTGCTGGAAACCCCCTGCCTGCCCCCCAATTACATCCACAGCAACCAGATCATTTTAGAGATTGGTCCCCAGCCACTGCCTACCCTGAGCTTTGCAAACAAAAGTAATGATAACTGCTCCTTGTTTTATTACAGGTCTGCTGAGCTCAGAGACCTCAAAATGCCGCCTTGCAAATATTAATTCATGATGCTTCACGTCTGCCTTTGGTGTCAAGGAAATGTTAGCAACCATTCTCAGCTAATCATAAAATCAGAGGCTGTTCCTCACTGTGGTTCTCATAAAAAAGTGCTCAGGAGTAAAGTTGGCTCGGTCATGTGCTCCATTCATTGCTAATGTTGTCTTTAATTTATTTTTAAAAAGCATAACCATTTGCTCATATTTTTGTGCCCACTATAAATCAGCTCTGTTTGAAAACTAGACAAAAAAGCATCACATTGGTTTAGCCTCTGGGTTTTTCTGTTGTTTATCCAGAGGTCTAGATAAACCATCGACTACAGCAAAGGTTAAACACAACAAACCAGAGCAAAGTCATTCACCTGTTTGAATTAATTTACCCATGAAATCTGTTTGTGGCTCCCACAGCTGCAGGGCACTCCTGCACAGTAACCTTCAGTCTGCACGCTGCACCTGCCCCTGCACCAAACACCTTGGGCAACCCCAACCCCAAAAATTTAACCCAAATCCAGAGGGCAAAGGGGAAACTTCACCTCCAGCTGAAACATCTGGAATGCATCAAACTGCCAGCGGTCCCCTTGCACTCTTAGCCCAAAGTGCTGCATGTGATCGTGTACTTAGGGCTGCGTGCAACACAAGCACCTTAGCCTGAGCCTAATTTGAAGTTAACTTCGTGCCAAGGGCTGTGCCAAGTAGGGGTGGGTGCCCTGCTAATAGAAACCATGTGTGTGCAGACTGACAGAGGAGCCCGGGCCTTGACTTTTCTAGCCCCTTGTCAATCATGTTTCCCTCTCTGCAAATTCCCCAGGGACAAACCCAGCTCCCAAAACACACATGTCCTCCACAGTGACTTATTTATGGTGCAGAGGCTCTAAATTGGTACTTGTTAAATGTCCTTTGCGTGGGAGCTGGGTCAGGGCTGTCGATATTATAATACAGCCTAATCAATTATCAGTTCTCCCCTTCACGCCATCACTCCTCGTCTAACAGCTCTGGCTTTTGGCACTGAATACTAATGTGAGGGGCTCATCAGTATGCTGGAGGCTGCCTGTGCATCTCAGCCACGCACACTGGGAGCCTGAAATCCATAGAGGGCACAGTGAAAATTCTCACATAGCTCCATAATACCACCAGGACACTTCAGAGCCTCTTACCTATCCCTGGCAGCAAGAGCTGGCCCCAGATGGCCCCTGAATTTGGCCCTGCCACAGACACAAAGTTACCTTTGTGAAATGCCAGTGACACACCCAGGAAAAAAAAAGTCCTTTTCAGTCTGGCTGTACCTTTCTCATTTTTTATGCAAACCTTTCATTTACACGCAGCTTCTCCTGCTGTCACACTGAAAGCATGACCTTGAGCAAAAATACTTTGCTCTTCTTAAGGGACCCAGCAAGCTCCTGAAAGCACAGAGAGCCCTGCAGGGAAGTGCAGGATCAGCAGCCCTTTGGGATGTGGGATGGCATGCAAAGCAAGGCAGCAAACACCTGCTCTGAACCATTGGGGTCCACCACTGGCTCCTCCAACAATGACATTTGTCTGAATTTTGTATTTTGATGACTGTATTTCCATTCCTTATGACATCTGCCTGGCCAGACAAAAGGGCCAAACTGTGTTTGGGGCAAGTGTCACCTCCCCCCCAAGAGCAGTGGGGCTGAGGGAGGGTCCTTCCCTCCACAGCATTTCTGGGTTTGCTCTGTAGCATCCAGCACTGACAGAGCACCCAGCAAACTGATGTGTGGCACATCCTGCCAGAGGGGTGGGTCCTGGCCACGTGGAGAAACTCTCAAACTCCAACCCAAGCTGCCCAGCCTTAACCAGTAAGCAGTGAACCTGGCCTGGGGTGGAGAGGCAGCCTCGGGTCTCTAAGGAAGGACATCTGCAAGTCCCATGCTATTTCTCCTTAGGCAGATGCACCAGTCTTAAGCCCATCCACTCCTCTGATTCATGGGTTTGAATGAGTCAGGCCTCTCATAAAAAATTATACTAAAGCAGTAACAGAGAGAAGAGCAAATCCCCATGGTCCCAGACACTGAGTAACCACAGAGGGACAGATGATCTCTGCCCCAAAGCACTTGTGGTATGGCTGGGTGAGAGAGAAAAGCTACAATGGAAACAAAGAAGGAAAAGATGTGCCTAAAATCACCCAGCAAGGTAGTGGCAGTGCTAAGAATGGATCCAGCTCCCAACCCTGAGCTCAGCACCCTACTGACCTGCACATGCCACCTCTCACTTCAGGGACATTCAGAAGAGAAACCAAATGTAACACAGAAATTAAGCACATGAGAGTAGTTAACCCTCTCCTTATTACATCTCTCTGTATCAAGTGTCTGCTGCAGTGTCAGGGCTCGCTCTTTTCATCCATATATACAATATACCCACTGTTATCCCCTCTGACTCCAGAGTTGCATGACCCAGCCATGAAAAAATGGTTCTGATTCATTTACATTAAAGATGTGGATGTTTTAAGGGGCATAGAAGAGCTTCTCTCGTGATTGTTAAATGTCCACAGTGAAGCGCACAGAGCATAAGCCACTGGGTCATGAAATGTAGCATTTTTTTCATTCTTATCTTCTTTCTCCAGCTTGCCAGAACACTGCAAGCCATCATATTGATATATAAGCAGCAAAATCTCCCTCCCAGAATGGAAAAAAAAATGGCCTTTAAGCAACATTGGCCTTTGCCAGTGAAACACACGGCTACAACTGCAGGAAACACAACACAGGTTATTGCAAATATTAAATACAGGCAACCAAAGGACAAGAAGGAAATGTATGAGCATGGTTTTGATAATTTGCAACAAGATGTGTGGTGCCACAGGGAAATGAACAGAGCTGGCATGTGGATGAACAGATCTGAGTTTTCCAGGCAAGTTGAATTGAAATCAAATAGGATGGAGGAAACAGGTTGTTCTGCAGCCAGACTCCAGGCTCAGATCCTCAATTAGCTCTCTGATGGAGCATTGCCTTCACTTTGAACCCACTCCTGGGGGAGCCGGCACACAGCGGATGTATCCCATGTGCAGGCCACTCCCGAGTGCTGGAAATGCCTATTTACAAGTGAGGCAGATCAGAGGGAGAAAATTACAGCCTCAGCCTCCCACTCCCATCCCTGCCAGAGCTCCTCTGCCTCCCTCACACTGTGCAGAGCCTCTGGCCTTGCTTTTCTTGCACTACACCTGAGCAGTCAGCAAAGGCTTCGCTGCCACGAGTGCTCCCTGGGTCAAGGGACCACTCCCCTCCAACCCACACACCTATCCCACAGACCTTGGGGAAAACAGGCCTCTGGTCTTGAAAGCCAATGACAGGCACTGAAAAACCTTCAGGAGGGGTGTCCTGCTGACAGCAGAACCGGTGGCTGGGGGAGGCACAGCAAATCACAGCACTGGAGGATCCTGTCCCCAGGCTGGGACGTGAGGGGACTTTGGGGACCCATTATTGAGACCTGTAGTGCAATATTCCAGCAGGGAGCAATCAGACATGTTCTGCCAGCCGTCACACACAGTCTAGCTCTGTAAGTTAGTCTCTATTTCCCTCTTTTGTAAGGAAAGGGGAGGAGGAGGTGAGTCTGGAGCCCACTGCCCCATCTTAGAGAAGAAATCCTATATTATTAATATGGCCATCCATCATGCGGCCTGCTCCGTAAGAAACGTGCTCCTCTGAACACAGAAATCAATCCTTTCCTATGGAAAGGAAACGAATGCAATCACTAAGTATTGCTAGTCCTTCTTGGCTTTTGTATCTGGGACCCTGAACAACTTGATATTCTTTGTGGATTTTTGGTGCTGACCAGAAGTTGAACTTCAGGTTTCACTGAACTGCAAGTGCAGTTTCTGGAGGAAGCTGGGAGTGTCCCATCTGAAAGCTATAAAGAACTCCATGGAAAACAACAGAAAACACTCCTATGTCTGCAATAGATTTATTTGTTGGATTAAGGAAATCTTCCCTAAAGTTGCATTTTAGGTCCCAGGCTCAGGAAAGCATCCCAAATCAGGATATCACTTAAGCAAATGATTAATTTTAAAGCACACATGCCAAGCACACAATCTGTTGGCCAGCTTCAACCTGCACGACACATTCACTATAGGTCATATTCTTCAGAACTGTATTTTCCTTCCATAAATTATTTTTCTTGCACTCCTGACTGCAAAGAGCAGCAGCCTGGTACACCCAGAGCAGCAGGGTCTGTCTGGCTGTGTGAGCAACCAGCAATGATGCTGAGGGGAAAATACCATGGGCCCCTTCCTTCAGATGGAAGTCAGAAGTCATCCTTCCCATCCCGCACAGTGAATCTGGGCCAGTGATCCCAATTCCTGCTTCGTACCCCCACGGTTCCTCTGGACCTCAAAGTGGAATCTCACTCCTACTAACCTCCCCAGGCTCTCCAGAGTGTCCTGCTAATTTCAAGCACCCAAGTCCGTGCACTGTGCTCCCAGGGGAATTTGGCTGCAAGTTCTCTGCATAGCTCAAATGTCTTTCCTGAATGAAGACCCAGGGAAAAAAAAAAGAATTTAGAAGAATCTAACCAGCCATCTAAGGAGAGAAAGGAGGAATGCAGAGAATGAACCCACCAACATCAAAACCCCGGAAGCTGCCTTTTAGCCACCAGACAATCTCACTGATAGACTAGATTTTTCTCACCCCAGCTGGGAGTAATGTTTTCTTTCTTTTTTTTTTTTTTTCCATTTGCTGAATGTGTTCATTCTACGGAGGGCTTTTTAAAAAAAAAAAAAAAAAAAAAAGACAACAGACATTCATGGCTCCCAGCTGTCAAAAGCCACAAAATGCCTGAGGCTGTCTGTCTTCTTGCAAATGCCGAAGCCATTTTCCTGTAGTGTATGTGCTCATTAATCAAGTTTCAGACTTCTCTCAGTCTATATCATTGTCTATAAGCCAAGAGAGACACTTTGGGGTCAGCGAAGTAACACAGCAGCACCAAACCTACCCTGGCATTGTCAGATGCAAAGGTCTCACCTGGGCTCCTCTTCCACTGAAGTCAGTATGTTTTTATTTTAATCTGGCTCAATTCAAAGTCAGGAAGAGAAGTAATATCTACAGATTGGACAAGTGTTTGTTTGAACATCATTGCCAAAAAGAAGCAAAGCCCCAGACCCATCAAAATTAAATAGCTGTGGTGGGTTGAGTTAACTCCATCCCCTCCAGATCTAACACAATAGTGTTTAATTTTCACTGAACCCCCAACAAGGGCCTGGCTGGTGACTGGAGACCCCCGAGCTCCTCTCACTGAAGTCCTGAGAATAAACAGGGTCCTGGGATGTGAATATGTGGGGGTTGCCAAGAAGGAGAGCAGCACATTCACCATTTGCTGCTGGAAAAACATATCCGTGGCTGGGGTTCTCACTTCAAAAAGAAAGTTGAAAAGCTCTAAATGGTTCAGAGAAAAGCTCTAATAAAGGGGGAAAGCTGGTTTTGAGTGAGAGGTTAGAAAGTCAATCTGCTCTGCTAATGCAAGAGAGAGTTCAAAGATGCCGACACTGAGGCCCATAAATATTGCAAGAAGAGCCAGTTTCCAGTATCAGAGCCTCTCCCATCCAGCAGAAACAGAATGACATCACATGGCTTCAGGATTGGGCTGAAGACATTCAAACTGCAAATCTGGAGCTACAGAAATGGAAGGGTAGCAGTCACAAAGAGGTGGAATGGTCTCACCAGTGTTTGCAGGAAGCTCGTGCGCTCCGGCTCAGCCAGGGGCAGAGGCAGCACAGCTCTGGCACTCACTGTGCCCACAAAACCCTCTCATTTTCCTCATGGCCATGGGGATTGAACAAGTTAAAACTGAGGCCAGTGAAGAGCAAGCAGACGTGAGCCACCACTCGCTGCCAGCTCAGCAACATCGCCTGCGGGCCCAACCCAGCCAACGTGGGGTGGAGCAATTGGATGTTAATTGGCCCTTCTTGACATTCTTACCTGTAGAGAAGCCACAAAAGGACCTCCCACATCTGTCAGTGGCAAAGGACCTGGCCCTGACATCAGAGCCCAGCAGATAGCTCACAAGGCTCCTCTCAGCTAAGGATTACCTTCGCCCTGGTAATGAGATATTTCGTGTGCTGCTCTTCTCCCTTTTAAGGCAGGTGGAGGGTCAAGGCAGGTTGGCTTCACAGTGAAGTATTTTTCACTTGTCAATAATTCAGTTTATGGCTATGGAAATGTCCATCAGGAGTCTGGTGGCAGCCAAGTGATCTGAGGGTCACCGTGGAAAGAGAAGGAGCAGCAGAGGGAAGAAGCAAGAAATGAGCATGCACTCCTGGGAGAAAAACAGGACCTTTCTCCATCTCATTTCATTCACAAAAAAGCTTTTGCGTAGAAGATTTGTATCTTGTCTCACCATTCAGGTCATCTTTTAACTGCAGATAGTTTTCATTTCAACAGGCACTTAATGTGCTAATCAAACCCAAAGGTTCTCAGCAGGGTAGAAAATCCCAAGCATAGACATGATTATTTGGCTTTAAAAAAAAACCACTGGAGTGTCAAGAGAAACAAAATAAACAACACATCTTTTATAGGGATTATTTATTGTTCTTTTTTGCTTATTATTTGTCCACACTGGTCGATTTTATGTCCAGGCACACGTTACCTCCTTTACTGCATGCCAGAGTAGCAAGAGGGACACCACACAGGGCAAAGTGGTAATGGTCATGTTTCTTTTGCCATTAACCACAACTCTTCTTTTTCTCAAAGGCGACAACAAAGCTAAAATCTCTCATCTGCCGTCCCTGCTGACAAGGACTGAACACCTATTCCCTTCAGGAGCAGGATTTAAAGCAGGTGTGGGTGCAGATGTGACACAGAAGTTCAGGACAGTGTAGGCACTTCAGGCACAAGTTCACTTTCCTTGGATTCCTATGCCAGCCCTGGGGCTGGGGAGCTGATGAGGTGCTTTCATGGGATCCAAGCTCCCTCCCCTGCTTTGCTGGGGTTGTGGCTGGGATCACAACTAGGCAGGAGAGAAATGTCTTCTCCCTTTCCCCTGACTCAGGCTTATAAAACACATCCTCTTGGAGAGACCAGCACCCCAATAAATCCTGAAGTACCTGGGTGACACATGGCTGTGTGATACCATCGGTCCCAGAGGGAGGCACCCCCTGCCTGACACAATAAACTGATGGGTCCTGCTGGCTGGACAGGATGAGGAAACTCCCAAGGGATGGCCCGAGCCTTCCTCCAGCCACTTCATGAGCAGAGGTGCTCCCTGAGCAGGCTGGGGTTTGACAGAGCAGGAAGAAAAGGGTGGAATGGCTCACCCAAAGCAAAGCAGCCTCTTCTCCATCAGGGAGCAGACTTCAGGACTGATCCAAAATCGGACCCTACAGCCAACCCTTCACAGACAGCACGTGGCATCCGTGCCTGATCATGTCAGGGCAGATAGTGATTGGACAAGGGGGAATGGTCTTAAACTAGAAGATGAGAGATTTAGATGTTTGCAATAAATGCCTCACTGTGAGGGCAGTGGTTCAGGCTGGAACCTGAAATGGGTTGCTCAGAGAAGCTATGGATGCCCCAACCCTGGAATTGTTCAAGGCCGGGTTAGATGGGGTGTAGAGCAACCTGGTCTAGTGGAAGCTGTCCTTGCCTGTGGCAGGGGCTTTGGAACACAGTGATCTTTAGGGTCCCTTTCAACCCAAACCATTGTAGGATTCTATGATTCCATGCTCATGTTTGGCCCCAGGTCTGCTGTGCAGCTGTCCTTGGAGGGTCAGCCAGCCCCCTCTGAGATTGTTTTCATGGAGATGTGGAGAGAAAAGCAGCCACTTCTGCAGGGTTTTCTCCCTCTCTGTGCACCTGCCAACAGCAAGTGAACTGGGAGCTCTTTGCTCAGGCAACAGCACACAAGGGCATCTGTGGTGTGAGTGGGTTTTCAGAGGCTCAGCTGGCAACCTTGTGGGGAAGTACTCCAGCTGCTTATCATCCTGGGTCCTCTTGTGTTTTGTCTTCCAGAGAAATCCAATTAACCTGCTTCCTTTTGCACTTAGTGTTTCTAACGTCAAAGAGCATCACCTGGAAGACTTTTTAAAGGCAAAATAAATGTCATGGCAACTGCCAAGATATTTTCAATAAATCCCAGCTGTGGCCTTCAGACTGAAAGTCCAGGAGACATTTCCCACATCGTAATTTCTCTCTTTCAATATCCCCTGTTTCTGGGGAAATATTGACTAAGTGTTAAGCCTCCAGACTTAATTTTTAGTTTGATCCCTTGAAAGAGGAAGAACCTCTCATTCAGTTTATCTGGGAATGCTGGTACAGAAACACTGATCGCTGTGATTAATTGTCACATCTGTGGGAGCATCCTGTTAAGGGAAAAATTAGACTCAGTCCTACATGGGTTATTTACAACCCAGCTGCTCCAGCCATTAAAATTGCCCTGAATAACAGCTTCCCCCACCACAGTCTGAACAAGCAGATTAGTCCCTCAGATCACAAGCCCCCATGTTTTCCAGCTCAGTACATCTTATCATGAAATAAAGGCCTTGCTTCAATAAATAGCACTGTTGAGGGCACTCCTGCCGGAATGAGCCTTCCCTAGAAATGCTTCCACTCCAGGAAGAGCCTGCTCTGAGCACTAAAGAAACCCATCAGAAATAACCTCAGATTTTGTATGTTTATATCTGTGTAGCTGTGGAAACACAGTGAAGAGGGATGCTTTTTGTTTTGCAAGGCAAATAGAAGATCTGTGATATCCTTCAAGGGTATTTCAAGGCTTCCCTCTCATCCTGTTGCAAGCGAAGGCCTCTTGCCCAAGCTGTCTCTTTTTTTATATAAATGCCTCCCTTTCCCTAGATCAATCCAGTGCTGAGCACATTTCTTGGCATCCTCACCCCTAATTGCCCTCGGGCTGTTGCAACACTTCAGATGTTCCCGTCTGGATGTGGTGACCAAAGGGTTCACTTGGCATTGGAGGAGGCTGGGCTGACCCCTGTTCTTGCTGAATCCACACTCCCTGTGGGGTGTCTGGGACACACTCAAGGAGGCTGCTTGAGAGATGAATCACCTGTTGCTTGAGATGAAATGGATTCTCTTCTCTCCAGCTTGCTGGAGTTACTGCTGAGGTGGCTGCAGGCAGCAGAGAGGCTGGAGAGGGCAGGGCAGAGCATCTGCTGGGACACATCCCTGTTGGATCCTGTCATGGGATGTGTTTGCAAACAAGTGCCCCAAAATTATCCACAGGAATGACTGAGTTTAAGTTTTCCACTTTCACTGCATCCCTCTTTTCTCCTCTCTGCTCTGGGTCTTGTCCCCACTTCCTTTTCATCGCTGCTGGGTGGGCTCCTGCTGTCTCCTTATATCTGGTTTCATACAACCATGGAATTACAGAATGGTTTTTATGGGAAGGGGGCTTCAAGACCATCCAGTTCCAACCCCCCTGCAATGGGCAGGGACACCCTTCACTAGGCCAGGTTGCTCCAAGCCCCATCCAACCTGGCCTTGCGCATTTCCAGGAATGAGGCATCCAGAGGTTCTCTGGTTTCCTTTCAAACGTGCAGCCCAAGCCATGCACTGACCGAGCTGTTCTGCCCAGCAAGTCACCACACTGCCCCACCACCAAAAAGATCTCTTCAGAGCAGAGCAAACACCCCTGGCATCTCTGTTTTCTCCCTCCTTTCTCCCTCCTTTCCAACCTATCAAGGAGAGTTCAGGACCCCTGCAGCGGCAGCAGACAGAGACTCCATCCTTCTGCCAGCTCCAGCACTGGCTTTTGAATAATGCCCTTCCTGGCACAGAAAACCCTCGAGCCAAACCTACACAGGGCAGTGATCAGCCCCTCACAAAATCCCCTTGCAAACTACTTTCTGCTTACATCACATCAGAATTTCTTTCCCAAATACCTGCATGGCACCAAGAGTGCTGATCCCAGCCTGAGCCCTGGGCACCAAGAGTGCTGATCCCAGCCTGAGCCCCAGGCACCTCAGTAATGTTAATAACAGGCACAACCTATTAGTGCAACCCAGTTATTGCATGTGCCTCACACACGAGCCTGCCTTTAATGATGTCTGCGTGCACAAGCTGTTGTTCCCTGCAGCAACCCCAGCAAACAGAGTAACCTGGGGCAGCACAACGAGCTCGTCTAAGGCAGGGTTAAGTAGGTGATGATAAACTCTCACCACCATAATCGAAGCCCACGCACACAGCTCCAGATGTGTTCTGCATCCTGCAAAAAAGGCTCCAGGCCAGCTCTTAGTGACGTGTGAGCCAAAGGGTTTTCCCAGAACTAGGCTGAGCCTGGCATAAGGCTTGGGAAGGGAAGTGCTCCTTGGAGCAGGATTATCCTCCAAGAGAGTGCACGGGACACCACCAGGAAAGGGGCCTGGCACCAGCATTGCCCTCCTTTGGTGATGCAGGAGCAGAGGCTCCCTGCTGCAAAAACACCCAGGCAGGTTCTGGTGGGGGGATAGTATTGATAGGGCAAGGGGGAATGGCTTTAAACTGGCAAAGGGTGGGGTTAGATTAGATGTTAGGAAACAATTGTTCCCTGTGAGGGTGGTGAGGCCCTGGCACAGGCTGCCCCAGAGGCTGTGGCTGCCCCATCCCTGGCAGTGTTCCAGGCCAGCTTGGACAGGGCTTGGAGCAACCTGGGGTAGTGGAAGGTGTCCCGTGGCAAGGGGCTGGAACTGGACAATCTTGAAGGTCTGTTCCAACCTGAACCATTCTGTGATTCTGTGATGAAAGGAGATTTTCCAAACCATCCATTGTAGCCACACTCTCAGCCTCATCTGCAAAGGACCCAGTCCTCAGGACTGGAGGCTGCTGTTGTGTTCATTAGGAAGGACTTTTAAATTCTGCTCAGGAAAGCATAAACATTTGGAAGAAAGGAAAACCTGGATTTGGGTAGGATTCAGTGGCAGGACAAGACAAGGAAACTGTGAGTGGGAGGCAGGTAGCCCCAGACAGACCTAGGGGAAAAGTATGGACAGGGAAAGAGAATTAGGGCTGCCTGAGGAAATCACTTCTGGTATTGTCCAAGTTTGCAGTGCGTGGCTTGGCAAGCCTGTGATATCCTGTGTGCAAGAGCCCCCAAAAGGGAGGGTACAGGAGCTGTTTTGCTGGGGGATGTTTGGATCAAGACAGCAGGGTGAGGATCAGGAGTCAGCCAAATCACATAAATCAGTGGGATTTCAGGGCCTGATCTCAAGGCTTTTGAGGATAACTAAGCATCACTGCAGATCTGAGACACTGTGCTTCAGAGCCCTTTCAACATTCAAGGCTTGCAAGCATTTTCTTGATGTGCCGTAAATCGATTCATTCTTGCCAGGAGTAGAGATAATCTGCTACTGATGTCCTTAGGTATAGGTGTCTTCATGGACATTTAACATAACCCTTCCTTTCTGCATTAAAAAAAAACCCAACAAAACCACTTAGAGAAAATCTCTTGCTTAATATCCAATCTAAATCTCCCCTCCTTCATCTTAATGCCATTCACCCTTGTCCTGTCACTCCATGCCCTCGTCCAAAGTCCCTCTCCAGCTCTCTTGGAGTTCCTTTATGTATTGGAAGGTGCTCTAAGGTCTCCCCAGAGCCACAAGACCAGCTCCCTAAACACTACATCCCTTTGCAATCATGCATTTCCTCCCCCTTCCCAGCTTCAGTTTGTAAACTATTTGTATGCTGATGGTTTTTAAATAGCTCCCGATGAGGATTTTATATACAGGGAATGGCAGAGGAAAATAAATCTGTGGGCTGGAGATTTATGTAAACACAAATTCCCTGCAACAGCAAGTTCCTCACTGCATGTGGCTCATTTTACAAAAACACACCATCAGATAAAGGCATGTACGTGATTCATTTGCTGCCCTCTGATGTGGTGGGGCTCTTGAATGAGAAGTTTAAACTATCCTGCTTCAAATCAGAGTCACAGGGCTTACAGGCTGAGGAGGCAGGCTCAGTTTCTAACAGACATGGAGTTGTGCAAAACAGATTGTTCTGTGGGTGCTAAAAACTCTGATGGGCTCTAGAAGAGGTTTTGCTCAGCTGTGCCAAGCTGTTGGTCATAGAAAGTCATAATTGTATCTACTGGCCTGCTCTGGAAGCTGTTACAGGATTGATATTCATTGCCAGTGGATGTTTTATCTTGCCTTGCTTGTGCTAGAAATATCGTGGGCCCACAATGATGGCAGTGTTAGACAGTGCAAAATATTAGACCAAAATAGATGGGTCCTGTCTTTCAGCAGTGCTGCTGTCTTGCTTAATATCTAATCTAAACAAGATAAAAAGCACTTTGGTGTGGAGATCCAGGACTGTCTGCAGGGAAATCTTCTAGCCCCATTCCTCAGAGAGAAAACTAAAGCTCTGGTAGAGTTGCTTCCTGTCAGATTTGACCTCCAAATCCCCGGCCTCTAGGTTCTGGCCACAGTCTGCCTAGCTACAGTGGTTACTCATTCTCATATGACACAGGGAGGGTTTCACACTGGAGCTCAAAATCCTGTTTTATGGCTTGTGTAGGAAATGTGAGGAAATGTCCAGTTCCTCCTTCACTCCACCAGCAGCCCTGTGGTGGGTGCACCAGAGAGCTCTTCTCACAGTAAGACATCTCACTCTCCATGAGTTATCCAAGTTCAGTGCTCAGGTATGACTTGTGCAGAGAAAGAAAACCCCGGCCCTTGGTCTCCCTGCAGTAAAACTTCTTCCTCCTCCCTCAGACCTGTCCCAGATCTTCTGGCCGCAGAGACCTTCTGGCACAGACTGACCCCCTCCTCTCTGCCTGTATTTCAGAGAAACTGGGTGAAGACAACCTCCAAGCACAGGTCTGAGGAAATTTGGTCGGGTTGGTAGGCAGGTTTCCTCTGGAGAGCAGGCTGACATCAGTGGACAGGGTGAATGAACCTTCCTCTGAGCATGGAGAATCATCCCTCGTGACCAGAGGCAGCACGTCCTTGGGCAGCACTCCAGGCAGTGGTGGAGAGCAAAACTCTAGGCGCTGGTATCAGAGCAAAACTGTTCACCCATCACCAAATGCAGTCACCAAGGGAGCTGAAAGCCAGGCACTTCAGAAAAAAGCTTAAAGAAAAGTGTATACCTGGTTCTGAGTCCCAGCACTGCCCCCACAATCCATGGAGCTCCCTCTCCCCTCCTGAGGGATGTGTTATTCCCAGCTACTCCCCCAGGACCAGGGAGGAAATTCCCTTGTTTGAACACACCAGTGCCAGTGTCCCACAGCCCTGGAGTTTCCCTACAGAAGCCTGCCCACATTTTGCTCCTGACCACAAAGCATTTGCTTTGCATTTAGCAGGAACAACCAGTTTAGTGTTTGAATGAATGATCGGTGTTAATTAGTATCATTCAAAATTAAAATAAAGGTCAGAAGAGGGTAAGCATTATCAAAGGGCCTTGTTTGCTCAAAGGAAACATTAATGACGCTTGTTCAGGGCTTCAAGATAAACTTGTTCAGGCACTGAGTAAATGAAGAAATAAATACTGAACGTCACTACTCCTCAAACACAAACCACATGTCTTTCATCTCAAGGTGTGCCCTGCCCTATCTCTCATCTCTCCTGGCTGTTTCATTCCTCCTCACTCTGGAGATGCCAGCTCCCTTCCCTGAGCAGCTGCAGGATGGGCCCACCACCCGTTCATTGGGCTGACAGCTTCCCCCTGCAGAGCTGTCACCCAGGGACTCCTGCAATGGCATCTCACTGCCCTTCTTCCAACTCTCCTTCATTACGAAGCAATGGACACGGGTGTGTCACAGGGTTTGGGATTACAGGGATTGCAGGACCTTATATTGACCAGCTGGTCCAGACAAGCACGAGTTCCTCTGCTTCCACCCTAAACTGGCCATCCAGAGGGACCTTGGCAGGCTGGGCCCATGTAAACCTCATGAAATTCAACAAGGTCAAGTGCAAGATCAAGTGCAGCTCAGTCAGGGCAATCCCAAGCACAGGTAAGAGATGGGAAGAGAATGGGCTGAGAGCAGCTGTGAGAAGAAAGATTTAGAGATGTTGGTGGATGACAGGCTAGACATGACCTGGCAAAGTGTGCTGGCAGCCCAGAAAGTCGCCTGTGTCCTGGGCTGCATCCCCACAGCGTGGGCAGGGGAATTGTCCCGCTGCACTCGGCTCTGCTGAGAGCCCACCTGCACTGCTGCACCCAGCTCTGGGACCCCCAACACAAGAAAGATGTGGAACTGTCAGAGCAAGCCCAGAGGAGGCCATGAAGATGCTCTGAAGGCTGAAGCATGTCTGCTGTGAAAACAAGATGAGAGAGCTGGGGGTGTTCAGCCTGGGGAAGAGAAGGCTCTGAGGGAACCTTCCAGAACATTGCAGGACCTAAAGGGTCTACAAGAGAGCAGGAGAGGGACTTTTTATGAGGCCGTGTAGCAATTGGACAAGGGGGAATGGTTTCAAACCTACAAAAGACAGGTTTATATTAGATATAGGGAAGAAATTCTTCCCTGTGAGGGTGGTAAGGCCCTGGCACAGGTTGCCCACAGAAGCTGTGGCTGCCCCATCCCTGGAAGTGTTCAAGGCTGAGTGGGATGGGACTTGGAGCAACCTGGGGTAGTGGAAGGTGTCCCTGCCCTTGGCGGGGGGATTGGAACAAGATGGTCTTGAAGGTCCCTTCCAAGCCATTCTGGGATGCTCTGACCTGATGCTCCTGGGCTTCCACCTCTCTGGGTAGATGCACCACCAGATCACAACCTGCCATGGTCAGAGCCTGGTCCTGCCCCATGTCTGTCCAGCACCTGGTGCAACAGAGCCTGACTGAGATACACAGGATGATGTGTGGGTCCAGACCCTTCCCAGCTGCCTGCAGGTGCTTTGCTGGTGCAGAATAAGCCGGAAATAAATTAACTGAACCCTCACCTGAGAGCTGGGTCACCTTCTGCAGGTGCTTCACTGCATCGACAACAGAGGGAGCCCCAGGATGTCTGTGCTCCAGAGTCAGGCACCTCAGGCAAATCTAGGGTGGAATGAATCCCGGGCTAAACAAATATTAATATGTTCAGAAACCAGCAGTAGCAGCATTCACAGATATTTATATATACACAGAGAGAAAGAGGGAGGGAAAGTGCGTGCACAAACCTTGGCTTCTCCATGACCCCCAAAATGCCATAAATCACTTTCAGCAGGAGAGCACAGTGCAGCGAGTTTTGCCTCCTGCCACATCTTCCACACTGCCAATAATTTGGCAAACCCTGCCCTGCCATCAGCAGTGGAGTGAGGGGGCTGCAGAGAAGAAATTGGGGTAGAGGAGCTGGGGGCTTCCAGGCTGCACAGTGCTCCCTGTGCCAAGAATGCAGCGCTCCAGCTCCCGCTGCTGAAACCACTGAAGGCTGAGGAAGACGATATTTCCATCTTTTGGAAACTAAACACTGGGAACACGCCTACACAGCCGTTGTCATAATCTCCCGAATTCGCTCAGAAGTAAAGAACAGGCAGAGGTCAAACTTTTCCTGGCTTAATAGAAACACTATCAAAATTTTAACCACTTCCCTGCTGGCAGCTCACGGATCTCCCGTTCCCAACAAAGATTCCCGTGCATGATGAACACACACAGGCCTTTGCAGCAGTGAAATCTCTCTTCTCCCCATCCCTGTGCGCTCAGGCGACGCAGACAGCGATGGTTCCGACACTGGTGAGGACAAGCAGAGCCGGTTGCATGAGGGCCATCTGTGGGGAGATGCAATCCTGCATCCCTCCCGTGTCCCATCCGGCTGCAGGCACCCGGCAGAGCCGCTCTGCTGTGCCAGGAGCACACGCGCCAGCCTGACGCTGCTGCCTCACCCCATCTCACACACACGGGAGAGAAGAGGCAGGAAAGATGGGCTTCCAAGGGGAGCAGATGGGCACCTGTCAGCAGCCATATGTCAGGAGATCAGTGCTTTGGATTGTGCATTAACCAAAAAAAAAAAAAAAACCAAACCCCAAATAAAGGAAAATGGGGAAAAAAACCCCACCTTCTTTAAGATTTTTAATCACGTGGCCCTCAGATGCTATGTGGAAAAAAAAAATTTGGCAGCTCTTCCCTTTTTTTCCTGAGTGAACAGGAGTGAAGCAGCCTGGTATCCCACATTTATCACAGCACCCCTCACCCTTTTGGAAAAGCAGCAAAGAGGGGTCTGCTTCCCTGAGTTATTTCACTCTGGAAATAACCATTTCATGGGAGAAGAGGACAGCTGCATACAGATGATCCACCTGGAGAGCAGGAGCACTGAACTGGTGAAAGGTTTGAACCCTGCAGCTCAGCACCATCACTTCCCAAAAGGTCAGGAGTTGATTCAGATCTGTAGGTTGATGGTCATAAGGATCCCAAGCCCTGAAAGTCGATAGCAGACACCAAGTGTGACACATTAGACAGTGATGGGGTGAAGATGCTCAAGTAACTTTATCTTGCCTACCAGAGCTCTGTGTGGAGGCTGTTTGCTCCAGCCCAGCTGTCTCCGAGCTCAGGAGCCATACGGCTGGTGGGACTTCAGAGAGGGAGATCAAATTCGGAGGCAGCAAAGCAGGCGGTTGTTTGCTTTCCATGTCCCTGCTCAACTTTTGGCCTCCTACTCTCATAATGAATTTCTGGGAGGTTCTCAGCACTGCCTGCTCTTTAGCAGACTGCACTTCCAGCTACAAAAATAGCGCAGACACTAAAACGATCTTCGGGAATCAGATAAGAGCTCCTCCCAGGAGGAAGAAAAAAGGTTTCTTTCTTCTCTTTTCTTTTTTTTTTGCTCTTTGTGTTTGAGGAGGCTGATGTGTTACAAATATAGATTGTGATTTCCATCCCAAAGTGCTTCGCAAGAGCTCGGCTGGCACCTCTGCGCAGAGCTGGCAGCAGGCACTGCTGGGATGAGTTGTGCAGCTTCACAGAGGAGCACAGCCCACCCCAGCCGCTCACAAAACCTGTCCAAATAACTGCACAGCAGAGCTGCAAGAGACCTTCTGGTGCAGACACTACCAAAGATGACAGAAAACACTGTTTTCTGGCTTTACTTCCTCCTAAAACACAGCTCAGAGAGGAAAATGCGTAGGTAAAAGCTCTGTCACATCACAGGTTTCTGCGGTCTTGGACAAGTCATCTTTCCCACTCAGTTTTGCCAAGGAAAGCCTTTGGGAGCCTCCCACATCTCCCCCAGTTTCCAGCTGGGGGAAAGTTTCCTCCCTTTGCCAGGGTTTGATGGTGACCAGGCTCTCCCAAGCCACCTCAGCTCATTAACTCAGGACGAGTGCCCGTGTTGGGTCAGTGTTCTCCCACCCCTGTGGCTTATATCAGCTCTTGGAGGGATCCCACCAGTCCCGGAGCCGGGGAGAGATAAGCCCTGGGAACGTGAGGGTGGGAGAGGGGAGGGAAGGGAGTGTGGGACTTCTGCCAGTCCTTCCCCCCACTTGCTGCTTTTCATGGAAACACATTAGAAACCTTTCTCTTCTCTAAAATAAGAGCGTCAGAACTCCCTTATCTGCGGATCGTTACTGATAAGCACTCTGATATATGTGCCCGGTCATGCTGTGAACTCCCTGCCCCTCGCTCAAATCCATGTGCACAGGAACAGATACCCACAAGCCCCCGAAAGAGAGCCTTTAAACGCTACATAAACACAGATAAATACAACACAATACATCAAATGGAGCCATAAGGGACCTCCAGTGTCTCCTAGTTCATCCCCCCAAAGGCAGGGTAAAATTACACTTTATTGCCCAACCCAGTGCTAAAAATATCCATTGGCCAAAATTCCAGTCTTCCCAAACAACTGCTTCCCTCGACTCTCTCCTTTTCACCCTTCAAAGCTTTTTCTGGAATTGGATGTTCCTCACTGCAGTTTAAGCCCAGACACTTTCCTGTCCCTGGCAGACCCAGGGAATGGTTCATTCCCATCCTGCTCACAGTGCACATCTGGAGTTGGTTACATCTCCCACTCAGGCTTTGCTACATTTGCATCTCTCCTCTAGACAAGCAGTGGCATTTTGTTCAGGAAAAAACAAAGAGTCAGTGGTTGTTCATAACACACAAAGCAGAGCTGGTGACAGTGCTGGAAGGAGCGGGTGGTGTGGCTCATTTGTTGGTGAGCTGTGGTAGCATAAAAACAGCTCCCAGCAGGGGCATGGGGCCAGTCACTAGGAGACCCCAGAGATGTTTTGCAGCACGACTTGTGCCAGCATCCCATTCCCACCTCTGGGCTGGCACGCATGTGCAAGGCTGTGTTTTGCAGCATTTTTCCATTTTTAATGCTCTTCTAAAGCTTTTCCTTGCAAGAGGTCCGAAAGTGAGACATAGCTATAAAAGCTAAAAAACCAGAATGAGCACCGACTGGACCAAACCTACATGCTCCAGCATCATCTGACAGAGGGCAGGATTGGGATATTGGGAAGAAATTCTTGGCTGTAAGGCTGGTGAGGCCCTGGCACAGGCTGCCCAGAGAAGCCGTGACTGCCCCATCCCTGAAAGTGTTCCTGGCTACATTGGATGGAGCTTGGAGCAACCTGGTCTAGTGGAAGGTGTCTCTATTATGAGAGGGGGGGTTGAAAGAAGATGGCCTTGAAAGTCCCTTCCAACCCAAACCATTCCATGATTGTGTGAATATGGCCCTGTTTCATGATTTGTTGTGGTCCTCACCCAATGCTCCCCCTCCAGCGTGGAGCATCCTCTGCACAGGACAGCGCCTTGCAGCGTGACAGCTCCAGCCAGGAAAGCACATTTCCCACCCACTCAGCTGCAGCTCCTCCTCTGAAGCTCCCTGCCGTGGCTGGGGACAGGACACACGTCCACCCCTCTGCTGCTGCACCTCTGAGCACGTGTGCTCTGCCAGCAGTGTGCAGCAACACCTTCCATGGGAGCCCTTGACAGGGGAGTTCCTGCTCCTCTCACATCTCCTCATTGCACCTCCTCTCACAGAGCACAGCAAAACAAAGCCTTGCAAGAAGTTGTGCAGCAGGGATAACAGAAGACAAAACATGCTGCATTAATTCCTGGACACTGATGCTCTCTTTTTCCTTTAACACCAGCAAAGGCCATTGTGCCTTAACCATAATGCTGCAATCACCAACAGGCAGGAATTTTTTGAGTCCTAACTGAGAGGGAAAACAACACCTCCTGCACAGGTTAGCCAGCCTGTTCCTTACAGAAATTCCCCATGAGTTTCTCCCAGCTCAGTAAAAGACAGATGATGAAATCCCATCTGAAAGTGTCAGGCACTCAGGTCAGTCTAAACACTCTTCTGGGAGCACCCCGAATCCTCGTCCCTCCCCCAGCCTTGGAGATGCTGATCCACATTTTTTCTTCACTGTTTTTCTTGGCAGCTGTTTTCTTTCTAGTCAAGCTATGGCTGTGTCGCTTTTAGGTACTTAAATTCATATTCTTGATTCATTTCTTCCCTAATCACTTGGGATACTGAGTTTTACAAAGGGGACTATAATTAATCTTCCAGGTTTGTGCATGTGTGAGGAAAAAGATGTGATCCGTGACACTTTAATGCCCTAGCTAGCTGCTGTTAGACAATGGAAATTTCTGAGTTATACCCAAAACAACCACACCCAGCTCACAAAGACTCCAGCAGCTGACAAGCATCTTCTCCAAACTATTCAGCGGGAACATTTTCTTGAGAGCTCTTTCAGTTTTGTTGTTGTTTTAAACTTGGCCCCGAACATCAGCTGCAAAAGAACAAAGCCTCAAACTCGTGCAGTTGGTTCGATGAGTTCCAGAAGCTGTTGAATTTCTCACGGCGTTATCAGCGATCTTGGGAGACCCACGGAGGTGAATTTCATCCAGCGATTGCTGTTAACGTGCTCCGCTCCCCTCTGACATGCATTCCTCCTCCCACTCCCCTCCAACATGCATTCCTCCTCCCATTCCCCTCTAACATGCATTCCTCGCGATCCCGGCGGTGGTTTGACAGTCAGCATCGCTCCAGACAGCTCCATCCCGTCTCAATCACTCTCTTAGAAGTTAACAACCCTGCGATGGCCAGCGTCGATATTGGCTGCCCATAACAAAGCTGTTAGAGTGGCATTTCGGTAGGAAATGGTGGGAATGCTGCAGTAATCAGACAGAGTTATAAAAGGTTAATGAAGATGAAAGGAAAGAAAATACAGAGGAAAAGCCCAGGCAGCCAGAGAGATTTTGGCAAGATTTGCTAAGCTGCTGCCTAGCCACACACTACTTCCTGCATTTCCCAATCCAGCTGCACATTTCCAGAAGCCTCAGCAAGTCTGTATCGCTGGGAGAAACGCTGAGCTAACCGTGTGGCTGGTCACAGTTGTAACGATTCATGTCCATTATATTGAGCAAAATGTTCAAGTTCCCAGGAGGAGTTTAGGAAGAAAGTCCATTTCATCTAAATACACTGTCCCTGAGGAGGGTGAATTCAGGAGTGCTCCAGCTCAGGCTGGAAACGCATAACTGAAGTATTATCCATGTGTTGCTCACCAAAATAAGAGGTCTTTCCAAACCACCTCGGTATTTTTAGAAAGAAAAATTTTCACTTAGAATTATCAGAGACCTGCTGAGAACAAGCAACCTTCTGGTACTGCTGGGTAGGACAGGATGTTGGCAGGCTCTCCTTCAAAGCAGGGGGAAGAAATGCCTTCATTTCTTACCCCCTCTCATCAAGAGACAATTCCGACAGTACAATTGTACTGTAACATCCCGATTTCACACTATGGGACTCCACCCCTTCCCCTTAGAAGGTTATTTAATGCCTTGATAGGTGTCCTCATCACACTTTCCTCTTTTTTTTTTCCGCACCATTGTTTTATTCGCTATGTCTCTCACCACCTAAAATATCCTTTCCTCCTCACCAGCACGTCAGGCTTTCAAATGACTGCGGGCTGTTGCCTAATCTTTCCCCTATTCCTCATCCGATGTCGAGACGGGTGCTTAGCTAAGCTATGCACATAGCTCACTGTCAGCATCGCCACGTCAATCAGCCTCCGCAGCTCCAGCCGCTGCCGGTGCTGTTTTCTGAATTCCTGACACTCGTCACCCTGCCTCAGTGCCAAGGAGGGGACGGGGACCTGCTGGGTGGGATCAGACGGGCTCAGCAGAGGGGGACTTGCAGCCCGGCACACGCAGCCCAGCCCAGCCCATCACCCTGCAGTTCTGCTGCTCTGTCCTTGCTGCTCATCCTCCGTGTATGATCTTCCACACGAATTTCTCCGTGCTTTTTCCCACCTCCCCATCTCATCAGTAAGGCTCCTTTTAGCCGTGTTATTTAGCTTATGTATTTTCGAAGCAAGACTTGATCTCCTCTGCTGCTCATTTCTCATTTCTCACGGTTCCTCCCAGTTCCACAGTGGCTGCAGCTCTGACTACACAGCATTTAGCACTGAGATCATTTATGAAGGCAGCACATTTGGCCAAATTTACCATCTGTAACCCAAGAGACGCTTCCTGCAGCCCAGCCACACATCCATCCCCCTGTAGCTATGGCTGTCATTACTGATGTTAATTGTACAAATAGACTAAACAGAGCTTACCCCAAACTAACTCAGTCTCCATACAGCGTGGAGAATTTTGGGTCTCCTACATCTCATCCTCTGGGGATTTTTTGGCTGTGACAAACTTTCAATTGGCTTTCAATTTATGGGATCTGCTGTATTTGTGCCACTTTGAACCTCCTTCATGAGTAAACCACTCTGACAAGCCAGAGTTCATGAGGTCCGCAGTCCATGACAGATTTAATTGCAGATTAAAAATTCCATAGCAGAAATATTACAGGAGACTCGAAATCCTAATTGTTTCCGGCATAAGGCAGGAGCTTAATTTTTATTTTTAAACTCTCAAGTGCTGACAGCCAATATTTTGGTGTGAAAAAGCTGAAGATGCAACTGCTGCCTCACTGTGAGCAGGTAGCAACTTCCAGAGTTTAATCTTACACCTTAATTTGTTCTTAATATTCAGATCGTGGCAGCAGCCAGGAGGCATTATCAAGCTAAATGCTCCTTTGTGTCAATACACAGCGGTAGAAAAATTCCCCGCCCAAATGAGCCGTGATTGTTGTATCTTCTGGAAGAAAGCCACGCTCTCTCTAGTGCCGCACTAATGCACTTCCAGCGACAGAACTGATTAGGATTCCTGCTTTGGATTTGCTCAGATCTAGCCTGGTTGGGTTTTTAATCTTTGGGATAAGCTGTGGATAGAGAATTAGCCATTTAGATATAAATGCATGGCTGGGAAATGGTTCGCCAGCACCCGCCTCAAAGTGACTTCAGAGTCAGATCTGGCGAGTGCTGCTTGATAATAAAGTGATAACCTGGGGTGTGGGGGCAGAGGGGGATTTTTTGCTTTCAAGAAGCACCAGACATCTTTGCCTGATTCTGTCTCCACTAGCACAGAAATTAGAAGAGTGCTGAGGAATGTGTGCTAAGAGTGAAAATAAGCACCCGCCACTCATCTCAGATTTGAAATGACGGCTGATAGGGGAATTATGGAGTCATCACTGACAAGGGAGGCACAGGGGGTGTTGCTCGGGCTGTTTGAGCCTCATGGCTCTCTGGTGCTGTATTTTGATACAGCTGCCCAGTGAAGTCTGGCAGGATGTGTGTCCTTCCCACCTTGGCGAGGCTGACAAGAAGCACTGTGTGCATGAGAGACACGAGGGTCAGGTTTAATCCAGTGGTGAGCTTCTCCCCCTCTGAATCTCCAGTGTCTGACAAGGAGCAGTGCTCCCCGACACACTCTGCTCTTACAAACAGCAAGAAGGTCAGGTATTCTTCCGGAAGGCTTCTTTCTCCAAAGCCATTATTTTTCCCTTGTCGTAAAAGAGTCTGACTCAGCCACCTCCCTCTGGTTGTCCATCACATAATGGCAAATCCTCCTGAGGCAGAGCAGGACTCAGGAGTGACACAACAACACAATGGACTCTGCCAAGCACCCAGGTGCCATGAACTGCTGGGACCCCTCTCCCACGTGCTTATCACCCCACTTTCTCTAGGGCTTGCCTCGAATTTGGCAGCAGTATAGACGCAGACATGCAGACTGCAGCCTGAAGATCTCAGATCCAGAAGCACTGGCAACACCCGGCCTGAAATCAATGTCCTTTCTAATTCTCATGGATGTCAGAAAGATTTATCCAGAGAGATCTTATTTTACAGCCTGTGTCTTCTAGTGTGTTTGCTCTTTCAGCGCTCTGGGTTCAGAAGCTGCTGCATCCTCCCCAAACCCTCTCTCACCCATGTTGGAGGGCTATAAATTATAACAGCCTGCAATGCATTCAGCTACAGTCCTGTCCATCATCTGTGCATGGCATTAACCCTCTGAAACTTGGTCACCCAGATCTGCATTT
Source organism: Monarcha castaneiventris obscurior (assembly GCA_026261815.1). Classification (NCBI taxonomy): domain Eukaryota; kingdom Metazoa; phylum Chordata; class Aves; order Passeriformes; family Monarchidae; genus Monarcha; species Monarcha castaneiventris. The sequence continues at coordinate 4,796,581 of JAMPIT010000894.1, read as the reverse complement.
CCCAAGCTTTGAATCCTTATCCATGGCTAAAGCCGCTCAGACAGCCGAAGAATGAGGCGCGTACAGCAGCCGGCATTTCTAAAGAAAACTTGATGGCTTTCTGACACCCGACACATACAATTCCCAACAGAGTTAATTGAAGCTAATTCCTCAAAGGCTGAGATGAGAATAACCCCATAAATTATGTTCCTGCTTCATTCCAGACAAGGACGGCATGAATGCATTACATGCGATCCCCCAATTTACAGTATTAAAACCAGCAAGTCAATCAAGGAGACTGAATAAAGTCACTTGAAAGCTGAAATTTATTTTCATCCTCTCTCCATCTGTACTGTAACCTGAAAGGTTGATTTTTGAGGGCATCTTTCGTATTTCCAGGCACAGCAGGACCCATTCAGTGAGAGAGGAGCCTTCTCCATGGATGCGACGTGTTGGGTACAGCAGAGCCCCTGCTTGGAGGATTTTGCTGGGGTGCAGGTTTTCAAGGCTCTTATTGAGGCAACTTTCAAAGGTGTCTCTAGAGACCTTTGCGTTTCCAAGACAGAGAACAAAACACCACAGGACCAAGGGCACCATGTGCCTGCTGTTGTCTCCGAAAGCCAGGGCTGGTTATCGTGGAGGGCACACACAGAGACACGCAGGCATAAATCTAACCTATAACACTGCCACTGCCAATCTGCTTGCATTAACAGAGTTATTTTTAAATCCTGTGTTTTTTGGACACAGTCCTAATGATGAGTTATTTTTAAATGGCACTTTAAAAATATAGGCACATTTCGAGTGCCATTCATGCCACTTTTAGGGTCTGAAATATCACTGAATTGTACTACAGAGATTATGCAAATTAAAGCCAGATTCAGTGAAAAAGTGCCCAGCTTCTGTGCTGCTCAAAATCAGAAGGACTGAAAAAACATTTCTGGGAATTTTTACTGCTTTGCAGAAGCTCTGGAGATGTAAAAGTTGGTTATCTGTTGGAAGTGGCAACAGTCCTTCATGTTGGATACTGGGAAAATAAATACCCAGGTGAAGCCAAGGTGAAAAGCTTAGCCCAGAACAAATAGAAACCCTGTGACAGAATCAGGATCTTGAGTCCCACCATGGCCTAACCCCAAAGCCATGCTGTAAACTGGAACAGACTAAAGAATAAGACTTCAGCATCCTATGTCATGTTATAAATGAGCCGTAGGGCAACTCTACTATGTACTTTTTCATTTATAAGGTATTTTAGACATGCAGTATTTGGCAATTATTGTTTGCACCAAGTTCAAGCCCTGATGTGGTGAAGCTGCAGTAATTCTTACTGGAATCCCTAGACTTCAAGGGCCCAGGAAGATCTTAACAACTGCCTTGCCTGACCTTCTGCACAAGAGGTGTCACAGTTCCTGCCCCAGTCCGTAACTCCTGACTGAGCTATGACCCATCCCCAGGGAAAAACGCACACTCAACATAAAGACTTAGAAGATGGAAAATCCAGCTTGTCCTTGGACTGGTGTTCCAAGGTTAGCTGCCTTCCTTGCTCCAAGTCCTCCAGCTCTAATTAGCCGACTCTCATTTCCATTGTAACCTCTCCTGCCAACATGAAGCACCACCTCCCATTAGAAATTTCTTCCATACACAGGTACTCCAAGACCACAATCAAGTCGTGTCCTAACCTCTTGGATCAGCTAAATCAGGGGGGTTACTCCATAATAACAAATTCACTCCTGGCTGCACTGTAGGTCGGGACACACAAGGATGTTGCTGCTCTGTGATGAGTAGCAGTTACCACAGGTCAGCTGAGGTTCAGGAAATGTCCACACCAATGCCTTTCGCCAGGAGCTAACACAGGATTATCTCTATAACACAGCTCAGGAATGGCGATAAACTCATTTGTATTCTTTTCCTTTCGTCTAATTGCTTTGGAGAGAATAATTCATGAATGAAACGCCCAACTTGAGAAGTGTTAAATGCATTGAGACAGCATCCCAAGTACATTTAAATAAAGTAATATTTACCCATAAGAAAACACAGTGCTGATTTAAACACAGTTTTTAATGATTAAATGGTAAAAATTGTGTTACCAGTTCGAAAACACAGAAAAGAACTCACTTTAGGGAAATACATTTTCATTTCTATAAATAAAAGGTTGGGAAAATATTCTTCATCAATGATACATGAGCAATATAATGTTCTGTTCCTCTATTCTACCCGAGAGATCATGTTAATCCTTTTGATTTATGCACAGCTCCTTAACTAATACTGTAACAAATGGTATTGACAATTAAACTCACTTCTGTAAGAAATTCATTGTATTTGCAGCACCCACAGTAAGAAATGCCTTCATGCTTCTGACAGGAGATCTAAATAAAATTGAAGAGCTAAGAACAAAGGCTGTAGAAAAATCAGAAAGGCATAGCTGATAAGGAAATGTGACTTGCTTATAGGGGGGATTTTTGTGTGTATCTAAGGCAGTGTATTGCACATAAAACGGGAGGGTTGGTATTCTTCAGTTTAAGCACACAAATCTTCAGTTCTTTGCTTCCCAATGCAGAGCTTCCTGAAGTACTGACCCTCATACAGCACTGGCTTTGAAAAGGCTGGCAAAGACCCGAATCAATTTAATCTTATTAAAATACAGAGCATTTTAAAGATATTATCCCCAGTGGCTCACTGATGGCTCAATTGCTGCTACAATCTATGCAAAAGCTTCGAGTGATGAAACTCTATTAGTTCCTGCCTTGTCTCTCCTTTTCAAAACGGTTTCAGAGGCTACTGCTATCACTGGCTCATCAGTGCTTAAAGGAAATACTTTCAGAGGCAGAACTAGAAATGTCTCCTCTTGCATTACCAGTGTGTAATTAGGGGAAAGCTGCATTCCTTTCAGCTGTACACACAGAGTCACACAAAGCGTTTTCTAGAAATGGACTTAACTAGGGTCAGACAGCAGCAATCAGCAATAACTCGCTCTGGAGCATTCAAAGGAATTAATACTGATTACAGGTTATTTAGTCATTCTGAAAAAAACCAGTAAGAAAAACCCCCACTCTTGTTAGAAACAGGCACCTGGCACAGCAGAGCGCTGCCAGCCTGCCACAAAGAGCCGGCGATTACACCCTGCGGAGCCTGTGCAGCAAATCCACGGCATCAGCAATAGCTCAGGATGAGGCACCAGCCCAGAACCAAGCTCGTGCCACTTAAAAACTGACCTATGATTATTCTCAGGCACCAGTGCCAAAAGCAGCCCAAGGTTTGATTACTAAAAGAGCATTACATCACACAGTTGTGCGACAATGATTATAATGGTCCCGAGTTTCCAGTGCTATGGCAACTTCCCGCTGAGAGAGGTGCTTTAGGAAGAGGAAAAATATGGACTATGTCATAAAAAATGAATTCCTCTCCTGCTTGGGGAGGGTGGAAGAGGGAGAGGAGCCTGTGCTGTGCTCTACAGCTGTCGTTCCCTTGGTCTGGTGACACCAAGCACACACAGGGCAGCAGCTCAGTGAGCACAATCAGCGGGGGAAATTGTCAGCTCGCAGGATTTTGAAGTGTCTCCCAGGAAAACTACCTCGTAATGAAACCACACTTGCTCTCAGCTGAACTCACAGTCCCCTACCACGGGGCCACCAGCAGCTCCAAGCAAAACCCATGGCAGAGGCTTGGCTTTTTAAAGGCATTTCTTCAGCTGTCCTTCAACAAGCACTCAGCAATTTGTGTTCATACCCTGCTATTTATTAAAGCTGCCTCAGGAAGGGGGAGGATTCAATATCTGCTTCAAATCAGTCGCCCTAGAAATGCTCATTTTTACTCATAATGGAAATAGAGGATTCCCACTGCCAGGAGGGCATAACTCAAGTCAGAGTAATCCCTCCTGAAATCAACGTGTGAGGTGATGAAAGAGCAGGAGTTTTTCTGAGAAAAGGTGGGGATTCCCAGCACAGTCATCATCTCTCTACTCCATGGAAGACTTTTTAGTCTGCAAGGAGAAGAACAGCTCACAAGCAGCACAACAAGGAACAGTGGGGTAGGAACTAGATAATCCTTAAGGTCCCTTCTGACCCAAACCATTCTGTGATTTTGTGATTCCATACTTGCTCCTAACGCATCATAACATTGCCTGAAAAACTTGCAAAGGAAGGTCCTCTTACAGAAAATGTTCATATTTTACTGTAAACAAATGGCTATGTTTACAAATGAAGAGTTGCCCAAATGTTTTCAGTCCTTCAGTTTTATTTTAAAAGGGCTGGGACGTTGCAGAAGGCATGTGGCTGTTTCTAAGGAATGCTACCTGCCCTGCTGAGATGTAAATCAAAATTAAAAACGAGGGTGAAGCAATATTTTCAGCCACCCAAGGGATTTCTCAGAGCTCAATAGTCAGAGAGTGAACAAACATGGACAGAGAAATTGGGGAGCTATTTTATCAGGAAAAGTAAGCACAAGCAGCATATGGTTGGCAATTAGATGGTCTGAGGTGTGAAAAATGTGTCTGTGAAGCTAAGGACATCTGTGCTGGGGTCCACTGATCAGCCTGGAGGATGTAACACTTCCAAGTGAGGGGGAATGGCAGGAAATTAAGTCCAGAGAGTTTCCTGGCCACGCCACTGTCACCTCTACACTCAGAGAATGACCTGACCCAGATGTGAGCAGTCACCTTGGGACAAAGTAATGAGTTACCAGTGATACACAGTGGCAGGTAAAGGCAAAAGCACCTGTGACTTGTGAGACTAAAAAAATAAAAAAGAGGGTTGTGAGGAAATAGAGATTATGGTTCTTCAGGTGGAAATATGCTTTGTGGAGCCTCAGAAAAAGGAGTCTTTCTGTATGAGGACTGTACACTGCTCATCTCCCCCTATTCCAGAAGCCTGAATCCATCTTCTTCGCTGATTTTCATTTGCATCTCAAGGTCAGAGTCAGCCTGTTCGAGTCCTCTGCTGCCACACTCACCCACAGGGTGATTCTGCAGCCAGCGTTCTGACTGCTTTACAGTCCCTAATAAGATTTAGATCACACCCTACTTTACCTCTATGAGGATGTGGCAGGTTCTGCTGAGAGGAAATCTTCAAAAGACTCTGCTTAGTGTCATAGGAGAGTTACAGCAACCAGCCAGACCTGGCATCTCCCATGGGCGAGCGGCCCCCGGTTATTCCTCCCCTCTGCTGCTCCATGGGGAAGATCCTGCACTTCTGACACTGCTTTTGCTACAGAAGAGTGCTTGAAAAAACAAGCTGTAGGGTGTCCCAGACCTCCCAGCTCCCAATCCCATGCCTTCCACAAAAATCTGGAATTTCCAGATGCGTCCTGAAGCTGCTGCAACGTCCTTTTGCAAGACAAGCGTACAAACTCAGATCTGAGGCAGATCAAGGAATCACCCTGCACAGATGCCTCTTTCCAAATACCTGCTGCTATCGTCCAACTCTTTCAACTGAGTCCAGCGTCCTCCTGGTGATTACCCAAGGCTTTGTTAGACATGCAAATGAGACACTCATCTGGGATCTCCTTAGCTGAGGACTTCGGGATGCGCTGCTGCCTTGCAGTGACAATGAAAGATTTTTTTTTCTTTGCTCATGCTGGAAGCTTGCTGAGTGTGCATAGGAGAGCAAGCGCTCAGAAACCAAGGTTTTGAGGAGCTGACAGCATTCCCAAGTGACAGCACACCAGCGCCTGTTCAGCGAAACCTCCGTGGAGAGGAGTGAGGAGCAGGCAGGCAGCCAGAGGGGATTGCTGCCTCCTGTGCTCATCTTCACCTTCCTTTCATCCTGCAGCCTCACTTGCCCTGCTGAACAAAGCCATAGGCTTCAGTCTGAGGCTGCCTGCCTGTTTAATCATTATTTCTCTGACCTCCTAAAAGGGCCTTTGGACACAGGTACAGCACAGAGAAAGGAAGTGCAGTCACCATTTCAGAATTAGCATCCATCACACTCAGCAGTATCTCAAACACCAGATTATCCCAGCACTTGTGCTAAGGATGAGTTTTCCAGCTAATTGCCGAGAAATGTTGGCATTTTGAAACACGCTCCCCCCGGATTACTGCAATCGAGTGATGGGCATGGTGCTATTTAGTAGCATTTATCAGGTGCTGCAATTTCAAACAGTTTAAACATTATCAATGAATGAAGGAGGTGGTTATTAAGTAATAGCCTGGACACAATAAATAATCACTCTCTCCCTGTATTAATTATTCCTCTGCACCGACATTTTGTGATTCTAAAACATTTTGTTAGGATGAAGGTATTTTGAAGGAATGGGAAAAGCAGGGATCAAGAGGTGTACGGGGGATAGTAAAGTAAGAGCTCAGCACAACTCAGGTAATTGGCAGCTCAAAATCCGCCAGTTCCATCCTGAAGTGAGATTTTGCAAAACATCTTCCTGGGATAGAGCCTTCTCAAGGGCAAACAGCACTGGAGAATCCACTGACCTGCCAGCAGCCAAGGAGATGCAGCTCTGGCCTGAGGTGATAAGAGAGCCTGAAATCCCAGTTCTGCATGGGCAGCAAGAGCCACACACCCAGCAGCTCATTTCAGCCCCCAGAGTGGCACAGCCTGGTCAGCATGGTGCTATTAATTCATTATTAGTGTGGAGTAATGAACCTTTCTTGATGGCAGCCCTGTTCTGCTCATTCAAGGGCCATTGTCACCATTCCACAGTGCAGCATCGCCTTGCTCCAAAAGACCAAGACTGAAAAACCAACACTTAGGGAGTCCAGGATGGGCTCCCCCACAGTGCATTTGAGCATTATTTCCACATGCTGCCGTGTTTTGCTAAGCCCTTCTGCTCATTTCCAGGAGGATCCCACGGGGTTTAGGAATTAGCCTGGGGCCTGGGAAAGTTGAGCTTCATTCCTTGATTTGCCACAGAAACCCCAAGTGCCACTGGGCATATCACTCAGCACCTCCACTTGGGTCTCCTAACTGTAAAATAGGGATAGGAACCCTGTGAGGGTGTTGGCAAGAAGATAAAACATATTAACCATCTGGGAGGTGCTGTGATGCTGTGATAAGAGGGGCCAGGCAAGAAACTTAGATAAACAGTTTCAAAACTCTCAGCTTTTTGGTGCTTTCTCTTCCACACTCAGACTGCTCTGTGATTTCACACAGCCAGCTTCAGTCCTGTTTGCTCACAGCTTCCTGAGCACTAGAGGTTTCCAGCCCAAATCACAGGCCTTTCCCCAAACTGTAAAAGGTCGTGATCTTTCCAGTTTGCACCCCATGTTTTCAAGGGGACAAGCAGGAATCTCCACAGAGCTTTGACACCCGCAGGCATGAGGGTTTACACTTCGAGCACAAGGACATCTGTGTCATTTCCCAGTTGGATCTCATCGACCACGACATTCACCCTCAGAGCACACCACCAAGTCAAGCCTTTTTCAGAAATGTTACATCTCTAAGGACTGCAAGCTCTGGTTTGCCCATCAGCACTCCAGTGGATGTTTTAGGAGCATGATGGAGTATTAAAGATAAATCATCCCCCAAAAGCTCGAGAAAAAGAAACCCAGTCCTGTAAATACTTTCTAGGATCAGTGGTTTAAGCTTTCATAGACACTGAAGAACTACGAGGTGACATGAAGTCACTGCAGGAAGATGTAAACAACCCATGAAAAAAACATTGCATTTCAAAAGATAGGGCACTTCTAAGGCCACAGCATTCTAAACAGAGCTATCTGATGCCAGCACTGTTTATTTGGTGTCTGAGGTCTCACATGTGGGGCAGCCACAGCTTATCAGAGAAGAGTTGTCACCCATTTAGAGAAAAGCTTTAAGCTAACAAATTCTTGTCCTCTGGAGATACCAACCACATGTGAGGATGGGGCTGACCATATCCATTTTCCACTCAGGAACAGTTACCAGCACCACTACCTCCTTCCTCAGGATTAATGCAAATCAAACGGCACAGGGGAGGAAGAGGTGAGCCAGGCAGGATCCTGGCATCAGTATTCCAGCTGTATCCAATGCACTTACATATATACAGCTAAACACTTAATAGATTGAGCAACTTCAAAGCAACACATTAGCTGCTGAATTAACCCCCACTTCCACCCTATTAGAGGATGCTTAACAGAGTAAGAAGCTTCCAGCAATTCGGTTGTCATGCACACTGGGATACACTGCAGAAAAAAATCCAGCAAGAAAATGGTGTGAATGATTTTTTTCGGTGCCTGAAACGACTTCACTGATGGGTCAGTGTCGTTCTGCAGGTTCAGATGACATGAAATACCCTTCTGGCCCTTTGAGAATCTGTGAATTACGGTTAAACGAGTCCTAATAGCTTGTTGTTTGACATTAACTAGGGAATTGTGTTGACACACGAAGAGTGGAAGAGTCGACTCATGTTGTGTTGCTCAGCATTTACCCTGTGCCAGCCGGGAGCATGCTCAGATAATTCTGTCTGAGTAGTTACAAAAACAGCAGAAGTCGGGAGAAAAGGCTCCTGCGAAATTTGGCACCGTTCCAGCTCACCAGCTAAATGATTCCATCTGATATTCAAAACAGGCAGGTGGAAAATTATCCAGAGACACACCATCGTGTTCTGCCTGAACAAATGCAAGAGGGACTCAAATACCACTTTGGACAGCAAGTCAATTTAAATCTAAGTGTTTTCCTATCGATCCTCCATTTTTTTTCCCGGAAAATGTGCGTGCTGTTTTGCTGTGGAAGAGACCTGTGTGTCTGAGGGGTTGTAAGGGAGTGTTAATTTAGGTTTTCCTCCTCACTCAGTGGGATTCAAAGGGAGTCCAGCTTGTTTTGCCATGCCAGCCTGTCATTTCATTCCACCTGGCCTCCCGTGCAAATAAAATCACCCAGTGGGCTTGGAGGGTCTGCTCACAACAGTGTTATAACTAATTACCCACAGGAGCCATGGTGATGCTAAGCAGAGCATGCTCAGAACTGCATCTCACCTGACACCCAAAAAACAAGCACGCATTGCAAACCCTGATCCTTGAGGTCACCTCTTCCTGAAGCAAGATGGGTTTTCCTCAGTACATCCAAAGAAGTCCTTGCACAGTGGGACCTCCAGACTCAACACACCACCAGCCTCACAGGCTGCACAGAGCCAGGGCTCGTGTCAGTGCTCCTGACACTGCAGTGTCCATTAGAAAGATGCATTAGGCTTTATTGTAAACAAACAAGCTGTGGTACAAGGAGCCGTAGTGCAATTACTTAAGCCCTAATGCCAAACTTGCTCTGTTTCAGAAGCAAGATAATACAGCACTGACAAAGTATATTATCCTTGCTTTTCAGTAGCCACAGATAAGTATCACTATGTCACCATGAAAAAATGCGCTCAATTATCCTACGTTGTTATTACTTAATCTGTGTTTCAAAAAAAGCTTTAGACTGAAAAGATGTTAGATAAAGGCTAAGTATTGCAGATAAAGACATTGCTTCACTGAATATATGCTGTAAAAGCATGAGCTGCGGTTCCACACATTTAAATGAACCAGGCTCCTCTCAGCACGTTCCAGTACTGGCAGAGTCACAGCCACCACTGGCTGCTTGCACAAGAAGGTGGTTTGGAGCCCTAAGAGCAAAATGCAGAGGTAGGCTGGGGAAGGAGCCTGCTCCATGTCAGGGAGAGCCTTTGCAAAGGCTTCCAGAAGGCTTGGCATGAGCCTCCTCCCCAGCTCATGGAGACTGGGTCCCTGCTGAGGTCTGTCCTGGCACCACAGGTATGACCAAGCTGCAAATGGCACAACAGAAGGGGATGGCCCAGCCTGAGGCTTTCTCAAATGGACAAAGGAGCTTTATTCAGAACACCCTGGCCACCAGATTCTCATTCTCTACACAGTCACCAGCGAGAGGTAGCAGGACTCTGGATACCCATGTTTGGATTCCAGCTGCAACCCCGTGTCAGTGCTGTGTACTTTAATGGTCCCAGAAAATGAGTCCGGCACTCTGAATTGATGACAAATTGATTGAAACCAGATGTCATGAAAAAAGCCTTTTCCAAGTTCAATGGCACATGAATGGTCTCAGCCTGCCCCCGGATAATCCGACTTCTGTGCCCCAGTCTGCCACAATAAACTAATTGGGAGGTTAATATTTTGTCTGTGCGCTGTGAACTCCTTGGGGAAAGGAGCTTTTTAATTGCATACACAGCCCATGACCTGGTAGGCTCTAAATTTCACTGGGTGATGGGCAAAGTTATAGTGGGACCTCAGCTGAACACCCTGAGCTCATGTTACTGTCTGGATTAGCAAAACTCCAGACTATTACACCGTCTGTAGTCTTCAGGCATTGCTGGGAGTTTTGTTTCCCCACTGAGCTAAGCTTTTTTTTTGGCATAGTCAAAAGAAGACAAACAAAACACCTCAGGTACAAAGGCACAGGAGGAAAAGCAGCATCAAGCTGTTGTTTGGCCAAGCCAGCAGATGCACAGTGGCAATATTGGCTTTGTAGGAGAGCAGAGGTGGCCAGAGCCTGCACGCCCAGGTCTCACCACTTTGCAGACCTCATCATAACAGATATATTTACACTGGATACGCCTAATTAACACACCCTGCCAGACCCACGCTTGCACTCTTCAGCCTGCACATGCAGAGAGAGACCCCAGTTTGGTCAGCTTGTGCTCCCCAAGGCAGATAAAGATGACCTCAAAAGCCAAGCTCGATTCATGGACTGCCATCAGAGGGTCCCTGGGAGGATGAGTGATTGATCCTGTTTACCTTTGGCACAGCAAGGCATTTAACATCAGGTTGGGAGAAGCTTTGTAGTTGTTATTCTAATGGGCTTCAAGACAGAACTGTTTGTTTTGGAGCATGATAAGACTTTTCAGACCATTGGCTCCCCGGGCAAGGCTCTGAAAGTCTATCACAGCACACGTGAAGCCGCAGCACCGAACATGCTCTGCAGAGCATTACTAAGAAAACCAGTCCCTGTTACATTTCCTTGTCAAAATATGAAAAGCCCAACAAATCCTACAGCGTTCAGCTCACATCTCTTCCAAAAACTGGGGGAAGAAGCCTGCAGCTGAGGTACGGCAGAGAAAAGGTTGAGAGCAGACTCTCCTGGTGACTAATGCAGCTGAGATAAGCATCTAGATGCTCGCTAAAACATACAGTATCACACGCAGATTAAAGGCTCCTTCCGAGATTTTGCAAGCAGCCAGTAACTCCTACCCAGCCATCTGCCCAGAGAGGGCCTCCGACTTGTCAACCAATCCATTTCCCCCAGTGCCACAGGCTGGGTGATACCGATCTCTGCTGTGTTTTCTTATGAGAGCTTTGATGTACAATCTCCTCACTGCAGCAGCCCCCTTTAGGGAACAAAGCCCTGCTCTAGCCAGGCTCCTCACCAGTTGTCCAGGTATTAAGTTCTTTTTTCCAGCTTCGGGGCAGCCCTATCACTAACCTTTTCCACTGACCTTTTGCAGGGAACCTTCTGCTCCTGGCCATCTGCATCCTTCTCCTTTTCTTGTAAAGCATTCACCTGAGCATTTGCAGCAAGCAGTTACACACACACTGGTCTGCATCAGTCACAAAAGCTGTGAGCCTCCAATTAACCACCTCATGCCTTTTAATGACACAACGCTGAACAAGGAAGAGAATTAGAGGGAACATCCTCAGAAGTGGTTTGCAGCAGGACAGAGCCGTCTTTATTATTGTTTGTATGAGGGTAGCACCTAGGAAACTCAGCTAGAGGCTGTGAAAACAAATGGAGAACTTGGGGAATTAATTTAAAATGGAGATTTTATAGTCTATAGGACAAGACAGAGTAGGTGGATGAGGTGCAGTGTAATGAGAACACAATGATTGTCTAAGGATCAGAATAACCTGTCAGCATCCTTTAGTCATCACTGCCAAGTTCCTGTGTCCTCCCTCCTCGACACCACTCCAAGAGTGTGAATGCTGGCAGAGGGCTCAGCAGCAAAGGCAAGTGTGCCTTTGACTCCCAAAGCCCCACACTGGAAGCACAGGGCAATGCCTTGTCTGTGTCTTCAAAAGATAGCTGGAGATACCGCACCTGCTCAGAAGGTTTCAGGCAAAACAGCATTTCAGAGGAATTCACCAATTCAGCAAAATCTCAGCGAGGTGAGTCAATTTTGCCCAGGTTCCCATGAAACTTGCACAGGGCTCCAAACATCAGAAACCTGCTGAGTTTCCTGCCTGGTCACCCATCTGGTTCCTCCACCGTTCAGGTTTCCAGGGCCCTGGGGCAGCCTGCTGCCAAAGAGGCTGCTCAGCAAGAGGGGATTTCACTGCTCCCACACTTCTCATCTTGGGGTGTCCCAGACATTAGACCATTGGCAGGAAACACCAGAGCATCCACAGATGGAGAACCCATGAAACCCAGCAGAGAGGCTCAGAGATCCATGGATCAGCTCTTGAGACAACCCACAGTGCAAGCTGCTGCACTATTTCCTTCTGCAGGATTTCTACCTGGTTGTTTTCTGCTCTACTTTGGCAGGAATTCAGCCTAATTTCATCAAAACTAAACTTTTTCCCAAAACATAATCTGTTTAAGCCCATTCCTAGCAGACACCCTCGCAGGACAGCTCATTTTCCTCTCAACAGCAGCCTCTGCACATCAGTCCAGTTCCAGCTGCTCTCAGGTCAGGGGCAGAGAGTTGCACATCCTGTACAGCCCACCAGGAACACTGCAGGGATATACAAATCAGCCAAATCTAAATTGTCTGCTCTGGAAGACAGATGATATGAGCAATCTTACAGTCCCACGAGCTCACCATGAGAGGAGAATGAGGTAAAATCTCTGTATTTATCCATCTAGTGGAAATATTTGCTCTGCCTGAGGACTGCACACCTGATACTGTGACTACAGTGTCGTGGGCCAACCCCAGGGCTCAGAACAGTTCATCAAACTCAGACAAAGGAAATGGGGGAAAAAGAAGGGATTTGCTTGGAGAAATCACTGCCTAAATGACATTTATTCTGTGGTTTGCTAGAAAATACGGGGGACAGATTCTGGAAAGATTGAGACGAAGCAATACCGAAATAAAAGGGACTGAAGGGATACTTAAAGTATACGAGACATTTCTTGCTCTGCTTCATGTAACACTGAACATTTCTCACTGCTCATGGACCAAGTGACAGCAGCAGCAGCCACTGTGCACAGGCACCTTTCCTTACCCAGTTCAGTCACCAACAGGCTCCACTGGAAGCCTAAATTTATCTGTCCTATGAGAAACATGTTACTGGAAGCCTGTTGTTCCCAAGACATACCTGCAATATGTCGAGCAAGCACTGAGGCTCCTCCTTGGGATGCAGCCGGATGTGCTGTGAAAGCTGAGAGCTCCCAAGCACACAGTGGGGAAGTTCTCCTGGGAAACATCTGTGGGAGACACTGACACCAGCTGAAGGGTTATGTGGGGCTTGAGCAACAAACCATCTGTCAAGACCTGCTTATTAGGATGTTTACTCACAAAATTGGCCTTTTCATCAGTGCACCAGAAGCAGTTTCTGAAAGCAGCCCTGACCACCAAGAAAACAGCCTCAGAATCAATCAACAGGAACAGGAGTGGATCCAGCAGCCAGAAGAATCCGTTTCTAACACAGGGACATTTTGTCCATTTTGCCATCTCTCCTACCTGAAGATCAGTAAATGATTTGGGTTTTTAGATCAATGTCAGTGACGATTCTTTGGCAGGACAAAAAGACCTTTGTTTCCTTGCCCCACGCAAATCCACTACTCTGCCATACAGACTTGACCTTTTTTGGGGGGGATAAAACAAATCCACTACTCTGCCCTACAGTAGGAACGGTGATTTATTATTTTCACTTTGCTATGTTTCCAGTCCACATTACCATGCTTGTGCTGAGTAGCTAATAAAAGCTGGGAACACAACAGAAGGAAAACACAGTTCTCCACTTGCCTTTTTTTTTTTTTTTTCTTTTTTTTTTTTTTTGGTAAACATGAAATTAATTGTTTATTTCATATTTCTGTAATGAATAATTACCATGTTCATGAGCCCAAGCAACCTACCCCGGGTGACATCTGCAATGGGCCCAGGGAAAAAGACACATGCTCTGAATCAAATGTCAGTGGCTCAGCAATAAAAGCCTCTCTCAGGGCTGAGACCATCCTTCAAAGGCAGCAAGTCTCACTGCAGATCAACACAGGAAAAAGAAAGCAGCAGGGACCACAGCAGAGATCCCTATCTCCATGGCAGGGAAGGGGAGGGGAAGGAAAGGGAGCTTGTCATTTAACAGCAATAATAAACACTTCCGAGTGTGCTTCCTCCTCTCCCTGCAGGAGCATCATCACTCTAAGCACCGATGGGCTTCAGGTGGGATCAGTCAGATCCAAACCTCTCAGTCCCAATACCCCTGTCAGAAAAATACCTTAGGGTAGCTGTGGATTGTGCAGCTATAGGGTTGCTGCAGGGTGTCCCACAGTGCTGAAGACAGTGATGTGTTACCTCAATGTGTTTGTTGTTCCATACAAACCACTCAGAAGACACCTGTAAAAAAACATGGATATGTTGCAGATGAGAAGAGGATCATATCTCTTTCTTCCAAGCAGCTGAACACCAAGGAAAACACTCTCATGAGGTGTTTGACAGGAGAAACAAGCCAGAACTTCACTTCCATTCAGCACTCAGGCTTTAATGCCAAGCCACAATTTATTTCACGGAGAAGAAAAAAAAGCAGTAAAGGAAGCACTTACCAGGATGAACACGCTGCCTGCTGTGGCCTGGAGGCAGGAAGGTGGCTTAAGCAAAGGCAGGGATCAGGATATCCAGGTCAGTGGACAACACTGCCCTTGACCTCACTGCCCACCAGGTGGGATGGCTGCTCGCCTGGCGCAGCTCCTGTGGCTCCTGCCATGGCCTCTGCAAGCTGCTCCAACAGGATTTACAGACCTCTCTCTTATCAAACCTGATGGATTTCCTCTCCCACTCCTTTCCCAGCCCTTGCCCTGCACTGGGAGATGCAGAGCATGGTGCAGCACTGAGGACTGACCTTGTGTCTAGAACAAGGAAACCATCACCGTGGTTCTGCTTTCCAAGACTCTGGATTTTTAGCAAACACCTACTCTTTCCTGAGTTCACCTTCCCGAGAGAAGAGCAACTTCAGGAAATCGTGTCAGTCAAGAGTCCAGGAAAGAAAACTGTAATGTGATACAGGTCTAACCCACAGAAAGGCTGGGAACGTCTCCTTTCACAGAGGGCCCTTCCAAAAGGAAACCAACCCACTGTAAATAATGTGTCTGGGAAGAGAAGGCAAACCTTTAACCATTCCCTTGCCTCCACTGCTCGCTCAGTTAAACTGCAGCTTTCCTTTGAAGCCAGGCAAAGTTACCCTCTCTGCTTTCTAGTTCTGTTCTCTGGCTCTGGGTAGCCCAGAGATCCTGCTGTTTTGCTAATCTCACTGCCTGAAACTGGGATTAAAGTTGGATTAGCCAGGCAGACGACTGAGTGGTGCTCCAGACCCTCCACATTTGGTGTTTGTGCCTGCCTCATTTTCCCAGCTCTTCCTGGGCATCCAAGGGAAGGGAAGGGAGAGGAGATAGAAAGGGTCATTCCCTTTTCCCAAGTGCCATTCCCAGGGTTTACACAAAGACCTGCTACTGATCCAGAGCACAAAGCACATTCACTTATATAACTGAAGTGGTTTCAGCTCAGTGTCCTCAAATGTAACAAAATTAATTTCTTCCTTTAAAAGCCCTCCTTGCTATGACTGCTTAAATCAAGGACTCAAGGTACTGCTTCTCTCAAATTCAGACTGAATCCAGTTTCACCACCCAGAGTCTCGCTTTTAAGAGAGAGCAGGGAGTTCCTTCCAGCGTTAGCCAAAAGAAGTCATTGGGACAGTTTGTACAAACAGGCATGGGACACTTGATCCAGCATTCCTGAGCACGTGCTTAATTCACCCCAAAGCGTGTGCTGAAATGCTTCGCTGAGTAAGAATGGGCTTAATCACATGCTTAAACACTTACTGCATGAGCACTTCAGAGATTAAGATTGATTAGGTCCTTCTCCTACCTGTACCTCATACCTCCCCTCCTCATGAAAATCTCATTTCTGAAGGCACAAAGCTCATAAGGACACACAGGGAACACATTTTCCAACAGGCTGCAAATTTTCCGGCTTCCTTCCCCTCGACCACAGAAGACTTGACCTTTTTTGGGGGGGATAAAACAATTTACTTACAAAGCCTGATGGCATGAACCCCATCATGAGGTCAGAATCCAAATCATACATGTTTTCCTTTAGTATTGTCAAAGAAGTCTTAGTTCCCAGGACTTACAACTCCTTTAAAAAGAACAAAAGGCAGATTTTCGGAGCTTGGCTCAGTGAAATCAAGTTGTTAATGTTAATACACTTTATTGATCTTAAAGGAATACAGCATGGAAACAAAGGCCATTAATGGAGAGAGAGGCTCTGTTTACATTAACAAATCACACAGCATGAAAGGAGCAGATCCAAACTCAGGTCCCCACAAACTGAGGTCCCCACAAGAACAATATACGAGGTTCAAGTGTTTACTTCAGCCTAGACCTAGTCTGGTCCCCAATGTCATTTGGACCAAGCTTGCCCATATTTTTTGACTGGAAGCTATTCCAGGCAGCCATCTCTGGGTCGGATCCCCATATCCCTGCTCAGGTGAAAGCACATTTGCTGTGCCCCTGGCATGGACTGCCTGGGTCAGCGTTCTACCAGCATGCTCCAAAACTGCTCTGCTGCCCCAACCAACATTGGTCAAGTGGAGATGACCATGGGACGCACTTCCAGACTGCTCTGTTGCTCCAAATCAAGGCACAAATGGAGACAGTCAGATGGAGAGAAGAACTCCCGAAGGACAGCAAATTCCCAAGGCAAGGAGCAGTGGAGGCACTCTGGCTCTAGGATGGTTCATTTGGTTTGGAGGTCACCAGCTTTTCCTACCGTTTATAAACAACTGCAGGTTGTAAAACTGCTGCCCAAAGTGATCCCAAGGTAGACTCATTTATGAGGAAGTCATGAGGAACACACACAGACTGTGTCCAGAACAGTGGTTGTAGTACAGGGGATGATGTTCACCATAACAGAGGACCTCAGCACAGACTGCCTGCCTGAAAGGGTGGATGAATTTTTTGTGCCAGAGGACAAGAGTGACCAAAACCACGTGTCCATAGTCTGAATAAATGCATGTCACCATCAGCCAAGTGTGGAAAGTGAACTTCTTGGCAAAGCAATGCAAAACTTGCCTTCAGCAGAAGCTGGGAGGGCGAAAGACTAATAAATATTAGAATGAGGAAAATTAAATTGCATAGACAACTCCCATCAGTTACTTCAAGATCAGAGGAACACAGGAAATGGTCTGCTGGGTCAGCAGGATGGTGCATCTCCCCCAGCTAATGGTGCTTCCGCAGCTGCAGGAAAAGACAGTCTTGAGGAGGAGCACACAAGCCTGGCCACTCTTTGCAGTCCAGTCACCTCACACTCTTCCTGGCATCCACAATCATTGGTAGAGCACATCCATCCCTACCTTCTCATTCCCTCTGAACTTGCTGATATTACATCCACCTCACTATTTCCAGCAGAAGCAAATTCCCCGCTATGTAAAAAAGCACTTCCTAGTGTCCCTTTTAAATAGATCCCCCTGGTTTTAATGTATCTCCCCTCATTCCAGAACTGGGAGAATTTTCAAGCCCCAAAGCAACTCATAGAATCATAGAACAGTCAAGGTTGGAAAAGACCTGTAAGATCAAGTCCAACTCTTAACTCAAGCACCATCTTGGTCACCACTAAATCAAGTCTCCAAGTGCCGCATTTTTTGAACACTTCCAGGGATTGTGACTCCACCACTTCCCTGGAATGCTTGTTCCAATGCCTGAACATCCTTTCAGTGAATTTTCTCCTAATATCCAATCTGAACCTCCCCTGGCGCAACTTGAGGTGATCTCCTCATGTCCTTGTCAATTGGGAGAAGAGATCGACCCCCCCACCCCGCCCCTGGCTCCACCCTGCTTTCAGGGAGCTGTAGAGGGTGATAAGGTCCCCCCTAAGCCTCCTTTTCTCCAAGCTGAGTCACCCCAGCCCCCTCAGCCACTTCTCTCAAGACTTCTGCTCTAGTCCTTTCATCCATTCCATTGCCCATCTCTGGACATACTCCAGCACCGCCAATTGTTTCTCACCACAGTTCTCCATCTATAATGTTAAGCTGAGAATTGCTGGTTTTTTGTATTAGCAGCTCAGTCATATTTATTTTTGTTGGCTACTCCAAAGGTACATACTAGACTCTGAAGTTAGCTATTAAAAAT
Source organism: Monarcha castaneiventris obscurior (assembly GCA_026261815.1). NCBI lineage: Eukaryota > Metazoa > Chordata > Aves > Passeriformes > Monarchidae > Monarcha > Monarcha castaneiventris. The sequence goes on along the minus strand of JAMPIT010000894.1, from coordinate 4,778,408 downwards.
GTATTTAGCTGTTTCTGCTTCCTTAAAAATGTCCTTGTTCCCTCTTGTAAGAAAAATCACGTGCCTGGGGAAAGCCATGCCCAGCGTGGTGAGCACTGCCAAACAGCCAGCACAGCTCATTTTCAAAGCCTTTGCTGCCCTTTGTGACAGGAGGGGGTACAGGTCCCTCAGGGATGGCCTTGCTGGCTGCCATCTGAGGAGTGCCTGACCTTCCTCTGAGCCTCCCATATCAACAAACTGGTTTGGGTTTACTGAAGGCACAGGACTGCTGTGGAGAATTTGTTTTCAGGCTTTATCCAGCATGAACCCCAACCCATGAGAAAGGTAGAAAACTTGTAAGGGATGGACAGATTCCTGCTGAAGTCCCAGGACAGGGAAAGCTGCAGAGGGCTGGGACCTACAGGCTCTCTGCAAGCAGGGGCTGTGCTGCACAAGGCCAAAACCAGGCCTGGGGAATGGAAGCTCATCACTTGTCCCCAGTTCCTGCAGGACTTGGTCAAATGGTTTAAGCACCTCAGTAACTGGGAGTGCTGATAATGGCTTGGATCATTCAAAGAGTTCTGGAAGAAATGAGGCAGAGTCCCTGGGAGGACTCCATTTAGTCCAGTCTAACTTACTGAGAGAGGTGTTAGGCTGAAACACCTCCTCTTCCCACCTTTTCCTGAAATGCAGATGAACCAGGATCAGACCACTCACTCTATTTATGGGACTCTGCATTCCCCCCTTCCCTCAGACCCAGCTGTCCGAGCCCTTGCTCCACAGGCACGTTGGATTTCTCACAGCAAGCAGGAGGTCCACAGCAGGGGCCCCATGCAGTTGGGATGTCTGGGCACCATGCCAGGGCCTCTCCCTGACCCTGCACACACCAGACACAGCTTGACTCTTTATTTGCTGACCCACAGCTGGTGGCTGGGGTGAGGGAGCAGAGGACAGACCCAGAAAGCCTGCTGGAAGGTGGACAGCAGTGACAGTGATACATTCATCCCCTCAGAGTATGTGGTGCTGATAGCCTTGGTGGGAGTGATGGTATTCCAGAGGGGTGCAGAAACACTGCATTATCATCATTCAGATGAATCACAAGGAATCCAGCTCAAAGGGGTCTGCTCGTGTTCCTTTATGCTCCTGTACTTTCCTGCACTCAGTTACATAAGGAGCATAGGGATACCTAATCCCAAAACTCCCTTCTACCACCTACCCCCACCTTGAAACAGCTCCCAGTGCAATGAAATGTTCCTGCTTCAGACTTCCAAAGACAACCATAAACACTAGGGATAATTAAAAAGTGAACATCATGAAAAATACACTGGCAAGGACTCCAGGCTGTGAAGCTGGAAAGCCAGGTAGCTTAAAGAAGTGCCAGATATTCAACTGGTCTCCAAGATCAGCAGATGTTTTTCAACCTAACGTTGTAAAAACTTACTAACTCAGATGTGTTTCCTAAATCAGAACCAGAGATGAGAATGTGTGTTGTGTATTGGGACCATATCAAGTACTTTTCCAGCACTGTTAAGATCTGTTATTAAAAAAAGAAAAAAAAAAAGAGGGGGCTGGGTGTCGATAGAAAACACTAGGCCTGTTTAAAGGATTCTGGATGCTTACCTAAATCATGTAAGGAAAGGAAAATTCTTTCCCCAAACTGAAAAGACTTGGATGCAATTAAGAGGGAGATACCATCAGCCCATTTCCAACTCCGGTATTAAGCTATTCAATAAGAGAACTGCAGAATACAGTGGCTGCAGCTGATACAGTCCCAGCGATATTTAGGCGATTATTTTATTTTCTTTTTTTACTCAATTATCTGAAAAGAAACCATTCAGCAGCTCACTTTTGACAACCAACCTCCCTCACCCAGTACAAGGCAATCTGCTATAGCACTGCAATTAAAAACTCATCATCCCAATACCACTGGGCGTTGGTTTGTCTTTCCACCAGCAGCTCCTTTACAGCCAGAGAGCGAGTGCATGGCTGAGGATCCTCTCTGCTGCTTTGCTACACCTTTGAGGAGATTTACAGGGACTTGCACGTTTTTCTCGCTCAAAGAGAGATTATGCGGCTTGATTAAGAGATATTCTAGGAAAGAAACTACCAGCTTCCACAAGACATTCCCTTTGTTTGATAGAACACCCATCAGTTATTAATGGGACGGCTTTAAGCTGCTGCTTAGCCTTAGTAATGCCATATTTAACAACAAACAGTACTTCTCTCCCGTCTCTGCAGTGGCAGCCTTTGTCCAGCAATTTCTGGATGAATTATTCTAAACCAATATATAAATTTTTTATACATACATACATATATACGGGCTGCCTTTCCATGTGGAAAGTAATAGGAGAGTTACAAACAGATAAGGGGAGTTACAGCTTTTGCTGTTTCATGGGAAGTGGAAGTGCAAGGACTTTCTGGGTCACTGAATCCACAGCCTGGTGATGTACTGCAAAACCCTTACAGAAACTGATTTTCAACTCCTTAAAAAAATACATATATTAAAAAAATAAACTGGAAAAAAATAACATGAGACATTATGAATAGGGATTTAGTACACTGCAGATTAAAAAGTAAAATCTGCCTCTTAGGAAAAGTGTTCCCACTGTCTCAGAAGCTGCTCTCTGAGATGTTTAATTCTGAGTGGATCTTTCCTTCCCACATTTGCGAGGCAAGGAAACCTGAGAAAAAAACTGTTCTGCCTTTCAGGTGGATGACAGCAGGAAGGGCACAGAGGAGCCACAAGGGAAAGCTCTGCTCAGACCTTGCTATGGAATGGACAGGCTGCACACATATCCCTGAAATCCACACCAGCCACAGCACCCACTCCAGCTGTTTGTGCACTGCTTCGTGGATGCCAAAGCAGAAGATGAACCTGCAGAAACAAGCTCAACCTACCCAAAACCTCCAGCCTTCCCCTCCAGGCAGCTCCAAAGCTTTTGTTGTGAACGGCAGCAGTGCTGCCTATGGAGGGCTCCGTTCTCCTTTGCTGCCAGCCACCTCCACTCCCCTGGGAAGAACCTGAGACACAGACCAGGGGGTGACACAATTGTCACCTTCCATGGCCCTGCTAGGGCTGTGAGAGAGCCAACAGCCAAAGCTACAGAGGGCACCATGGACTGGCGGCCTATGCTCTCCTCCAGCCAGCCCAGCTCCCAGAGCTCACAGCTCCTGGGGATTCACTCACTGGACGTTCCAGGGGGACACCTGCTGTGCCCCACAGATCGATTTGGTTACAGAAACCAACCATCTGTCCCCGTGTTGTACCAACCAAAGTCTGCAAGCACCCAGACAGAGAGGAGGATTACTGTTACACTTCCATCTGCTCTGCAACGTGAGCTGCCCATCAGCTACAACCTGAAGATGCCTCTGAGCTCCTAAATCCCACCTTGCCCTTGGAAAAATGCAAGTTACAGGAAGCACAAGAGGAGCCATGACAAGCCAATTCCTTCAAAGCACAAGTCACATCCACAGCAACATTTTAAACTTGCCCCGTTCCCTGCATGGCTAAATGCAAGGAATATTAACAGGTCACATCAGGAGACATCTAAGTGGTGACAACGCCAATATAAAAGCACCGACTGGGTCTGCACCAATGTAACAAACTTTAAAAAGTATTAAAACAGACTGTTTATTACAGCATATGATGTGTTATATTAATTTACACAATGATATATATATAAAAACAGCCATTGATGATGTACAGTAAATTGGACATCAACAGGAATATTAAAACTACTGATACTCATGCACGTGACATGCATATGGGTTTTTTTTCTTTTTCAAAAGCAGTTTTACACAATATAATGAAGTTCCTAAGCCTTGGTCAGCTGCTCCAGCAGTCTACTCTGGACACCACCGCCATCCGCAGCGGGACTCCCAGGAGATCGGAGCAGACTGCACTCCAGAGAAGGCAACTTAACCTCGGAGATAGATTGAACAGGAGCCCTTTCCTGGTGGGGGAAGGCTGGTGGAGGACAGGAGTGGGTTTCAAGAAGAGAATCAACAAGAAAAGAAAAAAAACCAGACCAGAGTACCAGAAGGAAAAAGTTCAAGATGTGGCAACAGCAGCAGCAGAAAGGGACAAGCAAAAACATGAAGAATCAACCTCACTCCCTCCCCTTTATTCCCTAAGAACTTATGACCTTAAGCTGTCGATACCCTGTACAGGACCCAGAACTGGAAAAACTAGGCAAGGAAGATCCATTCCCAGAAAAATTAGCCTTTTCTCAAAGCCTTCTGACACCATGTGCTGGAGGCTGTTCACCAGTGAAATGGCAGTGTTGTGTTGTTGGGTTTTTTTAAACAAGTGTAACGGTCTTTTATTTCCACATAAAAGGCACTAGTATCCACCCAAGTTCTGAAGACAAGTGACATAATTTACCTTAAGTTTTAAATATTTGTATTAAAAAAAAAAAAAATCTGTGGAAATATGTACAAAAATAAGCACCTTGCTTCCGAAAGCAGAAGCAGATACATTCCACCAAGTCACCTCACTAGACGGTCGTCATGAGCTTCAGGGAGCCTGACCGAAAACGAAGGATCTTCTTCTTGAGGTTATGGGAGGCTTTGATTTTGACAAAGGCCTTGGCCGCATTTTCATGCAGCTCCGGCGCCGTGACTGTTTGGATGGGGAGTGTCTGGACAAACTGAGACCAAATGAGGCCCCCGCTCTCATCAGAGTCACTGGTGGTCGTGCTCTCCCCTACGAACTCCACCTCGCTCAGGCTCGACTCACTGTCTCCAAAGCAGTTCGTGGTGTAATTGCTCTGCTCATCCTCGCTTGTGTCCACCACGGTGGAGTGGAACAAGGACTCGCACTCGGCCGAGTACTCCGAGTCGCTGGCCACGTAGGCGTAGGGGCTGACGTAGGGCAGGGGCACCTGTGAGTAGACCCCCACGCCCTCCCGCCGGTTCCTCCTCGCCCTCCGCAGGGCCTCCTCGTAGGAGATCTCTGCCGAGGACTTCCAGCGGCGGTAGTCGGCACGCTTGTGTTTGGGCTTGGCCACCACCACCTCCCGGCCGTGCCCGTGGGAGCGGAGGGCGGATCTGTGCAGGCCGGCCTGCCGGCCTGGGAGGCCCGGCTCCAGCGGCAACCCACTGCCTCTCTTCCCCCGCGACGAGGGCTTTTTCAGTTTCTTATTTGTATCCAATTCCTCGGGAAAGCGGCACTTCTTGCCGACCGGTTTGGCTTTCTCCCGCAAGGTCTGTGAGCTGTTTTCCACCCCATTGGCAAGGTGGGACCTGTGTTTCAACGCAGAGCTTTTCAAAATCTTCGCGTTCCGGGTGCCTTTGTGAAGCTTCATGCTTTGCTGCTGGGCTGGGATGTACTGGGCGTTCACCAGCAGCCCATCGTCCAGGCTCTGCGAGGAAGAGCCCTCGCTTTTGAAATCCAGCGCAGGCCTCTCCTCAACAGCTGGCGACGAGGAGCGAGCTGCCTGCAAACTGCTCTTCAACAGGATCTTTTTGGGAGGCTGGCTGACCCTGTTCTCTGGCTGCAGCACCACTGGCTTCCCGGAGGTCTCTTTGGGAGACGGAGCAAAGAGCTGGCCGTTCTCCTTGGGGACATCCCCTGCCGTGGCCGCAGCGTTGCGGCCCAGCTCCGGTGGTGCCGGTTTGGCGCCCCGTGGCAGGTGCTTGCTCTGGAGTTCGGTTGTTGTGCCGGGTGGGAAAGCTGCCGGCACAGGGGCCTTCCTACTCTCCAGCTGCTCCCCAGCCGGCTCCCTTGGCCTCTGCTTCAACGGGGAGGGAGCCGTGTGGTCCGGAGCAGGGGTTCCACCAGGAGGCAAACACACTGGCTTGGAGCTCTTCAGGTTCACCACGTTGCCGTGGGCCACCATCGCTGCCGGCTGCCGGACGCACATGCTCCCATGCCTCAGGATCCCTTTGGTGGCATCAGCGTTGAGACTCGTCCGGGGTTTGTTAGTCCTTACCGCGTGAGTCTTTTTCTGAACCAGGCTCAAGATGTAGCTGTCTATCCTCTTGCTGGTGGAAGGGCACGGAGCTGGCCAGGAGCTCTGTGGGGGGAAGGCGCTGGCAGATTGTCCCGAGTCCGTTTCGGATGGGGTGCAAACGTCACTCATATCGCAAGCGAGCCTCTCCTCTTCTCGCTGGGGGTTCTCAGTCACGGGGAGGAGGAACATGGGGCTCTGCACAGCCACGGCGTGGAGCGGGCTGGGGTACCGGTAGATGTCGTTTCCATTTTTAGACACCAGATCGCACTGGTACTTGGGATGTACATCTGCAACGACATCGAGGGAATTTGAGTGCGGTGTGGACAAAGAGTGACAGACAGAGCCTGCGGTCTGGTCCTCATGCTGGCCTTCCTTATTATAGTCCATCCAGCCTATGAGATCTGAAAGGCATTTTAGAAGAGTTTAGAGAGCCTGCCAGGGACAGCTGTGCTACGTTTTTAAAGCGCTGCCAAGGACGCCGGTCCATCTACGCACACAATGCAAAGCTTTAACTACAGCAGCAGCAATTTTGCACCCAGGGGTGCTGTTCAAGCAATATAAAAAGCAGCACTATCCTTCTGTGGGCCTCCCTGTCACTGCATCTACGAGGGATTTACCCCACTATGACCACATGGTTAAAACAATAAAAATCACAGCCCTAATGAGAACACCTACATTGGTTTCAAACCTGTGCCCAGGTTGTTAAGATCTTCCTATCTTCCTTTCAAGCCACCCAGAAGTCTGCAAGTGTCTCTTATATGTTACACAGTCACCTGTGAAACTTTCTGCAGGCCTCAGCACATATGAATTTTGTATTTTACTTTGCTAAATCCAAAGAGAAACATAAAAAATACAGACAAGAGAACAATTAATTCTTCTAGCTTATTGACAAATTTCACTTCCAGATTCTTTCAAACATATCTCAGGTTAGGGAAAAATCCAGATTTAATTTTATTGTTGTTTTTATTATTGTTACTACTATTATTATCATAATATTTATAGCAATGCTAATAGTAATAACAGATGCTCCCTTTGAGTGATAAGGGGTTTAAGAATGGGAAACAGGCTCATGTTTTCACACAAGTCCAAGGAGTGCAGGTCAATCCAGCTGACATCCTAGCCCTGGCTCTGCAAAGAGAGTTCTGCCAGAGAAATCCAGTGCGTTTCAAGATGCATGAGTCAGATTTAATGGCTAAGGAGCTTACTAGGGAGGTAAGTGACCTTAAGAGCAGGGCTTCCACCCAGCCACCTAAAATTATTATTATTATTTTCTTAAGCTTAAGTTGCCCTTGTCTTCTTGGGTAGGGGTACAATCTAAATGATCCTCTGCCAGTCCTGTTTCCTGCCCTTGGGCTGGAAACTTCAGCCCAACTTCAGGGGTACTCCAATTTGAATGCTCAGTGCTCATCACTTATCTAAGGCTTATTTCAAAGAGGTCTCATGGGCACTGATGAAATTTGCTGATGGAGATGATGTTCCTGTGAGAGCAGGAGAGGAAGAACAGGGAAGTTAAGAGCATAAACTTCCTCCAGATCACCTCTCAGTTTTCCCACATTTCCTAAATTCTATGTTGGCTTCAAGGAACGTTGACAAAAAGGACATTTTTGAAACTTGTCCATTTTGTGACATTTCATCCCTGAAAGTGAGACTGTATGAATAATGAGAGGTTTAGGTTTTTGTGGCATATACAGAAAAAAACATCAATGCAATGATGGAATTCCTTGTGTGCTTTTTTTTTTTTAATGTATGGCCCATGAAGATCACATATACCTTACAACAGGGAGCATTAAATTACCTCAAGCTGCTCACAGGAAAACTAAGAGGACTTGTCAGCATCTCAGAATGAACGTATCCCAGGCTGTATTTTCCCAGTTCAGAAACAGAAGAGCATGAATTATTCTCTCCTTGATTCACAACAAATCACTCTAAGTTAACCTTAAAGAGCAGAATGCAAATTGGAAATACTGTGGTTGGAGTCATCCTCCCCAACCCAGAATGAGCTAAAGCTTTTGAAACTGTCTGCAGTCAGTAACACTTGATCACAACAGTCCTGTTGAAGTGTCTTTTCTGGAGAACAGAGGAGGCCTTCCTATTGAACCATCCCACACACCAAGGCTTGCATCTTCAGACTGGTGTCCAAGGAAAGTTCACAGCTCTCTGCCAAAGAGACAAAATGTATCTGACCTGTTCATGATGTCTGTTTGTCTACACTACATAAATGCAGGACATGCCTCACCATGCTCACCTGGGGGTCGAGGGCCACCAGAATGGACAAAATGACTGCTAAAAACAGACTGACATATGCCCTGACCCCCTTAAACCTGTAGCTAGCTCCTTACTCTGTGACTTTAATGCTGACATGGCTAAGAACTATTGTTAATTATTGCTATTCACAAAAATGCTTTTCTAAAGAAAACCACAAGAAATCAGCTGACTGATGTGTTTCTGTGTACAGGTACCACTGCCCTCTGCTGGGTAGAGCAGCTGTCGTATCTTCACATGTCATTTTCATGTGTTTAGAGTGACATATTCGCATGTAAGGCTGGACCAGGGGAGGGCAAACAGTGACCCACGTACGTGAGAGGCACTGGGATCTTTTCAGAGCATAACGTGGCACATGAAAGGAAGAAGGGTTAATCCAACCCAGGTGCTCCTGAGGCAGTATTTCCAAAGCCAAAGCCACCTCCTGGAGTATGATGTATTCGACCTGCTTTTACTATACCTGCAGATTTAGGGCGTCCATCTGAGATATTCAGTGTTGCCTCCAAAGGGCTGCAAAAGCAAGTGCTAGAATGGCAACTGGATAAACACTCACTGAAGACAGAGTTAGATGAATTGGAAAGCGATCCAGAAGCTCCATCACTCAGCTCATAAAACCCTATAAAAATAAGAGTTTGGATTTATATTAGTTATGTCTACACAAAGTTACTATTTGTGTCCCTAGAAAGGCAGTCAAGCTGGTGTTTGAGTTGGCTTACTCTAATGCAAGTGGTTATGGGATTTCATTCAGTCACCCCAAAAACAGCCCACAATTTAGTAATATCCTTATTGCCATGAATTTATTTTGTTTAAAAGTAAAGCACTTAAAACAGCAGAACTTATCGTAGCACATGGAATTTTTTTTTAACTTTACAAGGATTGGGGTTTTAACCCTTACAGGGATTTTCAGGTTTTAGCAACAAGGATCCAGGCTGTGTTTGGCAGCCCACTCATCTAATAGAGTGTTATACTTCCAAGACAGACTCTCCAACTATTACTTAACTACAAAAGTGTTGGGCCCAATGCTATCCATTACTTTCCTCACAGTTCTGGAGATAAACATAGTATTTGTGGATGACAAGAAAGGAAAAACGGCAAATAATGTGCAGACACATCAGATTTAATTTCCTGGTAAACTGGGACTACTCAAGGAAAAATGACACGCCACCACCAAAATTTAAAGTGTTCATTTAGGAATAAGGAATGCAGAGCATGCCTACAGAATGGGGATGCATCCTGGAAAACAATAATCCTGGAAAGGGCTTAGTCAGCATGGAAAAGCAGCTCAATCAAGCTTAATGATATGGCAAAAAAAAAGCTAATGAGATTGTTGGATGTACAAAGAGACTAATGAATAGCAGCAGGGAAATGACTTCAGCAGCCTACTCGGCCCTGGTAAGAAACACTGGAACAGTGAGCCCAGTCCTTGAATCCAGCACGCTTAAAACAAAGCTAAAAAATTGGAAAGAGGCCATCAAGCTATTTAGGAGCTTGGAAGAGTGCCTTAAAATGAATGACTTCAAGAACTCGACCTGTTTAGCTCATCAAATAAAAGCCAGGAATTGTACTGTATAGCACCTCCAAGAGGAGGAAAAGCTGGGTATTAGAAAAGACCTTTCTTAAGGGGAGAAAAGGATACAAAAATATCAGTGCTGGAACAAGTCAGATTCAGACTAGAAATTAGCAATGGCTTTAACAATTTCGAGTTGGAGGATTCTCCACTTTTTAGCATCTTAAACTGATTTAGAGGCCTCTAGGAAAGGCTCCCCATAGTTAAATACCACTTACTGGCTTCAACACAGTTAGAATGAGATGGAATTCAATATATGGGGGATGAAATTGTTCGATTTCAAGTTCCTTTCTGGCTGTATGGCCACTTTTGATATCTTCCTCCTGGTGGTGGTGCTTCTTTTCACCATTTTCCCTTCAGCTTCCTCCCTAATATACAGCATAATTAGAACTTTTTGAACTAATGTGAGGGTGGCCTTGAAAAAACAAATGCCCCAAACACTAAAAATCTAATTAAGCTTGAAATGCTCTTCTGAAAGAAGCAAACAGCAACCTTTCCAGTGGTCAGTGAACTCTGTTAGTAGGAATCATTATCAAAGTGTGAACGAGCTGTCGACATTTACTTTTGCAGTACTGAAAACTCCAGCACTAAAATCTGCACGCAGTTTAATTCCAGGTCCCAAGGGAGGCTGCATTTTGCTGAGCACTGCCCTTACCTGAACTTGGACGACTGTCTGTCTCCAGGTGCTCATCTGTCGTTTTTTCCACGTCCAGGCGGAGGTCACTTATTTGCTTATCCAGCTCTTGTAACTGATTTAGCAACCCAGCATCCCTCCTCCTCAGGCAGTTCTGGAAAAGAAGAGGACAAAGAACATCAGCTCCTTCAGTGGGGCAGATGTGAAGGGGTCCCAAAGACCAACAGACTTCTCTATCTAACCCTTGTGAAACACCTTGTCCATATACTTTTATATAAAAACTGAACAAAGCCCTGACATTTCAGTTGGATGCTCTGGATAAATACTTAAGAATTATGCAGGCACTTCATCCCAGGCTGTTCCAGCCAGTTCTGCACGAGGAGCATGTCCCACAGCTGAGGAAGACCAACACGCTGTGCTGGCCACAGCTGTAAGAACAAAGCTGGATTGTTTGATACGGCCAAACCAGACCTGTGCACATGCAAGGGGCAAGGACGGCCGTGCCAGCCTAGCAGGGCACGTTCCCCACCACACTGGTGTTACTCAAAGATCACATCTGCTCACACAATGGCACCAAAGAGCTCAGCCAACAAGTGCCTGTGGTGTGGGAACCGCCTTGTTCTGCTGCACATTATGAGCTTAGAGTCTACCATCCAGAGAGCAAGATTCCCAGGGCTGGGATCACAGCCCTTTTATTAGTTTTGCAGTGCAGCAGGAAGGAAGAGTAATTCTTCCTCTTCTCCCATTATAATTGTATGAAATTGCTGTGAGATGAATTTTAAGGCTATTTATGAAGGTAATTTGATGGCATAAAAAAAGCAATAAGAAATTATTTTGCAAGGCACTCATTAACCCACGGTCAACACAATCAGTTTCCCCCTGTGTATTATAATGTTGCTTATCCATCATCTGTTCAGCTTCAAACCCTTCAATTGCTCTGGCTTTGGGGAGAGTGGAGGAGGCAGGAGGAAGGTTCAACTACTTTTGTTTCTTCGAGTGCACCATTTGATTGGCACCCAGGGGTGCTCTGATACGTTCATTGCAATGAGTTTTAATGCTCATTGCTGGACTACTTCTAAACCCATTAAATCCAGGACAATTTTCTCCATGGAGTGGGCCAGTCATAGAATCATAGAATGGTTTGGGTTGAAAGGAACCCTAAGGATCATCTCGTTCCAACCTCCTTGCCATGGGCAGGGACACCTTCCGCTAAAAGCACTGGCAAGCACTGGTTGAAGACGTGCTGGCGTTTAAGACCATCCTCTGGAGAACCAAAGGGGTGATTCCAAGCCTTCTCCCCCATTCCTGCGGGAGCCGGGGCTGGCTGGCAGCCAGGCTGGCGGAGGTGATGGGTTCAAGGGATGACTTCGCTGCGCCACCTACTGCCACCAGCGCCCCCTCCCCCAGCCAGCACCGCATCTGGTTCCAATCTGCAATGTCAAGTGCACAAATTAAAGTGCTACCACAAATCCCCAGCTTTTTCAGGTCTTTTTTTTTTTTTTTGATGACTCCGTGGTCCTTCGCTACGGCTCTCGGCCGGCAGCCAGCCCCTTCTCAGCAGAAAAAAAATAATTTATTTTTATCTTTTTAAGAGGGAAATAACCCTAACTTAACTAAACCAAAAAGCAAATAAGAAAAAAAAAAAAAAAAAAAAGGACGAAAAACGGGGGGTGGGGAAAAGAATAAATCAGGGAAATAAATCACGCAATCCAACTTCTCCCTGGGTGAAAGCAAATGCTGAGCCGCGCACAAAGAGCGCCAGGCACAGCTGTACGCTATTTTCATTGGAAAATGATCTGCCGCTTCATGCCGCCCTCCATCTCTTCCCACACCAGCTCCAAAGCGCGTCCTCCAACAAAAGCATCCCTTCTTTAAGGGCCCGATCCTGCCGGTGCCCGAGCGCCCGCTGCCTGCTCTCGGGGCTGGGACCCGGGAGCTGGCTCCCAACTTCCATTCATGGCAACGGCGGCGCCTCTCTTGCCATGAATGGAAGTGGGACCGCCGGCCTGGCTCCGGGACCCGAAGGGAACTGTGCGGTCACCCGGCACAACGCCGGCACGACCCGTCCGCCTCCGAGCTGTCACCGGCCCGCCGCCTGCCCTGTGCGCCGTGCCGGGCTGACAGCGGGGCGGCGGAGCTCCGGGCGGGCGTTCCCGGCTCCTCTCTCGCCCCTCCGCGGGCAGGACCCGCGGGTCACACCGACACGGGGGGACCGAGCGAGCGCGCATCCCCCGGCGCTCCCCGTCCGCATCCCCGGCACTCCCTGCCCGCATCCCCAGCGCTCCCCGCCCGCATCCCGCGGCGCTCTCCGCCCGCATCCCCGGCGCTCCCCGTCCGCATCCCCCAGCGCTCTCCGTTCGCATCCCCCGGCGCTCCCCGTCCGCATCCCCCGGCGCTCTCCGTCCGCATCCCCGGTGCTCCCCGTCCGCATCCCGCGGCACTCCCCGTCCGCATCCCCCAGCGCTCCCCGCCCGCATCCCGCGGCGTTCGCCACTCGCATCCCGCGGCGCCCCCCGCCCCCGCTCACCAGCTGCCTCCGCAGGAGGAGGATGTTCTCCTCCAGGAACTTCTCCTCCAGGCTGCGCGGCGGCGGCCCCTCTCCCGGCGGCTCCCCGCGGCCGCCCTGCGCCCCGAGCGCCGCTCCCGCCGGCCGCCGCAGCAGGAGGCTCTTCACCAGCAGCTCCTGCCGCTGCCGCAGGTACTCCAGCTCGCCCAGCCCGGCCAGCGTGGCCTCCAGCCGCTCCCGGGTGCGCTGCCGCTCCGCCTCCGCTTCGCCCTTCTCCCGCCAGCGCGCATCGGGCTCCCGCGGCGCCCCCGCGGGTCCCCCCGCCGCCTGCCCCGGCCCCGCCGCCGCCGCGGCGCTCGCCACGGGGCTCGCCTTCATCGCCGGGGGCGGCCGCCGCTGCCAGCCCTGCCCGCGGGGGCACCGCGCCGAGCCCCGCGCCGCTGCCGCCGCCGCCGCCGCCGGTCGCGAATGGTCCGCGGGGCGCCCGGCTCCCTCCCCGGCTGCCGCCGCCCCGCGCCCGCCCAGCGCCCGCCTCCAGCCCTCCTCCAGCCCTCCTCCGTCCCTCCTTCCCGCCCGCCTTCCTCCCCTCCCGGCCGCGGCTGCACGCTCGCGGTCGCCCTCCTGATCTTCTTCCCTCCTCATCTTCTTCCCTCCTCATCTTCTTCCTCGCCCTCTCACCCCCGTAGTCCGCTGGCCGCGGCGGGGTGCGGGAGGGTGGGGGTTGCGGGAGTGCAAACCGCTGCTCTTCCAAAAAACTCCATCTGTGAGCTCTGGAGCCCGGCACCGCGTAGTCGCGGGCCATTACAGAGTCAGGACGGAATAATTATTGTAGAACCGCAGAACGGTTTGAGTTGGAAGGGATCTTTAAGATCATCTCGTTCCGACCCCCCCGTGCCATGGGCAGGGACACCTTCCATTGGATCTGGCTGCTCCAAGCCCCGTCCAACCTGGCCTGGAACACTGCCAGGGATGGGGCATCCAGAGCTTCTCTGGGCAACCTGTGCCTCATCACCCTCACAGGGAAGAATTTTTTCCTAATATCTTATCTAAACCTCCCCTCTGTCAGTTTAAAGTCAAATGCTGCCTATACAGACCAGCACATCCAAACCAGGAGCAAAAATGATGCATCTGGGGAAAACAAAATCCAGACATGAAGAGGTGAGGGTGTAAGGAGAGGGAAAAGTGGAAAGCAGAGGAGAACGTGGAAGTCCTTGCACCAGGGTGCTGACCGTGGCACGGGCACTGGGATCAAAGCGCTGGCGAGCTGTTGCTTCAGAGCCTGTGTGAGTAAACCAGTCAAAAAAAGCCATAATGAAGTGAACTTTGCAGCAGCATGCAGGCTAATTGCAGCAAAGGATCTGCAATTAGGTTTTCAATGGGCATGTGGTGGAAAGAGGCGGAGGGTGGAATGCAGATGCTGAAGGGAAAAAAAAAAAAAAAGGAAAATGTTAGTTTCAAAATAGAGCAAAAATTGAGTTGCAGACATGTACTAAGGGGGGAAATGGAAGAGGAGGAAACAGGCATTGAGGGAGTTCTCCACAATATGAGCTTTGGAAAGATGTGAGCCCACCATACAGCAGCTCTCATGGACATTATAAGCATAATGAAATGTTCTTTCCCACTATCCCTCTGTTCCTCAAAAGATTCTGAGTGCTTCTGGTACTGAAAGGTCTCAGATGAAATTTTTCTCCTCACTCCCATGCTGTTTTCAGCACCCAGCACATAGTGAGTGCTGTGCCATACACCTGCTTTACCTGGTGGGTCCTTGTCCTGAGAGCCCACAGCTAACAAAAATCCTTACTTCACAGTCATCTTAAATCACTGTACAGTGCTTTCAAGGAAGGCCACCCACTTCCTCTTGCAGCTTAAAACCAGCCCTCCCAAATCCTGGCCCAGATGTAGGTGGGGGCACATGCTCAGAGGATGGTTGAAGCTAAAGCCAGCTCCGTTTTTTTTTGCTGCGTCAGCCCACAGCTGTGTCTGTGCAGGGCATCTGTGGTCATGTTTGAATTGGGAGTGACTTTTTGAAGGGTCTCTCCAGATCATCCCAGCTCACCTGACATTGCTAAGCAAAACTGGAAATAAAAAGAAGCCACATGCTGCACCTCTGTCTCTCTACTCATTTTATATATCTGGCCCATAAAAGGCCCAGAAGTAGATTCATCCCCTGCCCCACAACATTTAGACCACCCCTGCTGACTTAAAAAGCCTCTCCATGGCTTTCACTCCTGGATCTTGGCTCACAGCATCCCTGAGCATGTTTATGCTGAAATCTGTGTTGCAGTGCAAAGTTACTTTTCCAAGGGTACCAGAAGCTCTACAGATATGGAAGCAAAGGCTTCCACATTTTCCTTCACCCTCTGTAGCCAGGTTTTGCATATAGCTCTGTGCCTCGTATGTGTTTGCACACAAAGCTTCATGCAATATTTATGCAAAGCTATTTCAACTCTTTCTGAGCTGTTGTGTGCTGTACAATGTAGACATTGCTTCCAAAATACAATACAGCTGAATAAAATCTGTCTTAATGATCTTTTTCTTATTTTGCCACTTATCATCTGGTAGATTTCAGTCTGATTCCTCCCACCCAAGTCACCTCTTCCACTCTGAGGAGTATAAGGTTCTGTCTCCAGGACTCCCTGCTGCCATTTCTCTGTTCATCCTTCACAGTGCATCAGTTCCAGGAAGGAAAAGAAACACAGGAGCTGCCAGAACAGCCAACTCCCTACATCATGTGGAGAGGAGAATGCAGCTTTGAGTGAACCAAACTCACCATGTGGTTATAGGATCAGCAAAGAGGAGGGGAAGGAGGATCTGATGAAGAGGAACTCGGGTTTCTCCCCACAGATGAAGGAATGAGGTGCCTGGGAAGCAGTGGGATTGGGGAGGCTGGTCAGCCTGGGAGGAGGAGATGTGCGATTGAGCAGCCAGCCAGAAATGACAATTTATGTGAATAATAGAAGGAAAACAAAGCATCACCTAAGACAAAACAAGGGAGGGGAGGACCACAGAGACTATTTGAGAGCTAGGATGCAGCTCAGCAGAGTGTAGGTCATGGAGACAAGGGGGGAGAGAGCCTGGAAAGGCAGGGTGTGAAGGCAGAAGAGCCAAGAGAATGAGCATAAAATAAAGAGCTTTTAATTTACTCAGGGACCCACTCAGAAAACAACAGAATTAAGAGCCCATAAGCAGCAAGAGAAAAAATCTGGCAATAGGTGGTGGAATATAGATGAAAAACACAGCCAGAAGAGGACAATGAGGTGAGAAAATGGAGAAAGGGGTAGATATCATCCTTTAATAAAACAGGGATTTTAAGCACGCAAGGAACGAGAGACTGAGATTGGTTTCTCCCCTCTCAGTTACACTGAAGTCAATCATCCCAATGAAAAACCAAGCTGAGAGAAGAGAGAGGCTCCAGTCCCCATATTTGCTCTGACTGGACATTTGGAGGCCTCTGTCTCAGCAAACCAAACATCTCAAAACTCTTAACAAGGGCTGAGTAACAGGACTCTGATATGAAGAAAATTCCCAGTCCAAAATTTTCTTCTATTCATCTCCTGGCTTCTGGCAGTCCTTCCTTCAGCTGAAGGACTTGATCTTACACTCCTTTGGAAAGCTGTTATTCCTTCACTGGGGTATTCAGATGAAATTCTCCACAAATAATCCCAGATTCCCACTGAATGTGGAAACAGCAAGGACTGAGGCAGTGAGATGTCTGCAGGTAAGGAGAAGAGCTGGTGATTGAGGAGCTCTGTTGCTAGGGTGTTACGAGAGATGTAATTCTGTCTGCTACAGGGGTGGTTTTGAAATGGCTCATCTCTTATGATGATCCTGGCTCATCTCTTATGGTTGCATTATTAAGTGGTGGAAATGCTGCGTTCCTTCACGATTCATAGATGGGGAATGAAGAGATGGTCTCTGCCCCACGGAGCTTACAAGACAAGAGAGAGCTGCCTCTGGTTATACCAAAGGAGCCCTGGGAAAGTAGTGGCTGGCACAGTGAATTCCAGACACACACACAGGCAAGGGGTGAGAGTTTCTGACCCCCATCTCACCCATCATTTCCTTCCCACTGGGAGCAAACCCCTACATCCCAACCCATACATTTGTCTTTCACCCTGCTGATCATCAAATTCAATTTAGATTGAATGAGGCCAATTAACACTTGTTGCTTTTCCTAGGTTCATTTCTGACCTGTCACACTAAAATGAGTGTAGGGTATTGGAAAAATTGAGGAACATGAACAATTCCCTGTTGGTGAAATGAAAGCAAATGCTTTCCTTGCTCGTTGAAACACAGCAGGGTCACACAAACACTTGGGGACTATGCCTAACACCCACAGCTGTCTGATCCTTTATTTTAATCTATTCTAATGTTAATTGTCCAAGTATTTCTTAATTGCATTGGATAATATAATAGGGTATAAATCTTATCAGCAAATCAGCCTGGCATCAGTCTGTGTTATCATATTACCATGGTTACATTATTATTACAAGTGAACCTTGTGCTCATTACTAACCACAAACAATTGTAGCAAACAAGCTAAACTGGAGCAAAATATCCTGGCAGTGTTTCCATTTTTGCCAAACAAAACTAATTTCTCTGGGTGCTAGGTAACGGCAGCATACCTACGATGCATTTTCAGCCTTCTGCATTTATTTACTTGCACTTGTACAGCACTGAAACATTTCCCCGCTGTCAACAAGGCGCAGAGGCCAAATTCTTGAAAAGTGGGATAGAATCTTTAACACAAACTCAGGATATTCAGATGACAAGCATTGCCCCAGCCTGTCAAACCACTGCCACGTTTGTACTGTTGTGGCAAAAACTGCTGCACTGGGAACCCCTGGCAGCTTGATTTGGTCCCTCAAGGGCCCAGTTTCCCCTTGCTCTCATCTGCTCTGACTGTGGTCTCCCATCAAGAGACACAGTCCTACTTTTCCTCACTCCCTGTGCCACTGCCTGTCTGGCAGGTGAAGGGACAGACACTTCCCATGGGGTCACTGCGAGGGTCCATCTCCCTCTGATACAGGAGAGGGGAACATGGGATGGATCCAGGGAGGGCACTGATGCCCTTCCCTGCTCTGGACTGTTCATTCGGGCATTTTCTACTGTTCCTCTGCTGCAGAGCATTGTTCCACCAGCTGTGCTGGGCCTGTGGCTGGAAAACAGATCTCTATTCTGGTCTCAGTTAAAAAAAACCCCAAATAACAACTTCTTTCCTTTTTTGCTAACCCAGATATTTCAGTGATCCATTTTTAAGGGTGAACAGTTGCACTGGCACGACAGAGAAGGCAGAGCTATGCAGGAATGGAGAGACGAGAGCAGGAAACCCTCCAGCAAAAACCTCCATGCAGACGGAATGTGGAAGGAAGGATGGACTGTTTGCAAAATAAGAAGTCACCCAGGAGGCCATGGAAGAGGATGCAGACGACAGCTGCTTGTGGGGAAGCAACATTAGAGCTTCTCCAGACATTCCTGTCAGACTACGAGCCATGCAGTGACATTCATTTCCTTTTCACAGCAGCAGCCCATCTGCTGTGTCAGGAAAAGGGCTGATTTTGGATCACCCACTGCTGCCTCCAACACTGTGGTGGTCCCCAAGGCCATGAAAGACCCACTTCATGCAGAACCTGTGGAGGAGTGGTGAGCCCTGAGCCCAGTGAGGTGTCACTGTTGCTCAGCAATGCCCAGTGCCTGTCAGGTGTCACACTGGCAAAGGTCAGACAAAGCTTGCTTCCAGTCCCTTGATCAGGGAAGATCTGTGAGAAAATTGGATGGAAAGGTGGAAAAGACTCAAGGGTGACCTTCTCGCTCTCTACAACCACCTGAAAGGGGGCTCTACCCAAGTGAGGGGTGGCCTCTTCTCCCAGGTAACAAGTGGCAGGACCACAGGAAATGGCCTCAGGTTGCACCAGGGCAGGTTTAGATTGGATATTGGGAGAGATTTCTTCACTGAAAAGGTGGTCAGGCATTGGAACAGAGTGCCCAGGGCAGGGGTGGAGTCACCATCCCTGGAAGTGTTCAAAAGGCATGTGGATGTGGCACTTGGGAACACGGATCAGAGGTGAACACGGTGGTGCTGCATTCATGGTTGGACTCCAAGATCTTAGAGGTCCTTTCCGACCTTAATTATTCTGTGATTCCATGAAAACCAGGCAAGATCAGCTCCATTTTAACCTGTTTTCTAAGGATAAGAGAAGGTCTGATAAGGACAGCATGGGGAGGGAGAAAATGGAGTTAAACAAACCAGTGTCACTTGTGATGTTCACAGCTGACAAGAACCAGAGCTTGAAGCTACCTCCCTCATTGTTCACCATAAAGAAACCTCACCAGCATTTCAGCAGATCACCTAATTCATCATGCCCTGATGCTAACTGATGGGACTGCATTCCCTCCTCAGGCTCATGGACACTTCAGACAAGTCAGAGCTGGGCTATTCCAAGTGACACTTTCTTTCTCACTTTTTTTTTCCCCCCTCATCACCAAGCAGACAATGTCAGCTGAGTTCTGCTCAAATTATTTTCAATTCATCCTTACAATATCATGTCTGATGTTCTTGTATTTTGACTCCTTTTCTTGTCCTGGCCTGGGTTTCATGTGTGTGTTTTAGCCTTTTGGAGGCACAGATTTCTGCTTAGTTTAATGCCTCCTTGCACCCATGTGTTCATTGAGCACATCAGGCTGGTGACAGCCCTCACCAGCATGGACTTTGTGGAATAATATCTATTAAACTGTGAACAATCAGCCACTGGGACTTAAATTACAACTTGAGATTGAGACAGCCTGGGAAAAATTCCCAACAGAAGGAGCTTTTCCAGGAAAAAAGGACGTAACTTGCAGTACAATTTGCATTCAAATTGCCCGTGACGAAGGCAGAGGTGGCTGCAGTTGTGCTCTTTGGATGGCCTTGGGACCCCTCAGCTGAAGCTGGCATGTGATGGGAGCCTGAAACTGGGCAAAAATACTCAGAGGAAATAACAGGGGTAAGGCTTTTTAGTGTATAACAACAACAGGTCTAGGAACCACTAAAAAAAACCAAAACCATAAATCATTTTGCCTGAAAAAATTCCTCTTCTACAGCTCTCAGGAGAACAAACACAGACCTCTTGCTGTTCTTAAGGCACGTGCCTGGAGAAAGGAAGGTGTCACTGGCCCCAGGCTTTGCATCAGTGAGTCCCATAAAGCTGGGAAGGTCAGGTGTGCAGTTACAGAGCCCAGGATATGTAAACAGCAGGGTCTGAAGGGGCTCTGGAGGGATTTGCTGCCAGTCTCTGAGCCTTAACTTAAAATCTGAGCTGAAGAGCAGCAGGTTTTAGCAGAATGAGCCACAAGTCAGTTCCGTTCTCCTTTGAGAAACCTGTGCAACTCTTTGCAAGATGAGAGCAGCTCTGGTCCCTGCCATGGGAACATTTATTCCCCCAGTTCCTCCCTGTGTGTCATTCCATTGGCACGTTTGCCTGACTCCTTAGAAATCTTTTCCAACCTGAATGATTTTATGGTTCTGTGAAAGGCTGGGTTTGAAGTCAGGTGCCAACTGACACACAGAGATACCTGAATCTCTGCTGTTTTCATTGCTCCTTTTTTGGTTTGGTTTTTTTTTGGGGTTTTTTTTTTTTTCCAGTATTGAGCCTCTTATCAATCTTGGCATAAGAGGGAATAACAGTTTTTAATCTTCTCTAATGAAAACTTTGTCCTGGAAGAACGCATTTTCTATCAACCCAGGCATCTGCAAACCTGCAAGAGAAAAGAATGGCATTTCAATTTCCAGAAATTATTGGCTCAAAAACTTCGATCTGATTCTCACAGCTGAACCATTCATTCAGGACACGCTGCATCTTTGCATTACCATTTGCTCTGTTGGCATCAGATGTGCAGACAGCACCGTTTCTTCTTAGAAGAACAGCCTGAAACAGCAAGGCAGCACTGGGGATGTTGTTTCGTTTCACAATTGCCAATCAAAGCCTCTCTCATGTGGCACTGCTGGTCATGGGACAGCACTGCCAGCCCTGTCCTGGGCTGACCCAGCAGCCTGTCCCTCCAGACCTGGGGGAGGACAAGGGGAAGGAGGGTCTGCTGTGTGCAGAGAAGGCCCCACCACTCCTGCAGTTTCAGGTCCTTCCAAAGGTAGTTTCTGGTAACCTTCTGGGTGCAATAGGCTGGTATTGTTGCCCAGAACTGTTCCCACTTTTCAGATGATTACCTCCCAGTGGTTCTCAGATTCCAACTGTTAGTCTCATGCATAATGTATTTCATTTCAAGCCTTTCATCTGTGCATAAGTTTTCCATCTCTTTCCATCCTGGTCTCAGATACTCTTTTACCTGTGAAGCAGGAAAAGTTCTATTTTTTCCCACTTCTTTCTCGAGTCTCATTCCTCTCAAACACTGCTTGCCAGCTCCAGCTTTTTTGCCACCAAGAGGCTGTTTCAGGGGATGAGGTTCACATCCTCTTGCTGCAGATTTTTGGGAACACCTTCTTTCCAGCAGCATCTCTGCTGGCTGCAAAGGCCACTGCCTGCAGCTACTCTCAGTTCCCTGCTGTTGGTGAGGGATCAGCTGCATTCCTGGGATCACTCCCTCACCCACAGGGAGCCAGCTTAGCTCATGCTCACACACTCCTTGTAGGCACAGTGACTTCAGGAGCTCTCACAACAAGAACAAGCTGGTTACAAGCACCAGAAGAGGCCATCAGAAGGCCTGCAGTGTGTCTCTTCAGTTGGGCCAGCAAAACAGCATCACATCTCATAAAATCACAGAATCACAGAGTGGTTTGGGTTGGAAGGGACCTGGAAAATCATCTAGTTCCAAACCCTCAGCCATGGGCAGGGACACCTTCCACTAGACCAGGTGACACTACAGAGTTCCTGTTAGGTTGTTGTTTTTTTGGGTTTTTTTAAGGTAAACATTTTGGTTTATAAATTTAAGCCTTTATCTTCAGGCAGATGCCTTAAAAACAGACACAGCTCATGCAGCAAGTAGATGTTGGATGCAGGAATCCTTTGTGAGTTTCTAGGTCTGAGCTACAGAGGAAGTTAAACTGAATCCTGACAGTCCCTGCTGGGATTGAAGAAGGTCCTGGAGACAAGCAAGCCCCTCAGGCAGCAATCCTGGTGTGACCACGCTGCCTTGGGATCACTGATGGAAACTGCAGGACGTCCAGACTTCTCCAGTTGTGCCAGGGCCTGTGTTAAATGTCCATAATTCGCTCTTCTTAGTCACCTGCTGAGCAGGGACAAGCCATGGAGATGGTTTGGAATAGCAATGAGAGCAGATTCAGAGGAACCAGCCTTCAAAGCAGGAATGCAGAGCTCAGCAGTCAAACATCCAGCAGTATCTGGATGCCACTTCTTTTCCAAGTCCTTTCAGATGCAGCCTAAGGGTTTAGAATTGACTTTAAAAGCCGGGGGGGGCGGGGGGGGGGGGGGGGAAGCTGATTCAACAAAAACAGTTAAGCACTTAATAACATTAAGCACGTCCTCAAGTCTCTTCCTATTCAACAAAGCACTTAAGCACATACTTCACCCCTCTTAAATGGCCCAAAACCAAAACACTGAGTTCTCAGAATTTCTTCAATCTTTAATTTTGCAGGAGGGACAGGAATTCGAACCTTGATCCGTGTTTTGCAAGGGGTCCCTATTTGCAAGTGAGTCAGACTCCAGCTCCGGAGCTACACACCCAAGTGCTGGCACATTCGTAGTTTGGATTGGGATCTGAATTTTTCAGCTTGTGCCTCGCTCTGATCTATGCTTGAGTTCATTAAAGAAATTGAACTGCAGGCAGGGAGCTGTTAAACCCTGTTTCTTTGCAAGGTTTGAGTTGATGATGCTTTCCCCAACTCCACCTCAGTGTTCAGTGGGCGGATGCTCAGCCCAGGAGTGTGCAGGATTTGCAAAGCTCCTCCAGTTTGGCTGCTCCTCCAAAAACTTAAAGCCTCTGCAGCACAACTGCCAGAACTGAGTGAAATCCTCAGGTTTGGTTATTATCCAAATGCCATTTAGCATCCACTTAGTGGCTGCAGAGGGAAAGTGCAAAGGGAGCGAGCCCGGCGTGTTCTGAGCCCCCCGGGGGATGCAGCAGAGGAAAGGGATGACAGCCAAGAGGGAGATCCTCCATCTTTCTCCAAGCTGTTGTCTCAAGCTTTCAGCAGACTGAGGCAAACATCACCACGTGTACATTTCCAAATGTCACTGCTTCCTCCAACACTTTTCTGTTCTTCTTTTTCCCCCATTGGTTTTTTTTTTTAATTATTAATTTTAATTTGCTCTTAACAAAAGCTGAGATCCTCCAGAGCAGAGCAGCAGGCATCAGGAAAAGTAGCAAACAAATAAATCAAACCCAAAACATCTGGGCCACATGGCCAAATCCAAGCCTGCTTCCCATCTCACACCAGTGCCAGCCACATCTCAGTGTGTGGAGCATAACTCTTCTCCTCTCTTGCTTTGACAAGGGAGCTTCAGGGCTGCTGGCAGGGCAGAATAGAGCTATAGAATAAAAGGCCAGGCTTGTTCCAGGGAGACTGAAAACAAATGGACTGCCAGTTGTCTGGGTGAGCAGGGGAAGTGGCAGTCAGATGTCTGAGGCAGCAGGAGGAGTTGGGAGCCCCTACACAGGCATTACCAATTGTCTGGAGGGGGAAGAAAATGAACCTGGTTAGAAACAAAAGGCAGAATTCAAATGGCTGCATCTCAGGCCTGCCAATAAGAGCATCACTGAAGGATTTGCTTATGAAGTGGTTGCCAGAGGACCCAGAAGACGAGAGGAGGAAGGAGCATCCAAGAGCTATGAGGAGCTGTCACTTGGAGCAAAAAGAGGCCCAGGAAACAAGCAGGCCTTTCCTTGCTGGTCATGATGCTGAAATGGTCTAGAAACCAAACTTTCTAACACAATTTGAAGTATTAGAAAGCAAGCTTTCGTTATTCTCAGCATGCTGGACATCCAGGGGATATTTCCTCAAATCAGGTGTGTCGTGGAACTTCACAACAGGGTATTTATTCCATCATGATCACACATGCTCATTACAGCACGCTTCCCAGCTAATCCAGAAACAGCACTTTTCCTACAACTAATCTGCATGCATCTGTCCCTTACTGGAAGCCCTTTTAGGGTTTTGGAGGGTTGTCTAAAGGGGTCTCTGGTGGTGGTACTAACCGAGTGTCCCTGATGTGACCCTGCCTTGAACTTCTCTCAGGGCAGGTGCTGTTGCTTTCTGTTCCATGGTGCTGCCCCAAAAGCTGCTATATTCCTCATATATCCCTGCTCTGGTCCTTCCCAGGCAGCAAGACCCAAAGGGAGTCTGGCACAGAGAGCAGTGATGAGGAGAGGCAGGAATGGTGACTGCCTTGGGCCTCAAACTTGCCCTGTGATTGTGCTTTCCATTGTTCCTGCTCTGAACCAAAGCACATGGGCTGGAGACACCAAGAATCCTTCATTCCAGAGGCAGATGAAGAGTGAATGCCCCATCTGACCAAGTGGGAAACAGGGACAGGGAGACCTGCCTGAGCTAAGGCACAGAGATGAGAGCAGAGCTGGCATCTGTACACAAATCTGACCAGTCACCATCTGGCACTACTGACACAAAATCAGGCTCCTTCACACCTCTGGATGACACAGTGGAACAAGGATTACTCCTGGGAAGGAGCAGACTTGGAAAACAGTAATAAATAATTAAAACAAGTCAGGCAGCAGCTCCTGGCAGCCCAGCATTGCTGTGAGATCTGTCAGGCTGGGCTGGGCTCTGTGGGGCTGTCAGACTCTGCCTCTCTGCCTTTGAGGTGGTGATGCTGAGGTGCACTGATGTTTTCCCAGCTTTGCAGATGGGTGACATCCTGGAGCAAGAAGCTCTCAGAATTACCCCACTGCACTGCAAGAGGCACCAGGCACTGCTGTGATGAGGCAAGAGCTTCACCTTGTATGGACAGGCCCGTGAAGGCACCAACCACAGAGGGCTGCAGTGCTGGGCAGGACTGGGTGGCAAGTGTTGGTACCATAACAAGGGTTTGGCTCCTGGGTGTCACTCAGTGCCCTACAGGCCATTCCCTGTCCTCTCTCAGCCTCTCTGAAGCTGCAGCAAGATAAAAGGAACAGGCTCCCCAGGAAAGTGGTCACAGCACCAAGCCTGCCAGAGTTCAACAAGTGTTTGGACAACACACTCGGGCACAGGGTGGGATTCTTGGGGTTGTTCTGTGCAGGGGCAGGACTCGATGATCCTTGTGTGTCCCTTTCAAATTGGGATATTTTATGAATTATGAAAAGATGGGAAGGGACCTTGCCCAAGAACCACATCCAGACTGCAGGGCTGGATTGTGCTGCTCCACTCAGGCCCTCCCCAGCCCCCCGCTAAATCCCAGGTCGTGTCCGAGTGAGTGCACCCCAGTGCATGTTTCTAAACCCATGTTTAGAAACCCCAGGTTGTTTCTAAATTACACCATGTGGGTGTAACCCCGGGTTTACCACAGCAGGGGTTTTGCCAGCACTTCCAGCTTAATGCATAAAGCCCTGGTGACCTGCTGGATTAGCCAAGAAGCAGGGGAAAGCTCCAAAGGCTGTTACCCACCCTCTCTTGCCTTTCCCAGCAGCTCATTCAGGCAACTTTTAAACTAAAGTGACCAAAACCATCTTTCCTCCTTTCTCCCTAGTGCACACACTGGCTTATTTTCTATCCCACAGCTGCACTGGGAACCTGCAGCTCTCAGAGAGCACTGCAGCAGCCACCCTGGGAGATTTATTGGGGCAGCCAGCTCTTGGTTTCCCTGGTCACCCTCTGAGGATTTACAGCCCCTGTGCGCTGAGAATGAACAAAGACCTGCTGTTCCTCATCAGAGACCTTATGATTCTGTCCATGGGGAGGAGGCTCCAGACCTAGATAACCTTTGGGAGGAGAAATAGCCATTCCTGGATGTAACAGGAGAGACAGGCAGGAAGAAAAGCATCCGCAGTGCTCTGGGAAATCTCAGAAAATGAAGCTGGGAGTTTGCAGTATGTGTAAGGCTGGAGAGGAAAGGTTAGTCATGGGGCAGCAGGAGCAGGAAAGGAAGTTGGTAGCAGAGTTTGTTCGTGTAAATTTGGTTTCTGGGCCGATTTTCTCTTGGTTGTCACACAATTAAAAGTGGGCTCTGCACGGGATCCAAGCTCCAGCTTCTTCCTCTATCTGCAGAGCACGGGGTGCCTTGAGACCTGCACCAGCAGCTCCTGTTTTGAGCGGGCTGCACTCTGTGACACACAGCTGTGAGGCACCTACGGGCAGTTTTTGGAGTACAAGGGCTGATAAACTTTCAAAGGATTCTCTGGAGCCCGTGCACTTTGCCCTTCCATCTGTGCGGGGGCTCTGATCTCCCTGTAACCAAGAGCTCTACCAGCCACACTTCCAACAGACTCGGCCTCCGAGCTGTGATCTCTGTGGTTTTCCTCTCAGCTTTCCTAAACGACTGGCATGAGACTTGCACTCAGCCAGGGCTTCATCCTGCTAATGGATCTGACCATGAATCCCACACAGCTGTTTACTGTACCCTTTGTGTTGGAGTCATCAGCGATGGAGAAAGGAGGGTAAATAGTCATTACTATGCAGCTTTCAAAGAGAGCTGCATCTGTGCCTCGCTTTCTGCTTTGTTTGGTGACATCTTCATGGGACAAGTAGAGTTTTTTTTCTTTAACTCTTACATTAGCAGGGGAAGTATGAATTTGTTGTGATAGTAGTTGTCATATGCACAAAAAACCACCACTAACAAAAAACCAAAAATCTCTCAAACAAACAGTAACACAATTTCCTAGGACTGAAGATTTTGCATCTCAGCAAGTGGCTTCCTGGAGGAATATATCCACAAAGGATTAAACTCCCATCCTAATTAGAAGGGAATCTCTGAGACAACCTTTTCCACAAAGGAAACAAAAAGGCAGCGCTGACACGTCTTATGCATATATTAACACTAAAGACATGGAAATTAATTGGATTTATTACTCGTCACAGCTGCAAAGATGGCTCATTTCTAAGTTTATTTTACAGAAAGTGGCGGGAGGAGTGGGATTTAATAGTCAGCTCGGTTAAGCTAATGAGCCAAAACTAATGGTTTCTTCTTGTTTAGAGAGGCCCCAGCTCAGTGGAGCACCTGAGTGTGTGTGTGGCTCTCACCGTGGTGAGTCCAAGGGATGCTTGGCATCTGCTGCAGTGTTTGCTGATGAGTAAGACACACACAGATGTTTAAGGTCTGGGAGGGAGAGGAAGCATCTTCCCCAATGGCAGCCAAAATCAGTGGGATGATCCATGGGGATCACCCCATGATATCATTTCTGTCCAGAAGAAATGCTCTAGAGAGAACAGGACAATGAGAAACTCAGTGTCAATTTCCGACCCTCCTCACCACCACCCCAGCCACACCCAGGTTAGTTTTCTGCTAATTTACCAAGCCCAACCATCTTTCCAAGAGGTTAGATCCATTCCAAAAGAAAGCCACAGCTACTTTGTGATGGCTGCAGCAGGTAGGACATGAGAAAGGGAGGCAGGAGCCCAGCTGCAGCTCAATCCCAGCACCAGTGTCCGAAAATCTCAGCCTCTCTCATGTTTTCTAGGCTGTATCTCTTGAAAGGATGCTAAAAAGACTCCTAAAGGAGTTTTCAGAGATCTCTCCTCTCTTGTAGATGAAGAAAACCAGAAGGTTTTTGATGGGAAAACTGAGCATGGAAATGGCAAGATGAGTGTTGTTTACACAGCACTTACCTCAACCCTCCGTGAGAGGATTTGGAGGATTTTGGTAGCTTCCTTCCCAAATTAGAAACCAATTTTCTGAGGCAAAGGCAGGCTGCCTTGGGCAGGGAGGTGTTAAACTAACAACAAAAGGGAAAGGTGCAAAGAGGGAACAAATGGAAACTCATTTAGCACATAATGAAGGTGCTGAGAGCAAAATTAATCAAAGCAAAGAAGGAAGTGGAGAGAAACGCTTTCATCACCTATTCACCAAAGGTAGGTCCTGGCTAATAAACAGGAATCTCTGTTGTACAGGCAAAAATTTGGCCTATCTGGAAGGATGGAAACTTGGTGAGAAGCTCATTGGAGTGTTAAAATCATGGCTTTTAGGGAGGCTGAAGTGGGGATAAGAAGGGGACCTGTTAGAAATGGGATCATGAGCATCCAGGTCATTGGACTCAGTAGTAAATGAATCTGAAAATTGATGGCTCAATCATCTAAAATAGCAAGTACAAAATAGACCAGCCAGTGTCTGCAGTGGAGCACAAAATCAAACCTGTGAACCATCTGAACATCCCCCTGAGCAGCTGCCAAAGGCAAGGAGGAGAAAAGGGCCAGATTGTCACAGGGAAACTTCAAATGGAGCAAATCTGCAGGAAAGCTGCCTCCAGCATGGAGACAGGCACTGTGTTTGTGAAAGATGATGGTGATTATTTGCTATCTCAAAAGAACTCCCACATCCAACAGGGGAGAACTGTGGATCAGACCTTTTTTCTTGGCAGATACAGAGAATTTGATCACAGCACTGAAAACACACAGTAGCTTAGGTGGGAAGTGATTGCCACTCAAAAACATTTGTTATGTGCAGATGGAATAAAATCAAACCCAGTCAGACTTTGCCTTGCTTCTCTCTCAGGCTGCTGTTACCAACCTGAAAACAATCATGAGCTAAATCAGTTCAGAGAAAGAATTTAAACAGGGGGAAAAAAAAATCCCTACAAAAAAAATTCCAAGAATGATAATTGGGGAATACTGAAGAACATTTCTCTATACTGACCAAAAGCCACAATCTGACAACTGAGGGACTATTCCAGTGGTTAAAGCAACGCCCCCATCAAGAGAATAGAAATATCCTTTATAAACAAATGGGGAACAGAGATGCTGAAGGCAGTGAGTACAAATCCAGAGGTAAGATCTATAGATCATCCATATGGGAAACAAAAGAGTAGGACACAGCCAAGAGAATTAGGGCAATTGCAGCAATTTTTTTTTTTTTTTTATAAAGTACAGAGAAACTTCTTGTTTTCCATGCAGGGGGAAATAGCCCTGCAGAAAAGGCAGCAGTGGAAAAGCACCAGTTTTGGTGTGTGCCATTTGAAAACAGCCAGAGGGCAAAGTGACATCACACGGGGCTGATGGCAGAGTTTTCCCCCAGTGGGAAGCAGGGTGATCATTAGGCAGAGGTTAGATATTTTAAAATAAAGGGGTTTGTACAACCTGCAGCAAGGCAGAACTGCCTGTCCCAGGCTTTTGTCTTCCAATTTCCCATTGATGCTTTGCTAACAGAAGCAACTCTGGGAATTTCCGTGCAGAGGAATGGCCAGAAAGTGTGTGAGGTAACACTGGGTAACAGCAACATGGGTGCAACACCTAAAACACTGGGAGCAGCCTTACAGTAAATCTCTCCCCCATCTCCACTGGTAGTTATGAGCCAGTTGTGCCATTGGCAAACAGATCTTTCCTGTCCTCCTAAAGAGCAGTGGGATTGGCCTCCTGGATCCTGCAGATTAAATCTTAGGAGGAGCCTGTGCTGTTGTTGCTGGACACTGCCCTTGGAGCAACAAGAAGGACCAGGGCGTTGGGTGGGACAGGATCTTGCAGACACTCCCCTATGGCTCCCGGGCTTGGGACTCACTGTGGGATCAAGAGTTTGCCTTTCCAGCCGGACACTCCCAAACCCACCTCATCTGGGTTTGTTACCAGATTGTTTATTGCCAATCCGGTTTAGAAACTCCATACAAATAATGCTCAGCCTCTTCCCTGCTCTTTAGCAGAGCTGCAGCCCTTCAGGGAGCTCCCAGAACATCCTCAGAGTTACCAGAAAGGCAGAGTTAGTCAGGAAACCTTTTATTGATGGAGACAGATCCAGAGCACGGGTGAGCCCAGGGCAGCTCAGTGAGCGCACGGCCAGGCTCACTTCCAGGACAAGGCACTGCTCTGCTCCTTATCTCCCTGACTGGAGCCACCTTCCCAAGAGGGAATGGCAGATCCTCTTTTCAAAATGGGGGTCTGATGTCTCATGGCACCGCTGTGGATGGTGGCCATCCTGCTATTGGCCCACAAAGCTGTTCCCATTCCCACTGCACGGAAACCAGTCCATGTAAAAACACCCCATGTGCCACTGTTGGTTCAGCTGGCAATGGCTGAGCTGCCCCACTTGTGGCACGTGCAGAGGCATCTCCAGTTGGCATCTTCACCTTCCAGTGCCCTAAAAAAGAAGGAAATCTACAGAGAGAGGCACAGATCTGCTGTATTTGTGGTGAGACAAGGCTCTAAGCAATGTCCACACACACCCACCTCCACTTTCCCAGAAAACGCCTGTTACACCACTACAAAAAACCCTCATTTATTGACTATTAATGAAAGCATTCTTCCAAGAGGTGGGAAGGAGCAGGAAAGCTGATGAGCCCAGCCCAGCTTACCAGAGCCAGAGATGTGGGGCGTGCAGTGCCAAGCAGCGACTGATGCAACGTGAGCAGCCCTGAGCCAGCAAACAGAAGAGATCTGGGATGGTGAAAGAGGAGTGTAAATCCCTACAGTGCATAGCCAGGGCCTGGAAAAAAAAAATTTAGGACAAAAAGCAAAGGGCAAAGCTTGAGTCCGCCCTGAGCCCACCATAAAGAGTCCACCATGAGCCCACCATGCTCCTGGTGCTGCTGGCCCTGGTTGCTCAGCCCTTATTACTCCAGACTGTTACATAGCAAGGGAACAAGTCAATGGAATAACCTACTCCAGATTCATTACTGTCAGCTCCCTCAGAATTATGTGTATTAATGACCAGATTATATCTGTTTATATAATACAAATTACCATAGAGTGACTGCAGGCATTGAAACGCTCCTTGTCTCTTTGACACACATAAATAATGGAGGAGCTCACGCTGCATTTGGTACACATGACTAACCTTTTATCCCTGGCACCCCAGTGCAGGCTGGAGAGACGACTCGGGTTTCAAATTCCTCGCCCCAGCTGTCATTAGCCTCGCTGAGCACTGGCGAATCGGCAGCTAATTGATGTCCTTGTTGGACATTATTTTATTAGTCAGGCCTGGTGAGCATCAAGTGCAATTTTAATGCCCTTCTATCCTTGGCTCCACGTGGCCCTAAGTGTTAAGGCTTGTAAATAATTAACTGCACTCCAAGAGTTTTAGGAAGGGGCAAATAAGTTGTCCTGGGGGTTTGGGCTGCTCCAGCCCTCCCTGGTGTTGTGACCAATGTGGGCTCCTGGCAGGATGAGCTGAGCTCTTTGTGGGATATAAGGAACCACCCAGACCTCAGTCCCTCAGTGATGGTTCACGCCACCCTTGGATGTGGATGATCCTCTGGGGATCTGCCATGGGGAAAAGGGAGAAGCAGGAGTTTGCAAACAGCCTTGAGAGAAGGTTCAAATGAGGGTTTGGAGGACAAAGCTGTGCCACACTGCCCCGTGCTTGTTGCTGCACCAAAAATCCGTCACTGCTTCGAGCTGTCCCCGACATGTGGTGAAGGAATAAAGGATTTTCACAACCTGCTGTGAGCTTCTGGCTTGTCTGAATCCCCACGTGCCGGGTCACTGAGGGGTTGGGGCTCAGGGGCTGCATTGCTCCTGGGCTGGGGCACTGAGCTGGGGACCCAGGGCACAGCCAGGCCCCTCTGGGAGTGTGGGCAGGGAGGTTTTGCTCCACCAAGCTGCATGCAGAGCATTTGGCTTTGAAAATACTGGCCTTTTTTACTTCTAGTTTTTGCTTTAAAACTGGCTAAATAACCTGAAATTTGAGATTTGCAAATCAGGGACAAAAAATATTTAAAATGAAGCATCGGGAATTATCGACTTTTTAAAATGTCATCAATTTTTTTTTAAATGTCTTTATGATTTTTAACAGCATTGGGAAGTCCACCCTAAACCCAGAGCTCCCAAGCTCACTTCTGGAAGACCATTCCCTGCTGATCTTTTGGGATTTCTCCCTTTCCTTTCCCTCCTCTACCCATCGCTCTGTAACCCCTCAGGGACAGGAATTGTCTATTCCTACATGAGTACTCTGCATTTGTTCTCAAACAGAGCCCCCGGGGCAACAGCATGATGCAAAAAATAAATAATTTAAAATCAAACCTTGATCAATCTCATGAGATCCCTTCTCCAGCCCCGCTTAGGTACTGCACAGGCTTTTCCAGGAGCTGAGTAAAAATGAACAGGCAACAGGCTATTCATACATTAGGCAATAATTATAATGTATATTAACTGCCTGGGTGTTGAAAGAGTCCCAGCATGAGATTGCTTCCCTAATAGGAGACAGGAGTGATAAAAGACAGTAATAGATTGCCTTTCAGATGTGGAATTAAAAGCAGCAGCTCATTAGATTATTTTTTTTTCACAGCCTCTAATCGCAAGTAGTTTCTTTTCAAGTCAGATTTCCATTTCCAAGGCTAAGCTCGGCAACACAAACAGAAATTAAAGAGGATGAGGGGTCCTATTCTGACCTCTCCAGGATCACAGGAGGGGAGAGTAACTGCGCTCAGCTCAGCAGTGCTGCCCAGCCCACCTAGGCTGCCTTCTGAAGAGACTTCATCAAAAGATCAGGATTTGGCAGCTTTTTTTTGTTTTTGCTTTTTTTTCTCTTTAAAAGGTAGCTGCAGCCCCTAAATTTCCTTTTTTTTTTTTTTTTTAAAGAGATAGCCTAGAAGATAAGGCTTTTGAATTAGAACAATCAAACAAAAAAATTAAGTTGCTTCAAAGCAGTGGCAGAGATTCTTACAAAACTGACATTTCCACTTAACTGATCCAGTTTGTCTCTAGCAAGGAATGCTTTCCAGACAGCTTTGGCTGCTGCTTTTAACAGAAAAGTATAGAAAGCAGGAGAAGAAAGAGCTGGATTTTTGCTGAGCTGGGAAGCACAGTAAATAACATTCATTAGGTTCTCCCAGACAGTTTTAATGACTCAGAGTTTTAAATCGTTCATTCAACATCTTTACTGGCCAAAATACAGTAAGGTTTCAAACTCAAATCCTTTGGCAGGAGCTGCATAGTCCATAAAACATTTTAAGGGCAGGAATACAGGGGGAGGGTCAAAAAGGTATAAAATTAGGCCGGGAATGGTGTTGCTGGTCAAATTTCATCTAAATCAGCAGCAAAGTCCAATTTTATCTGTATTGATGGCACCCAAAAATAGAGAAGTCTGGAGCACCTCTGTCTTCCCACCCCCAGAGCCAGGACAGGCATAGCCACATGCACATTTTGGCTGCCAGGCATGGGTTAACCAGGTTTCACCATCCCTGTTTTTAGTAGCTGAGCTCTTAAACACAGATGGAGACTTGGATCCAGCAGCACAAAAGCTGCATTTTTTTCCTCTGTGCTGTCCACTTACCCTGGATGGGAAATGAGCTCTTCAGCAGATGAGGCTTTACACAAGATTCATGCAGGAAACCAGGCCTGGGGTTTAGGGCTAGCTTAAGGCTCCAAAAATGGCATGATCCATGTCCCTTGGGAGCCATCCTGCTGTGTCCGTCCAAGTGGGGTGCCAACACTGCTGGTCCTGGCAAGCAGGGGAGCTTGGGCAGCTGGGAATTGTCTCTGGAAAGTGAAGGCAAAACCCTGCAGCTTGGTCACGGCTCTCCTTGAGGAGCATGAGGATGCAGGGAGTGCCCAGGAGCTCTTCTGGAGCCAAGGGGCTGGTTTTGGGTGCATCCCTGTGGGGTATAGTCACTGGGAGTCCATCCCCTTGCCCAGCTCACTAGCTTGAGGTTGGTTATGGTGTTTTTTCCTGCCCTCAGCATACTCTGGGGCCACTTAAAGGGAGTTCTCAGGGTGGTTTAGCACCTGAACAGGGAGAAAAGCGAAGCCTGTGCCCAGAGCCCAGCAGGGCCATCACCCACAGGAGCCCTTCTGGCTGATGGGTGCAGACCTTGCAGAGCAGCAAGTGGTGACAGGGACCAGGTGAGACCAGCTCTGCCACAAGCCAGAGCCCCCCAGACCCACCCACAGTGTCACAGCCAAGCTGCAGTGATCCCTGGATCCCAGCTGGGCTGCTGCTGGGGGGAGGAGAGAGACCTGGTGCAACTGAGCTGTTCCCAGAGAAGGAATTGCACCTTCAAACCCAATTGCAGCAGCTGGCAGGGAGGGAGCAGGGACAGAGCAGGGTCTGGCCTGAGAGGGATGGAGCCGTGATGGGGCATTAAAGGCAGCATCAGTTGGCCCAGGAGGTGTTTACAGGGACACACACACAGAGCAGGGCCCCTGGGGAAAAACAACCTGTGGGGGAGATTTTAAGGAAAGCCTTCAGCATTTTGGAAACTGGAGAGGCCAGGCAGGGGTCCTGCAGAGGCACCAACTCATCAGGGGGTGGCTGAAGCTGAGCTGACTTTTGTCATTTTGCTAGGGAAGAGCTTGGGGTGAGCATGGTTGGGGCCCAGACCTCGCTTCCAGCGGTGTAAATCAGGAGTGGAGCCGGTGCCGTCCATCTGCTGGGGCAGGGTTTGCCCACAGGTGCTGAGAAGCAGGGAAGATGCTTTTCTGTGCATTGTTTTGACAAACACGGTGCCGTGGTTAAGGAGAGCCCTGCGAGGGGAAGGAAGGGAACCCGCAGGATTTCCCATTTGTCAGCCATAACCACCTCCTCCATCTCCTCTGTCAGACAAGAAAGGGTTTGCAGGAAGGCGCTGTGGTCTGGGCAGGAAAGGGATTTCGTCCCTATCACCCCACACCGCAGCACATGTTGATGGTTTCCCTGGATCAGAGCTGCTCTGCCCGGATCAGGTCTGCAGCTGTGTGCGCCTCATCGCAGCGGCACCGCAGCCGTGAGGATTATCCAGAGCTGGATATCAAACCTGGAGTCAAAACCAAAAGCCCACAAACCCAGAGCCACTCTCCAGCCTGGCTCTGCTCCCCAGCTCCGTTTGTTCCTCCAAAGGCAAATAGCTCAAGCCCTTTGACTGTTCACTTCCCAGAAATAGGATCGGGACTTAAAAGCAGCCATTAACCCCCCTGCAAAAAGTCCCCATGGATTAATTTTTGTTGCTAAATATTCTCCCCCTGCTCCCCCTTCCTCCCGGTATCCTGTTGCATGGAGAGCTTGAGCACAAAAAAATGCACAGCTGAAAATCAGGAAACCAACCCAGGAGTGAGCCCTTCCCTTTGCTGCTCCATGTGCTAAATCCATTGGAGATGAGCAGTTCAGACCAAGAAACCCCAGGACTTCCCTCTCCCTCTCTCTTTTATGATCACCCAACCCTGCTACAAGCAGGCAATAAAATCCTGCAGCCACATCAACAAAATTAGATCAATTCCATGGCTTCCCTTCCTCTTTAAACTTTATCAAATTACTCCTTATCCTAAGGATCCTGGGGAATAGCTCTTTATAGGGAGAGCATAAAATCAAATTAAAGATTCATTCAAATTAAAAGGTTCATCTTTAAAAGAGGCAGGGCCAGACCAGAAGGAGCTGAGGAAAGTATTTTTTAATGAGCTCAGTGGCAGAACTATCTTTAATAATAGATCTGATGGGGGGACCGTGGAACCTGGCAGCACATGAGGCATTTCCCTCCACACTGGGATAAACCACATGGCACAGGTGTCCCCACACACCAGTGTTGGTAATGCTCCCTCTGAGTCCCAGATTATATTTTAGTGACCAGAAGAAAAACATGGCATTGGTCTAATGGACTGGCTGAGCCAACAGCATAAGGGAGAAGGCACCTAAAAGAAAAAGAGAAGATAATAGTTATGGAAGAAAATTAATTATCTGGTAGGATGAGACCTCTGGCAACTTGTCTGTGATCCTTCCTGGTTCTGATTTGAAAACAAACTCAGCAGGAGAATTACAGAATCACAGAATGGCTGGAGTTGGAAGGGACCCAAAAGACCATTCAGTTCCAACCCCCTGCCCTGGGCAGGGACACCTTCCACTATCCCAGGTTGCTCCAAGCTCTGTCCAGCCTGGTCTGGGACACTGCCAGGGATGGGGCAGCCACAGCTTCTGTGGGAAACCCTCACAGGGAAGAATTTCTTCCTAATCTCTAATCTAAACCTACTTTCTTTGAGCTTAACTAATTCCTCCTTGTCCAGTCACTCCAAGCACTTGTCCAAAGTCCCTCTCCAGCTCACTTGGGAGCCTCTTTAGGCACTTGAAGAGGCTCTGAGGTCTTTCCAGAGCCTTCTCTTCTCCAGGCTGAACAACCCCAAATCTCTCAGTCTGGCTCCAAAGCAGAGGCGCTCCAGCCCTTGGAGGATCTTTGCTCCATCAGGTCCATATCCTTCTTATATTTGGGATCCCAGAGCTGGATGCAGAACTCAAAGCAGTTTCTTAGTTTAACTCACCCATCCACACCCATGGCAGAACTGCCCCATTCCCAGGACAGAGATGAGCTTCAATTCTCCTGTTATTTGCAAGGTAGAGTTGAAACTCCACTGCTCCAGGTCGGGGCTCTTCCCAAACCATGCCTGTTCATAAATGAGTTTTCACATTGTTCTCTGTAAAATGCTTGTACCAGGATCTGTGTGGGAGTGAGCAGAGCTTGTGAGTGCCAGTGATGCCTTCTCCAGCCACCTAGAAACAGAGACTAGACAAGAGTAAGGGAATAAAGGTCGGTGTTTATTTGAAGGGCCTTCTAGGTACACCCTGGGGAGCCAGAGGCTGCCTCCAAAAATGGACCCCAAGATGGACCCCAGGTCACGAGTTCTTCACACTTTTATAGGTTTGGTTCATTTGCATATCACGGTTAACTCTCCAATTAAAGCCCCAGTTTAATGATGTAATTCCCCTCAGCTTGCTCCCCCCTTAGAGGCTTTGGTTTACACATTTTGGGCCTAGAACAGCCTGGCTGTCCTTGAAGGCAAAGCCTGGAGAGGCTTTGTTATGTCTATCTTGCACGAGAGAGCAGAAATTGCAGGCTATAAGGAACTTCAGAGTTACACTCTAAGCAGTACAGAAATTGTAAAATATAAAAGCTAAAACCTAAGGCATCACCAGGACTGCAGTGCCTCAATGGAGATGCTGCTTCCAGCAGCAGGGAAGTTTTCCAAGACAGCAGAGAAATTGAACACCTTCAGCCTGACTTTGAAATGCCTTCCAGTTTGGGGTAAGGGAGGGAGGAGTTTGAGGGGGTGATGTGGGACTGTGCCCTTGGATAGTCTTAGAGAGTGTCAGGGCAGCACCTATATATAGATATGCATATAAATACACCTATCCATATGCATGTGTGACACATTGCAATCAGTCTGTCTGCAGCTGCTGACAGGGGCAGTCCAATCCTTGCCGGGAGGGGAAAATCAGCTGGACTCTGCTGAGAAAAGGGGGGAGGATACAGAAGTCATCTCAGAAAATAAGGGTGGAAAAAAAAAAGGACTGATCTGCAGCTTGAGCTTTTGGGGCACAATTTGCTTTTCTCTTTGTTTTTCTCCTCTTTCCCCACCAGCCTCTGTGCCTGGCCAAGCTCTTGCCCCTTCTTGCTGCCGATTTGCTTTCCTGCCCCCCTTTGCAATTCTCCAGTGCCCGGGAACCTCCTGGAAAGCCTCTGCATGGCTAGGGCAGGAGGTGATGAGTTTGATGGTGCTGCCCACAAAACAGCACCGCTGGAGAGGGAGCCAGGGATGGAAAAAAAACCAGTTGCAGATTTTTCTTGAGCCCCAAAGCCCTCCCTGTCTTTCCTCCCACAAGTGTTCCCAGAAATGGCACCTCTGGCTCACTGAGGGTGGTGCCTGTCTCCTCTGGCTGCCCCCTCCCCACTCCCCTGCCAGCCTGGGAAGATGGGATGAAGCCCTCCTTCTTTCAGGATGGAACATTGGATGGTAAGTTTTGATGCAATCGACTGAAAAAAAGGCTGGAGAGCTGGGAAGCATCCTCTGGGCAGCCTTGGGGCCACAGAGAAAGGCTCCAAAGTGCTTCAAAGTAGCCCTCTGCTCCCTGCACGGGTTAGAAACAACTGGTTTGGTCATTTTCTGTTTCTCAGGGGCTGTTTCCCGACCTTGCCTTGCCCTGTGGTGTGGTGTGGCTGCTCTCAGAGCTGGGCAAGGAGGGGTTTTGAGGGGTGTGAGGGCTCATAGCTGGCAGAGGGGCTGTGAGGCTGCTGGGGTGTTCATTCCTGACAGGGGGCGGGGAGAGGTGTCACCCCCCCAGCCCTGGCCTCCAGCTCAGAGCCCCCTCACCAGGAATTTAAACTAAATTCTTGATTCAAAACTTGTGTTTTGCTTGCTGTGGGAGCATTTCTGCTTTAAAAAAAAAAAAAAAAAAAGAAAGAAAAGAAAAGGGTACAAGGGCATGTAGGACAAGGGGTAATGGCTCTAAACTAATCCTGAATCCCTCGGGGTGGGCTGGCTCTCCAAGTGCCAACGTCTGACCAGAGCATCAAGAGAACAACTTTCCCTGCTGATGCTTCAGTTTTCCAGCATGGCCATTCACTGAATCCTTGAGCTAAATGGGATTTTTGTACTTGCTGAAGACATTTTTGTCCTCAGCAAAGCACTGTTCAGGGCCCCCAAATGGGGAATAGTCAAATCCCCTGAGCTGGAATAGCCTGTTCCCATGTGCTGAAATTGCTGCTCTCTAAAAACACATTTTTAAATGTTTTTTGCTGCTGCATGGCAAATGCCCTCAATCCCCACTTGGAGTAGGTCCCTTGGAAAGCAATTTATGATGAGTTTTGTTTCTTAATTAGAATGTAGCTGCATAAAAAGTTATAAAGAGGCCGCTGGGTTTTTTTTTTTTTTTTTTACTTTTTACAGCAGCTCCTTGGGGGAAAAGGCCTTACTTTAAACCATGAAAAGGAATCCAGAGGGCTTTGGTGCTCTCCTGATGAACTCAGGGAAGCTGATCCTGGGGGAAAAGGCCAAACAGGCAGCTCAGGTCCATCACTCTTGCCTTCACCCACCCCAAAACCCCCACCATGCCCCCTGCAAAGGACCTGCTGCAGGCTGACTTCCACTCAAGGATGGTTTCAAAAGGCTCAATTTAGCAACAGATGCAGGAACACCATCAGTGGTGACATCACCTCCAGTCACACCCCCAACACTTTGTCTTTCCAGCTGCGTTGGCTAAGAGTAAATTGAAGAATTTGCATGAAAAATAAGAGAAATTGATGGCTTCTATTTTCCATGGGGTCTGGGGGGGGGGTTCAGGGACCTCCATGATGGTGCAGCACTGCCACTGATACCAGCCTGGTTAAAGACAGACTTTTCCAGGAGTCAAACACTGGCAAAAGCTTCAGGAGCTGCATTTTTCCATTGCTGCTCACAGAAGTGTCATTGATGGGTCTGCAAAATTTCTCCCAGCATTTTGATTTTCTCTTTTTATAGCCTCATAACCACTTAAAAACACTTCTTCTGGAGGAGCAGGGGTCCTCCAAAATAGGGGAGATAACAGTTCTGGATGGAAACAATTCTACAGTAGGATGAGACCCCCAGTACTTGGCTGTGCTCCTGCCTAGTCCAGATTTGAAAACAAACCCAGCAGGAGACTCATGGAATCACAGAATGGTTTGGGTTGGAAGAGACCCTAAAGACCATCCAGTTCCAACCCCCTGCCAAGGGCAGGGACACCTTCCACTATCCCAGGTTGCTCCAAGCCCCATCCAACCTGGACTGGAACATTCCAGGGATGGGGCAGCCACAGCTTCTGTGGGCAACCTGTGCCAGGGCCTCACCACCCTCACAGTCAGGAATTTCTTCCTAAAATCTAATCTAAATCTGCCCTATTTCATTTTAAGGCCATTCCCCCTTGTGAACCAAGCAAAATGCCTGGATCTACAGATGATGGAGGCAGAAGCCTTTCCTTGCTGGCTCCCTTTGGAGAAATACACACAGTAAATACGATCTACACAGCAGCTCCCATGCTAAACAAAAGGCAGGCAACAGTTCAGCAGTTTCCCTGCTCCTGAAGGTGGAAAATCTGTTTGGCTACACTCACCCACTCCCCGAGTTGTTGGCATATCCCAAAGAGAGCATGATATTCCCGTGTTCCGTAGGAGCAGCATAACAAAACAGACAGACCGAGAAATCAAGGAGCAGCACAAAAGCCATAAATACCAACCACAGCGCTGAGCCAATTAGTGAAACAAGAGAAATCCAATTCAGCCTTGGGTTTTCACTCAGAGGCAGGAATGTCTCTGCTGCAGCCTGGGAAGTTCGCCGGCGCTGGCAGCTCTGTGAATTCACCTCGTGTAAACTCAGCAGAGAGATGAAAAATGCGCTCCTGCTCCAGGCAAGGCTGCTGAGGAGCTGCAAAGTGGCTGAGTCTGTGGGCAGATTAATTTGGGGATCAACGAAGTAGCCAGAGCAGCCAAAGGAGCTCAGCTGGACACATGGGTGGGTTGATGGGGATATGTGAGCAGTGCCAGGCCTGGCCACTTAGTGAGAGCTTGGGTCAGAACCAGCGCTGAGAAATAAGGCTGGAATCAAGGCTGATCTTACCTCCTTGCTGTGAGGAGTAAGCCCACACAAAAACTGCAGCACCCACCCTGCTGTGGTACTTGGAAGGTCCTTGAATGGCAGAGAGCACAGGGAGCACCAGAATATCCTGGAAAAGACACACACAAAAGCAGGGACAGAGTGATTCGTGGCAGTAGCTCTCAGCCCTGATGGAGAGATGTCTTCCAAGCTGGTATTTAAATTCAGTTCCTGAGCTTCTGCTGGTTTGAAGTCAATGTCTGATGCCCCAAGCAGCAGTGCTGTTTTGCCTTTATTAACCTGTAACTAAATAAAAGGTTTAAATCAGCTTTTACACAAAGTTCCTGTATCACTGTCACTGCTTTTTGGCTGCAGGAACCATGGCTTTGTGAAATTCTCTTCACAAACAGAAGGCACCAGGAGCAGGCTCTGCTATTTTAGTTCACACAGACATTTTGGCATTGCAGCCAGTCCTCATCAGTAAGAGCAAATGTGACACTGGTGACTTCAAGGCTGAAGAACAGGCTTTGAAACTCCTGGTGCTGTTGTTTGGATGCTCATTACCTTCAAAAATGGGGATATTTGGGATTTAAAGGAGGTTGTGCTGCAGCAGTGAACTGCAGTGCCAGTGCACAGAGGACAGAGCAGCCCAGCCCCACCTGAGGGATGCAGGAGCACAAACCCTGAGCTGATGTGAAGTCTGAGCATCCCAAGGCCGGGTGAATGATCCAGGGAACACCAGCCCAGGAGGGCAGAGGCAGTGGAGAGCAGCAAGGAAATGGGCTGAGCTGGGCACCTCACCATGGCCTTGCAAGAGCCAATCCCACCCCTAAACCTGCCCCCAAGTGCCACACCTACAGGCCTTTTACATCCCTCCAGGGATGCTGATTCCCCCACATTCCTGGGCAGCCTGTCCCAATGCTTGACAAGCCATCCCATGAAGAAATTTCCCCTAATATCCAATCTAAACTTCCCCAGGTGCAACTTGAGGTTGTTTCCTCTGGTCCTGCCACTTGTTACCTGGGAGAGGAGATCGATTCCCACGTCACTCCAACCTCCTTCCAGGGAGCTGTAGATGGATGGTTTGCTCCTTCCTCTGACCAAGCACAAACTCAGGGATTTTCAGTCATTTCCTGCTACCTATGGTGATGCCTGAAGGATGCAGGGAAGGCCAGATGATGTTAGCAGGGGGACAGGAGCAGGAGGTCCTTTTGCAGCCATTTCTCAGCTCAGCTGGGGCAGAGGGTGGTGGAGTTTGGAACATTCATCCTTTGGACATCACCTGTGAGGGGTGCACAGGGGGCAGAGCACACCTCCCTCCTGACCCCCTGCACTGCCACCCGCCACCATCTGCAACAAATCCCTCAGCTGGGACAGGAACAGAGGACACGGAGCAGCAGGAGAAATTATTTTATTTAATCTCCACTGCAAGCATCAGGAATCTGTGTGTAAGCTGGCTTTGCAGCACCAGCACCTCTAAAGCAGAATTTCCTGGCTGAGTGAGAAAGCTCTCTGTTAAAGAATAAATTTAACAAAAGACAGATTAAAAACTGTCTATTTCTTACTGAAAAACCCTGATTCCTAATTTCTGCATGAGCTGGCTGCCCTGAGGCACAGCATGTAATACATCCACACACACCAGCACACAGTCTGAGGGCTGAAATCCTACACCCACCAGTTTGTCTGAGGGAGGAAACGTTATCAGATTAAAGATCAGCAAGATTTAAGGACTGGTAGAGCATTTATCACAGTGGTTTTTGCACTCATCTGCTTTATGTACTCAAGCAAGATTTACTCGGAGTTGTCACTGTTTGGGCTCTGAGGAGAAAACACGCTGACTCCTTCTCCTTTCTCATCCACAGCTGAGCCTATGCCTAAATTTACCCAAGGGAAGGGGCTCTTTGAAGCTGGTAAAAGTATTCTTATACTTAAATGTAGGGATGTGTTTTAAATATCTTGTGAAATTGAAGCTTGGGCACAGTAACCCAAAATACTTCCATGTTTCTATGCTTGTCCCCAGCCCTGCTCCTTTCAGAGCTTCTTTCACGTTACTCAAAACATTTGCACACTTAAGTTTTCCATTTGGTGTGGATAAATTTTCTGTTTGGTGTCAGTTTTGCCAGCAGCAGCAGCAGCAGCCACCCAAAGAATCCAAATACTCCCAGGGACAAAGTCATGGAAAACCAGCATTTGATCAGGTGCTTGGGTTGCATCAGAAATTTATGTATTACCTTTACCCTAACCCTGAACTATCCAATATCCAAGCACTGTTTTCTTCAGATCATAGAATCATGGAATATCCTGAGTTGGAAGGGACCCACAAGGATCATCCAGTCCAACTCCAGCCCTGCCCAGGACACCCCAACAATCCCACCCTGTGCCTGAGAGCGTTGTCCAAATGTTCCTGGAGCTCTCTCAGGCTGGTGCTGTGACCACTGCCCTGGGGAGCCTGTTCCACCCTCTGAACGAGAAACTTTTTCCTTATATCCAAATCCAAACCTTTTCCTAATATCCAAAAATCTTTATCCTAATATCCAGATGTTTCATTTGCCACACAAAAATTAATTATCACAGTCCAATTTCCGTTACATTAAACACATTTTGGGAAACAAAAAAAAAATCCAAGATGGTCTTTTCCTTAACAAAGACACCTAGCAGGATGCAGAAATAGCTGTAAAAATAACAGATGAAGCACAAGGTCTGTCCTGCATCCATCCAAGTTCATGCCATGTTTCTGGTGGTGGCCACAGTGCAGGAAAAATCCAATCTGTGACAACTGTCTCGCATTTGCTGAAAACCACATGAATTCCCAGCTGATTTCTTCATGTGAGCACTGCCTTTCCAAGCCATCTCAGAGCTTACAAAATGCTCTTGCAGAGAGCAATGGGCAAGGAACTTTTTAAAGAGCTTTGCAAGAGGACCGTGCGCCCTGCCTGGAAACCCAGATCAGTTCTTCTCTGCTTCTGTTTAGGAGCAGCATTCCCAGGCTGCATTTCCAAGAGGTTTTTGGTTTTACAGCTGTCATGACAGCAATTTTCTCAGCTTTGCGAGGTTCCCTCATATCCTGTTCGAACTGGCTTATCTCTGTTTAGAAGCGATGTTCCTACACGGTGTTTTTCAGGAACAGATGTTCCAGCTGATCCCGCATGGCAGCACTCAACATATTTCACGGCCCCATTTTGAAACAATTAGCCTGTCACTGCTGAAAGAAACCTAAAGCTTGGCTACTGGTTCACTTTGGAAATAAAAAAAAAAAAAAGAAAAGAAATCAGGAGTAACCTATGATTTATCCTTTCTCCAAATATGCCAAGATGCTCTAAATATACAGCTCATTAAAATGGC
The DNA here is from genome assembly GCA_026261815.1 of Monarcha castaneiventris obscurior. Lineage (NCBI taxonomy): Eukaryota > Metazoa > Chordata > Aves > Passeriformes > Monarchidae > Monarcha > Monarcha castaneiventris. The sequence continues at coordinate 4,734,860 of JAMPIT010000894.1, read as the reverse complement.
AGCATGTCGTGGTTCAGCTGCTGGTCCCAAGATTTGTTATCTAGAGAAAAAGATCTCTGGGCAGGGCAGTAGGCAAAGAGCTCTCCCAGCCCCACAAGTGACAAAAAAAAAAAAAAAAAAAAAAAAAAAAAAAAAAAAAAAAAAAAAGAGAGATTCTTTATTTACACAAATTAAAAGCTAATGGGTTAGTGAGGAGTGTTCAGAGCAGTGGCATCTGTAGCTTTTGGACCACAGGCTGCTGTCAACACACCCAATTTACTGTGCAATACAGGGCAGCCTAATTAGTAAGTTCTTAATGGAATCATAGAATCCTAGGATGGTTTAGGTTGGAAGAGACCTTGAAGCTCATCCAGTTCCAACCCTCTGCCATGGGCAGGGACACCTTCCACTATCCCAGGCTGCTCCAAGCCTGGCCAGCCTGGCCTTGGACACTTCCAGGGATGGGGCAGCCACAGCTTCTGTGGGCAGATGCTCTGGGTTGGAAACACCCAACAGAGCACCACGGACCCATGGCTGTGATTCCAGTTGTCTGCAGACAGTGGCTTGGGAATCATCCAGGCACAGACCCAGTGAATCACAAAATGCAGTAAATGGTTTTGGTGCCATAAAAGCCAAAGGAGCCACAGGCAGATTTGTATCAGGGAAGAATTTGATCCCCAACATTAAGCAGCAGTAATACCCACAAAAAAGGAACTTGCGGGCTTCTTTAATGAAATTATCTCCTTTTGATCTCATTGAGATTCCTCCAGCCTATTTCCACTTGGAGAAAGAGATCTCATGGTCATGCTGATCCAGACCCAAGGGAGTGAGTGAGCACCCAGCACAGAGCCCATCTGCCACCAACACACACCCCCTGCTTGTCCCTACCTGCTTGGCACCTTCCAGTGCCATTTGTAACCTCGTGTACCTTTGTAACCTGCTCCTCATCAACTCCTTTTTTTTTCCTTGGAGCAGCCTGGTCTAGTGGAAGGTGTCCCTGACCATGGCAGGGGGTTGGAATGAGATGATCTTGAAGGTCCCTTCCACCCCAAACCATTCTATGATTCCCTATGTCTACCTTTCCCTTCAGAGGGATGAGGGTGGACGAGCCAAGCCCGAGCTGGCAGCCCCATGGCTGACACTTCCTGGCCAGCACAGGGTGCAGTAACAAGGAGGACAACTACAACCGAGTTTCCAGCATGGAGCAGCTGCCAGGCCACGTGTCCCTGCTGACACACAGCCTGGAAAGGACAGGTCCAGTCTGCCAGGAGCAGGCTGAGCAGGAACAGCATCTCCAGGAGCAGGCTGAGAGCCCAGGCAGGAAGAGCATCTCCGGTGACAGCTCACTAGCGGCAGACGGAGATAGGAGACGAGCTGAGGGTCAGGAGAGGAATTGCAACAACCACGAGCTTCAATTAACTGAAAACAGCAGAGGCTGCCTGAAATAAAGCTCCTTCTCATATCAGCTGACACTCAAGGCAACTGCATTTTTGATCATCAAAGCAAAACCAAAAAGCTTTTTGCTCTCTGCGATTGCTCACAGACCTTTGCTGGGAACTCATCCTGCCACTCACAAGTTGAGGGAGAGAAATGCTTTCTCAGGCTCCTGGAAGGATCACACAGCACAGACATGCCAGAACTGTTCCCTGGTATTAAACACGTGTATCAGATGCAAAACTCATTTCATAAGTGTATTTTACTCTAAAGCAAGGAGTAGCTGAACTAAGGACAAGAGTGGAGCAGTCAAACGCTTGCATGGACCCCTCTGGGCTGCTGCTAATTCCAAATACTGATTTAGCAGCCAACACTCCTCAAAGAAAGGTTGGAAGATGAGATTTGCTCACTTAGAGGCTCTCAGGACAACGGTCCTAGTGGAAAATGACCATTGGGGTGGGCTCATCTCTACCAGCCCTGATCCAACCATGCAGGGATGTGGGGAATGAACAGAAAGACCCACCTTACCCCAAAGGGGGAGTCTCCAAGAGCAGAGGTGACTCCCATCCTCAAGAGTCTGTTCCAAAAACCGTAAGGAGGTGCAGAGGGATAGCAGAGGTGTGGACACCTTCACTGCCCACCAAAGGGAATCCCACCCTCAGCAGAGCCACAGCAACAAGATCCCTGTCTGCCCTTACCAGTTACAGACAGAAAAATAGTTATTCTGCACTGGAAGGCAAAGCATGGATCCAGCACTTATTCCCCCAGGAATATTTCTACAACATTCATCACTGATTAAAGTGATTTTGGGTGCCACCACCCCCCAGACTGGCCTTTCTGCCTCTGGGTTCTTGCACATAGCTGGGGGTGCAGCAGGCAGGGACTGAATTACCAGGGTTATAATTCTTGGCTGGGTACTTCTAACTATGGTGAGGCACTGGCAGAGCTCAGCTCACTAATTCACCTCCATGTAAACATGATTATTTTAAATGAACTCCAGACGAGGCTTAACTGTAAAAACATCTCCAGTTTTTGTAGCATTTTTTAGTGTTCAGCTCTGAGTTGTTTTCGTTATGGCAAGAACTTACCCTTTCTTCAGCTTACAAAGAATATTTTCAGAATTAATGGTGCCCAACACCCTCCCAACTATAACACGAAAAGTCACAAGTCTGAAAATTAAGCTGCAGCAGGATTTCATGGTCAGGATTTTCCCTTTCTTAGCCAACCATTCCTTTCCTCACAAACAGGAATGCTTTCAGCTTTCAGAGCCAAGCTGAAGAGAAGTGAAAACAGTAAGAGGTATTCACTTGGCTGCATTTCTTTGAGTGTTTCTGGTGCAGGGCTCCCATTACAGCTTGCGAGGAGAAGTGGCAGAAAAACACTGTGTGTACATGGGAAGGGTTGTACTTTCTCTGAACAGACACGTTTCCAGGAGGCGGCAGATGAAAGAACTGGTGGTACTTCAGACAGGGAAAAATAACATCTTGCCAGTTGTGTTTATTTGTAGGGCCCCGTGATTTATGCCTTCCCATTTGTAGAGGGGTTGAGAGAGACATGGATCACGTGGGCTCTGTTTAGATAATCCCCGAGGAAATTCGGAGTACATCAAGCGGGGAGAGATGGGGTTTGTTCTCGTAGATGAGAGAGGCTGGGAAGTGGCAGGGAGATGTGAGATTTCCTCAAGATCCTGGAATGAAGTTCAAGGCTCTGATTTTCTGAGAAGATTGAATGTGGGTTGTGAGAACAAAGCAATTAAGATAAGAACACAAGTAGTTCAGGGTAGGCAGGGATGAACAGTTCTTTGCTGTTATTTACTGGCCCAGTGCAGAGAAAACAAGGACTTACTCCCTCAAAGACCTTCACCTGTCAAACAGTACAAGGAGAAGATGCAAAACTGTTGCTAGAAGCATGAAAGGGGAATCTGTCACCCTCTGACTCAAACTCCTGCTCTTTGTTTTCCCTAAGGATGCCTCTTTGTGGTATGGGCCCCATCTCAACCCTTTGGACCCTCCTGGATTTAGCAGGACTTGCACAAATCAGCCACTATTGTCCATATAAAGGCCTATAAGAACCTAAACAAAACCACTGGCGTTTCACACCCTGGAAAACATCCTTACCACGATTTGAGGAGGCAAGAATGCAGCTGCTTTTAAAAAGAAAACACTTATGGCAAAGATGAGTTTAGTTAATGGATCTGGGGAAACAAAACAAAGCAAAAGGCCAGGCTGGATGGGGCTTGCAGCAGCCTGGGCTAGTGGAAAGCGCCCTTAGATTGGAACTGGATGGTCTTTAAGACCCCTTCCAAACCAGATCATTCTGAGATTCCGAAGAAAATCAGCTGTTCAAAGAGGCAACAGCTCAGCAGCCCCAGCATAGGAAATCCCCCTCAGTCTTGAGCTGCAGAGCTTAAGGGCCAGAGGAATCCCTGAGTCTCCAGCACCTGGCACGGTGCTGCCTGCAAAGCTGCTTTAAGCACCCGGCATTAGCAGAGCTGAGCACTCTTTAAGCAGCCGCCGGGCTCCACAGCGAGTGCCACGTTTGATCCGTGGCTCGGTGCCTGCTGCTCTGCCAGAGGTGCTGATTAGGGGAAGGCAGCAGGGAGGGAGAGCGAGGATGGTGTTTGTGTGACAGATGCAGGATGCCGGATGCCCTTCTCCAAGGGCACATCACGCAGGAACAGCACAGTTTCCCAGACTGTCAGGATAAAAAGAAGGGGGTGAAAAGAAAAATGACAGGATGCCACTCACCCAGCCAAATCCTCCGTCACTGCAAGAAGCAGCTCCCAGAACCCATTAAAAATCAGCTCTAAGTCCTCGTTTCAGTGGCAAGATTTTTCCATGGTGATCAAACACTCGGCCCTCCAGGTGATACCAGGCTGCAGGGGAAGTACAACTGCACTTGTATTAAGGAACAGGCACCAACCAGGGGAGGCTTTTTCATCTGACAGTAACAAATTGGAGCGCTGAGACCTCTGGAAGAGCAGGGAACGACCCCGCTGCATCCCTGCCTGCAGCCAGGTCAAGGCAATAGGAAGTTAGCAGCCCTAATTTGCAGGGCTGGGCACCCCTGCCAGGAGAGAACAGAGCTGAGAGGGTCTAAAGAGTCCAAGCTGCTGCCTTGTCTGCCCAGGGTGGGCAGGATGAAGACTGGCACTGCTGGGAGTTCACTGCCTTCCTCCCAAACCTCCCTCCTGGAAGCTGCTCAGGCTTCCAGCTCATCAGCAGAGCAGGCAGCAGTAGCAGGATTGCTGCTTCCCAGTTGGTCTCAGTTTTTGGGGGTTTAGTAAAGTTCTTTGCTCAGCACCTGCTCAGCTCTGCAGGTGAGGGATTTTTACATCTCTCTTCTTCCCAACTGTTTTTTTTGGGAACTGCCCTAGGCCATGGGCAAGAGCCCCACTGGCTTTTAGTTCAAGAAATTTCAGGGGCTTCACTCACCCCTTCAAGGTCCTCAACAACTTCGGTGCAGGATCTGCCAGCCTGGGAGCTTGGAGCCTTTGGGATGAAGTCTGACCAGAAGGACAATGATTCTCTACCCCAGGTAAACTCTACAGAGGGGGTGAAAAAGCACCTCTTCCCAAAATGATCCTTTCTTGCACTGGAAATATTGGGGAATTACCTCCCCCGTCATCAAGGCACCTCACAGGCTTCTGATTCCACTTCTTACTTGACTTTTCTCTCCTTTCTGTATTTTAACCTAAATATGAAGTAATGTATACAGAACAAAATAACCCCTGAACTGTAAGAATCCCCTTTCTGTACTCACCTCTCCAGGCAGAGAATGAGAGCAAAATACAACAAAATCTGCAGACATGGATGCAGGATTGTGGGTCTGTGTTATTGCCATCACAGGAACAAAGCCCAGCCCTTATTCTGGCCTCTGCTCAGCTGGCCACACCACCACACGGAGATTTCCATAATTTTATTTGGGATTTTTGGAAAAAGCTTTTGTTGCAGTTCCCTGACCTGGCTCAAGGATGCCACAACATCGAGATTTGGATAAGTGATCTGGCCACATTCACAAGAGCAAAGAAGCAAAATCCCATCCAAGCCCTGGAAGGTTGGGGAGGAGGCATCAACACACGATCAAAATTACGAATATTTTGAGATAACTTCTGAAAGACAGGCATCTAAATCAGGAGTGCAGCAGAGAAAGGGGAATAAAAAAGAGATCTCCATAGGAACAATGCTGCCAACCAGGCAAATATTTCAGTGCTTCTACAGAAGCTTTCAGTTCCACACACAAACACCACTGGACACCTACGGGAAGGATGAATTTCCCATGTTGTAACAATCCCATAGGATGCAATCCTGCCTCCAGCGCTTGTGCCAAGTGTTAACAGTGAGCTGTTAAACAGTTGCAGGGTTCCAGCTCTTCTTCTGTTACATTTCAGACTGGAATCCAACAGAATCTTTGCACATGTGTCATTTTACACATCTGAGTGCTTAACCCACTGGGAGGAGGTTGGCACACACATCTTTCCTCCCTCAGGACAGAAATGTTATCCTGTAGCCATTCATAAAGCAAGGGAAGGTCAGCTCATGTTTTTAGCAGCTAATTTCGACCACTTCCATCTCAGAGCTAGGAACAGGAAAAACAAAAACCTCACTTTTATCCAATTTTGCACAATTCAGATAAGATGAAGTGTGCACATGAGATTTTCTGCTTCTGATCCTGAAAACCAAGATAAGCTGAGCAGGGAAGGGTGACAGCAGCTGGAGTCCTCTCCCAGAGCCAGTGCTGGATCTCCTCCTGTGCCAGGAATCTCATGTCCTACCACCCTCACCACACAGCAGCTCTCTTTCACCTTCAGGACAGGGAGAGAAGGGGAAAAAAGCCACGGATTTGGATTCTTGAGCACCTCACTTCTAAAATGCCAGATTTTCCTTATCAAAGTCAGAAAAAGATTTTCTGCAAATATAAAAGCTTCTGACATTTGAGTTTTGTGCTTTCCTAGCACTGTCAGTCCAATCCATGAACAAACACCCTCGTTCCAGTGCTTTCCCAATGTAAGACACGAGCAAACTTCACCAGGAATTCAGTCAAACCAAAAATTAAAGCCAGGGGTTTGGTTTCCACACTACAATCCTGAAATCCAATAACATCCTCCCTCCCCCCTCACCTCTCTGCTGCTGAGATTTAACTGAAAAATAGAGCTGTATAGAGGTGTTTTTTTAATACTTTTCCTGGATGGAATTCTATTTGATGCTGTTAAGCTTTGATGACATACCCCAATGACTGGCTTGGAAAAAATCCATTTAGCAAGCTTGCAAATCACGCTGTTTCAGTTCTGTGAGTGCCCATGAGAAATGTGCATTTTCAATCATAAAGGCTGTAGAAACAAAATGGAACTTGGAGACGCAGACAGAAAAATTCCTTATCAAGGCTTGGCTGTGCTCACAGAACATGTGCTTACCATTTCCAACTCCGGAAAACTACTTACAGGACCCTGAAATACAAGATTGAATCCAAAAGTAAGAAATAGATAAATTTCTACAAGATATGTTCAGGGGTTTTTTTTCCATTTCAAAGTCAAAATGGAGACTCAGATAAAAACTAAAGCAACCCTCCCTTCTCCCCCTGGCTTTTCCTAGGAATATAAATAATTGTAATATGATCCACGCATGGAGTGCCAGATTTACAGAGGTTCCCTTATGTTTATGTGGCAGGACACATTGTTTTGGGGAAGGCTGGAGGAAGGAAAAGTCAAGGGTTTGCACTTTTTCACCTCTCCAAAATGCTCTTTGAATGGGAATGGCAGAGGTTGCAGTGGGGATGAAGGATTAGCAGATCCCACTGCCATCCATGGTGTAATCCCCACCAGCAGCAGATCTTTGAAGCCCAGTGCCAGGAACCCAGAAGCTTCCAAAAAGATCAGTCAGTCACAACAAGCTGGGAGAGAACACAGCTCTATGGGGAATTTATAAAACTGCCTGCAAATGGTATTCACTGGGCATTTCCTGACATATTTTCCTCAAAATTTCTCCACAATTCAGTCAATGACAATGACAACACCTTTGATTAATTGCAAGAGAAGATAATTGGAACAAAATGTGAGATGCTCAGCATTGCAGACAATAAAACCCCACGCAGTAATTTTCCTGGGATTATGAGCTGATGGCCTCTCCCACTGGTTGGGCTGCCTCATCCTTTCCTAAACAGTCTCCTAGCCTGTGTATCCATCTGCTGCCTCCCATCCCATCCCCATCCCTCATTTGTCAGCTCTCTGCATGTTCTCAATTCAATTACTCCACTTTGTTTTGCAAAGCACAGTCCTGACCCAGCCCTGCAGCCCTGGGCACAGGAACAGCTCAACTACTCTTTACACTGCAACAAAGGGGACCTAAATTATACATCAGCACCCTAAACCACCCAGGAGACTGACAGAGCCCTTGGAACACAGCTTCAGGAAGGTTTGCTCTTGCAGGAAAGCTGCTTTGAGAAGCTCTTGCTCTCCCCACTGCATTTCCTTATCCTCTCACTTGTTCTAGTGCAATCACTTCTTGTAGCAACCTGCTGCAGGGTAAAAGAAATCTCCATCCTCCCCAGAGAAGCTGTTGTTTATTCAAAGCATCGATTGGGTCAGCAGTGTGATTTAAAGTGCAGCTCCACAGAGAGCAGCAATGAACACAAGTGTGCAGATCCTGGTCACAGCAGCAGAAAGCTGAGAAGCAGCTCTCTGCTGCTGCCAGGGGTTGTGGCATCACATGCTGAAACCCAGCTCCCAGAAATGCCATCTCATAGGTTGGATCTATGGAAGAAATTCTCGATTGTGAGGGTGGTGAGGCCCTGGCACAGGGTGCCCACAGAAGCTGTGGCTGCCCCACACCTGGGAGTGTTCCAGGCCAGGCTGGATGGAGCTTGGAGCACCCTGGGATAGTGGAAAGTGTCCCTGCCCCTGGCAGAGGGTTGGAACAAGACAGTCTTTAAGGTCCCTTCCAACCTAAACCATTCCATGGTTCTGTGATTCTCATTTGTGCTTTTTCTCTTTTGAAGTGATGTTGCATTTTGCACAAAGCCTGACACTTCTACCCCCACCCAAATGTGCTGTTTGTGTGTCAGTCACAACAGACAAGAGCACAACTCTCCAAGGTGTGTAAGAGACACCCCTGAAAGATGAATCCTTGGGATGTTACTGACCGTGAAGGGCTGGAGCTCTCTCTTTTTCCATTTACCCTTGTGGATGCTGCAGCAAATTAACTGAACCTTGTGGTCAATGAGATCAACATAAAGCCAAAAGGAACTTCTAATATTTCTCTGTTAAGGAGAGATGAAATCAGTGCAGGTGCCAGAAAATAAGAGTAATGGGAACTGTTCACTGTTATGAGTATCTGCAACAACCAAGAGCCTCTCCTAAGTGATGAGGAACAGAGCAAAAGCTGTGTTTGCCTTGCTTGGAAAAGAGCCTCTTTCCCAGTTTTTCTACTGGAACACGTCTGAATTCCTCTTTTTCATTCTGCTTGGATGCTGTTTGGGGCAGGTGATCCTACCTTCCCTGCTGGATCAACCCCCTTGTCCTGCTGGAGGCAACAAAAAGGTGGAGCAGTCGCTGGGAGGGTGGCACTGTGTCCATTCACTCTTGCTGTTAACCATTATGGTGGCATTCCTGACTGAGGCTGTCATGATGCTGAAGGGCTGAGACTGCAGGAATTAATTCTGTCTCATGAGAAGGAAAACAAATTCCATTAAAAGTGTAAAGAAATAGCCTCACTCACACAATCTCTCATTTGCACGCTTCAGGATGGGGAAAATCTTCAGGGAAACAAACATGAAATGCTGACCAATTCTTGTAAGTCTTAAAAAAAATTCTTCATAATAACAATACAAACTCTAAAGGTCTTTTTTAGATACAATTTTGAATTACTGGCTTGTCATAGTGGTCTTCTAAGGACGAACAACCTTTGATGACACCTAGAAACACATTTTTCTTGCAGACTTTGGTTCCAAACAATTTCCTTTGGCTCAACATTTTGACACTACTGATGTGATATTAAGCCAAGAGGATTTCCATCAGTGAGACATACTCCTGCAGTGGATTTTAATACCAACCACCTTCACATTCACCCGTAATACAATAAATATTTAAAAGGCCTTTATTGACTTCAACTCACAACGATGCTGAAAAAACTGCATTTTATTTGCTTAAAAATAATTGATATATTCACGGACGGAATCATTTAAAAGAATAACAAAATTATAAAAAAAATAGTAGAAAATAAACAGTACTGAAAGACTGTTATTTTGATGGAACACCCAGACTATCACACTAGACAGACAAATGTAGCAGTGACAACATCTTCAGACAGAGACTGTCATAAACAGCCGTGAGCTTTAAAATGTGTCTGTCCCTGAAGAATCCGAATCTCCATGTGCACTGCTCAGACTCTGTGCTTCATTATCTGTGCTCTTGCCAGGCAGCTGCACTGACACCTTTGCTGCAGGAAGATGGGGATTCAGATGAGGGGCAGCATCCTCTCCTAAAAATGACAAAAAAAAAAAGGAAAACAAAAGTCATTATTTGCTGTCTGTGACAAGTGACTGAACTCTGCTGATGTCATCTCCATTTTCCATGGAAGTTCAGGTACACAGACACCCCTGCTGCCCACAGTTCTGAGGCACTTCAGAGGGTGCTGCTTTAACCATCAGAACTCTCCTTATCAGGTAACAAAAGGATGAATTTCGGTGACTATACAGAATCACAGAATGGTTTGGGTTGGAAAGGACCTTCAGGACCATCTCATTCCAACCCCCTGCCATGGGCAGGGACACCTTCCACTCTCCCAGGATGCTCCAAGCCCCATCCAACCTGGCCTGGAACACTGCCAGGGATGGCACAGCCACAGCTTCTCTGGGCACCCTGTGCCAGGGCCTCCCCACCATCACAGGGAAGAATTTCTTCCTAATCTCCAATCTAACCCTACTCTCCGTTAGTTTCAAGCCATTCCCCCTTGTCCTGTCAGTCCAAGCCCTTGTATGAAGTCCCTCTCCAGATTTTCTGGACACCCTTTAGGTACTGGAAGGACTGAGCTGGATATCCACTGGGTTGGATACATACAGATACACCGGACATACAGACACATATATATCTATAATCTTCTGATGCCTTTTCCTGGTCTTAAAATCAAGAGGAAAACACAGTTAGAAGGGAAAAAGGGATTTAACCTTGGTATTTATTTTAAGGATCCTTAGGTGCACCACGTCCAGGTCGAATGCACCTCGATGCACACCGCAAAATTCCCCTCCCCCCCCACAAAAGATCTGGTCCAATATCATAGGTTTTACGAATTTGCATATCTATCATAAATACCCCAATGAGAGGCTTGAATGAGCCCCCCTCCCCAAGGAACCTTCCTCTGGATGGTTCTCTCTTAGTTTACAAAATGTCTTCTGGAGAGGACCTTGGGGCCTGGGGCACACTGATCCCTAACTACAAAACCTCTAAAATGTTTAGTCTCCTAGCCTAACAAACAAGTCCAAGAATGTAGGCAAAAAAAGCACCAAGAATACAGAAGTTGTAAAAAGGCATAACAGGAGTATAAAATAAAAGGCAGAAAGTCATCATGGCATCATTCAGTAGGCCCAGAATAATTTCAGATAGCATACTGGTGTTTCTGGTGCATGCCACAGCATTGAAATGGCATCCATAGATACAAACAGTATTTCTGAATTCCATCCATAAGTCTGTGTCTGTTTGCATCAAACCTTTGGAAAGCATTCATGTTGTTCAAGACTATGTACAATGATAAACAGCAAAGAAATACCAGTTGAAACCACTGGGGACAAGTCCCACAGAGAAGAACACCCTCTCAATGCTTCAGCTGCCCAAAACACAAGTGAAAAGTGCTTTCAGCTCTTCCCTATCTCCAGCCCATTTCTCTGACCCATTAAGGGTCCTCCTTGCTTCCCTTGTGGTTCTTCCATTCTCCCATGAACACAGACTCCCCCTGAAGAGTTCCCTGCAGGACTTCACAAGCCATACTCATCTTCCAGCACCTCTGAGGTGGCACCTGGCCACGTCCCATTCCTGTGATCTGACCCTGCAGAATGTGGGACATCCTGGGAGAGGGAAAAACCCTTGCCCAGCAGCTCCTGCAAGGGAGGGGGGCACATCCCACAGAGCTTCCAGCAGCTGTGACAGATCCCTGCAGTGCCCAGGAGTCTTCCTGTCTGGGGAACCCTTGGAAGGGTAGAAAACAACCTGCAGCCAGATCCCAGAGATGGGAAGGGAGAGAAGCCATGGGCAAAAGTTGGTGTATTTAGCCAAAGGAAGGAGTCAAGATGAATCAATTCATGGAGCAGGAAGAGCCAAGTCATGGATCAGGGTAGAGACAAAGAATGAAGAAACTCAGGAGAAATGGCACTGGGAGCACGGCACAACATTCCCTCAACTACAGAAAGAGCATTTTGAGATTTCAGTTGTCCTGGGGACATTTAAGTGCAGCAGCTACAAGCAAAACAAACAGATCTGAGTCCATGTACAACAGCAAAGGCTATCTTGGAGCTTGTCCTTATTCCAAGAAGCTGTAACAATTCTCCCTTCCTCTGTGATAGACTAGGTAATTAAAACACTATTTTCCCAATAAAACCAAAAAGTTAAGCTTTCTTTCACCCCAGTTAATTATCTACTATGTCACTGAAGCAGCCATCTGCATTCATCTGACTTGCAGCAAAGCACGCTTCGAATGGCTAATTAAAACAGAACCCCACTGCTAAAATAAAATTCCATCGGTGTTTTTTCTGCTAGAACAGCAGCCAACAGCCTGGGAAGTCAAAACACCAGTGAGGCCAAAGACAGTAAAGGTAGGACATGGAGAGACCTGTGCCAGCCCAGCCTCTTGCCATTCAGGAAGGCAGCAGGAGCACAAGAGCATTTTTTGTGTCCTCAGGGAATCACCTGGAGAGGAAAAGGCTTTGGGGAGACCTCAGAGCAGCCTTCCAGTACCTAAGTGGGCTCTAAGAGAGCTGGAGAGGGATTTTCCACAAGGGTATGGAGTGATGGAACAAGGGGGAGTGGCTTTAAACTAACAAAGAGTAGAGTTAGATGGGATATTGGGAAGAAAGTCTTGGTTGTGTGGGTGGTGAGGCCCTGGCACAGGTTGTCCAGAGAAGCTGTGGCTGCCCCATCCCTGGGAGAGTTCCAGGCCAGGCTGGAGCAACCTGGGATAGTAGAAAGTGTCCCTGTGCATGGCAGGGGGTTGGAATGAGATTGTCTTTGAGGTCCCTTCTGACCTGAACATTCTGGGATTCCGGGATTCCAGTCTGTTGCTGTGTTTGTGTGATACAAAGAGGCTGCTGAGAAGAAAAGCAAAAGGTTTATTTGGTCAGACATGAAAATGACACAGTAAAGACGTGACTGTGCAATGCCCAAGGAAACTTGGTAAGTCAGCCTCTACTAAAGCCCCTCTCCAACTCTAGGTGTAGTTTGAAGCTTTCAAAGCTTGACTTTGTTAGCAATTTCCACAGTCATGTCACATTCCATGATGTCATTGTTTCAACAGCTGTTTTCAGGTTTGGTAAAAAAAAGAATTAAAAAAAAAAAGGAAAAAATAAAAGAAGGAAAGAAAAAAGAAAGTAATATTCCCTTATCCCAAGGCTCTGTCGGAACTCAAGTCTTTGATTCCAGGAGTGCTAAAAGAAAGTATCATATTAGTCTGCATTCCTCCTAACACATACTCTAATATATTTTACAGATATACTACAGTTCAATTTTACAATAGTTATAAAATGCTAAAAGGCAGAAAAAATGAATAATTCCATCTACTTGCTCAACAGAAAAGTTACCAGTTCCTGAGCTATCAAAATATCTTTCAACTTAAAAATACCCAAAGTCAATACTGCCCCTTTTTAAAGGCAGAAGGCTGAAGTCTTTGACTTTGTTAAATTCACACAGAAAATACAGAACGTGGATTTTCAGCATTTTAACTGTGAAAAACTTGTGGATATCATATTTCAGCTAGATGGGAGATTCTGCTCCATGACTGTAACTTCCCAGGCTAGAAAGCTGCTAGTCCTGAAACACTACATTGGCCCCAAGACTACAACTACCAAGTTACTCTCACATGTGTTTTATCATTATTACCTTTTGCTGAGTGTAGCCTCGTGCATGCACAGTGCATAAAACACTTTATATACACATATAGGGAGGGGTATGGGAATAAAGCCACAAATTGAGGCAGACTGGTTTAAATCCTTGTTTAGCCCCTGGTCTGCTCCTTCTTTAATAATGTGATATTCCATTTTATGTCTTCCCCTCATAACCAATATTGAGATGGTTTCCTCTTTAACACAGAGTTCCTCACCAGCACAAATATGCAAACTTCAATGGTTAAAATCTTTTTATATAAAAGATTTCCATAAAAATGGAAATGATTTTTTTTCCTTTAAAAGGGCAGGCAGGCAGGGAATCTTCATGGCTTTGCCCCCACTTTTTTGGAGGCTCTGGGAGTACTCAGTATAATTTTGCAATCATGTAGTTAGGTGTATTTATAAAAATTTTCCTTGTTAAAATCCAATAAATGGAGCGGGTGACCTTAGGTGACCTCCAGTTTTCCAAATTCTTTGTCACCATCTAATAGAATAAATTCATATAAACTGTGAAAACTGACACTCTTGGTAAGAGAGTCCTTGGCTGGTAGAAACTCATCAGTGACTGAAAACATCTTGTTGACCCACTGATGGAAAAGGTCACATTTCAGATCAGAGATTTTTCCTGTTCTTGGCACTCTGTAACAAATTCATGTACAGTACTAAATTTCCAGACCTTTGTTTAACAGAAGCATAAAAATTAATGGTGTGTCACCCATCCAGTGACCTGTGAAGGGAGTTTTTCTCCGAGAGGTACTGTCACACACAGAACGTGCCGTATACAAAAGGTGTCAAAAACGTGTGCCAAAGGAAAAATGAATTAACCACACTGAAGGGAGGTTTGGTTACTCACACCATATGGCAACAGTAAGAACAAAGAATAATGCTTAAATCTTTCTTTTTGAATTTTTCTATTTGGCAAAATAAGAAGACTAAACAAGTCGGACTTTTAAGCCAAATGAAAACCATGTGCTTTAACTCCTCTGACTGGGTGTCCATATATTAAATAAAACTATTTTAAATCTATCTGGGGATGAAAGAGAACCACATCTTGTAAGGGAAAAGTGTAATCATGGAAACACAGAATGGTTTGGGTTGGAAGGGAACTTAAAAGACCGTCCTGTTCCGACCCCCTGCCACAGGCAGGGACACCTCCACTATCCCAGGGTGCTCCAAGCCCCATCCAACCTGGCCTTGGACACTTCCAGGGCAGCCACAGCTTCTGTGGGCACCCTGTGCCAGTGTCCCCCCAACCCTCACAGTCCAGAATTTTTTTCTAATATCTAATCTAAACCTATTCTCTTTCATTTTGAAGCCATTCCCCCTTGTCCTGCCAGTCCATGCTCTTGTAAATCATCTCTCCCCATCAAGACAATAAATAGGGAGGCATTTGAAGGATCAGGACCCAGGTTATTTTTCAGTATAAAACCAGGACTGTAATTACTGTAATTATCCACGTATTACTTCCTAAAATTTCAAAACAATCCTCCCTCTACTCCCCAACTGAAGCAGCTCACTTCAAGAGCATGAATAAACTTCCAAGACTGTAAAAACAACTCCAGTGCAGTGCTCTCGTTCCTTTAATAGCAGGGGCTGATAGGAATGGCTTGTTTCTTCTTCTGCCAGATTCCAGCTGCTTTGCTTTGTTTATTCCTGACTTCAAAGTTTCAAACACTGTCCTGTCCCAACAAATAACTTCCTCCAGATGGCATTAGCTCAAGTGCTCTGAGCACCGGGATAGCACAGCACCTGCACATCTAACTCAGCATCTTAAAATCTTCATTGAAGGTGCCTTTTTTTCTTTTATTTTCTGTCATTCCCCCATTTTGCTTTTTCCCTACATAAAAAGATTTACATCTGGCATACAGTTACAAAGACCATCAGCAGGGAAACAGAATTGTCAGAAATTCTTTACACTAACGGCTAAAGCAAAGTAGAAGAATAAATGTCTACAGGCTCAAAGGTAACAGAACCACTGGCAGTAGAAACATCTTATAAAATCCCAGAATGGTTTGGGTTGGAAGATCTTAAAGCTCATCCAGTTCCAACCCCTATCATGGGCAGAGACACCTTCCAGTATCCCAGGTTGCTCCAAATCCCATCCCACCTGGCCTGGAACACTGCCAGGGATGGGGCAGCCACAGCTTCTGTGGGCAACCAGGGCCTCAGCACCTTCACAGGGAAGAATTTCTTCCTCACATCTAATCTAACCATACTCTCTTTGAGTTTGAAGTAATTTCTCCTTGTCCAGTCACTCCATGCCCTTGTCCAAAGTCCCTCTCCAGCTCTCTTGGAGATACTTTAGACACTGGCAGGGGCTTTAAGGTCTCCCTGGAGTCTTTTCCAGGCTGAACATCCCCAGCTCCCTCAGCCTGTCAGTCTCTCTTATATGCCCCTCAAATTCTCTCTTATCTGTTCCTCTCTTTTCTCCTCTCTCAGCCTCTCCTATCTGCTCCTTTTACCTGTAAGGAAACCTGTGAGGTACATATTTGTACCAACCTGTGTCCTGTCCATGTCCCCATGGGTTTCTGTGTGGTTCCACACTGAAATTCACCCACTTCCATATGTGGTTGTACAGGCAAGTACCAAGCAGAGCAGCCTAAGAAGTGGCATTTTTGGCAAAATCAGAATTATTCCAGGCTTGCTGGGCTAACACATACTGATAAGAAACATCCATATTTTGATGTAAGTAATCCTGAAGGCTGCACTGAAAAGAGAAATTACACTGCAATGTCAGCCATGCTACTAATTATAATGATATTTAGCATTTCCAGTCCAGAGTCATGTTTAGCTGTATTGTGCATATTGGCTATTTAATGTTTCTGGAATTCAGTGCTTATAAAGTTGAAAGTGGGTAGGTTATAAAACTGAAAGAACACAATCTTTTCAGGAATAACCAGGACCATCAATAGTTTCTGAAATAATCCAATATTTTGGACGAAGTTACTCTCCATTTATTAGAAATGACAGTTCCTCCTCCAGAGCTTTTCTTGTTCTGGCCACCTTGAATCCATGGGCTTTTTCAGGTTATTGTGGAGAAGTTGGCCTTTCTCAGCTCTGCCAGAAATGTGCTTTTCCAGGCAGGGACTTTCTTCTTGTTTTGTGAATGCTTTGCCAAGCATTACCTGGCTGCAGGTGAGAGCTCTGCCTTCCACTGGGACGGAAACACAGACAAACAAGAACAAGATGTCCTGCAAATGCCTGCAGGTCTCTTCTTTAACTCCAACCCAGACTGCCCCAACTTAGCTATTTCATGACAAACAGAAAAGATTCGAGGCAAAACAAGGCCAAATTTCTAGGGCTGAGTTACATGAAAGGGGTACATTTACAATTAAAACACTTGAGTTGTTTTACAGAAATGGACAGACATCTGTAGGACTTGAGCCAAAAAATGTCTGGATTTAAAAGCACGAGTCTACTGCTGGAGCTGAAAAAACACCGTTTCATTCTCAAAGGCTGCAGCCAACTCATAAACTTCCATAAGTGGGCCACAGACACCAGTGGAGACAGAAAACTATATAGTATGAGTTCAGTTCAAGTTCTGACCTAAACTTGGCAAATTCCACCTTCCCCTTGGTGTCATGTACTTACAAAAACCCTGCACACGAGCACACAGAAAATAAACACGTGTATACACACACTGTGCTTTTGCTGTTTGTTTGTGTAACCCCTAATGTATAGCCCAGCTATAAATATTTCCAAAAAGAAAATAAATGCAGATCCCCAGCCAGTAAAGAAGGGTGGGGCCAGGCTCAGCAGCTAACAAATATTTCAAAGCAGAATATTTGAAAATGGTTTTTTCCTCCTCTCAAGTTGTAGTTCAAGGTTCAGTGGTTTTCCAAAACACTCTATATTCCCACCAATAGCAACACTAAACAGAACAAAAACTAGAATTACATTAAATAAACTAGAACCAGATTTTTCAAAATCCTAACACAGAGACCGGTAGGGAAGGGCAGACAGAAAGCAGCTCCAAAAACATCTAGAAATGAGATTGCAGAGTTTACTAAACAAATATTTCCTTTTGGTGCCTAAAATCTACTCTGCTCCTTTAGATCTGGCATCTTTTGCTCTGTAGAACCTCTCACTGCTAAACAAATTCGTTCCCTGGCCACATCTCTTGCTGCTGGTTCCCACCAAATCCCTTCCAAAAGATGTGTTAACGATCTTTCCAAATAACTACAACAATTATTAATACTACGAAGAAATATTAAAAGTGAATTTGATTTTTCCATACAGATGGCTGTGATTGTTGGATGTGCAATTGGCTCACAACAAAAGTCTTTCCTTAACATTCATGCACTGCTGTTTCTAGGTTGACACCATTTTCCTGAGGAAAACTCGGACGAGGCTCTGTGGCAAATACTGAAGCTGCAGCTTTTATTTTAAAATAAGAAAAGGAGAATGAGTTGTTTCCTCACTGGTCCAGAGCCTTTGAAAAACCACCAGGAAAATGTGTATCTTGTGCAAGGGCCGGGGGGAGGAGTAATCCCTAAATCCACAAGAGATAACCTAGGTAAACAGCTGGTGGAATCAGGAGAATCTGACAAGTGATAATTAAAAAACTGAAGATCTAATGCTGTAATTAATATTTTACTTTTCAGTAAAACTAAATATCACCTACATACCAATTTTTTTTTTCTAATTTTATGCAAAATCCAACCAGCAAGTGGACAGGAAGGTAATTTTAAAAGCATATTTGTATAATATATTCAGCTCTGTTATTTACACCTTCATGTTTGGGGCTCCAAAAGACATTTTAATGTCTGTATCTGAAACAAAATAAAGAAGCTAAAAAAAAAGGGACTCAAATGATCAGTCATGGGAATTCACACTTAATTCTAAGATAAAGTTCTGCTGAACTCCCTTAGGATGCAGAGTCAGTCAGTGCAAACCCAGCAGTAGGACTGGCTCCACTGAGACCTCGTATCTTAATGATATTAATTGCAGCAATACTGCCTCCAGCTTATCTGCATCGTGCCACAGTGCCAGACATAACAGCACTCACAGCCTACTTGAGGAGTGGCAAGGAAAAGAAAGAAAAATCAAAGCATCTTTTTAATTCTTACAAGTTACATGGCCTCCTTTTACTGAAAAATATTTTAAAGCTATTTTACACGAATAATTAAGTTGAGCAACCAAAGTCAAGTGATGGTTCAGCATCAATTAAGATTTGAAAATTAACCTCTTCCCAGTTCAAATGCAGGTGGGTGTCCCTGTGAGGCTGTGGATGCTCCATCCCTGGAAGTGTCCAAGGCCACGTTGGATCTTGGAGCAGCTTGGGATAGTGGAAAGTGTCCCTGCCCATGGCAGGGGCTGGAACTGGAGAATTCCAAGCACCACCTGCTGTCCCTGCCAGCTCCCCAGATACCAAATATCAAAAAAAATCCTTAGGAATGTCAGAGAAGTTTCAGTGAATCCCTGTAAGAAATCACAAGCTACTTTCTAGCACTAAAAAGTGTGAGGAGAGACCTTGATGAGCTCTCCCTCAGACAGACAGGAGGATTTCCTGGGCAAGGAGGTTTTATCCCCTCCAGCCACAGCAGCAATCTGCACCCAGATTTGAGTGAAAGTTAGGGAATGGGTATCAGAAAGAAAAGAGAAAACTTTCTGCCTGAAGGGCAGTACTGCAGGGCACAATTTTCTCATTGCAAGTCACTCCTCACATATAATGGAGCCACTAAATGCATTCTTATAATAAAAAAATTAAATAAATTATACTCGGTACAAAAAAACTTCAAATAACGAGTGTTTTTCTAGATGACCACAAGCAAAATAGCTTTATTTCTCTACTCTGAATACTTAAATATTCACATGATCCTGTGCATTTGTTTGATGATTTTCACTAACAAAGTCATGGGATTCCCCATATGGAAACAAGTTTGCCAAGACTCCCATTACTGTACTACCATTACAATGATCTGGCATATTAAAATGCTTGTACCTACAGCACAATTACCTCAAATTTTTGTAATTACACCTTTTCAAAAGAAGATGATGAACGTTTTCCCCAGGAACAAAACAAAACAAGACAGAACAAAGCCAGCCCTATACAGTTAGCATTTTCCAATGGTCAGTCTAATACATTCCAGAACATTTCTATGCCCATTTCTAGTACATGAACAAACAAACTTATAAAAAATACATCTTTCTCAGCCTTCTGTTTAGCAGCAGACAGTGGCCACTACAGGTCTTCCCATTTGTGGGTATCAATGACCTTTGGAAAATGTATAGGAATAAGCAGTTCTAGGAAGCTTAGAGAAGCAAACAACTTCTCTGTTAGCTCAGAAAGAGGACTGAAAAAGTAAGCACATGTTCCAATAAGGAAAACATTAAATGTCTTTACTGGAAGATCTGGGAACTCACTGTTACAGAAGCATAAAATCATTTAGGTTAGAAAATACTTCTAACATCATCAAGTCCAACCATTAATCCACCACCATGTTCAGCCCTAAAACTTGTTCCCAAGTGCCACATCCAACACATTTTTGGAACACTTTCAGGGATGGCGATTCCAACATTCCCCTGGGCAGCCTGTTCCAATGTCTGACCACCCTTTCAGTGAATAAATTTTTCATAATATCCGATCTTAACCTCCCTTGGGGCAACTTGAGACCATTTCCTCTGGCCCTGTCTGTGTCCAGACCCTATTTTGACCTGCTCTTGAAGTGAGCACTCAATGTGATGACAAGTAACTCTGCCTCCACAGTCTAATGCCTGGGACCAGAAACTTGGAAAGGTCTGAGAGTAAATATATGATTTTATCTTGTGCTATTTTAAAGTTTGTTAAAATCTAAAATGATTAAGCTTTGTGCAATAGAGAGAAGCATTCCTCCTTGTTTAAAAAAAAATTAAAGAATACGCAAACCTTGGCCTGTTACATGGGAAAGAGTAAAACCAAAATTCCTTTGCAATACTTGGGTGAGTCTGAGCTCTAAACCAGTAGAATAAATGAGCTGGAGAAATGCATTGCTCTACATTTATGTTCACATTAAGCACAGTGCACCACCTTCTCAGCTCTCTCTCAGACACATCAGTGATTTTAATATCACACCCCCTCCATCTCTGCTAAGTGGTATAAAACGCAGGGGAATCTGCAGGCAGCTCCCACCAACACTGTGCCTCCTGCAGGATTCACTGCCAAGGAACAGCTCCCCAGCAGCCCCAGAGAAACCAACAACTCTGGTCAGGAGCTGCTCTGCACAACCCCTGGAGCCTGCATCAAGCAGGGCCTTGAACGGAGCCCTTTACATCAGGTTCTCATTTGGGCAGATGCTCTTTGCCTCTGAAGCTGCAGCCATATGCACACAAATTGAAATTTGGGCTGCTGGCTGCACCAGCTTCCTTCAGGCACCACTGCAGATCTTTGACTTTTCCCAGCTCAAGCTGTCAGTGGCAAACCTGGTGAGCACCCAGTTCATCCACAGCTTCCCTCAGTGCTTTGGGCCATGAGCAGGATTAACAGAGCTTGTAGGCAGACTGAGGGGAAATCATTTATCAGTTCTCTGGGTTTAAAAATCCCTGGCCAAAATACAGGGAAATGTGTACTGGAAGGAAGCATATATGGAAATCCAGTCTGCATGTGTGGGAGCAGAGTGTGGGCTCTGCTTGGTGATGGGCACGACTTGGAATCATCCAACCATTCAGGCTGGAAAAGACCTCCAAGGTGAAGGGCACAGACACCTGGCTCTGTGCATCGTTACAAAGCACCCACCTGAATTCAGGAGCTGCTCACAGCAATTACACAAAGCTCCTTAGGAAAGCAGCTTTTGCAAACCCTCCACACACCTGACAATGGCACAGCCTCAATTATTTAGCACAATCCTGATCTGACACGATGGCACCCAGCGTGTGCCACTAGGAAAAGCACAATGGCAAAGGAAGTCTTATCTCGTGTGCCTCATGGAATTGAATGGCTCCCCAGTATGTTACCTGAAGCAAATTCATTCACATTATACACACAATACACTCCCAAGTTCAGGAACACTTTCTCTGCAAGTATCAGATAAAGCAATCTGTTTCCTGGCAGTTTCTTGCACATGCTACAATAAGACCAGAATTTTAAGAAACATTATCCATTATTTTCTTTCTTTCCGCCTCTTAAATATCAGGGAAGAACTGAGTCTGGAATATACTTAAAATTCAATACATCTCCAAGGTGGGGAATATGTTTTCCCTCGTCATTACTCTGTCACTGAGCATTATGCTGCCTACACAAGAGCAGGAGAGAACAAATGCTTAAAGATCATCTTTCTTTACACACAACATTTAAATGTCACTGTTATTTGATGCAATATTGGGGTTTTTATAAATCTTGGAGGCAGAGAAGACACATGTTGCAAAATCTCTTGCAACAGGACTGTCTCCTACAGCGTTGGAAGCCTGGAAAGGGTCTGGATCATGCCCGGGGCCTCTCTCACTAATTCTGCAATGCAAACTGCAACGCAGTTTTATCTCTACTATTACAGAGTTCTCCAACCCTGCCCTATTCCTTCAGATGAGAAGTAAACAGGTTAATGCAGACTCATTGTGCATTGCTCTGTATTTTTAGAGAGCCGCTTGGAAAGGGAAGAGTGGAGTATCCAAGGTGTAGCTTTATTCACACAAGCTACATTTATCAAGTGCAGAAAGTTTCCTGGAAGCCTATTCTAAATCTGATAAGAAAAATCCTCATTAAGAATCATTTGCTTGTTTAATTTTCACTTATTGAGCTTTAATGTACCATAAAACTAATAACAACAGTGCCTTAACTAAATACTGCTTGTCTTGCATTCATTAATTTTAGAAGAACACAGAACTGCCTGTAGATACAGGAAACTGCTGGAAAATAAAAAGGAACCAATCACATAAACTCAAACGAGAGAATTTTTTTTTTTTTCTTGTGGAACACGGAGTTCAACAAAAATGTATTCTGTTCACTGTACACACGACACCAATGGGAATAAGAGCCAGTTCAAGTTCTAAGTTACCATTACTTGGGTAATGGCTTCAAGCT
Organism: Monarcha castaneiventris obscurior; assembly: GCA_026261815.1. Lineage (NCBI taxonomy): Eukaryota > Metazoa > Chordata > Aves > Passeriformes > Monarchidae > Monarcha > Monarcha castaneiventris. The sequence continues at coordinate 4,712,371 of JAMPIT010000894.1, read as the reverse complement.
GCAAGGCACAGCTGTACGGGCCCAGCCAGACAGGCTATCACAGCAATGCTTTGATAGCGTGGGGCCCTTAAGTGTCAGGATATAGAAAAGGCAGCAGTTGTTGGCTGTGAAAACAGTCTGATACAAACCAGATGGGGACTCACTTGATGGGCAACACAAAGGAAAACAATTGGCTCATTCAACAAAGTCAGGCCACTGCCCCAGAGAATTAACAGAAGACAATAACAGTCAACCAGAGTTGATGCAAACAAGGAACAGCCATGTGGTTATGGTTTAAGGAATTGTTTCTCCTCAGACTAAACATAAAGTTTTGATTTCTAATTCTCATATTCATTAATTTCAGTCTCGTTTACAAGCCCCTTCTTCCTCCAAAGTCTTCCGTGTAATTCATTTATGTAGCACCAGCCTTCACGCACCTACTTAAACAAGAAAAAAAAAAATCTATGACAAAGGCAGCTATATTAATCTAATGTTTCCTGAGGAATGCTAAGACCACAGACAACTTTCTGAACCGTGGCAGAACAACATTACAGATACAAAGAGTGTTATTAGACATATTTGCATGCATATAGCAATATATTTACTTATTCTTTTTGATTTGAAATGCATAAAGCACAATAGGTCACATGCTGGGTTACCAGAGTACAGACATCCTCCAGTTTTGTGAAAAGTTCTTCTGGTTTTTTACTTAGGTTTTTTTTCAAGCTAACTTCAGATCAATTATCTTGCCACATAAGAGTTTTGTCAGGCTACAGTTAAAAAACCTATTAAAATAGCTATTACCAAAGCTTTTTTGAAGCAATCAAAAATTAAAAAACTTGCCATTTCAGACATAACTCAAAAAATCTCCAGCCCACTCATTTTTAGAAGCTTGTAGAAGATTATGGTCCAAAATCTTAATTGCTCTTGCTGTTTTATTACAGGAAATATGAAAGTGACATGTGCAAAGGTATTTTGATTACAAATTACTTACAGAGATTGCACAATAACTCAGACCTCTAAGGGCCTTCTGCAATTTCACTCTCAGACTGAAAACATCTGAACTTTCTTTTCATATACTTCAAACTATTCCCTCTGGCAGGCTCTGCACAGTGGAGCTCCACACGAGTGTGAGCTCTGGGATGGCACCACTCCCACACCAGCCACACCTGCAAATCCAAGCAGGGACCTGGACATGGAGATGTCCTGGATACCTTGTGAAATCAGTGTCCTGAGTCCTGGCAGCTTTAGCACAACACCACACATCACAGACCTAAAAAACCATCCAGTTCTATCCCCTGCCATGGACAGGGACACCTTCCACTATCCCAGGTTGCTCCAGGCTCCACCCAATTTTGCCTGGAACATTTCCAGGGATGGGGCAGCCACAGCTTCTCTGGGCAACCTCTGCCAGAGCCTCACCACTCTCACAGGGAAGATTTTTTTTCTAGTATCGAATCTAAACCCACTCTGAATGTATGGTTCCCATTTAACAGGCTGACTCTGGAATGACAGAGGAAGGGAGTTTTTCATTCAAGAAAGTGAAAAAAACCCTCTCTGAATTAATGAATCAGAGAGTCAGGCCCTAATCATCCTCTTAAGTGGTTCTAGCCTTCAGCTGCTGTGGTTCTCCAGCCTTTGAGCAGGGCTTCACTTCAAAAAAAGGCCAAAACTCAGCCTTGGCTGCGTTCAAACCAAACCACCACATACTGTAGGTAGAAAAATCAGGTTTTACTTCAGTTTCCTGCCATAAGCACAGAGCCAACCCCCCAACAAAACCTTTGTGTTGTGCTCTCTCTGAGCTAAAACATCTCCCCAGTAGAACCATGGGGCCGATTTCCAAAAGCGCAGCCAAATTCTTGAAACCTCCACTGCAGGGCTGGGCTGTCACATCACAGCAGAGAAGACTTTGCCTGCAGTGCTGCTATTATTCATTTTTCACATCATATATATCGAGGTCAGCCCACATTTTCTACGTGCAGCTGAAATTTTGGGTTGAGCCTCTCTGTTAGGTCGTTGCTAGAAAATTACGAACCTTAGGAACAGAACAGCCTTTATTTATCAAGCCTTAAACCTCAGAGATACTGGCAGTCGTAGTCTTGCATTAAAAGCAGATGAGAGAGGAGCAGAAACCTCTTTAAATCCCAGGTCTGCCTGCACAGGCAAACCCCAAATGCTGTTGTAAAAAGGGTTTTGGACATGGTCCGTCAGAGAACGCCTGCACATAAAGGCCAGCTGGAGCGGGGGGAGGCACGGCTCCCTCAAAGTGAGGATTCCAACAGGAAACTGCTCCCCCCTTTCTCTTCTCTCTCTCTCTTTTTTTTTTTCTTTTTAATCAGGAAGGAAGCTGCATCTTCAGAAACAAGCATTCCCTGTGTAATCTCCCTGCTTGGCTGTCTCTAGGAGCGGGTCCAATTATTGAAATAAGCAACATGCACTTCTGAGAAGTCAATCGTGTATTTACACTGTAACTCAAACTAGTAAATATTTCCCATTTATAACTCTGATTTACGTAACGGGGCACAGTGGCAGCTGTTAAGTAAATTAAACTATTTTCTCAAGAACTGTAATAATGGTTTCAGGATAATAAAACCACACTGAAAAAAAAAAAAAGTCTGAAATAAAGCAATTTGCAACAAATTCCATGCTTGTTACTTCTACTGAAGATACAATGGCCTGACAAGGACAGACACTGCAGCTGTTTTACTGTCTTTAAACAAATACAGCTCTGCTTAACTCTTGCAGTATGTACAGGGCCTAAAACAAGGTCATGATATGCAACCCTGAGGTTGTTACTTTACTGGAACAACCTGAGTTAGGATGGAGAGCAGCAGATCACCCTGTTAAGTCTAACCCACCTTGATTGGCTAATTTTGAGCCAAAACATAAACATAATTCTACCAGACCCAGAAAAGGTGAGATGCATTTTCATTGTTCACATCTGGCTGATGATTTATTAATTTGTATTAAAAATACATGCTTATATGACATTAAAAAAGAAAAGAGTCAACTGGAAGGCAAAGTCGTGCTGTACACAAAGACAAACTAGTTAATTCCCTGCAGCCAAAGCACTGGGGGAAAACAAAAATGCATTTCACAGACCTGCTCCATATTTTGTGTCACACTCAACAACTTTCACTCAGGTTGTTTAGAACTGTGCTTAAAACCAGCTCTTCTTTCTTTAAAAGCAAAACTTAAGTTTTAGATTAGAGCAGAACGACACGACATACAAAGGTTCTAAATTTAAATTAAGTTTTTCTAGGGGTAGGGGTTTTTTTTCTCCCCTGAACGACAGCACTCATGATAAAAACCAGAACACAGTAGTCCACAGACAAAGTTTAACCCATCTCCATCATTTACTACTGTTCCTTGCAAATGCAGTCACCAGAAGCACATTTGCAAGTGGTATTTCAGAGCTGAGGATTTGTTGTACTTCACTTATAGAATGAGCTGTATGGAAGGTGAGGAGGGTTTTATTCCAGCTTTATGTTAGGAAATGTTACTGCACACTGTTACACAACACAGCCCCATGTGCAGCCTCAGCACTGAGCAACAGGTCACGCATGACAACTTTAATCTTCCCTCACCAGCCCTTACCCTATTTTTTAACAAGAATGCGACTCTGGCAGCCTGCATTTCTCAAAATCAGCATGTTATCAAAGGACAGCATTACCATTATTTACACAGTGCTCTTCATTTGGAAGACATCCTAGATAACATTTACTCCATGCTGTTGCCTTATTTGAAAGTTTCATGGGCTCCTATTCTTAAGAAATTAATCCTGTGGGCACTGGAAACCTATATTTATATTTAATTATAGGCAGTCTTTGTATCACTGTATTGAGAAGGTGGAGCTGGACAAACCTGGCTTCTCTTTGGTGCATGAAGTTGAAGGTCTGTTTACTCCTAAAGTATAGAGAAAAATAAGCAAATAAAGCACCCAGTAACAACGCTGGTCACCAGCATGAAAACTGCCTGTAAGACAAGCCCTTGCACAATCTAATAAGCAATAGAATTTAAAAAATATGATTTGACTGTGGACAGAAATCGTCTAAATATCCATCTTTATTGGCCACTTTGGTTCTCTTCGTAACTTTACAGCTGTGCCTTGCCTCTCCTAGCAGTGCCAAAAATTTACAAAGCATTAAAAAAGAAAAAAAAGTTTATTGTCTGAGAATAAGCTTCTGTGAATCCCCAGTCTGCTTTGTGAAAGAGGTCTGGGGGCAGACAGTCAGAATTTGTGAGTTACTCATCACTCATCTCATACACACTCACGTCCTAGGGATTTCTCTCCCACACAGCCACCCCCCACACTAACAGCTGCCTCCTTCCAGGTTTTATGTAGTGCTTCAAAAAGCTGAATTGAGAGCAATTTCAGAACAGGTAAAGCTGAAGGGAGTCCAGCTGCCTCTGCCCAGGGCTCAGCAAGCTCAGCACAGCAGGGAGAGCAGAAGCTGCTCCTTCTGTTGCGCTGCTCTCAGACTTGCATGAGCCACTGAATTATAAAAGGCAACATCTGCCTTCCCTGCCAACCAGAAAAATATAACAAACTCAGCACATGCTGAACACATAAAGCCTGCATTTCTCCTATCACAGTGCTATATATGTTTCTCCACGTTGAAATATGTGTTTGTAATACTCCTTGTCTTCACCTGTCACCAAACAGTATCCAGGCAATGTGTTGCCAGCACCCAAAAGCATCAAGACTTCCTGCTCTGATACTGATGCCTTTTATAAAAGAAACTAAAAAGGAAAAAAGGGAGATAAGAGACCTACTTAAACGACTGTTAATCCAAATAAGGATGGCCATCCTAGGAGATCCTGTGGTGCATGTGTCACCTGAACTGACCCAGCTGGCAGCAGGTCTACCTGAGACCTGGAATGGTTCCTGACTCCAGCTTAGCTGGCACTGATGTACCAGGCTGTACCCAAGGAGTGTAAATGTGTCTTATTCAGGAAACTGCCTTTGTAGGCTGTAATCTATGTGAGAAACTGTAGCATAATCCCTGAGGCAGTAACTCCAACCAAATGCCCTGCTGAAAAGGGAATGTTATTTCTCTGAATCACAGATTCAAAGAATGGTTTGGGTTGGAAGGAAGCTTTAAAGATTATCAGGTTCCAATCCCCCTGCCATGGGCAGGGACACCTTCCACTGTCCCAGGCTGCTCCAAGCCCCATCCAACCTTGAACATTTCCAGGGATGGGGCAGCCACAGATTCTGTGGGCAGCCTGTGCCAGGACCTCACCACCCTCACAGCAAAAAATTTTTTCTCAACATCTAATCTAAACCTGACTCTTTTCAGCTTTAAACCATTGCTCCCTGTGCTGTATAAAAAGTCCATCTCCCTCCCTTTTATAAGGCCCCTTTAAGGTACTGGAAGGCCACAATGAGGTCTCCCTGGAGCCTTCTCTTCTCCAGGCTGAACAATCCCAGCTCTCCCAGCCCGTGTCCACAGCAGAGGTGCTCCAGCCCTCTGATCACTTCTTGTTGCAGTGACACACTGAGGCACATCCTTTGGAACAACCAGGATTCCCAATTTACATTCTTTTACCATCACTGCTAACAAATAGGCATGTGAATTAAACTAGTACAAGACCACAAAAATCGAATGCCTCTTCACAACATTTGGACAGAAGATGATGTGCAAAGGGACTTCAGACTCAATTATATGTCTATAAATGAGCAACAGGTTCAGGAGAGACTGTTCTGATCCTTTTCCATGACCCACCACAACACACAGGCCACAGAACAGCTAAGCATGCTTACTTTCTAGACACACATCAGTTCTTTCTTGTTAAACCATGGGCTCAGAGCTGTGGAACCACTAATTTGTGAGAAACTTCTCCCTCCAGAGAAGAACTAACTGGAAACAGCCCTGGGGCTGATGTAAGCATTAAGTACATGGGGAGTCTCTGTCCTTAGGTGGCTTGCCCAAGCCCATTAATTTTTTGTGTGTGTCCCCCATTTATATAAGCAATGTTTGCATGAAAGGGGAAAGCAGGTCAGCCTAGTCAGCTTGCCACCATCTGCTTTTATTCAGAGTTGCTCAAGATCAGTGCCAGTGGGATCAGTGCCCATTAAAGGGGTTTATTGTGTGTGTTTATTTTTTGCTCTTTACAATGAAGGCAACAGCAATTACTGTAAGTTTGTAAAAGTGCATACAAATCATAATCCCCAATACAAAGCTGCTTCAGTCAGATCCCAGCATGTTTACGAATCCTAGACAGGCTGTGAGAAAGGCTGTCCTGGCACAACAATTTCCACAGACTGGGGAGGAGTGTGGTAGTGTCCAGGAGATCAGAGACTTGTATTTAATAGTTGTTATCAAGACCATCCCCTGTTTGCAACCCCCAGCAACTCCAGCTGATTCGCCACCGCTTGAGAGTCTTAGACAAAAGAAAAAGCCTCACATTGGAGCTTGACCCCCAGACAGGCTGACAATAGATGGATTTATACAACTAAAACTGCAACTGGTGAGAGATCAAAGGTAGGCTGCCAAAGTGGAAATAGCAATTTAGAGCTCTCAGCTAGTACATTCCAACTCCTAAGAGTGGATGTGCAGCAGCAAGAGGTACTCTTCCTTTAAGGAGAATTCTGCCTAGCATATGCCTGGCCACTAGAGACACAAGCTACCAAACACCCTGAAATGAAACAGAATATCAAAAAACCCTAAACAATAAAACAATTGTAAAAAAACAACCCCACCCTGACTGGCAAAAAGAGGAAAAAAAGGGAAAATACAGAGAATCGCAGTAGTAGAACTGCAAGGCTTTGGTTCCAGGTAGTCACAAGTGTTTGAAAAATTAAAGCAATTATGAATTAATTCTTAAAAACTAAATTCTAATTAATTTGGATATAAAATCCTTTACATTTTTAATGTATCTTTCAGAACAGAAGATCCTCTGAACCTTCTGGTGTCTGGGTGAAGTGATATAGGCAGCTCAGCAGGCACCTGGACTAGGCACCACAGGATATTTGGAGGTTAAAATGGCATTAAGTGATAGGAAAAGGAGGAATGGCCTTAAGACGAAAGAAGGTAGATTTAAGTTAGATATTAGGATGAAACTCTTTATTATTTGGGTGGTGAGGCCCTGACACAGGGTGCCCAGAGAAGCTGTGGCTGCCCCATCCCTGGAATGTCCCAGGCTGGATGGGGCTTGGAGCAGCCTGGGATAGTGGAAGGTGTCCCTGCCCTTGGCAGGGGCTTGGAAAGGGATGAGCTTTAAGTCCCTTCTAACCCAGACCTGTCTGTGATTCCATGATTCCACAAAAAAGGACAAAATCCAAATGTGCACTGGGTGCTTTGTGCAGCAGTGCCACAGCTTTTCAGCTTATCAGCATGAAAAAGGCACTGGTCCCTCAATATTTTCACATTTACAGCCCCCATGCACGAGTGAAGTACCAGGCTTAATTTTGGCATTGCCTTGAAGTTTAACTTATAATCTATAAAACACACTTAGAGGGATGCCACAGATCACTGGATTAGATCACCTGCAATCCTTTAAAATCCAGGGCTGAAGAGGGAATCAGATGAGATTTTGGAGTATTTACTTTGAGCCCCAGAAAATCTGAATAAAGGCAAGCAAAAAATCTAAATATTTGACAGTCTCCATAGGAAGTAATGCTTTCAGTAGTGATCAAATAACTTTGAAGAAGTTTTTCTTTCCCTTTCTGCAGAAAAAACCCATCTGGTGCTGGAATTTCACCGAAAATCCCTGCTGCTGTGTTCAGACCAGGGGAGGGGACTGGTACAGGAACACACCCTGAAATTCAGCAAAATAAGTGTATTTAAACACAAAGATATTCTCAAAAGGGAGGCTTTATTCTTTTTACTGTATGAAAAGTACAAAAGAGTTCCCTCCAGAGACCACACATACACACATCCAGTTGTGGATCCTCCTGAGGACTGGATGAGGGAGATGTGAGAATGCAAAAAGCTTGTGCAGATTTCGTGGTGGGTGTAAAGCACCATCAGCACAGGCACCAAGGGAAGGCTAAAAAGGGAAGTTTTCTGCCTTTGCACACGGAAAAAGCCTCAGCACAAGGTCACAGCAATGTCACTGCAGCAGAGAGAGCTGCATCCCTCTGTGACACTTCAGGAGGGCTGCACGAGGAGGAGAACTGACTCTCAGCCTCTGAGAAGTTGAAGGAAATTGCCAAGTGATCTGTAGGAAAAGGACTGGGCAATACATGGTGTGGACCTGGCCTCCAGAGGAGAATCCCTTCTCCCTGAGCACAGCACTCAGCAGGAAACCCTCAGACTGCAGAGCAATGGGACACTGCTTGGTACCTTTTTTCTTCAAGTATAAACTGTGTTGTCTTGTTTTTTTAATTTCTCCATCTGACTACCTGGATTTCAATTCATTTAGATTCCTCAAAAAATCAAATTACATTCTAAGAATCTAAAAAGCAAACCAGAGTTGTGCTTCACCTGCTTGCAGTTCCTATTCTTCACACCTTTAGGATAAATAAGTGAGGGGAAGAAATGACAGGTCTATGAGAGCAGAGGATCATTTCCCAGGAAGAGATCTTTTGGGAATGGGTACAAAGGTGTGCACAGTCCCATGAAATCCACAGCAGTTGCTGGTGTTTGGTTCCTCATGACTCAAACCTGAAGCAGCAGAACACACCCACAGCAGCACATCATCACCCACAGTGATAAATTCACACAAGACGTCGCCTTAAGCTATGAAAAGTCCAACTTCTCGTTTAACATTTTGTCTGAAAAATAACTGAAGTAATTCAGAGGGAAAAGAAGCAGCCACAGATATAAATGACACTTGTTAATAGATAAATACTATTTACAAAAGCCAAGAAATTAAAAGCTCCTGTTCCAAAGGTACTATAAAACAGCTAAATATCGACTTACAGGAATTCAAACTAGAAGCTCTCAAGTGTGGCTATTGAGGATTTTATGTGGGATATTATGCAAAATGCACACTTATTACTCACATGCATGTTTTCTACTGCTTGGCCTATCGTATAACTGCTTGGACAAGTGCAGAATAAACAAAACCTCCTTGAGAACTGGCATTCTAAACCACTTGGAGCACCTGAAAGCTAATGACTAGTGTAGAAAAGACAGAGCTTCTGTGGGAAATGCAGCTTTGCATTTCCTGACTTGCCCAAATGTAAAATACATTAACTGAGTGATGTCAGTGAGCCACCTGATAGCACAGCAAGGTAACTGGATAGGAAAACCAGAGGAAAAATAGACCAGAAACATCCCTGGAAAGAGTTCAAGGCCAGGCTGGATGGGGCTTGGAGCAACCTGGGATAGTGGAAGGTGTCCCTGCCCGTGGCAGGGGGTGGAACTAAATGACCTTTGAGGTCCCTTCCAACCGAAACCATTCTGTGAGTCTGTGACAAGAATTCTGAAGAAGCATTGAAAAGAACTTACATAAAACACTTGCCTGAAAAACGCCTTAATTACAGCTAAGTGATTTCATTACTCCAATTTCCAAGATCTTCTCTCAGAAATGAGGCAAATTTAAGGAGCAATACAGGCTACACGAACCGTTCCTCCCTCTCAGGTTGTGGTGGTTCACTCTACAGTGTGGAAGAAGAGCTCTGGTTTGCTTCACTAGCTGCTATTTCCAGGGTGGGATGGAGAATCTTTAGAGAAAGCCTTCAGTGAAATTCAGGCCAAAAAAAGAAACAGCAGGATATTAAGGGAAAAGTAAACTTTCAGTAGAATAGTCATTGAGTTTGACCAAAACAGTTCCAGTTCTAAGAAAAAAAGAAAGACCTTTAGCCTTATCCTAATCTTCTTCCTTCCTTGAAGCATCTGTTACAGATTTGCCTCACGCCACAATAGTTTTAAGAAAAAATAACCCAAAACCTAACTCAGAGCAATTCCTGGCTGAAGAAGAAAGACAAAGAAGTATTTAGTTATAGCCATATTTTCAGCATTACAGCTTTCAATACAGCCTAATGGCAATGTTAACACAGAAGCAGCCCATTTTCAATACTGAGCAAGGACTATGGAAGTTTTGTTTTTATACAGATTGTTTTAAGGGCTTCTTGTCATCTTATTCATTTATTGCACAGCTCATCTCCTCCCACAGGCAGTTGTGCAATCTCTCTGTGGCAGCAAAGCCAATTGCTCAGTGTCCCAATATTCCTTTCCCACAAATTTACACTGCCTGAATATAATTCACAAGCTGGAGATAAAAGGAATTACTATCATCAAATTGTGCTCTCTAGGTCACATTTTGAGAGTCCATGCTGTAGGAAAATAATTAAGTGAAGATACATCTACCTCTGAGCTGCTCATATTAAAGTTTAAAAATGCTCTGCACTCAAGCATTGCCACCTGTTCTTTCATTTTAATTTTGAAAATTCTGAATCCCTTTAATGTAAGCCTGAAAGTGCTTAAATTCTGGAAATATGAGCATTCACCAACCACAACAATTACTATCATATTAAATTAATGAAGATATATGAAAGAACAGTACAAAGATTAAAGGGTATTATAAAGCCAAAAATATATATGCATGTATATTATGTACTACAACTCTATGTTTTCAAACCACTGTCTCCACTGTGTCTAGAGAAGGCACACATTTCAATTAATAATACATCCAGGCTTGATTTTCAGTTGTAACTTTCAGGAGCCTTTACCCTTTCAGGCATGATATTGTAGCAGTCCTGAACTTCAACTCTCATTAGAAGCCATCAATCAACTTTCTTTCAGTAAAAACACATGTTCACTGCAGACCACAGAAATTTTTAAACAACAAAAGAAAGCTCTAATGTATATAAATGTTTATGGCCATCGAAGGATGAATCAAATCTTGTCATGTACTTATCAGTTAAATAAAAATGGCTTTTGTACATCCGACTTGAAGTCCAAAACAATTTTTCTTTTCTCCCAACACTGTGAATTCACACTTCATCTCAGGGCTTTGAATTTCCTAAACTCCAATACCAATCCAACCACTTACCCTTTAAACTCTGAAAAACTACCAAAATGGACCTGCCTCCAAAAGGCTTCTCCATTTCCAGGCAAGCTTTCCTTGTCCCTTGCTATCCCAGCAAAGGCAACCATCTGACATAAAGCTTTTATAAACAAGGTGCTTTGAACTTACAGTAACAGATGTGCTTAATTTTAAAATGTTGTATTTACTTAAACCCACGTACACTTATCATGTTGCAAGCTTTCCTTTTTCTTTCAAATGCTTCTTATTAATTTTTACCCTCAACTTTTGGCCTGATTAAGGTCTCCGTGGTGAAGCTTAGAGAGAGAAGACATTCTGGTTAAAACTGACAGACAGTTGTTTCCATTGCAAATCCTCGAGATTTTTATTGGCTTATTAAATATGTATACTTTGAATGAGATTTCAATTATCCTGGTATATAAATCATACTTTCTTTTTTGCTGTTGTTCCTCTCAAAGAAAATTGACTACTGCCATCTCCTGGTCACATGTTTTCAGCTGACAGACCCAGCTGGACCATGCCCAAATTCCTTGTGTTACAGTAGAAATAAATGCAGAGGTAAAAGTAGGTAAACAGAGACCTGCACTAAGTTATGCCACTTCAGCTCTGGAAGCTTTTCCACTAATTATCCACAGATAATTTTTACATTATTCATAACTTTTTTCATATGCAAACCACGGTTTTGAAATTAGGTTCCAAGTCCCACGACCAATAACATTGGCCTGGGGCTTTTCTTACCACTTATAAATATTTGAAGCAAAATAATTCCCTCAGAATTCGATGAGATGTTCTTAAAAAAATTAAATGGAAGAAGTTCAAAGAATTATTTTTAAAAGGGCTTGAAGGAAGAATTTCTCTGTGCTAGGGTGGAGCAATTATAATTGCATATATTGTAGACAGGCAGGTTTTTAGATTCTTGTTCTTAGAATGTAAGATTAAAACTGCTACACATCTCACTGTAGCACCTCCACAAACTTCTTATCTGCTAAAACAATTACCCATGGCAGTCATGTGCACAGTTTATGCTATTCCAACCCTGACTTGAACTACAATAAACAGAAGATATTCTCTCCTGCTCTTTCATCATCCTGAACACCTTTACAAACACTGTTAAGCAACCTCCAAAAATAGCACAGATAATACTTAGTGTCCTTCACAACAGAAAATCATTATCTGTTACACACCAGCTTGAAGCCCATCTCAAACCAGGTCATTTTAACATTGAGAATATCTTTTTTTTCTCCACATTTGCATGATCTTAACTTCATTAACTTCTTATCTTTCAGTTCTCCTGTAGCACTCCTGTGTTTTCTCAAGTGTACAAGCCACTCCCTTTATCATAACATTATGAACATCTCATTTGCTGAACACTCTATAAAGCAATTAAGATTCAGTTGACTACAGAAAACGCACATTGTAATGCTCTTGGCAAATACAAATTTAAATAAATACTTAATTGCCAAGATTCTCATGACTTTCATACAGATATATTTCAGAGAATCATAGAATGGTTTGGGTTGGAAGGGACCTTAAAGATCATGCTGTTCCAACCCCTGCCATGGCAGGGACACCTTCCACTATCCCAGGCTGCTCCAAGCTCCAAGCCTGGCCTGGGACACTGCCAGGGATGGGGCAGCCACAGCTTCTGTGGGCAACCAGGGCCTCAGCAGCCTCACAGGTGAGAATTTCTTCCCAATATCCCATCTAACCCTGTCCTCTGTCAGTGTGAAGCCATTGTCCATTGTCCTGCCATTCCATGCCCTTGTTCAAAGTCCCTCTCCAGCTCTCTTGGAGCCCCTTTAGTCATTTGAAGGGTCTCTAAGGTCTCCCTGGAGCTGTCTCTTCTCCAGGCTGAATTTCCAATCCTTTCAGTGCACCCCAAAAATATCATAATATATGTACAAAAATATATGTACAATATGTACAATATATGTACAACAATATATGTACATAATATATGTACAAAAATATCATATATGTACATATACAGCCAGGCCTTTGTACACATGCATACACGATGTACACATAAACGTCTGGAAATGTTGTAGTAATGAAAACCAAATTTTAAAAAACCAGCACTATTATGTCAGTATTCAACAATACTTACAAGTGATGTGCCTAACTGAGAGAACTCTGCATATTGACATTGATTTACCTTCTTGTTGCATCTCTTCAGATTTCCTCCTCACAAAGATAACTCGGGGTCTCACAGTCTCAGCACGTGAAGCTCCTTGGCTTTCTTCCTATGTATCAAACATTAAAATCACATTACAAATCTCACTTTTGATGAAAAAGCACAGCAGGATTACATTCAGCTTCAAGAAACATCCAAAGAAGTTTTTAAAGATTCATTAAACATGTGCACTTGTTCTCTTTACATTTGACTTCAAGAGAATTCAGCTCTGAATTAGCCTGTTACAGCTATTCCCTCTAGACAAACATCCTGGGAGCAGTAGGCATGGATGGAAAAGTGCCATTTAGACCTCAAGACACAGCAGACTTTCAGTTTTCACTCAAAGCATGTACTGGAAAGAACATAAAATTTCTCTGGCTTTCTTTAATACCCAGGATGCCTCCCTAGGTACTACTCTCCTGACTAACAAGAGAAAGATGAAAGAGAAAAGACATACAAAAATTCCAGCACACAGGCTGGAAAACCCAGGCCAAGTCTAAAATTTATTTCCTTGGCCATGTTTTTAGAACTGGTTGCTCCAAGCTCCATCCAGCCTGGCCTTGGACTCTTCCAGGGATGGGGCAGCCACAGCTTCTCTGGGCACCCTGTGCCAGGGCCTCACCACCCTCACAGGGAAGAATTCCTTCCTAATCTCTAATCTAACCCTGCCCTCTGTCAGTTTAAAACCACTGCCCCTTGTCCTGTCACTATGTGCCTGTCTAGAAGACTTAAGCTTTCTCTTAAGACAGACAAATTTAAAGCAGACAAGATGAGAAAGAGTTGAGATTATCTTCTGGGAGCATGAAGGTCTCATGGAAACGTGACTGAAGGACACCAACATTACATTAAATGTCAGCAGCATAACAGCTCTCATGGGTGTTTGAAGGGTGGTTTTGGGATTTTCATTTTCTATTGGACTTAAAATAAAGCAAATCAAAACTCAGTTTAAACTGAACTGAGCTGCAAACAGAAGTTGAGAGATAACACAGATTCATAACCTACAATTATGCATTCCTGAAGATTAAAAAACTAAAATGAAAGCTAATGAGAATACCAAAGTGACAATCCCACTTGAAAAATGTGCATTGTATAAAAACATCCATACTTATAAAAGAGTATTATGAAAATATTTTGCAACCAAGTGATTTTCTAAGATTTTAACAATGCATTTGGGACTTCAAATGATTTAGATTTACCATCTCTGGAATGTGTAGCCATGCAAATATGACTTCAATGTTCCTGTCCCTCCCATGATCAAAATGATTTATTTAGAATAGGAAGAGCCCAGCTTCCTCCTAGTCATTCTCTTGCTTCTTAGAGCTAAGACCATGGGGGCAAAATGGCCACAAATAACAGTCAATTCCTGTATTGTTGCACAAGAATGGACAGGAGGGGTCAAAGTAAAGATGCATTTAGTCTGGCTTTCTGTCTAACAGTGGCTAAAAGCATATATAAATCTCAAAAAAAAAAAAAATCTAATGCCAGAAATGGAGGAGCAGCCAAGGAATTTGGGTAGATAAGAGAATTCCTGTATGACTTAAGCCATTTGTTTTGGACTGAGTGACCACTCTTCATGACTAAAAGGCATTTGTTCTTGTGCTGTGTGAAAACTCAGTGCTCTTTCTGCTGGAGAAAACCTGACCTACACACCAGTGCCAGGGGACAAACAAACCTGGCAGCTCCACATCACTGCCACAACCTCCCTGACACGAGGATCCTGTTCACACAGGCTGCAGAAACCACCCAGGCTTTGCCAGCACCTCCCAAGCCCAAGGCCCAGCAGGACACCATCTGAAATCCTGCATTTTGCCAGGTCTCTCAGCAAACTTTGCTCCTAAATAGCTTTGTCTTCTGGCTTTGTCCGTGGGTGACACAGTTTCATTTCAGTGAAGGCAAACACTGTCTAGAGATGAAGAGCAAGATGTGAGAGTCAGTGACTAACTTGTGAGGAAATCCTTCAAGGAGTTTGAAGTGATTACTGCCTTAAACATTGCAGAGAATGAATGAATCACCCCAAAAGCCTGAGTACCTCTTGCTCTCTTAGCTGGTGTAATGCAACCAGAAAATCTCTCCTGCAGGCAGGTGACAAGGCAGATCCAAGGGCAGAGCTGCATACAGATGCCATCCTTAATTAAACCAGGGGAAAGGTTCATCCTTGTCACAAGGCAGATAAATGCTGTCACAACAAGCTTGCAAATCACCTGGTACAGGGACTATTTTTTAATTTCAGAGAAGGATGTAGAGATCTAGTAGAGGATCTTATGGAATATTAACCACAGTAAACACCTCTCCTGGATGGGGCAATCACCTACAAGTATGATCACCTCATAGAAAAGATTAAAAGTTATCCTGTGAGAAAGTGATTTAGAGTCTTACATCAGGAATAACCACACACAGGAAAAAAACCAAACCCAACAAAACCACACTAAGTTCTGTGGCTTGGTTGCATGGTTTGAAGGGAGGGTGAGTTTTCCATGCCAGCAGGCAAAAAACAAAGACACACTCAGGGTTCAGATGTGAGGAAAACTTTCTAAAGAGAAGATAATGTCTAACTACCTACAGATACAGGATAATATATAACTATCTGTATATTTTTTGTGAAAGACACCTGTGTTATCCTCTCTGTCCCTACTACTTTTGGCTAGAATCCACTTTTGTCTGTGAACAGTCATTCCAAGAAAGTTTGTTCTGGTGAGCTCAAAATGAAAGATGTGTAACACAGAAAATCTTCTCTGAAGATGCAACACATCACTTCAGGTGGCAAATATAAGAACTGCTCAGATACCAATGGCACAATACACATCAAGGCTCAAAAACATAAACCCAAAGACAGATTAATACAAGACACTTTAGGTTATTTTTAATACAGAACAGGGAAGGACAGAATTTATCCATGAACCCAGCAACCAAGGTAAGAATATAATGCTTTCAAACACACTGTGAAGCCTCATATATTTGACAGCAGCCTGCCACCTCATTTTCAGCTTTTGCCACTTGTTATTTGAATTTATCTCTAGTTAGCAAGTAAACCATCATCTCTAGGTAACAGCACATACCAATAAAGTAGCAAAAAATGAACTGTCTAGGTTTGAATCAGAGACCAATAGGATGTTCCTCTACCTTTAAGTGTTCTGAGGTTCATCATCCTTACTGCCTTTCCAACCCTGCCCCTGCTAGGACAAATGAAGCTCCTGAAATGCTGAGTCAGTGGGTTACAACTCATGAGGCCAAATCTCTGTTGTCACTTCCTCAACCATATATCCATGATGCTACCCTGCATTTGAAGGCCTGTGCCCCTAAAACATGGGAATGTCCCAATGAATGTTGTTGAGGACTGGATGCTGTGAGACCAGTGAAGCTGTGAGGAAGTGCAGAAAAGATAAAAAACAAGGTCTGAGCTTTAAAGAAGGGATATTGTAAGGGTTTGTCACAGGAAACACCTTTATTGCACACAGTGCACCTTGACTCCAGCTCCTCAGCTCAATGTGTCACTTCAAATGCACCAGTTCTCTGGTGTCAGGCACGACAGTGAAATGGGAAAATTTGTTTTCTCAGGTTTCAGTTTGCTCTTTCTGACCAGGCACAAAAATCCTTTCAGCTCACCTGGGACAGATCCTCTGGGAGTGGTCTCACTCTGCAGCTTGGCTGGGCTGCTGGCAGAGCAGGAGTTGAACCTGGCTGTGACTCCAGTTCAGCCAAAAGCATTGGACTAGGACTTGTATCTGCATCTCCAAGAATTTCTGCTGGGAGAAAAAAATTCCTTCATGAACTGGAGCCATAATCTCCTGGTCAACTCATGTGGCAGAATGTGCAGCCTTTCAAATTTCCAACAGTGGGACATGCAATGTTAAAGAGAATGATTTCCTCCTCACATGGCTCATTGTATATCCCTTAAATTGCTCTTGTGGGGATAAAAATGAAATAAGAAATACATGTCTGTGGAAATTGAAAAAATAAATCAGCTTTATCATCTGTAGATTTCTAATGTGGCAGCATCTGAGAAAGCTTCAGAGCTGTACATTTATATGCTTAATGAGCTTTATCACACTTAATGGAAAGAAATTGGAAAAGCTTCTTCACTAAAAGGTTTCACTCCTGTATGAACTAAAAGAAACCTGTATATAGTATCTTTTAAAAGGATAATTTGCTCTCTAATCCAGCATTTACCATGGTTTTGCAGCCTGCAAGTGTGTAAAACATCTTTATGAAAAATTTACTGACAGCTCATGAACTAACTTTAGCCTTCTGCTATCATACAGAGCCAAAGAATGAATTTTAAGCCTAATTAACTATAATCATTGCTTAATTAACTGTAATTATTGTTCACTTTAAGACTGCATGTGCCACATTTCATTTGCATGGTGGTTTTTATATCCCTGACTTTAAGCATTGAAAACAAGGATTTATGAAGGACTGATGATCAAGATGCTGTTATGTACTGACATGAGCAACACCTGCTCCGTCCTACCAATGGACACTGTGTTTCCATAATACAAATAGAAACTGGTCACAAAACTGAAAACAACCCACAGACACACAATCCCCAAAATCCTTACAGATACCTCTGTGAGTGACTCCTTCTGAAAGAGGAACTGAGGATCCACTGCAAGGTTTCATGTGCAGAGATGCACACCCTGAAATATGTGAACTCTGACACCCACTGGTGTAGATACCATTTAGTATTATCCCTAAAAATAATTACCAGATAAAATGTTGGACCTGCACTGTAGCTGTTGTGGCTATCAGGAAATAGTTGACTTGCACTAGAGGCTGAAGGCATCACATTCCAGTGGAGAGAGAAAAAAGGTTTGGAAAGAAAGTGGAA
This sequence comes from Monarcha castaneiventris obscurior, assembly GCA_026261815.1. Taxonomy (NCBI): domain Eukaryota; kingdom Metazoa; phylum Chordata; class Aves; order Passeriformes; family Monarchidae; genus Monarcha; species Monarcha castaneiventris. Next base: position 4,694,453 of record JAMPIT010000894.1, on the reverse strand, counting down.
ACAATCACAGAGCATTCCTTCCACCCTCCTCTCTCCAAAACCAGATTGTTTTCTATTCAGTGTTGACTTCACTAACAAAAGGACTTAGAAACAAGGATTTCTGTTCCTCCTTGATATGAAAACAACTCTTGGCTTGAAAGCAGATCCAAGCTTTTATACAATGTTGTTTCCTTAGCAATGCAACGAATTACTGTGCTGTGTTCAGAGGTGGGGAGGGAGGGAAGCTAAATTAAAAATCATCAGAATGCAACAGAACTCAGTCTGGGATTATAAAGATTATGTAAAAGCACAGGGCATCCCCCTATGGTAGTTAGTCCAGGGCACTTGTCTCCTCTCAACAATATGCTGCAATAAAAAGAACATTTCAAGATTTAGAGAGATGAGCTTAAAAATCCACTGCTGGTGGATTATCATCACATGCAGGAGCTGGTTTGAAAAGTGTTCAGATATTTACAGGGCAGTCAAAGGGCATCCTGTATTAAATTAAATAAATTAAAATTTTATTTTTAAAGCTACAAGGAGATACAACCCTGTTATGCCAGACACAGCTATGGACAGTCTGGGTAAGGAGGATGTAAGGACAGACAGACATAGAGACAGGTTCTCCCATTAACAGGCATCTTCCAACTCCGTGGTCCTGAGCACTGCTAGAGACCTACAGAGCCATGGAAATCCCAGAATCCCAGACTGGTTTGAGTTGGAAGGGACCTTAAACCTCATCCTGTTCCACCCCCCTGCCATGGGCAGAGAAACCTTCCACTATCCCAGGTTGCTCCAAGCCCCATCCAAGCTGGCCTGGGACACTGCCAGGGATGGGGCAGCCACAGCCTCTGTGGGCAAGGGCCTCAGCACCCTCACAGGGAAGAATTTCTGGATCACAACTAATCTAAATCTCTCCTCTTTTAGTTAAAATCATTCCCCTTTTTCCTGCACTGTGATCTGCAGATGATCTGATCACTGATTTATTGCTACATCACAGTGTCCTTAGTGCAAACTGTCCTCTACCAACAGAGTCAAACAAGTGACTTGGAGAAATCTCTTATCTCAGGGAGCCTCATGTACCCAATCTCCAAACAACACCCAACAAATTACTTTAAAGCAAAAGTTTGATAATATATAAAGTACCAGAACATATTTTTCAAGGCTGACACTGGTGTAGTTGTCCAAAATGTTAGGTCACAGCTGGTTTAAAAGGTTACTCTCTGTGTGACCAGTTCAAATGTTAATCACTTCAAAAGCAAGCAAAAATTCTTATTTCTCCAAGATTGTTTTTGCCACGTGTTAAACACGTTCAATTTCAATCCACTTCCTACTGGTCAAGGGTTAATAATGTGAGATAAGCTTCTCTTGTCAAATTCATAAATGTGAAAATTAAAAGGACAGAAAACCAGCTGTTTGATTACTTTAATTTACACAACTTTTGATGAATCAGTGCAACCACATTTGTGTTGCAACAGCTTAGTAATTATTTCAGTTTAGTTTAAACATATTTAAAACAATGGTCAACAAAATAAAGGGTTTCTACATGCTTGCAGCAGTTACATTAAACAAGTATAGAAGGATATTTTCAGATAACAACAGAGAAACTGGGATAAAAAATAAGGGAGAGGAGGAATGGACCACTGGTTTCAGCGCTACTTTCAACTGAGAAGAAGTAAATTTCCCTGCTTTACCACAGCAACTTCTCCCTGCTTTGTACAAGATGTGTGTGGCTCAGCTATCCATCTGGAAAAAAATTAATTTCCGTATCATTAGAGGAATATATGAGGCTTAAATATATTGCCATTTATGAGCCATTGCAGTATCACCACGATGGAGTGATAAAAGCAAAGAGGAGTGCTGTGCAAAGGGACAGGGAGAAGTAGCTTGAACTGCTGGTGTTAACACCTGTCCAATGGAAACTGCCTCCATCTGTTCCTCAGAACTGAATTTGACTTAAAAGAATAAAATACACACTTTACAAGTTAACTTTTGTATAGGCAAGTGGGTTATTTGCCATGATTTTTATTCCAGTTGTAGAAAATTGCTAAGAAGAGTGAAGACAAGGCTTGAATTAAATCCAGTTCTCAGAACAGGAACACTTAATAATTTCATTGTAGGAATTGCCTGTAAATTTGGGATTTTGAACATATGGTCTGAAATTATTTCAGATTTTGTTATGGAAAATCCTGAAAAATCCACATAAATGTCACGGAGAAGAAATAAGAATCTAATTGTACCTCCAGTTTGGACAACCTGCCCTGGAGATGCAGAACGGAGACCCTGGTGGGGTCTGCTCCCAGAGCCCTGAGCAGCTGGATGGTCCATAAAAATGGAGGGTCCCAGCAGGATTCTCTCTTGTGCTCTGGTCAGCCTTGGTCTCTGACCTTCACTGAGCTCCCCAGCACTGCCATCAGAATCCTGCAGAGAACACCAAAATCACAGCACATATAAAAACCCAGTGTAAATCTTCCAAACCCAGGCATTGTTTTCTTATTATATTAACCTTGAAAGTATTTATAAACTTCAGTTTATTCTATTTGCATTGGATAAAGAAAACAAGCCCTGAAGATATCATCTGGGCTTAAAATGAAGATCTTCATCTATCAGTACTGGACAGAAAAGAAGCACTTCAGCCAAACATCATTTATTTTGTTAGTGGTATCTCAACATGATCAGAACCTAAGTTATATTTTTAGCACATGAAGCCTTTGATGTTATAGATTTGGCCATTGTTGACTGCCTGACCTTGAAACATCGGCAGCATCTAAAAGCTATTGACTCTCTGCACTGCATGTCAGATAAAAGCTTCAATTTTCAAGTAGGTTTGGCAGGCACTAAAAATAGGGATGGTTCCCTGGATCCTGACTTTCAAAGCTGCAGGTTAAACCCAGCTTGCTTCCATGTAGGAAAACAGGTGGAATACACACACACACATGTGCACAGTATCACTCCAAGGCAATACATGGAACATCCAGGAGAATATTGATTCTCCTCTAAAGGAGAAGGGACACCTGCACACACCTTGCCAGAACCTGGAGGGAGTTTATGAGTGCCTTGTATGATGCCATGATGATTTTTTGCCTTTTGTTTTATACTCCTGTTATGCCTTTTTACAACTTCTGTATTCTTAGTGCTTTCTGCCCACATTCTTGGATTTGTTTGTTAAGCTGAGAGACTCAACATTTTAGAGGTTTTGTAGTTAGGGATCAGTCTCCCCAGGCCCCAAGGTCCTCTCCAGAAGACATTTTGTAAACTAAGACAGAACCATCCAGGGGAAGGTTCCTTGGGGAGGGGGGCTCATTTGAGCCTCTCATTGGGGAATTTATGATAAATATACTAATTAGTGAAACCTATAATGTTATACCAGATCTTTTGGGGAGAGAACTGCAGTGTACATCGAGGTGCATTCAACCTGGACGTGGTGCACCTAAGGATCCTTAAAATAAATACCAAGGTTAAATCCCTTTTTCCCTTCTCACCGTGTTTGCCTCTTGATTTTAAGACCAGGAAAAGGCACCAGTATGGAGAGACTGAGTGGTCCGTGACAATGGGAAAGGGAAAAAGCACATGAGAGCTGCATTTGTAATTGGCAGTGCTGCTGAGAAAATGTCACTGCAATTACAGGCAGATTTGGGAGTTAACACTGTAGAAAGCTTTTCACCAAGTCCAGCCACTGGAGCTCGTTAGCAAAATAAAGAAAGACAAAGGAACAGCCAAGGAGGTGAGTCAAGTTAGTAATTATTCAGACTAAACTGACCAGGATAGAAGGAAGAAACTGCATATGCATCAGTAGCACCACAAAAAAAGCAAGATCTGCTGTAAATAAAGGTGTTCACGAACCATGCTGCAGTATTCAAAGTTCATTTCCTTCAAACATTCCTCCAGCAATGTCAGCTAGAATGAACACCCAGTCCAAACTGCTATTCTCCAACACAGAAATAACTCAGATGTGTGACAAAAAAAAATAAGATGCAGATAATTACATTTTTCTGTGAGCCTGCTTTTTTTCTGCCAACTGAATAGGAATTTTTGAGGTTTTGTTCCAAGATCAGTATCAACAGCATGTGCAAAGTACATGTAAACACTTGCTGAGTTGTTCTTCATAGCTCCCTAAAACACTCCTGTGGCTGTTAAATGTGGTGTATTTGTACTGTTAAACATTCCACCTGTATTGCTGAGGTGACAGAAAATTCCCTGGTACTCCAAGTGACAGGACAAACCTGGGACATGGGGACAGTCACACACACACCTGGAAAATGAGGTACACAGGATGTACAGTTTGTTTCTAACAACGCTGAGACTTCAGTGTTTTTAAGGAGTTTTACACAAGAACAAAGCCAACAGAAGTGGGATCACTTCCAGCAAGGAGTGAAGTATATGAAGCTGTTCTACAGCCAACAGGAAGGATAAGCTTGGGATATTTTATCTACTTCTGAGTAGGAAAGAATCAGTTCAAAACTACTGTGCTGGAAAGCAAAGGACTGTAGGTTACCTCCAAGTGGTCTATTCCTTCTTGTACAAAAACAGGTGCTTGATTTAATTTGGCTAAAAGAGTCAGGACAGGATCCCTGTGACAGCCTTTATCCAGTCTCCTCACCACCTGCCCTTCACTTGGAGGATCATAATCCTAGAACAAAGAAACAAAACAAAAAAAAAAAAAAATCCACATAATACATGATCCAAAACTGGTTTTTGGTAGGAATTTGAATCATTCTTACTTTAGTTCAAACTAAGCTTTTTTTAACAGTAAGTTTCCACATGGAAAAATTATGTCATGAAAATTCAAGCATTTAAAAATAAGCAAACAGATGACACACTGTTTTTTTCCTTTTACCACAGACATGCACAGTCTTTATTTGGTACAAAAGACTGCAATACTTTAGGAGGAACAAGGTCCTTTAGGCCTCTAAAGATCAAGGATGCAGTTAAATCCTCACACATCCTTGTTCCTAGCAACAATCCAGCAACAGCCTGGTTTGAGGATGGAGAAATACTGGAAGGAGCTACAATCCAGCTGACAAAGAGAGGGAAGATCTCAGCGGGCAAATGCTCTTCTGATGAAGAGAACTTTAATTTAGGTTCATCTGATATCAGAGTTTTAAGCCCTGAGTTCAAGAGAGGAAGTGTACAGACAGAGGAGGCACCTGAAGCTCTGCCAGCTCAGAGACACTCTCACAACTGTGGTGGTTGTTTTAGGGGGGGTTCTGTGCAGAGCCAGGAGTTTGACTTGATCATTCCTGTGGGTCCCTTCCAACTCAGGATGTTCTCTGATTCTATGACTTGAATGAAATCATGGATATTAGATGGGAAGCTATGGACAGGTGAGGTGTGCCCATGAATGAGCAGCAAGGACAGGCCAGAAGAGGACTCCTGCTCCAGAACATTAACCTTGCCTTGTGGAGCTTGGAAGGGACCTCTGGAGGTTTTCTGGCCCAACCCAGCTGCTCAAGGCAGCCCTTTTTCCAGTGTTTGGCCATTCCACAGTAAAAACATCTTTGCTGTTTAAACCAAATTTCCTGAATTTCAACCTGTGTCCACTCCCTCTTGTCTTTCACGGGCTCTGTCTTCCTTACTTCTTTCCACCACATATTTATATATAGGGAAGATCCCTCCAGGGCTTTCTCTTCTATAATTTATGTCACAGCTACATCTTACCGAAAGGCTTTACACAAAGTCAGAGAGAGAAAGCCCAGTTTGAGGAGTACCAAAAGAGAAAGGCAATGGAGAATACCTTGACTTGGAAGGCTTCCAGAACCATGGACTACAGCAGACATTGGGTAAGAAACTCTACTGATGTTTTAAGCAGCTTTACCTAACTCCAGCCTCAGCCAACCTACTTTAATAATTTAATCACACAAGCAATTAAAAGATGGCTCAAAGCTGCAACAGCTCAGAGCATAGCAATGTTCTATTCTGTTTAAGATGCCTTAAAACTAGAAACAATAAAGAAATGTAAGTGCATAATAGCTATCTCTCACCTACAGAAGTATATAAATCATCCAACTTTTAAAAAATATAAATTACTTTGTATAATGTGGTCTCTTTTCCTTTGGTGTTCTGGAATTCTAACACTCTTTGTGAGCATGCAATTTAAAAGTATGAATTAAAAAACTTAGTGAGTGAAAATGTTTAAAGCACATCCAGTTCTGCAGGATGCCCAAGGTGGAATCCACATTATCCCTGTTTTTTTATGAAACAGTTCCTTACCATTTCATTGGCATCTCGGAGAGTACTGGACAAGCTCTCAGTGAGGTTTGGAAGAGACAATCCTCCTTCTGCTAAGGCAGAAAAATATTTTATGTTACAACTATTAAAAAACATGCAAGTTACATGACAGAAAACCCAAGCCACGTTCTTTAGTAAGTGCAACACTGTGCTTTTAGTAAATTTGGAAATTCCTCCTGCCGGATGTCTATTATAAAGACATATTTTCATATTTCTTTTCATATTTCTTACACTTTGCTTTCAATAACAACTTAGTACCACATGGTACTTCAGCAAGACAAGTCCCAATTATTTTCCAAGTTGATCTCATGACAAAAGAGCAGATTGAATCTTTTCTCTTTAATAAACAGCAGCGTTTTGTTCAGCAACAGGAAAAAGAACAACAAGCTCTTGTCAATCGTTATGAACTGGAAGTTAATGCTTGCAGTTTTATCAGAAAATGTAATTTAAGAGACTGGAAGAGTTTATAAGAATAAAAAATTAACTCAAAGTGTAATTTCCACAGCTGGTTACCTCCTGCAGGCAGTGGCTGTCCATAGGTGAAGAGCACCTCCCCTTCTGAGAGGGGTCTGTCTGTAGTCTCAGTCTCTGTGGGGGTGAGGCTGCTCTCCTGTGTGGACACCCCGGAGCTCACCGTGGGCACAGGTGATGGGACCTGGAGATGGCAGGGAAGGGGCTCAAAGGGCCTCCCTGGCAGCTGCTGAGATGGTAAAACCAAGGCCTCTGGTTCCTCATCGTTGGCCACTGACATCTCCCTGCGAGGTCAGAACATCCACTGTGAGTACACCAAGACACACTGAACTGTACAGATCAACATCTCAATTCAGTACTGAAAAGAAACTAACTTTGAAGTATTTTTTCCAATGCAAAAGCCAGTCTTTTACAGAATAGTTCAAGAGTTAACATGGTTAAAAAATGTTATTTGTGAATTTCTGGTTATAACTACAAATTACCATGTGTATTCCCAAGGAGGTAATCCCAAAAAGAAAATGTAGATAACACACTATTTCAGTCACTGCAGGTATTACTGGCAGGTGTAGAGGTACAAGTTCCCTAAGTACAGTGCTCAGCAGGGCAATGAACAAAGGCTGATAAATCCTGAGAAAGGCCCCAATTTAATATTTTTCTCTAAAATGCACTTCAAGAAATTAAAAAAAATGAAAATCCAATCCTGGCTTATCTCAAATGCCTCCTGATATATACACAAAGCATTTCTTTCTGTTGACTTTTTGAGCATGTATGTAGAAAGAATATCCACGTTTCAGTTTTTAAGCCATGACAAAACTGTGCAGCCTGTTGAACTCACACAGCCCTGGGATGGAACGGTTCTTCAGTTACAGGACTGAGTTTCTCTTCTTCCAGAGGAAGTTCTGCACCATCCCACGGGTTTGGAGGCTTTGGACTTTCCCTTTTTCCAGCTTGGGAGTCCCATTCTGAGGCAGGAGGGCTTGGTGTGGCTGCTGTGGGAGGTGTGGTGACAGGGGTGACCACAGGAGTGACAACACGGCCAGTGGCAGCTGCAGTCTCAACTCCTGCACGTGGGAAGCCAAATTTCAGATCTGAAAGGAAAGCAGGAAGTAAATCTCAGACAGAGAGAGTCAGTTCTACCAAACACTTGCAGTTTCTGTGATACCTTTTGATAGTGATAAAGACTAGATTAAAAATTGCTTCTTTTAAGTAGTGTTGGCACCTGAAGAAGTTAGAATAAAGCCTCAATTTCTTCCTCAAGGGAGACTGCTCTGCATTTTAAAAACCAAGTTGCTTTACTTGGAGAGTGTACATTTGATTTAATTAACATTAGAAGCACAGGAAGGAGCAAAAAGCTGTTTTTCTGATGTGAGAAATTGTGGAGGGGGTGGGAGGGGTGGAAATCACACAGACCATAGAAATGTGCATTAATTTTGAAAATAGAACTGTTACCAAATAAAAGATGTTTGCTTTCTATATAAATTAGCCCATAAATTTTTGTAGAACATGAGTTTCCACTTGAATTATAGCCTCAAGAATATTTATCCTGAGAGATAACATTTCTTTGAAGAAGAAAATGAAAGGCAGTAGATTAAAGCATATTTGCTACTTCTAAACTTCAATTACTCTTTCCAATACCTGTTTCTTTAATTTTTTCATGTTCACCAACATCCCCACTCATTTCTGTAGGAGATGGAGATGAATCTGGAGTTTTGACCTGAGGCAATTCTTTTTCTGAAGGTGGTGTTGGTGGTGGTGTGGCCTGGGGTGTTGGCAGTGGAGTAGGCACAGGAGCCTCCTGAGGAGAAGAAAAATCATAACCACAGTTACTATCTCAGTGCAAAATTCCTGCCTTCCCAGTATCCCCAGAGAGAGCTGAGGAACAGAGGGAAATGCAGCTCATCACAGAACAGGAACAGTTGCTGCTTCACAGATCTAACTCCTCTAGGAAGCTGCACCAGGACAAAATAAATTAAAACCAGTGAATTAGGCATTAAAATAATTAAATTGGGAAATCATTAGGTATAGGACAGAACAGACTATTTCAGTTGGAAGGGACCTACAATCATCCAGTCCAGCTGCCTGACCAATTCAGGGCTGAACAAAAGCTGAAATTTGTTGTTAAGGGCATTGCCCAGATGCCTCTGAAACACTGACAGGTTTGGGATACCAACCACCTCCCTAGGAAGCCTAATCCCATGTTTAACCACCCTTTTGGTAAAGAAATGCTTCCTAATGTCCAGTCTGAATATGAATTCTATTATTATATGAATTTTAATAAAGCATTTGAGACAATGTTAAGCAAGAAAATATTTCATGACATGGATAAAATTGAGTCAGTATGGAGATTTCATGGTAAGAAAAATCAGCTTAAAAGAAGATTCCAAACAAAGCAATAACCAAGACAGCAAAGCACTAAAAGAAGCACAAACAGAATCGTGATGTTCCTTAAAAAGATGACAGCAATGAACATAAACCTGACAAGCAAGTATGATGGCTGTTGTTTGGACTGCTATGGAGGAATATGATGGACCTTTGCAGATTTTTTCCAGCCTTGTTCTCTGACATTTCCTAAAGAAAACAAGGCAGTGAGGCTACAGGAAGACTTCCAGGCTAGTTTCTGAAGAGTATGTCCTCAGGCCGATGATTTTTATTAAAATTTCTCATGGAAAGTGGAACCTGCCAAGACATTTGGCAGCTCACACCCAACCGTGTGACACAGTGAACACCAAAGAACTCAGTAACAGCTCAAATTCAGTTCTAGATAGGAAAATTCACAGTGGGAAGGGAGAAATCAAGAATGCATAAACTACATATTCAAGAACTTCTGCTATAGGCTGAGCACAAATGGAAAAAGAAGAATTACAAAAACTTTGCTAGCTATCCTTTAACTTGTGCTATCATGCTACAAATGTGGAAAGACTTTTAAAAAAACATAATTAGCTGCCTGGGATTCCAATAAAGGCAGGAGAGAATCACTACTACAGCACAAAGCATGAGGGAAACCCCATCTTGCAGATCCCATTGTTAATAAAAATGTCTATTAGCATTTTAGTGTTACCTGTGCTTGAAACCAATCTAAACTGGAAAACATCAAAGAGCTGCCCAACAGCAAGAGCCAAAAATGGTCCACATATGGATGATTGCTTTATTTAGGCTAATCAAACAAAGGCCAAAGAGGACAGAACTAATCTCTTGAAGTGCACAAATGTACACAGCAAGGAAAACCCAACCATTTCAGCCAGAGAATATTTCAGTTTAAGCTGATAGAGAAACAAAAGGGCCATCAGTAAATGTAGAATGAACAACAGAAGAGGTTTGTGAGCATCAGGAGGACAAGCTGAGAGGAACATCAGGTCCTCCTCAACCTGTAATGGAGTGGAAAAGATGCAGGATGGCTGAGGTTAAGCCCTCAGCAGTGAAATCTTTACTTTTGCCTATAGAATCACCTATTTGTCCCTTGCAGCAGGCAGGAGGAGGTTTTTCAGTCCAACTGCACTGCAGCAGAACAGAATGAATGATCTCACTTTCAACAAAGCTTCCATACTTGGATTTCTAAGCACAGCAATTTCCACAAGCATCCCAAGGACATTACACAACAGCAGATTGCAGCACAGTCATGTTGTTATCAAAATAAGAGCCAGCTGTCATTTGATTATCAAAGGGAACACAGGAAATTATCCTGCGGTACAGGAAGCTCTACTAATCAATTAAGCATTTATTCAAAACTACTGAACCCGCAACTCAGAAAGAATTAATAGTCATTTTAACAGATATTAAAGAACGGCTGCAAGCCCGTAAGAACAAAAATAATATTGCTGTCAGCTTCCATTTCTTCCACGATGAGGAAATCAATTTCTTCATATCTCATTTGTTTGCAAGAAAGCAGCATAACTATTTTTGGTTGAAAGTAACACCAGCTATCTTTCAACAACATGAAATTAAGTACCAAGTCCCTCAGAACTTCAGCAGGAAAGCTTAAATAAAACAGACTCTTACCACCATTGTGGTTGTGCTGGGAAGAACCCTCGCATCAGGAACTGCTCTCTGAGCCTGGTTGTCACCCAGCATGGTTGCAATGGTTTCACTGAGAGCTTCATTTACAAAATGATTTATCATTTCTGAGTCCACAGGGACACCAGCATTGACAAAGAGCTGAAATCCTCCACCACCTGCGACTTCAACTGAAAATGAAGGAACATGAAGCACACAGCCAGGTCTCTCTTCCTAAAATCCATGGACTGTACTGCAGCCACTCATTCTCTATAAACTTTTAAACATTCCTTTGCAAAAAGTATTTTTTTTTTAACCTTCCAGACAAACAACTGTAGAGAAATAAATCAGGAGCATAAAAGAAGGCAACAGCAAAGGGCAGTGACATCACAGGAGAAAAGCATTTCTCTCCATTGTCACACATTCATAATGGAAGAAATTTCTGACAAATCTATTAACAAAAGAAAGGCAAACAAACATTACAGGCTCAGCAAAATGCCAAATGTGATTTAGATGGCCAATAACAGATGGTGATTTGTACAGTGCTGTTATTCTAAGTCTTCTTTTTCTTTTCTTTTAGATAATTTATTTCGATGGCCTTGTAACACTTGCTCTGCCTCAACATAAATTCAGGTGTGCACTGCTGCTTTTCACACTTTCACTGGTTCAGCATTATCCACCCTGAGGCTCAGGCAACAGGCAACAGCCACCTACACAGCTTGTTAAAATCAGCCAAAAATCGAGATAATCCATCTGCTGAGAACAATAATTCCTACTTACCAATGTCAGGGGTTACAACCTCATTGTCTTCACTCTCTGAGCTGCTAATGCTGAGCAGTGTTTCCTTCTGAGCTGGGCACATCTCACTGATAATTTTTGCCATTATTTCTTGCTCCACCCTGGCAGAATAAAACCCATTTAAGTATCAGCAAACACCAAGACACCTAAAAGCACACAAAAGAGCATTCTTGACATAAAATGCAAGGCAGCTCAAAGGGAAATGGACAAGGGAAAGGAGGCAAGAAAAAAGGGAAGAATAATTAGGGAATCATTTCTTCTTTCATATATATTCTTTGCCACTTTGCTAAATTGCAACTCACCAATTTATCAACCTGTTTTCTATAGTTTCTCTCCTTTGAATCAGTTCATCCAAAATATCAGCAGGCTGCTGAGGGGCAGAAGCCACTGGAGGAAACAAAGGACCATTGTATTGTGGCGAGGCAACTTTAAACTGGCCATTAAGCTCCAGAAGAGGCTCAAGGAATTCTGGAATTTCATCCCTCTCCTCTTCCTGATCCTAATAAATAAGTAGTAAATTAAGTTATGGTACATTTCTGGAAGGCAATGTCATTGAGGTAGCTGTCAGGTTTTTTTTTTCTTTAAGAAACATTCGTGGATGTATCACAGCACACAAACCACATTCTCCCTCCTCAGTGTGTTGCTGTTAATTGATACAACTCTAAGCTTAGCAAATCATAAATCTGTAGCGGTATAAAGCCATAGGAACTTGCTCAGTAAAACATGATTTGGCTCATATTTCCTGCCTGTGCTGCACAGGGCAGGGAGCCAGTGGCAATGCTAATACTTGAAAAATTCACTTGTGACCTATGTCAGGTTTCTTTAATGTCACACCAGAAATGTTCCTCCTCCAAACAAAAACCTTTAGGAAACATTCTACAGTTACTTGTTGGGTTAGGGGGTTTTTTGTTTGTTTGGGTTGGGTTTTGGTGTTTTGGTTGGTTCTCTTAAAATAAATCAAATTTGTTCTTTAAAGTCTCCCTTCTGAAAAGACAAATTCACAAAAGTTAACGAGCATGTAGTCAATCAAAACTAATAAACTTGCCAGCACTGAAAACTAGACATTAATAGTTTGCACATATGTCACACGTGTATTTACACTTCCATTAACTTCACTGCTGAAAGTTAGAAGGTATTTCTAGGCAATAATTCACGCAACCCTCACAGACATCTTGATTTTAATGTTAAGTGCTATTTCTAAAATGTTAGAGAAGTGACTTGGTGCATTAAAATATTTGGGTTTTCCCAAAGATGCCTCCCTCCTTTTCCCCTGGAGAACGAACACAACACCAAGTCCCAAAAAGCAGCCACTAACCCATCATACTGTAATGTCTCCTGATGAATGAGAACCTGCAACCTCCACTTCTAATATTAAAAACAAATGTCTCTCATAGTAATATGATTCTCTAAGAAGAAAATTTGGCATGCCAGAAAGAGATGAACAGCTGAGCCCTGAATTTCCAGTGAGAAATGTGATGGTGCATAAAAGCTCACTGTAAATCCATATTTACTAAGATTAATCTCCAACACAATGAAAGGAGAAAAAAAGTCTTCTTTTCCCTTATATAAATTAAACTTCTGTTCCCTTATATAAATTAGACTTACTTTTAACCCATAAAATAAGAAGGCCCCATGCTATCTATTATCTATGAAAAAAAGAACAAATCACTGAGAAGAGAAAGAACAGAGAAGGAGGCAAAAAAGATTGTAATGTTTTCCTGTCTCCTTCCCCACCCCAGAATTAACACTTCTCCTACCTTAATACATTTTAAAACTGCAAAGTCAGAGAGGTCCCTGATGGGTATTACACAAAGAACTATTGGGTCTTTCTGGATCTTTAAATAGTGATAATCTTCAAAGAAGGGAGAAGACCAGAATATGAGTATTTGGGTGACAAACAAAGATCTTGAAACCATTCTAGGCATAGAAATGAACACTGAAGTTAAACTCAGAAGGCCCTGGGTGCCTTGCAAGCTGATCAGCAGCTCATGCTGTTGGGCTGTGTGCATTCAGAACAATAATTCATTCTGACAGCAAATGTAAAGATGTCTTTGTCCAGCATTTCATTATGCATTTTCTTCTGCCTGCGTTACTCCATAAATTTCCTTTGATGTTGCCTATTTAATACCTCTGAAAGCATGCAAAATACAAACATCTGGATTAAATAAAGCAAATACATATAATACATCTCACATATATTTAGTAACTCTGACAAACTTTTGCAGTTCTACTGCATTTCTAAAATATTTCATATTTTATAGCGCACAAATCCATAATAATGCACAAAATTATATTCATTTGGGGGTGATATATTATCTCTGCTGAAATAAAAAAATAATGTAATAGTATTTAATTACACAGATTGAACTTGAACATATATCAACTTGTAGACCAATCTTGAATAATCTGCACTCAATTCTGCATTTTGCTTCCCTGGAGACCGTTGAAAATATCTATCACAACCCCCAATCAAAATATGGCATAAATTAGAAAGTCTTTCAGATATGATTGGAATATTAATCACTGTACTTTATTACAAAGTATCAAGCCAAAATTCTATTTCCCAAATTACATTCAGATAATTAAAAAAAAAAAGTTTGAAATGATTAGATGGTATGGATTAGTTTTGTTCCATTACCAAACATGTACATGCAGAGTCTTTTATTAAAGCCTCCTGAAAGTTAAGCCATGGATTTCTTCTTGATGGATTTCTAAAGCAACTCTCAGGAGCAAGGTCAGGCTGCATTGCAGGTGTCACCTGTGAGCTTTTGTCTGAAGAGTGAAGTGTGAAAATATCAATGTCCTGACCAAGAACATCAATGGGAAATGAGGGTTGAGGAAAACACATTTACTCTGAGCTCTGCAGGTTCTGTATTTTGTTGTTGCATTCAAACTGGAAGCAAAACTCCTGAGAAAAAAGCCCCTGCCTTGCAATTAGGGTAAGTTCAAAGAGAGCAAAAAGTGCATTTAATCTTAAATCCCAGGAAGTTTGCTACAGGAACTGCTGGATGTGGCTGCTTGTAAGAATTTGAGAGCAGACTCAAGAAATTTGAGAGTCAGATGTGGGCTTATGTGAGCTGAGCAAATTTCTCACTCTGAAATAATCACTGAATGGTTTGGGTGGGAAAAGACCCCAAAGACCATTTAGTTCCAAACCCCTGCCATGGGCAGGGACACTTCCACCAGACCAGGCTGCCTCCAGCCCTGTCCAACCTGCCCTGGAACACTTCCAGGGAAAAAAAACCCCAAAAACCAGGAAAAGGTAACAAAACTAAACAAAAAAAGAGAAAGCTGTCTCACACAAATACTTATCCTACTCAGCTCAAACAGAATTAAGCTTTCATAATAAAAGGGGAGCGGGGGGGAAGACAACAAAAGCTATTTTTTTGTATAGCATTTTATGCACATACTTTCATGAATCTGAAGACTCTTTTATAACAAAAATTTTGCTTTCTTTTGATTTCTTAAATATCCCTGCCACTCCAGAGACTGATTTTATGCTTCCCCATTGTGTTTGCCTTGCACATTTTTAAGAACATTGTCTGTGTGGTCACAGGCCAAACATATGTTTCACTTGGAACATTTTTCGTATTGTGGTTAAAATATATCCCATTGCCAAAACTAAAAGATAAAAGCAATCCAGGAAGAAAAACGAAAAAAGATTAATAACTATTATTCACATAATAAAAATTTAACATTGCAGCATTTTTTGATAGCTCCTAAAATGATTTCTTTAAAGCTTCTTTCTTGTGCTATCAGAAGAACAATGTCCACAGAGATTTAACTCCTCCCCGCCAGTACCATAAGGTAATTTTGAAACTACAAATGAATAAAGCATTTGCACACTTTTGATAGACAAACCACCAAATTAGGGCTGTTTTAATTAACTGATAATGCTAAGTAATTAACACATTTTGAAAATAAATCTACTTCTAAGCTCCAGGGTTAATATTTGATGTACACTCTTATCCTGGGATCAGGAAGACATAGAAGAGGTGAAAAATATACATTTTTGGGTAAATTTTGATTACACACAGTAAGTTTTATTCAGTAAAGTGACACACAGGCTGCTTCACCAACCCTGAGTGTTTCTCAGGATCCCCCAGACAAGAGGGCAGCTAACCAAAGAAAGGATTTGCTACTTGAAAAAATTGATCTGTGAAAGAGAATCTCAAATAAACCTGTGTTACCATAAACCAGCACTGGCAAGAATTTATTCTTAAGATCTAATGCTAACCCTGCCCCCTGGCAGGTTGAAGCCATTCCCC
Organism: Monarcha castaneiventris obscurior; assembly: GCA_026261815.1. NCBI lineage: Eukaryota > Metazoa > Chordata > Aves > Passeriformes > Monarchidae > Monarcha > Monarcha castaneiventris. The sequence continues at coordinate 4,678,719 of JAMPIT010000894.1, read as the reverse complement.
CTTGCCCTGTCCCTCCAGGCCCTTGTCCAAAGTCCCTGTCCAGCTCTCTTGGAGCCCCTTTAGGCACTGGAAGGTGCTCCAAGGTCACCCCAGAACCTTCTCTTCTCCAGGATGAACAACCCCAGCTCTTTTTGCCTGTCACTATATTCATTACATGCAGAGTCTTAAATTATAAAGCCTAAGTGCTATAATCACTGCTGATTTTAGAGAACTACTTGTGTTTCTAGTGGATTCTAACATCCAAATAAAAGCTAATTTTAGCTTTTTACTCTAATTTTTCAAAAGCTTCTCTACTCACCAACACACAGTAATTTCTAATATCCTCTGTAGCACTGTAAACAGTTCAGTATTGCACACAAAGTGTACTTTTAAAGAAGCTGCTAGGAAAGCAAAATAGTTTCTTTCCACTGTGTTTCCAGTTTTGACAGAATAATATAAAACAAATATAAAAATGATTAAAAGGAAAGGACACCTTTGCAATGGGATTACCTGCATGACATCAGTAACATCAATGAAATTCGTTCCTGGAAGCTTTGTGTCTTCCTCTTCACTGTGTATTTCTTCTGGAGTCTTACAAAGACAGATTGCAATTGTCAGGTATTTCATCTTGGGAATGTGGAAATGCATTAGCAGAAAACCTTCATGACAAGAATGCCATTCAATCACACCTTCCACTATCCCAGGTTGCTCCAAGCCCTGTCCAGCCTGGCCTGGAACACTGCCAGGGATGGCACAGCCACAGCTTCTCTGGGCAGTGTGGGTCAGAGCCTCCCCACCCTCAGAGTCAAAAATTTCCTCCTAATATCCAATCTAAACCTACTCTCTGCCAGTGTGAAACCATTCCCCCTTGTCCCTACTCTTGTAAATGGTCTCTATCTTTCTTGTACGGTCCCTTCAGGTACTGGAAGGCTGCAATGAGGTCATCCCAAAGCCTTCTCTTCTCCAGGCTGAACATTCCCAATTCCCTCAGCCTTTCCTCACAGAAGAGGTGCTCCATCTCTCTAATCAACTTGCTGGGATGGAGTAATAGAATTTTAAATACAAATCACTATTTCAGCCCACAACCTCTGTCTGATTCAGTGAATATCTGGATCACAGGACTCTGGAGGAGCAAACTGCTGAAGTCAGGAAAACAGGACACAAAAATAATCAGTGCCTCACCAAGCCTTCACACACTCTGTCCTTATCATTCAGCTCGCAGCAGTTACCCTTAGAGCTGCACAAAAACCTTCCTTACTGCTTACACCAAGATTAAAAACACTTCTGAAAAGTTGTATGGAAAGAGAATAGAGTGGCCACTCCAACAGCACAGGCTCCTGGGGCTCAGTGCCCACACCTCTGACCACTCCAGGACAGCCAAGCAGCAGAGGGAGGGATGAGGAACATCCTCAGAACACTGAAGCCAGTAAAAACAAGACAGGCATGGGCCAACAGGGATTATAATTCTTTACAGGACACAGGAACACTGTTTTGCTCAGAGTTTTACTATGGTGATAATTTAATCTTGGCAGAACAGCGTCTTGATATAATTTTTCATTTTCTTAAACAAATACCTTATACTATAAATTCTTTAGAATAATTACTCATTTTTTCCTAGAACCGTCTCATTTCTCTAACTAAAAAAAAAGACAATGAGAACTTTGCAGCAATTTAACATATTTTCTTTTGAACAAGTATGAATTCCCAGACAACCAGTACCTGTATTACAGCATCGACAGGAGGGAGCAGAGGCTCAGAGACTGGAAGAATGTGATTTACACTCACACTGGCACTTGAAACACTGTCAATATCAACATTTGGTAATACCTAGGACAGGAAAAAAAAGCATCAATATAAAAATCCATGTATTAGCTTGGGTATTATTATTGAACTTTTTAGATTTTTTTCTTCCACTTGCTTCTGAGCCACTAAATTCAGTGCTCTCCTTTTCTCATGCCCGTATCTGATATCAGCTTGGTTCTGAAAATCAAAACGCTGTAATGTCAAAAACTAACCCCAGAAATAGTCACCTCTTCTCTTGCAGCACCTGATTTCTCCTGTTCTCTACTTCCCTGACACTTTGCCTTGCATGGAACAGAAGGTGAGTGTACCTGTAATAATCACCTCTAATAAAATTACAGCAGAGATGTGTTTGACTTGCAATTAGTTTAGAAGTTTACACTATAGTTTGTAATAAAGGCATGCCCATTACAGCATCAAAATATGTTGTATTTCTGTTAAGAACACTGATTTCGATGCCTGCTAAATTCCTCAGGGAAAAGAAAAATCACTTTAAATATTTAAGAACTGGGTGAAATAACAGCAAAATGCAGGTGGGTGGAATAAAGTGACAGAGCAAGGGAATAAAGCACACAACATTCTACCTGTGTTTAACTCTGAGTTCCATGAATCATTTGTGTCTGAAAGGTGTGTGGGGGAGTGTGTGCAGTCTCAACAATTTGAATCCAAAATAATGAACATGTAAGAAACATTCACTTCCTTGACAACAGACTCATGCAAAAATTAAAACAACAAACCTCAACCCACGAGGTAAGGACTGCAAGGGTTGATTAATCAGGAGTGAAACCCTTGGGTTGACAATCATGCTTGAAACAAATCTTAAAAGGCCAAAGCAATCATCCAAGAAAACTGACATTTATATTTGTACTTCTTTTATTCCAAGTTTGTTCTGGCTCAAAAATCTCATTAAAAAAATAGAAAATGTGACAAAGATCTATTTTACAAATGCCCTGCATAGGTGACTTAAGGAAGAAACAGTTTTCTATTTTGGTCAAATAATAAAGATAATTGTTAAAATATGAATAAATGTATTACTATAGCATGAGAACTGCTTGGCCCCTCCATTCTGTTTTTCTAATTCTCACTCAAAAGCATCTACTGATGTCAAAGCATGTGACTGGTGGATCAGACTGCCTGTGGTTAGCACTCGTTAAAATAAACAAACAAATCATCATCACTCTTGACAGGTACCTGCACAGAGAGCTGAGGTGGGTCCTTCTTCTCTGATCTCATCTCTATAACAGCTATGTTTGCTTTTTTTACCTCGACTGGAGGCTTTGGTGGCACTTGAGGAAGGGAGGTTGTAACTGTGACAGGGTGTGGTTTATCTATGACTACTCCAGCAGGCTGCAGCAAAGTGCTGCTGCTTTGGGTTTGACCTAAAGACAGTTGAAAAACAATTAAAACTTCATATATCCATCTCCAAAGCCAGTAAATGAATAAATTAATTAAAATCATATGCTGTGTGTTTCGAGATTCTGTGTGCAATTATAGACCAATTAAAAAGCCCCCTATTAACATTAGCTAAACGATGGTAATTCACCAGCTAATTTTAAGGCTTTCCCAGCAGAAATTGTAAACTCAACACTACCTTTTTTTTAATTATTCACTTTTCTTGACTCTGGTGACACCTACTGCTGAAAACAAGAATTGTGTTCGCCATTCAAAAACTACAGACCGTGCTTCCCCCACCTCACATTCTCTTAGTCATACCCAAAGTACCATTACACTTAGTGTAACAACCCACAAATTTTTGTCTGAGACAGCCTTTTAAAAAAATAATTAGCTTATTTCAATGCCTATATAATACTAACCCTTCTCAAAACAAGCCCTGTATAAAGGTTCTATTGAGGGTCCAAAAATCCCGAAGTCATGGCAAGGAATTTACTGTGCTTGGCACAGTCCTACAGAAATTGTTAGGCTGAAGTCATTGCAAATGTTGAATCCAAGGGTGAGTGATTCAGTTCCTGCTTATGTGGACACCAAACTGAGAGCCAGAACATGAACTCTAAAACCAAAGGGTCCAAAAAAGGTCCAGCTAAGCAAGCAATTGCTCTGTCAGGGTGTCACCAGACATCCAGCATGAAGAATGAGGAAAACCAGGACATTTTCAGCTGATCCCCCAGATTTCCTCTGACAAAGGCAGGTGCAAATCTCATGGAATGGTTTGGGTTGGAAGGGACCTTAGAGATCATCTAATTCCAACCCCCAAACCACTGACTGAAGAAGATAAAAGTTGTATTTCCATGCAGCAGCAGCAGCAGCAATTAACCTGCACACAATCTTCTCCAGCTCATTTGCTCCTACCTAGTGGAATAGCCATGGGAATGAGGTGCCCTTCCAGGGGACCAGAGGCAGCAGGGACATCCTGGCTGGGACTGAAGAGGTACTGGTTCTGCTGGGCAAGGGCATGCACAGGATGCTTCTTCCTGGGGCTGCTGATGACCTTCTGTGTGTGAGAGCACGTCTGGGTTCTTGCTGACCTCACCTTTGTACCTGAAACAAGAGCAGAAGAACTGCAGGTCATAATGCATGTACAAACCCAGGGACATCACTCCACTAATCCAAGCCTTTCTACTGAATCCACTGCAAATTCCTGCTGTGGGATAGAGGGAATGAGGGAGGGAGTCCCAAAGGGCAGAACCTAAAAGTGCTATAGGTAGGTGATAGGTAGAGGTCTCAGTATTGGCAGCAATGAAGGAGTTAAAATTGCAATTTTTAAGTTGAATCCAGCAGATAAGGGCACAGAAACATGAAAAGGACCGAAGGACAGTAATAAGTTGGAGTGAAATGTGTGATTTAGCAGCTAAGAAGAAATCCATAATTTAGGTTTGAAATGCAGCCACAAAACTGACAGGTACTCAAAGGAGCGGGTCTAATCTGTAAATTCCTGGTTTAACAACTCACTGCTACTGGAAAATCAAGCTGTAGCTAAAACCCAGAAGTCCTGACCTCCATCATCAAGGAAGCACTGATTTTCTGGTCCAGTTTTTCAAGTGTATTGTAAATAGCCAGCCAGAAGTCATTTATATGAAAAAATGTCTTAAGCATTGAACAGAGGAGAGCATTTATTGCAATGTGCATTTCTCACCATACAGTCATGCAAGGTCTTATTCAACTTACAGCAAACAATGGATATTATTAAGGAAATTATTAACTTGAATCTAAATGGATAAATACTGCTTGAAAATTCCCCCCCCAGAAGATATCAGCAACTGTCAACCAGGCAGAAGTGCTTCTACTGTTATTTTGTAGGTGTTAGGATAATGAATCTGGAAAGAAACACACTGGTAACCAACTCCATACCTTTATTACAGCCAAAAAAATGTCATCTCACTCCTCTGTTGTTTTTAATAATCACCTCCCTGTACTTGCAGCCAGTTAACATGTGGCAACAAGCACTTTTTAGCTCTGCTCACATTTAACAGCCCCCTAATTAATTGAAGAATGAAAGTCAATGATTATAAAATATAGGGATAATAAAGATTGATAATGTGACTTTTGTTAGATGCAGACAAACAGGTAAGGCAGTTCCCTCACAAAGTGGTATTTTTGTACAGACAAATTATGGGTTGTGAGCCTGGAAACAAGAACAAGTCATAACTCCTCAGTGAGAAAATACAGGTCAGAGAGAAGCATCTCTAGAAAAGGGTTTATGGTCATATTGGATAAGCAAGGGAATGAGAAATCACAACACAATGCCCTGGTCAACAGGATAAATGTAACCCCCAGATGTCTCAACAGGATGTCTGAGATGGAGCAGGAGAAGACTTCCATGTATGATAACACCGCATTTAGCACTAATTCTCTATCTCTGCAAATACTAAAACAGACTGGACATTTAAAGGCATTTTTCATTTTTTATGGAAAAATCACCTGGAAAATTAAGTAGCTGTAAACTGAAGCCAAAGCCTCATTACAAATCAGATAATAAATCTGAAGTGTCCTATTTGCTTTTGAAGCACAAGGTATTTTGCCATGGGAAGAGGCAGAATTTCTGATGTCTTTAAATGATGAGCTTGTGCCTTTCTGCAAAGCACAGGTTAGCCAAAAAAACTGTTCTGTAGTCAGACAAATTACTGGACTCTGTAACATAAATAGATACAGTTCAGAGGCTCGTGATTTAGAAGAGGTCATACTACATGATCTAACAGTCCCCCTTGGCCTTGAACTTTTGAGTAAAAGCAGAAATTGGCAGCATATCTGTAATGCTGCCAACTTGTAAAAACAAGGTTCTCACAGTGAGAATGATTAAGTACTGTATACACACAGCACCTCGTTTTAATTGCTTTCAACTTTTCATTTTTCCCTGAAAAGTTTATTTGCACTGGGCAGAAACTAGACATTTAATTAAACTTAGCTTTAAAAAAACAGTGTTTTACATGTATTTATCAGTTCACATTATGCAAGAAAACAACTCCAGCTTTTTTTTAGAAATGATCTCTTACTCATAAAAGTGTTAGTTGATTTTTTTTCCTAACTTCCCATAAGAAACCAAGCATTAGTCACCATAGTTTATTTGCAAAGAAAATGGTTGAGAGTTATAAAATGACTGAAAAGAGACTCTCCAGATGGCCATTTCAGTCTTAAATAAACATCCTTATTCTAACACTAATTTAAAACAAGCTCGGTGGACTGCTCTAACAAAATAGAGTCATTTAACAAGTCTGGATTTTTCAGCCAATCAAACCCAAGGCCAGAGACTTCCAACAATTTTGAAGCCTTTATCACCTGGTACATCAAGGCCAGGAAGGGAATCTGTGGGTGCAGATCCATGAAGGGAAGAACTAACCATACCTAATGGGAAAGAGATTTGTTTATTTCCTTCCTTTTTTTAAGAACCTGGTGCTTTGAGGTGCTCATTCAACCTCAGTGCATTTTATTTACACTGCTGCTATAGAGGAGCACAGATCTGTTCCAAATTTTATTATTTATACTTTCCTTTGCCATAACAGCACTTTCCACAACAGCAGTCCCCAAAATCAATGACCTGTTCTGTTTTCACAAGACCCACGTGAAAGACCACGGATTCTTTTTCCATTTTATCAGCAAGATGTAGGAAAGCACAAAAATGAAGCAGTTTGAGCAATAGTCTTACCAAGAGTCAAAGATAAATAACACCAGTATCAAACAAACCTCAGTCCCAGTTACAATCAGAAAGCTTGGGAATAGCACACACTCACTGGAGTGCTGTTCCTCTACACCATGTGCAAAAAATTCCATTCTTCCCTTAGATAAGAATACAAAGGGAGTGCCTTATTTTATTTACTGTCAGGATAGGGACAAAACCATAACTACCCCTAACTGCAGCCTGATGTTCAATAGAGAAACCAATTTTATGGTGGCTTTTCTGTTGCAAACACACTTTTTGCTGCGCTGCTGCTGCTGCCTGACTTAATAGCTTGGAAGGGAATCACTCTGGGAAAGGCTGTCCAGAGTTCACTCTGTTTTCCAGCAAAGAGCTTTTAAGCTGTTTGTCACACGCAGGAGTTCTGGAAGATTGAAGGCAGCATTGATCCAGTGCAGTTTTCCCTTTCATTTCTATTTGCCTCCAACAGAAAAAAAGCTGAAGCAAAAGAGCAGCTCGTTACAAGTTCACAGAACCTGCACCTTCCCATTTCACTGACACTACTGAATTCAGCTGGTAGTTCCAAATGATCAAACGACCTATTTGTTATAATTAGATTGGGGAGGGGGGCACTCTTTCTGCCACTTTACAAGATATTGTTTCTGGAATGATGAAATTGGCCTCCTTGGAAAGGTTATGACCTTCTGTAAAGGACAAGAGCCCAATAAATAGAGAAGAAAATTCATTTAGGACTCAGCAAAAGCAGAACTGCTGATTAAATATTTTTAAAGAAGTGCCCGTTCTCAATTCAAATCGTAGTGGTCACTATATCACTGTTACTACTACCCTAAGTGCTTACTAGCACACATTTCACTCAAACAAATCTGTACAGAATAAATTAAATTATAGGTGTGCAGCACAGCCAGTAGTCAAAAAGAGTGATGTATCAGAGGATACCAGCACACCATTTTTCACCAAAAACAAGACATTCAGGAGAGGGGAAATAAAATACCTAAGTCACAAGGCTGGTGGTTTACAAGTAACAGAGTTTCACCTTTTAAAAAATGGTGAGTTTTGAAAAGTTTTCTAGGTTTTTGCCAGGACTATAACCCACATTTTCTGGGAGGGCTATAAGAATTGTGAATACTTTCTACCAGTAACACTTTCTCTTCACAGATCAGAGCTGGGCTCCAGAGCACAGGTAAGGAAAGTGCCAAACAGACCACGTGAGGCCAAACAACAGATTCTTGTGCTATTTGGAGTGCTATTGCCACTGTGGATGTACATCATAACCACAGAATCACACAAGGGTTGGGGTTGGAAGGAACCTTCAGGATCAACCAGTTCCAACCCCCTGCCATGGGCAAGGACACCTTCCACAAGACCAGGTTACTCAATAATATTAAAATAGTAATAATAATGATGTTAAAAAAGGCCTAACCTCAAACCCCAGCAGGGCCTGTCTTCAGAGACAGAGACATGTTTTACACCATGCATTGGAATGGCCTAAAAACGTGATTTCATCAAGTGACTGGCTGCCTTCTGATGTTAATCTCTCATATTTCACACAAAATATAATGTTTAGACAGCTGTAATAAAAACCCAGGCAGCATTTTTAAACATGACATTTAAGACTGCATCAAGTGTATTTTCCCTGCATGGGTAACAATGGCCTAAGTGCAAGAAGCGTGGAGGGAGCCAGTTAATATTTTTCCATGGATGCACAACCCATTAACTCCATTGTGCCCAGCACCACTTTAACTACTCTTACACTGAAGCTTCTCTCCCATCTCCACACTCTCCCTTCATCATTATCTTTTCTCATGTCATTTGCTCACTCTCTCCCCAGGAAAATGATCCACACTGGATTTTCTGACATAGCAGTTAAAGAGTAATTTTGGTTTCTGTATTAGGAATCAGGTCAGTTTTGAAAAGGAAATAAAACAGATCCAGTTAAAACATTACTGTCTGCTAACTCTAGATGAAGTTTATCTACACTGGCCTATGTCAGATATCATGTACTCTCCTTTTTAAATTATTTTTACACATTTTTAATAGGTTAGAAAATTAGGACCCTCTTATCCTAACACTCTGCCTACAAAACTAATGGATAGAATTCATTATTAATCAACTAATAACCTTTCTCATTAATAACCCTAGCAAGCTATCACAGAAAGGAATTATACTCTGCTTATAACTCTAACTGGATGAATAAAAAGGAGTTACTTGCACTTAGTGAGCTTAACCAATAATTCTGATTACATCTTTCAGTATTTTCAAGCTAGCAGATGTCATCTTCATGCCCACATATTTAATTTTTCATTTTTCAATTACTGCATTAGAAGTGGGAAATTAAAGATCAGATTTCCTTCACTTTTCAAATCTCAGTACATTTCTGAATTCTGAATGAATTAAGAATTTAAATGAAATGACTGGATAAACCTGACACAAAAATTCATCTCCCAGTGACTTTTATCAAAAATTGAGTTCATTTTTCAACACATTCAGCTGTGATTAATTTTAGCAATTCAGCTCTTTAAGTCTTGGACAACTATAAATACATACTACTATATTTATCATATTTAGAAATAAGTATTTAATTGACAATCTAAAATAAGTGAGAGACACATTAAGCAAAGTTTAAAAACTTCTGGTATTCTTTTAGTTTTGACAAGAGGAACTTAAATAGAAATAAACTATTTCAAATGGACAGGACGTACAACAACCATCTAGTCCAACTGCCTGACCACTTCAGGGCTGACCAAAAGTTAAATTAAGGGCATTTTCCAAATCCCTCTTAAGCCCTGACAAACCTGAGGCAGTGATCACCTCTCTGAAAAGCCACCACAGTTGCTTAAGCTTTATATTGAAGGGCAGATGAACTACAATTAACAGATTCATTTTCACAAGTAATTCCTAGCAGAAAAAGTGGGAAGGAACACCTTGTTCCCATCAGAGAATTACTCACCTCTAACAGTCTCTATCAGCTTGGGTCTTGGAAGTTTAGATTTGGGAGAGGGAGAGTTGAATCTCAGATAGGGTCCTTTTTTAAGCGTGCTACGGTGGCCCTGGTAAATGGGTTTCCCATAAACTTGGGACAGATAATCTTCATTTTGGACCAGTGCAGTTCCTCCTACAGGACCCTGATGGACACCAAAAAGGAACAAAAAAAATAGTTTATAATTCTTCTTTTAGGAAAGTTGGAACAGGACAGAGCTATCACTTTCATTTCAAATTATTACACCTGCACACACAATTTTTCACGTCAATCCTGCACAGTTTTCTCTCCCATCTCCACACTTTCCCTTCATCAGAGAAACCAACTGCTTGGGAACTCACATCTGCCCTTCTTTCTTTGCTCTGCACATTTTCAGTCAAGTAACTCCTAAACTTCTGTTTCCTTGTGTTGTCTTCCACAGCCTTAGCTGCAGATAAAGGCTTCTTTGTCAAGCATCCTTGGATGTTTTGAGTTCTCTCTTTAATTTCTTTCTTGGTCTTCATAGCCCTGAAGTTTTGGGCTCTCTTGATCCATGGGGCTTTTTGATCATATTTCCCTTGTTCTGAATCATTTCTTGCCATTTCAGCCTAAATAGAAAACACAAATGTAATAAATGGAGATAATTTTATCTTCAAGGCTGTCAGCAGAGGGTGTGGATAACTCTGAAGCTCTGAGAAATGGCCTGTTTTTCATCTTAGCCAGCAAGCAAGACCAGGGATTTTCATTTAGTAACTACAGTTTTAAAACAGAGGTAAATATTTTATTATAGCTTACTATATGTCAGCAATAACAGCAATAACAATCATGTTTTCAAGGTGTGAGTAAATCACTTTACTGTGGACATGAAAGAACAAGGCAAGGTGGAAAAATATAACACAAAAATCTGAACTCATTTTTCCAGCCCCACCTGAATTTCCTCACTGATTGCCTTGATCCACTCATCCACAGCCATTCTGATACGAATCTCTTCCAGGACATCTCTGAAACAGAAGAAAGAACTATTTTAGGTCAGTGCTTCTCAAATTGCACAGATTTGTTCCTGGGAAAGCAGTGACCTATAAATGCTCTAAGAAGAGAAGCCCAGAACACAGACAGGGAGATTCTGCACCTCTACACTCCCCAACAGGCACCAAGCAAAGCCCATCAAGAGTCCCAACCCCAAATCTGTTCTTGCATGATGCCACCTGCAAACCCCACTCCCTGCTGGCAAGTACTGACATTATTACAAAATATTCTAGGAGTAAGAGGCAGCCACGTGTCACTTCCTACTTTGATCACAACTGAAAAAACAAGACAGTAAAAATATTCCAACTTAAAAGAACAAAAAAGCAGATGACAAATTACTACATCCTCTGAAAGATAATGAGGGCAGGTAACATGACAAAGAATATTCCTTATACATAGAGAATAGCTACCTTCCTCAGGAAAATGCAAGTTTAGATTGTATTTTAATAGAACTCCCATTGTGATTCAAGCATGAATATTTAACACAATTAACAAAGTAAAAGTTCAAAAGCCAAAGATCTGTTGTGAGGTGATTAAATTCTGTAAATTTACAGGCTTAGGAAGCCTCTTCCGCTCTGAATAATTAAATTCGTCTTTAATTTTCTGATTAATGCAAGTTTGTATAGAAACAGCCAAATGCCCTGGCAGCAGAGCAGTTTGTCCAGCTGATAAAGCCTCAGAATTCAGATTTAGCAGGAAGCAACAGGCACCTGACAAAAATTCAGTTCGCACCACAAACATCTGAAGTTCAAGAATCAGGCAATGATTGCTAAGAAAAGCCAATAAATGCTTTTTGCAGGGAAGAACACAAGTTCTTCAAGGCACAGGTTTGGAAACATCAATCTCACAAAGCACTGAATTGTAGGGTCTGACCTGTTTGCAGTCAAGGAGTTAGTGAAAGAATACATGGCATCTCTGGCACGAGTAACAGCTTCCAGATTCTCCTCAAGGACTTTCTTATTGTTTTGAACTCCTCTCAAAATCCTTTCAGCATCCCTCAGTATAGACCTTGGCACTTTGACATTTTGAAGGATGGATGGTTTGCTGAGCAGATCATGTTCAGGAGGATCAGGTGCAACAGGAGGATTTTTTGACTAAAATTGAAACAGAACCTCTAGCTTTTAATCAGAGATTGTTAATTTCCTATTAATCTGTTATCCCATTGATGCCATCATATGAAATACTGCCCATGTGCACTACCAGAAACTTCAATTACTCAAGAGTGTTCATTATGTTGCAAATATATTTATAGAGAAGTGAAAGACATCCAAAAGATCTCATATGGAAAATGATGTGAAGTATGAGAAGCAATGCTAATGAGGCTAATAAGCATGTGAAAAGATGGCAATTAGATACATGAAGTATCACAAGCAAATCTCTCCATGTAGCAGTAATTAAATATAATTAAAAGCCTAATAAAAGCCCAAGTCCTCTAAATATATGCACTTGTTTGGCATCAATCTACCCAAGAAACACCAAGCAATACTTGTGAGTTTTAACAAGATAAATCCCTCAGCAGTCCCTTCATCCTACCCCACTTTTGCTCATTTTCACTTTTCAGAAGGAACAATGAAACCTCTCACTTTGCAGAACCCTTTTACAGAGATAAAAATCGAGCATAAATTAGCTGCTAAGTACAAAAGAAAGGGACACAAACACAGGAAACAAGTTCTCACATTCATTCTCACACTCCTGAGGAAAAACCCAGAGGTCCATGAAAACTTCATTTAACAGTAAAAAATTTAAAAAGTGAGAAATGTACATTAAAAAAAAAGAAACCTCAAACCAAAATCAAAATACCCAAACTCGAGCAGACTCTGAAAGCATCAACTGAATGAACAGAAAGAAAACCCCTCACAGATTACAACTCAGTTTTGGCTTTAAGGCTACTCTTTTGTCAAACCAGAATGAAACAGAAGTTTATGTTCTAACAGATGAACTGCCACAATGGACATAACAAAACAGGAATCAACACAGTGATCCCATGGTCTTGGTTTTGGTGAGAAAAGGACAATATATCAAATTATTTATCGATTTTATATAGGCTTTAATTTTAAAATGAAACTTTTGGACAAATACTAACTCAGTGAGACAGGTAAAATCTGTGAGAAAAGGTAAGAAACACAGATACACAATCAGTTGTAAAATGATGTTGACTTGCTAGTGAGACCCAGATCATGAAATGGTAAATGGATCTGTTAAATCTGTAAATAAATGCCCACACTGTGCCAATCTGAGACAGCAGCTTCCTGCCTGACATTATCCCCTCGAGGCATTTACTGGGACTGAACAAGACAAGAGTAATGTGATCTGTACAAGAGCCACCCTTTAACAAACACACAGGTGTGCAACAGGCAGGCAGTGATATTTCACTGCAAACACATTCAAAACTGCTTCAGCATTAGAGTATTTTAAAAAAGCCCAAAAACCCACAAAAGAAACACACATAAAAATTTCAAGATATACCTTAATAAGATCATTCATGTCAGATTTCCATGAACTTGCTTCCTAAAAAGACAGAAGAGCTGTTGAAACGTTAAGGTAAAATCCATGGGAGATATTGGATCAGTTTCACTGGTCACAATGAATTCCTTGGGATCTACACCACCTCATTGCTCACTTCTGCTGGGTTAGAGCACCACCTTCTGTCCTCAGCTAATTCAGACCTTTGCTTTATGACAGAGCTGGTTTATCATTTATCCAGCAATTTATCATTCTCTCACTCTACAAATCTCCCACTGATGAGGAGTCAATAGCTAAGTGTCTAACTGATTGAACTCTCCATTTGCTAAGTCATCACATCTCTCTCTATTGACCTTTTTCATAAGAGAGATTTCAAATCATTTTTGTAACTGTGTCTGTCTCCCCTGCCATTCCTTCTCCCATCTCATCTTGTTCTGTTGCCTATACTGAGGTATGTTACTTGTTTAAGATTTTAGCAATAGCTGTAAGAACATATTTGCGGCCTCAGTGGGGCACATGGCACCTGTTCCATTCCTAGTAAGAACAGTTAAATGTAAAATCCACAGTGTTACAAAATCAATAGAAAATGCATCATCTATGCTCTAAGAAATGACAGATGAAGCTGCATTTTCTAAAGATATAGCAACAAAACACAGGTAATACAAAGTATTTTTTAGAGAAACATGCAAGCTGAAACCTTCAACCACAGAAATGAACCAGAAGAGTCAAAACTATTACATTTCAAGCCAATTCCCCAAGCTGAATTTTCAAGCTTTTCTTCTTTCTCACTGTGTATATTCACAAGGACAGAGAGGACCATAGCAGACAGGTGGAACCAGGAACGGAACCAGGTTAAGAGGTAAAAGCCTCAACTGTCAGAAGCTCCATGTTGCCAGCACAGAAGCAGATCTTGTACCCCAAAGGTACAAAATCATTAGCACAGGAAACAGCACAAGGATTCTATGCCAGGCCAATTCCTTGGAAACAGCACTCAATAAAAAAAGAAGCGGCAAAATGAGAAAGGAAATGCTTAAGTCATCCCTAAAGCTGACTGGAGATATACAGAGCATTGTTCTTTCCCAAATGGGAAAACTACATCAGGTCTGTAGTTCTGCAGAGAGCAGGCACTGAAAATATCCAAAACCTCAGAACAAATAAACTTTCTCTTTCTGTCCTTCTTTCTCTCTCACATGTTTTATGTCTGGGACAATGGCAGTCAGAGTCCATTGCACACTCAGGCTCAAAGCTCTTCCACACACAGAGACTCCAATATTTCAATTAATTGTAAACAAATGTGGTTTTTTTAAAGGTGTAGAAGCAAGAGCAACACTTGTACTGATACAAGACCTCTGTTTTTCTCCACAATTTTTACTCCCCTTATTCAAACCCCTGGTCATTCTGATTACATTGAGTTTACCTGCAGAATGTTGTGCATTTCTCTTCTCAACATGCCAAGATCTTGAAGTAAATCATCTGCTTTTTGCACTGTTTTCTCAATTGAATTGTAGCTTTCAAAAGAAGGGACTGGGTCTGCAGGCAAAGCATTGAGCCTGAGGGGAGAAACACTCCTGGTTACACCTCTCATGGCTCCTCAGGTGGCCCAAGAAAGTATTCAGCTGTGAAACCAAGCAGGAATTTACAGTGCAAGTACCAAACCTTTAGCTAAAGTGGAACTCACTTTGGCATCTGAAGTTACGGAGAGATTATTGGGTTTTCTCTGTTTACCACTTAACACCCTGAGCTGTATCTTTGTATTTTCAACAGTGAAACTACATCTAATAGACAAAATTTAAACTTTGGATATCTTTCCATTTGAAGCAATTAACATTTTTGTACACACAGTTGTAAATTAGACAGCATATATGTATTGGTTTCTCACTGTATTAGTGAAATTATAATATTACATTACTGCCTAGGGAAAATATGCTTCAGCCTGCATGGTTCAGAACATTTTTTCACCCATTTTAAAGCTTAGGAATGGTTAGGTGGATGCTGCTCCTGAAGAAACACTCCAAGGGCAACCCACTGACCTCTGAGAAAGGTGTTATGAGTTATCCTTAGCAACAAGCCTTCATCTGCCTGCAGTTCAACAGAAACCACAGAATCATGGAATATCCTGGGCTGGAAGGGACCCACGAGGATCAGAGTCCAACTCCTGGCCCCACACAGGACACCCCAACAACCCCACCCTGTGCCTGAGAGCTTGTCCAAACTCTGAATTCTGCCAAGCCTGGGGCTGTGCCCATTCCCTGGGGAGCCTGGGCAGTGCCCAGCACCCTCTGGGGGAGGAACCTTTTCCTGATATCCAACCTAAACCTCCCTGACACAGTTCCAGCTGCTCCCTCAGGTCCTATCAAAAGCAATGCAAAAAAGGCACAGAAATACCCCAGCACAGCTGTGCCAGACTCAAGGACCACAGCAGGGGCTGTGACACCACCAGTGTCTAACACTCCTCTGTCCATTTCATTAAAACAGAAACTCTTCCTCAGTTTTGGATTGTTGTGTTTATTCACCTGTCTCTCTCAGAATGCCAGCTCCTTTCATTGCTGCTTAATGCTGTCTTCTTGGAATATTCTATTTGCTTCAGTGGTATTTCTGGAGAATGCAAAACGAAGTGAAATGAAGGAGAAAAAAAGAAAGGTAAGTTAATTCAATGTATTTAATATTTTCTTTTCCTTTCCAGATATTTCACCATTATATAATACTCACCAAGAGGAGTAAAATATTTTTTAAATTTAAAAATATAGATCTATTTCAGGTAAGACAAGTCACTTAAAACCGCTCACACCAATCTATCTTTCTGAGATTGCTTTACATTAGCAAACCTTGATGGAACTGGGATGGCAATGAACTGAGACACTGAGAACAAATCTGACATTATGGACAGAATACTTCTTCTTTTGTCTTATTTCATTTATTCCTGGGCCCACTGAACAATAGGAATACCTGACAACTTTGTAACAGAGACAGAACCTGATCAAAAGCAGTAAATTACTCTACATTTGCTTTATATCTGCTGTTTTCATTACAATAACCCAGAGACCTTGCGGACCCACAAAAAAATTAAAAATAAAATTCAATTTAACCAGTGATAATGACAAGGTTATTGAGTAGCTCCCAAGTTTTACATTATTCTGTCTAATCTTCCTGAAACCTGACAATAAAAAAATATTTCAGTGAGCAATCATGCTGAAACTCTATAGATTAAATCAGCACTGTCTTCAAGTCTTTAGTTACTTATGAGTAAGTGACTTATACACAAAACTAAGCCTTCCCAAATGTAGATTCCAAATATTCTGAATATGTGCATTTAAGTGCCAGCAACCCAACAAGTCAGAAAAGGTGAGGACCCCCAGGCCATACTGCTTAAGACAGTGGAGGACAGAAGTGTCTTACAATACCTTCTCTTGTAGGTTTGGGAATATTTTCCTTTTTCATGACAGAGTTTTTTTTCTCTGAGATTTTCCCATTTTTGGGTACAGGTTCTGGAGCATATCTCCGAGGAACTGGTGTCTTTAGGGGAGATTTTTGTGTATGAATCCCATGACTTGGAAAAAGGCTTGAATATGCTTCAGGGAATACTAAAAAATAAAGTTATTTAAAGGTTAACGTTTTTCTTCGTAGGAAATGATATCATAGAATCCTAAAATGGTTTGGGTTGGAAGGGACTTTAAAGATCATCCAGTTCCAATCTCCAGCCATGGGCAGGGACACCTTCCACTATCCCAGGTTGCTCCAAGGCCCATCCAGCCTGGCCTGGAACACTGCCAGGGATGGGGCAGCCACAGCTTCTCTGGGCACCCTGTGCCAGGGCCTCACCACCCTCACAAGAATTTCTTCCTGGGATCTAATCTAAACCTACATTCCTTCAGTTTGGAGCCACTCCCCCTTGTCCTATCACTCCCTGCCCTTGTATACTCTAGAAAAAAAAAATCTAGAAAAAACCCCATGTCAGCTCTACAAACTCTTCCCAAAATGCCAAACATTACTGCACTAGTTCAAAAAGTAAACAGGAAGAAAATTTCATACTTCTGACTGCTATCATAAAGGAATAACAAATCCCCCCAAACCCAACTGTAGTTCATTACAGGCTTCCATAAAGATTATGTCTCAATAAGATTATTTTAAGTCCAGGCCCCTCCTGATGCAGACTTAGTAAATCAAAAGCTTCACTTTAATCTAAACCAGAAGATACTGGAACATCTTCAGAATGTCCCACAAATTACAAAGAGTATTGGGCAATAAAATCAATTACGCAGAAGAAATGTTTCCTACTCATTACTGATGTGATGCACAATTAATGGACACAAAATTAATGCAAAACAAACAGTGAAAATAAGACAAAAAGAATTTGTTTCCACCTGGGGCAGGTGCAGCACTGGTAGGGAATAAAGCCCTGTGAGACAAAGGTGCTTCATCAGTGAGTGATCTCTGCTCTGGCTTCTCAGAGTGCCTTGTCAGGGGCCCAGGGGCAGGCACAGGACCCTGCTGCAGGCCACGTGTGTTCACTGCAGAGCTGATGAGATGGGACTAGGAGACAAAAGTACAGAGTATTTCTGGTCATTGAATCCCAGAATTGTTGAGGTTGGAAAAGACCTTTAAGATTACCAAGTCCAACTCTTCTCCCAGCACCACCACCATGATCCCCACCAAACCAAGTCCTCCAGAGCCACATCCACGTTTTCTGAACACTTCCAGGGATGGTGACTCCACCACTGCCCTGTGCATGCTCCAATGTCTGACCACCCTTTGGTGAAGAAATTTTCCCTAATATCCAACCAAAACCTACCCTGGTGCAACTCGGGGCTACTTCCCCTTGTCCTGTCCCTGCTCCCTGGGAGCAGAGCCTGATCCCCCCCTGGCTGTCCCCTCCTGTCAGGGAGTTGTGCAGAGCCACAAGGTCCCCCCTGAGCCTCCTTTTCTCCAGGCTGAGCCCCTTTCCCAGCTCCCTCAACCACTCTTGACCCTTCCCCAGCTCCGCTCCCTTCTCTGGACATGCTCCAGCCCCTCAATGTCTTTGTTGTTGTGAGTGCTTTCACTTTCTTTGATCCACTTTTCACTAGATGTTTCTTTCTAATAGTAACAAATAATCCAAATTATTATAACATTAACAGCGAGATACAGAAGAAATTATTAACCTGAAGTTTCTGCGTTGCAATTTAGATACCTGAATATTCATTTGTTGCTCCTGCAGCTTCTCCAAGTGCTGAATCCGTTGCACCATGAAAGCATTCATTTGTTTCTCAAGCTCACTGACTCTCTGGTGGCAGTGGGGCTCCTCACGTTGAGCCTTCATATTTGTTTGCTGTTCAGACACTCGCTGCAGCTGCCTGTCTGTCTCCTGAAGTTTCTGAAGTAGCTCTGAAACTGAGCTGACTTTTGCTTCCAAATCATTTTGAACCTGCAAGAAAGGATTTTAAAAGAAAAAAAAAGGAAGAGGAAAAACCCCATTATTTCAGAAGATGTCTGAGCATGAAAAGAACAAAACACCTTTAACAGAATCCTGGATTTGCATCCCAAGAGAAACAAAATTCTATTTAGCCCTAAAGTTTGGCGGTTTAGCAATATTATGAAATTCCAGTAGATAAACCAAATGTTCTGTCTTTTGCCCATTTAGTTAAATCCAAATTAGTTCCCTCTGGTGTATTGGTCAGTGAGTGTGAGATGACAGACACACAACGCAGTGAGCAGACACATTCAGGCTCTCTGGAGCTCCCACCAGCAATTTCAGGCCTGTTTGGAACATTTACAATTTTAAGAGGACAAAGAGCTGCTACTACCAGGAGCTACTCTCTCACCTTGAGGAGTGGAGCTGTTGTAGCAATGGCAGCAGCAGTGGCTGCTGCAATGGTTCTGGCAGAGTCAACTTCCCTGGCTGCTGACCTGGAGTCACCACCAACACTTTCCCTTCTTTCTGTGGAGGCATTTCCCAAGAGCTGCACCTTCACCTCCTTATGAACAGGAATATTTTGAGTTCTATAAAAATAAGCAAGTGCTCGTGAGCAGCGTTTTCTCCACAGCCCCTCTGAGCAAATGATTTCCCACACACAGCATTGACATCACTGCATAAGCATTTCTCCTTGAAGTTTGCACACAAGATACTCCAGGGAAGAAAATCAACTGAAAACACTTCCATACACACAAAAAGAATACTAGCAGAGAACAGTAAAAAAACCACTTCTTCCTTACCAGCTATGCATTTTGGCAAAAACTGAAGTGGTGCAGTTGTACAGAAACAGAGCAGCTCAGACACCAACAACAATTCACACTTACTTTTGCACTAATACTGCTCTCAGAGCCTCTTTCTGGCCAGTAGCATACTGAGAAATAAAAACATCATCTGTGGGGAAGGACAAACATACTTTGTTGGGATAATTGACACAACATGTCTATTTCACAATATTCTATTTTCTATTTGATTTTGCTGTGGAGCACCTGGTGCCTGCAGGAACCACATCATCTATTGCAACAACAAATTGTTTCCCCTCAGTAAGCAGAAAACTTAAATAATTATAAGAGTAAGAGCAGGCTTCACTTAACACAATTTTTCTAGCATTGAATGCTGGCATCAATGAAGTCCAATAACAGTGAGTAAAATCTCAATGGTAATTTGAGCTCGAACAACCACATCAGCAAAATGCTGCAAATTCTGACTCGAAAATAATTAAAAACTAAAAAACTCAACAGCTGTGACACAAATATTTCCCTGCAGTCATCATAAATTAAAACGAATTATCTTCATAGCTTTACATTATGCTAAAAGGATTGCAGGCTCTCCCTCACCCACTCTTTGCTGGGCAGAGGAAGCAAATGCTGATAAGTCAGGTAGCTGCTGCCTGTGAGTGTAAAAGAGGAAACTATAAAGCATTGATTTTTGGTCTTAACCAGGGTATTGATTTGTGTTTTTTCTCCTCTACACAGCCCCAGATATCCAAGAAACCTGCAGAAGTGTGTTTTCTTTAAAAAGCCTTCACTTCCCTAAATCTGACTGAAATTGGCATATTCAGAAATTAAAGGAAAAGACGCTGAAATTGTGATTTCTTAGGATTCTTAAGGATTAGAAATACACTTTTTTTGGTATAGGCTACTTGAAGAAAAATATGCCTTTGTAGTACAATTATTCACAAGAGGAAAATGCATCAAAAGAAGCCCCTTCCCCAAACTGTCTATTCAGAGACATGAATAGTTTGATTAAGAAAAGGAATCTCAACACTCTGGTGTTGAGACACTGGCAGAAGTCCCACTCAGTTAATCACAAGAGGGCAATGCCATGTTTGTTACAATTGTCATCTTTTTATCAAAGCAACCTTTGAATATTTTCACTCAGAAGTTTCTGCAATGAAGAAAAATACCTAAAAGCTCCCTTTTCCTTTAATTAATCAGTTTTCTTAGGAAAAAAAAAAAAGGGGGCTGCAGCAGCAGATTGATGTGTTTTACCTTCAGGTCCTCTGCTATCTTCCAGCAGCAGTGAAGGATCATCTTGTGCTGCAGCTTCTCCAGGACAATCCTGCAGAACAAGAGCACAAAAAGCAGAGATCAAAGCCTCTGCCAACAGGAGGCAAAATTTTAGAGGCAGATGGAACTGCTGAGCACACAAATGGAATCATTTGCACACAGTAACACAAAGGTCTTAGCATTAAACATGCAGTGACCTCTCCCACAGAATCATCTGGACACTGCTGTCGAGAACTCATGTGGCATTTTAGGCACTAAAACTCTAGACACACAATTCAAATTAAAAGTATATCTTCGAGGTGCTGAATAAGTTTATTCTCCTCGTTTGTGGCCAAAGAAGTAGCAGTGAAACTACACCCATTTAAGTTTAGCCAAGGTGCTAATCTCAAACAATTCAGGATTGCTCCCACACAGAGGATTAAGAACTGCTAAATAAAGTCCCTCCAAACACAGGAGCAACAACACCACATCAGCAGCAATTCAAAGAGAAAAAGCAGCTGCATGGTTGTGGTGCAGAGGCTGAGCCAAAATCTTGTGCTGCTTTTAGAGGAGCTACAGCTCTTTGAGGAAATCGCTGTTCTCTTAGTTCAGGAGTGAAAGAAATAACTTTTCTTACCATTTGGGATAAAAACATGGGCTCTGAAGTTTCGACTGGAAGCAGACATTCTGGATATCCCTTGGTGCTTAGGACTCCTAAAATAAAAGCAGTTTTATTGTGGTCATAATCGTGTGTGGTGCATTTTCTGTACAGCTCCACACTTCCCTTATCTTTGAATGCCTAAACACCGTGACCCTCATAACACAAATGACCGCAGAGATTGAGCTGAAGCTTAAAAACATCAATGAATTCTGTGAGTCTGAATGAGAAACTTGATTTTCAGCATGGGGAAAACTCTGGAAAACAAAATGTTATTAAATGTTCTTTGAACAGGGATGTTTAACAGGGATTAAGCATCCCTGCTCCCATGCAGAGGGAGCTTCCACTATCCCAGCTTGGTCCAAGTCCCACCCCACCTGGCCGGGAGCACTTCCAGGGATCCAGGGGAAGCCACAGCTTCGCTGGGCACCCTGTGCCAGGGCCTCCCAGCCTGCACAACTCGCTTTCCATGTGCAAAACAGCTCGGGAAAACAGAGTGCAGTACGAGAATACAAAAGATTCCTTAATTACAGAACTGCTCCGTGGCTGAAATCACCTCTCGGCGCTTTCACACAAGCCTGGGCTGAACGCGGCGCTCACTGACACACCTGGAGCGGGGCCGGGGCAGAGGCGGGGAGTCCCTGCCCCGCACGGAGCCCGGGCTGACAGCGGGGCCGGGGCAGCGCGGGGAGCTCCGGCTGCGGCCGAACCCCCCGGGCAGGGCGAGAGCCCCTCACGGAGCTTCTGCACAGCGACCGTCACCTTCCTGCCGCGGCCGCCGCCCGGGGGCTTCTCCCTGCGGAGCGCCGTGGAGCGGATCAGCACCTCGCCCGCCGTCAGGGAGCTCAGGGAGTCCTGGCTGGAGCCGCTCTCCGCTTCCATGGGGGCCGCTGAGGCTTCACAGAGCGGGTCCGTGCGGGCCGGGCAGCCCGAGGGCTCCGGGGCGCGGCTCCCGCCCGTGTCGGGGCACGGCTGAGAGCCCGATCCCGCTGTCCCTGAGAGAGCCCCGCTCCCGCTGTCCCTGAGAGAGCCCCGCTCCCGCTGTCCCAGCCCCGCTCCCGCTGTCCCTGAGAGAGCCCCGATCCCACTGTCCCAGCCCCGCTCCCGCTGTCCCTGAGAGAGCCCCGATCCCACTGTCCCAGCCCCGATCCCGCTGTCCCTGAGAGAGCCCCGCTCCCGCTGTCCCTGAGAGAGCCCTGATCCCGCTGTCCCAGCCCCGATCCCGCTGTCCCTGAGAGAGCCCCGCTCCCGCTGTCCCTGAGAGAGCCCCGCTCCCACTGTCCCAGCCCCGATCCCGCTGTCCTGATCCCGCTGTCCCAGCCCCGCTATCCCAGTCTCAGCCCCGCTGTCCCAGCTCCGATCCCGCTATCCCAGCCCCGCTATCCCGCTCCCGCTGTCCCAGCTCCGATCCCGCTGCCCCAGCCCCACTATCCCAGCCTCAGCCCCGCTATCCCGGCCCCGCTCCCGCTGTCCCGGCCCCGCTATCCCAGCCCCGCTATCCCAGCCCCGTTATCCCAGTCTCAGCCCCGTTATCCCAGTCTCAGCCCCGTTATCCCAGTCTCAGCCCCGTCCCAATCCCGCTATCCCGATCCCGCTGTCCCGGCCCTGCCGCTCCCGCCGCCGGCACCGGAAGCGCGCGGTGCCATGGCCACGGCGTCCCTTCAACGGCGTCCGGGCGGGAAACGCGGGTCCGCCGCTCAACAGGGTCCGGCGGGAAACGCGCGGCCCGGAGAGGGTAAAGCGGGCGGCGGCTCCGCGCGCGGCCGATTCGGCGCCGGCCCCGTGGCGAATCTGCGGCACCGGGGCGGGGCCGGGGCGGGGCCCCTCGTGCGCGCGCGTGGCGAATCTGCGGGGCCGGCGCGCGGGGCGGTGAGTGCGCGCGGGCCTCGGGCGCGTGACGGGACGGCGGGGGCGGGGGCGCGCTCGTGAGGGAACGGGAGCGTTCCCGAGGGACCGGGAGCGACCCTGAGGAACCGGGAGCGTTCCCGTGGCCTGGGAGAGCCCCTGAGGGACCCGGGAGCGTTCCCGAGGGACCGGGAGCAACCCTGAGGGACCGGGAGCGTTCCCGTGGCCTGGGAGAGCTCCTGAGGGACCCGGGAGCGTTCCCGAGGGACCGGGAGCGACCCTGAGGAACCGGGAGCATTCCCGTGGCCTGGGAGAGCTCCTGAGGGACCCGGGAGCGTTCCCGAGGGACCGGGAGCGACCCTGAGGAACCGGGAGCGTTCCCGTGGCCTGGGAGAGCCCGTGAGGGACCCGGGAGCGTCCCCGTGGGCCCTGGATAGGGAAATCCCAGCCCTGCACCGGGGGTTTTCCCGGTGCCCGGCGGCTCGGTGGGGATAAGGGCGCTCTGTGCCCGGTGTTGGGCCGGAGATTGGCTGAGCGAGTGACTCCTGAGGAATTCAGTGTGCCCTTGGAAGGGAAAACTGGAGGATGGAGTAAAATGAAAAGACCAAAAAAAATAAAGCTCGACCTGAAGTTGTTTTAGCCTCAGGTTTTGATTTTATTGAGTTGGAAGCGCCAGTCCAAGTGTGATGTCACTTAAATGGGAGAGTGCTGATGGGAAAGTGTGGGCTTTCCCTCAGGACTGACGCCCATGCACGTGTTCAGTGTGCTCAGAGAGGCCCCTGGTGCCTGAGGTCAGGCTGACTCTGGTAACTCACATCTGGTGTTGGATTTCTGCCTCTGATCCCTTCTCCTTCAGAGCAGGGTCCAGGCCAGATCCAGAAGACAGTGAATGATAAACCTGGTCATCCAGCCCCTCTCTCATCTCACCCTGCCCTCGCTTCATTAAATGCCTCTGGCCTCTTAAAATCAATTAATTTGGGCTTCTTTTAAATCTGATATCCAATTGTAGCCTAGTAATCCCCCATGATAAAAGAACTTTCTCTGCAAGCTGTGGGGAGTTTATATTGACAAATTCTTTGACTTGTGATTTTTATCCTTCAACACATTTCTTTGGCTTGATGTTTTTATTCTTCTTTGTCCTTTTCAGAAACACTTGCATGATGTTCTCTGTGTGTAACTGGAAGCAAAGGTTTAAGGAGACATTTCAGCTTTCTTTTTATGGAGTAGGTGGTACCCATACCTAATTCAGATGTTTAACGGGGATTACAAGTGTGAAGGATTTATAGTGGTTCTCCATCACTTTTCTTCCCAGAAAAATGCAGGTCTTCTCTAAAAGGTGGGGGGAAAAAAGTCCCCAACACAGGACTTGTTTATTTTGCTCAGAGGGACTCTCTTAATGTTTTTTTTTTAGAACACCAAAACATATTTGGAAGAGCTCCAGGGCCTTTCAAGAAGGGAGATTTCCCAGTTCTTGCTCCTTTGTGGTGAACCAGCACACCCAGACTGTCCCTTGCAGCAGAGGTTTATTCAGAGATCTCTGCCTCCTGAAGTGGGAATATCCTTGTTTAGAAGGGCAGTGCTGAATTTTTATATTGTGTTTAGCCCAGAGGAAAGTCCCCCAGGCTCTGTAGGATTAAAGCTGAACCGTGCAGGAGTGGTGTGAACAGCTCTGTGGGAAGCTCTGGGATGGGTTTCTCGAGGTGCTGCGTGCTCTTTCATCACCCTTTTTAAAGCTTTTTTGCAGAGTTGGAGGGAAAGAGGAGAAGCAGTAGGAAATCTTGAAACAGTACATTTACCAGACTTTAGAATGAACCGGATTTGCACATTCCTGGGAATGTTCAGTAGCTCCTGTTAAGGCTGATTTATAGCTGAAGGTGCAGCAGAGCCGTGTAATTTCACTGTGGAATGTGTGAAATACCTGTACTGCAACAAGAGCTTCAGGCACTTCAGATGGGATGGTGCCCTTGTGCTGATGTGAATCAGAGCCTTTCCCAGGTGTCAAAGCTTTGTGAAACTACAGTTCCAATCTGCAGTTTCCAGTCTTGCCAAATTAGTCACAGAAGGACAGGGATCAGGTTTGCTGTAAACACAAATCATGAAGCAACGCTGAGTGTGAGAAAATGGCACCAACAGTTGAAGCTTTGAGCTTCCTGCCTTTGGCAGAGGACAAAAGTCTTTCCTGCTCCCTGCAGTTTCTGTTAATTATCTACATACCCTGCCCCGAGAGAATTGTCACTGGTCTTGTTTTCTCACAGGCTGAGAAAGGAGAGTGAAGCTGCTATCACTTCTCACAGGTTACCCTAGGTGATGGGCATGTCCATTCTCCTAAAACAAATTAAGGGTTTAGGATAGAGGAGATAGGCTGGAGAGGGACTTTGGACAAGGGCATGGGGTGACAGGACAAAGGGTAATGGCTTTGCACTGACAGAGGGCAGGGTTGGATACTGGAAAGAAGTTCTTGACTGTGAGGGAGGTGAGGCCCTGGCACAGGGTGCCCACAGAAGCTGTGGCTGCCCCTGGATCCCTGGCAGTGTTCCAGGCCAGGCTGGATGGGGCTTGGAGCAACCTGGGATAGTGGAAGGTGTCCCTGCCCTTGGCACAGGGGTTGGAGTGAGATGATCTTGAAGGTCTGTTCCATCCCAAACCAGTCTGATTCAGTGACAGCCTGAACAAAACCTGGTTCCTTCTTAGCCACCATATCCTGTAGGTTCTCCTTCGGAATAACCCATGTGACCTCTCTGCCCACGAGGAATTCTGGCATCTTACACCCCAGAGTCACCTGTGCCCTTGGCCTCCAATCCCTGAATTGCTCCCTGTGCAGGGATAAAGTGGGATGTTAAGAGGCAGATGTCACAATCCCTGTGCTGCTGGGAGGGGGCGTGGGGAGAGTTCACTCTTGTGAGAGCTCCCTGGTGCTATTTTTAGTTGCTTCGTTTTCTTTCTGTTGTAGAAATAATTGTTACTGTCTCTTTGTTCATGTTCAGGCAGCTTGTGTACCCCTTCCCTTCCCCCTGCTGAGAGACTGCAATAGCTAAAGCTCTCTAAAACATTAATATCTTGCCCAAAAATTGGTAAAGCATAATAGAAGATTAATTGTAAGTAGCCCTTGCTAAAGGACTAAAAGAACTTTTTTTTTTCCCCAAAGTGATTGCACTTCAGTGCTCATTTTTCTTCCACGAGTTGAATTAAACTGAAGGAGCTTGTTCTTGTCAACACATGATATTAGTTTGCATTATCATTTGTGATAATAGGTCTTAGATAACATGGAAATTAAGGGAAAAGGAAGATGAGGCTTCAGTATTCTAGGAAACCTGCAGGGATGCTTTCAAGCCTTAACATGTTCAGTGTGTTGGATTAGGAACGTGAGTCTTCCTTGAGGATGCTTGTTTAAATTCCTGGATCCATGGCTGTTTACTTCTTCCCTTTTTCTTTGTCTGTTCCATTCCTTTAAGGCCATTTTCACTGTTCCATGTTTTTCTTGCATTTAATAATTCACTACAGTCAACGACCACAACATTTGCTGGAGTTCAGGTGTTTGGTGCAGCTACACAGAAACCAGGCCCTGCACCTGGTGCTGCATCTGTTCAGTGACTGCCAGTTTGTATTTGCCTTTTTCCCTCACTTTTTACAGATCACATCTAAAGTCACTGAAGCTCTAAGGCTAGAAAGTGTTATGGCTTTGCTTCTTCCCCAGCTTCTGCCCTAGTTTATTTAGAAAGTTTGACAGCACTTAAAAAAATGAATAAGGTACTTTATAAGTCACTTTAGCTGTGTGAAATGCCCTAAAAATGTTTAAAGGACAGCAATTACCAGGTGGATCTGGTAAAGTTTCATACCTGGAATTATCTTGGATGTTCTTTTAGCTGAATACATTCCCAATAGGTAACTTCTCTTTGCATAAATGCCTTGGAAGTTTGCCAGAAAAGGTGCAGTTAAACATACTTCAAGGATGCATAAAATTCCATTCTGATGTAAAATGTTGCAGTTAGTATTTATGTTTTTTATTTAAAACTCGACTTTTATCCTCACTTTTAGGTGACTGACTCACAGGTGGTGGAACATGGCTGGACAATTATCAGAGTCTGATCAGATCAAGCAGGTGAGATGCTGCATTTGGGAGGGGTGGCTTTGGAGGTCTTGTGCTGCTCTGTCATAGACTGGAAGGTGTAGGGCATAGGGAAGGACAAAAACTCTGAGTTACCATCTGAGTTAACACAACCAAAATTTAAACAGGTG
The DNA here is from genome assembly GCA_026261815.1 of Monarcha castaneiventris obscurior. Lineage (NCBI taxonomy): Eukaryota > Metazoa > Chordata > Aves > Passeriformes > Monarchidae > Monarcha > Monarcha castaneiventris. The sequence goes on along the minus strand of JAMPIT010000894.1, from coordinate 4,651,233 downwards.
ACCATTGACAAACTGCATGTTTTGAGTATGAGCAGCTTTTGGTGCTGAAATCTTGTGACTGAGAGTAAATTTTTCTAGTGACTTGTCCTTCAGATTTAGTGTCACCAGCTGGCCCATGCAGCTGTAAGAAAAGTTAACACAGATTTTCTTTTTTAACGTTCATTGTCCAATTTTTATTTACAGTTCAAGGAGTTTCTTGGCACATACAATAAACTTACAGAAAATTGCTTCTTGGATTGCATAAAGGATTTCACTAGCAGAGATGTGAAACCAGAAGAGGTAGGTGATGGCTTCTAATGACCCTTTGGTAGAATTGCTGTGCAGCTTTCCAATTTCAGAAGCAACTTACAGAGTTTTGATCTTTCAGCTGGCTACAAAGCCAGGCAGCAGCCTTCAGGGGAGTGTGGGTGTCTGGCATGTTGCTTCCAAGTGAGTGCCCCATCCCTGGGAGTGCTCCAGACCAGCTTGGACAGGGCTTGGAGCAGCCTGGGATAGTGGAAGGTGTCCTTGCCCATGGCAGGGGTTGGGACTGGATGTTCTTTAGGGTCCCTTCCCACCAAAACCATTCTGGACGTGGTTGTCACACACAGAATCTGCCCAGTCTCCACTGAATATATGTGCACTGCAGCTCGGTGTGTTTCATTCCCTGAGCTGTCAGTGGAGGTTCTCGTGCCTTAACTTCTCATGCATAGTAACTCCATGGACATGGAAGCTGCCCACCTGCAGCCTGCATCTCATTCTTTGAAGCAACCTGCTGAAATATTTGTTTACCTGCCCACGTTCCTGCTTTGTAGTGAGTCATGGGAACACAGCTCTGGCGGTTAAATCCACTTCCCTGCACTGCAGGGAGCTCCCTCACGTTGTCACCTGCAGAAAGATTAAGCTCTCCATAAGATTAGTTGCATGTTTTTGCTTCTCCTTGCCTGTTGAGAGGCTGTTTCAGAGCCTAATCATTTTGTTGGTTAAAAATCTAATAACCTTTGCTTGACTCTGCTGGCAGGAAAAAAAAAAGCCTAAAATTTTAAACTGTTTTTGAGCATTTTCTGTGTCCTTGGAGTTCAACTCCTCACTGCAGACAAAACTCATGTCTCCTTTCAGCTTTGGTTCTGCTGCCCTGAACAGAGCTCTTTTAGCTTCCCAAGACAGATTTCTTTTTTCCCTAATCTTCCCTGCATCTGCTTTAGTGGAATTCTGTTACAGGCCATAATTATTCTGGATCAAAGATTGTTTAGGTCCAAAAAATAGTCTTAGATTCTTGGAGCGACCTGGTCTAGTGGGAGGTGTCCCTGCCCATGGCAGGGGGTTGGAATGAGATATTTAAGGTCTCTCCCAACCCAAACCATTTTCTGATTGTGACCTGCCTTATTTTGTTTCTGTGGATTGGAGAGGGTTCGTGTCTGGTAGCACAGGAGCCTCCTGTTAATAGTGGAACTAGGAAGAAACTTTCTTGTGGGACGTTCTGCCCTATTATCCATGATGGGATTTCTTGCAAAGCACAGGACACTGGTCTAGATGGACACTGGTCTGTCTGGTGTGGAAATTCCCACGTTCCTCTTGAAAGTTGTAGTTCCTTATGGTATAATTGGGATTAATACCCCATGCATCCCCTTTGGGATCCTGCACTTGACAAAACCCAGCTTCTGAGCTTTCCTTACACGAGTCCACAGCGAGTCCGGAACTCCCCGGCAGCGGGGTACACACACCACTCCCTCTGGCAGCAGAGGCTTGGGGCAGTTCCCAAAGTTGTTTCCTAGGGAGACTTGGCTCCTGCTCAGCAGGTTTGGCTGCAGCTGGTGCCAGGCTGAGCAGAGAGGAGGGCAGGTGCTGGTGCTGTGTGGAGCTGCTGGGGTTTTGTCTTGTTTGTTTTCATCCCTTCTTCTTTTCACATTCCTTTGTACCGAGCAGAACCAAAGCCATCTCTGCTTTCCCAGGCAAAGGGGTTGGCTTTCCTTTCTACCCGAATTTTTACCTTTTGCTGTGATACCAAGGTTTTGAGCCATGGCACAGAATATCCAGTTGGCAGGACTGTAGCTCAGAAATAATCTCACAACTCTTTCTCTGCATTTAAGGAAAGAAAAAAAACCGACTTTAAATTTTAAAAACTCTGTGGATGGAATAGGTCCTGGTATTTATTTCCCTGTCCAGCTGACTGATGTCCTGTGGTGGCTTTGCTGAAGGGTAACCAGGCAGGTACCAGAAGGCTGATAGAGCCAGTGGGGACAAGGGCAAAACAGGGTTAAACTGAGTGAGCAGAGAGAGGATCATATTTGGCTGTCGAAACCAGTATGTGTCTGTAAACAGAATTAAAACAAAATGTACTAATTTAATAGATTTATTATTTATTTCAAAATATATAGTTCAATTCCACAAGAGGAGCCCAAGGACAAAAGGATGATGGCTCCTAGGTCCAAGGTGTTTTCCATGGAGACTTCAATATGAGAGTGAATATTAGAAGATGTTTCAGGCATACCTCAAAAACTAAACTTCACATTTTCTGCTGCCCTCATCTTGAGGCTTGACAATATGAGATGTACTCACCTAATGGTTTATCCCTGTCTGTGGTGATATTTTGGGTCCTGGTTGGGGAAATGTTTTCATTATTGTCTGAAGCCTTCTGTTTCCCTCTTGCTTTAGATAACTTGCTCAGAGAACTGCCTGCAGAAGTACCTAAAGATGACACAGAGGATCTCCATGAGATTCCAGGAGTACCACATCCAGCAGAACGAGGCTCTGGCAGCCAAGGCAGGACTGCTCAGCCAACCTCGTTAGAGCAGAGCACTGTGCTCAGGCTTAAGCTGTGCCAGTGTCCCCTGGGCAGGAACACATTTGGGGATTCCTACTGTCAGGATGTGTGTCCAGCAGCTCGGAGCAGAGCTGTGGGTGCTGCTCAGGCAGTGGGAGCCACGAAGGGTTAAACAGGAGCTCAGTCGTGGTGGCCTGGCAGTGGAGTTTGTTTCCACAAGGGAATGATGCGGATACAACTTTTCCCAGGGCCCACAGACTGGTGCCTGAATTTCAGGGGTGTGGGAGGGCTCACCTGCCTTTTGCTGAGACTGGTTGAGATGAATCAATGTAACATGGGGAATACACTTTTTTATTTAATTCAAATAAAATCAACGGGAGCCATACACGTGCGTGCGTTCCTTCCAAAGAGCCATTCTTGGCACCCTGCTTGAAAGCAGCGTTTTGTTTGCTGGAGGCTCTGCTCAGGTGCCCTAGAGTTGTGTTCATTCACTGCTGCTTTAGGGGCTGACAGATGCCAGAGGGAGCTCAGGCAGGGGTGCCCCAGGTTATCTTTGCCTGGTGCCTCACCCTGTCATTTTCAGGGGACACTTGTGCCTAAGGCAGCTCCTGGTTTCCCTCAGGGAGCCCCATGGGGTCCTCCCAACCCTCCCAGGCTGCCTGGCCTGATGCACTCCAAGCACTGAGCTTGCTGCAGTTCTCTCCTTTATCCGTGTGAAGGCCAGCAGGAACTATGGGGTGTGCACAGCACAGGCTCTGTTCTGCTGCTGCATGAGCCCAGAGAGGGGTTTGGAAGGCAGCTGGGTTGGGTTAGCCAACACAGCAGTGCTTTGGAAGGATCCTGACAGCTGAAATCCTGCAGTCAGCATGTTAGTGCAGTGGAATGACAGTGAACAGGCACCCTGTGCTTCAGTTCTAACTCATAAAATACAGGAACAATGGGAACTGAACATGAGGAGCACCAATTCTGAGATTTCAGGTGATGAGGAGTGAACCAAAGCTATTTCATGTCAGCTGCCACGTTCTGTTATTTATAATATGAGAGGCAACAGCAAGGAACAGAAAGGGCAGGAAGACTTTTCTGTTGTTACCTCTCTAGCTTTTTATTTCCAGCAGCAGTTTGAATAATTCCTCCCTGTTTTTATCACTACTCAGACTCCCAGCTGTCCAGGCTGTGGCTTGCTGGCCCCTGAGGGCAGCACTGCCCCTGGCCCTTGCACCAGACACTGCTCTCTGTGCTGCTGCTCCAGCTCTCGCTGTTCCTGTGCTTACAAAAGGTGGAAGGAGCCCGTGTGATCCTCCAGTCTCACATCTCTGTTTTGTACTCGCTGTATCACAGCTCCCTCCTCCTTTGCCTGTGCCTTGTTACCTTGGAGATGGATAAGAGAGCTCACCCCGAAATAGTGAAGGCTAAAAACCAGCCCAAATAAGGCAGCAAGTCTCCAATGTCCTGTTTTTTCAAAGGAGTGTCAGGCTAAAACTGTCCAGATTGTTTGCTACAATCAGGCCACAAATGTTGCAGCCAATTGGAATCAATACATGGATAGTAAAGACTGAAGGCTTTCCTTGAAGGAGCTCTCTTTTTGTTAAACATTTGAAAGTAATCCATGGTTGAGATTTTCCAGTCTATCTACATGTGCAAAGAGTTGCTCAGAAAAGTGCCTGAAGAGTTTAACTGATGGACGTGGAGGATTTTCATGTCTTCTGAGCAAATCACCTTGGGGCTGAAGTGAGTGGGTTATAAAAAAAATAATGGTTTTCTCTCATTTCAGTACTTGGAGGTAGGAATATATTTAATTATTTATTAGGACAGATTTCCTGAACAAAAGGTAAAGCAAGTTTTAGATGGAGTAAGTTAATAAATTACTTTCAGTTTTGGATATCCAGTTTTGTCCAAGCTCTATTTCACTCCAAAAAAAAAGTTGTGATCTTTCAAATCCAGGTGACTGGTTGCATACAGATGATACAAATATATTTTAGCTTGGAAATAAAGTGCATCCATGTAACTAAAGCATCCAGGTGATAAAAATAAATCATAAAAATGGGATTATGGTTTTACTCTGGCCCCTAACAGAAAGACAACAGCATTTTCTTAAATGCTGTTAAGGGGTGTCAGGAGGAGGTGACTCACCTTGCTGAGGCACATTGGGTGCAGGAATGGATCCAGCTCTGATGGATGAAGGAGCAAAGGGTGAAAAACAGGAAGTTGCTGAGAAAGGAGTACTGAGAAAGCTGCGGAAAAAGTGAGCCAAAGTGGAGGTGGGAGGGGAGGGAGCAGGAGGGCAGCCTGCCAAAAACCAGCTCAATGAAACTGAGCTGGTAAACAGCCACTCGTCTGGAGGAGATGCTCGCTCACTGCAGCAGCGACAGGAACACGGATCCTTCCTGCTGGAAACACACACAATTACTTGTCAGCCCACAGAAAGCAGAACGATTTCAGCAGGAAGGGTCAACTGAGAGCCTTGCTCCAGAGTGCCCTGGACAGCAGCAGTGCTGGCAGAGCCATCAGATCAATCAGTTGGAAGATTATAATAGAGGCTCCTTGAATTCTCTCCAGGATAAAAGCAAAGCCCCAATTTATGTAATCCCCTGCTGAGAGCTTCAACTGCTGAGCTCTGTTGGAAGGCAAGAAAAGGAGTGACTGCAGTGCTGTGTCAGGGAGTGTGGGTGAAACACCGAGCGTGGCTGTGGCTTCAGAGCAAGGAGGCAAATAAATCCTCTGTGCTCTGACATTCCCCACTCTGGGATCTGGAGCTTAGCAACAGCTCGTTTCAGCATTTTCTCTCAGCTAGCTGGGAAGTCAGCACATGGCATCTGAGGAATCCAGCTCAAATCTTAGGAAGTCCATTAAGCTCAGCTCTGAAAATGCTTGAATGAGTCTGGCCCAAACTCTAAGAGCTGTAAAAGCAATTAAGAGCTTGTGACACCTAAACCTGCATCATGGCTGCACCCTGAATTTCCAGAGGACAGCATGAAAAGAACTCAAGAAGTTACAATTCTGCTTAATATTAGAGGGTTTTTTAAATTATGTTACCCTGCACAGGGATGCTGCAAGGTGCCTCCGAGCCAAAGAGGAATCACATTCTCATCAATTGTTCAGGGTTCTCCAAAGGAAAAGCAGGAAACAAGAACTGCAGCAGCAGCAGCAGCCAAACCACAGCCACAAAAACCAGCTCCCTCCTGCACTGCCTGTGGATAACATTATTCCATAATTATTCCCACAGGATTAAGTGGGGCTGCTCTCACATTTCTGAATTAAACACATTCAAATACCTGCACAGACCAAGATAAAATTTTACTTCTCACTGGTTCCACTGCCAAAACATTTCCTTATCAGAGAGGGATTGTCCTGCCCACCTCAGGGCAGCCATTGCCCCTCCATCCATGCCACTGGGATGGCACACAGGGGTCACCTGCAGGGTGGGAAACACAGCATGGGCAGAAGGAATCAAGGGTTGAGGTTTTTCTTTTTTTTTTCTTTTTAAAATACGTTTATTTATTCATAAGGGAAATAAAGGAGCATCAAGAGAGATGGTTTTAAGCTACACATTCACACAAACAAGTGCCTTGTTAAAACAGAAAGAAAAAACACTCTTGTGCAATGTAACGAAGTATTTCATACAAATTCCACATCTTACCCCTCCTTATGAAACTGGCATAGCTGGCAGGAGCACGGTAAATTAGGTCAAGCTGTACCCAGATGAGGGATTAGAGGAGGAGTTTAGGAACAGCTGAAGACACCGACAGCGCTAGAATGGAAATGCTGGGTTACTCTAAACAGCAGGGAAAGAGAGAGACATCACCAAACCCACAGCAACCAACCCAGAGCAGTGTCCCTCACCAGGAGGCTCAGGGTGAGGGTTAAACCCCCGAGTGACAACCCCCTGCAGGTTGTCCCAGCTGTAGCTGAGCTCCAGGGCAGCTTTTCTTTGCTGGCAAACACTGAAAGAGGGAAAGTGAAACAAAGCTTCCGTGGTTACTGCAGGGAGTGAGCTGTGCTGCTGCATTAAGGCCAAATGTCATCAGACAAAGACACTTGTTCATGTTTGAAAACTCCTGGTGTGGGATACCCAACAGCACAAGGGTGTTATAAAGCAGAACCAACCTGCTCTGAGCTGGAATTCAGGGTTCCTCTGCAATGTAAGGAGCAGGAAGAGCAACAGCAATAGCAAAGATAATTCAAAACAAAGAAGACACCAGACAAGTCCTATTCTTAGAAAATCTGCTTTCACAATTAGCACTGTTTTATCCTTCCAGTTTTGTTTAAATGACAGTAATTGTCATTGGGCTGTGGCTAATCATAAAATCCACCACTCAATGGCATTAAAACAAGCACAAATTCAGACCAGAAACACTGGAACACAAAAACTGGAATTTACATATTCCTTCAAAGCAGTGGATGGGACTAATAAATGCTTGTGGAATTTGGGGAATCCACAGATCTCCAGAGCAAACAAAAGACCCCAAATAAATCCCAGCTACTCATTGGTAACTGATAAAGATGAATAATTTTAAACTCTGAGACCTCTTGAAATCCCATCTATTTGGTGTGAGGTAATATGGGAGAATTTTCTCAACATTTGAGAGCAGTAGCTTAATAGTGTGAGCTAATTACAAAATGTCATTTTCCTAAGCCCTGGAATTAAAGTGAGTCAGCCTCTGGCAAAATCCCCTTTGGTTCCACTGTTTTATGATGTTGCCCACATCCCCAGACCTTTTATCCTGCACACTGTAGCAAATAATAAAATCCCAAGCCCAGAGAATGAAAAATAACCAAGATTTCAGTGCGTAATTTCTGCAAAGGCAGGGGCACAGTGAAGTAAACAGCTCAACATACTTTTGTGAACACATTAATCTTTTATTTCAGCTGGTAGATCTGGCTCCTGGCTCATGTCAGATTTCTTTCAAGCCATCAAACCAAACCTTTTCTTAAAAAGGCGGCAACGGCTTTGCTTAGACTTACTGCTGTAAAAGAATTCCAGTAAAAGCTGCCCAGAAAATCCATTTGGCTGCCTCAGCTATCCAAGAATATTTTTAATGGGGAAAAGATGAACATGTTAAGTATTAATTTTTTTAATGTGACATTCCATCTGGTTGACAAACCTGTCTGGAGAGGAAAGGCTCTCTCAGCAGTGGATATTCTGACTGAGGCACAGGAGTTGACAATCCTTGGAATCAGATTCTCTTCCCAGCTCCACATCAAAGCCATCCTGAGTAATTTTGGTAGCCATTACTGCAAGGCTCCCCCTACAAAAAATGAGAATATGCATCCATTTAAAAAAATTCTGCTTATTCTAATACTGCACCTTAAAAAGAATTAGATTCAAGTGTGCACAAAAGCATGAACACTGATTTAATCACCTTTTCTGCTGCTCCCTGTGAAGGTCAGATACATCATCCTTCACAAAGACACACATTCCTTTGCCCTTGTTACGCTTTTTATTCACTGATAATTACTACTGCAAACCTGCTTAACCTCTGTCAAAACAATGACTTGTTATTATTGTTCTGACAACTCTGCTTCCCCTGCCTGATCTGTTCAGGCTGATTAAGCAAGAGAAACTTTCTCAGCCACCAGCAACCTGATAGAGGAGCCAAAACCAAGCAGGGATTTAACTGGCTGTTGTGAAACTTTCACAGCAGAAAATAAAAACTCATTAGTACAAATGTAGCTGATACACTTGATGGAAAGAAAGTGAAAACTAAAACAGGGAAATGAATCTTACCGTACATCCTTGCATGGAAACATTCCAAGTTTCTCCATCTTTCAGATTTATGCTAATACAAAAATAAAGTATCTGCCAGCAATCTGCCAGTTCTTTGTATCAACTGCAGGAAATGAGGGAAGAGTTTGAGTCTCTTACAACCTTCTTCTTTTCAAGTGTTGCATACCACATCTTTATTTTTTTACCTCCTAAGGAAGCTTGAAATGACAAGTATCATTTTGAGGAAAACCTGTAGGAGATCAGAAGGCAGGAGAACAGCACAAAGACTGCCACAAGGATGCTTTATTTTTTGCTTGGTCTCAGAAACACAATACCTAATCCCTTATTTAAAAAAAAAAATCCCAATTCTGTATAATCATAATTACCGTGTCTTCAACAGCATAAACTTTCATTCGGTGAAAGATACCTTGGAATTTATATCAACAAGGCTTCAGTAAAGGGATTATCGTAGAGTTAGAAATCATAGATTTTATTAGGGTTTCTTTATTTGACCTTTAACCCAGGATAGCCCAATGATACCAGTTAAATCTTCTTTTCCCTGTGATACTTTTAAACATCATAGGAAACCTACTGCAAACATTTGCTGAGTAATTTAACTGGTATACTCTTTCCCAGTAAGATAAAACCAGGCAATCAGTGTCACGCTGGAGGCTTGGCACAAAGTCCACCTTTTCCTGCAGGTTTAGTGCTGTGCCAGAATAATGCCAGTTGTTTTTGGGGTGAGCAGTGCAAGGCAAGCAGGTGGAAGAGGAAGCAAAGGAGCAAATTCCTCAGGGCCAGTGGGTTGGAATGGGATTCCACGTTCCATGGGAACATACCTGGAGCCTTCCAAGCAGAGTTCTAAACATTCCTAAGAGACAGGAGCAGCAGTCAGCTGAGAACACTCGTGGGGAACATCCAGAGCGAGGCACAGACGGGCAGCAGCTCCTCCATCCTCTGTGCTGGGAGTGCCTCTGTGCCTGTTTCAGATCTCACAGTGTGCACACAGGTTAGAGATCAGAGATCTGCACAACACGTAATTCATCTTGTTACTTCCCCCGGATTTTAAATTTGCTGCTGCAAATATTAAACATGTGACCCATGCTACTTCCTTTTAATTGAGTATTGCTTTTTATTTGTAGCTATTGTAAGATTAACAAGTAAAAGTTAGCTCTGAAAAAAGTCTTTACAGTAATTTATGGAGATTAACTTTCCTATTTAGGGTAAAGTCCAGACATTTACAAGAACAATCACTTAAATAAAAATAGAATATAAAGCCTATGTTTAAAACATGGCCTTTATTAGCGCTGTCTAGTGAGCTCCATATTTATCTTACATTGAAATAGTTCTGCTTTGCTGAAGAAAAGACAGAAAAAGTGCATTTACAAGAGTACTTTTTCTTTAATTTTCTGCGAAAATGGAAGGAATTGGAATCACAAGTTGACAAATGTTGTAAAATGAAATTTCAAGAAACATCAATTTTAGTAATGCTACACCATCACTAGTGTTTCCTCCTGACCTTCTGCCGTGTGGAACCAGAATATCCTGATATACAGTCTAGAGCATCTATGTTATTACTCTACAGCATATTAAACACAGAAAAAGGGGCTCAGACCCCCTTTCAATGTACAAACATGAATAAAAAAATTGATTAAAAAATCACTTTTTATACATAATGTATATGCAAACTGCTTTAAATACATGGGTTTGGAAGAGTTATTTACAAACTGCATCTGCCCGTGGGACAATCCACAGGCAGAGCACACACAGTTGCTTTACTTTATTGGTGCATCTCAACTTTGGGAGATATAAATTTATTCGGCAGTACAGCAAACACAAGAACTTGTGACAAAGCATCTTAAGGGCAACCCAATAAATTTTGTTCCTCCAAACAAGGTTAAGTACTAGGACTGCCAAAGTTTCCAAATAAAGTTTTAGTTGAACCCAGATGCCTGCTGGCAGATCTGTGTGGTGGAGGGTATGTAAACAGACCCACTGGAAGTACAGGCTTGGCTACTGGATAACTCCTCCTGAAGAGCCAGAACTGATAAGAATGTTTTGTCCAAAGAGTGAACTAACCTAGAATTTTTTTTCCAATTTTATTAATATTTTAAAAAATACATAAAAATACAACATCCAATGTCTGAATAAATATATTTAACAAGTTGCAAGATACCTTATTTTACACAAAAATTTCAGCTTTAGAAATCTTGTTAAATAAGTTCATTGTTGTTATATATTTCATTTTTCGTCTTTTTGTAACAAAATAAAAACTCTGAAATTACATAGAAAAAAGACAAAATATTTTTGTCAAGGGATAAGATAGTCCACTGAAAACCTATTCACAATTCCACTGTAAACATTAATAAACATTAAAACATTTGCATAATTGTGTGCTCAAAAATCCTATAAAAAGTGGAAGACTTATTACAACTGTAGTTTTCAGTCAACTACACTTCCTTTCACAATTTATTTTGTCCCATTTACAGCTTTAAAACTGGGCACATTGCTGAACACATACTTTGGCAGTTCTGTATAGCAAGTGCTTCCACAAAGAGGAACTACTCACCAAGAGTTACCCACAGCTCGGTGAAAGTGCAGCAGTTACTCAGTTCTTTTGGATAATACTCTGATGTCTGCTTGGTGCACTTGCTTTTTTTCTTTTTTTTTTAAGATCACCCTAGAACACCTGAATGCTTCATTGGACATAACTTTTCAAATTTCATAAGTGCCCTTTCTCTGTGTTAAGAAAAACAAAACAAAACAGAAAGAAACAAACAAGAAACAAAAACGAACACAATGACAAGGATGTCACGTTGTGCCTACAAACCTTCAGTTACCAATGAGCTTAAGTTCTCTGAACAGTAAATTAAACAAAAGAAGAGGGTAGGAGGGGGGAACAGGTACAGTCCAGCAGTGGAAGTGTGTACAGGATATACTTGGCAATGTCAAACCAGTTGAGTGCTTTCTGTGGCTGAATTTCAGGGTTTATGTCCATGGCAGCGAGTTGCTGGCAAGGCAGAGAAACGTTTATCACCTGCATTCCACAGCCAGCACGTTCTGGGGAGGAGAGGATGACGAGGGGCTCATTCCAGTGTCTGAGGAAGCAGATGACATGGATGCTCCTGTATGTGACACTGAACACACAGAACAACAGGTCAGCTCACAAGGAAGGCTTCCTTGGTTATTAGGTTGTTTTAAAAACATCAAAGCAGCAGCACAAGCACAAAAAACTGGTACAGAGGTTTTGCCAATTGCTTTCTCTGCTGTATTCACAGACAAAGGATTAGCCTTATCCAGCTATTGAAAAGGTAACTCAGATGAGACATTGCACTAAAGGAAACCACTTGCACTAGGAAGCCCAAGTTTCTAATACAAAGTTATAAAAGTCAGCAACCGTTTCTGTCAGGTTCAAGTTCTGAAAAGCCACAAAAATTCTTTCTAAATATGTATGCAAACAGATGGTAACGCTTTCCTTTCTTCAAAAATATCATCAATTAAACTCAAGGTGCTTTGAGTTACACATTTCCAAACAAATTAACTCCTCATGGGAATCATAAGGCAAATCTCAACCTTACCTTCTCTGTCTTTCTTTTTTAATCGTTTCCTTCTCCTGTCTATGGTTGCTACTTCTGACTTCAAGGACATGTAGTATTTTCGTATCTCCTGTAGTTTTTCTTGTAGGAAGGAGATCCTTTCAGTGCTGCTCATATTGTCCAGTTCATCTGTAAATGGAATGAAGAGAAAAAATAGCTTCATCAAGGTGATTTTAAACAAACGAATGCATTTCTTAAGAGAATGCAGGACACAGCATGGAAGGTAACACATTTCCACAACCATGCCAGAAAAGGCCCACACCTAATTTAGAATCCTAAAATTTGCATGTCTGTCTTTCAGAACAAATTTTCTCCCAAATTCCCTGTAATCAAGTCATTGCAAGAATCCTTACTGAGCTGGAAGCTCCATTTGTACACTCTGGGTGAAGCATTCTGGTGGTGGTGCTTCTCCCTGTGCTTGTCCTTCTCTCCATCTTTGATGTGAGGGGAAATCACTCTGGCAGGGGAGCGGGAAATCTTCTGTGGTTTGGAGGCATTGATGTGTTTGACAGGAGTACATTTACTGGAACTGTCCAGGACAGGGAGGTCTTCACTGTCACTGCTTTGTCCTGCAGGAAGAAGAATTTAATTTGGATTTAAAACTGGCACCTTAACATTTTTAAAATTGTGGTTATAGTAAAAAAAAAAAAGAGAGATTAAGAAAAAACCGATGCTTCTTGTTCAGAAGATCCCAGAATGCATCCAAGGAATAATGACCTCAGATTCCATGAATAACCTGACCAGACACAACATGCACTGAACTCTCAAGTGTAATAATCATGGTTGATGCAGGAGAATTCAAGGGCTAACTAGGCCTAGTTAAAAAGTGATGGCCAAATTTCTTTACAGAAAGAATAAATAAACATATCAAAATTAGAGTATTAGAGGACTGATAAACAATCTTACGTCACCTATTTTAGCTTTCTAACATAAAGCAGACACTAAAATCCTTTTCTTAAAGATTATAAGCCTGTATTACTATTGGTAGGTAGCACATGATTGTATTTAGTTATCAAACTGCTTTACACATCCAAAGGAACAGTTCTGAAACATGACTGAAACAACAGAAGTTTAACACGTAACTGAAAATTTTTAGCTCATATATTCAAATATTTTAGATTCCCACAATAACTGCCAAGTTTTCCCCAGGCATGTTAAATATATCTGAATAGTGTATGTCAGATAATTACTATTTTAGTCTGATATTTAAAAATATAACAGTGTTGCCACGAGGGCCAAAACCACTGATTCATTCAAGCAATGCTTGTCAAAAGTTTTGTGACAGGAGAAGAGGGAATGTCCTTAAGCTAAAGGAGGGCAGGGATAGATGGGATATTAGAAAGAAATTCTTAATTACAAAGGTGCTGAGGCCCTGGCCCCCGCTGCCCACAGAAGCTGTGGCTGCCCCATCCCTGGCAGTGTTCCAGGCCAGCTTGGATGGGGCCTGGAGCAGCCTGGGAGAGTGGAAGGTGTCCCTGTCCTTGACAGGGGTTTGGAACAAGATAATTTTTAAGGTCCTTTCCAACCCAAACCGTTCTGTGATTCTATTAAAAATGAGCTACAGAAACACAAAAATCCAGATTTCTATAACAAGTTATAAAACAGTCAAATGCTTGAGAGAAAAACTAGACAAGATTCCTTTGGATGAGCAGCTGTTCTTTAGCATCAAACGTTTTTCCATACTTCATAATGGCTATTTTTTTGCCATGAGAAGCACCTGTACTAAGACTTTAAACATGCACTCTCCAAAATTCATAACCAATTCACTATATAAAAATCAGCATAATGGTAAATATTTAGTAACTGCTAATGTAAATAATAATTTACAAGTTTTTCCTACATAAGTAATATAAAATAGCCAAGAGATTTCCCAGTTACACTGCTACTGCAGCGCTCAGAACTTCTCTCCAGTTTATCACCAATAACCAAGATGAATAAAAGTGAGAAATCTCGAGAGGGAAGCCCCATCCACTGGAAATTGTTTGTAGCAGTGAGAACAGCAGGCTCTTACATGTTTACAGGACAGGACAACCTTCCCCCTCCTCCCCCTGCAGGAATGTACCTGTTCCATTCTTTTCATTTTTGGCTGCAGCACTGGATCGCTTTGGAGTTCGCTTCTGCTTTTTTGCCAATGTTCCACTATTGCTGTCACTGGGCCTTTTTTGACCTATGAGAGAAGAAAAAAAAAAAAATCAAAAATAAAACATAAGACACCTCAAATACTTCTGCTACTAAAAAGCTCTTTTTATAAGCAACAAAGAAATCTAAAACCAGACAAGCTGAGAGAATTGAGGGTGTTCAGCCTGGAGAAGAAGAGGCTCTGGGGAGACCTTAGAGCCCCTTCCAGGGTCTAAAGGGGCTCCAAGAGAGCTGGAGGGGGACTTGGGACAAGGGCCTGGAGTGACTGGACAAGGGACAATGGCTTCCTACTGCCAGAGGGCAGGGATAGGTGGGATACTGGGAAGGAATTCTTTATTCTGAGGCCCTGGCACAGGTTGCCCACAGAAACTGCAGCTGCCCCATCCCTAGAAGTGTCCTAGGCCAGGCTGGACAGGGCTTGGAGCAACCTGGGCTAGTGGAAGGTGTCCCTGCCCATGGCAGAGGGCTGGAATGAGATGGGCTTTAATGTCTCTTCAAACCCAAACCATTCTGTGATTCTATAACCAGAAGACAAAACAAACCAGCCATTTTTAGCCAAGTGGCACCAGCCTCAAGACACCTTCAGCGATGATCCCAGCAGGGAATGACTCCTCTAGGAAATGCTCACCTTTCTCTCCCATCTCCCTCTCCTGCCCAGCAATGCTGCAATTGCTCGACGTGGTACTGGCTTCAAATCCATTAGCAGACTCACTCTCACAGAGACCTTCCTGAGACTCTTCTGCCACGCTGTCCACCTCAATGGTCATGTCACTCTCACTCTTGATGCTGCGGGACTCATCCTGGCTGAGGGCCAGAGGAGAGGCCACCGGGAAGCTCGAGGGGACGGCAGGGGCTAAGGCAGAGGGGGCAGAGTTGGAAGCGTTGGGGTCTGGCTTTTCTGCTATGGTGTCTTCAGTGCTGCTCTTCTCCTTCTCATCCAAGTCATCCAGGTCCACTTCATGGCACAGCAACGTTTCAGGACCAATCTGAGGCATTGTGTCATCCTCATCTTTCGAGGGAACGCTCTCGTTGGCTTCGGCCGGACGCTGGAAGTTGTCACCCCTCAGCTCTGGGCCGTGCGGAGCCGATTCCGCCACCAGGGACGGCATCTCCTCGTTCTCAGTTCTCAGGGACTCCTCAGCACTCAGCCCTCTACATTCCTCTGCTCCAGTACATTCATTGGTCCTCTCTTCAGATACAATATTTGGCACTTCCATCTCGCTCTCTCGCCGGTTTCTCTTCTCAGGTGACGCCTGCTCCAAGGTTTTCCTTTTCAAAAGCTTCTTATCTTTTGTGGAAGGTTCTGTTTCACTTTCAGTAGTGCTGGAAATGTCTTTACAGTCCAAGGAAGACACATCTAATCTCTCAGGTTCTGTAAGAGACTCGTTTGCCACCTCTTCCTGGCTTCCTGGTGCAATCTTTGCATTCTCTAATGATGGATCTTTTGTCTTGCTCCTTCTCCCTTTTCCCTTGGGTGATTTTTCAACCTCTCTTTTGATTTCTTCCATTTGATCCGTTTTATTTCCAAAAGTTTGAACAATTTGTTCACTTTCCTCAACTTCCAGTTTCAGTGTTTCTAGTGGCTGTACTTGAGTCCTGTCATTTTCTTTCAGTGCATGAGAAATCTTTGGGTTTTCCTCATCCAGCTTCTCATCATGGAGTTTTTCACTTTTTTCCAGTTCTGAAGTTTCTGGAGAAAATTCTTCATTCAAATTCTTTTCAGATGACTCATCTGCTTCACTGTCAGATGTGCCAGAGTCTAAAAAAAATTTTAAAAGAAGCAAACATCACCCTAAATAATTAATTACAACACGACTTCTTATTTGAACCTCACAAAAAAACCCTATTTTCACTAATCTGTGGTGTCAACATCAGTTTACAATAATAATTTTAAACTTTAAAAATCCTGCATTATTCAACACACTTGCTACAGTTCTATTTTTACCTAAAATTTCTATGAAACTGCAGAGTAGTGGTGCTGTCAGAGTTGAGGGAGCATCTAGATGATGCTCTTAACTCAGGTGATTTAGTTCAAGTCCATGATTGTCCTACTACTGTTTCCCAAATAATCCAATACAAATTACATATTACAGCAGCAAAAATAGTTTTACAGATTTTCCTGATCCCATGGATATTGCCTCCATCATGTGACAGTACAAAACCAAAACACAACACTTCTCCCCTCCATGCAGAGAAAAAAACCCAACCCAAACCCAAAAATAAAACCCCTCTACACCCCAATATGGACATTTCATTGCTAAACTGTTGTACAAATGATGCACCGCACAGAGAGCAGGCATTTAGTACATTACCAGATTATTCAGGGATCTGTACTAAAAGGAGACAGTGATTTCACTTCAGTTCTTGTTTAGAGAGGGTTAGAAATACCAAAGATGTTGCTGCCATTTGTGTATAATTAATTGCTCTGCTGGATGATGTAGTATTGAGGTTGAAGACTTAATTAGCACAATAAAGACTATCATTATAGCACTGGATTTGGTCTGTTCAGGACTGAAAAGGTCTGGCTGAAGAACATGGAATGACTTGCACAGTCACTGCTCTTCTGTGAGCAAACTGTGCTCCTCAGCAATGTCAGCTCAACTGCTTCCTCAATAAAATTTACAAGGAGAAAGGAGAAAAAAAAAGCAACTAAAAAAAAGGTTAAAAAAAAAAATAAAAACCAAACCTCTTTTCAAAAAGGTACTGAAAAAACCTCCATAACATACACAGGGCTGAGATCACTCACCGTTTGATCCTCTATCAGAATCAAACATTCCTGAGCTACGTCTCGTCTGCCTGCGAGGTGTTGCTAAAATTAAAATCGAAAGAATTAATTTTCATCGAGCGGAACGAGCGTTTGTGCCGTGGCAGTGCCGGCCCCGAGGGGCAGGGCAGGGACCTCGGAGCTCACATGCAGCTCCAGGCCACAACAGCACCAGGGCACCACGGGCTCCAGCTGGGAATGCTGCTCCCTGCACCTCTGGAGCCGGATTTACCTTCGCTGTTGGGCGTTTTGGGGAGGCTGCAGGACGTGTTGGATGGAAGAGTGGATTTCAGAGGGGGCCGCCCACGCTTGGATTTTTGTTTCTCCTCGTCCTTCTTCTCATCCTTTTCACCATCTTCTTTATTCTGCAGGGGACACAAGGGATTTTTATTGTTTCAGTGCTGATTATCAAACCTTTTGCTCTGTTAAAAAACTAGACTGTGGACTGAATAACTTTTTTTTTTTTTTTAACAGGGACAGTGCTAGCCATTAAATACAGTATTACAAACTTATTGAAATCATTACTTTTGTTTTTTTCTTCTGTTTTCTCTTTGGTCCTCCTTTTTCCACAGGCCAGATAATCCGATCAGCTTTCACCCATTCATCATACCTGGAAGGGAATAACAATGTGCTGTTATCACTGCACATAAAAACGTTGTTTGAATATGAGGATTAAAAGACTTGAATTACACAAAATATTAATTAGGTAGGAAAAGGCTAACACCAGGCTGGATGGGGCTCAGAGCAACCTGGTCTAGTGGAAGGTGACCTTGCCTGTGGCAGGGGGGTGGAATGAGATGGGCTTTAAGGTCCATTCCAACCCAAACCATTCCATGATAGCAGAGCATGGATTTACAACACAGGCAGTACCTGGTCTTAGAAAGATGAATGACATTTCTAGTCCATAAAAAACATTTATGGGATGAGGGAATGCAGGTACAAACTTCCTTGTCTCTCACCAGCAAAGTACTGGAACACTCAGGGGACTGACTCAGCTCTGAAGTGTCAGTTATTCCACATCATACACATAAGACAGCTTTCACCACATCATGCCTCAGCAGGAAAATGTACCTTTTTTTTTAAAAGGTAAAGTTGTAAAATTATGGCAACAAACTGCATGAGATTCTGAAAAGCACAAACACACTAATGCTCCTCAAAATCTCCTGAGGTACTAATAAGGTAAAGGGACATCTGTAAATATTTGGGGAATATTCCCACACTCAAACTTCATGTTGCCACATAAAGAAATTTGCTTATGGATTTGGAATACCAGGAGTTATACACCAGGAGTATATAAAGTAGTACAAAGTTGGCTACCAGGAGAAGCATTTTTACAATCACAGTTAACATTCAACACAAGAATATATTTTGTTGCCAAAATTCCCGTGCTTAATACACTTGATTGTAAATATCTTCCCCATTATCAATGACTCCTTTAAAAGAAAGTCAGCTAAGTGCTAACACTGACAGACACAATAAATACCAGGGATACTTCTGAAGGAGTGAGGATTACTAAGGCAGATGGACACTTGGAAAAATACAAGTATATTCTGACATTTCAATGTAACACATGAACAAAATCAGTAACATTGAGAAGTGTGAAAGAGTCAGAGCCTGGTATGTTGACAATTCAATTTGGAGCCACACTACTGATCAGCTCTCACTTTATTTCCTTAAAAACAAATATTTCTTCTGCAAAAGCCTTTGAACAAAGAAATCAAATCCAATTTGTTATCCTCACCTTACATTCCAACCGTAGTAATGAACTAAATATAAAACTTCTCCATCATCAATTTCTGTGCTTTTAATACTGGCTTCATAAATTTTTTGAGTCTTTCCACGTCCATATTTTACTTTCACTTTGGTTCCAGTCAGGCAGGGTTCTGTGTCCTCCTCATCCTCTTCACCTTCTGATTCTCCTTTGTTCTCAATTTCTTCCCTGCAGTAAAATGCCCACTGATTAGTGACAATCATATTTTAACATTTAAAGAGAGTAGTCAAGGTAGAAAAAGGCTGGGAAAAAAAAAAATTAGTTTTCTGCTCCCTGTCCTGTCTCTGAAGCTTACTCAGAAACAGATTTTTTAAATCAAGAACAGGACTTAGGGAGAATAGGGCTATGTGCCAAAAATATCCAGAAAGTTATATTGAAATTTAAACACAATTTATAAAGCGTACGACTACCTCAAAGCTTAAAGATTGTTTTTTAAATTAATATTTTGATTATACAAAGAGGAATAAAAGTTAACTTAGTATGTCTCTCATGAAAAGGACAGGAAGAACTAACTTCAGTTTTTGAAATACTTGATTTTGACACATTATTTCTAAAAAAAGGTTCTTTTACAATTTGCATAACAGGCTACAGTTTATTAACTGCACATAAGTTTGAAATGCCATCACAGTGATCCTCTCATGGATACAAACACCATTCCACTGGAAAAAAACACATTTACAAGAGTGTTTAGCCAAGCTTAAGAGTGTCTGTGCAGCTCTTATTAGATACATCCACCTCTTACTACACCTATAGCTACTACTTAAGTATTATACTCAAACACATTTTCAAGAATTACAATCTAACCCATTTTCAGCTATAATTACCTCCCTATTTAAGGGAGGATTTAGCATAATTTAGAAGTTAAACTACAAAAATAATCAGCAAGAAAGAGAATACTGAAAAGGACTATGAGTTTGCTTTTAATGAAATACATTTGCTGGCCTTCAGTGAAAGATCAACTCTCTCATGGCAAGCAACTCAGAGGACACGCAACACCCACACAGCTTAAAGAAAACTCTTTGATGCCTTGATCAACTGACACACAATAAAAACAAGGAGCCTGTAGCTTCTCCAGCCATCAGCAAACACGAAAAAGCACAGGAGAAGAGGGATTTGCCCTTTCTATTCCAACTGCCCAGGGAAGTGTCTTCAAGCTGTTCCCATCCTCACAGCATCTGGCAGACTTAGAGCCTGGTCAGCTTGGTGGCTGGAGGTATTGGTGTGATAAAACACCAACACAGCCTTGGCAGGTAAAATGGCAGTGAAAAATAGTGTCTGGCATCGAGCACAAAAAGATGCTTCCATAAAGTACAGCAGGCTCTATGGGCTTGAAATAAAATGTTCCCTTCCCTGCCTGTCTGAGTGAATTAGCTTTCTGATTTTCACACTTTAGTAAGATCAAGTCTGTGTCCTCCTGCCTGAAGAACAGCTCAATCACAGCACAGAGAAACTCAAAGGAAGGTGATGCAAGTTAGTGTTTACCTCTCCCTCTGCCTCTCTTCCTCTTCATCTGACTCTTTATCAGAATCTTCCTGTTTTTTAATTTTCTTCTCTTTTTGCTTTGGTGTACTTTTCTTCCCTAGTGGAGTTTCATTTTCTTTCTTTTCTGCATTCTCAGGTGCTTCCTCTACATCTTTGTTTTCTTTGTTACTGTCTTTTAATTTGTCTTGGGTTTTATCCTCTTCACCATCTTTTTTAGCAGGGGTTGCATCCCGGGCAAGTCTTCTTCGTCCCTGGAACAGAAATAAGATCAGTTTAATGACTCCTGTCACCTGCTTTCCACATAACCTCTCCAAATCTCAGCACAAACGTGACACATGCAACTCCTGTAGAGAAGAAAGGCTGGAGGTGACAGAAACAACAAAATATTCTAAAATATTAAGATCAAAACTTGAAGTTTGGAATAAAGAGGATGAGTTTCTGATTAACTGCTGGAGGATTTCAGGACATTTGTTCAGACCTGTAATTTTGTTGCTCTGATTCAATGGCACAAAATGTCTTGTTCACCTACAGCAATACATTATTTAAAGTGCTTGTATGGGAGTACTGAGAGGAGACATCTTCCCCTCAGCATCTTCAATCCTGACAGTCACCTGTGGACATCACAGGCAGAAATTTGTCAGCTTTCAAAAAACTTTAAATATCCCATTTTTAAAAGGCACTCTGAGTACTCAGGCAGTTGCTGCCTGGGACTATCTGCCAGTGATTCTTGGAAATCTAGCACAGGATTATCATTTGATTTATTAAAAGTCCCTTGATAGGCTCATTGCTTTTTAGTCAGAACAAGGAACCAATTATTAAGAAGACAAATTCTTACATTTCTTTATCCTTTTCCTGAGTGTCCTCAAAAAGAAAAACCAACTCAAAAATATATGAACAAACTAAGAACAAAGCTAATGTCATGGCAGGAAGTTCACTGAGGCTGATGCAGCTTGGAACAACCACCTCCATTTAGATAGAAATATAATACATAATAGAAGTCTCAGCTTGTGTTTACACCATGTCCTTTCATCTATTGATTTATAAGGCCATATATTTGCTTGAAAAGCTGCTTTGCAAGAAGTACTTTAACAGAATGACATTTTAGTCGAACAGAACCCTTAGAACTTGAACAATTCAAAAGTAGCAATTCTTGTCCTTCAGCAGTCATGCTCTGTTAAGGAACACAAAATGTTCTTTTAACATAATCAATTGAGTGCTACAGTCATATTCCAGTACCTCCAAAGTACTGTTTGTATTCTCTATGGTGTTCAGTATCCACTAGCTCATGGGTCACTGCCTGATCTATGTAACTACTAATGCAACCCTCACCTCTACAGCATTTAAAGACAAATGAAGGCTAAACTTAATTGTTCCTCCTTCTACTTTTGTCTATATGCTGTAATATTTGAGTGGCTTTTTTATTAGAAGAGAGATTGTGATAAAAACCAACTCAGAGAAATGGGTCTTCCTTTGATTCTTAGATCCACAGCAGGCTTTTGATATTCCTGTTTCTTGCCAGAAGGCTCCAGGTCCCGTGTGCCTGTGGAAATCCTCACGCACAACCAAGACTGTCCTGCTGTGTTTCACTGTTCTGATGATACAGAGCTCAAAGCAGCTCCCAAGCCATCCCTGAACCACAGCACATCCAACACAGCCTCAGCAAACACCACGCATGGTGTGGAATATGAAAGAATAATCAAACCTGCTTCTGTTTCCGGGTAGAACATAATCAACAGTTAACACTCAGAGAACTCCACACTTGTACAAGTGCACCAATTCCAACATGCAATTGCTCCACAGGGAAAACTCATTATGGAAACTGTTCACTGTACAAAGGGGCTTTGTTAAGGACTAAGCACAAACCAGTTCAAACCACTCACCCTTGGGGATCTTAGTTCAATTTCTTCTTTCTCACTTTCACTGCTGGAAAAATTTTCTTCTGCTTCTTTTTTAACTTCTGTTGGGGGCATTTTTTGTTCCTCTTTCACACTCTCCTCCATTGGTTCCACGTGTTTCTGTGTATCTTCTACCACTTTTGGCTCATTGTGATGGATGGTCCTAAACTGAATGTTTGCAGAACGGCAGTACTCTTCAAAACCATAAAGATACCTACAGACACAAGTAAGGTCCCATTTATATTTAATGGTTTATTCTCTATTTACTGAAGTGCATAAAACCTATCTTCCTGCTCAGTAACTTCAGGAAAAAAAAATTAAAAAGAACAACAAACCAAACAAATCCAAATAAACAAAAATATAAAAGCTAGAGAAGATTTTGAAATGAAACTACTTTGCACACAAGTCAAGTGGTGAAAAAGAATAGAGAGGTGCTTCCCATGTATTTAACTTCATCCCCAGACAATTTAGAATTCATGACAGTAAAGCCATGCATGAGCTTGTACTCTGGTAACTCCTGTGCACACTTTAATCCAGTTACAGGTAAGAGAGGTATGAATTAGCTTATTCCTCAAAGAATTAATGTGCAAGTTACAACATGCTATCACTGTCACAACACATTTTCATGTGTCCAAACAACATCATCATTATTTCCACTGTAACAGCAGCCTAGTACACACTTACCAATTACTCTTTCTAGGATAAACACTCTTCTCTGTAAAATACAGACCTTAAACATGTGCCCAGTTCAAATCCCACTGAAGATAGTCTCAATATTGTCATCTTCATCAAATTAACACGAGTTGAGTCATTAGTCATCCCTATTTCCAAATTTCCTTAGGTGTGAGTCAAGAGAACCTCATTCTTCCCTTTTACTCAAAAAGCTCAATTGTTTCATGTCAAACTTCCAGGAGGATAAATAATAAAAATAATATTTATTTAGAAAATGAGCTTGAAAAATGTCATTCCTAAAAGGTTTCCAATTCAAAAGTTACAACACAGCTGAAAAGCAAGGGTCAGAAGAAAGATTTATACATTTGTTCACAATTTTACTACTTATTACTGTCACATCCACCATAGCAACGCACACAGTTAAGTCCTAAAGCCATAATTCTACAAATTCTGCAGAGATTATATGTAAATATCCAATCTGAAACGTCTTTTTTCAGTCAACACCTTTCATGAACTTAAAGCAACTGGTATAAAATTCTCCTCAATGCATACGAGATCTAGAGATTGAGCAGTCCATTCCTGTTAATTGCCTTAACTTGCAAAACTGAATCTGCCAAAGCTTATTTTATAAATTTCATAAATTTTTTCACTTTATAAATTTCATTTTATAAATTGTCCTCTGAAATGGCATTGACACATGAGGAAAGTGAAAGTTTCTTGATAAGGAAATGAGCAGGGTTCTCTAGTCTTGGAGCAACAGGAACTTGTACAGCCCTGAATACTCCCTCCTTTCCTTCACCATTTCAATCCTCAGCACTGGAAAATGCTCAGAACTGTTCATTAACTGAAGGATATCAGCTGCTGTCTCTAAACTATAAAAAATCTCTTCAATGATGTACAGACTACTACTAGGAAAAAAGAAAGGAAAAGTGTTTTCACCATTATCCAATATGAGAACTTACTTTCTATAAGCAGTTTTTACATTGTAGGAAGCAGCTGAGTTCAAAATAGGAATGCCAAGGTCCATATAAATTTGCTTCCATACAGCACCACTCTCAATCTTTGGGGGAAAAAAAGAGAAAAAAGGAAATTTACAGGTTTTGTTTAGCAAGAACACTAAAGAATAATATCTAACAGAGCACAAGCCAAAGCCTTTTACAACCATTGAAAAGTTTGGGTTGGAAGGGAACTTAAAGCCCATCCAGCACCACCCCTGCCATGGGCAGGGACACCTTCCACTGTCCCAGGTTTCTCCAAGTCCTGTCCAACCTGGCCTTGGACACTGCCAGGGAGGGGGCACCCACAGCTTCCCTGGACAACCATTTGTAGATACGAGTGAATAGACATATTTAGTTCAGGGAACATCCAACACTTACATTGTCACACCCACCCTGCTGATAAACCAGTCTAAAAAGTTTGAAGAGATTAAGGTCCTTGTAGCCCAGAACTGGTGGCTTATTGATAGGAGTACCTGAATAAAACAGAACAGAAACAAGTTATCCCAAAGAACAGCAAGTTGCCTCTTCCATTCCTTTAGTACACATTTGATTACAAGTATCTTTCTGCATTTTACAATCTGTAATGGTTTAAGGTATGTCCCAAGTCAGTAGTTTCCAATCACCAGTTAAGGCATCACCCTCTTTGGGCTGCACCATTATCTCTGGGTGGTTTATCAGCCACCCAGGTTTATTAACAATCCCAATCCCCTGGCTGCATCCACCCACTGCTCCTCTGGTGAGCAGGGAGAACAGCCAGAACTGCAGGAAGCTCCAGAGAGCACCTGAGGAATGCTGGAATGGAGCAATGTGTGAAGAGATTAACTCAAAACACTGTGGGCTGAAAGGAACAAGGAAGAAGCAGACACGTTGGATTAGGAAGAGACACCCACGCAAATTGTCAGAATGTGGAAAAGCACAAGGCCCTATGCAGACATGAATATTTGGGGCAGTTCCGGGGAAAAGAAAGAACTCAAATCAGCTGAGTGGCAGTGACATAAAGAACAGTAATTATTTGCAAAAGGAGAAACCAAAAGTGACTTAGGGCAAGTGGCTGCATACGCAGACAATAATCCTCCCAGCAAGGAAGAATATCAAACCTCTTCCCTGCTGCTTTGTATCTTCCTTCATCTTCGTGCAATTATATTTGGAATCATTAAAATAATTTTATAGGACTTTGGGAATACTGTCATGATTCCAAGAATCAAAACATTTATACTGAGAGAACAGAATGTAGAACTAATCTGGTGGGAACAGAAATCTTTATATAAGGACAGAGAAGAAAAATAAAAAGCAAACAGGCAGGGGAAAGTCCCAGTCCTGAGAAAGTCCTGCACATTGCTGAATCCACATACTGGCTTAAAGAACATTTCCTGGACTGAGTCTTCAAATTCAACACACAAATGCTTTCTTCTTTTGCCTTCACAAGGTCCTGACATCCCTACCTCTTTTGTAGTCTATGAGTGTTCAAGAAAGAGAATGAGAAAGGAGGAAAACAGGAAAGGGGGAAGAATCAGGCTACATCCAAGGAAAATTGTGGAATAGCCGAGCAGCAGTGATTTCTTTTTTCCCCCCAACTTAGCCTTTTATTCCCCTAAGGCAGGTTATTCTCAAGATACATATTGAAATGGTGACTTCATGAGTAAAAGCAATATAAGTAAATAAAGTAAAATGAGTAAAAGCAATATACTCTAAAAGACAAAACTCTCTGCAGGCTTGAATACATTTTTTAAAAAAGAGGCATAAAACCTTCCATTTTAGTGTCAGTCTCATCACAACTGCAAATGCAAATGCCTTATGCAACAGCAGCTCTCCCAAGCAGCAGGTACATCCTGCTCCCTGTGCAGAGCACATGCACTTCTGATACAGGTCTGAAGCCAAGACTTCAACTCTTCTAATTTATTAAGCCTCACTTAATTCTGTAAAGACAGACGTTTAAAATACACTATTTTGTTGTTCTAGTTACAGGATAAAATGGAATCTTTCAAGTTGTCTCTTCAGGTATCACTGCTCCATTTGTAAGAAGAGCTCTGCATGGAGACTTGAGGATGGCAAATCTCCATTCTCTGCTGGTTGGACTTCACCATCCATGAACAGACCCCACAGCTTAGAGCCTGGGATGAACAGCAGCAGAGCTCTCAGCCAAGGCTGTCACAACCAGAAATCAACCAAAGGCTTCTTTAACAGGGGTTGTGAACATAAGAAGGTCTTTGTGAAAGCAAAACAAAACCAAAACACCTCAGGGAGGATTTGAGTTCCCTTTGAGTGCTGTGCCATTAAAGGAGTGGACTGGAGATAAAAAAAAAAGGAAGAAAATTCAGGTTTACCTCTGTCTTCCATAAACTTGTAAAGCTGTTGGAGGAAGTTGTCCCTCTCTTCAGGATCAAGCTCTTCCTCAGGCTGTGAAAATAAATGCAGTCATAAATGAAAACAGCAAATATGCAAAGTAACCATTTATTTGTACAAAAGCCTAAGAGCAAGAACTAAACCCAAACCACTTCCCATTTGGCCCTGAACCCATGTAATGGTGAAATATGCAGAAAACAAAATTTACTCAGAAAGACTGAAGTGGTACCTCAGGAGGAAAAAAAGAAAATGCAGGTCAGGGAAAGCATCAGTCCGTGCCAGAATGAATGAGTGACCCTCAAAATGAAAACACTAATACACGTAGCATACACCTGCCTAGCACAGAACAGGTCTGGTATTTCCAAGACTGAAAGAATTCACAGGAATTCCAGGGGGTTTTTTGGTTAGGTTCTTTCTGTTTGTTTGGGGCTTTTTTGTTTAACTCCTTTTCCTTATCCCAACTTCAGCTCAGGTTGCAGAACAATTCTTTCTCCAACCATACCTGGATTTGGTGCTCCAGACAGTATTAGTTTTGTAATTAAGCTCCAATGCTTGATTTCAGCTCATATTTGGAAAAACCTTTAAAGTCACTTCTATAATTTGTCATTATTTTAAGTTCCTTAGTTTTACCTTTACAACTTAAAGCCTCAAAGAGATAAACACTTACTAACTTTATGGCAAGCAATTCACAGCATGAAATAAATATATTATTTTATTCCAGTGGAAGTCATTAAAATGAAGTAAATTTACTGGGGTGTGGAGGAGGCAGGGAAAGGAAATAATGTCTACGTATCTTCATGGAATTTTGAGATTCTAGCAGAGACCAAAAAAAAAAGAAAAAAGAAAAAGGAAACCTTTTCCCTGCAATGCTTTCTGCATGCCACTTTCTTCCTGCCAGCCTGGCAGTTTGCACAAGGCAGGCTGCAGCTGTCTTGAAGGAAAGACGTACAGTACGTGTCAAAAAATCTTATCATTACATTATTAAAAATAACAGGAATGTGACAAGCAGTTCCAGGAGGAAACCAGAACAACAATTTAGATTTCAGTCATCTCTGCATTCTGTAAACTTTAAGCTTCAAGGCAGGGAGATAGGCAGGGAAATGGGGATCTACATGCTAGTGGCTTGCTAACCAGAAAGCAATCTGCCCAGCATCAGAATGAATCCCAGCCCTGCCTGCTTCACTGAATTCTGAGCTTCTAAACCCATCAGGGTTCAGCTACAATCAGGCAGAGACAATATCTGTGTCTTACTTTACTAATTTTTCTTGGGGAATAATTGGAGGAAATTAAATGTGTAATCACAACACTGTACAGCATCAGTTACCATTTGCTCAGCACATTACAGGGATTATATAAGGAGAAACAGTTATCTATAGAATTAGCATGCTCTTCCAGGTTATCAAGTGAAGTATTGCTATAGAAACCACAGCTTTTTTCTCCCTATCTAGACTGCAAAATAACTTCAAGATCGAGAAATTTCTACCATCTACTGTAATGCTTAGTGATTGAAACCAATATGGCTCAAACTGTGCAAATTAAATACATCTAAGTAACAGTAAACATTCAGAAATACTTCTAAATAGTTAAATTAAAGCCATTTCTTCTGTGTGGGCACAATGCCAAACCAGAACTGTGGGTCAGAACAGCAGAAATGTAGGTTAGAAATAGCAGTCTTGCAGCCAGACTTTAACCCTTCCACTGAGACCAAGTACTTTCAGCTGAAGAAAAGCAAAAAGGAAAGATGAAAAGCTTTATAGGCTTGGGGGCATAAAAGCTGGCTGCAATGATCATCCACCTGTGTGAGACATCCCAAATTCTGCACCTGCTTCTCTCTGTTGATGGTGTATGAGCCCTTTGATGGAGGGAGTCTGAACTGTGCCTGGTACTGATGCCAGAACAGGCACCAAATTCTTTAGAGAAGTCACTTGAGTAAGACCTGAGTGACTGTCACCATAGAATAAATCATGGATCAGCTGTTCTTTTGCTTCTGGCCAAAATGAGGAAGACCAACCCTCCATAGATATGCTTTTTGCAACATGAGGATAAGATGTCATTTTTTTACCAGGGTTATCTGTTTGGAACTGGACATAAAAACATTCCCAGGAGTTTCTGCTGCTGTGATTTAGAGCTGAGTTTTAATTTAAATATATCAGCCATCATAAAATCATAGAATGGGTTGGGCTGGAATGGATTTTAAAGACCTATCTAGTTCCAGCTCCCTTTGCCATGGGGGTTCATCTAAGCTCCTGTAAATCTGCACCCAAACCAAGGAAACACCTGAGAAATTGTTGATGCCACAACCTGTGATCACCATCAGGGAGCAAATGGAGAGCTGGAATTCCCAGCATTGATTTCCAGCAGGAACCAGGGTAACGGTGCTTCTCTCCAAACCTCACTGCTACTATCCAGATGTTTGTGCCCATTTTAGACTGGGCATAAATAAATTCACAGTGATAATTGTTTAAAACCAGTTACTGAAGAGAGTTCTGCCTCTCCATTTCATTTCTTCCTATACAGATGTTGCAAAAAGGGGAAGACTGTAGCCAAAGGTAAGTCCAAGTGAGAGGCAAAACAACATGAGAATTTTAAGCCACAAGAGTTCAAAACTGACACCTTTCTGCTGTTCATCCAAGACCCACAGCTAAATGAAACATCAGAAAAAATTTTTAGTTTCAGGATGAGGCTGAATTTAATTTAAATGAAAATAAATAATGATCTCCAAGATGCCCCTTTTCTAATTAAAAGATTGAAATTATATGTATTTGAGATTGTTTTCCTCCTTTCTGACATGCAGGCCGCATCCGTTAGAGAACACTGTAAACAATAAAACAATAAAATCAATGGTGAACATTATCTTTGTATAATGGACACACTCCTTTCCCAACTCCATTTCTTACTGCCTTCCAAGCAACACTATCAGCATTCATGTGTTTTCTAAAACTGTATGGTAAGAACCATGAAGCAACATGAAGCACACAGAAAATGTGTAGAACACTTGTAACTGGTTTTGCTTCACTTGGTTTGGCACCTAATTCACCATGAGATTTGCCTCTGTCCTTAGCTTGATTTTAAACAAGAATGTGGCTCTGTTATCCTGACTCATCGTTTACTCCACAGAAAGACGTTAAAGCTTCTGTGGGTGCCAACCTTTAGGGCTGAGTGGGAGCACAAAGGATGAAATAGTTTCTTCTACAAAAGAAAGAATGAATCTCTACCTACAAGCACGTACACCCTGAACTCAGGCAATACGAGGTGGAGCTACCAGGGACAGATCTTTCTTTTATGTTATAAATAGACTGACAAGACCAAAAACACTTCTGTGAAAGAAATGCAGGTGAAGAGGAAGAACAGCATACACAGGATTTGGAGTTCAGAGGAGGAGATGATCAAGACAAGCTGCCAGAATTACAGTTAATGTAATTCTGTTGCTTCAGAGTACTTCAATGCGATTTCATCACTTGCACATTTGCTTTCTAACGCCAAGCTTGAAAACTAATTAAGGAAATGACAAGAATTAAACTGATTGCAACAAGTTAAGAGCTTTAAACCACGTGGAGATGAGAGTGGTCTTAAAATGTTAATTTGTACCAACAAGAACCAGAAATTTCACAAACCAACAATGACTCACTCCAGAGCTGCGCCTCAGTTTGCAACTTCCCTTGGAGTGACATTCTGAGAATGACAAAACTGTGAGCAAGAAAGTCTTTAAAGAACATTTTTGCATGGTATGATGCAGGCAGCGCTTCACAGTAGCCAGAACTCCTACAAATGCACACATGCATGAGAAGGAGGATTAGCTAATCAATGTTTAGCTATTTTTAAAGGCTATTCTGTGCATTACACACCACAGCTGCTTAGGGGGTTTTATGTATTTAAATCACAGAATCTTACAATGGTTTGGATTGGAAAGGACCTAAAAAACCATCTTGATTCATTCTCCTGCCATGGGCAGGGACACCTTCCACTAGGCCAGGTTGCTCCAAGCCCCATCCAACCTGGCCTGGAACATTCCAGGGACGGGGCAGCCACAGCTTCTGTAGTCAGCCTGTGCCAGGGCCTCCCCACCCTCACAGGAAGGAATTTCTTCTTAGTATCTAATAAACCACTTCTTTCTGGATATCACCCTTCATTAACTTTGAAATTACTGTTTTCCTGTATTTAATTTCTAGAGTCAACTATTTCCATGTTATTTTAAAATACAAATAGGTTGCAACAGACATGGCAATTTGGTATGATTTTATGTGATCTCCCACAGTTACTTAGAGCAAAGCCTACACGGGGAACAAGAATTATCTTGAAGCAAAATGTACATATTTTAATAGTTGACTACTGATTATTTGTAGGAATTTCAAGCCTCCTAAAACACATCGTGGATTTCTCATCCCTCCTTTATGGACTTAATGCTAATAAAATATATGGTAACAACTTATCATGAGAACTGAAATCCTCGTTTATTTGCAGAATAGGAACATTGGAAAATGCCTCTGGCATCTTCCCTTTTCAACCATGTAAAGCAATTGTGACTGATTTCTTTGATGCCGTTGTGATGCAAGAACCTTAAAAACGTTAAATGCATGCACCCTGTTAAACATGCTACACATACATCCTCCAGGTGACTGTCAGAAATAAACCCTTAAGAAAATCCCTCTAAGCAAACACCTGGAGGTGCTACAACTCTTCCCTCAATGAGCCATGGAGACCAGCTAGATGGAATTTTTTTCTGGAGAAATTCCTTGCCTTTACTCTGGTCTTAAGTGAATGTATCTGTTAAAAACGTGTACTGGAAAGATATTGCAAATAACTGCATGTTAAGATCTTCATTTTAATGGAATCAGAATGGCTCACGGGGAGACTGAGAGTCAAAAGCAAATGTTGTTTACACATCCCCTTGTAAAACAGGGAGTATTTGAATATTTAAGCTTGAGAAACAAACGTGATGGATTGCAATGGATTCCACAGCTTCTCCTACCAGCACATTTACCTGTCTGGAATCCTTTGCTTCACTACTTTATGTTTAGATTAGGTTCTTCTTTCTTCTTCCCTGGCAGAAGAACTTAAATACAAGCAAATACAGTACTAGATACAACCTGTTTTGAATAAAAGTCAGGTAATGTTCCAAAAGCTTTTATTTCTGTGTGGAGATACTGGAGTTAAGATTTTTCTCTTCCCTTTTAGCTGCAGTGCATGGACTGCCAAATGTACCCTCCAAACACAGTTAATTATCTTATTCTGACATGTTGAAAACTGGGTAAGAACCAAAAGCAATACCCAGATTTTTATCTGAATTCAAACTGAGTGATTCTTGTAATTTTCATTCGATAAAGAATTTTTTTGCATAATACCTCTGGAGGTTTTTCACTTTTTATGAAATGTGTTATTAAAACCTTAATTGTTAATGGAAAAGTTGCACCATATATTACCAAAATTCCAGCAATCTGAACATGCTGAGTAGCTGTGTGTAATGCAATTCCTGTCAGAGTCCATGACAAGCAACTTCCACATTGTCCTCCTTCCCAGTCAACTCTGGACCACACAAGTCACTCACCACGGATGAGGAGGAGGAGCACCAAACCAACACTAAATTTGTTCCCCCTCCTTAGCTTACAAAAGCCATGTCAAGCCTGGAAACCTGGTAGTACCAATTCTACCACTTCTTAAAAGATGGCATAAAAGGCAACACAGTTAGGAAGACAGTTTCTGTCAAAACAAAGTTGCAGATTTTTAACCCAGCCGCTGAAAAAATGGCAGGATCTAATGTCACCAGCTACAGCAGATCTCTCTGCTCCATTATCATTATAAAAGATCCTACTTCAGAAAAATAGGATCCTTTATATCCAGAATTAGACTTTTCTGACTGACTTTATCCTGTGATTCCATATTAAGTAGGTCTGTGTCCATTTGATTATTTAATAATGGCCTATCATGGCTGGGCAGCAGCTGGACAGGCCCTGACAGCAAAGCTGCTGTGCATATCAAAAGATGGGAATGGGGGAAAATAAAAAGGTGTTTTTAATAATCTCACCCCCATCTCTAATAATATAACCAATTACAGTTCTAAAACAAAAATTCCACTGAGAATATTCTGGGAGAGGATGGACAGAAGCTATTTTTGACCTTGATTAATGAAAGGAAGCACTCTACAAAATGTAAAATTTCAGTAATTCAACATCTGTATTCAAATACAGGCAAAAAAACCTCCAATCATTCACTTGTCGATTCTCTCTGCAGCCAGTATTACTGCCTTTCTAAGGGAAAAGAAAATAGAAATTCCTTAAATTCCCTAAATGTTGTCTACTGGAATATCTAGCATGGCCCACAATTAAAAACATCTATTCTAACAGCTGGATCAGGAATTTGATTTAATGGGCCATCATGACAATTCTGCTCTGACATTATCTAAAAAGATTCATATCTAGCCTCTGCTACACAGCTTCAGCATGAAGATGCTCACCTTACATGCCTACTTGTCACTTGGAAATAATGGATTCCACAGCTTCTCCTATCAGCACATCCACCTGTCTGGAATCCTTTGCTTCACTATTTTACATGAACATCATTCTTTAAAAATAAATCTCTATTTCTTTTACAGGAATGCCTTTTTTTCTTTTTTTTTAAACCACCAAGCTTCCCCCTCCCCCTTCTTTGTTTGAAACACACAGCATTTTATGCAATAGGCATGAAAAATGATAATAAAAATGGATACTAGAAAACTAGTACAGCAATCCTTGATTTTCAGTGACTGATACTCTGCAATTTTAGCCAGTGTTAATACAGACAGAGCAATACAGACTGCAACAGTTCACACCCTGCAAAATGTGGCCTATTCAGTCTTTTTCACTGCAAACAGAGAGAAAAAACCCAGAGGATTTTACATTTCTGCACACATTTTTCTTAGATTTCTCTTATCACACCATTATTCCCATACAGACACCTACTCCATTTTCCAAAACACTGATATCAAAGCATAAAATTCACACCTAAAAATAGATTCTTATTGTCTTTTTTTTTTTTTTACCTGGAAAGATCTCCCCTGGCTGCAAGCTCCACCAGACAGTTCCCAGATCAGAAACCCAAGTCAAACCCCCCATCCCCAACCACCACGCTCACAATCACAGATTAAAGCCCACGATCCTTACCTAGGAGCTGCATTCTTTCAAACGCAAAATGGTTTTACTTCCTTTCTATCTAATCTGCCCACTGCCTGGACATATTTTCAGCCTGACTTCCAAATATTCACTCGCGCTCGCTCTCTCCCCGCGCGGCGGCCGCAGTTAACCGGCATTACTTACATTCTCTTCCGCACACACACACACATACCACGAAAAAAAAAAAAAAAAAAAAAATTAACAAAACGAAATAGCAATACTAAGGAGAAAGCCAGGCATTAGATGAAAGGCAGAGGGAAGGGCCAGCCCATCTCCGAGCCCCCGGCCAGCCCCGGCTCCCGCGGCCGCTCCCCGCGCCTGCGCCGCGCCCGCTCCCGGTTGCCCTGGGAACGCCGAGGCCGCCGCCAAGCGCCATCGGCCATTCCGTGTGGGAAGGGAAGGGAAGGGGAAAGGGAAAGGGAAGCGGCGTGTGACCTTCCTCCCAGCTCACAGACCGCGCTTGGGGTTTTTTACGGTTTATGTTTTCACGGTGTTATTGTGAGAATGGCGCGGTGGGAAAACAAATAAATCCCGCAGTGCCTCGCCCCCCCCTCCCCTCCCCCCACCTCCGCCCATGCTTCTAAATCCAACATCCAGGTTACAACCAGGGAGCAGAAATAGAAGGGAATTCTGTAACGACAGTTTTGATGACACGAAGAAACTGGCTAAATTCATGGAAAAGGAGCCACTTAAAATATTCCAATGCAGAAAAAAAGCATTTTACTGTTAATATGAGAATCATGGAATCACATTCCATTATTTGAGTTGAAAGGGACCTTAAAAATAATCTAGTTCCAATTCCCTGCATGGGGACACCTTCCACTAGACCAGGGTGCTCCAAGCCCCATCCAACCTGGCCTGGAACACTTCCAGGAATGGGGCAGCCACAGCTTCTCTGGGCACCCTGTGCCAGGCCCTCAGCTCCCTCACAGGGATCAATTTCTTTCCAATGTCTAACCTAAATCTCTCCTCTCTCAGTTTAAAATCATTTCCCCTTGTCTTATCAATCTGTGTCCTTGTTCAAAGTCCCTCTCCAGCTCTCTTGGAACCCCTTTAGGCACTGGAAGAGGCTCTCAGGTCTCTCCCAGAGCCTTCTGTTCTCCAGGTGAACACCCCCAGCTCTCCCAGCCTGGCTCCAGCCCTCGGAGCAACTTCCAAGAAGTCTCTGCTGTGCCGAGGACCCCAGAGCTGCACAAAGTGCTCCAGAGGGGTCTCATGAGAGCAGAGCAAAGGGGAGAATCCCCTTTTTGATGCAGCCCAGGACGTTTGGCTTTCTGAGCTGCAAGTGCTCATTGCTGGCTCATGTCCAGCCTTTTATCCATGAGAACTCCAAGCGCTTCTCCACAGGGCTGCTCTCCGTGAATTCCTCTCCCAATCTGGACATGCCCCAACACGTTAGACAAAAAGTCCATCCACCACATCATTCGATCATTCCCAGCCTAACACACACGAAGGTCAGTCCTGGACTGCTCTAAACAGCATTTATTGCCCTATGAATTAGCTCATAGTTTCAGTCAACCTCCTGCTTTCGCTTGAAATTTTTGTCTTTTTTTTTTCAAATAACCCTGTTTTCAGAAACAAGTTACTTTTATATAACCTACATACAAAGAAAAACACAAAAGGAAATTACAAAAGAAAAATACAAAGATACGGTATTTGAGGTGGAATTACTATTAGGCTCAACCTAAGTTTTTTGGTTTTGCCTTTTCTTTTGACCCAGAACCGTTCACTCTTCTCTGCCTTGAATTCCTAGTTTCTGAGATTTGTCTCCAGTTTCTTCACTGGGTAACAGGAGACAATTTGCCACTGCTCACAAATCCCAATAAAGACAATTGTAGCAGAGAGAAGATGAACAGGACTGAAAAGACACTGAAGTGAGCTAAATCTGAGAATAATATATTGGAAAGCGCAGGATTTTCAGGCGAGCAAGTTACTGAATTATCCCTGAAAAACGACAAATTGTCCGGACTCACCGCTACTTCTTCAGTTTTCTCTTCTCTTTTTTGTTCCTCTTCATCAGTTTCTGCAGCAGCTCCATCCTCCTCATCACTGCTGGAGGACTCCAGAATTTCACTGATGTCCATTTTCCAGTTCCGAGGAACACCCCTGCTGCTGAGAAACGTGGTTGCCTCCTGTAGCCCTACAGAAGAAAGGGCCCTGGCTTTACCTCATCTGCAGCATTCACAGTCACAAAGCAGTTTTTATTTCCTTTTCACCTTCTTGTAAATCACACCACCAACTTAAGTGCAATCAATCCATCACAGATCAAGCACCATGGCTTACTTTGCTCTTTCCAAAATATCATGTCTTAGATTGAAAAAAAAAAAAAAAAAGAAAAGGAAAAAAACCCACTGCCTAAAGAGATGTGACATCAATGTTTGGAACAGAGGGAAAACACATTAGTGAGCAAAGGAGTGATGGGACAGGCACAAATCACACATGTACAATTGAAATACCTCAAATTCTTTTCCTTGAAGAGGTGCTCTAAGGGTGGAAAACAACAAAGCAAAACAAACCCAGATAACCCCAAAATCTGCCCCTCAGTCACAATAAAAGACTTTAATAAAGGAGCCAGAAAAACACCCAAAAGAACATACTGCAATGAACTGTTCAGTGTTACTGGAGAAGAAAAGGCACCAGTTTTTAACACTGCTGACAAAAAAACCTCCAGACGTTGGTCTCAACTATTTTTTTTTTGAAACCATTAGTACCTTTGGTTCCAAAATATTCCCTTGTAGCAAGGAATGTCACAACCCAATTATGTTCTGCACACAAAGGGAAAAACGTCCCTTTCTTCAATTTATCTCAAACCTGGCATCTGCTATTTTTTTTGGCTGTTCTAAAGTTCTTGTACTGTGAAACAGCTATTAAGAACAAAGTAGAAAAGAAATCATTTAATATTAGACATATCAATCAAAACTACCTACCTCAAGCTTTCATTTGAAGCATTTTAAATCTTGACTTGTTAAGGAGCTGCTCCACACCTTTACTCAAACCAGATACTGTTGTTGAGTGGGGATTTTTTTTGTTGCTGGGTGGCATTTTTTTATTATAATTTTTAATAAATACAATCTAAAAATTTCTCTTTAACACATTTCATGTTTTGATGGATTGTGGTATCCACATCATCCATCCATCAAATTCTGTAATTGTATTTTTAAATTAAGTATTAATCACGGACTGTTGCTGTTATGAAGTTTACACCTTGCTGTCTGAGTATATTTAATGTAAATACAGCCAACAGACTACCTTGAAAATATTCTGTTCATTTTCCACAAATTTGGACTGGATCAAAATAATAAAAATCAAATGACGATTTCTACTAGGTGCTATCTTAATAAGTCAGCAATTATATCTGAAGTTTCTCTAATTTATCCCATTTAAAAGGGTTTGCAAAATATCCAGGAGCAATTATCAGAAATCAACAAGTCATCATTTTTCTGTAAATGGTAAAGAGCCTTTGTATGAAATTACTTCTTTTAAACACCTTAAATTGATTCTAACTTACCTTTTCTAGGAGAGGACTCTGATTTTGGTAAGTTTTGAAGATCTAGTTCCTTAATGTCTTTTCTTGCTATTGAGTAACTGTAAAAGAATAAGGTTTTGTGATTATTTTTACATCACAGAAAAGCCAACATTTGACATAGAAAACCAGGAATTTCTAAAATTTTCATGTTTTAGCATTCATTTGCAAGATCCTTGCTAACAACTAATTGCATAAGGCACCTGTTATTGCAGGTCCTAATACAAGAGTAAGTCACCCAGGGTGAGTTTCCAATCTTTCTTTGAAAGTCAGGCATTAAAGCATCCTTAAGTAATTAAGAAAAATTTGTAAATGTTCTTTTTTTTTTTAAATGCTTACCTGCAGAAATTTGCAAAGGTAAAACACGTAGGCAAAAATAATTTCCTGAACTGAAAATAATCACAAGAATCATCAGCTGCTCTCCAAAACAAGGATCTAGCTAAGAGGACAGAAGCAAGTCCTCTATTTTCAAAATGCCTTTTTACTAGCACAGAACAACAGTGAAGCCAATTTACAGATTTGCATTGATAGACAGTTGATTTTAATTTTTAAATTACAAAAGTGTTCTCACAGCAAAACATATGGAGGTTGCTCTGTTCCAAAGTCATACTGGATACCCAGTCACTGAGAAATCCTAACCAAACTGCAAGGAAAGCCTTACAAGTGACTTAGTCTAATACTTTTTTTTTTTTTCTTCTTTTATTATTTCAGAAAATCTGTAGTAAAACCTCAGGAATCAGAGGTTGCCATTTTCTGAAGTTAAAGCTAAGGGGGGAAAAAATCTCAAAAATGAATCAGGGCAGATCTAGATGTTTTACCAGTAACATTCAACCTCCAACATAGAAGGAGCCAGGCTTATCCAGAAGGCTGATGATAGGTGCCTACATTAAGAGGCCAAAATGAACTAAGTCTTGCAACCTACTCAAAATCACAGCTATCAAAAATCAAAAAGTGCTCACTTTGAAAGAAAAAAAGAAGGTGACAAGCGGCCTTTGGCAAGGAAGTTTTTAGTTACAATACGTTGACACAGATGCAGTGGAAGTACAATGAAGAGAAATAAATGGGAGCAGCCATTAAAAAAAAAATCCCAAAAACCAGTCTTCATGCTCCTATGAATATATTATTCCTTAAGCAAGATACACAAGTCTGTCTCTCCCTCCTCCCTCTCCCTTTTGGAGTGGAAGATGGACTAACAGGACCTTTCTTTCATTTTGCAGGAATATTATTCAGATTCTGTAAACATTTTAATTAACAAGTCTATTAAAATTCTCTTTTATATTAAAAAAAAGTAGATTAAACTCATATAAACTATCTGAACAGCTATGGACATCTGGGCACTGGAGGTAATGAGACAGATACCCAAACTACTACAACAGACACCCATAAAGATGGTAATTTAAGGCAATAAGGGAAATAATTAAAACCAAAACTGACACTTTAAAGGACAGAAATTATTTAAAGTGTAAACACCTGGATGTTTTCATTTTTTCAAGCTGTTGATATTTTAAATGAAGAAGCACCAGAAACTTTCTTGATTCAATGAATTCTTATTGTTCCACATAATGGAAAGAAGGGTGAGGAAGCACAGAAGGAGTCAGCTGGAAATAGATTGTGAATGCCAAATGTGTCCATCCAGCATTAGAGAAAAGGGTAACCTTTCCTTTTAGAAGAAATAATGTCTTCAAGAGCAATATGTGGTGAGTTTCCCAGTTTCCCCCCACAGACATCTAATCAAAGAGAGCTATCACTTACAATTTGGAATCTGCAAAGGATCGAACTAAACACTGGTCCTTTTTCACTGTGACGTCGTCGTTGCAGCTCGGTGACACAACCTGAAGATTCAAATAAAACATTCCTTTATAAAAAAAAAAAAAACCCAAAAAAAGCTGATCTTGAAAGGAAAGAAATATAGACTGCAGGAAAACAGCTACTTTCTGTTTCTTCTATTACATTTCCAGTATTGGGTAAACAAACCTACTTCAATTCATACTACTACAGCCAACAACAACAAATTTCAAGAAGCAATTTACCCCAAACTATTGACTTGTTATGTACAAGCCAAAAAAGTTTAAAATTTCATTTGGAAACTCAAAACTAATCTACTGAGGTCACATCACAGGACCCTGTTCCTTCACTCTGGTTTTTTTATTCTTGTTCACACGCTTTAAAAGCATCTATTTAAAAAGGTACAAACCCATTTATTTTATATCAGTTTCTTATTTTTGGCATTTAAACTGAGACATAAGTTGGTTTTTTGGTTTGTTTATTGAGGTGTGGTAACATAAACCATGCTGAAAACCTTCCACACATCCTTCCACAGTGGCATCATCTCTAGGTCTAAAAAAAGCTATAAAAATGCATTTGCAGTATTTGTATGACCACAAACAGAACAAGTTTGTTTTGCTCTAGATCACGTACGAGCAGAAAATGTTAAACGCAAATATATAACCTCCAGGAACTTAATCCACCAATTAAGAACAGTGTTAAACAAAATTAATAAAGAAAACTACAACCAGAACTTGTACAATACCACATTTTAAACTGAGGTACATACAGGTGGATAAGGTAGTGTCAACTATTCACCCTGTATTACACCATGTCTGAAAATACCAAAAAGTTTTCTACAGAATGCAACTTTTAATATGCACATGTAAACTTTTCTATGGGTATCAATAAGATGCAAAGTGTCTGCCTTACAGTACAAGCCTACTTGGACTTGGATTTATTTAATGTGTATTTATTATCAGCAATGGCAATGAACAGCTTTATCATTTAGTGAAATACAAATAACCACCAACATCTGCTCCTAGAGTAACTGACCACTGGTGCAAATGCAAGCATCAAAGAAATGAGTACTTCATAAAACTGAAAAGTCTAGGGGAAAAGACAATTACATTTAAAAAAAGAATTAAAATCCCACTGCAATTAAAATTAATAAATCTAGATCCTCTTAAGTGCCTGGGAGTGCAAATTCTAATGTATTTTACTTTTAGAAGAAAAGTATCCTTACACACTTATCTGTGTGCATTTTGGATGCAGTTCTAAAACACTTTAACGCCATGAAATGGTAACTTACACATAAATGTTAATCTCTGCTTTCCTACTCTTCATGGATTTTGCAAAACACTTGTATTTTTAGCAGTGGAGTAGAGCTTAGCCTGACTGTATTCACAGCTTTGCTGTAAAAGGAACTCACCAAAGCTGGGTACCAGTCTGCCTTCTCTGAATTGCAAGTCACACTCACAACCTTGCCAAGCAATTCATCATTGAGGCGCCTTTTATCTTCATCCTCTTCTTCACTACTTTCTTCTTCCTTTTCATCTTCAGTACTAAATTATCAAAATGTACAACATTTTAGAGTTTGTCTTAAGTTACTACTTGAATGCACAACCAGATAACAAGTAGATTTTTCTTTCTATTTTGCAAAGCTAACAAAGTTAGAATTTTAAGAGCTGAAATTGCCTGAAATACACTTAAATAGTAAGTGTACTTTGTAAGAGGAATTTAGTAGAAATTCTTTCCAAGAAGTAGTATTTTACAACAGCATCATGTTAGAATTGGAGACATGACTCAGGTTTTGATCGTGCACAAACATGAAGCAAAGAGAAATGGTCTCTACCCCAAAAATTAAAACACGTATATTTTTTTTTTTACTGTGTATATAGTAGTATAAAGAAGGTTAAAAAGCCTTCATTTCCTATTACATGAAAGAAGCATAAATGGTCTTAAGGGTACTAAACCTTCAGTTTTGTACTATCGCTAGCATATGACCATGTCTATCAGCATTGCACACAATTCAGGTGATAGAGCATTCAGACTACTGCAACTTCAATGGGACTGGCTCAGGTTTAGCAAGGAAAAACAGAACACTCTCAAAACTCACACAGGAAGAGATGATCTTCTCCCTCTATTAGATTTCTTCCCAATAACTGGAGTTCCAAAGTGCTCTGGATTGGTTAGTGGCAGTTGATCAAGTGTCTACATGGAAAAGGGGGAAACAACATAGGTTTGCAACATCTTATTATAAAAAAATATATTAATTAACTACTTGGTTTTAATTCCATGTCCACCACTGTCTTACCTCACTTTCTGCAAAGTGCCTTTCTCCCTTCAAGCATAATGAAGTTCGTCTCAAGGTCCTTTCATCACCGTCATCAAAAACTAGGATGAAGCCAAGGAAACAAATCAGATCTCAATCCCAAGTCTCCTGCTTATCTCACAATCAAGAACGTTCTCTAAAACATGACTTCTAAGCCTCTATTTACTCATTCTTTAGTTCACAAGCAAAAGGAAAGTCAGTATTCAGGATTCAGTCTGCAAATAGATTTTCACACAGAGATTCAAGCCAGTACAAAGTAAGGCTTTGGATGCAGAAGTCTCTGTATAATTTAGACATCCTTCTTATCAATACAACTGCACAATTCAAACCACAGCCCCTGGCTGCACATCAGTGACTATTATCTAGCAATCTTTGGGGCTTGTTTGGTTTTGTGGGGTTTTTTTCCCACCCTATTCATTTATTCCTTACTTATATCTCCATTTAATATGGTACCTTTTTGTTCTCCCTCTTGCTATGAGCAATCCCACAAAAAGACAGGTCAATGGCAAGAAAAACAAGTGTCTGATAAGTTTTTGCTACACTATCAATGCTGTCTTACAAACAGCTACTGGAAACCTGCAATTCTAAGTCTGACCACTTTATAAGGAATATTCAGTATACCTCCTGCTGTGCTAAATCTCATGAACAGGAAGTTCCATCAATTTCTGTCAATACACAGCAGAAGAAAGCTGAAGTGCTATGAGGCTACTGCAAACTTTGCCTGAGAAAGATCTACTCTTCAGTTTAGATAAAACCACTTCATGAAAATTTCCTTGAAGAGAAGGAAAGCAAAGTTACCAATTCCCCCTGACTCCAAAGAGCAGAGCCCAGGTGGCTGCAGGCTGGAATCCCAGCAAGGTCCAAGTTTATTTGTATGTGGTCAAGTGCAGAACGCTGCTCTACATTTAAAACTACTTGAAACAAGCTTTGTCCACTAGGGAAGTCAGTAAGGAGGAAAGAAGAAAGTTTCAAGTGTTGTGCGTAGCAGTATGGTAATTTTGGCATACTTATAAAATTAATTAAGCTGGGTAAGATAAGCTTTAAGGTTCCTCCATCTTCAGAGTAAATACTACTGTGGCATGCTCCATATGCTCCACTACTGAATTATCTTAATGGCTTGGAACACTTGTACACACAAAACAATTAACTTTTCCCCCTCCAAAAATCTCAAACCACTAAATTTTCACAAATAATCATTTTAGGGGACAAACAGCTGGTGATTGGCAACAGGTAACTTGATTGAAAAAAAGCAACCAGAACCTGATACTTGACACTAGAACTAAACTGCTTCTTTTTATTTATTATCTCCAACACTGGAAGCTCTACCCATTTATTTAAAGCTAGTCCAGGAGAAGGATAAATCAAGCAAACTATTCATAAACCAGATGACATAAACCAGGTTTTCATCCTTGAAAGATAAAATGTTATAAATACTGAAGGTTAAGTAAACCACCCTCAGTAAAATACACTAAACTCAAATTAAGACACATAAGGAAATCATGACAATCAAGAGCAACAATTTGTATTGTGGATATGTGAAAAGCACCTGCAACTGCCAGCAGAGCTGCACAACTTGGAGCACAACAACTTTGCAGAACAACAAAGTGTGAAAGAACAGCATAAACAGAAAGATTTCCCTACCTAAATAAGTGATCACTTTATTAAGTTTCAATGGAGAAAGGATAGCACCATTTGTCATACAAAAGTATCCATTATTTGAGTTACTAAGGTGGAGCCAAGCAAGGAGTCTCTCCAATTAATCATGATGCTTGAAGTATTTCATAATTGTAGCTACTCCAAAATTGCTTCTCCTCTGGGGGAAAACACTTGACTGCCTTACTGAAAGGGCAGTCAAAAAACTCACACTGATAAACTCAGCACCTTTAAAAATATAAGCCCTTCTCAAACTAAATAGAGCTTGTGGTTTCCATCTCACTCTTCAGAAAAATCTGCTACACCAAAGTACTGTTCATACTCGTGTCACCCTGTGCCATGCCTTTTTAAGTCTAGTCCTAGAGGATTTAAGGGAATGTCTTTCCAAGGTACAGTGTCAAATATTAAGGATTCTGTAAATATAAGCAGTAAGGCAGATGGCACAGTTTTTGGCTATGAGATATTTTGAAGCTGTGATAACAGTCATGTCAGAAGAACTTAATATACTCTAAGCTGCAAATTCATTCCTCTTTTTAATCTCATCCAGAAGCAAGGCTGTTTAACTCTAGTTAAAATGCCTAGAACTAACAATCAAACTAAAAACTTTTAAATTACTGTTGAACAATTTGCATTAATTAATTCATTCCTTCAACAGGTTATTGCTACAACTCCAGATTCCTCAAAAGCAGAAATCCTAAAGGCTGTACTCTATAAGGAAGAATTCACTGGGCAGGGAGGCAGCAGGAAACAGGAACAGAAGACAAGGAGACGTCTCCCCATACACACACAGAGTGAAGTCATCAAAGGATGTGTTTACAGCGTCATGACACTCATCTCAAAAGAGGAAATTACAGTCCTGTCTTTCCAAAGAAGCAAGTGTAAAAAAGCAGAAGCCCTTTAGGTCCTGT
Source organism: Monarcha castaneiventris obscurior (assembly GCA_026261815.1). Taxonomy (NCBI): domain Eukaryota; kingdom Metazoa; phylum Chordata; class Aves; order Passeriformes; family Monarchidae; genus Monarcha; species Monarcha castaneiventris. The sequence continues at coordinate 4,607,798 of JAMPIT010000894.1, read as the reverse complement.
CATTGCCTCATCCTGCGGTGGGCAAGGGCTTGCTGGGGAAACAGGGTGCAGCAGCTGATTTCTGGGAAATGAAGGATACAAACTAGCCAGGGAACTGCTCCCTGCTACTGAACAGTCAACAGAACAACGCGGGAGTGAAGGGAAGAAAAGACATTTCTGCCGGGCAGAACCCTTTCTTCCAAACATGTTCCTTAATGAGGAACACTGACAGAAGGGGAAAAGAGATGAGTAAGCAGCACAACCTGGAGGAACAGTCCCTGCCATAATGCTTGGTCTAGTCCCAAGAACAGAGTCCAATATGCTCCATACAGAGCATACTGAAACAGTGACAATAAAACAGAAATTTTCAGAATTTTGCTGCATCCCGACCTTGTCGATGATAATAGGAAAGAAACAGAATTGGTTTTTTTTCCTGTTTGTGAAAATCTACACAACCCTAATCTATGACAGGAAAATAAATAACAAACTTGCCAGCAGTAATCAATACAACACTTCCAAAGAGTTAAAAAAAAATTGTCTAAAAGTTGAGTACCTCAAAAACGCAATAAAACGTGCAACTTCAAACTCACTATTGATGAGCTGGTATCTTCCATTTCCTGTCTGCAGCAGACTTGTATATACCATCAGCAAAAATATACTAACCCTGCCTTTACAATAAGTCTGTCTCAACATCGGCTTTCATGTATTTAAATACATAATATTAACAAGTCAACTATCAAAATCATTTTTAGGAACTTGAAAAAGCTTGTCACAAAATACTGCAGATCAGTTTGACTACATCTTATTTAGAAATATATATAGATATATTATAAATAGATTTAAGAAAAAAAAAAAAAGGAGACAGAAAAAGGAGAACAGAGCAGAACTCTAGAGAGAACATCCTCATAGTAGTTACAAGATGACTTCCACACAGAGCCACCAGTGTTACCAGGACAAGGCAGTTCTGTGACACACAAGTGCACAGGGAAAACAACCCTCAAGGCTGCATCTGGCAAACTTCAAATCCAACAAGTTGTGTTACTGCTGCTGCCCAAACCAGGAGAGATTCTACACTGCACTGCAAGGAAACAATTTTGTCTCGCTCCCCAACCCAGTTCAGAAACTTTAAAGTCACCAAGACAATGAAATGAAAGTACATACCACAAATTATAGGTGCTCCAGTGTCACTGTGCACACTGAATTATTCTCACTGGCTGCCTGGCAAAGTAGCAATTTATGAACTACAAGAGATGCTATCTATGAATATCTCGACAAATTTTGCAGATATTTGGGTTTCACCTGTGGAAACAATATAGAAAGAACCGAGAGCTGTGCAGTGCTTGTTGAATGACCTTGTAGACAAGGGCTGTACTACTGATTCATCTGTAAAGGGCTTAAGAGTAAGTACTGCATCATATTGTGCTACTGAGAGACTACACAACTCAAATTTACTATTTTTAAAATGATTTTAAATGAGCCCCAGTTCCTATTACAAATATGTATTTGAAATATCCCAGAAATGAGGGAACTTTGAGAGGCCTTTGAGTCTACTCATAGAAAACTTTCACCTCACAGATAAAAGCCTGCTGTCTGAATCTGCTTTTTCTGAAATGTTAATCTTACTATTGTTACACATAAAGAGACTAAGAGAACAAAATCTACCCACCTTCTTGCTTTCCCTACAGTATTGTTTGTACACAAATTTTAAATATTTTTAACACTCAGTTCACACTGTAACAAAGGTGGTTTTATAACCAAGGGTTCAATCCAATTGATTTGTAACAAGGTTCTACTGTTAAAATATTATTTTTCACTACAAAATCTTGCTCCTCTACCCACCTGTTAGCACAAAACACAGTGCTGTTCTTTTTTCCTAGATTCTCCAGAAAGCAACGAGCTACTGCACCATTTTTATGTGCCACAGGTGCATGTAAACAACACATCCCATGGAAAGGCTGTGGGCAAATTTTGTGGGGTTTCCTCAAAATCCACGCAAGCAAATTTGAAAGACAGAAATAACAAATTTATGATGGGTTGTGGTGGTAGAGAACACAAGTGGAGGCAACTGGACAGTTCCCCTGCCACACCTGTGGTTTTGGATTCCTGCATGACACATGCACAGCCCAGGGATGATGCTTCTGCCACGTGGAACTCAACAGGATGCTGGGAACTGGTCAAACCAGCCCTGCAGACATGACCAGCACCTGGCACCCAGCACAGGACGTGCACTGGTCAAGGTTTGAAGGGACAAACCAAAGGTGTCTGGCATGAGGGACTCAGCTGACTGTGGGGGCACTGAGAGCTTCCATCACCCTTGGAATGAGAGCTTACAGTTGTGCTGTACCCAGAACCAAGCCTGTTTTTCCTCTTAGCATAAATATCTCCACAAAGCATCAGAAGAAAACTTCTTTTAAAAATAGGAAAATTTGACTATAAATAGCTCCTGTTAGCAACCCTGCTCCTGAAGTCCCAGGACATCAGTGTTGGTTCATTTGCTGATAAATATCCTCAGAACTATGAACTGGAATTTTCAAAATCCATGGAACATGAAAGATGACTAAAACAAAATCCTCAGTATCTTTAATTTCCGTGACCAAACCACAGCAACCTGAAGTGATGCAGTTGCTGGCTGAGACTATGCTTCATTCCCAGAACAAGCACCCAGGTCTCTAACTCCTCTCAGCACACACTCAGCATTTCCTGGAAACTGCCACCAGCATTACAGGAGAGGAAGAAACCACCAGCAGAGCTGTGGGGCTCACTGAGGTGCCTCAGAAGTGTGTCTGAAAGGCACAAATCTCAAAAAATAAGGAATCACATTCCCTTTCACTCTAAACAATACATAAAAATCTAATAACTGACAGCAAGGCCTGCTAGAAACTGCAAAGGCCTCTCACTGTTTTGAGAGTCCCTATTTCCCATTCATTTCAGAGGAAACATTACTGAAAGTTAATACATGTTTTTATTTCTTTCTTTAGAAATACTTTTCCATTATTTTACCTACCAAAATACAAGGCTCAACGTATTTGATCTTTTTATTGCATCTTGTTTAAAGCTGTAGAAATTATTATATTACATAATAAGAGACCTAAGCACATGCAGATTATTGACCTGAGTTTTGTCAAAGGAGAGATGACATAGGGCAATATAAAGCAGGCCATTCTAACAGCAACTCTTGGATGCCTGCTCAAATGAAATACTGTTTCTCACTTTTATACAGACATTACATCACTTCTAGTTCTGTGCAGAAGTGATACAGAAGTGTTTCCTCAAAGAACATCTACGTAAGGATTTCTGTTTTCTGAAATTCTGGTAATGCTTGTAAGACTCCAGGCAGAGTGTGAGAGAAGGAGAATACAACTATGCACTTTGTAAGGTGTGGTCTGGGTTGTGGTTTCTTTGTTTTTCTGTCATTTCAGACATTATTTCAGTATTTACCTGAAGCGTTTTACAAGTTAGCAGAGAATCAGGTGGATGGTACACTCAGTAAACTGTAATTCAAACCTTGTCCAGCTAAAAGCAGATCTGACAGACCCTTTTAATTCCATGCAATTATCACCTAACAATATATTCAGCACTTCAAAAGCATCAATGCAGCACTTTATAATTTGTAAATTAAGGAAGTTCCGTTTAGATAACTGCATTCTAAAGACAAACATCATCACATCATTCAATCACTTTAGTAAGATCGTCAGCTCCAGCTGAGCCATTTGTTAACCAAAGAACTTAAACCCCTATTAGTGTCACACCACTTTGGATGTGAGGGCTGCCTTGTGCAGTGGCATTTCCCAGACACTGTTAAACTTCCACTCCAAAGAGCTTTTGCTTCTTCACCTGCTTATACTGAAAAGCTGAAGTTCAAAGGTAATTTCAAAAGTATTTCCAAATCACAGCTGAAAAGTTCCATAGGACTACATGGTTAGATGAACATCATTATCATATAAAAAGAGGTCAAAAAGTGATTCTGTTGAAGCTACAATAAAAATAAATCCTTGTTTATTCTGGTACATGAACAGCATTAACAGACAGGAGATACTGTTAAAATACACAAACTGATCCCAGCTGTGGCTCTTACATTACAGAGGTGGCAAAGTAGCCTATCACAGCAAGCTCAGCACTTCCACTGGTTCAATTTATTGACCAAAGCAAAGTTGTTTCAGGTGACTTTTCTCCTTTAGAGCCCTACATGACACAGATAACCTGATATGCAAAAGTGAACATCATCACTTCTCACCAGACACAGAGGCAGTTTGTTTTGGTGCATTTTTTGCACATCTGTACTTGATACTCTGAAAATGTTTGCCTGTATATTTTACTGGTTTCACTAGCCAGAGATCAGTTTGCTTTTAGATCACTTAGGAAGAGACGTTAGATAACATAGAAAATAAATAGCAAGGGAAAAGCACAAACTACTGAAATACAAGCTTCCCCTAGTGCTTTCCATCTCAAAACGTTCAGGAAGACATTCTGTAAACCTGGAGTCTGTTAAATCCACTTCCCTCTCAGCTCTTCAGCTGTGACTGCATCAGTCAGGAGGGCTGTGGAGCAGCACAACCAGCAGCTATTAAAAACCAACCAATTCAACTGTTTGCTTTGCCAGCATCATAAATATGCACCTCCTATCTATCCAAAACTTTCTGCAAAGACACAATGGAAGCAGCAGGCAAAAGATAAGGCTTATTTTTCACACGTCAATATTCCTGTACTCAACCTAGAACAATTTCCCAATTTTAACTGCAAAAGAACCATGACACAAACTTGATCTGCTTACTCTGGTCAGCATTACCTCTGCTTTCAATTCCAACAAGCAACCCACCACACAGAACTAACAAATATGTGCCTAAAATCCAAATCCAACGTGTTACAACTGCATTTTCATAGTTCAAGTGCCATGTTACAGCTCTGAATCTTCACTTACTATAAGATTACTTAAATCCCCCCCCGAACTCCAAATTCTTACAGAATCCTAGCAGTCTTAACACATTTGCATATGGAAAGCATGTTTTATTTTCTCCATTCTGCCTGTCAAAAAATATTTTTTGGGGAAGGAAAATTACAGTAGTTAATTAATCCATTGATTCAAGTTTCTGAGGAACTGCACTTTAATAAATGTATGAAGTAAAAATCATGGCATGCATGATTTGTCTCTTACATTATTGGGTAGAGTTCAACAAGTTGTTAAATATAAACAATCCCCTAATACAGGGCAGAGCATTTATTCACTGCTCAAATTTCCTGCTCATCAAGTGAAGATTTTTTGGCAGAAGTACACTGCTCAAAAGAAAAGTGGAAAAAAAAGAAAATAAAAAAGTAATAAAAGAAGAAAACCCAGACAAAACTCAACCCCCAAACGGGATTTAAAGTTCACGTGTCAAATGCAAGAAGACAAATATGTCCTCTGGCCCAAATTCAAACAGAATTAGCTGGAAGTGCTACTTGAAAACTGAACTAAGTTAGGAGCTCTAAAATTAAAATGCTAATTCATAAACCATGAAATTGTTAGTGCAAGACTGTGTTTCTTATCACTTCTGTAACAGAATGGTGAACCTCTGAAAATCTGTAAAGAGAAGTTAAAGGTCCAGTGTTCTACCTTGAGTATGTCACATCACAGTACTAAACTAAGCAGATTTTACATCTTCTGCACTCCAAAATAATCCTGCCTTTCGTCCCTGACCTGACATCCACTACAATTTTACAGCAATGTTATAATCCTGAAGAAGATGGCAAAGAACACTGGGCTTTGTCAACCAGCTCAGAATTAAAGCACTCACTAACAATAATAATCATAAAGTGATAAATCCTTCCCAATTATCCACAGAGCTTTATCCTGATCCTACCAACAACAACATAACCTCACCTACTGCAAAGGAAACGCTGAATTACTGAACATAGCTTATTTAAATCTTAAAAAGGGGTTAATGAACCAAAATAATTAAGAGTTCATGGGACACAGCACTCCTCAAGAGAGGATGGAAGAATACGAAGTAAAGCTGAATACATTTGGTACACAAGGCAGCTAATGAGAAACACAAGAGTTTAAATTTACAAGTACTAATCTCCAAAGCAATGCCCAAGAGTAGCATGTACAGGACAATTAACAGGAGCATGTTCCTTCTAGGCAACTATTAGGGAATATAAGGCTCCACTGCTGTAAGAAAGTTGTGCAAAAGAAGGATGGGTGCTTGCAGAGCTCTCTGATTCAAATACTGTCCTTTTATATTTGCTTATCTACTGAAACTTGAATGTTGCTGAGTTTTGTCATTCTGTTATTAAAGCTGTTTCAGAAAAACCTGGAGATCAGAACTATTTAAAATAAGGAAATTTATCTTACAATGAATTCCTGTTCAACACTGACATTTTGATGGCCCTGCATTCTGAACTTTCTCTTTCAATAACTGAACACCACATGAGCCTCCAACACAAGGAGAAAAATAGTTTACTATTTCACTTCAGATCATTATTTGAAAATCTTATTAAAGCAAACAGCTATTCACATTATAAATAAATGTCTCTTTTTATTGTGTGGTATGTTAATTCTTCTCTTAAAAAGAAATAGATTCTGTCTTCTATTGATACCATTCATGTTTTCCTTGTGTACAACCTTGCATACAGTGCAAGGAGGCTCATATTTCAGTCATTCATTTCATGCCACAGGTTTTCAACTGGAGGAATGATTTTACAAGGTTTATGTCTTAAAATCTGCAAAAATTATTCTGAATTTCAGTGAGTGCAACTGCTGTCATTATAGGTACACTGTGTCAAATGAAACCTCATTATTCAGCCCTGCAATTACCCACCCAAAAGCCTCCCTGAACATCAATTAATTATTATCCTATTTGAAATGGAAAAGGAATCAAGACGTGGATGACTTTAAAAAAAGTCCCCTCCAAAAACTATCTCAGATCGTGCAATACAAGATGCAATTACTGATATTGTTACCTAAAATTAGAAATATATTGTTCAAAGATTACAGCCCATCAATGAAACATGGCCACTCACCTACAGTGTACCAACTGGCATCCGTCAGCTTGCTGATAACAGCTTCCTGAAAGGATCCATCAGGCATTTTGGTTTCAACCATTGCTCCAACCTGCAACAAGGAGCAGCTTAAGGTTACATGGGAGCCCACACTCAGAAAATTGAGAAAAACACACTGATCCTCCCAGCAAGCCAGATTTACTTTTTAAGACTCAGTTTAGACAAATGCTGCTTTGAAAGTTTAGTTATTCAGCAGGTAAGAACAAAAGTCCTTCAGCAGGAAGGTTGAACTGCAAGTAGACACTAAAGCACTAAGAAACTCACAACATTTAATTTCAGCATGACTTCTTCATCTCAAGAAACAGAAGGCAAAAAAAAACCAAATATCCAAAGTCATTAATTCATTACAGATAATCATTCAATTACAACTATTTCTTATCCTTAAAACACAGTTCTACTGTGAGCTACATCAGAATTTCAGTAGCAGCTTTGGTGTTCCCGTAGGAGCTACAGGGAAAAGACAAATAAAAGAAAGACCTTCACTGGAGAGCTCTATTTGCATTCAGTGTTTGTAACACAGCTCTGCATTTTAGCACACAACTGTTACACAGAATGAAAATACAAACAAACACATTTTTATATAAAATACATCAACTATTCTAAAACACTGAGTAATTGTATTTACTCTTGTCTGATGGGCTTGAACATGGCTTGGCACTCAAGTTGTTAATTACTTCTCAGAAGTTTTGATGTTTCATTATTTATAAGAAGTTTTGCATCTTATGAGAAGATACAAAAATCCCTGTGCAGGCAAAACTGTGTATCAAGTACACTACACAGAAAAGCATAAATAGCCCATAAAGCTCCAAAATTAAGACTAATTCCTCTGAATCCATCTCATCTAAAGAGATGAGCCTCCTTCTGTTGACTTCAATCCTGAAGAACAGGAACCCACCTAAACAACATCAAAATTTAAGAGTTTTAGAAATGTATGTGATTTCCAAAAGAAGGCAATATACATATGCAATATACATACTCTTAGAGGTCCTTTCACTTGGTCATCTTGAACTAACTGAGTTGAGTTATCCCCCTTCAAGACCACCTGAAAGATATTCATGAACTTGTTAATATGCATCTGATTTAATAGCACACAATAAGCTTAAGGAAATGTGTACATATATAAAGACATTATTACCCACATTAAGATTATCACTTAAACAGACTCAAATGTTACTGAACAGAAAATATTTGGCATGGCCAGTTTTACTGACAGGAAGCCCCAGGTATCACATTTAATTTTTAATCTGAAACATCATAATTAAAGAGCAGGGCAAATCAACCACCAGTCATTCCAAAGCAAAGAAAATACATTTTTAGGTGAGTTTAAAATTTGACACAATCCAGGCCAAACCTGGAATTGGGCTTCCAGATGAGAAGATTAAGCAGGGATTTTTCTTCTCTCTGATTTAACTGTAGCATTTCATCGACAACACTTTGAATACTAAACTACAACCAAAATAAAAACTTCTCTTTATTAAATATGTATCAAAAAATCACCAAACTGGCTGCAATATCAGCATTTCTGCTGCCTTGAGCAAGAGAAAGTTGTTATGGCAAAGATGTGGAACACTACAAATGTGATTAAAATAAGGATCAGTTACAGCATAAGTAAACTCTACTTCTCTCTTTAAAATCCTACATTCTACAAGGGCTCAGTGAGGAGACAGAGTGAACATCAGCCTGTGCAGTTTAATTTTTAGAATTCCAAAATTTCTGTTTGCTTTCAGGAACCAGAAGTTCCAGGGGCTTGCTTTGATAATGATGTCCAGTTTTCTGGCTCCCCCAGTTATCCTCCAAGCAGACCACACTGTAGCTGTATTTATAAACTCAACACCAGTCACACGCCAAAACAGCATCAGTATTAACACACATTCAGGTTAAAAATGCACTTTATGCTGATATAAAAATTTAAAATAAAAATTGCCTAGGGATGAACACAGGTTGTCCTCCTGCTCAGGAAAAGGCTGTCGGAGGTTTTGGACTCTCTGCGCTCTTGGCAAGCGTGCCAGGGTGTGCCTACACACTCTTAATTACAGTATCAGCCTTAGCTTGTTAAAACTTCTATTGTTATAATATAATTGACATCCAGCGACAGGAATTTCCACCAAGTCACAGCAGCCTCATGTAATTCCAAACCTTATCGTGGAGTAATAAAGCATCTGATTCTAATGAGAAAAAGAAACTCCTGCCTATTAACAGGCTAAACACTCTACCAGACCAAAGATGCAGACAAAATCAAGCTTGTCAGACCTGCACGCTGCTTCCTACAGAGCTTCTCATTAACACAGATTTCAAAGAACACCACAAGTTTCCCTAAGTACTCATTAAGAACAGGGAAAAGACTCCACTATCTGAATTACATTTTTTGACTATTGATGAAAAGCACTCTGATAAAGTGATATGATCTATATATGCAACTGAAGAGGCTGATGGCTTGTTCTACTTGATCTAAGCACTAAAGCACACAAAAGCTTGGATGCATAGTTACAAAAGGCAGCTTTCACCTTGATTTGTTGGGGATTTTGGGTCACTAATGCTTTATTCACATATCTTGGACAGCAGACACTAAAGTAGGAAATGGGAAGATTTTGACAAGACAAGACAGAACAACTTCTACATTTACTTCCAGTTTTAACTTGCATTTAACCACAATTTGTTCTTGTTCTCAACTACTAGCATTTACAACAGTATTGCAGCACCAAAATGACAACTTTCTCTTTCGATTGTTTTGGCAAAACCCTTGTAGATGTGAATGAATACTATGTGCCAAAACTATCCACGCACAGAAATTCAGCTACAGCCAGGGTACACTGCTTTAGAAGCTGCAGCAAGATTCTCAAAACTTAAATATTACCCTGGGCATTGCTAAAACCTGGTCTAAGAAATAAATTATTGGCATCTCTCTTGCTGTTGACTTATTTTGGCATTGCCTCTTGAGTTCCAAACTGTAAAAGTGAGAGTGTCAGTGGGTATGAAATGGAACTTTTGCTCCTGAAGAGGTTGCTCTTATTCCTTATTATTCATGTAAAGCCATAATCCTCTATTTGTGACATCAAAATTTACTGCTGGGAAACTGATGCATTTGAAAACAGAAGACAAATGCGGTCAGGAAATTAGGAGCAAGAAAGCTCATTTTTGTTCTAGCATCCTACTAAAAAATATAATAAAAAAACAACTTCTCCCTCAAAATAAAGCAAGAAAAAAATCACCCCAAACCAAACAACAAAATATGAAAAAAAACCCCATATAAGTGTTGTTTAAAATCCATACAGTGAGGTGATGGAGGTTTTTTTAATCTTCAGGACTGGGATCTCCTGTGACAGCCCTTTCAGCACAAGGCTTTACTAAAGCCAGCAGCAGCCCCAGCACATTTACCTTGACTTTCACAAGCCTTTTCACCGTCTTAATCTTTGCCTCGCAGAAGGCACCGCGGTACTTGGCACTGACATCAGTCCCCACTGTCAGGTAGGCAGGCTCATCTGCTGCCTGGAGGGAAACAAAAACACAAAAACAAACTTCAGCTCTTCTTTACAGCTACAGCTGCAGCGTTATATGTTTAATTTCACACTTGGACTTTCAGACCTGTTGACTTTTCATTGATAAACCGTGACTGTACTTGAGATTGCCATCGTAAGGAGTTTTTCAAAAGGGAAAAAGAAACCCAGAAACCCAACAAACAAGTTACAGGAAGTTTTGGTTTGTCACTGATGTTGACACACACCTCCTGTCAATTCACTGTCAGCCTATCCCAGAAATGTTTTCGAGGGTATTCATTGATATTTGGGACATCTCCTCATAAAAAGGGCAACAAAGTAAAGGAGTTACTATTAATTCAAGTAGTTTCTATACAAAAGGAAAACATTTCAACTGCAAAAAGGCAATATAACAGACAGCTGTATTTTTTCAGCTATAAGCAATCAAATGGCACAGATTATTTAAAACGTTTGAGATTGGTGTCATCTCAACACTTACAATTAAGCCTTTAGCATTCTATATATAGGATTTCTTTCCTGGTGACTAAAACGAGACCTCTAGAGAAATCTGTTGCAATCTTTCAAACAGCTATTAACAAGTATTTTTCTTTCCTGGAATGCCTTTATCAAAACTTAATTGCCTGTGCATTTTTAAAGAGAAATATTCACCACCTTTTCCTTAATCTGGACTTTAATACTCAACACTTCACTTTACTGTGCTCATTGCAACTGATAAACAAGGACAAAATTACCACATTGAAAATGTCTATCAAGACAGGAAATCGGTGCAGAATCTAAAATAAAATAGGATATATATGGGGGGTTTTTTTAACTAGATATTTCCTTCAACTCAGCAAGGAAAAGTTTTGTAAATTATACTGCAATTGTTGAGCCTTTGTACGGAGCAAACCGGCAACAGCAAAGGCGGGACAAAAGCTGTGGTTTTACAAACTTGCCATAGCAGCTGCTGATACAGGAAGCGTTTAAAGACGGGAGCCCGAAGGACAACAACAACTCAGAGGCGATGAGGATGTTCCGAGCGCTCCTGCACGGCGGTGAGAGCTTTAAATCACCTGCACCTCGCCGGGGAGCAGGAACAGCACTCACGGCACGCACCGAACCCCGCGTTCTCCCGCTGCTGCTGTGCCCAGACGGAGAGCGATTAAAAATGAAATCTCCAGAGCGGCGGGCGAACAGGGCGGCGATCCCCGCTCCCGCCGGAGCCGCCTACCTTCATCTTTCAGGGTTACGCGAGCGATTCCAGCTCCAGGACTTCTCCTCGCACGGCAAACACTGCAAAACAAGAGCGGGGGAGGCTGAGGGCTGAGCGCGGGGCTCCGCGCGAGGGGCGGCGGGGGGAGCCCGGGGCAGGCGGAGGGAGGGACGGAGGGAAGGAGCCGCCGCCCGTCCCGGCCGCGCCGAGGGAGCGCGGCCGCCGCTTCCCGCCGGGCGGCCCCGCGCTCGGTGTGTGTCACGTCGCCATTTGCTCCGCGGGGCTCAGGGGCCGCCGCCCCCCGCCCGCCCCGGCCCCCCTCGCAACTTTCCGCGGCCCCGCCGGGCCCCCTTCCTCCTGCCGGACTTGTGCCAGCCGCCCCCCGGGGCAGCGCCGCAGCCCCCCGGCCCAGGCAGCGCGGGGGCCGCTCCCGGCGATACCGGGGCAGAGTTGGGGGGTCCCGGTGCCGGGGGTCCCGGTCCGTGAGGAGGGCGGCGCGCGCGCCCGTGCGCTCCCCCAGGGCGGGGGGGGGGGGGGGGGGCGGAGAGGGAATGGGGGGGGTTTTAAAGCGCAGCTCCCGGAGCCGCTCCGCGTCCCCTCCCCCGGGACGGCGGCGCGGCAGCCGCAACTCTGCCACCGCCGCCTCCTCTTCCTCCTTCTCTTCCTCCTCCTCCTTTCCCTCCTCCTCCTGCTGCTGCTCCTCACGCGTCCCTTCCTACCTGCGAACTCCTGGTTCCGCAGCCCCCGCGCCGCCCGGGCCCCTCCGCAGACGGCGGCGGCCCCGGCTGAGCGCGGCCCCCGCTCCGCTCCGCTCCGCTCCGCCCCGCCCCCCCCGCGCTCTCCCGCCCCCCTCCCCCCCCCCGCGCGCGCGGACCCCGCCCCGCGCCGCAGCGCGAGCCCCAATAAACAAGCGGCGGGAGCGGGGCCGCTCCCATTGGCCGCCGCCCCGGCGCCCCGCGCGCATTGGGCCGCCGCGGACAGCACCCCCATTGGGCCGCGGGGCGGCCCCGGGCGCACGGGATTGGCCGGCGGCGGGGACCGGAAGGGCAACGGCGGGATGTGATTGGCTCGGGGCGGGACGGGCGGGAGGGAGGGGGAAGGACGGGGCGGGGGCGGGACGGCGGCGGCGGCGGAGGGGGCGGGGCCGGCGCGCGCGGTGCGCAGGCGCGGCGGCAGCGGCGTCGCCGGCGCCATTTTGTGCGCGGCGCTTTCCCATTTTAGGCCGCGGGGAGAGGGAGGAGCGGGAGCGCCCGGTGACCGGCGGAGGGAGCGGCCGGGAGGCTCGTCCGGAGGTCCGCTGAGGCGGCGCCGCGTCTCTTCCCGGCGGTGTGACCCCGGCGCTGGGTGCTGGCGGCGGCCCCGCTGGCGGCGGCGATGGCGCAGGAGCGGGCCCGGCCGGACCCGGAAGTGGAGCTGCCGCCATGGAGGCGCCGGGACCGCCCGCCGTGAGGGCGCGGAGCCGCCGGGGCGGCCCGAGCGCCCCGCAGAGACACACCCGGGGTGCAGGTAGGGGCTGCCGGCCCGCGCCGCCTTCCCGCGGGGGAGGGCGCAGCTCCGCCGCCTTTCATCATCCCCGTGACGCGCGTGGGGAGGGAACGCGACCGGCTCTTGCTGCCTGGGCGCTTCCGCACGGTTCCCTCTGCAGGAAGACGCAGCAAGGACAGGGATGACCACTGTGGAAAAGGCTGAGGGCTTTTCTTGGGAGGCGTGTGGGTGTGTTTTAGTGGTGTCTGGGCCTGGACGTGCAGTCTTAGGATGCAGAGGTTCTTTGAGAGAGTTTGGTCTTAGAGAAGAGCTTTGCCCTGAATACGTGGGAGTTACTGGCTGAAGCCTATGATAAAACCATTTATTTTAACATAAGTTTCACATTTTGGTTCATTATAGAAAATTTGCTCTATAGTTCACGGTAATACAGATGTGTAATTTTTATTCCCAAGTAACAGACTCATAATTTTTATTCCAGTGTGATGAGCATCTGTTTGACAGCGCTCACTCCGAGCTACAAGACTTATCTCAGGGTTACCTAAAACAACAGCGGGGGAACCATTGTATTAATTTGACAGAAATAGATGGTTACTTTAGGTGTCATTCCCCATGTAAGTTTTGCTTTGGAGGTGGCCTTTGTATGTTTTTTTTAATTAAATTGATGCTTTGGAAAAGCAGCAAGTAAAGGGACTGTGGGGAGCTCAGTGAGCAGAGGTGTGGGGTACAGGTAAGCTCTGAAGGTTTAATAAGGCACAAAGTACACGAGGCTTGTCTGGAATTGACTGTAGGCAAGGTCTGACATGGAGGAAAAGTCTGGAATTCTGGTGTTTAGGTCTGGGTTGTGAATATAAAGATGTTTGAGGATCACTACAGAACGTCTAAAGGCTGAGGCATTTAGTGCTGAGGAGCTTTGATTCTGTGCTGTAGTTCTGTTTTATGCAGTGATAAACTGGCAAATACATGAGGGAAGCCTGCAAGAGACCTGGAGAGGGACTTTGGACGAGGGCATGAGGCGAGGTGGCTTCACACTGGCACAGAGCAGGTTGAGCTTGGGTATGAGGAAGAAATTCCTGCCTGTGAGGGTGCTGAGGCCCTGGCACAGGCTGCCCACAGAAGCTGTGGCTGCCCCATCCCTGGCAGTGTTCCAGGCTGGGTTGGATTTGGCTTGGAGCAGCCTGGGATAGTGGAAGGTGTCCCTGCCCATGGCAGGGGGTTTGGAATTGGATAATGCTTTTAAGGTTCGTTCCAACCCAAACCATTCTGTGATTTGGAATATATTATGTCTAACCCAAATGTTAACAAAACTTCCAGAATTCTATTTGAACGTGAACTTCTGAGCTTTCTGTGGAATACGTTGATGAAATCCTGGCTTGGATTGTGAGCGTTCCTGAAGCACGGTTTGTATCTCTGTACTGAGTGTAGAACCATTCAATAAACAACAGTTTGTGACCAAACTAATCAGTCTTGTTTCTGATTTCCAGCATAAAAATCCTGCGCCCATGGATGTATCTGTTACAGCCAGCACAATTAGGAGGCTCATGGCACATCACCCACCGAGCTGCTGTGAGCAGAAGGACTTTGTTTCTGTATAGCCAGTGAGCAGGAGAGGTGACTTGTTCTTTTATGGTATTTTAAGCACCTAAGAATGCCCAGTGGGCAGCTCAGCATAGCACAAATGTTCTCACACAGCTTAGGGATGATGTCTGGTGTCATGGAATGAGAATGCTGTGCTTCTGGCAAGGCAGAAAAAGGGTCTAATTTTGCTTTAAATGTCTTTTCATTGGAATATGAACTTCAGGACTTAAGAGTTACTTCATGATACTGAAATTTTTCGTCCTAAATGTCAGTGTTAAGCAGCCCTGAAACTTGAAGCCATCTTGGCTGTGCTGGATCCTTGCATCTGTCCCCTGTCCCCCTCTGCAAACCCTTATAGGGAAACTGTGGAAATGAGTGGAAGAAATGAGCAGTGGAGGTCACTTTGGTGAGCCTTTTTATCATGGCCTGTTGTGTTATCTGCACAAAGTTAACAGCTGAGAAGCTCTAGAGTGGGACAATCACAGTAAGTAATTTTAGTATCTAATCTGTCTGTAAACAGGCATGCTGTGAGGTAGAAACATTTCATTTTTTTAGATCATTGTTCAAAGCAGCAGTACTTGTGTTATCTGTACTTTGTTAGTACCAAAGGTTTTGTAGATGCAGCACAGGAGATTTGCCTGGGGAAATGCATTTGAGTCTTAGCTTGAGCAAATTAAAGGCTTCTTAATTTAAAAGCAATTAAAAGCATTAAGACACTCTAAGCATGACACTGGTCATTGGTCACATGGAATTCTAAGTGATGGCTGTAAGTAAATTAGTAAAAACAATTCACTTAAACACTTGAAAATGTGTTTGGTGTATTAGTTGCAGAATGTACGGGAATCTTGCCCAAAGTCTTCCATACATGAGGCACTTGGTAAGAAAAAGCAAATTTAGGAATGTCTGTGTCTTACAGTTCTCTTTCTAAGAACAGCAGAAGTAACTGTTGAATGTATCACATGGCTTCCTTCAGATCAGAGATACAGTAAGAAGATTTCTGGGATATGAAAGATAGTTTTATTCTGTTCAGTAACCACATACTGCTCTTGACATACTGCATTTTTTGTAGATAAAAGAACTCAGAATACAAGTACAATTGCAGCCAAAATACTGTAGAAGTATTAAAAATATTGGATCTTATTCTAACACCGAGCTTCTTTCTATGTAATGAAGTACAGTGCTACTGTGTCAGACCTTGCAGGTGTTCTAAAGACTTAGCTTTTATTTTTGTCTCCACTGTTTAGGTTTTTTTCCCTTCCCTTCTCTTTTTTTTTTTTTTTTTTTTAATGCTCTTCCCCTTGATGTTTCTATTCTGTAGTTAAATAGGTGACACTTTTGCAGTGGTGGTTCAGATTCTGTGTCTGTGTGGAACTGCAGTATTTCTGTACAAATGAAGGTCACATGCTTCACATAAAGATTTATTATCTAAGTGATAAGAGGAGTGTGGTAAAAAGTTGTGAAGTGCAGGTATAAAGAGAAAAAATCCCAATGAATGTGAAGTTGACAACAAAAATCTTCAGCCAGTAATAGCTGGATTATAAAAATGAAAGATCAAACCTTTCCTGGTCATGGAGAAAATTGTACTTCACTGTTAAACTATCAGCATCAAGTTCCTTCATTCTTATACGTGTGAGAGAGGGAAAATTTGAAAAAACAACATGAATGAAACCTGTTATTGTTAAATTCTTACTTACAGTTTCCCCAGCTCTGGGACATTCCTGTCCTGAAGTTCAGAAAATGGACATTTAATTATTGGAACATAACTTGATGCTGATTTAAATCTTTGCCTTGTGAGGGTTCCCAGTGGAGAAGACACAAAGCCTGGCAACCCTCAGGAAGCCTGAATTGATGCATTCAATCCACTGAACTTCAGTGCTGATTTCTTGAATCTGCTCTGGGTATGTTTTGCAGCAGTGCAGTATCTTCTGGACATGAGTAATGATGAAAATATTTATGATGTAGATCACTCTGTCAGAAATACTTGTGTGAGAAAAATCTCAGAATTGGGATGTCTATCAGCTCTGCAAAAATAATACTCACTTTGTAGTTGCTCTTCCCAGTAACACCAGTAAAGTGATCCGTGCTCAGCTGGCCAAGCTCTTGGCAGCAGCCTCAGTGATCTCCAGGGAGCAGCAGCCCCATTTTTCCTGAATAAACTCTGTCCAGACTTTGTTGTGCTTTGTGGCTGCAGATCTGAGCTACAATCCCACGTTCCCCAGTGTGTGCAGGAATCAGTGATGCATTAGCTGAGGGTGGTGTTGGCAGCCCAGCACCACGAGAGGAGTTTCAGTTATCAGCTGATGGAGCTGCTGCCTCCCCCCAGCCCCTGAGCTGTGGCATCTATCAGGCAATCTTTTAATGCCAGACTAAAATGTTCCTTGTTTTGAGACTGATTTGGTAATCTTGTGTTTGGACAGAACCAGAGCTGTGTTGTAAGAGGCTATTTTTATTCTTTCTGGTATGTAATTTTATGATAGCTGACATATTTGTATCAAATGTTAATATTGGCTAATTTAGGAACTGTGTCCTTATTGCCAGGATTTACTTAAATGAATTCTAAAGCCAGTTTCTGCATGTTTTGGCACGTAATGTTAAATTATCTGAATATAGGTGTTTAATTTCTATTTTGTTATCTAACAAAGGGATGCAGGATATGGAATTTGATTACAAATACACTGAATTTCTTGTATTATTTCTCAGGACTGCAAGTTCACATTGGTGACAATAGTTACAGCTATCCTGGGGAAGTCATGCAGTGTTGCAAAACTACTGCACAGCACTGCAGAGAAGCTGAAGATTTGTGCAGCAGCTTTAATTTAGATGTGGCAAAGGATTCTGTCATCACCTGCAATCAAGTGATCAGTCTGTCTTTCAAAACTTGAAGTAGGTGCTTGGAGTCAAATGAGAATTTAGTTGCTGTTGTGGGTTGCACTGTTCACGGCTGCTGAAGGAGAGTGTTCTTACGTAGTTTTCAAAATAACACTTTGTCTCTTGATGCCAGCAGTAAAGGTGAAGGATTAGATCTTTAGAACTACCTGTCATTAGTTCTCTTCCCGGCTTTCTGACTAACATTTTTCCTGACAGGCACATGACAATGGTTAGTGTGTACAGAAATGTATCCTGAAATACAGAGGAACGTAGAGAAATGTACAGGCTGCATCAGTGCATCAACCATTCCAGTGTTGTAAACTTAAATTTTTTAACTCTCTATGCTTTTTAATTAATGGCTTCTAAATTATCTCTGCAGCATGCAGCCTTTTTTCCTAGCTTCTGAGATGTAAATCTTATTACTTATGTAAATTCTTTATCTCTGGAAGTTTTGATCTTTCAAGGGGAAAAAAGGTGTTTTTTCTACAGGATTGAAGGAGGGGTTTTGTGGTTAAATAGTCAGTTACCCATCTACAGATCAAATACATTTTATGTTCTTGAAATAAACTTAAATGGAAAACGTTTTAACTTGTACCTGAATCTCTTAATAGTCTGTATTCTTCCTAACAAAGTCAAATCTCTAGTTTATAATTACTGCTGCTTTAGTAAACTCCCATCTAAATCAAACGTATAGAGTAAAACTTGAAAGCAAAACCCATGTGGGTTTGGGAGTGGCAATTACTTATTTCATTGCTATGAAAATCAACAGGAGAAAAAGTCTTTGAAGTTTTGCATGTTGTATTTGAAGAATCTTGCTGCAGTCTTTTGAGTAAATTAAGATGCTGAAATAGAAGATACTCCTCCTTAAATATTTAACTTCTAAGATCTACTTTGTTGCAACAGTGTGGTCACTTTTTCAGCCTTTTGTGATACCACACTGGGAGTAAATGTTTACTGAAGAGATGCCTCATGTTACCCATACCTAAGATAGGAGTTGCTGCTGACATTGGAGAGCTGAAATGGGTGCTTCACTTTGGTTTAGAGAACTGACTCTGGCTGGACTAATTTCTCTACCTGTGTTAGTAGATACTTGTTTTCCAGCAGTTTGAGTGATCTGTCATGGGCAATCAGAAGTAAGACTCTTCCCTGTTTATCCTGTAATCTTACCTGTTGCTAGTTTATATCTTGGAAGGATTTTTTTTCCCCTCTGCTTCCTTATAAGATGTTTTGCTGCAGCCATGTAAAAAGTACAAGAAGGAAATAAAGCTCTTATGAGCTGTGTTCTCGTATACCAGTGTCTGAAAATGCTTGTTCAAGTGGCTTGCAGAGTTTGGATTTTTACTGAAATACATCTTTCTGTACTTGTAGAGATAAAGAACAGGGTTCTAATACTGATGCTGAGTCCTTGGACATGGCCCACTTCTTAGAATAGGGGTGTCTCAGGCTTACCAGCACTGATAAACTGGTGACTAAAATACTTTATTGTTAGAGATACAGATTGTAGAGCAACGTGATCCAACAGGATCAGGACTATGGATTCACAGTACTTCCTTGTAACCCTCCAGAAGCAGTGTGTGTGTCCCTGAAGTCTGTGTGTCACTGCCAGCCTGCAGCCTGGCACAAAGAGGGAAGCAGCAGCACTGCTGTTCAGCGTGGCTGCTCAGCAAAAGAAAGCTTGTGAGGGCAGTGGTTACATGGCCTTTCTTCCAGGGCTTTGGCTTGTCCAAATTATTTCAATCACTTCAGGTTAATTGACTTTTCAGCCTCAGCTAACAAGACTGTAGTTGGCCAGTATTGATTCTTACTTAAAAGTATTAATGCCCTCAGTCTTTTGAATTAAATGTTTTCAGCTGTAAGTAGCTGCTGTTGCTGAGAATCTACAGTTCAGCCAGTGATTAAATTCTGAATTCTTTTCCTGCTCAGCCATCCTTTTCCAAAGCTATTTTTCATTTGTCTATGTCTTTTGGAGGATGTTATTACAGGTAGCTCATTTCCAGGTGGCCAGGGAGTTGGCTGCCCAATCAACATTTAACCTGTGAATTAATTGCTGTTTGCAGGAGTTTGTACCTTCAGGGATGTACTTTCCCCTGCAGTGCTCCCATGTAGTATCACCTCATTAGCTGCGGCTATAAACAGAGCTCCTGAAAGGAGCTGTGTTGTGTGACATTCAGAACTCTGACAGAGCAAAATACATGGTTTTTTGGTAGGTTTTATTATTCTGGATCAATGGAAGATCTATTTGTGGCAGTGATCTGTCTCCTCCTTGCAAGCAGCACAACAGGGGGCTTGCTGGTGTGAGTGTAGACAAGAGCACTTGGCTGGGGGAAGCAGCTGTTGTTAAACCAACTGATGGAAAACACATTTAGCTACATTTTGGTTCTGCCTCAAACAGCATTTCAGATTCGTTTCTATTCCTGGTGTATATAGGAAAGTGTTTGGGGAAAATAGGCTCTCACTTGGTGGGCTTTGTTGACTGTGGAAACACCTGGGGCTGGAACTGAAACTGAGCTTTAAGCATTCTGCTGAAGTAGCTGATGCTTCCTGTGCTGCTCTTGTCACCTGTTAATGCGGTCCCATGTAACAGGTCTCTGTTCTTTTTGAATGTAATGAAAGGAGCAGATTTCCTGCTTTTCTAAAATCCCAACCAACAAGATAAAATTTAACTTAAAAAATTTTAGGCATCACTTGGATGGGTTTTGGGGGGGGGGATTTGTGTGTTTGGAATGCATCAGCTTTTGGGTGAATTTACTATAATTGGACCTACTCTTAATCTGGTGAAATTGGAATCCTAATGACTGATTTTGGATATGCAGACAGTATGGGTACCAAATTATGTCTAATTTTATGCAGCAATAAAGCACACCATGTTCTTTCTAAACCCTTGATTGGCTTGTTTTATCACATTGCCTAAAATGGTATTTTCAGTGGGCAGTTCCTACACTTTTTTAGGGGAGACTTGCGGAGATTTGAGTTTTTTCCTGTATCTGAAGGTACGCATGTGTTTGGACTACAAACTGTGTGATGCTGCTGCCTGCTTTATTCTGGTTGTCCATTTTTGGTTGGCACAGCAACTTGTAAGAACCATTTTTAAACAACTGTTTCAGAGTCCTTTAATAGCAATGTACTGAAGATGAAAGAGCACTGCATGGGGGTGGCTGCATCCATCTGGAAATAGGAGACTTGGTTTGAGCTTGGTTGTAGATCCTGTGTTCTAAAATACTAGACTGTATTTACAGTAAGGCAAGACTTAACTCTGCTACTTCTTTTCTGCAACTCTGTGTAATTGGACATAATAGGCAGCAAGATGCTCTATAATGGAAAGTTACGAGCAGTTGGTGTCTCAAAATAGCTCTCAATTCTTAAGTAGAAGTAACTTCCCTGCTGTATGTAACTTGAAAAACTGGTGGGTGGAGGAAAAGCTGGTCCTTGTCTTACAGACGTGCAACTGAAGGAAGAAAATGAGGGGGAGAGAACAGACTCTGCTGTATTTTTGGTGCAATTACAGCGTCAGAATTGTCATGACAATCAAAACTATTTTTCTTTTTGTAATCTTGAAACTGTGTACTTCATTTTAAGGTCACGCTAAGATGCGTTGTTGAATTCACTATTTTGCATTCCCTTCTATGGCTGTGGTTTTTTCTTCAGGAAGAGACTTGCAAAACAGCTCTGGAGTTATTCCAAATCTCCTTCCTTAAGGGTGCCTGGGACTGCACAGCCAGAGAGCATCCCAAGCAGTGCTGCATCCGCATGGACAGTCACACTCTCAGCATGTGGGGCTTTGACCTCAGGCCATCGAGCTATTTTTGGTGATGAGAAGTTACAAATGAATGACCCAATGCTTGGCATACTTCAGATCTGCATGAGACACATTCTGCTTGGAATGTTTCCTTTCTGAGAGTCAGCACCAAATACAGATGAGTAGTATTTCTTTTGGAGATGGCCTCGTGGCCGTCTGCCACACAGGAAATTTCATGTATGGGTTACTTCTAACAATCTTGCCATCATTTCATCAGCAGTACTAGCAGTTGTAAAGAGGATATTATCCAAGCCAGTAACTTTTATGGCCATATTAAAGTAGCATAAAATTATTATCTTGATGCAATAGCCTAAATTTGCTTTTTGAACTCTGCAAGTGCACTTTCATATTCTAAAATCTGCCCTGGTGCAGTCAAGGAGATGGATGTAAGTAAACTAGATACTGGAGCCTATTGTTTTGTAATTTGAACCTGCAGTTCACTTAGTCCCCTTAATTCTCTCAAGCAAAGCTGCTGTATGTGGACTTGCTGACTAAATAATTGTAACAAGGAATGTGACATATCCAGCCTTAATAAATAGCAGAGCAGTGATTCATCAGGTGCTGAGGAACAGCCACTGGATGTGTGAGACTTAAGGAGGAAGCATCTTACTGAACAGGCTACTCTTGTGTTGGATCTGTACTTCTGAAACACTCCTTGGGTGGAGGGATGACTTTGAGCTAGGAGATGACGTGGTTTATACACTCTTCTTCCTGGTGTTGTGTTTAAGCCCTGTGCTTTGGGTCTTAAGCAACAGAATAGGCCATTGAAACCCTGAGCATGAAGTGTTTCAGCATGGCAAGAACTGGAGTTAGACATTCCAAGTGGTATTTAACTTTCTGCTGTATTATGTGTTCCCATCAATTGCCAGAGTAGGACAAAGTAGGTTAGTTGTGGAGCCTGAAGCAAGCAGTGCTGCTTTTCTTCTATCTTTAGATCTGAAACTTCCCAGTGCTTTGGGCAGAAATAACCCAAGCGAGACTCTTAGAATCACCTCTTGCTCAAATCTCTAATTCAGAAGATTTTACCCTGCCATTTGTTTGCCTTGAAAAGCATTTCCACGTTTTAGTTACACAGAAGTTATAATTGACCATTTTCAAGCCAGCTATAAAAGCTAATTTTAATTTTAGGGAAGGGGATCCAAGCTCTAAAAGCATGAAAACGTGCTGCCTTTCAAACCTTCGTGTTGGCTGCCTGATCAGGTGTTGTTCTCTGGGCTTAAATCAAACCCTTGTCCTTAGATGTTGTCTAAGCCTGCAGGATATGGGAGTATCTGTAACAGAGCAAAATTTTTTCCCCTAGTCCTGTAATTAAAACAGAGCCTCTGCTAAATGTAAGCTTTTTGGTTTTTTGCAATTTAATATTATTTTTTCTAGTCCTTACTTAAATAATAACCTCAGATCCAGCTTGAGCCCTTCAGGAGCTTGTTTACTGAGTGATTTGCCTCAGACAGCTCTACATACTTAGAAAAAAAAAGGTCTTCAACATTTAATTAAAGTTTCATCATGCTTTGCTGTCCCACTGCATTTTTAATTCTTTATATGGTCAGTGTGGCCATAAATAGCTACTTCCTTCTTTTTTAAAGATTTCTTCCCCTGCTCAACTTCACTGTTTGACACAGCAACAAGTAAATACTTCTCAGTAGCAAAACTCATTGAAGTTTCTGTTTAGCCTATCAGCTGTGGACTAAATTAGTGAAACATTATGCTGGCTAATGCACTACTGTATAATTAGTTAATTGTTAAGTAACAAATTAGTAAGTTACTTGTTAAATGCAGTGTGGTTGTCTCATGGAACTGCAAGGTTACAGAGATAGCTGTCACAGGGGGGTTGCAGTGGTTTTTCTGCTGGAATGAGTCTGGGCTAGAAATCTGTTCTAATGTTCCTGGCCTTGTTGACAAGAGGTAGCAATGCTGAACTTAAGATCAAAAAGAATTGTGCTAGTTTTCTGTTTCTAAAGTAAAGGGAAGTGTCAGCATAAAATAGTTTGCTTAGTATTCTCCTGTCTTTTTCCTTTGACCACCCCTTCGCCTGAATAAAAGCAAATTTCTTTTCTCCACCTTCTAACGCTCAATTTTTTTTTCCCATCCACAGTCAGTGGAAATGAAAGTATTTTTTTTTTTCCTTACCACACAATTTTCATCAACAGGCTGAGCCTATACTCTGATAAATTAATGATTAAATTTGGAAAATAACCTGACAGTGATAATCACCTTGGTATTAACTAATTTTTGCCATGACATGCAAGGCAGTGGGCAGCACTTGGTATGTACTGCTATCCACAGCCTCTTGAATTGCTTCTCATGGGACTTTTGGATTGTTGTGAACAGATACAGAAAAATCAGAGTGTAGATCCTCAAAGGAGCATTTTTAGATTGCCATGTTCTCCAGGAAGTAGTTATTTGGAAATTTTGGATATGCAAAATGTGCTCCTACCTCTTATCTCTTCATATACTGTGGGATATTTTCCTTCCATTTTGTCTTTTAAATACACACAGCTGGTACAGCTCTTCTCACTGTACCCTGAAATGTGGCTGTGTTACAGTTGCTGTCCCTAATGGTGAATGGCTGTCACAGAAAGGGTTAGAGGGGTGGATGGGTGGGTGTAGCCACACCAGAACAGCTTTCAGTTTCCCTTTAGCAGTTTAGAGCATGGTGCTAAAAACACCAAGCTCATGGGTTTTGATCCTGGACTTGATGATCGTTGTAGATCCCCTCCAACTCAGAATATTCAGTGATTCTGTGGTTTTAGGAACAGAATCAAGCCAAAATGAAGAGAATCAGGTGGCTCCCTGCTGCCACATCCAGGGAGTGGCAGATGAGCCTCAGCTGACACTTTAGGGCGCTGCTGAGGAGTTTCCTGACTGCTGCTCACCCGTGACACCAAGAGCTGAGTCAGCAGGAAGCTGCAGTAGTAAATTCAGTCTGGAGCCATGGAACACGGAATTCCAGGCTGACTCAGTGCAGCAGCTGGTACTGGTGCCTCGGAGGAGGCACTGAAGGAGGCTGCTGTCCTGGCCATGACTAATGCTGGCTCAGGCTGGCCCCATCTGTCCCAGCAGCGCACAAAAGCTCTGCCCAGCTGGAGAGGCAGGAGCTCAGGTAGCCTGAACTGACACAGGCAGAGCCATCTCTCTGGCTTTACTTTCCCATGCCACAAAAAGGAAGTAGAACCTGTGCTTTGTAATCCTGCTACAAAAGAGACTGGAGAAGGCCAGGTATTTTCCAAACTACCTCTATAAAAATAAACCTCTAAGGGAAAGCTTCTGTTTTAAGGGTTGGTGAACACGAGTGTGTAGTCCTAAAGCTGAGGAGTTTGATTCATAAGTGTGCATTTCAGATTGGCAGGGCTGTTAGAATTTAAACTGCATCTACAAACAAGACTTCAATTTTAACTGAGTTTTAAGGTGGTGAACAGAACAGTTTATCTTAGAAAATCATACAAGTTAGAATGGACCTTAAAGATCATCTCCTTCTACTCCCCTGCCATGGGCAGGGTCATGTTCCACCAGACCAGGCTGCTCCCAGCCCCATCCAACCTGCTGCTTCAAAACTTGGAAGTGACTAGAATAGGCAGTCTGTTTTCCTAGCACATGGGGAATGACAGCAGCAAAGCTCGTTTGGAACTTCTGCAAAGGTCAACAACTGATGAAGCTGATTCAGAAATGTGTTAAGAAACTGCAGCTGAATAAAACTGTTTAAAAATAGTTTGGCTCTTCAAGCATTAATTCCAGTTAGACTGCTTAACAGATCTCACAGCTTTAGAACTTAACACAAGCACTGTTTTAAACTGAGTTAGTTTTTAATTCCTGCTACTCCTCCACTAAGCCTAGGCTTAGTATTTCAGATTGAAATTCCTTTTCCTGAACTCCTGGTTGTTACATAGGCTGTTAGGAGATGTCAGCTGTGCACATCACCTTAAACTGTAACCTGCTGTTAGAGTGGTCATGTTCTCATCTCTTCTGCCAAGAGCAATCACAGACTGCAGCTGTGAACAAACTGCAAATTGTGCTATTGGTTAATCAAGGACTATCAGAGTACTAGTTTTTAATTCTAAACTATGCAGCATAAACAAGAGACTTGTCTAATATCTAAACCTATTGTTTTTCTGTACATAGCCTGGCTCAAATGGAGTGCTTTAGGAAGCAACAACAGCCTGATAATGTCTTTCCTTCTTAATGTCTGTTTAGGTACAGTTGCTGGCCTGTAATTTTTTGAAATAAAAGCTAAGAGACAGTAAAATGGAAAATTTATTAGTGCAAGTTGGGCAGTCGGTTTCTTCCAACAAGTACATAACAGCATCCCATGCTTAATGCATTATAAACAAACCTGGGCTAAGACAAGAAAAGTTGGACTTGTTTTGGAGTAACAATGTGTTACATATTGTCATCGTCTGACTCATCTTCCTCTTTCAAAGATTCCTGTTTAAAAAAAGAAAGTGCAATTAAATGCTAGTCTAACAGTTGTTTTATAATTCAGGCTACAATAAACAAGTTTTGCTGCAGCTTCACAACCCTCTCACTGTGTCCAAACCCTTGGAGTCAGCAGGACAGCTCCCTGATTACTTTGAAGGAGAAAGACACCACGTGTGGCAGCCTCTGAATTAATAGTTTCTGAGAGCAAGGACTATCCCTGGGTTACGTTGTAGCCTTCCCAGTAACCCCAGCTAACACTGAAGGGGGAATGGGTGTTGGAATTATACATTTTCCAGGTAACTCAAGTTACTGGTAACTCAGTTCATCAAGTGAAGCACTGAGACAACACCGAAGTCAGAACTTACCTTGGCATATTTTTCTGCTTCTTCTCTGATGTCTTTGGGAACAATTTCATGTTTTCCATTGGTTACTGCCAATAAAAAGAGCATGTATTAATTCACAACAAGGACCCTGACATACAGAGTGAATTTAAGAAACAATGTTTTACTTTAGTTACAAAAAGTAGTAAATTTTCTGGAGTTTCATAGAAATTACAGAAATGCATTACTTTCTCCAACCCAGCTGAGTTCCAGCTCAAAAGCTTTATCCTTTACTTCATCGTGAACTATGTAGATTCTGAAAAGAACAGAGAAAGAACAGATTAGAACAGACTGACCAACAGGCTAAATATACTTTGTTCCTGTCACAGATTTTTTCTGTTAAAGTAGGCTTATGATTAATAGAAGCTCTCCCTGTGCCTTCTCCCCACCAAACACCACAGAATTTTCCAGGCTTAACTGCTAGTCTAACAACACTAAATCATTACAGCCAAGATGCAGGTTGAGATGTTCAAGTTGCCCTAACTACAACAAACATTAAGATTTAGATACTGCAGAACCAAGGCTGCATCATCACTGCTTCTGCTAAATCTGTTATAATACAGCTTGGAGTGTCCTGCATTTCCCCTGGAAATCATACTTCAGTTTACACTTAACACTAAACCCCAGCAGCACAGTATCTTGTGTCTAATGAGGAGTCTGTACATCAGATTTCCAGTGTGGTGCTTATGGCAAACATGGAAATGGGAATTTAAACCCCAAGTGGTATCACAGCATACACAGTGCCACCCAGACCAGTAAAATTACTGCTTAGGCTGTGGGATAGAAATGTTACACTGCAGTAACAAAACTCATTTGATTTCATCCTGTGGCAGAACACGTGAACAAACTGGAACAATCCTGAGCTGAGACACCCAAAACAGCAGAACTCACAATAACCTATGGCTTCACTGTTTGAGAAGCCTGTATTTGGTATTTCTTAGTTTGCTTCAGAAAGCATTAAGGCAGAAGTTGAAAAACACCAGCTATTCCTACCCAACATGGAAACCTTGGAGATGGTGGAGGAAGGCAGGATACCTTCAGCACCACACTAAGTACTTCCAGTGGAAGTGGTGTGAAACAAATACAAAGACTGAAGTGAACATTGGTGTCCAGGCAGATAGCCCTCCATGCTTACAGACCCTCCTGACTCTGTTAGCTGAGATGATCTATAGGCCCTTCTTATGTTCCTTATGTTCAGCTGGTCACAAGCCTTTTGCAACAAAGTGGACCTTTACAAGCTCCTGAAGAAATCACTGCTCTGGACTGTGCCTAGTATTTTAGGTTTAAGAGTTATTAAAATCTTTGCTATCTTGCTAAATGCTACTAAGGAGCTGAATTTGAGCTGAAAAACAGAACCCTGTCCAGAGCTGCTGCTGAGTTTGAGCTGAAGCAGAACTAGAAGTATTTTCATTATTAGAAATTATTTTTAAATGTCTAATAATACAGCTATACTGTATATATTCCTTTAAAGAAGTTCTACTTTGCTTCTTTCCCAAGCACTTGAGGTTTTTTTTTTTAGGCTGTGTCCAGGATCTCAGCATCATTTGTGGGCAGCTTCTCTCTGAAGCATCAGGTCATTGTTCAAACAATTCTTACTTCAGAACCAGGACACCAAGGAGTTTCCCCTAATCTGTCACCTGGTCTAAATATTTTAAAACCAGGGATTAGAGTCAGACAATTTAACATACAATACCCAATTTAAAAGGAAGAGCCTGAGTTTGAAGCCAAAGCAAGCCCTCCAGTCTGGATTTTTGTCAAGCTGAAAAAACAGGTTGGAGACTTACATTTTTGCAACTTCTTTAACAACATCACGGCAGGTCATTTCCTTCATCTGTAGGCAAAAGACACACAGATATAAGATTTCTAGAAGGAGAATATAAATCTTCCACAAGGCCAGAACAGGAGAGGCTGTGCACGTGCCTAATGAGCTTCATGTTCAGTAGTCAAAGTAACAGAAAGACCAGAACCACATTTCTTCTCTACAATGCATCTTCCAGCCTGCTCTATGCAAGTCATTCATCCAGGGAAAAAATATTACAACTGAAAAATTCAATGAAAAAAATACTGCTTGGAAATCCCCCAGCTTAAAGCACTCATCAGCTGAAATCTTAAGAGGCTACGCAGGTGATGCTGGCATCCTAAAAGCCTGACTTGTTCCTAGATGCTTTATGCTCAACTGATATAAAATAACAACATGGGAGAGGCACTGTATTTTCACATGTAATACTTGTATTCCTTCTAGGCAGCATAGTAATACTTTTGGTCTTACCAACACTTTATGCAAGCAATTTTGGGTTTTAAGTAATGCCCCAAGAGGAGAGTATTGTTTAACAACCAACTACCTGCCTGAGCAAGGCATCAGCATCTCAATTCATATTTTCTCACTTATATCACAGTCTTTTGGCAGCTTCACAGTTAATCAGAACAAAGTCCGGTGCAAATTTCCATGACATAACAAACCTGTGTTTTACATATCAACTTTTCTGGCCTATGAAGCAGTAATATATTCTCCTGTATTTCATTAATGCAATTTACTGTCTCTCTCAATTCCCAAAATGTTCTCAAACCCTTAGTATGGAAGGTAGTTGTGAGGCACTGGTGAAGGGATTAAGCTGACAAGAGTCCATGTGGAGTGTCACAGCCCTTTCTGGGGTGAGCAACAACTTCTGAGAAGAAATGCCTGTGCCTGGTCAGACAGATGTGGCATCACAGTCCCATCGGGAGCAGTTCCCCAAACAGAGAGCCATTGCCCAGAACACAAATGTAACTTGTGTCACACAAGCATTTAAATGATGATGTGTACTCATGCATATCAAGTTAGCAGTCCAACAGAAAACCCTAAAGCTCTACTACTGCCATGCATATTTACAAGAGAGAAAACTGAAGTCAGTTTAATTTCTGCTGTTATCCCATCCCAGGTGTGTTAATTCTGAAGACAATGAAAGTAAACAATGTGGACAGTGAGTTAATAATCATGATTGTGTCCATATATCAAAAAGTTGTCATAGTATCAGAGCTGCAGGAGATCAAAAGATTAAAGCAGTCTCCACACAACTACAACTTTTCCCACAGCTGAGTTTACAGACATAAAATGCAAGAGATGTGATCAGTGCAGGGTTTTCTTCTTGCACCCTGAGCTACATGTGATTTTCACACACTGTGTCCTCCCCAGACACAGGATCTGCTCTGCAGTCCCCTAAGGCAGCTTTAAAGTCCTGACTCCCTGCTTGCCTCTTCCTTTCCACCTGGAGTCATCTCTTCCAACAAACAAATCTTAGCTTACGGGCTTCTGTGGGCTTACCCCACAAAACCTTTTGTACTTCTGTTTTTTCCCATCTTAGCTTTGACAAATTCATCTTGTCAGAATTAGCCATGGCCTTGGAAACCTGCCCAGTCCTCAGTGAACAAAAGGCATTGGCATGTGGGGCTGGACTGACCCCACACAGCTGTGACAGGATCACACACGTTACTGGGGGCACTGCAAACAAGCCCCTAAATCACCACCTGCAGCTGGGCCCTGTGCCCCACCTCTGTTCCATGCACTGCATTCTACAGGCTCGACTGTGAAGTTCCAGTAATTCACATTATTAACTGCAGAAGTTTTTGAAAATCCCAGCATTGCAGAGAAAATTAATTATTTGCAGTAGATTGTGTGTAACCTGACACAGAACTGTCTCTTGCCAATGTGCACACCTGGAAATTGAAATTATGATTTCCCAGATGCCACAATTCCAGTATAAAGATCAAATTATCATGTAGGCTTCTTACCTTTAATTTGGTATTCAAGCATCTGAACCAGATTCAAAACTGAGTGAATCAAGTCTGGAACATTGTAATTTTTCAGTCATGATGCTACAGCACCAAATAAATACAGCACCATAAATAAAAATACAACAATCATATAAACTCTGAACCATTCCATGAACAGCTGTGACATCCCTCTGCAGACCAAAATAAGATGCTAACAGAGTATTCCATAAAAATTACATGAGACAGACCAGGAGAAGGATTTGGTTCCATGTTGTCTCCAACTCCAAGGGTGTCAGATATTAAAACACATGAGGAAGATGGAAATCTTTCAGGATTTAAAATAACTGTAATGAGCTAAAGGGACACTACAGTAACTTCTGGTTGTCTTCTCTCCACAGACCAGTTTGTCCTTAACAAGAGCAGCCTTTCTGAACTTGTTAAACAAAAGAATAATCTAAAACCTTTGGGAAATAATAGATACAGCACCCTGCACAATGCTGCCCTATGGTTTTCATTCAGAATGAATAACATATTTATACTTTTATATTCACTCACTTACTTGGCTCACTGGCAAATGTACAAGGAAATATTTCACCTGCTTCTCCTGCATTTTATGTATTTTAGGCACCCAAAAGGTAACATAATAAACCAGGACTTTATCTTGAGAGAGCACAATGACACTGTAACACCATACCTGCAGTTTTTCTATCTCTGTTTTTGCAGCCTGCCTGGCTTTGCCAATGGCACAACCCCAATAACCCTAAAAAAAAATAAGAAACACACAATATGCAAATATAATTAAATAGTAGACCCTCTACAGCTCTTACTGTCACTTAGCACTTGACAAGCCCACCCTCACTCTCTCACTCACAGTGAGAGGCTAAACACAGTAACCTTGGTGTTTTCTCTTGGGGCATATCCCCAAATGGCTGAGTAGAGCCCAATTACTACATCAAGTACCACCACTGTTGATAGAAAAGAGATGTGCTCAGTAATTCCAGGGCAGAAATTTATCAGCTCAAAATGTTGTAACAGATTTCTTTTAGTTGCTATTACAGTAAATGGAAGAATAAACTAGAATTAGTTTGAAGAGTAAAGTTCTACAGGAACTACAGAAGTTCTACAGGATCCAAACTAAACCCACCTACTGTGCAAATGTATTTGAAGTGGAAGCACATAAAAATGAAGCATTTCTATTTCTCTCAACAGCCATGGCACTGGATGTACTGCAAGAAAATTTTGAAAAATCCAGCAGTGTGCATCGACCTGTGTATAACACACAGCTGAAAATGCAGCACTAACAACAATTAACAACAATTCTAATTTGATTTGGTTTGCTGTTGGCAGGCCAGAGGAACAGCCCTCTCCTAGCTGAAGTATTTAGTGAAGGGGGTATCACTACAATTCTTGCCTTTTTGGGGCAGTGCACAGGAGTTTCCATTGGACACAGCCAGATGGAATGAACTCCCAAATTTCTGAGAGACAAGCTTTAAACTCATTTCTCAGACTGCAGTTCTAAGAAATACACATTTAACAAGAACATGCAAACGAGCAGCAGTGATTCCCCAGAGATCTTCCCAGGCAAAAGGAGAAAACAACAACAGCTCTTGTGGACCAACATTTAATATTTTCCCAACTAGGAACTTTTAGAAGGGGAACTTCTGCTAAGGTGAAAATATTTTTGACACACTCACGTATGAAACTCCTGATGGATCAATCATGTACAGTTGTGCACCATCATCGCTATCATAGGACCCCAACATGAAACTGGAGGAGAAAAGAGAAATTAAAAACTGTCCTTCTACCAACACACACAGAACTACAGAGACTACACCAGCTCGGGTTTCCCACACCCTTCCTGGAGCAAAACTCCTCCTGTCCTGCTACACCCTATTGAGCAATTTGCCTCAGAACAGCAGCTGCACATTGCCAGAAACGTTTTACTGATCAGTAACTTGGCAGCAGATCTGTTATCAGTCCCTCTGTACTAGAATCACACAGGAGTTGTAACCTGCTCTTTAGGTGTCAGGGAAAGCAGGATGATTGCAGAAGAAGTTCTGCTTTCACCACTGTCACAGCCTTATGGCACAAACCCTTAAACTTTAAAAACAAGGGACAAATTGAGCAGCTCTGTAGAAGCCTGGCACAGTATTACAGGAATCTGAATTCTTCACCTGAGGTTTTAGGCACACACAAAAAGAAAGGGGAAGGGAATCTTTAGGAGATGAACCATGGGTTACTAATTCCAGGTTTCAAAAAAGAACTCAAGACAACTGAAATAGTTCCAGCAACCATGAACCAAAAGATATTTACAAAGAGAGTGTGTCTGCAAGACTCACCTGCACCCAAAAGGCCTGACAGCACTGTACAGGGTGTAGGCATGCACGTACATGGCCACTCTGTCTGCAAGATGCTGCGGGGAGAAAAGGAAAAACATAACACTGGAAACCCTCATTTACAGCAATAAAGAATAAAATGTCATTCTCATGTTAAAAATAAAAGCCAAAAACCCCTGAGAAGTGCCCTGGTTCCTTACCTTCAGGGGGATGTCATAGCCATAGTTAGACCTAAAGTTGGAAGCCTCTTCCCGGGCGATGTCTGCCAAGGACCGGGCGTCTGCCAGGAGCCCCGCGACTGCCTGCAAGGAGAGCTCCTGTCACAGCTCAGACACAGCTGGCAGCAGCTCGGGGCATCACTGCCACAGGGCAATGCAAACTGCCCACCTGCCTCCAGCCCCAGCACGTGCCAGCCAGACTGTGCATTAAAGAGTTTTTCTCTAGGGAAATCAATAACCAAAGTTACCTTCATGTTAATTATGTTCTATGATTTACCACGACTGCACCAACACAATCAATACTTGATATCCCGGGTTTCATATCACTTCATATCACCAGGTTTCAGGTACTTCTCTCACACTGACACCATTCTGACATCACTAGTATGGACAGGCCAGTCCTCCATACACCAGTCTTTAAAGGATTCAGGTAATTCTCACATTGTTGAGAAGAAAATCTTGTATGCAGAACATTTTCCCTTACCACACCTTATGTGGTAACTGGGTAAAAAAGTACCATTTTAATACTTGTGTTTATATCTACAAGCTTGAACAACTGGAAAAGCATTTCTAAAAATTTACAACAGCTTCGATCTTCTATTTTAAGTTTGGATTTTACTTATGCATGTTTTTGTGCCAAGAATAAATTACAGAAAATGGTAAAAAACCCACTGGCATTTCTGACTTTGTACACAGACATACTAACATTACTTTCTTAATCTACTTGGTTTTGACTCTCTGATTCATAAATTTGTCCTTTTGAGGGGGTCACAATCTGTGTAGCTCTGGAAGGGAATGGCACCTTACCATCCCAACGTGTCGGTCGACATTGAAGAGACGTTTATTGGACCCCTCTTCATAAAGCTTGGACAGCACTAATTTTTCTACTCCAAAGACAACACCATCTTTGCATCTTATCCCAATTGCTGTACTGAAAGACAAGAAAAATGTCAGTTTCTCACACACAGTGTAAAATACGTAACACAGAATTACCAGGACGGAAGAAACAGTGACATGATTTCCCCAAAAGCAGGTTTGTCACAACTCCACTTCAGCACTGAAGACAACAAGGGGGTGGAACTAAATGTATTTAAGGTCCTTTCCAACCCAAAACCCAACCTGGGATTCTGTGATTCTAATCCTTACCTGGAGCCTGTGGCTACGAGCAGAGCCCTGGGTGACCTGGTCTGTGCCCTGCCAATCCATCCCAGTGCCCCTAAAGCACCGCTGGGATTTTCCCTTCCCAACTTTCCTTCACACCCACTCCAGGGAGCAGAGACATTCCCAGAGCAGCTGATGCAGCTTCAGCAGCACTTGGATGTCCTCCCTGCCTTGAGGAATCCCTAGGAAGCTGATACATTTCCAAGGAAGGCCCTGAGCCTGTCAGTCTTTCAGCGCCTCAATCCACATCCCTAAAATGGGCTTTTAGATCAGAACTCATTTTACCACCACAATTTTACCTGCAATGCCCTCGTGTTTCTCTAGTCCAACAACACTGCTTTAAAAGAGGCCAACAGAGCAGATGTTTGATGCAGATATTTGTATCTTACCTGCTATTCTCCACAGCTTTCATAGCATATTCCACTTGAAACACTCTGCCATCTGGAGAAAATGTGGAAGCTGACAGGTCATACTGAAGAAGAAGACAAAATACTCAGGAAGAAAAACCCACATAATATCACAGCATTTTCAGATCAGGTCTATTTATTTAAAATATTTAAGACTATCCCTGCCAGAGATGGTATGAAGTCCCCAGAGCAGGCTGTCCCCTTACATAAGATGTGGGAACAGAAGAAAACAGAGACTAAAAGCCAGGAGAGGCCATTTCATCAGTGCTGGATGTACCCACACTGCAAATCCTGTCAATCCAGGCACTGCAGGGATGTGAAATCACTGAGCATTACCCAACACTCTAAACTTATGTGAACTTTTGTCCGCCTTTACATTTCATAGACTCACAGGATAGCCTGGGTCAGAAGGGACCCTAAAGATCTTTTTTTCCCACCCCCTGCCATGGCAGGGACACTTTCCACTATCCCAGGCTGCTCCAAGCCCCATCCAACCCGGCCCTGGACACTGCCAGGGATCCAGGGGCAGCCACAGCTGCTCTGGGCACCCTGTGCCAGGGCCTCCCCACCCTCACAGAGGTGAATT
Source organism: Monarcha castaneiventris obscurior (assembly GCA_026261815.1). NCBI lineage: Eukaryota > Metazoa > Chordata > Aves > Passeriformes > Monarchidae > Monarcha > Monarcha castaneiventris. The sequence continues at coordinate 4,573,120 of JAMPIT010000894.1, read as the reverse complement.
CATTCCCAATATCAAACCTAAATTTCCCCTCTTCCATTTTGTACCCCTATTATTCTTTGTCATATCACTACAGCTCCCGGCCAAGAGTCCCTCCCCTGCTTCCCTGCAGGCCCCCGCTTAATTTAAACTTATGGATCACAGGAATATATTTGAAATGCTCAGAAGTACATTATGTAGAGGTGCATAATAAGTGTATTATCCCAGCTCCCGCCCCGCCCCGCCGCCGGTTCCCCGGGCCTGCCGGGCCGCAGTGACTCAGCCGCCCGCAGTGCCCCGGGGCCGCCGCGCCGAGGCCGCGGCCGGCACGGGGCGGCTCCGGGAGCGGCGGGGGCCGCTCGGGGCGGGCGGGAGGCCGCGCTGTGCCCGTCCCGCACCGGCGCCGCCGCCCCTCACGCCGCACTCACCCCGGTGCCGATGGAGCTCATGGCGGCGCCGCTCCCAGCCCGTCCCGCGCCCACCGCCCAGCAACGCGCGCTCCCATTGGCAGCCGCGCTGCCCGCCCCGGCTGACGTCACCGAGCACTACGTTAAGTTATGTGTAAAGAAGCTCATCGCCAAGCGCCCGGCTAGCTCAGTCGGTAGAGCATGGGACTCTTAATCCCAGGGTCGTGGGTTCGAGCCCCACGTTGGGCGATGTAGTTTTGGGCCTCCTGGGTGGCTCCAGGCGGGAAAACGCCGATTCCAGAGGGAGCAGTCCCCGTGCAGATACAAACACCGATCAGTGGGAAATCAGCTTTTGTAAGTGAGCGGGATGCAGGAATGAAATGTGCGTGATTAAGTGGGAGCCGTGAGGGGCGGGGTGGGGGGGTTGAGCACGGAGCAGTGGATTCCAGGAAATCTTATTTTTGTTATAAACGATCTGGATGCAGGAAACAGATGGATGTTAATCCAGCAGGAGCTCTGGGCTCCCTTGCAGGTAGAGAGGAGTTAGAGACACCTGGATAAGCTGGAGAGCCGGGCAAGCACCTGCCATGGGAAATGGAACAAGAGCCAGTGCGGGATTCTCCAGCTGGGATGGGGCAACCCTGGTTAAACACACGAACGATGGGAGGAGAGGCTGGAGAGCAGCTCCATGGGAAGGGATTTGGAGAGTTTAGAGCAGGAAAATATCCTAGGCTGTGAGGGCGGTGAGGCCCTGGCACAGGGTGCCCACAGAACCTGCCCCTGGATCCCTGGAAGTGTCCCAGGCCAGGTTGGATGGGGCTTGGAGCAACCTGGGAGAGTGGAAGGTGTCCCTGACCATAGCAAGGGGAAGGAGCGGATGTTCTTTAAGGTCCCTTCCAACCCAAACCATTCCAGGATTCTGTGGTTGGCTTTGATCCATCAGTGGAACAAGGCTCTCCAGGGAAGTGCTCACAGTGTGTCAGAGTTCAAGGAGCATCTGGAAGATGCTCTCAGCCATAGGGTTTAGTTTATGTAGTCCTGCAAGGAGCAGGGAGTTGAACTCCAAGAGCCTTCGGGGTCCCTTCTGACTTGAGACAATCTCTGATTCCATGAAAAGGGAGATGAGGGAATGAGATAAAGCTGCTTTCCCCAGGGAGCAGCTCCTGCTGATGCGGCAGGGACACAGGCAGACCTCGAGGGGCTCATGCATATTCCAAACTCCTCCTCCAGTCAGCAGGACTTGCTCATCTGGAGCTGTCTGCAGCTGGCCAACACCAGCCTGCTGGAATGGCCCCCAGTCCAGAATTGGGAACTGCAGAGGAAAATCCTCCAGTTACTGCAGGGGTTTGTGTCTGTCACTCTTTCCTGATGAACCAGGTGGGCTCACAGGGAATTTGTCTGCTGGGAGGATCCACGGATCCCTGCTGTGCCAGGGAGTGAAGAACTGCAACAGTTATCCTGGAAAACCCAATCCTTTCTACACCGTTACACATTTAGGGTGGGATCTCCTAGGGCTTTCCAGGACAAACCACTAAGAGCCTTTCTCACCCCTTCGATGAAGTAAGAATCCTGTTTCTGCCTTAACAGGTCCTGGGACTTTGCACTTCAACCCAGCAGCAACATGGGAGTTAGGAATTCTGTCCCTGCCACGTGAAACAGCAGCTGCTGAGGCTGTTCAGTGATGCAGAAACCCCACAGGAGGAGGTCTGAGTGGGCAGAAGGAGGATGAGGTGGCAGAACACGCCAGGAGAGGTCCCAGGGTGCGTGCGCACCACAGCACGGAAATGCCTCCAAAAGGGAAGGGCTAAGAATATCCTGAATTTCCTCAGCTGCAGTCTGCTGCAGTTCAGGAAAATGACATCATTGCACCACCACCACCACAGGCTCTGGAGGAGTTTCATCTCCTGAATCCTTCCCACTGAAAAGGACAAGAGCAATCCCTCCCAGCTCCACGGGACTTGTGCTGATGGCAAATTCCTCTCTCAGGATAAAACCTTGGTAGGCTCTGGCTCAGTTCTTACCGAGGGAAAATATAACCTGCACCCCAAATTACCCAAACTGTGACTGAAAATGAGCAGCACAGCTTGGGCTGTGTGTTCTGTACACCTAAGGCTGGCTCTCTGCACCTGGCAATGAGACTGTGTCCATTTATCCAGCCTGAAACGGCACCAGGAGATGGTCCCAAAAACACCAACCTCATCCCAGGACTGTAACACCATCTGTTAAGGTAAAGCACATAGGAAACACCATGACAAAACCATGCAGGAGTTGCTGAAGTGCTGTAGCACATTCCCTGTGCTCAGGTTCACCACAAGAGGATTTCTTTAAATATCTGTTTGACTTGCAGAGTCGTGCTTCAGGCACACAGCGGGTGGGCAGCAGGCAGCACAGAGAATCTGTCACAAAAAGCACGTTTGTGCCAATAAAAGACCTCACCACCCCAAAAAATTGTATATTTATCTTCCCAAATTTGAGACAAAAATTGTTCCTCAGGGTAGGATTTAAACCTCAGTAACCAGCAGATACCAGCAGTCATCATGTAGCCACTGAGCTAAAGTTTGACCTCACACCTGTTTATAATTAATTTATAATAATTTATGATCTTACATTGCTGAAATCTTTCTTGGAGGAGACAGATCAGGACAGGTTTTAGCTCAGTACTATGAGAGAATTACAGGCAGAAGAGTTCTCTGCTAGAACTCTTAAAACAGGGGAAATAATGTTCCACTACCTTTTCTAAACAGCCCCAAACCATTTCCTCACATGTGCTTCAAGGGTGGAATATTTTAAAACAGAATTTGACACAAAAAAAAATCCCATAGATGTTTCCCTGTAGACTGCTGTTCACTCTTCTCAGCACGTTCAAAATGAAAGTATCTTAAACCAAATTCTCTCAGCAATGCCATTTACTATACAGATAAATAATAAACAACTCAGTAGGGAACAGCTTGTGAGGGGACAGAATTTCTCCAAAACAAGACAAAAGAGCAGAGGAGTTGCCAGAGTTAAGTCTGTAAACTATAACTGGACAGGGATTTAAATAGTGTTAGTGCCTACACCCTGACAACACCCACGCTGCTCATTTAATGGTGTTACACACAAATTAACCAACAAAAAACAAACCCCAATGCACGTGGATGTAGCTGAAACAGGGCAGAACCCTTGTGTGGTATCTGGGTGCTTATTTCTCTGTGGAAAAAGCCCTTTTCATCAGTGGTGGGGGTGCTTTTCCAACATCAAACATCATTTCCAGAGGGGGGTTGTTGAGGCAGCACCAGTCGGGGATCCTGCCTGTCTGGCTGTAATATTCCTTGGACACAGAGCGGCTCCCAAGGATGTCCTGGAGTGCTCCAAAAATGGCTCCTACATTATTGGCAAGGAAAAAAAAATTGCATTATTTTGATGTAGAATTTCTCTTTCTACTTCTTCCCATAATAAATCTCAACTGGGAGTTTTTAGCTCTGCCCCAAAATTTAAAGGGATGAATGGATATCGCTGCTTTCCTTTTCAGTATCCCATTTAAGTCCCAAACTGCTTCCATTTATGTCCCTGAAAGTAACTGAAAACAAGGAATCATCTGCTCTCTGCTATCAGCAAACCTGGCCTGGTTGACCCACTTCTTACAGCAAAGTTTCCTAGAAGTTTTTATTTTAAGCTCTTCCACCAAACCCCCTTGTGTTCAGGGCAATTTTTCCCCCCTAAAAAGGTACCCCACAAATCCACACCAGCTGTGAGAAGATTCAGCAGTAGCTGTCCAGGAAAGAAAAGCACCACAAAATTTGGTGCACAGAATTTGTTCTGGTTTGCTAATCCTAAAAATAAAAGGTTTTATTTCCTACAAATCCCACTTGGAAGGGTTTGGTTTTTTTTTCCCACCTCTGCTTCCCAGCTGTTCCCATTCTTACCTCCCAGCCAGGCCACGCAGTTGGGTTTGGCAGGAGGAGTGTGAATCCTGAAGGTTTTAGTGGCAAGTGCCTCCTTGTATTTGGGTTTCTCCACCAGGTGTCTGATCTCAGCCATGAGCCTGTGCAGGAACCCCGGGAGCATTGCAGTGCCCCCGATCACCACCAGGTTCTCTGCCAGCTGCTTCCTCGTGTCTATTGGGCACTAAGGCAAACAGGGACACAAAAAAAAACCCAAATAAGTCGAGCTGCCTGAGCTTGAAGCCATTCAGAGGTCTCTTAGAAATCCAGTCCATTCCTATGCTCTGCAATTGCTGTTTTCTCATGTTTAGCTGGGAAATAACCAACATAATGAGAGAAATGCACAGGAAATGCCTGGAGGTGCAGAGGTGAAGGCTCCAGGCACAGAACTTCTTAAACAATTTGTTTTCATAAAGAATTCTAATTGAAATGTTTTGTCATATCAGCCAAGTCCATGGCTCTCCAATAAATTGCATCTCAGCAAACTTATTTAAATGGCATCCATAGCTACAGGGAGCCAACTTTAATTAACGAGAATACACCACCACATAATGAAAATTTCCATTTATAGTGGTTTTCTAATGCATTTTTTTCCTAAATATAATAAAAACAGAAGCATTTGTATATGCCAAGAAAAATTTCTGCAATGAATTTAATATACTGCCTGTAATAAAGATGTCCAAATTAATTTTGTTCTAGCACAGGTAAACCAGCAGCCTGCAGGACTCCAGCCTTGAGTCATTTATAACTGCAGGTTCTCTAAGGCTGGAGGCATCCCCTAAACTGTTTCTAATCTAAAGATACCTGAACGAGTGAATCCAAGATCAAAGTGGCAACAGATGTCTCTTCATTATCCTGTTCAAACAGGATTTCCACCACGGAGTCTCTGTGGAGCAGACAGGAAGTGAGTGTTAATGAGCAGCAAAACCACACTCTGAGCTGAACTCGGGCCCAGCAGAGGCAGAGGTAACTGCAGCCTTCCTGCTGCCAGCCCTTTGTCACTCCTGTCACACAGCCCATGCACCCAGCAGTGCCAGCTGGGAGGGGACAACCATGGAATCCTTGGAAAAGACCTTTAAGATCACCACATTCAGCCCTCAACCCAGCAGCACCCCCTTGTTCACCACTAAACCACGTCCCCAAGTGCCACATCCACACATGTTTTGAACACTTCCAGGGATGGTGACCCCACCACTTCCCCTGGGCAGCCTGTTCCAGTCCTTGACAATCCTTTTGGTTAAGAATTTTTCCCTAATACCCAATCTCAACCACAACTTGGGGCCCTTTCCTCTGGTCCTGTCCCTTGCTCCCTGGGAGCAGAGCCTGACCTGCAAGAGCTCCACCCTCCCATCAGGCAGCTGCAGAGTGAGAACGATCCCCCTGAGCCTCCTCTTCTCCAGGTTAAAATGCCCTGCTCACATCACTCAACCTGTCTTATTATCAGGCATTGACACTCATTTCTCTTTCCCCATCCCTCCAATCTCTTTGCTCTCATCTTCCTCTTGGGGCTGTGGAGAAGCCACCCCCTCTCATGATGGGCTTGCACTGTGTCCAGCACACAGCTTGCATTGAAGAGGCATTAAAAGCACATGCAAGTGTTTCATTAAAATCCAATTTCATGAAAATTCATGTGCTTTTAAGAGTTGAAATATATCCTTGTAATGATAAATACCCTGCCATGACATTTCTCACCTGATGGGGCCAACTACATGGAGAATCTTTTCTCCATCCAAAGGATAGTCCACGTCTGGAGGCGGTGAGGGACGCTGGAAATAAAACCAGACTTGTGTTATTATTTTAGAGTCCAAAAAAGGATGAAGCCACCTCAAAGGAGGAGCAGGAGGAGCTTCATCCTCCACCCACCTCAGCACTGCCATCAATGTTGAATTTGGCTGCCTGGATTTTCAGCCCCCGTTGGAGATCACTCACAAAGCAAGTGCGGACTGTGCAGAGGGGAAGAGAGGGGCACAAGTGAGGCTTTGCTGGATCCTTTCATCACCAGTAAAAACAGACATTTCTCTTAATTTAGAGAAGAACAGACACTTCAGGCTCTTGATGGTTCAAGACATTATCAAATAAATGCAAAGAGAAGCAGTCTCTACACTCCAGCAGAGTTCAGCTACTGTCTAGACCATGAGTTAAATGATGCTGACACTAAAATGAGGTTGGAAATCCTGCCTGTCCCTTCCCAGACAAACCACACACCATTTTAAGCCAGAGGGATGTTCCTACTGGTGCCTCAGGGTGCCAGGGGTTGTATCCTGCCTTCACTGCAGGTCTTGCACCACGGCTTCAAACGAGGCATTGCTCATTTTCTAAACAAGCTCCAACCATGCAATATTTTCCTTAGTGCAACTCTTCAACACCCCAAGAACTCCAGAGGGTTTTTCTGCTTCCAGACAATGCTGACAGAGCACAACCTCATTTGTATCCAGGCTGCTACTGTTATTACACACTTATTTATTTGCATTTGGCACAGCTGAGCATCTTCCCCACAAACTGCTGTCACAAAGAAACAACCCTTCAACACAACAATCATTTCATCCCTAGCCTGTTGCCTCTGGTTCCAAAAGACTGCACAAAAGACACACCTGGTCAGAAAATGTGTGCAAGTCCAGGAATTAGAAAAGCAGCTTCCACTTGACAAAGCACCAGCTGCATTTATTTCACATTATAAATGGGAAATATATATAGGGACGGATTCCCTCCTAATTTCACCCAAGGGATACATACTAGTTACTGTTTTGTAGGAAAACACCTATTTTTCTACCTGTTGCACATGAAACAATTACACAGGAATTCATCCAAGTTCTGCCCAAAGAAAGATTCCATTTTTTCTGGTGTAAATGTAGTTTCTGTCTCCTCTTGTCTGCCTGATTACCACACCAAAGTGCCTTTTATATACACTTTTTTTTTAATTGACTTTAAAGCGAACAGAGCCTTTCTAGTTAATCTATAAACAAAACTACACAACAGAACAATCCTTTCTGTGCCCACCTACCAAATGCATCTACAAGTTACCACTCAACAACACAGAGGTTAAAGTGAAAGAGGAATTCAACACCTGGTTTTGGTTTTGCTTTCAAAGAGGAAGAACAACACAAGTTCATCCAAGAGGTAAGAAACATGGCAAAGAGAAAAGAAAAATAAATTCCCACGTGTAAAATATTGCACACTTGTTATTATCACATTCTACTGCACAATTTAATACACTACAGTTTCACAAAGCAAAGAAATTTACCTTTTATATCCTCTACTATGTCTTCTGGGACTGAGCCTGAAATAAAAAAAATAACTTAGTTTCATTCTTAAATTCTCTTCCTACTTAAAAAAACTTAAATTTGAATTACATTTAATATATTAAACTTTCACTCTGACAGCAGCTTTTAAAGATTTCCAAAGCAAAAAAAAAAGAACAGAAATAAAAAGTTTGTCTTTGCTCAAAACAGACTGAAAAATTACTACAGAACTTTTACCTCAGCCTTTATTCAGAACTGCTCTAAGAGGATTATCATAAAAATAATATACCTGTGAGAGGCCAAGAAAGAATTCATGCAGTTGGGCCACATGAGATGCAGTGAATCCTAAACCCATTTTCTCCACTGTTAACAGCCTTTCCCTGGTGCAAGCTGCCAGCAGAGGTGCCCACCCCACAGACCTTACCCATCACGGAGGGAAGGCTTTGTCCTTTGGCCAGTCCTGTATCCACCGTGCACTGCTCCAGCAGCTGATACTCCAGCTCCCTAAAACAGGGCACAGGAGGGGGGGTGAACACAGCCCTGAGCCCAGCCTGGGTCTCTGTACTGCACTCCAGGGACAGGATTCATTCCTTTCAGTCACATCCTTCTAAATACAAACTTCAGAAGATCTGATTCCCACAGTTTTTACCACATTAGCAACAGCCAAACAGTGGTAAATCTGAAAATTGTATGGTATTACAGCAAGCTAGGATTTAAAACAGGAATTTTTGCTCATGGTCAAAGAGGAACTTCCACAAATAAATAATCTGTAACCTGGAATGGGTAACTATGAACTTACTTGTGGATGGCCTTTCCTCCCAGGGGAAGGGAACCCCAGCAGCTCAGGATTGGAATTCCCTCATAGATCTACAGGAAGATCAGGAAATTCTCCTCTTTTTCATGATGAGTTTTTTCAGTCTGCTGGAACTAAATGCCTTTTCCCTTCCACAATCCCTTGCATCAGCCACCTTCTAACTGCTTTTGTCCACAGTTAATTTCTACCTAATAAAAGTCCCATGTTTCACAACAGCCCCACTGCTGAAAATGAAAGGATACAGGCAGCACCAAGCTTTCAGCATATCCACAGTCCAGAACCATGGCAGAGTTGATCCCAAGTGTCAGGAGAGACATCAGGTGACTTGGAGCAAACAAAACAGAAGGTACCTACAGGAAAACCAAAAGGAAAGTTGACAGAAGCAGGGAGGGAAAGAAACAAAAAAGAAACACAGCACTGATGCCTTCCCTGAATGGCATTTTAAAAGCAAAGCCCAAGCAAGTGTATCTTGAGTTATTCCAGTACTAATCTACTGAGCAAAATACAACAGGATTCCAAATTCTGTGTTCACCTTCCTTGTGGCACACATCAGGTACTTCAGTAAGGATGAATGCTGGAATGGGCTTGTAAGAAAAGCAAGGCTATAAAACTCAGATCCAGTTTCTTATTGCTATTGAAAAGAAACGAAAGAAGCCGAAGTACAGCTACTTGAGAAGTTGTAAAAACTTGAAGATGCGAATAAAAGTGCTAGAAAATCCATAACAGTGTGCCTTATGACAAACACTGCTACACCCAAATGCACAGAAGAGGCTGTTTGAAACACTCTCACCAAAACAATGTGGAAACTCAAGTTAAAATTACATGATAATTACTTCCTTCTCCCAGAATTCCACAAATCAAGTTTCCTAGAAAGCAACAGTTCCTTTAAGAGAATACCTTAAAGAGTGAATTAAGTGAGACATTTCAATAAATCCTCCATTTACAGGAAATGTACTGACCCTTAACCCAGAACCAGAAGGTAAAATACTGATTAATATTTGTATTAACAAACCACTTTTATTCTCTGCAGCAAATAGAAACCAGAGAGAATTAACCTTCCACCAGGATTAACTGGCTTCTTAACAAGTTACAAAGTCTCTCCATCAAAATATGACTCTGAAATCATGAGCCATTTTCAACAAACCACGTTGCATGGGATGTGCTTTAACTGAGACATTTTATTGCTGTAAAGGGATTACAAAAAAAAACCCTCAAAAAACCCACTCAAATCTTTCACCACTTTCAGGTTACCAGAAAATTTTATCAACAGTAAGAAAGAATTATACAGAAGCTTGAGATTAGCTGGTGAACTGTGTTGTGGAAGGACAGTGAACAAGTACTGCAGACAAACTGGTTTCACTACTTCTTAACAGAAAAACCTTAACCTTTGTTCTGTCTGAATTGAAGGAGCACAGAGTCACCTTCCAAAACATTTTCTGTTACAACTAAGCAAGAATTAGGTTCAGATTTTTCACAGAATGCTTGACTGGTTGGGTTGGATGGAAACTTAAGGATCATCCAGTTCCAGTGCCTGCCAAGGGCAGGGACACCTTCTATTAGGCCAGGGTGCTCCAAGCCCCATCCAACCTGGCCTGGAACACTGCCAGGGATGGGGCAGCCACAGCTTTGGGGTTTTTTCCCTCAAAACTTTTCTTCAAAAAGCCTGATTAAGCAGAGAAGATACTTGATTTCAGGTAAGTTCTTCTCTAAATGAGCACAGACGTGCTAGGCAGAGATATTGACTGTGGCAGAAACCATGAGACCTGCTGACAGAGCAGTAACAAGTGTTTAAATATAAATCCTGGCTCCAGGCAGTGCTCAATGGGGATTATTGGATCTGTCTGGGACAGTGCACTGTGAGCTGTATTATCTACAAGCCAGGGAAACCTTGCAGAGTCTTGTTAATTGCTGCTGCTTTGAGGCCTAATGAAGAGTCAGAATGGAACAAAAATGGTCTTTAAGCCAACTTCCACGCCCTACTTCCTCACACCATCATCAGAGTTTTCTTATTCTTGTCTCTCTCACTCCTGTCATTATTTTCATTTCTTTGTCCACATCTGGTACTGACTCTAAGTACAACTCCTCCTGGCCAGTGCTGTGCATGTGGAGCAAATTCACACATTTCTGTCAAACACTTGCCTCAAAGTGCTTGAAAAGGACCCTGGTGAGTGTGTCCCTGAAGTGTGAGGGGCACAGCACCGACTCTATGATCACAACACGCCGGTCCCTGGGATTCACCAGCAGATGCCTAAAAAAAAGACAAGATTTAGTATAAAATACAACTGGGAAGTTTTAGCACATGTTACAGGACCCACCTCACAAGTCATATTCCATTTTCCTCAAAAATCCTAAAAGTTTGCATTTAGATAGCATTTTCTACTGCAGACCCCAAAGTCTTTCTCACAAATCTAAAAAGCCCAATGCTTTCCTAAAAGAAAGTCAAGAAACTGAGGCAAGGAAAACAAGTTAAAGAGCTTTCAGCCAGAGCCTGTAGCTCTCAATATCTGTTATACATCTCTAAATCAACAAGAAATGCAAAAAATAAGTCATCAATGGCTTGTCCTGTATCATACAGTGTCACAAAAGGCAAAGACTGATGACAAAGATGCTTTCAGTGGAAGAGGATGGAATTGTCCTGATTTCAATTGCAAAGTGATGGTCCAGGACAGGAGAAGAAAACAACCCAACCCACAGATCTGAGGCACAGAAATTAAATCCTGGTTTCCCTGTGATGGCTTTTACTGTGTAAAAACATGGATTTGAAGCTAAGAGAAAAGCCCAATTTCATTATTCACTAAGGGTACTAAAAACACAACAAAGAGATGTACTGCTGAGGTAAAAATATTCCACAGGTAAAGATTGCTCCTTCCAAACCACTGCAGAGAGAGCTCTGCACGGATAGGAGCTTCAATGTAACTTCTTAGGCAATGCCTTCCCCTTATCAGGCCCTTTATAAATGCCTCAGCTAAAAGGAAATTTATTAAACACTTTCTGCTTCTACAGAGCAAGTGATGCTGCAGGACAGGAACTCTTTGTAAGATAACCTGGATCTCAGCACCACTGAACTCCTCCTGCACCAACACAGCCAGGCAGCCCCTTGCCAAGTCTTATCTCTGTTTTCTTATCTAACCAGACCGTGTCCCTCCCCCTCCTCGCAGCCCTGGGTGTGCTCAGGGAAGAGCTGCAGAAGGCCTGGGTGACTGAGAGGTGTCTCTCACCTGAAATAGAGCATGTGGATAAATTCCTTCAGATAGGAATACAGCTCTTCTGTGTTGATGTTGTACTGCACCACCTTGACAGGCTGGGAAAGGAAAATACACAGAGTCAGCTCAAATGCTGGGCATATATATGCATACATATATTCACACATGATATATAAAGAAATATATAAGATATATACATAATATATATTTAATCTGACATTATATACAAACACTCACTCTTGCCTGATTTGCTCTTGTCCTTAAAACATCTCAAACTCACCCTATAACTAAATTCCAGAGTTAATTAATGCTAATTTTTCATACAGGCAACTTAGCATTCATCTTCCAAATCTGCCACCCTCTACTAAAAGAAAGAAAAGAAGCATAACTAGGCAAAGCAAATTCTCAATAAATGCCCCAAAACACAAATTCCATGAGGACTGAGCAGCAAGTAACACCACCTATGGCATCACACCTCTATCTAGTCACAATCTTTTAATAGCAGCAGTTAAAATAATGAAAAAACACAACATTTCAGAATATTTTATTCAGAAAATGAAAAATATCTTGTGATGGACAGAATCTGCAAATTCTTTCTATACCATAACACACCAAACACCACAAAGGTAAAGTTCCATAAAGTTCACCTTTGAGACATCAGGTTTCTTGATTTCACTGGGGATGATGCATCTTGGTCCTGTTTCTCCTGCAAAACCACACCTAAAAGAAAATGTTGAAAACCTGATTATTTGAAGTCCCCATTTGACACCCTGGGCCTAGGAACCATCACAGAGTAATGTATTAGGGATGTTCTGTGACTGCAAAGAGGAGTTTTGCACACAGTTGCTCTACCCAGCCACTTAGACATAAAGTTAAAGATGGACTAAAAGATAAAGATTGTTTATCTTTTTTTTATTGATTCCCTCAACAACAGGATAAAAGCAGCAGCAACCCCAAACCAAAGTTTCCAGAAACCCACCTGGTCTTCCAAAAACACACAAGAACCATGGACAGAAGAAAGCAATTAAGCCAAAATAAATTCAAGATTTATTTTAATAGTCTCGATGCCTGACATTTGTTTCACCCCTGTCATCCCCAGTAACTACAAATCTCAGAAGAAAACAACAGCACAAAACCATAAAGCTGCTGGACTTGGAGCACTTTTAATGCAAAAAGTCAATTAATGCTTCACTTTGGTATTTGGCAACTGTTAACGTGTGGGATCACATCAGAAAAAAAATCTTAAAGCAGCCATAATTCAGAACTGAATTTTCTTCTTTTGCCTCAAAGAAATACTTGTGTAGTCCCAGTGCATACAGGCAGCTTTCCTTGAACTTTCAGCTAATTTCAGCCTTATCTGGAACAGGACAGACAGCTCTCATGTAATTCAGCTGCTGTTTCTTCTACAAGAGAGAAGGCTGGAAACAGACCCTAAAAACACACTATTCAGGGGAAAAGCTTTTGCATGAGAGCATTTTACAGGATAAATAATGCCCAGGGAATAAAAGCTCACAAGCACCCCAAACTTGGGAAAAGCTTTCAATTGGCCACATGGCTGTGAATCCACAAAAAGCCACTCCTGGAATCGGTTGTCCCCATCCATGGAGGCTCTGTTAAATCCTCCCATTCCCAGGTAACAAAACTTTTGGCCCACGAGATGAAATGCTAAATAAATAGTGAGCATTCCTGCTTCAGCACTCGAGCTAAACCTTGTTTTAATCTAAAACACAGGACTAAAAACCAAAGCTGTTTATTACCAGCTCTGCGCCACACAGATCAACATAGAAAAGGAGTGAGGGAGAAAAACCCTACAAAATCATTCTTGGAATCACAGAACGGTTTGGGCTGGAAGGAACCTTAAAGACCACCTCATTCCACACCTTCCACTGTCCCAGGCTGCTCCAAGCCCTGTACAACTTGGCTTGGACCACCTCCAGGGATGGGGCAGCCACAGCTTCTCTGGGCACCCTGTGCCAGGGCCTCACCACCCTCACAGGGATATTCCCACTATGCCATCTATCCCTGCCCTCTGGCAGTGGGAAGCCATTCCCCCTTGTCTTGTCACTCCAGGTCCTTGTCCAAAGTCCCTCTCTAGCTCTCTGGGAGCCCCTTTAGGCATTGGAATAGGCTCTGACGCCTCCCCAGACCCTTCCCTTCCCCAGACTGGACAGCCCCCAACCCCGACAGCAGGGCGGAGCACTCACTTGGTAAAGGCCTGTCCCAGGTCGATCACCACGGCGGTTTTCTCCCCGCCGCTGCCGAGCCCCTCGTACAGCGGCATCGCGGCCCGCCCTCCCTTCCTTCCCCGCTTCTCCTCCTTTCCCTCCCGTTCCTCCTCCCTCAGCCGCCGCTACACGGGCCCTTCCTGCTCTCCGGCGCGCCGGGCTGCCCGCGGCGCCTGCCCGCCTCGCCGCCGCCCCGCCGCCTCCCTCGGGCCCGCGCCGCCGCTGCCGCCTCATTGTGCAGGGCTCCGAGGCGGCCGGGAGTGCCGCGGTGCCGGCGGGAGGCTCGGAGCGGTGCGTCTCCCCCTCAGCTCCATGCCGGCGGCGGCCGGGGCAGCCGCGGGGACACGGGCGGCGGTGCCGCGGAGGGGCCTGAGGGACGCGGCCCCGGGGTGGGCGTGGCCTGCGTGAGGGGACGCGGGGCTGGGGCTGCTCCCGCTCCGACAAAATCGCCAAAATATGAATCGTTTAGGCTGAAAAAGCCCGCCAAGATCACCGAGTCCAGCCGTTCCACCACTAAACCATGTCCCCAAGTGCCACATTGGCACGGCTTTTAAATTCGTCCAGGGATGGTTGCTCCACCCATTCCCTGGGCAGCCTGTGCCCTTGTGTGGCTGGACAGCCCTTTCTGCGGAGAAATTCTTCCAACAGTCAACCTAAACTGCCCATGGGACAACTTGAGGCTGTTTCCTCTTGTCCTGTCCCTGTTCCCTGGGAGCAGAGCCCCATTCCCCCCGGCTGCCCCCTCCTGTCAGGGAGTTGCGGAGAGCGAGAAAGTTCCCCCTGAGCCTCCTTTTCTCCAGGCTGAGCCCCTTTCCCAGCTCCCTCAGCCGCTCCTGGTGCTCCAGCCCCTTCCCCAGCTCCGTTCCCTTCTCTGGACACGCTCCAGCCCCTCAATGCCTTTCTTGTGAGGGGCCCAAAACTTCCCCCAGGGCTGGAGGTGCCTCAGCAGTGCCAGCACAGGGGGACAGGCACTGCCCTGCTCCTGCTGCCACACCACGGCTGATACAGAAACAGCCACATTTCATGCAAAAAGCCATTTCTGTGAGGTTAGATGCACAGGTACCCTCGGGACACAGCACCCTCCCTCTTGAACAGAAATAAAACATTTCAGGGGCTAAAACAGCTGCATCACTTCGCTGCTGTAGGAGAGTGGTGGTTGGGAGTGAAGACGGGAGCTCACAATACAATGAGGATAGAAATGATAAACCCCATGGTGGTAACAACCCGTGCAGGGCCAGGGGTTGGACACAGCGATCCCCATGGATCCCTTTCAGTTCAGGACCTTCTAGGAATCCATCCTTTCAAGACTGGGTCTCCTGAGATGGGTGATCAGAGAGGCAGAAGATCAGCTGTGCTTACTAGTAAGAACCTAATCAATAAAAGGTGTTCGGATGAATATTTTTTGCTGTGTGTGTCTCCCCATGACTGGATCCCCTGGCTGGGAAAGGGGAGTTTCTAACAGATTTTGGTCGGTGTAATGAAAATTTGGGATCACCTGAGAAAGAGATTCCTAAGGTAGCACTTGTGCCACTCCCAACAACCATCTTTTTTTCCCTGCCAATCTTCCCCTTCCCCACAATAACCACACCTGTAAAATCAGCTGCTCTTCAGGCAGTTGTTATATCCAGGAGTGTAACTGTGGCCCTGCTCACACCCCCAAAAGTTGTGTCTTGGGTATTTATTTCAGCGAAGTGCACAAGACCCGTTTCTTCCCCTAGGAAGTAAAATAAGCATTAAAAAAAGCAATTAACTGGGGAGTTGGGTCTAGACATTTGTTCATTGCCAGACAGTTCAGGCTGAGAGCCGGAGGGTTTATGCAGGGGAGGAAAAGGGTGCTAATGAAGGCAGAGGATTTCAGGGAAGGCTGTGGTGACACCGCTGTGCTCTGTTGTCACTGAACCCAACGCCCCTGAGGTGCTCCTACAGCAGCTTGTGGATGCTGTGCTTTTCGCTGTGCTTTCCACTCTGCAGCAGCGCTGTTTGTCCCACGTCCACACTTCCTATTTGCAGTCCCTGAAGGTGGAGGTGTGTGGGAGTCGGATGATGAGTGGGAGTGATGTGAGACACCGAAAGCTGTCGCTGCCACCATCTGCTGTGTCGCCTGGGCCAACCCCCGCTCTAGCCCATGGGCTAGCAGTTCTGCACAAACGCTCTCCCTGCTGCTCCTGTCACAGCCTTGTCACATTCCCCCCTTCTGGTCACCCTAAAGTCACCAAGGTGACAAAGCAGGGCCAAGAGATAGCGCTGAGAAGAGAAGGTCCAGGTGTGAGTGGAGCAGGAGTGCAGACTGGGGGAGCTGAAGCAGATGGGGCATCCTGGAAGGGCTCTTGGAGGACACACAAGGAATGCAGGAAGGGTGTGAAGAAGGGGAACTCTGCAGTGACAAACTCGGGGGAGACTCCTCTCGAAGCCCTTCACATTCCTCATAAAGCCCTGCTCTCTCTCCTTCAGGCACCATCCCACAGCTCAAGACGAGCCCAGGCACTCTTCAAACAACCCATCACCAGCTTCCCATCCTCTCCTAGGAAAGGAAAACTGAGGAGCAAGGGCAAGGCTGCAGTGGTGATGTGAGATACAGAAACAGTGATGGGACCAGCACACGCCCAGTGAATTCTGGAGGAGGAGGGTTCATTGCCAAGGCAGCAGTGGAGGATGCTGACACATGAAAAAATAAACAAACAAAACCCTGCAGCAATTAAACATTGTGACACCAAGTTCAACTTGCCTTATGATTTTGTGTGGTTTTATGTTTTTAATGGCTTTTAAAGTTATTTTTTATGGTTAGTATTTTATGGCCTTCCAGAACGTGGAAATGCAGCTGAACTTTAAAGGATATGCAAACAACGAGGCAGGAAAATATGTTCAAATGTCATTTCCACAACAGAACCTTAACTCTGCCATGTTTGAGTAATTCCCCAGTGCACCAAGAATATACACTCAGTGGTAATTACACCTGACTGAGACAGGAATTACATTCAAGAAGCTTTTCTGTATTTGGTTTTTCTGTCAGGGAAACAATCCCAGAATTTCCCAAGTGCTGCTGGAGAGATTCTGATTAGACACAAGGTAAATTTTTCACAATGAGAACAATCAGACATTGGAATAATCTCTCCAGGGAAGTGGTGGATCCCTCAGCGTTGGACACTTTAAGACTCAGCTGCACAGGATGCTGGACCATCTTGTTTCAACTGTGATTTTGCCAAGAAAAGTTGGGTCAGATCATTATTGAGATCCTTTACAACCTGGTATTCCATGATTCTGCAATAAGTTAGCTCCTGGAGTGCTGCCTGCCCTGGCTGTTCAAGGACAGCCCAGGGAAGCTGTGCAGTCACTGTGCCTGGTGAGAATATGCTCTCACTGGAGGGTGAATATTCATTCTCTCCAATTCTGTAAAATCCTCCTGAGTATCTCCATGACTGGGGTCTTATACATAATATACTATACTTCATGTTATTGCTCTTGAAATACTTTAGGTCGAAAAATCAGAGTAATTTAGATAGTATATGATTAAAGTCTAAGCATGATGTTTGCATGATCTGTTTTCATCCCCAGATCTCACCCATTTATGATACCTCACCATGCTGTAATTACATATTTACAGCACTATGCTTATGTTTTTAATATAAAAATGTAATATTTTATGTAAAATGACTGCTTAGATATGTCTTGCAAAAATCAGGGGCCCTACTTGAAATCCACAGCCCATGGCTTCCTCCTGAATGTGTTATCCCTGGGTTAGGAGTGATCAGAGTTTCCTGCTAATCACATCACCATCTTTACAGTCCATTGGAAATCTCCTCTTAAATTACGTTAATCAATCACAGTTAACACGAGTTCTGAAATGCGAGCTGCAGCTTAAAAGTGGCTTAATTTAATGGATGGTCTTTTCAGAGTTATTGATAATAAGAGCCAGAGAGTTAGAGATGTGCTAGGGTTTCATAACAAAATCCATCCACGCCGGGCTGGTTTAATCAAGGAAGCTGCTTGCATAATGTGAAGAGCATTCACTCTCCCCCGAATATGTGACTGTTGAAGAAACAGATGGTGATGCTAACCTGAAAGAATCAGGCTATAAATACATTCAGGATAACAATATAAATGGAGATAATTATTCACAGTCTAAGGAGACGGTGGGACAATTAAGCCAGCTCGTAAGCAGAATGTCCAGCGGAGTGAAAAGCAGGATTTCCATAACACAATAAGGAATTATTCCCTGAGTGCAGCCAGTTCGTGCAACTCTTGAGAGCGGTGCTACCTCTGACAGGCAAGGAAGAGGTCACATAAGGACATAAAAATACAAGATATTAACAGCAGCCCATTGAAATCAGTGAAAACTCTTATATCATAGAGTCATAGACTAGTTTGGGTTGGAAAGGAGCTTCAAACTCATTTAGTTCCACCCCCTGCCATGTACAGGGACGTCTCCCACTATCCCAGGTTGCTCCAAGCCCCATCCAGCCTGGCCTGGAACATTCCAGGGATGGGGCAGCCACAGCTTCTGTGGGCAACCTGGGCCAGGGCCTCCCCACCCTCACAGACAGGAATTTCTTCCTAATAAGTAATCTAAACCTACTCTCTTTCAGTTTGAAGCCATTCCCCCTTGTCCCATCACTCCACGCCCTTGTAAAAAGTCCCTCTCCAACTTTCTCTCAGCTATGTTAAAGTAGTGGAAGGCCACAATTGGGTCACCCCAAAGCCTTCTCTTCTCTTTTCCGGCTGAGCAATCCCAATTCTCTCAGCCTTTCCTCACAGCAGAGCTGCTCCATCCCTCTGATCATCTCGGTGGCCTCCCCTGGACTCGTTCCAACAACATAAAATTTACAGGACAGCTCTTTTTTGCCTAATGCAGTCCTTTTCCTCTCCCCTTTTTCTTTTTCAGGATTCTGTGGGTATTCAAGGCACTGGCAGAAGAAAGACCCTTTCGGATGTCCCGCAGACACCTCATTGTCACAGCGCAGCGCTGCGCTCTCCTCCGCGCCGCTGCCTCGAGGTGGCAGCTGCAGAACCCGCCCGGAGGGTTAAAAGGAAACGTTTTTCATAAAGAAAATCACTTTTCTGTGCTCGCCCCGAAACAGGCAGCTCTCAGCTGAAGTAATCCCCGCGGAGCACTTGCAAACGCTGCAGACACAAAGGAATGTGTCCTGCAGCACAAACACTGCGTGGCTACGGCACGGAGCAGCACGCCCGGCTGAGACTCTGCTCCCTTGGAAGCCAAAATGCCTGCCTGGACCCCTGCGGAGACTCGGATTTCAGCTGGACCCAGGCATATTTCAACAGCAAAGCATTATTATTTTTAATTGGTCATAAAATAAACAGTCTTTTGTGTCCCTGCATTGGCTGGCTTAGTCTGTGCACTCGCTTCTAAAGCCTCCCTAATCTCTGTGTGCAGGCTAACGGAGGCACGTACCCATCCCTTCCTCACAAAATCGGGGAATTGCATACTTAGGGCCAGCTTTAGACCTTCTGGAGATCACAGAGTGCTTCCTCACCTTTTCCCAGCACATGGATTCAAGGGGATCCACTTATCAGCTCTCTGAAAGGACAGAGAGGAGGAAAGCCCACTGCTTGGGGTTCTGCTAACTGCTGGATCTGGTTCCTGCGGTAGGATTTGGGCTTAATCGATTTGAATGTTTCCAAAACAAAAATGTGTATTTCTCTGCTCTTAACCGTCCTCAAGGGGAATAATGAAAACACTGGTGGTGTCTGGAGCACTGCTGTTTCGCTCTAAAACCCAGTGCTCCTCCCACCCAAGAATCCCAAATCCATGTGTTATCCATGGGAAAGACCCCAAAAGTCCCTGTGGTGGGGCCTTTCAGCCCCTCTGTGCTATTTTAGAAAGGGCTGTACTGTGATGGATGGAGTGGCAGTACTGACACTGCACTTCTTAAAAACCTGTGGATTCGGTGGCTTAGTTTAACCTCAAGTTTTGAAAAGCAAAAGAAAGCTGAAGTTTCTAAAGTCCCTCTGGGTATTATGTGAACAACCATATTTCAGATGCTGGAGGTTGGACTCAATGATCTTGGAGATCTGTTGCAACCTAAATGATTCTCTATTTCTGTGATTCTGTGAAGTTGAGGGTTTAATGTCAGAGCAGGGCTTAGGATCAGCCTGCTTTGGGGTGGTGGGTCCAGTGGTTTTTTTTTTTTATTGTCAGCCTAACTTTGTAGTGGAGTGTGTAGGACAGGGGGAAAAATATCCAAGGGACTTGACAGATGGTTCATGTTTCAGCTAAGACTCCAATATGCACGTGGATGGCTTCCTCAGCACTTTATCTCTGGGAAAATTGTAATATGTGGTGTACCTTGGCATTAACTGCATCGATTTTGTTGAAGAAGAGCGAGGGCTGTACAGTGATTCTGTTATGGATGGGAGCATTGGTCCTCCCGGGCTGTATTCCCAGAGCAACTGCAACGGGTTCCAGTGACCTTGGGCCAGTCAGCAGAAGCCTGGTTCTACTCTGAAGAGTGAGTGTGTAAAAATGGCATTTCCTACTCAGCAGATCTGGGCTCTGTGTGCTCTCCAAGTCACATCTGCTGACTTTAGTGACAAAAATAAGTTCTTACGGCTTTCCTGCTCTGTGAGCACTTCAGAAACACGAGAGCTGGGAAGCAGAAGCTGGATCCCGTGCCTCCTTGTAGGATTGATTACTGTAAATCCCAGCCAGCAGTGAGGCTGCATTGGCATCACTTGGCCTTGCCCAGCTTTCCTGTTAGTGCCAGTGGTGAGATACATGGAAGAAAGGAATCTAGGTTGATTCTCCTGATTGAGTTTTAATTGCAGTTGACATTTATCAGGCTTGCTGTTGGAGGAAGAAGAAATCTGTTCATCCTTAACATGATTACATTCAAAATAATTTATTGGTCACAAACTTTATCAAAGTGGAGCTGTTTTAAACAAACTTCCCTCTCTGTAACAGGGGGAGCTGTTCTCAGTTTCCCTGAATTAGACTCACAGCTACTCCATCCCAGTGACTACTGTTCAGTGGGAAGAGAAAGCCCCCTTAAAACAGATGCTACCAGCTGGTGTAAAGGTGAGTCTTGTGATGGAGATGTGCACTGATTTGTGTGCTGGATGTCCCCAATATTCAATTTGGGAAAGTCATTCAGCAGCAAAATTAACGGTAACTATTTTAAAAATTGCCTTTACCTTCTGTGGCATGTCCTGACATACTTAGGATGGCTGATACATCTCCTCACAGGTGCCAGGAGTAGCAGCAGAAGGTGCAGCATTCTGCTGTCAGGACAATGATTTTTGAGTTCATTTTATACAGGCAAAATATATCTTCATATAAATTTTTATGTGACCTAGTCTCTTAATTAGGACATGCTATTGGTACTTTTTGGGTTCTGCAATAAGGCTGTGACAGGAATATCACCTTTGAAAGGAATCTGATGTATCATTACTCTGTACAACAGAGCTGGCTGCTATAATAATACACAGATTTTAGAAGAGGCTCTTACAAAAATTAGGTATCGTTATCTTACAGAAGAAGTGGAGGCTGAGAGCAGTGAAATTCAGTATTGAAAGTCCTCTAACAAGGCAGAGCTGGGAATGGGACATGAGTGCCACTCTTTCCCAGCTACGCTACCTGCATGGAAGAATGAACCTGCTTACATCCAAATTTAGTCTCGGAATTCACCTCAGGTGAGAAGTTCTGAAGGACAAGACCAATAGAGGATTTCACTGAGGTGTCTCAACCCAGAGCAGGGGTAAGAGGGGAGGGGCATGGATGTTTGTTAACTTGCTGTGCAAGTGGGGCCTGTTCTGCTTGGTTACATGTATGCTCCATGGCATACTGATCTGAGTTAAAAATCAGTATTTACAACTAATAAACCACAGAAAGGAATAACAAAAGAGTGCTCTCTGGTGATTTCTGATTTCTGCCTCTTTCATCATGCCTCTTTCTTTCAGTCTGCAGATATTTTTGTTGATAACGCAGAAGCCTCTGATTTTGGCAGGTTATGCGGGGTAGAGAAACTTGCAGCGTACAGGGAATGTGCAATTTTAGGCAGGGAAAAAACCACAGATAACCAGCTATTTTGGTTACAGGGCTGCTAAGTGAAATATTTAACCTTGAGAGGACACGGTGCCAATCTGGGTTCGGAGCTGATGGCAAGGGGGAAGTGGAAACCTCTCCAGTCCATTAAGTGCTCTGCATCCTTAGAGAGCAGTAAATCATCGTTACACACGCTTTACATTTTAACGAACTTTCCTGGTAATTGTAAAGGTTAGAGAGAAAAGGGGTTGAAAACACTGTCATAGAATCACAGAGTGGTTTGTGTTGGAAGGAATCTTAAAAATCATCTCATTCCAGCCCCCTGCCATGGGCAGGGACACCTTCCACTAGAAGATCCCTTGTTCTGAATCCCAGGTCAGCTGTTAGGGGGGAATTGTGCAGCTGCTGAAGCCCAGCCCCTGGACTCATCCCTGAGGGCTCTGATTTCTGCTGGGGTGGTCTCTGTTGTCCTGCCCCTCTCCCCACACACTGAACAGCTGAACAGCTTGGGAATCAATCCCAGACCCACCACAAGGTGCAGTGCTGTCCTTGAGAATTGATTTTGGTTTCCTGGAAAATCTGGCTGCACCATTAACTTGGGAGGTGGCACCTCCTGCACGGCTGAGCCACCCCCTCTTCTCAGCCAGAGCCCTTGGCCAAAATGAGTTGGCCAGGACAGAAGTTAAACCTCTGAACAGTTTTGAGTTCCTAACCCAGGAGTTAATGGTGTTTAAAATGGCATGAAAAATGCTCTCACCTCTTCCTTCCCTCCCATCCCATCTCCCTTAGAGGAGAAAGGAAACATCCTTTCTTTTAATATGTTTGTATTTTATTTATGAAGATGCTGCAGCACTAGAAATATTGATTAATGGATAATTTCCCCGGATTTTACAATTCAGAGAGGTAAAGCCAGAGGGAACTTTCCCCACTGTTTTGTGTGACCATTTCCTCCCCTAAGCATAACTCTGAAGTTCTTTCTGATGCCTTTTGTCACTGGCTGTCTTTATTGCTGATACAGGCACTTTGACACTTTATTTTCAACTCATGCAGGGGTTAGCAATATTTCCCTGAAAAAAACTGCCCTAACTTGCAACAAATCTGTCTTTTGAAAGTTTTAATATTGGATCCACAGTGCTACAACCAAATGATTTGAGTTGGATCCAGTTTGGTTGAAGTCCAGTAGAAAACACGCTGTTTCTCTAAAATTAAACAGATAAAACTATGGGGTGTGTTTAGAGATACAAAGAGAGCAAATCACTAATATAAATGTTATTACCAATAGCACAGCGAACAGAAAAAATAATGAACAATTTGTTGATAAGGAATATCTCATTTTCTTCCATCAGTTATGTTGTTTATTTAAAGAGCTGAGTGACCTGTGCCAGCAGGTTACATCTCACTTTGTGTGGAAAAAAAGAGGAGTTTATTTTATAGTTTGTTATCATAACTGGGGGATTCACTGAATTGCTTCATGTGGCAGAGCATGTTCATAAGGAAGTGAAGATTTTAACTTGCCTGTCCTATACCTTCCCTCTATTCCCCCCTAGCAATTCCACCCCCCAAAATCCCTCCATCCCAGTCATTGCCTCCTGTGAGAAATCATTATTTTTGGTGTCTCCTCACCTGTCCCTGCCCAGCTCAAACGCTTTGCACCTGCTGGAGCCCCACTCTGAATGAGTCACTGCCTGCGAGGGCGTATAAAACCCTCTGTGTGCAGCAGAGACCTTGTGGTGCCCTGACACTGGGCTTGAGGAGTAGGAGGAAGCTGAGCTGGGCTCATTTTTTGCGTTTCGTGTCGAGGTATGGGCTTCTGGGTTGCTCTTTGGCAAAATGATGTGTGAGCAAGGGCATGATGGTGTTAAGGTTTTCTTGTTAGTTACTGGGGTTTTGTTGAAAAAAAATGGGTGGGAGGAGGAAAGCACTAGTAAAGCTGTTTACCTGTCCTGGCCAAATAGGTGCTTAGAACAAAGCATCCAAAAAAAGGGGACTTGAACTAAGTCTAATTCACGTGTTGTTATCTAAGAAGTTGTTCGCCTTTGCAGAGGGAGTATTAGGGGAAGGTGACCTCTGCAGCTGAAAACACTGGAGGAGAATCTGTAATAGATGGAAAACTACTAAGGGTGCCGGAGGCCTTGTTGTTACAGCTCCTCGCAAGCAAAGAGCGGCAGCTCCTCGGGTCAGGCGCTGAGGAAGAGTTTGGGTGCGGGGGCTGCGGGCTGCTCAAACTTCCCTTCGCAGAAGCAGCACGCAGCAAACCCGGCTCCGAGCGGCCTCTCCCGAGGGCTGCGGGTGCCGGGGAGCACAAAACCCACCGGGGGCAGGCGGGGGCCGGCGGTCGGGCGGAGCGGGCCGGCCCCCGACACCGCCCGCCGGTGGGCGGCCCGCTCCGCTCCGCCCGTGCGGCCGCGGGGCTGGGGGAGCGCGGAGCCGAGCTCCGGGCGGCGGCGGTGGGAGCCAGGTGAGGCCGGGACACGCAGGCACCGAGCCGGCATCGCAGCCCCGCGCCGCGTTTGCCCCGGGCTTGTGCGTTTTGGATCGATTCGTGTTTGTTTTTTGGATTTTTTTTTTTTTTTTTCCGGCGATGCTCGGCTGCCCGCGGGGCAGCGCATCCTCGGCGCGGCTCTTTGTTCCCGGCGAGCGGCTGGTCCCTGCAGCCCCGGGGGATGGGGAAGGGGCAGCGGGGTGAGCGGGGGCTGCCGTCCTGCCGGGGTGGGGGTCCCGGTGGGCTCCCTCGGGAAATCTTTGGGGGTGGGTGTGTGTTTCTGGCGGGGGTGGTTTGGGGGTGACCGCCGCTGTCCCTCTGTCCTGTCGTGGGCCTGGGCAGGAGGAATCCCCGGGCGCTTGTTCGCACTTGATCCCCTGCCGGGTGGGGAAAGGATGCACTTCTGTGGTGTAAAGTCACCTGTAAATATGACTAAGGAGGACGGGGAAGATGGACCTGTGCCCGGCGTGCTGGGTGTAATCAAGCCTTGAGCCAGCCCTAATCCCATCCCCTGGACCCCACGCAGGTTCCGCCCGAGCCAAAAGGGCCTGACAAGGTGCGTTTAATCTGCTCTTAAACCTTCACCTGCAGAGACTCATGATCCTCCAGCTCTCCTGTGTGGTGTTGCTGTCCGCGTTAGGTGAGGCGCTGAAATCGTGGAGCGTTTCTTGCTGATTGGAATCCGAGTGCTGTCCCTCCGCTCCCAGGCGGGCTGGGGAGCAGCATTTCTGTCCTTCTCCTGCTTGAAAACTGCTGCACCCTTTGGCCTCATTCTTAAACACCCCCTCCTCCCTATCTTAATCCCTCAGGAATTCGGTAGACCTTAGACTTCTGTGGTGCCGGGGACCTGGCACGGGTCAGAAGCCACAGAGAACTATGCAGCTTTTACTTGCAAATCCAAGTAGGGATTTCCATAGGTGGTCCGTGTGCTGTTCTGAACAAAGCAAGCGATCGCTTGGTGGTTGGGGGGATAATGCCTAAAACGTGTCATGTCTCTGGCTCCTCAAAGAACTACTGCTGGAATGCCGAGGCTGGAAGTGGAGGTGATGTATTATGTATTAAGGTACCTCACTGGGACTGGTGGGAAGCTGGCCTTACAGAATATTAATATCTCATTTGTTTGCTTGTAAGGATGCATCCTCAAGGGTAGGGGAGGATGTGCCCCTCTGATGTGTGCTTGTTTCGACATAATTTTTCTCACCTGACTTTGTGTTGGTGGCTGGTGTAGAGTCGTGTCACTGTTGGGATTTCACTGAGGTGGTCGGACTGGTTGAGGTCTGTTTACCTGAAGTGTGTGCTGTAAAGGCACCAGCTCGCCAATTCACTCCGTTGAACTGGGCAAGGACACAAAGCGAGATGAGATGAAGGCATTTTTCTGGGCTTGTGCACAAAAGTAGGAGTTGGAGCTCTGCAGTGTATTATGTGCTGCCTTTTGTATTCAGCACAAGTAATGAGGCTTGGATGGCATACATTAGCACCCTGTAACCGAGCACTTGGTGGCTGGCAGCTGTTTGACTTGTGTGTTTTGGCTAAATCTTCACATTAAAAGATTTGCAGCTTTTTTGTCCGGTTCCCTTATCAATTGTCAGGTGAATTGCGGAGCTGAGCACACCCAGGACTGTTCAGCCAGCCTAGGCTGACACCAGGCTGGTGCTTGGAGATGTGAGAAGCTGTGTTCAAAGGCAAGACAGATTTGTCTGGGGCTCACCTGTTCATGTCCTGTGCTCTCCACTTTATGATGCGTGCAGCCACTTCAGCGTGTGAGTGAGCGTCCTCCCTGTGTCAGAGGGATTGTCAGAGCAGAGTTATTAATTCGAGTTGAAAACTCGATACTGTTTTTTCCCCTCACTGTTTTAACAATTCGGGTACAGACATAGCCATAACTTGCCAAAGACAGAAAATAACAGCTAATTTTTTTTTTTTCGGGGGGTGGGGGGGGCGGAGGTGTTTTCTCGAAGTTAACTGGCTGGGTGAAACTCTTAAAAAGCTCTCTGAGGGAATAGCTGCGCACAGCTGGGACAGAGGGGGGAGTTTAATCCTTTGCAGCATGTGTCCATAAACCACTGGTCCATGCAAGGAGCAGCTATTGAAGGAGAGACATCTGCTCTGCTCTGTGCTGGTCCCCTGCAAGCCTGCCCTGTTGGAGTGACCATAACAGGCTGGGGCTCCTTCTGAGCTGGCTTTTGTTGGGCTCCCCAAGAGCTGGTTTCAAACAGGTCTCCAGAATTCAGAGGGCTTAATGGTTTAATAACTATTGCAAGTGCTAATTGTGTGGAGCAGGGAAGCAGCCTGGCTCAGAAAGATCCAACTGAGTCTGAGACTGCTTCAGCCGGTGACCAATTTATGTTTATTGTCCCTCAGCTTCCTGACTTCCCCGCTGAGGTAGGTGGTTCTCATTCTTGTGGGTAGCTCCTGGAGCTGCCCAGTTTTTGGCCCTTGTTTTCAGCCTAGCAGTTCCTTTGTGTTATTTTCCAGCCTACCAGGTGTTAAAAGAAAAGTTATTATTTTCCCTGCTAAAGATAAAGCTCCCTGGCTGCCTGCAGTTGCGCTGCCTTTGCGGCTGGAGGAACTGCATCCCCTGGGATTCGGTGTTATTAAGTGCAGGGGAAGTAGCTGGCACTGTCTCTTGCCCTCAGTGTGTGCTTCCTATTGGAGGCAAGGATTAGTTTTCCACTGAGAGCCTGGCCAGTGCTTGGCAGCTGCCTCCAGGGCCTCAGCTCTGAGGATGCCAGGTGAAATCGGGGGACAAGGAGTTCCTGCAACATGAAATGTTGAGGTGCTACCTTCAGGCTGGTAACAGAGAAGCTCAGGCTTACTACAGAGGAGGTGCTTGGTCAGGGCAGTGTGCTCCAGCCTGCTTTCATTGCCTGGCTGAGGCTGGAGAGCAGGCTGGCTATAAAAATAGCCAGATGGGAGGATAAATGTAGAACTCGGTGCGGCTTGAGGAACAAACTGCTCTGCAGCCAGATACCTGCAGCTTCTGCATTCAGTGGAAGTGCTACAGCAAGGTGTCAAACTCTGCTTAAGGAGATAGCCAGGTCACTGCTGTTCATACACTCTCTAATCCAGCCTCTTCCTAAAGCTAAGTAGATCTTAAGCCCTGACTAATCTTCTTTGAAGTTTGAACCTGTGCCATTATCCTGCAGCAAGCTCTGTGCCACTATCTCCTGCTTTCACTGAGTGTGAAGGTCTGGGTTAGCTTACATCTGGTTGTTGTGGATTTCCTGAGCAAATAACTCTCTAATATGATTTTTGCCCTATGGAAATGTAGGATTATGGCCAGCAGGGCTTTTCAGACTGGGAGAAACAATATGAGGCTGCCCAAAGGACTCCAGGAACTCTTTTATCAGGCTGGTACTGAGTGCCCACATTATCTACCAGCCAGAAGGAGAAAGGTTCTGGTAAAGATATGGAGTAAGCTTGTTGGGAGGAGATGAACATTTTAGTTCTTCTGCTAATCACATCCTGAATGTCTTGGGCTACTTGAGAGCCTAGAGCTAGAAAGCTACAAATTATCTGTTCAGATGTGTATATACACGTGTATAATGTATATGACTGCCAGAGAAGTGCTTTTCAAGTGCAGCTGGAGTTCTGTTTAGGTTTAGCACTGCTGAATGCATTTGTGCCACCTAAAGGCTCCTGACTTCTTGAGAAGCTGTATTTAGAGCCAAACTATTTTTTAAATAGAAAAAAACCCCCCAACTTCTTGATGTTTTGGTATGTCTGATCTTAACAGGCACTTGGTAAAGGGGTGTGAGATGAATGTGGTTTATATTCAGCTGCATGGTAAGGCAGATGCGTGTAGTTAGACACTAACAATTTAACTTACGTAATATATTCTTAGTGCTTTTTAATTACAAAAGTGCATAAAGAATTAGCCTGGAAGAAGAGCTAAATATTGTCAGTTTTCAGCTATTTTTTGATGGGGGGATAGAGAAAATCAATGGGTGGCCACCCATCCTTCAGAGATAGAAGATGCTAAAAATAAAGTGGAAGGGTATCTAAGCTGGTGAAGAGCTTTTTGGTGGCTTCTGCTTGTCCCTGAGCACCTGGTGCATGTGTGTGGCCTGTGATGGGGAATTATTCCAGCAGCTCGAACTGCTGGGAAGAGGCTTTGGGGAGAATGGAAAAAGTGACTCAGTGTGCCCTGAAGGCTCAGCCAGATGCTGGAGCCTGCAGTGGTTGACTCTGAGCTGTGTTGCTGCACTCTGTGGGTACAAATGTGAATAATACCCACAGTGAGTGGTGTTTGGGTGGGGAAATGAGGAGTGTGGCAAGTTTAGGGATTTATCCTGCTGCCCGTGAGCAGCAAGACTGCACAGAGTGACCATCGCTCTTCCTTGGAAGAGTGAGGGGTGGTTCTGACAGCCCCAACCTCTTCCCTCACTATTATTTGTCAGACCTGCAGCCCAAAGGTAAGAGCAATTAACTTGTGAATGATTGAATCTCACCTCATTCCACCCCCTGCTGTGGGTAGGGACACTTTCCACTATTCAGGTTGCTCCAAGTCTCATCCAACCTGGCCTTGGACACTTTCAGGGGTGGGGCAGCCACAGCTTCTCTGGGCAGCCTGTGCCAGAGCCTCACCAACCTCAGTCAAGAATTTATTCCTAATATCTTTCTAAACCTACTTTATCAGGTGAAAGCCATTCCTCCTTGCTCTGTCACTCTATGACTTTGTCCAAAGTCCCTCTCCAGCTCTCTTGGAGCCCCTTTAGGCACTGGAAGCTGCTCTGAGGTCTTCCTGGAACCTTCTCTTCTCCAGCTTCCAACTCTCTCAGCCTGTGTCCGTAGCAGAGGTGCTCCAGCCCTGTGATCAACTTGGTGGCTCTTCTCTGGACTCACTCTAACAGATCGATGTCTTTCTCATGTTGGGGGCCCTAGAGCTGGCCACAGAAGTGGAGAGAAAGCAGCATGTGAAGCTGCTGATGGCTGGAGGCCCTTGCAGGAGGGCTTGACTGTGCCTCCTGGAGCTGGGAGGAGGAGGAGCAGCACAGCAGATCTGCTGTGTGACAGAGGGATGTTTGCTGTGTGCATGAGACTGATGTGAGCAGCTGTCCCACATGGGATGAGTGGGGCCTTGGATGGGATGGGCTTCTGCTCTGGAGTGTTGGAGTAGCCCAGGACTGAGGCCCATGCCCAAGGGAGGTGTCTGGATGCTGGAGCTGTGTGCCTGGAGGCAGCAGAGCTTGCCAGGGGCAGGCTGTCAGCTGGCTGGATCACTGCTGGGCTACAGGTTCAGTGCTCCCTTGGAAACTCTTGACTCACACAGTGATTCTGGACATGAAGCTTTCTGGAAGGGCCTCCATGGTGCAGTGCAGCATGGGCACTGTGCTAATGCAGCAGTGCTGCTGTCTGGGCTGTAGCTTCCTCTGTGGGGCCAAGGACCTCAGCCAGGACATGGCACAGATGCAACCCTAAAGCCTCCTGGTGTGTCTCCAGTCCTGTGTTCTCCCCCACAGACCCATCTTGTTCTCTCTGGTTCCTTGGTTTCCCCCTGTGCCAATGCACAGAACAGGGCTGGCCGTAACAAACCTGAGACTTCATGGCCCTGGCAAGTGTCATTTTTGGACTTGGTTCAGGGCAAACAGGTTGATCCACAGCACTGCTTGCAGGTCTGGTGCCTGCTGGGTAGAGCACAGTACTCTGCTGCTGGGGTAGAGCTAGGCAAGGTCTGTCCTGGGCTTCAGATCAACATTTGGTCTTGTCTGGTGTCTTCAGGTGTAGGGTAGGCTGAGAACAATAAAACAGGTGGGGGAATTCTTTGCTTGGAATGTGTAGGAGGGGTCTGCCCACAACTGGCCATAGACTTGGCCACCCAGTTATTTTAGGCCCTGGGTCTGTGGGTTATGGATATGGATATTTGTAATCTTGATTTCTTTTTCCCTTTCTAGGTCTTGCAGTCTGGATTTGTCAGCCTTGCAGGCTTCTGGACACATCTCCTCTCAGCCATGAGGAGATCAATAGGATTTAACATCTGTGTGGTCACCTGCAGCATCCTGCTCTTGTCCTCCAGCCTGCCATGCCTTGCAGCTCAGCCTCCGGAGGAGTGGGATGTGACAAAGGTCCAGCATGGCCCCCGGGCAGGGAATGGGCTGGAAGATGAAAGGACAGGCATGGTGGACTTGAAAAGCAATCTGGGCCCTTCCGAGCAGCCAGCTTCTGAAGAGCCATGTGAAGTGTCAGCGACGCCCTCTGGGACACCCTTAGATGAGGCTCTCACTGCAGAAGGAGAAGTGCTCCGTGCCAGCCAGGGCCTGGGGGATCACCCCTCTGCTGGGGCACTGCCTGCTGTGCCTGAGGAGGAGCTGGCTCCCACACAGTCACAGCTGGATGAGCGTGAAGCACTCAAGGCCATGCTGACCACGGCTGTGACCACACTGAGCCCTCCAGTCCAGGAGGAGTCTGGTGGTCCTGGTGGTGAGGCCACCACAGAGGGTGGTGTGGCAGTGGAGCTCATCTCTTCTGGCCCCGCAGCAAACCCCCTTTCTGGGACCACTGTGGAGGAGGAGGAAGCAGAGAGCAGCTCACACCCCTCAGCTGTGCCCCAGCCCACACTGAGCCCCAGCTCTCCCAGCTGGGAAGCAGCAAGTGACCACCCTGCCATCCCAACTCCCCAGGCTCTGGGTGTGACCTCTGAGCTGGGAACGCTGAGAGCCCACACAGGGAGCCCTCTGAGAGCCCTGGCTCCACCAATATCTGTGGCTGCCAAGCATTCCCTTGTGGTGACTGAGGCCTCCCTTCACCCAGAAGCAGGGACAGGTATCACCCAAGAAGAGCTGCCCACTACAGCTGGCACTGCCACCGTCCCCCCTGTGGGCACTGTGCCGCCTGACTGGGATGACACAAAGCTGGGGGACATCAGTCAAGGGGTAGGCCTGTCTCATGAGGAGGTGACAGAGGACCTGGGGACAACAGAACCATCCCAGACCCCCAAGGAAGGTGTGGGGGAGGAAGAGGATGCAACAAGAGCAGTGCCCTCCCCAGTGTCCCCTCCACCAGCTCCCGAGCTTGCCAAGGAGACCAACTGCACAGTGCCAGTGCAAGGGGAGGAGCTGCCTGCAACTTCCACAGGCAGCAGCGATGCTTTCCACACCGGGAACTTGTCAGATGCAGACACAGCTGATCTTGGCTCCCTGGAAAACATAAGTGCAGTCACAGCAGAGGAGGAGAAAAGCATCCCTCCATCACAGCCGGAGGCTGCTGTGGTGACAGATACCCAGCCTGAGCTCTCTCCTACTCTGGAGAGTTCATGGAAAGGTAAAACTTGCCTGCTACAGACACTTGCCTCTCAGTGGGGGTTTAGGAGGTATGCTCTTGGCAGTCTGTGCTTCATTTCTGGGACTTAAACTGAGCTGTACCAGCAGACTGTGAGCCACTGAGTGGCTTTCCAAGGATGGTCAGGTCAAGAGGTCTGTGCAGAGAGCTGCTGTCCCTTTTAATAGAAACTCCTGGTGTTGTCTCCTCCCCCCATAGTGAAGCTGTGGCCAGGCTGTGGCTGTCCAGTGTCCCAACTCTTACCTGGGGGCAGAACTGCTCCTCCTGGACAGCCTGCCCCAGGCTGGTGGTGTCACCTTGCCCTGTACACACGTCCAGAGATGGCACCTTCAGCCTCATTACAGTGTTCCTGCTTAGTGTTTAAAATACAAAGGGAGTGCTAAAAAAAAGGCTGGTCAGGTGTTGGGCAATGACAGGTTTCTAGGTTGATGAGGACTTTTTAATTGCTGGGCATCTTTATTCTTCCCTCTTCGGCTGCAGATGCAAAAGGATGATTTCCCTTCACTGCATCCAAAAGACCTAATTTTTGCTGTGAAAGAAAGGAAGCTAATTGCAGGCTGGTGCTGAAACCTGACTGATTAATTTCTAGATTAATTTATAAGCACTTGACTTGTCAGCAGGTTCCCTCTCTGCTGTTTCCCAGATGTTGGGGAAACAACACTGTCAATAAGACTTGTGCAACAAAAATAAACCCTTCTGCATAGCTGAGGTTTCAGTGTGAGCTGGTCACTGAGAGCTGCCCTGATGATGCTTGGCTGGACCTGCTGCTGGCATTGTGGCTCTGGAATTGTTAATGCATGGAGTTATATTCCTTTTATATTCCTTCAGATGTGTGCTCTGGTGCTGTCAGCTGTCCTGTGAGTTTGTTCTGACACGTGTTCTTGCTGTAGGTGCCACTCAGGAGGTGACAGCAGCTGCCCAGGAGGCTGATGCTGCTCTGTCAGCTGTGACAGAGGTGCCTGGTGCCACCCAGGGAGCAGGGGCTGCAAGCTTCCCTCAGGAGAACAGTGGGGAGGACACCCAGATGCTGACAGCTCCCAGTGCCACTGAGGTGCTGGTGGCAACTGGTGCTTCCTCTCCAGTGAACCCTGTGGATGCAGAAGGTAGGATTCTGCTTCAAGGACTCCCACAAGAAAGAATGTTGTATCTGAAACCAGTGTTGGTGCTTGCACACTCCAGTCTCAACACAATGTCCTTATTTAAGTGACTTTTTTTTTTTGCTAACCTGTCTTCACACTGCCTCTAGCCTGGGCTGCTACTGCTTTCTGCCTATGCTATGAGATCCACCACACTTAAATTTGTATATGGATTTTTTTCCCGCAAATAAGTGGAGTATAGGTTAAAAAAAAAAAAAGCCCCAAACAAGCCTCCAATCTGTCCTTGCTAGCAAGCTGCCTTTAGCTTTAGACACTCAAGCAATTTTTTATTTATGGAGGGAGAGTTCTTACTTCTGGAGCCCAAGGCAGTCAGGGATTGCTGATGCTCAGTCCAGAGGATGAAAATATTTCATCAGGGTAACATGGGGGAGTTGGTGGTGGGGGAAGGACACCCTCCTGCAGGAGCCTGACAAGCCCTTGGGTGTGGAAGCCTGCACTGATATTCACTTCCACTGAGGAATGGTGGGTTGTTCTCAGGTTGATGTAGCTCATACAGAAATGCTTTAAGCAGTGCTGTTCACGTAGCTGCTGCCTGCTGGCTCGGTGTCACCTTGGCAGGTACATGTAGGAGTCTTCCTGACAGGAGTGTGGCAAGGGGTCCCTCAGCACGAGGCTGACTTTGAGCTGGAGTGTATTTCTGCAGTAGAGGGGACTATTGTAATGAAACTGCTGCTAGGCAGCTTTTCTGGTAATTCTTACATTGCAGGGCATCAAAAGAAAAAAGCTGTTTGCATTCTATCTCTAAATTTAGGGTCCCTTTGCAAAGGGGGGAAGGTTCTTCTGGCAGTTTTCATTAATTAATTTGCTTCTGGGATTTAATTATAAATTCAACCAACTTTTATCTTTGTAATGAGCTATTAGATCTGTCACTTGGTTCAGTTCTCAGCTGGCATCTTGGTGCTCTGATCTTGCAAGGGTGTGGTGAGGAGTCGACCTCAAAGCAAGGGAATTAAAACCTTTAAGGGTTCCCCCCTCATTAAGGGGAACCTCTTTTGCTGGCTGCCCTTGAGGAGAAAGGTTCATTACAGCAGAGTCACAGCTTGAAGGAAGCGAAAGTTTGGTAACTTCCTTTGAGTTAAATTTTCATTAAGGAGTTTCTTGGGTTTTTTTTTTTAAATGTTGTCCTGAATGGTTGCTGTTTCCTGTCTTCTGCAGATCTCACAGATGGGATCCTGGTCACCAGTGAGGAGGCTGTTTCAGCCCCTGGTGGGATGTTTTCTACCCCATCTGGACAGACAGAGGAGCCATCCAGCAGAACTGTGGTCCTGGTAACACCAGCATCAGTGGCCTCCTCAGTCAGGAGAACAGCTCTTCCCTCTGTGAGGAGGATCAGCACGGCTGTGACCTATGGGCTGGACCGCCTGGAGTCAGAAGGTACCCCCGAGGCTGAGGGGCAGGAGGCTTCCTGTGGAGTGCCACACCTGCCCTGAGAGCCCCCAGTTTGTCTGTTTGGCTCACACCCATGTGCACATCGTGTTGTTCCCAATAAAAGTTGTTGGACAGCCTGTCCTCTCCCAGGAGGCACAGGAAGCAAGCAATGAACAGTGTCCTGGAGGATGCCTGAAATTCCAGGGGCTGTGGTGGATGGGGGTGGGCTTTTTCTTGGCTAGGGAGCAGCAGTGGTGTTGCAGCTGCAGCAGGGTCTGGTCCTGCACACCTGTGATGCTGTTGTGTGCATCCCCTGTACCAGGGAGCACTCACCAAGGGGTGCTGAGGTGAAGCAGCTCCTGCCCTGGAGCTGCTCTGCAGCTCTGATCTCTCTTCTATTCAGCTCACCCACAATTTTCCTGCAGAGAATTGTTTCTCGCTCTTTTTTCTACTTGAACCCCTCTCTGCTTGCTCATCCATCCAGTTTTGTGCTCCAGTGTCTGGACTGATACCACCTGGCAGGAATTAATCTTTCTGCCTGTTTTTGCTCCCCTTCCTTTATCTTGACCTTCTCTTGCCTTAGTATTTTACTGCAAAGGTTGGCAGCTCTCCAGGGGTGGCACTGCCAGATGGTATTTCTCCTCTGAGTAGAGGTGGGGTGCTATAGACAACAGCTCATCAGCATCTTTTCTCTGCAGGAAGCAATAACTCTCGCTCCTGTTAAGTTTAGAGGGCAGCAAAAGCTGGGAGTCTTCCCCACTGCATGTTCCTGGCTTGCTGCTGGCTTTGAAGCCTTTCCCAAGCTCTCTGGGACTCCAACTGCAGCATTCTCCCTTTGCCAGGATGAATCCTGGATGTCTCTGGCAAGGCAAGGATGTGGTGGTGCTGACAGGAGAGTGGCAGCAGGGGAAGGAAAGGTCGTGTGTGTAGGGAAAAGCTGATCTTTCAGGCTGGGAAATAAGGTCTCTGCTTAGCAAGGGCAGTGTGATTCAGGAGGCTAAAGTGTTTTTTAGCCCTCTGGGATCTCCTTTAGAAGCCTGGGTTTCTGCATGGGAAGATAAGAGGGATTTCAGTTTCAGCTGAGCATTGGTCTCTCTCTATTTAATGAGACTTTCTGCACAGGCATTAAAAAAAAAATCTTCCTGCTCCAATACAGGACTGATGCAACTTTCCTGGATTCCTACTACACTCTTTTCTCTGCTCTGGGCTCCTCTAAAGGCAAATGTGGGCTGTAGCTAGGACCAGGTGCCCTCAATGATGAGGACTCAAGTGGAAATCTGGGTTTCTTGGCTCTGCAGGTGCCTGTTCTCCAAGGGACGTGCAGCTCTTTGTGCTGTGTGGATTTGACAACTGGCACAGCTTTTGTGGCCTAAATCTCTTCTGCTCAACCTAGACCTTTGTGCAGGGAGCCAGAAGGTTCCCTGGTGCTGTGGGTCATGAATCCACATCTTGTAAAATGGGACAGTTACAATTATTGTGTGGGGAAAGTCTTTCTGCCTGGGGATGGTGCTGCCCCAGTTAAGCACAAAGGAAGGTTTTTGAGCTACAACTCTAATTTCTAACATCTTTTTCTGCTTAATGGCAGCTGGGGGGTATCACATACTCATGGTGGAGTGGCATTTAGAAGCTTGGTTCCCAAAGTTACAGTTCACAGTGCTTCCTCCAAGAATGTTGGGATGCTGTCAGATCCAAGATGTTTGGGGGTGCTTTCCTTTAAAGCTACATGGAGCACCAGCCCCAGATATTCAGGCTTTTGGGGGATGCTTTTGCAGGCACATGTTTGGGTCCTTAATGAGGGATCTTGGCCCTTTGGGGAGAGGCTGTGCCTGACTCACTGCTGGAAGAAGTGCAAGGAGCTGAGTGAGCTCTGCTGCCTTCAGTGGGGTCCTGCTGAGTTGCCTCTCTGTAGGCCTGGCTCATCATTAAATATAAACCCCTGCTGCTCAGCTCTCTCTCTCTTTCTTGGGGACCATCTGTGCCAAACTGCCTGTGGTTAATTGCATCTGTATATTCACCTGCCTGGCTTGGATGCAAAACTGTTTTAAAAATCAAATTGCACAGACAAAATGAAAATATGTCTAGATGAGCTTCTCCTCCTCCCTGGTGGACTCTGGAGAGATGAGCTGGGTAACAAATATCCTCCTGCCTTGACTCTGTGGTGAGACTGGTTCTACTTGCCCTTCCTAGTCAGAGAAATCCTATAAAGGGATTATTGGATATGGGGACAGGACACAGCAGAGGATAAGGCTTGCTTGTCTGGGAGAATTGATTATATATTTTGTCTCTGTGCCTAGAATTTGTATATTTCTCTGGCAAGCTGAGCCCTGCAGCTTTCTCTATAGGGCTTCTGGGTATGGAGAGCTACTGGTTCAACTGGGTTATTCAGGAGTGTTGTGTGAGCCTCCCAACACCCTTCAAAAAGTGACTCTTTGGAAAGAAACCACATTCCTTTTCAACTTGATTCCTGTGCTGTAACATCTGCTGTGGTAGGTGTTGGCAGAGGTGGCTGCACACCCCCGGTGTGGCAGCATTTGGCAGGTGGAACTTTCTGAAGTGGCAGGACACGTGCCATGCTCCCTCTTCTGCGAGATCCTTGCAGCTTTCAGCTGAAAGCTGCTGGATAGAGCACACCAGGCTCTGGTCCTGTTGGTGAGGGTGAGTCTGTACCTGGCCCTGCAGACTCAAGGTTTGGTTCCCTTGTGAGCCACCACCCTGCCTGGACGGCAGAGAATTGTGGCATCACAAGAATGGGTTGGGATGAAAGTGACCTCAAAAACCATCTCATCCCAGCCCCTGCCATGGGCAGGGACACCTCCCACTATCCCAGGTTGCTCCAAGCCCCATCCAACCTGGCCTTGGACACTTCCAGGGATGGGGCAGCCGCAGCTTCTCTGGGTAAACTGTGCCAGGGCCTCCCCACCCTCACAGGGAAGAATTTTTCTTGCAGTCTGATCTCCCTGTGGGAGTGAGCTGCTCACAGTTCAGGGGTCAAGGAGGGCTGCTGGCTGTGGAGGGTGCTCAGAGCTTTGATTGAAGAGGAGCTGCTCTGCTTGTTGTGTGGTGTCAGGAACAGTCAACAGCTCTGAAAATGGGCAACTTAAAAATCAGTTGCTCCAGAGGAGGAGGCCTTAACCAAGTAGCTCTTGAATGTGGAGTGTTCCCAATTAATTAGGATGGCTCTCAGCTGGCAGGATTTGGAGTTTCACATGCATTTGCAGCCTGCTGTGAATTATTTTGTGTACCATAGAACAGTTGAGGTTGGAAAAGACCTCCAGGAGCAAGTCCAACCTTTGACCAAACACCACTGTGTCAGCCAGACCATGTCCAGTCTTTCCTTAAACACCTCCAGTGATGGTGACTCCACTACCTCCCTGGGCAGCCCCTTCCAATGTTTAATCACCCTTTCTGTGAAGAAATTCCTCCTGAATGCTTCAGAACTTGTAGCCATTTACATAAATTTATAAAAGATACTTCAACCTCCCCATTTTTCTTCTGAGCTGTGTCACAGTACAAGGAACCTTCTTTTTTTTGGGTGTGAAGGGTATTTTTTCCGGGAAGTTAAGGCTCTGAAGGGGATTGCTATTTGGACCTTGACTGTATGGATTAGGATCTGCCTCATTAAATCTCTACAACCCTGTTAAAAATTTAAATTAGGATGCAGAGGTGTAAATAAAACAGGCACTTAACCCAGCATGGTTAACTAGCCTGATATTATAATTCCTCACCAGCTCTTTGGATATCAACTAAATTGGCAAGGAACAGAGGACTTAAAACAAAGCACATGCAGAATGAATTATTAAATGGTTTTGGTAGACACTTTTCTCTTGCTTCTTGTTTATTGCTACCACTGAAATGGGAGCTGCTCTGTGTCTGGTGCAGGTTGACCTCTATCTTCCTCACAGTAGGTGGTGGCTCATCCCTCATTCTCCTTTGTAGCAGAAAATGGTAAAGTGTGACAGTTTTTTGCATCAAACCTGACTTTTTTTTTTCCCCTCCTTCTCTCTTTCTTCTGAGAGTGTTTGATACAGACATCCACAGCTTTTCTGTTCAACCTGGGCCCAGGTTGCCTTAGTTGTGGGCAAGAATTCCTTCCTAATCTCCAGTCTAACCCTGCCCTCTGGCAGGTTGGAGTCACTCCCTCTTGTCCTGTCATGCGCTGGTCCAAAACCCCTCTCCAGCTCTCTTGGATCCCCTTTAGGCACTGGAAGGGTCTCTAAGGTCTCCCTGAAGCCTTTCTTTCTCCAGGCTGAGCACCCTCAGCTCTGTGTTCTTTGTGATGTTCTGGCACTGTTCTGCCTCCAGCAGGTTGGATGACATTTCTTTGTCTGACCCACCTTGCTTTTTGTTCTGGCCAGGCTTGGTTTGAATTTTTAACTGTATTAGACTTTTCATTTGTCCAAAAAATTAGAGAATTAGAGTTCACTTAAATATCACTTTAATGTTGTAGCTTTCCCATGCTTATCTCCAAGCTCGAACAAAAACAACAGAAAACCCCCACAGTTGCTATTGAAAGGTAATTGGGGTGTGTGAGTGAAAGCTTTTAATGAGTTCCTGTTTGTTTTAATCTGAGGATTAAGCAGTTTACCCTCATGGCTCAAGGGAGGGGGGTTCAGATAAGCAGGGATGTGGCAGTAAGGCTCTGCAAGGAACTTTGCTGGAGTTGCTCCTGGCTGGGGTCCCTTGGCAGGGGGGAAAAAAGCTCATGGGGCTTTTTTTGGGAGCTTTGTTCAGTGGGACCAGGGATGCTGCAAGAGGTGGGGTGAAGGACTTGGCAAGAAGCAGGAGTCTGATTAGAAAATGAGCTGAGTGGAGTCAGTCACATTCCCTTTGGGCTCCTGATAGGACTTGAGTTAAAGCCTTGGTACCCTGGGGACTGTTGTCCATAATAACAGACCCAACCCCCAGTCTACATTGTCTTGAGGATCCAAGCTGGGCTTGTCTAGAAAATAAAGCTGAAATCAAATGTTTTCTTAACTCTTGGGTTGTTGGCTGTTATCATCCCAGGCAGTGTGGTTGAATTGAATGTTTCTGGAGAAACACCAAGAGCCTTTTCCAATGAAAATGGAATTAATGTCTCTGCTGGGGCTGTTGGGATTTTTTTGTTGGTTTACTTCTGTAAATTTTTTTTGGTGGGTTTTTTTTTTGTGATTGGAAAGAAGTCTCATGCCCACAGCCCTCTTCCAGGGGAAAGCATTTTAAGAGATGCCATAAACTCTTTATCTGCCTTTATCTATCGTGTTCTGCCCTGTCCACTCATAATGTCATGGTCATTAAATCTGGACTGATTTGACTGCCCTCACTTGATAAATCACCTCTTTCTTGTCTTGATTTTTATACTGGTTGGTTCAACACCTGTACACCCAGGGGTGGAAGAGCTATTCTGCAGCAAGCCAGGGAACAAACTCATTTGTTGTAGTCCATACAGGGTGTTCTGCAGCATTTTGGAGTTTTCCCCCCTTTAAAATAGTCTTGTGTTGCCAAACTGACCCTCTAGCCTGGCTCAGTGTGAGAGTGATTTTGAGGTGAATGCTGCTGGAGATACAGTGTATGTTTTAGGAAGAAATTCTTGAATGTGAGGGAGGTGAGGCACTGAGTGGTGGTGGGGCACACCCAGAGGGGCTGTGACTGCCCCATCCTTGGGAGTGTCCAAGGTCAGGTTGGACAGGGCTTGGAGCAACCTGGGATAGTGGAAGGTGTCCCTGCCTGTGGCAGGGGGATGGAACTGGATGATCTTTAAGGTCCTTTCCAAGCCAAATCATTCTGTGAATATAGAAATTATTCTTTCTGATCTTAATACAGAACTAGACCCACAGTCCCAGGAGAGTCTTTTTTACCTTTGTTTTCTCCCCTACCCTCCCCAAAAAGTCCTCAGTGCCTTGGATCTCCTGTGACAAGCATTGAGCCAGGGGAGTGTAAAAAAAATCCCAAGTGTGAATCCACTCAGCTTTGGGGGAATTGGATTATGATCAGATTTTGAATCTTTCCTTGTACTGTCTTTGCAACGTCAGAGCCTTCTGCTGGGGAGCAGCTTCTCTTGAGCTTTGGCAAGGAGAGGCTCCTAAAGCAGCATCAGCTCAGCTCTGCTGCCAGGGGAGTGCTCACTCTCCCAGCAAGGATTTCCTTCTGTTACAAAAGAAAAACACAAGAGAAAACAACCTAAAGTTCCACCAGGGAAGGTTTAGGTTGGGTATTAGAGCAAAATTTCTTTGCTGGAAGGGTGGTCAGGTACTGGCATGGGCTGCCCAGGGCAGTGGTGGAGTCATCAGCCCT
This sequence comes from Monarcha castaneiventris obscurior, assembly GCA_026261815.1. Taxonomy (NCBI): domain Eukaryota; kingdom Metazoa; phylum Chordata; class Aves; order Passeriformes; family Monarchidae; genus Monarcha; species Monarcha castaneiventris. Next base: position 4,532,782 of record JAMPIT010000894.1, on the reverse strand, counting down.
GGAGGGGTTTAAGAGATGTGTGGATGGGACACTTGGGGGACAAGGGTTAGTGGTGGCTTGGCAGTGCTGGGGGAACATGATGGTGATTTTAGAGAGCTTTTCCAACCTTAATGATGGTGTGATGTGTAAATTCCTCTTCTCCTGAAGCTTCTGTGGGTAGGGTTATGTTACCCTACTTTGTGTGGTAGGATCCTATCCAACATTGTTCCCAACATTCCCTTTCCTTGTCTCTGTGCAATTGCCCAGGTGCTGAAACTTCCCAGGAGGTTGATTTTTTTTTTTTTTTCCAGAGCACATCATTTAAGACAACACCACATCCTGCAAATCCCCTGGATGGCTTTGCAGTGAAGGTGACTGGGCTTAGCAGAACTCATCCCTAGGGGGTTTTACCCTGATGTGGGGCAGAGTTTCTGTGCCTGGATGTGTTGCCCCCACTGTGGCACAGCACTTTGCCCAGGAGCAGTGCTTGGTGAGAGCCCATCCACCTTCCTGCCAGCTCTCTCCTCCTGGGCTGTCCAAGGCTCTTGGCAGCATTTTGGAGCTGTTGGATGGTGACATTATAACTGAGCACGTGAAGGCAACACATTAATAATAAAAGAGTTGTCCTAGAAAGGCCTCCCTGACTTCACAGTCAGCTGTGATCACAAAAGCAGTGCAGAGAGTGAACCTCAGTGAGAGAAAACACTTGGCAGAGGCTTCTCCATGCCTCTCCCTGCTGTTCTGGCAAGAGATGGGAGTCATAGACCCTCCATCCCTAATCCTGCTGTTATTTACACATCATTATTTACATATTTACATGTTGTTGTTATTAGCACACAGGGGTGACCCTGCAGCACTGAACACCAAATAACATCACAGCTTAAACTGTCATGGATCACAGCAATCCTCTGTGGTATCATTTAGACATCATTGTCCACTGAGTTTGGTGTGAGGGAGGCTGGGAAGGGAAAGGACAGAGCAAATGACAGCTCTACGTTTTGCCCTGTAACTTCCTTCCTTTTGGTGGTTTCTTTGTCTTTTTTTTTTTGTTGCACTTTGAATTCAGTTTGTGCCTGAGAGTGAATCTATCACCTTCCACCATCAGCCTCTCAGTGCTCAGGGCACAGCAGGATATTGCTCCTGTGTGTTAAACCTGACAAATGATGGTTTCCTGGCTCTTCTGAGGAATGGAAGTGTTTGCAAACATTAATGGAAAATATCTAAATATAGAAATATCATTCTTCAGTGAAGGTTTCTTCGGCTGAAAACCTGGTATAGCTCCATTGCCTTCAGCAAGATTATGGCCACAGTGCCTTCAGCTGCAGCTTCTTTCAAGACATCACACCCCCAAAAATTGAGTCTGAGGCTTCTACCTGCTGGATGCTGGTTGTTTTCCAGTTGCTCCAGCTCCTGCAGCTTGTGGGTTCCTGCTGGGTCAGGGAAATGCCTCCCAAGGGAGGTGTGAGGTGATCTCATTTCTCCTGCCTAAGTCACAAAAGTCATTATGGATGTGTACGGTTTTATGGTGAAAAACCTCGCTTTTGGAGCAAGCACAAGGAGCTTTTGCCCCCTGAAGCAACAACTCTCATCCTCAGGATATCACCAGTGTCACCAATGGATCCATTCAGAGTCCCATGATAAAGCCCAGTGGTGGCTGTTTCTATTAATAAAGCTGGCACACCCAAAAACTGCTAAAAATGTGTTATTTTACCTTAGACTTGTTTCCTTGGGTTCCCCTAGAGCTTCCCCAAGCCTGAAATTTTGAATACCTGTTATAAGGTGTTGTCAAGTCCTTCAGAACTAAAACATTTGACACATGAACTGGGAATCTCATTTTCCCTGGGGATTCCTGCTGTCCGTTGTCACAGCAGGGAGGTGTTGAGCTTCTTGGGGTTTGTTGTTTTTCTGTTTCCACAAAGGCAAAGCAGAGACTGCTTTAGTGAATGCAGCGCTTATTTAGTCTGTCAGAGAGTGGCTCAACTGTTCCAGGCCAGGTTGGATGGGGCTTGGAGCAACCTGGTTTGGTGGAAGGGGTCACTGCCCATGGGAGGAGGTTGGAACAAGATGAGCTTTAAGGTCCCTCCCAACCCAAACCTTTCCATGATTCTTTAAAAACACAAACATCTGCTTGGGCTGTGTTTCAGTGCTGAAGTGTCCTGGGGTTACTGGAGAGGAGAGAAGAGAGGATGCTGTCCCTCTTGCATAAATCCATGTGGCACATCATGGATTTGGTGCACACAAACAAAATCAGCTCATGTGCAATGTATGAAAATCTGGAGCAAGGCTGGCTCACAGCAGAAGCCACCCTGGCTTGGCCAGCAGGTCTAGGGAAGTGATGTTCTCTTCTTACAAGTAACAAATGACAGAAGAAGGAAAACAGCCTCAAGCTGCACCAGGGGAGCTTTAGATTGGATATTAGGAAAAATTTCTTTAACAAAAGGATGGTCAGGCATTGTGCCAGGCTGCCCAGCCCCCATCCCTGGAGAGATTTAAAAGATGCGTGGATGTGGCACTTGGGGATGTGGACTCAGTAATCTTAGAGGGCTTTTCCAACCTAAACCATTCCATGACACAAAAAGAGTTCACAGTGAGCTGCAAATGCACATGAAACTCTGGATTACTTCTGAATCTGCCGGGCTTTGCACTTTCAGTCCTTGCTACATTCAGTCTTTCCCAATAATTTTCTTTCGATCTGCTGCTGAGGCCTTTTGAAGGCCAAAAAATGCCACTTTAGGAGGGAAAATGAGACTTTTGTAAAAGGCTTTTGCGTGAAGCACAAACCTCCAGCTTGAGCTTCAGCTGTGTGATGCTCACTTCCATTTTCCACCTTACGAGACTACCAAGCCTTATGCACAGCCTGCCCACGGCTGCTGTTGTGCCTCTGCTGCTGAAATCCCACACTTGTGAAGTCTTTGGGTTTTTTTGGAAGTGGAGCTTCCTCCTTGTGACCACCAAGTGGTGCTCTGCGCTGCACCTTGCAGCAAGGCAAACTGTTGGCGTTTCGGGATGGGGACTAAAAAGCTGTTTTCAGATGCAGGAATGAGCCAGAGAGGGGAAGGGACCAAGCTGAGAGCCTTTTGCTTCCCCCTCGCAGCGGCTGTGCTACAAGGATCTCATTATTCACAGCTTTCTGCTGCGGCTGCGTGGTAATTGATGGAGCTTGGTGATGATCAGATGTGATAAGTAGTCTCAGCACTTTCAATTTGGGTGTTCAGCTTGGCTGCCTGCGAGGCTGTGGAGACAGGGAGATGGCTATCTGTGGCTTCAGCACTCGATCCTGGCAGGTGTGTGTCATTTGGGTTGTTAAAAATCACAAGAAGCTTCTAAAATCCTCGTCCCAGAGTAGTTTTTCAGAGATAAAAATCCGATGCCTGTTCTCTCTTGGCTGGTTTTTACACCCAGTCTAGGGAAAAGCACTGCTCATGTTTCTCTTCTCTGGTGTTCTGGCTGTTCAGTGTCTCTGCTGTTCAGTTTTGGAGTTGTTGATGGCTGTGTTGCTCTCAGCAGAGGGAAAAGAGCTACATTAACTCATCTTTGCAGGTTTCCTGCGAGCACTCTCCAGGTGCCACTCTCAGCTTTACAGTCATGTGTTTTGTATGAAAACAGGAATTCTGACAGAGAAATTTCTGAGGTTGATTCTAAATGACGGGCACATTCTAATACAGAAGCTGCCTATAAAATGCAGTGGGAATTTAAGGGGCCAGCCACATCCCCGTGAGCTCCATCAGATGCTCTGTGTGGTGTCATTGTGGCAGGAATGATCTTTCCAGGTACCAAAAGCCCTGCTACAGCAGGATGATGCAGCTAAATCCCGACAGCAGCTCATCTGTATGGAACACAGGACTAGAACTGAAAGGCAGCGACTGGGATTGTCTCGTCTGGTGAGCTGAGAAAAACGTGCAGTGTTTGGAAGCAAATCCTTGAATTACAAGGGAAGGAGCACAGTGAATCAGGGGGTCTGTAACACTGATTTCTCTAGATATTCCAGTCTGTGCAGGCCAAAGGAAGGAGACCACCTTACCCCATTCAATCCAGGTTGGTTTGCCACCAATCTGTGTGAGGTACAACTCCAAATAAAGGGATATCTGGATAACAAATGGTGATTGAGCTGGATTGTTAGTTTTTAATGCCTGGATGCAGGGTGATGGGCTCTCCCAGTCTGACTACACCAGGAGGGAATTTTTCTACAGGTCTGAGCAGAGTTGGTGTAAATTAGACAAAAGTGCATAAATGCTATGTTTCGATTCTCAGCTTTGAAAAACTAACTGTGAGAAATTCAAAGCATGCCATTGTTCCAGGTATTATCTGTCCCTGGTGGGTGGCTCCATCAGGAGCTATTAAATAGCTCCAGTGCAAATTCTGGCATAGGATGTCCCTGAGACTTTGGTAACTATAACTTGGGAAGAGAAACTGTGGGAAGACTGGCTCTGTATTTGCCCTGCTCTGGTCTTCCTTCAGCATCTGCAGCCAGGTGTGGTTGGAAATGGGATGTGGACAGAAAGGGTCTTTGGTTTGATCCAGTACAGTGATTCCTGTGTTGCCATTTTAGATTCCAGTGATGAAATATGGTTTAAATAAATATTTTCCCATGTGTTAACAGTAGGAACAGTTTTGGAATAAATGGATATCTGCTGTAGCAGAGAATTCATAGAATTCCAGAATGGTTTGTGTTGGAAGGGACCTTAAAGACCATCCTATTTCAACCCCCCTGCCTTGGGCAGGCACACCTTGCACTAAATTGACAGGAATTTCCCCAGTGTCACATTTATCAGCTCTCCCATGAAGTGTTGGCTCTGCTGCCTTCTTTCCAACACTTTCCAAGGCCAGGTGGGGCTTGGAGCAACCTGGTCTAGAAAGCAGTGCCCTTCCAGAGCTGGGAAAAACTTAATAAGAGTTTAAAGCCAACTTATTGCTGCCTCCAAGATTGGAACTCAGGAAAAGAGCTCTCACATGGCTGGAATGAGTTAAGCAGGGGGCTCTGTAGTTACAGATGCTCAGGTGTTGGTACACGTGTACATCTTTCTTTGTTAGGAAGCAAAAAATTACTGTATTTCCCACTAATTTGAGAGCCTGAGGCAACATCTCCTTGTTCCTCAGCAACTTCCAGTGGTGATGAGCTCCCAGTGAACCCCTGTGGGTGTCTTTCCTCTTAGACAGGCATGAGTTTGTTCAGCTGCTCAGCCTTCGGTGCTCACCTAGAGAGATCTGTGAACCTTCTGCCTGGTGGGATGTTTCCTGATGTTTCTTTTCTGTCTCTCTGGCCAGAGGGGGAGGAAGAGGAAGAGGATGAAGAGGAGGAGGAGGAAGAAGAAGAGGAGGAAGAGGAAGACGAGGAGGACAAAGACATAGACCTGATGGATGAAAGCATGGAGGGTGACACGGAGCTGCCAGGCTTTACCCGTCCCGGAGAGACCTCCCAGGAGCCCCTGGCTGGCCTGGAAAACCCTGTGGCCCAGCTGGCTGGGGTGTCCTACCAGGTTCCTGACACCATCGAGTGGGAGCAGCAGAACCAGGGTCTGGGTAAGAGAAAAGCCCCTTCTTGCTTTGCCCTTACAGAGGGCACATCTCCTGCTCTGCACTCGGCGTGAGCCAGTCCCTTGTGCCAGGAGCTCTCATGGGTTGGCTCTCAAGCTAAACACAATTGTTGTTTTTGCTTGGTGGTGTCTTGCTCCGAGGGTGGACAAAAAAATAACTTCTCGTGTGAGATTCCTGGGGAAATTTCAGTTCCCTTTGCCCAGGGTGGGTTGGTGCAGGGATATTTGTCCTGTGAGGACAAAGGAGTTGGGTGTTTGCTCATCAGCCCATTTGGTACTTCAGCAGCATTTGTCCAAGTTCCACTTTTCTGGCATTTTAAGAGGTGCATGGTCCAGCCATGGGGCCCTGTGCTGGCAGTGTGAAGACAAACCTGCAAAGCCTCTGTAAAGCTTTATGAAATTTATTCCTGCTGTATCTACAGGCCCTGTGTTTAATGACTGGACTTCCTTACTCCACCTGGGAGTCAGTGCTTCTACAGGTGAAGTCCGTGTGGTGCAAGTCAAAGCTGGTGTGGGACAAGGCATATCTTAGCAAGGAGCTTGTCCCAGATTGGGAAAAGCCTCTGGAATCATTTCCCAGCATACTCAATTCCCAAGCCAAGCCCCTTGAAATGCAGTGGGAACCTTTCAGGTGAATTTGTGGAAGCTGAATCACATCTAGATAGAAGGTCTTTATGTCTGATTATTAGAATTAGCTGTGCTGAGAAGCTCATCAAACAAAAAACCCCCAAAACTCTTTTATGTTGTCTATCACATATATTTATGTGAGAGCTATCCCTTCCCCTGAATGTGTAATTCTGATTTAACCTGAAGGTTCTCCTCTGTGATGCTGTTTCCAGCCTGCTTTAGTAATGCTGGCTTCCTTAATTGAATCAAAGATTGTGTTTCAAGAACACTGTGGGAGGGTTGATATCCAGAACTCTGTGGGAGGGTTGGCCTTTGAGGGGAGATTGAGTTTGCACCAGGGCTGATCCTTCCCTGTCACACTAAATCCTGCTTGGAAAACATTCTGTTGGGTGGTGGCCGTGTCAGGCCTGTTTCACATGTCCTGTTATCCCATCAGGCTGCACAGGAGCTGTGTGAGGGGAATAATTCCGAGTCTTTAAGGGTTTCTGGTTGTCTTTGGCAAGCTGGATGACAGAGAGATGTGGTGCTGTTGGATATGACAATGTTTGCCAGGAACTTTGGGGTTACAGAGGAGGTTGTTCTGCATCAGGCACAAAGTTCATGGTTGATGCAGGTCTGGACTGGAGTCCCAGCTGCATTTCCAGCTGCTGGAGGAAGAGGCTCAGGGTAGGAGATGCCTGTCTGGTACAGGAGGCAGGTGGGAAAGCAGCGACCAGGGGCTGATGCTGTTCCTCAGACCCTGGAAAGGCCATATTTCCAAAGATTTCAGACAAGGAATAAACAGACTATGTGGCAAAAGGCAGGATTCTTCTCCCTAACTTACGTTTTATTGACTTTATGTGAATTGGAGGAGCCCCTGTGAAGTCTAAACTGGGTCAGCATCAGTGATAGGTCTGAGCACCTGAAGGACTGTGCAGAAGTGGATTTTGGTGTTCTCTGGAAGTGCCTGGCTGGGTTCCACATCACCAGATCCAAATGGCTTGGATTGCCTTTTGGTTTTAGGCTGTTGCAGTCAGTGCAAACATCCATGAGGGAAAGGATGAGGCTGTGGCTGAGCTGAGTTCATTTTTAGGAGTCGGATGGGACATTTGTGCACTGCTGTGCTGGCAAAAAAAGAGGGGAAGCAGCGGGATCAGCTTCTCTGCTTGTGACTCACCCCTCTTACTCCAGCAGGCAGACACTTATGTAAAGAGCCCTTTCTTTTCCTGTCTAGATGACCTCAGTGGCTCTATGACTCTCTTCCTTCGCCATCTGCAGTGTGCTGGTGCTCAACAGTTCTCCTGTGAGGAAAGGAAACTATTTATGTTTTAGAGGCACAAAGAGAATGGAACTAGATGAGGAGATTGGAGCTAAATGATCTTTAAGATCTCTTCCAATCCAAGCCATTCCATGAGTCTGTGATTCTGTGAAAACCAAGGACTTGCATGTGCTCACACTGATAATCTGAGGCCATGGAAGGAGCTGAACCCAGGGGATGAGAGGGCTGATTTCCTGGGACTGAGTGGGGAACGGGAGATGCTTCTGCAGGAGTGTATTTCTGCCCTGGTTCCCAGCTCTGGGTTCATGGGCACACATGAGGCTACTTCTGTGTCCATACTTGTGTCCATAGCTGGTCCTGGCTGTGTGCTTCTTTATGGAGTGTATTTGGGAGAACAGGAAAGGTGGAAAAAGCACACAGCTTGTGTCAGCAGGAAGGGGGTTGTTAAGAACAGAAGAAATCTCCCAAACCTGCAGGAAGCTGGAAGAGCTGCTCCCATTGTTCTCCTGGAGCACCTGGAGAGACCAGACTCACTGTAAAGGACTTGTGAAGCTTTAGATCTGCTGGATGGGTGCATGGGCTGTTTTTCTTTGAAACCCTTTTTCTCTAGGTGATTTTCATCTTTGAAAATCCAGTTCTTTTGATTTTGGGACAGCTTTGTAACTGCTGGACATCCCCAGAAGAGCTCTGTCTGTCCCTTCCTTCCCTAAATAGTGCTGGGATGTGAAGAATTTCCCTTACTGTGTAAATTAATCAGGGTTTGGAAGAGGAAGTTGTTCCACTTCACCTGGGATACGGCATTGGAAAGGGAGACCTGAAGGAAGGTGGCAGTACCCAGCAGAGTACAGGGTGAGGGGACAACATCCAAGCACCAAACTTTTACAGCTGGCATTTTCCATTTTTAAAATAAACTCCAGAGGGGATGCATCTGTCCTCTAGCCTTCAGAATTTTGACATTTAACACTAAAATCTATAGTACAGAGGAGCCCAGAAGTGTTGGAATAGCTGTTCTCAGGTCAGTTATTATTGAGTTTGCTTGCTCTGGTGGCTGACATGCTGCAAATCCCCAGAGAACAAAGAACTTGATCTACAAACATCTTGGCAGAGCAAGAGACAGTTTGGATTTTTGTAGTGGTCAATGAGAAGGCGCTGGAGGAACAGAATAATTAAAAATGTCAGTTCTGGGCAGTTGGATGGTCCTACATTAACTCCAGCTGAGCAAAAGCCATTTATAAGTGCCAGTAATGAGACTGAGAGTTTTACAGCCCAGCAACCGACTCTCTAACCAGCAATATTTAGACAGAGTAAAGCAGAAAATGAGAAAATCTGTGCCTTTATAAAATAGAATTTGAGCTGCCAAAAGGGGAAGCGAGGTCTGAATACGATTTGGGATCTGGTTTGGTGTCCTGTTCAAGTGCTTTGCCTTCCGAGGTTGCCAGTGAAGGACAGAGCAGCACTTTCGGACCTCTCTGCATTCTTTGTGAGGTGACTTTGGTGTCTCCATACTTGATTTGTGTATAGGTGGTGTGTGGTAGGCAAACATTAAACACCTGGCGAGCACCGGAGGGGTGGGAAGACCAGGTGCATAACTTGAATTTTCAGGAAACAAATAAAACCACCTCATTTTCCCCTGCTCCCTCTTTTGTGATGCATTACCAGGAGAACTGCAGCTGGTTGAGGTGGGTTCAAACCTAGTGAACAGTTTGTGGTCCTTCAGTTACTCCTCATGCCTCTGGTCTGTGTTGTACAACTCCAAAGAGATCAAACCCCTCTGCTTCTGTTGGTGGTGGCTTCTTCTCCCAGTTCTCGAGAGTATTTATTCTCTCAGTTCTCTGAAAATTCCTGATTTAACAACAGTGACCCAAGAGGAAAATGGCCCCAGGCTTCCCAGCTATTTCCTGATGCCTTAGTGCTTGCCTGTGATCTCCATCCCAAGGTGAAGGACTCCTGTTATCCATAGCAGGTAACAGCAGGAGCTTTAGGGAAATTTACTAAGCCTTTAATTTTACCACATTGGGGCATGCAGTAGTTTGCTTTGTGCATTTAAAATGTATGGAATTGGTGCTTTATTCTTTCTCAATTTAGGGTACATTTGATATAATTTTTGTATGTTTGCTGACATGGTTTGGCACCTTGCTCTGTCTTCATCGATCTGCAGTTCCATTTTACATCTGGATTTACTTTCTGAGGTGGCTTTTATATATGTTAGGGACTATTTTTTATTCTCTGTTTTAACCTAAATCCATTTTTGTCTAGGTCTGCCTTTCCTTAGCTGACCCATTGGTGTGTTCTTTGCATCCACCTGTTCATGGCAATACCATATTACAGGGTTTTAGCTCGTGAGAAGTCACCTGAGCTGCCTGGTTCCACAGCATTTGGTTTTGATTTCCATGTACCCATGGAGGAATTGTACACAGGGGAGTTTGGACCATCCCTGTGGATAGCATTTAGAGATTAGAAAAAAAACAAAAACAGCAATTTAGGAAGAAGTTATGAAGTGTGACAATATAATTCTCAACATGTAGTGTCCAAAATATAAACCATGTCTGTGTTTCAGGTATTTTTGTGGGTAGGAGATTAGTTCTTACCAAAATGGAAGGTCGTAAACTCTCTCAGGTAGTGACAAGCCACTTGCGTAATAAACACACTTTTGGAATGTGAATGTTGTTTTTTTTATAATGGATAAAAAATATTTGCAGCTCTGAGCAGCTACTTACAGAGAAAATAGCTCTCGTTGTATTGCAGATCTGTGGTCACAAATTACACTGCATAAACCATATAACAGATGCCTCTGGTTAATGATGGTGAGGCAGAGGAGCAGAAGGACAGCAGTGGAAGATGATGAATGTTTGAAATGTCATTTTTACAGGAATATAGGATTAATGCTTCTATGGGCAAAAATAACCAGCATTAGGAAGGCAGGAGCTGAGACTCAGAAATTAGTAATATGTTCTTTAATTGCTGCCCCAAATGGATCTATTTTAAGTACTCTTACAGCCCGTGGTATTGGAACATCGGAGTGTCTTTTAATCTTTAATGCATTTACCTCCTTAATCACCCTGGAAAGGCTCATCTGTGTTTTAAAGGTGGTGAGCAAAACCACAGAGAGGCCCAGTGACCCCTCTGGTTGGCAGAGTGGGGGTTTGAAGGAGGGGAATTAAATTAGTGCTTGGGCATTGCCTGTCCCTTCTGGAGGCAGGATGTGCACACCTGCATTTCTCCCTGGAATGGAAGCAAAGGATCACACAGAGACCCTAACAGGAGGGGCTGCATCCATAGGAATCCCAGGTGAGAGAGGCTGGCAGGAGCCAGGATGAGGAGTGTAACCAGCAGATTTTCCTTCCCCACATGTTCCAAGTGCAGCAGCCTGCAGCAGTCCTGCCCTCTGTGGCCCATCACAGGTATTTATGGGAGTTTTGTGGCACCAGGCACTGTCCATGCAAGGTCTGGGTTCCAGATGGCTGCAGACAGAAATGAGCAGTCTCAGGAACAGAGATTATTTTTCCTGCCTATCTGGGTGCTCCAAATAATTTATACAGTTCCATATGTTCCTTGCTAGCTCCCCTTCCCTCTCCCAAGCAGCAGTAAAGCTCCCACCATCAATCTGTGCCTAACTCAGGTTTCTGTCCCTCATGAGGGATGTGTACTCCCTTTGGAATTGCTTCTTTTTTGCCTAAGAGATTGTTCATGGTTGCATCTTAATCCCGGAGCAGACTCATATTTAATCAGGTTTGTCTTGTCAAAGGGAATTCTGCATCCTCCCTGTGAGCAGTGTTGATCCTCTCTGCCAGCTCAGGGTGACATTCGCTGTTGTAACAGCAGAGCAGCTCCCAAGAGGGGACAATTCACATCAGAGATGGATTTTTCTCCTCTTCAGATCTAATTCCAAGGTGTTTTTGGGGAGTTTGTCTCTTTAACATTCCTTCTTTCTTCAACCTGCTTGCTTTCTGCACAGCCCTGTGCCCCGTGCTGCGATCTTGGTCACTGGGACCTTCCAGGAGGCACAAAACTTGGACAAGTCTGAGCCCTGTAGTCCTGACCTACCACCCTTCTGTGCTCTTCCTTTCTTCCATCCAGCACTGCTGTGCCCTTGGGAATGAGGTCAGTGTGTTTCAAAGGGAAGACAGGAACAGTATGTCTGCTCTGTGAACTGGGATGAGGGGATTCCAACCACGGAGCATGAACCCCTGATGAGCTGGAGCCATGTCCTTCCTTTGGAAGCACCTCAGCACTTGTCCTCAAAGTAAAAATCAAGGCTAAGGGCAGGGAAGAGAGATGAGGGCAGTGGTGGAGTGCCCATCCCTGGAGGGATTTAAAAGCTGCATGGATGTGGCACCTAGGGACGTGGGTCAGTGGTGGCTTGGCAGTGCTGGGGGAATGGTTGGACTTCATCCTTGAGGGACTTTTCAACCTAAAGAGTCCTGTGATTCCATGAGTAAATCAGAGGATTGGAGGGTGTCTTGGTGATTCCCAGCTCAGCTATCAGAAACAGGTGACACAAAGCTGTTGCTCACAATAATCAGACTGATATTTCACCCTGACATTTTTGGTGGAGTGTGTTGGGAAACAGCAGCACTAAAACATCCTTGGATACATTACTTTGAAATACCAGCCCTTCCACAAAGTTTATGCATCCTGTTAAACCTGTGTCAGAGGAAGACTAAGCCCATTTGTTACCAGCCCTTAAGCGCTGCCTCCAGAGGCATTTTCTCAGTTTTGGCTCTGCCTTCCCTCTCCCTGCCCACAGAGAAGTTGGAATCCCATCAGACAAGGTGTTAAAGTGAAGTTACTGGCTAATGCAGGGAGGAGTGAAGAGATCCTGTCCATCCAAGGCATTTCTCCTTCATTTTCTTCAGTTTGGAGAGAGTTGGCATGAAGGCATGGAGAAATAATCTGCCAGTTTGTGGGAGGAGAGAGGGAATTTTGGTCACCATGGCTGAGATGGTTGGTGTGAGAGGTCCCAGTGACTGGGGAAAGTTTCTAATGGGTGGTGGGATACATGGATGAATCCAGGTCTGAGGGCTGCTGCCAATCCTGCCTCCCCTAATTCCCATTTCCCTGCCAGGCAAAAATTCCCTGAAATACCTGCAAGGAGGGCACAGCAGTTTCTGTGGTGGAAACATCTGTGAAAGACTCCCCAGCCCAGCTCAGGTAGGGGAGTCTTGGGTGATGTCTGTGTACAGAGAACATTAGGGAAGGTTTACTAAGAGGAACCCTTCACCAAAAGGGTTGTCAAGCTTTGCAACAGGCTGCTTAAGGAAATGGTTGAGTCACCAGCCCTGGAAGTGTTCAAAAAACATGTGGATATGGCACTTGAGGACACGGTTTGGTGATGGAAATGGTGGTGGTGCTGCGTTGGGGGTTGGACTTGATGATCTTTGACACCTTCTCCAGCCTTAATAATTCTGTAGAATTCTCCCTCCCTGGCTTGCTGGGTAGCACAGAAGGGCAGCCTGCAGCAGCACCAGGCTCCTGGGCTTTCCCAGCACAGGAAGACTCCTTCTGAAAGGCTTTCTGCTGCACCTCCAGTTGCTCTTGTCAGCCCAAGGAAGCAGAGTTGGAAAACTCAAGCACGTGTCTGAGTGTTTCTGACCTTCCCCAGCTGTCAGCCTCCATCCATCTGTTTGACACATCCTTTAAAGCTAGGATGTGTCTGCCTTGGAGCATGGCTTTGCATTTGCTGCTCCAGGTAATTGATCTTGGGGTTTTTTTTTGCCTGGATTCAAGGATAGGGTCCATTAGCCTGCGCAGAGCTCCGTGCTCCGAAGGCTGGGCTGCATCTGCTGCCCAAGCACCATCTGGGTTCCTGCACAGAGGCAGGAATCCTCCTGGGCTGTCAGCTGCCTTGGACTGCCTGTCCCCTTGCCTGTCAGCCCCTCTGGAATATAAATCACGGTGTCTTTGCTCTCTCTTTAATCTGCAGTAATCCTTGGCCTTTCCCACCCCTGCAGTTTCAGGTATTTCCATGGGTCACTTCTCAGTGTGCTCTGCCTCTTCTCCCACTCTTCAGTTTATACATGTCAGAAAACGTGGCTCCATTCAGACAGAGGAGCTGCTTTTCAGCCCCTCTCTCCCTTTGGATTTTAGCAATCACTTATCCTGACTGAAGAACACAGGCAGGGCAGTGCCTTCCCTGGGTGAGAGTTACTCATTTTTCCTTGGTGTGCCTGCCTGGGTGGCCTTTGCCATGTAAAAAGAGGCTTTCCTTATGTTGGAGAAATCACATTTATTTTCTAATAGTGGTCTATACTGAAGCAAAATCTGTCTGTTTTCATGGCATGAAAAAAATGGAGAGAGGGGAATGTGAAGGTTCATCCGTCTTGAATTGCCTCTGTCCTTCTGGGGATTTACGTCAGAGGCTGATCTTTGGGGTTAAAATGTTGGCCCCATGGCAGAGCTGGTAAGAGAAAAATGGAGGGAAAGAGCATTTTGCAACAAGTAGCAGGGAGAGAGAGGGTAATTTATGGAGAGGATAATTTTACAATGTTCCTTCCTAATGAGAATGTAGATGCACTTTCTGCTTGGACAGTGCAAACCACGAATGACTGATGCTAAACCTGTCTCCCCTCTGGTGTTCACTCAGATTAAGACCCCCTGAGAATGAAAGGAGATCCAAGTTCTTTCCTGCAAGGATGCTCTCCCTCTCTCTATAAATATAAATATAAAAATATAAATATAAATATATAAATATATAGAAAATATATAAATATAAATATAAATATATATAAAATATATAAATATAAATACATACATATATGGAAAATATATAAATATAAATATACATATAAATATATAGAAAAATATATAAATATAAATATATGTATATGTAGCGGTTCTGCTCTGCCTGAGAGTGAGTGAGTTAGGAACATATATTGGAAATAAGTAAATTGCTCAGATTTTTGTCTGACAATAAAATAATTACCTCAAACCTCCAGCAGTTGTTGTTTTGCAAAGATGCTGAATATCAGCATTAATCACTAGAGAGGGGTCGATATGGTGAGAATTACTGGAGGCTTTTGCTTTCTTTTTTCAGTTTTCTTCCCTTGTTTTAGAGTAATTCTAATCACAGACTCATCCAAGCCTGGGCTGTAATAAAGGATTTCAGCCAGGCTGCTCCCTGATAGCCCATCATTTATTTTAATATACCAGCAGCACCATCTGTGCTTGAGGCTTTATTAATGTGAAGTGAGGCCAAGAGGTTCTTCAGTCTGAGTCCTTTTTGAGGCTGTTTTTCCCAAATCCCCCTTTCCCCTCTGACCACTCAGGCTGCCTTGCTCACTCAGGTGTGGTTGGTTTGGTTTTGCAGGAGTGGCTGCTCAACCTTCTGTTTCTTGTCCCCAGGGCCCCCCTGTTTTGTTTAGCAGTGTCACTGCTGTCACTGTCCCCTTAAGCTGCCCCATACCAGCTTAGGGATGCCCATGCCAAGGTGATCCAGATGATGTTCCAGGGTCCCTGGCAGGAGCACAGCCCAGGAACCCACCCCTGGCACTTGTGGCATCTTGATGACCCTCCTGTGCTTTTGCTCTGTGTGCCAGTTATTCCAGCATTTCCCTCTGCAGGCTTTGGGACAGGTCTGACACCAGCAGAGGATTTCCAAGACCTCTCAGTGGCTTTGTTGTGTGCTTTGGTTTAGGACTGAGGAGAGATCTCTGTGTCTGCCCTTCCAGTCCCACCAGAAGCTGTTTCTTCCTGGGAGTGAGGGGGGTGCTTTGCCCTGCTCAGTCCTGGCTTTCCTTACAACCACCCATAAGCAAATTCAGGAAGATGACAGGATAGGGTTCAGTATGCATGTCCTGTCAGGAAAATAACCTCCTTGCAGGTTTTGTTATTTTCTGTATCTGTTGGGACTGGTTAAATACAGTCTCTTTTGATTTTTTGGTTTTAGGGAGTGTTGGGAAGAGGGTCAAATACAGAGTAAGACCACATAGTATCCCCAGTGGAGCAGTGCTTTCTGGTTATATCTGCTCTCCCATAGCCAGAACATGTTCCTGTGAGTGCTGTTTAACCTTTAAAGTCCCAGTTTGCAGTGACTCCATGGTGAGTCAACCCTGCTCAGCCAAATTCCAGTGCAGCTGGACAGATTTAATAATCTTAGAGGTCTTTTCCAACCTAAACAATCCTGTTCTTCCAATTCTTTAACTGCAGTCTGGAGCAGGAGAGGCAGGGAGTTAATTTAACTTTTGGTAGGCAGAGGCAGCCAGGAGCATGTTTTGGCAAGGTCCATGTCTTAATGGAGCTGATAAAGTCAGAATCTCAGCAGGCAAAACTCAGCATGGCTGTGGTGAATGCTCTGGTCCCACAGCCTTGGAGCTGCAGTGGGATCTGTGATCCCCTTCTCTGGGACCATGAACTGTTGTGCTTCAGGCTCAGCAGGGCTGCATCACTGGCTCCTTGTGTCTGATTTCTGCCTCCTGACAAACTCAGAGCAGGAGCCACAGTGGTTGTTTGGTCCAGATTTAATGTCTCAAACTGTGCCAGATCACCCCTGACAGCACCAAGCAGCCAGAGATGCCTTCAGGGTGGTGCAGGGCTCAGGATGCAGCTCCATGACTCCTTCCAAAGGCACTGCAGGGAATTCTGTCCCCAGGGATGTCACTGGAGCTGTGACTGCAGCTGGTGGGAGCTCCTGGGGCAGTGCATGATCATGGCCTGGCACAGACAGTGGGACTTGATGGTCTCAGAGGTCTTTTCCAGCCTTAGCAGTTCCATGAGATGCTGCAGCACCATCCCTCCAAAGCAGAGCAGGCAACCCCAAATCAGAGTCATCTGCAGGAGGAAAAGCACACTCAGTGGTACTAATTGACAGCAGCAGTGATTAGTTATTGAGCTGTGGTTAGTCACTACTGTGTGGGCTCTGAAGATGAATATGAGGGTTTAAAGAACAGTGGGACTTTCCATTTTTTTAATAAAATCTGAATGTTCTTCAAGTTCCTGCCAGCAGCTCCCCTGGTTATATTACATAGTGTGGGTGGGCAGGAGAGTTCCCTTGTCCTCATCTCCCTGGGATGAGCCAGGAGAGCTCTGCAGCTACCTGGAGTGCTCCTGAGGGTGCTGGAGTCCCCTCTGATGGCCCAACAGCTCAGGTGTCTCCCTCCTCTGCTCTGCACTGCATAGAAGTTGGATTGGATATTAGGAAAAATTTCTTCGACCAAAGTATTGTCAAGCATTGGAACAAGATGCTCAGGGAAATGGTGATGTCCCCATCCCTGGAGAGACTTAAAAGACCTGTGGATGTGGCACTTGGAGACACGGGTGGCCTTGGCAGTGCTGGAGGAATGGTTGGACTCGATGATCTTAGAGGGCTTTTCCAACCTAAACAATTCTGTAGTTCTATGAGTCTAAAAGCAGATTTCACTATCAGGGCTCCCAGGTGATGGGTGCTGGAGCCATCCTGCCTTGTCCCCAGCCCAGTCAGGGATGCAGAGATGTTCCCCATCTCGGATGCTCCCCAAAGTCCCTCTAAGCTTGGGATGGGTGGGTGTTAATGCTCAGGGTAAATAGCCCTGCTGAGACATGGGGAAAAGTAGGGCTTATTTATGCCTGGGTAAGTAGGAAAGCTTAGATACAGTTTCTGAAATCCTAGAGAAAATCCTAGGGACAGTCAAGTTCCAGGGGGAAATTTAGGCTGAGAGCTGTTTTTATTGTTAGTCCTATAACCACAAGAGAGGGAATTTGAGTGGCAAACTGGGGACTCTTGGCAAAGAGTAGAAATTAAAGCAAAGCCTCTGTTGCAAATCCTTATGAGGAAAAGGGGAGGATGATACAGTAGGAACACTGGTCTGGAGGGATGTGGGAGGATAAAGGAACAGAGAGAAAAACAACAACCAGCATTTTGTCTCTGAATACTCAGTGCCATTCTGCCCCTCTGTGCCTCTGGAAAGGGACACAGCAGAGATGGAAGGGGTATGAGAAAGGAGGAGGATCACCAAAAGGATAAATTCACATGGATAACCAGAGGATAAATGGGCTTCTGTGCAAGGAATGACCTTGTCCAGAGCCCCAGAGTGCCAGGAGTGTGAGCTAGGAGAGCATCACTGTGTGATTGCCCCATCCATAAGCTTTTCCTAGACAAATGCTCTTGGTCACTGTCAGTCTCACTAAGCCAGCCTGACCTTTGGTCTGGCCCAGACTGACTGTGAGCAGAGCCTGATCTCCCCATCTGATTGCAGCCAGTGCTGCTTTTTCATATGAGTCCTTGAGCAAATCCCTTCCCCATCCCGTGCCTGAGTCCTGGTGTTCATAGATGGGACAATTCCAGTGCTCTGTGGGGGTTCATTTTCAGGTTCTTTTGGGCAGATACTGACTCTTCTTTGCAGGTTTGTAGAGCATTTATCATGTGTGTTGTGTGTGATCTCAGGTGGCCTTTCAGCTCTCACAATAACAGAAATTAACAACAAGAAATTCAGTCTCTTCCTCCTATGTTACATTTTGCTCATTAAATGGTCACAGCTGCTGGGACAAAAATCTGTGCTGAAGCCTGATAAAGAGGGAAGCTGTGTCCGCTGGATCAGCAGTGGCTTGGTGCAGGCAGGAGAGTGAGGAAGGGAAGTATCAGCTCTGTGTTTGCCCTTCCCTGTGAGCATCTGCCTTCAGAGATGGGATGTGGGGCTCAGCTGATCCTTCTATTTTCTTCCTTTGGCACGAGGTTCCCCCTACAGCCCTTAACCACATGCCAGGGACAGAAACCCCCAAAACTGTCTGGTTTTTCAGACTGGCTGTGACTCAGGAAGGGAAGGGACCTTCTAAAGCACTTTCAGTGTCTTTCAAATTCACTGGGCTCCACATAAAACATTTTTATACTGAAATCAGAGGTGTGACCTTGTCGATAATTGAACTGAGGGACCAAAGACAGGCAGCTGAGTGCAGACATCAGTGTAAGTCTGTCTCATCCCCTTCCCTGGGTGGGGAATTTGCATGTTTTCTTTTGTGGCCAGGCTGCCCTGCAGTTGCTGTCACTGTTGGACTGAGTTAATTTCCCTCTTGCCTCTCAGTCTTCAAGGCAAGGTGCAATAGCACAGAAACTCATGGCATTTCCAGCAAGGCCCCAGGTTGGCTTTGCTCAGCTTTTCAGGGTCTTGCTTGCTGTTCCCAGATACCAAATGGAAATTTTCCTGAATGCCTAAATTACCTGTGGATTCCCAAAGCTGGTTATGGGTCCAACAGCTCAAATGGAAATGCACAGCTTGTTGCTCCTTTGGTGTTGGTAGATGTGTTTATCTCTTTGAAATGGCCTTTAAAAATGAGACTTCAGCTCCTGTATCCCTTTGGGTTCAAGTAAATGTGGAGAAATAGCATTTCTCAGTATGGAGAGATTGGTAAATCAGGATGTTGTGATGAACTGGTTTGAGTCAACAGTTCTTTGGGTCTGTCAATCAAACCTGTAACTAGGCCGGATCAGTTATTGCCCAAATCTGTCAACTGATCCACAATATTATAGGGTAAGGCCAGTAAATTATTTTTCATGTTTAGGACTAAATTTCAGAAGTGCTCTGCAGTTTCATTGTTTTCTGTACCTACAAAGAATTTCAGATTTCAGGTGTCCTGTAGAGGTTTTGTTTGTGCTGTGGAAAAGGCAGCTTTTCCCCTGGGTGCAGAATATTTGCAGTTCAAAACAAAAAAAAATTGCTGCTACTTCTTTAGAAGACTAAGGAGTGATTTTGACAACCCCAGCCTCTTTCCTTACTAATATTTATTAGTCCTGCAGCTAAGGTAAGAGCAGTTCACGGTGAATCATAGAATCTTACCACATTTCTACACCCTGCCATGAGCAGGGACACCTTCCACTAGACCAGGTTCTTCCAAGCCCCATCCAACCTAGATTTGAACATTCCAGAAGTGGGGCAGTCACAGCTTCTCTGGTCAAGCTCTACCAGTGTCTCACAACCCTCAGCATCAAAAATTTCTTCCTGACATCTCATCTAAATATCTTTTCCTTTAAAACCACAGTGCAATCAGGCCAAGTTTTAAACAAGTTTTAAAAGGTTTCCTCTGCTTATTTCATCCTCAGGGTTTGTCTGTGACTTCTCTGTGTGTCTGTCTCTGCAGAGTTGGTCTTCCTAGAGGACTGAGACCACCCTTGTCAAGCCAGCAGAAAATTTCCTGGCCCATTTGGTGGTCTTTGGGAAGCAGGCAGTACCAAGTGGCCATTACAGCATTCAGATCATAAGCACTTGCTGCTACTTTGAAAGCAGATTGACCTCGGAGGCTTTATCCAGATTATGTTGTGAAGGTTCTCTTGCATCAAATTGTTTCTTCATAATTTGAACAGATGATGGCAGCAAAATCAGGAGTTCACTCAGAGATACTCAAAATATCTTCTGAGAGCCACATCATATCACTGCCCTAATCAGAGAGTGGGCTCCAACTGCTCCAATCAGGGTAATGCCCTTTCAGGGTAAGTAAATTGTGACAGATTATCTTAATCTGCCTGGAGAAATTCCAGATCCATTCATTTCTGAGGGGAAGGAGTGGGATGGGAGAATGCCACAGCACTGGGTGTGTGTTTGGGGCAGCAGCAAACCCCACAGAGACTGGAGTCACCCAGGAACAGGGCTCTGTGCTGTGTGTGAAATAAATGGGAAATAGCAGAGGATCTGGGGATAAATTAACCCTTTCACCTGCAGGGCTGTGCAGAGCTTGTCTGGGAGGTGATGGTGATTTTATAAGGTTCAGTGGGTGGCAGCAAACTTCAGCAATATTTTGGGATATTAATTTGTCTGCAAATCCTCACCCGTAACTGTTAATAGGTGCTGCAGAGAAAAGAGAGGTTTTGCTCCACAGCAGCCCCTGGAACAGTGTCTTCACTGCAATCAAACTTGATATATGAGGACCTAGGTTGGGAGGTACAATCCCAGAGGGATGTGGAGGTAGAGCTGGTGCTTAGTTTGGTGTTTACCCTGTCAAGCCAGGGCACCTCTCCCAGGTGTAGATAAAATCTGAGGGGGAACCAGGAGCTCCAGGTGATGGCCAGGCACTGCTCCAGTTTGCTGCTGAGTCCCACCAGTTTGGTTTTGTACCACCAGCCCCATGAAATCAGGTTTGCTCATCTGGAGGTTGAATTTGGCCTTGTGCTGTTTTGAAGTGAAGAACAACAGAATCCAGGTCCTACCATGGCCCCCACCTTGAAGCTGCCCATTTAGCCTGTAGTCAAAATTGCACCTCTTCTTTACAGCGTTTCCCTTCAGGGTTTTGTTAAAGTGTTTGAAACCAGCCAGTTCCCCCCATGCAAGCTAAAAGTGGAGGTGCCTTTTCCACCTTTTGTCTGCCTGATGTATTTGTAGCTCCTTCATTTGGATAGACCAGCATAAGTCACATTCTGCCTCCTGCAAGAATTTTTGTCTGTCAAATGTGCTTTCTCCTCAGCCAATAGAGACTCAGTGAAACCTTTTTGTTTGATTGCTGTCTTCACGTGTCTGAGTGGTTATTACTGAGAAATACCCATGGAATTACACCTGTGCCAAAGATATTTGCAGATTTTCCCTCCATTTTCTTTGCTGGCTTTAGGTCTCCCTTTGGCTTTAAACAGACCCAGAGAATCACAGAAGGGTTTTGGTGGGAAGGGAGCCTGAAGAGCATCAGTTCCACCCTCTGCCAAGGTCAGGGACACCTTCTGCTAGCCCAGGCTGCTCCAAGGCCTGTCCAGCCTGGCCTGGAACACTGCCGGGGATGGGGCAGCCACAACTTCTGTGGGCACCCTGTGCCAGGGCCTCCCCACCTTCACAGGTAAGAATTTCTTCCTAATAATTGAATTTAGCCCTGCTCTCTGTCAGTTTGAGGCCATGTCCTGTCCCTCCAGGCCCTTGTAAATAGTCTCTCTCCACCTTTGCTGTCAGCTCCCTTCGGGTACTGGAAGGCTGCAATGAGATCACCCCAAAGCCTTCTCTTTTCCAGGCTGAGCAATCCCAGTTCTCTCAGCCTTTCCTCACAGCAGAGCTGCTCCATCCTTCTGATCATCTCGGTGGCCTCCTCTGGACCCACTCCAACAGGTCAATGTCCCTCCTGTGCTGGACACCCCAGAACTGGATGCAGCACATCCTGTCAGTGCTGGCAGGTTTGGATTCCCAGCCAGCAGATGAAGATGCTTGTTTATATTAGAGAACTGTTGAGAGTGCAATTAATAAAGCTGCGAGGCTGAAAAGTAGTTGAAGAGCTAAATATCATTATGTAATGAGACCTCCTTCCCAGTAAATGATGTGAAAAATTATTTCTTGCGAAGAATAACAAATTGCCGTGGCTTTTTACCCTAATTGTAGATGCTTGATTCTAATTTGTTGTTTGTCATTTCCATGTAAATGAAGAGTTTTAGCTATAATTACCGCATTTATGGCAAACAAGATATTATCATTTTCCAATGCTCACGAAGCACTGGCATGTTTAGATATAGAAGAACTGAATAATTATCCCCCTTGTGCAGCTCAAGGGAGGGGTCTACAAGTCATGGTATCCAGCTCTGTGTGCAGAACAGGCTTTGCACAAGATGCTTCTCCAAGGCAGCTGATGCCATTAACCCTCCTCTGCATTTGGGGAGCCAGGACTCAGAGACATGAAGTGACTTTCCAGGAGCACTCAGCAGTGCTCCAGGTGCCCACATCCCTCTGGACAGCATCTTCTTGTCATCACCCTCACAACACAAAAGACAGCAGAGCCATCGTTTTTGGTTGGCACTAAATTTCCTGGTTTGTCCCAGTTATCCCAGTTCAGAGAAGCTGTGGCTGCCTCATCCCTGGAAGTGTTCCAGGCCAGGTTGGATGGGGCTTGGAGCACCCTGGGATAGTGGAAGGTGGAACAAGATGGTCTTTAAGTCCCATTTGGTTCATCCCTTCCAACCAAACCACAGCTCTGTGATCCTGTGACGATTCTCTGCTCCACCAGAAGCTGCCTTTTCCCTTGCACATTTTCCAGCATCTGGAGTTATAAATCAGAACACAGCGGTTTCTGACCAAGGGAGGCTGCACAGCATCTGACCTGACACCACACCACTGGCAAGGGCTGAGCCCACATCCCTGTGAAGGCCTTGGTGTGACAAAAGACCAGAGAGTGTAATGTCCCATGGAAATGTCAGTCCCCAGTCAGAAAAGAGTTACAAGATGTCACAGTGTCAAAAAATGAGACCTGTAGTGCTGGGTTTCATCCCATCCCAGGCACTCTGCTCCTCTGGTGTTCAGGCTGCTGCCAGTGTTGGGCACAGCATACAGTGAGGCCAAAGCCTTTCCCTGAGAGGTGACTCCAAAATGACCTCAAAATATTCCCCAACCTGAGCCTTTTCCTCTGGGAAATCATTTTAAGGCAGCTGCCAGACTCTGTGTGGGGCCTGCCAGCAGAAGGGGTGAGCACGTGTCCCCTGGAGGGGGAATGGATCCATCCCCTGATGCCAGTGGAAGGGTGACTGCCCACAGCCACTCCGGTTCCTGCCGGCACCAAGCAGCCTGGTGGGATGAGAGTGATGTCTCTGATTTATATTCCATTTCAGCCAGTGCTGTAGTAGCACTTCCCAGTGCATCAGATGCTGGCTGCTGGCTGAGCCCTCCCTTACACCACTTGGAGGGACGTGAACACGGAGCACTTCCCTCCCCCACTGCTCGTGCTGCAGGCTGACAGTGGCAGTGCTCATCCCAGAGCATTGCAGGCAGTGGAAGGCTCATTCCCAGCGCCCTGGCTCTGTGCCCTGTGCCATTGCCTCCCTGTCTGCCTCACTTCCAGGCACGGAGCGTTTCTGTGCCATCGCTTTCCTGGAGCTCGGAGCCTCATCAGCAGTCTGTGGGTACCCAGCTCTCCTGTGACCTTCTCCACCCTCCAAGGACTGCTGTAATTCCTGGAGTTTTTCTGGGTTTTTAGGGGATAAAATCTGCCACTGACTCAGCCATTTGTAGACAGAGGAATAAATCACTGGGAGTGTAGGCACGCTGCTAAATCACTGTACAGCTTGTAAGATCCTGCTGCATCTGTGTTCTCTCCTCACTTGGTTTGCTTTGCCCTTTGCTCATTTCTTTTTACCTCTGTGATTTTCTGAGGGCCCATTCCCATAGGTGTACCTGGACCATTAAAAGCAGTTGGGAATAGTTTTGGGAAAACTGTCAGAGGGCAGGTTTAAATGGGAAATTTGGAAGAAATTCTCCCCTGTGAGGGTGGTGAGGCCCTGGCACAGGGTGCCCAGAGAAGCTGCCCCATCCCTGGAAATGTCCAAGGTCGGTTTGGATGGAGCTTGGAGCAACCTGGGATAGTGGAAGGTGTCCCTGCCCATGGCAGGGGGTTGGAACAAGATGCTTAAAATAATGCTATGCTAAAGAACATTTGTTTCCAAAAAATCCCATTTTACTGTGATTTAATATTTGTACTGTCTTAGCTCCCAGAACATCCCACACAGATGGAGGTGTCACAGCAGGGGCTATTAAAATATGAAGGAAGAGGCTCTGACACAAGGAAAAGAAACACAAGTGACCTACTAGATATGACCTATCATATCTTTAATATTCCCATAGTAGGGATGGAAAATGGACTAAGAGATCAGTTTACTTGCCCATAGTTATACAAGAAGTCAGGAACAGGTGTCAGGAACCTTAAGTCCCCATTTGGTGTTTGATCACAAGAGAATGGAATCACAGTGGGAATTGATGCTCAGTTCTGGATGCAGTGGGAATGTGGGATCAGACTTGTCCTGTTAGCAAACATCAGCAAGTTCATTTTCCTTTTGTGACTAACACTGGCCAATGCTGCTCTTCCCTTATTTGCAGGAAAATGAGTCTCTCTGATAATCAGATCTTATTTTTAGCATCTAATCGATGCTCAGGGCTTTGTGGTTTAATTACTGGAATAATTGTTTGCTGAAAACACAGTCTAATACCTGTTCTATCCTTCAAAGGTCAACTCCATCATTTTTGTTTCTAACCATTTAATCCTTTATTGATCTTTATGTCATTTCATGGGGAGTGCTGCATCTTGACAGATGAAATAAAGGCCAGAACTTGAAATAAGAAAAATATATCCTTTTTCTTAAACACAGAAATGGAAAACCCCTTATTTTAGCCCTTGCTGCCGGCAAATCCTTCATACAGTGTCCCCAGGAAATAGGATTCTGAAAATTACTTTTGTTCTTTATGGAAGGAAGAAAGCAAACCAAGAACCTTTTCCGAGCCTGATTAATATCAGACATAAACTGAAGCAGAAAAAGAAATTTTGCAGTGTAGCTGCTGATCCTTTAAAGGAGATAACGCCATGGGCTGTGTCAGGAGGGCAGGGAGATCGCTGTGGTTTGCATTTGGAGAGGGCTGAATGAGAAATGCCCTCTCCTCTCAGTATAAGGGAGTCTCACGTGGCTTCAGCTGGGGATTTGGAAGGTATTTAATCGAGTAACAACCACTGCTGTTTTGCTGCTGTCCTCCAGCTGAAATGAGATGCTGTTGGAGCAGAGGGATGCGTGAGGTGCTCTCCATCTGCAGCTTCTCCACCTTTCCCACTCCTCCCATCACTGCGACCTGACATTTAGTTTTAATTTGCAAAACTCTATCTGTCTTTGCCAGACTGTGGGAGAGGATGCTGGGTTGTGGAGCAGAAAACAGGCTTGGTGAAAAATGGGCATTAAAAGGTAGCACGGGACCGAATTCCATGTTGTGCTTTTTTTCTGTTGCACAGGCTCAAACCCTGCAGTCATCCCTCAAAACCAGCAGTGATTTTAGGGGGACTTGGTGCCAGAAGGAGCTAAAATATTGGCTTGATGCAAGGATGGAGGTCCCCACACTGTTTGTGCAGCTCGGCTCTGTCAGTGGGACTGGATGGTGCAGCTTCCCCACGGATTCCCAGTGGCTCTGTGCCCGTGTTTGATGGGCTGGGTTCCTCTGATCCCCCAGGGGACCTGGGCAGGTGGAAAGCACAACAGGGAGCCTGCTGACGGGGGGAAGGATTTCTCTTCTAGGGCTGCATCCTCGGCTGCTGTGAGTCAGGAAATGGCAGACTGAGGATTGCAGTGCACCTTAAAGCTGCTCCAAAATTCAGCCAGCAAGGTTGAAAGCATGGAATCACAGAGAGGTTGGGACTGGAAGTGACCTCAAAGACCCTCTCTCTTCACACCCCTCTGCAAGGTGGTGGGCAGGGATACCTTCCACCAGCCCAGGTTGCTCCAGGCCCCATCCAACCTGGCCTTGCTGGCTGAGGGTAGTGTTTCCCCTCAAGGCATTGCCCTGTAAATCTGCACAAGCCATGCCAATTATGAAATTTTGCTGGATTTATATTCTGTTGTATTCTAGTTCTTGATAACTTTACCCGATTTTAACTGTTTGGGCCACAATTTTTCCATGGTGTTAGCCCCAGAGTTCTTAGGAAAATTTTGGCTGAAGAAGTTCACCTGCTCCAGTGGATGAATCACGGGAAGAATAAACCATTAATAAAGTTTTTACTGGAGACTTCTGAGAAAAAAATAATTGTACAGCAAAATTTTAGAATTGAGAGTGCAGGGATTAGCAAAAAGTCTGGAAGAGGTGTACCAATGCTCTGGAAAAAGCACTGGAAAAGCCTGGAAAGCATTCTTTCATAGAACCTGGCTCTTCAGCTGCTGCTTGTCTGTAGTTCTGTTTGGGTGGTGGATATGTAAACAAAGAGCACACAAATGCCACCTTAAAAAGGTTATTAAAGCTGTAAGGTCAAGGCTTATGAGTAAAGAAAGATTTTTCATCTTCAGCAGGATACAGGTTTGACGAGGAGCCTCCAGGGAGGCCTCAGAGCCCCTTCCAGGGCCTCAAGGGGCTCTAAGAGAGGTTGAGAGGGACTTTGGACATGGGCATGAGGGAATGCCCATGGAATGGACAGGACAAGAGGGAATGGCTTCCCACTGCCAGGGGGCAGGGTTAGATGGGATTTTGGGAAGGAATTCCTGGCTGTGAGGGTGGGAAGGCCCTGGCACAGGGTGCCCAGAGAAGCTGTGGCTGCCCCATCCCTGGCAGTGTCCCAGGCCAGGTTGGATGGGGCTTGGAGCAACCTGGGATAGTGGGAGGTGTCCCCACCCATGGCAGGGGGTGGAACAGGATGGTTTTTAAGGTGCCTTTAACCCAAACCAGTCTGTGATTCTCTGAAAGCTGGTGCATGTGAACATTTCCAGCGCACAAGAAGACCCAGGAGCTGAGGCAGGGTGGATTCTCACTGCTGCTGAGTCCCTGTGTTGCTCCGGGAGCTGTGCCAGGGCAGAGTGAGGGAGAAGCTGATCCCACGTGTGCTCCAGCACAGGCGCTGCCATTTCCATAAACAAAGTTTGCATTTCCTCTCCCGGAGCAGGCACAGCTTTTGAAAACAGTGTGATCCAGTAAATATTTAATCACACAACAAATTGTGACAGCCAGTTCACAGCAACGTCCTGCTGATGCCTTTTAGGATCATGGGAGAGATGGTACCTTGGCCTGGTTTTAACATCTCGAGCCCGTCTGGGGCCACTGAGGGAGACACAAGTAGTGTGTAGGGGTCAATATGTGTTTGGAAGGCCCCACAGGAGAACTGAATTCACAAAGAAACCCTGAGGCACAAGGGCAGTGCCTTTGCCAGCCTCAGCAAGGGGCTACTCACTGAGGGCAGATCAAAGTGGAAAACAGCTTAAAAAGTGCAAGGGAAAAGGAAAAGGAGGAACCAGACCTAATGCCACGGGGAAAGGAGTGTCAAAGAGGTTGATAAGGCCAGGGAAGGAGGTGGGAAGCCCATTTTAGTTCCTACTTTCTGGGTGAGCGTGGTGAGTTGTTTCCACATCTCCATTTCTCTTCCAAGAGATTTGGGCAGGTCGCAGAAGGTGAGGGTGAAGGTGTGCAGCCAGGCTGGGGTTGCAGCTGGACAGGCAGGGAAAAGGGTGTGGATGGTACAGTTCAGAGAACAGGCACTGCCATGGTAACTGTTGAAGTTCACTGGGTTAATTCAAAGTTCACCCAAGCAAAATTTTTATCTGAAAACATAAATGGCAATTGTCAGTTTGACATTTGTTTGATTATCCAGCTGTTCAAGTCTTTTTGAGTTGGGCAATTCATGCATTAACATTCCCATCAGGTAGGTGTAGTTGTTCTGGAATTAAAAATATGCTGCCTTCCAGCCAGATGCCATTTTCTTTATTATTTATTTGTGCTAGTAAGTAAATTGAAAATTGTGCTTTTTTAAGGAGAAGGAGCTGATGCACTTTTGTGCCATTAAGTTGTCAGAGCTGAGCAGATGAAGCACGAAGCATTTCTGCAAAATTGTTCTCACAAGTCTCATTTGGGAAAAAAGTTTAACCTGCAAGAGAAAGGGATGAAATCTGTAATGGAACAGGGCAGGTGGCTTGGTATGTAAAGACTGATTGAAAGTAATCAATCTTTTCCCTCTATTTTACACTTTAACCAGCTCTCCTTTGCTGAAAGAGTGCAGTTTTGGATTAGATATTAGGAAAAAATCCTTGACTGTGAGGGTGGGGACGCCCTGGCACAGGCTGCCCAGAGAAGCTGTGGCTGCCCCATCCCTGGCAGTGTTGGATGGGGCTTGGAGCAACCTGGGATGGTGGAAGGTGTCCCAGTCCATGGCAGGGGATGGAACTGGATGGGCTTTAAGGTCTCTTCCAACCCAAACCTTTCTGGGATTCTGTGAATGAGGAATAGGAATGAGTTGTTGGCCCCAGTGAGAAGCAGCAAACCCCAGCCATGTCATGTTGGGGAATGGGAAGAGCAGGGCAGCAGGCAGGTGTGGAAGAGGGGAATGGATTTTTCTTAGGGAAGAAGGCGATGGCAGATCCATGCTAAACAGCTTCTCTGGCTCCTGAGATAGGGATGTCTCTGATCTCAGATGCAAAATCAATTAATAGTAGCTGTTAGAGGAAAATCTTTTCATGTCCAGAGCATGACTGTTATTTTCTGATTTCCCAGAGTGAGGTTTGGTGCTGCTCTCAGCCTATTTCATTTAAGGAATTGCAGGTGTAATGGTTGGGGCAGGTTGCTTTGATCCCATCAAAGCCTCCTTTTTCCCTGCCCTTTGGAGAGCGTGTAGGGGCCTGGGTGCCACATTTTCACCACTGGTCTGGTGCTCGTGGTGGAGTGTTATTAAAAGAAATGGTGATGGATGAACCTTCAGGAGCAAGATGGAGTTCTGGAATGAAGCTGTAAGTGCTGGATTTGAAAACCAGGCGACATCTGCAGGGATGAGCGATAACGCGCCATGGAAAAGCAGAATTGCTTTAACTGATGATTAAAAAAGAGGATATGATTAAAACAAGCTGATTAGATGAAACCAAAGTGACAAGACAAAGCAGCAGGGCATCCAAGAGGGGTGGGGGGAGACAGAACTGATGGCAGTAGGGCATGAATTATTGATTGAAATCTCCACCAGAAGTCTTTGCATTTTCTTATCTGGGAAGGGAGAGAATGAATGAGAAGCGAACAGAATTATTAAGCAGCTTTATCATTGCATTGGAGTGGATAATTAGGCAATTAGGATTACTAAAAGTTGGCAAAGCAAGAGGCCCTGAGGACTCGTGCTCTTGATTTCAGAGGAGGGTAGAGAGGGAAGCAGGGAAAAGCCTTTGGTGAGAGATTTGATGGTGCATTGTGGTGAGGCTGAAAGGCAGAACCAGGCTCTGGCACCCAGTGCCCTGCAGCTGCCTGGGCAGAAGGGGACACAGGAGACCTGGAAAATAACTTGCCTGAAGATGGACAGTCCTTGGAACAGCAGCAGGGAGGGAGATCAGGAGTGAAGGCCTCAACAGAAAAAGGACCTGGACCTGAGCAAGTTCAGAGGAGACCACAAAGATGCTCCAAGGGCTGGAGACAGGCTGGGAGAGATGGGAGTGTTCAGCCTGCAGAAGAGAAGGCCCTGGGGAGACCTCAGAGCATCTTCTGGTTTTGGGCATCCAGGGCCACATACCCTCAGATGTCACCTGCTGTCCCCTCCTGAGCCTCCTGCCTGCATCTGCCAAAACCTGAACTTTCAGAAGGGTTTTGCTCACAGGGAGTTGTGACTGTCCCTTCGGGCCAGGTCCCTCCAAGGAAGGACCAGGCAGACACCACAGACTGCTGCTTACCTTGGCAAATGAACCTCCCTTCTTTAGCTGGCACCAGAGCTTCTGAATGACTGGCTGCACATTTTGAAGGGGAAAGCTGGGTAAAACTGACTAAAAATAGCACATTGCATCTGTAACTGTCTGAATTCATCCTGCTCTGAGGCCAGTGCCAGATAACTGCGCTCCTCCTCTGGGCTCCTGACTGGCTTAATCTTAAGCTATACGTTATTTAAAATTAATTTGCAGAGGTGCAGACATTATATAAATCTCTGAGGACTTGTCAGATTATGTGTGTAATTTGCAGAAGTGCTCCACTCTCATCTTACTTAGCTCCCCACGAAACCAAGGGATCAAAATTAAGTTGAGGCAGAGAGTTCGGACCAGTCCCCATCCTCAAAGTGCCGTGGAAGATCAGCCAGAACTGGTGGCACTTGTTAGTAATTCACTCCCAGAGACTCTTGTAATTTCTTCTGGACATTCAGTGATCAAAGAAGGAGGAAAAATGGGGATGATGAAAAATACATGGACTAGAGTATTTCTAACTAATTATTTGCTTGGCCTCATTGGCGAGTCACCTGGCATTCGTGGGGAGCGCTGCATTTTCATGGGAAGGTGCCAGCCACAATGTTCCTCTCCCAAGACCAAGTTCAGAATATTAATTATGGATTCTGTTGCATAATTAGAGTCTGAAGCTCAGAATTAATTGATGGTAGCTGCTTAGCATAGATAACAATTCTAACTTGAATTATGCTCTGTCTCCTACCTGCACCCCGTGGTGTCTGCAGAGGGGTAAATCACTGGAGCAGCGAGCGCTTGGTTTCGGTGACACAGTGGCTTGTCATTTCCTCACAGGTGTTGGAACATTGTTGTGCATTGGTGATACGAGAAGTGTTTGTAATTCCTGGTAATCCTGTGCTCCTTGACTTGTCCTGGCCCCAGCCTGACAGGCTGCAGAGTCTGGGGCCTTGGCTGTGACAGCTCCGCACTCTCCGCTCTTTCCCGGTGCAGTCCTGCCAGGACATTGAAGGCTTTCTGACCTCCTGCTGCCTGAGTCTCATTAATTTGGGGCCATTGTTTTCCTCTAGCAGAGGTCAGAGGCTGTGGCTGCATCAGAGCATCCCCTGGAGAGGCACCTAGTCAGGGAGAAATCACCTTGGGTTGTTTTTCCTGTGGCCTGCGTTGATTCCCAAAGGCACCTGACGTGCTCTGCGTGGCTGAAAACAAGGCTGGGTTTAATAAGAAACAAATGTGTAATAGCAAATAAAGATTTGTACTATTGAGTTGGTGAGCCCCAGCAGGCAGGCTGCTGTTGTTTTGTGGAGCAGAGGGGAACAAAGCCAGAACCTGTGTTCATTAAAAATAGGTAATAGAATATTCTTAGCTCAGCCCCTGCCTCTGCCTTGGCAGAAATGCTCCGGAGTTAATTGCTGCCGTTGTTCAGCTGCAGGAAAGTGGGTCGGCTATTGATGAGATCACTGATCCCTTATAATTGTTGTGAAAGATGTAAGAGCAGGCTTTGTGCTCAGCTGGAGTCTGAGGGGCCAGCTGAGCACACCCAGCTGCAGGTGCACGTGGGGTGTGCACAGGGGATGCTGTCCCCAAGCCCTGTGCATCTGCCCCTGTGTGGCTGAGCCACTGTCCCCACTCCCCCTGGCAGTGTCACACCTGGAAGCCCAGCCCAGGGGTTTCCTTCCTCTCTGGGATTTCACTGGGAGTGACATCCAAGGCACACAGGCTTGGGCTGGCAGAGGAGGACGGTGGTAGCACCTTCATAAAATGAGATTTTTATGGCTTAGCCTATGCAGGCCAGGACTAATTGTGGGAAGAGTTGATAAA
This sequence comes from Monarcha castaneiventris obscurior, assembly GCA_026261815.1. Lineage (NCBI taxonomy): Eukaryota > Metazoa > Chordata > Aves > Passeriformes > Monarchidae > Monarcha > Monarcha castaneiventris. Next base: position 4,501,560 of record JAMPIT010000894.1, on the reverse strand, counting down.
ACAAGACCTCTTATCCTCTTCTAGTGCTGTGTGTGTGTCTCTCTCCTGGATAATTCATCCTTTCCCTCAGCTCCCTGTCAGAGATAAGTGCACCTGTGCCTCTTTCACATGTGCTCACCTTGAGCTAATTTGGGATCCTTCTGTTTGGAAGGTGTTATGGTGCTAACACTTCAAAGGGAGCATTCAAATCGCTTTGAACTTGTGTTATAAGTGAGACATAAAACAGCCATTTGCTGCTGGCCTCCTGTGCCCCCTCCCTGCTCACAGAAAGGCTCCTTTCAGAAGGGTGCTCTGAGTGCTCTACGTGCACATGCAGACTCTGATACGGCTAATTCAAGCTTTGAAGGGATGTTTTATAACAAAGCAGGCTTGGAAACAGGGCCTAAATCCATAAACTGTGTGTTACATTTGGGATTTAATGAAGAAATATCCCTCAGAAGGACATTGCTGCATCCAGGAGTTCCCTTGTGCCTACAGCATTGTCCTCCTGGAGAGACAGGAATCCTTGACAAAACACAGTTGCTGAGCCCTGAAAACAACATGTAACTGTTTATTGCTTCTTACCTATGAGCAGGAATTTGTTAAAATCCTAGTGGATCCCTGTGGGCATTTTGCCCTTGGTGCAGTGCAGACACATCATCCAGGGCCCTGTGGTGGGAGTGACTCCTGCACCCACTGCAGAGCCCCTGCAGTTCTTTGAGGTCAGTGAATGTTTCATCCCAAAGCACTTGCCATTACTGAATTGTAATTCTCAGCTCTCATATTTCACGGGACTTACTTGACTGTTAGGAGAAGAAAGTCGCAGGGCTGGGCAGTATAAATTTGCTTGGTTTAATAATTTAGCACCTCCAGTGCTATCCCAGTCCTCCAGTGACTTCCCAGAGCAGGCAGTGGCTACTCCAGAAAAGCAGGGGAATAAAAGGCAGTAAATAAAACATTTTTAGCCATTGTTACAGACTAGACCAAATCCAGGGAAGAATATCCATGTGGAAGAGGCCAGTGGAAGGGGATAACTGCACTGTAAGGTTTTCTCCTGGTCAGACACCCCAGTTTGTGTATGAGAAGTGATGGTCAAAAACCCACAACCTGAAATAGTGGTTTTTATCTTGCTTTTTAAATCACTCTGAAGATGTGAATTGCTCAGGCACAGGTGAGCTACTTGCCTGCCAACTCACTCCAAGAGTTTCTTCTGTTAATTTGCTGCGTTTGTTCTTTCTCATGAATGACAAAAGAGGAAATCTAATGTACAGCCTTATCAGCTTGTCAAGTTAATTTCTATCTATTTTAATGTTATCACTATCATTTGTTATTAATTAATGGACGTAACATGATTACAGCTTCTATTTTTCCTTATTTTTCAGTGAGAAGCTGGATGGAGAAGCTGAAAGATAAGGTAGGAGGCTCAGTGTTTCAGTTCCTTTCAATGCAAAACCACTATTACTTGCAGGAATAAATAAATTCTTGTCAATGCAGTTCTTTATCTCTACACAGACAGCTGAGAAAGGGCTGAAAATTTTCTCTGGGAGGCAACTGCATTAGATGCTGCTGGTGTGTTAGTGGTGTGAATCCACAGTACATCCCTGATGGGTGGTAGCTAAGGGCAGAAGGAGGGACAGAGGTGCTTCACTGATTTCTCTACACCAGAAAATGACCTTGTCAGACAACCTGAGTTACTTTTTCTATTTCCCCTTAACTTGCCATAGAATAGTTTTGGTTGGAAGGGACCTTCCCAACCCCTCTGCATTGAGCAGGGATAACTTCCACCAGATCAGGATCAGGTTGCTCAGGACTCTGTCCAACCTGACCTGAAATGTTTCCAGGGACCCCAGGGTAAGGAACTTAGTTCCACCCCTTTCCTCTAAGTGCTAAGCTCATTCCTGGATCCAAATCAAGAGGGTCTGGTGCTGCTCTCTGGTGAGAGGCTGCATGCCTTGCCAGTGCCTCTGGATGAGACCTTTCCTACCTCCATGTGCTGCAAATCCCTGGAAGGAAAATGATCAAACAGGAAAACTGACAAGGTAACAGACCCTGATCATTCTTCCCTGGCATCACAGGGGGCTGGTCCATGGAATCAAGAGTTGTGCCAGCCACAGGCAGTGATGGCTTTTTAAGTTCTGCTGCCCTGGAGCAAATATTGACATTTCAAAATGGTTGTGAAGCTTTCCAAGTGTTGTGTTGCTGACAGCAGCACCATGAAGCTGGAAATGAGGTAACAGCAAGAACGTTTCGTGACTCAACAGGCCTTGGAAATTCTTGAACAGGATCAGAGTCAATAGGAAAAAAAAAACATCCCAAGGAGTGATAGTGAACTCTGAAAACACATCTCTAAACTCAGGCAGACTCACCCAACCAGCCCAGCCTTCCCACGTGGTCCTCAACAAATTTCAGCAGCACTTTTACCATCAAGTCAGAGCAGAGAGATGAGGTTTGGGTGTCTGTTTTCCTGGAGTGGGGAGTGGGAGGGTTTAAGGTGGGTTCCTGCCCAGCCCTTGCTGAGTTGCCTTTCTGCCTGCACTAGGAAGGAGGCAAGTCTAGAACAAGCTCTGCTCGTAGCAGAGCTCCTTGGCCTGGGATTCATGCAGAGGAGATGCTGGAAGGACAGAGAATGGTTTTCCCAGCGAAGGTAAAGAGCAGCCCCCAAGGCTGGTTGTGTGCCTGGAGGGATTGCAGCATGCACAGGTCACCTGCTCACACCAGCACGTGGCACAGCACAAGCCTGGGGACATCAGTGCCTCCTCACTGAAGCTGGAGCTCTCACTTCTTTCCTCTTGTCACCTTGCTGGCCCCCTCTGTCCTTCCCTGTTGCAGAGGGGCTGCATGTTCCTGTCTCCAGCAGAGCTCTGGAGAGTCTGAACCTCGTGCAGGCAGCCCCTGGGCCGTGGGGCAGTGCCCAGCACGAGCACTGGTGGAACTGAGGATTCACTGGTGTCCACTTCCAAGAGAGAGTCACTTCTGAGCCACGTCTCTCCTTTGGGGAACAGCAGATCTTGCACCTGGATCACATTTTCCCTTGGAAAAACCCAACAAAAAACACTCCCCCCCACCCCCAACCAACTGCTGCTGTAGCAAATCACTTGCAAATAAACCTGTTCACCCCATTCCCTCCTCTTCCTCGTCATCAGCACCAGTCTTTCGTGCCCCTCTCATTTGCCCCTGTCCTGTTTTACAACCCCTCCATCCAGAAGGGGATTCCAGCACATAATGGCCTATCCCTGAGAGATGTCTTCCCCATCCCTCAGGTGTGGGGACTGTGGGACCAGGAGCACAGAATCAGGGACACATTTATGGCTGGTCTCCTGCAATCACTGTGCAAATGCTGCATTTGGTATATTATGCATATTTGGCAAATAATGGACACAACGTTCCCCTCAAGTTCTCTTGCTGTTTTCTCCAAGCCCAGCAGGGCCAGGAAGCTCATGGGCATGGAAGGGGTGTATCAAAAGCATCCCCGAAGAAGCTACATCTTCCCCACAAAGGGGTAAAAAAGTGGCTTTGGAGCTCTCTGTGAAATGGGGTTTTCTATCAAGCAGGTGCAGAAGCCCTCAGAAGTTGGGCTGCAAGACACAGAAGGGCTGGATTTGTGTCACATCACGGGGTTTTGGGGTTGTCTTAGTTTAAAAGACAGGTGTCTATCAAAGGGAGGCAGAAGCCCCCACTGGAATGGGTAATGTAACCCCCCTCCCCCCCGAAGAATTATTATAAATTTGAAATTGAGGGGCTTTCAGGCACAGATATAAGAGATAGGAATAACAGTTCTTTTACTAATATATATATATAAAGCAATAATACAGAAAACACTGGTTTAACCCGACAGAGTCAGGGTACGACCTGGCACCCTGCCTGGCGGGGTGGTGGTAGCAGTCCGATTCAATGGTGGTTGCAGTCTTTCTGGAGTGGCAGTTGTGGCTCTGTCGAGGCAGTGATCCTGTAGAAGGGTGTAGGTATCTTCTGGGAATCCAGTAGAGAAGGAAGCTGCTCCGCTGGGACTTCAGTGGAAAAAAGAGCTGCTCCACTAGGAAGAACCAGTGAAAGTGGCTGGCTGGCTGTTCCAAAACCCCAGACTTTTATCCAGGTGGGAAAGCTTGGCCCCCTTCCCCCTGGGCGGAGCATCTCACAATGGGACGGTGAGTTCCTGAGGCGGGGCACTGATGGGCTATTAACAGAAGATAATTTATCCAGGTGGGAAAGCTTGGCTCCTTCCTTCTCGGCAGAGCATCTTACAATGGGATCATGAGGCAGGGCACTGGTGGGACCGTTAACAGAAGATAGTCCAGGAGCAAGTAATCTATGAGTCATGGCCAAAGAGTTAATTAACATTAATTAACCCATTAACAAAAGATAATCAGGAGGGAGGAGGCAGCCAACACCACCACACCTGGTCTCAGCAGCTCATGAAGATGGGAATAGAATATACTGCAGCCCAGGACAGGGGTATAAAGCATGGATCTGGGTGCTGGGGGTAACCTGTAAAAGGCCATGGGCTGGTCAGGCGTGATGAAGGCTCACAGACAGGCTGAGGAGTTCATTGTGATTCTGACATGGAAACTTAACTGGGCAGCAGCTAAAAGCCATTTTCAGTGTCCCCTTGCTGCCCATGCCAGCAGCAAAGTTCCAGAAATAGAAAACCCCACGCTGCACTAATTAGGTCACCCAATTAAGGCACCTTAATTGCCTCACAGAGACGCAGCCTTCAGCTGTGTCCTCACTAACCTCCTTTTTTGGGAGCTGGGCTCAGGGATGCAGCCCCTTCCCAGCACCTGAGCTGAACAGGGCTGGGTTTTCTGGGAGGGTGTTCAGGGAATCTGAACGATGCAGCTGAAGATCCCTCAGGCTTTGGGATCCAGACACAGAGGTGTTACTATGTAAAGCACTGAGTAGGATCTGGAGGGGTTTGGGGGAGCAAACCAGCCCTGCTTGGCACCGTGTCTGCCCCACATGAAAGCAGGTATTTTCATTCTCCAGGTAAGTGTACAAAGGCAGGGCATTGCACCTGAATAGCTTTTTTTTTCACTCCCACTCAGTGGATGATGGGAGAGAAGTGATTCTGGTGCGTGCGCTGTGGATCTGTGTCGTATTTTGAGAGCACAGATGAAGACAGGTGGTTGTAAGCAATGGGCTGAGGCTCACTAGGAGCTATCTGATAGCCCTCAGAATTGGTGCCTGTGTCCCTTGGCAGGTGTAAAATCTATTTTGGGGGGTGTAGACGGCAAAGGGTGAAGCTGCTGGGGCACAGCAGAGGACTCTGGCTGCAGTGAGGGGAGGCAGAGCTAGAGGGGGGAGCCAGGCTGTTCCTGCCTCCCTTGCAACACTGAGTCCCCCAGCCCCAGGCAGGTGAGGATGCTGAAGCAATCTGGCACTTCAAAACTTAAAGTTTGTTTTCATTTAAAGCAGTAAAATATAAAACAACAAGCACTTGGGGATATTTTCCTAAGGATTTAAAGTGTTTGGATTAATTTTAGATTAGTCATGCTGTCTGTATATTTTTTAATGGGCAGTGCAAGCATAGGATCACAGCGATTGAATTAGGGCTGGTTTACTTTTGCTGTGCTCCCCTTAAGGCCAGCTGAAGGTGTGTGTGCCCTCCCTCTGTGTCATCCTCCTGCTGTCATGCCAGTGACCCCTTCCCATGCAGAGCCAAAGTGTTTGCTTCAAAGATTTCGAGTACAAAGCCGAGGAGGCCTTGGAGTGGCTCGAGATCAGCTGCCCTTGGCAGCCAGGGTTTTCCTTCATCCCTGCATCCCTGCTGACAGGCACCTCACCCCAGCACTCACCCAAATGATTCCCTCTCCTAAAGGCAAGCAAGCACTGCAGGGTCTCAGCTGTCACCAGGAACTATCTGTCAGAAAAAGCTGAGCTGTGGTGGCGACCAGCTTGGCCCAGGAGCGGGGCTTGCTTAGCCCCTGGCAGCAGGAATCCTCCTGTGCACCCAGGTGGTGGGCACTCAGATCCAATAAACCTTGAGGAAATCACCACTGGGATATGTTGCAGTCCTTGGCTGGTAGAAGTGACTCTGAAAGGATGGTTTTGTGAGTGTTGCTCTGCTTCTCTCTTTTCCATTTAGGCAGGATACATGTCGGGGATGCTGGTTCCTGTAGGAGTTGGAATAGCTGGAGCCCTCTTCATCCTGGGAGCACTCTACAGCATTAAGATCATGAATCGCCGGAGGAGAAATGGCTCAAAGAGACATAAAAGAAAGGTATGGAAACTGCCAGGGAGAGGTATGGAAACTGTGAGCCCTTCTGGCTGCAAGGCAGACACGGCCTGGGTAGGGTCTGTCTGAGCTGGAGCGTCTGGGGCGCCTCGGTTACGGGATGGGGGCATCCAAATTCTCTTCGCATTTTGTTCCTTCCTGCACGTGGAGCTCTCTGACGTTTGTTTTCCTCCCCCAGCAGAGGGAGTTTAACAGCATGCAGGACCGAGTCATGCTCTTGGCCGACAGCTCTGAAGACGAATTTTGAGTGGAACTGCAGTGCCCTTGGGAGAGCCTGTGACTTTTCAGAGGAGGGAGGGAGGGAGGGGGAGAAGAAGAACAAGCGACTTTTCTGCTGCTCCCTCGGCTGCCCCGAGCAGGGGTGGTGTCCCCAGCCCAGGGACAATGACAATGCTACGCTCTACGTGTGCCACCCGTGATGTTTGTTTTGATACAGTAGTGGAGATCTCACACTCGCCCCCGGCGCCTCATTCAGAGCCACAGCTGGAGCTGATCCATATGGATGATTATTTTCCTCTTGCCCTGGTGTACTGTTTTGGTCCTGGCTGGCAGTAATCTAATCATAACAATAGCTCTCACTCATCCCAGGAATGGAAATCTTTACTGTGAATGACTTCTGTCCAATTCATTTTAAATGTCACATTACCTGAGCTAGAGTTCATTAGTGCTAAGATTAGCTGCTCTGCTTAATTAATGAGTTGTAAGCCTGAACTGTATCCCTGGCTGCCTGAGAAGTGCCCATGTACAGGGCTCTTGATACAGTTTGAAGCACATTTCTGCCCTCGGGTGCCCCTACTCTCACCCCTTTCTTCCTTCAGCTCTGCTCCACGCTGCTTGGAGACACACACAGGAATGGCCTCAGCACTTGATTTCACCACAAAATTCCTTGTCCATTTAGAACCAGCACTGTCTGTTACAGCACAATAAATACCAGCGCTCACCTACTGACGGGTGGTCTTGCCTGGATCTCTTGGCTTTTGCTCAGTGTGCAAGGAGGTGAGAGAAGAGGCAGGTCAGAGACTTCCCCAGCTTCTGCCTCCTGTTGGAAGGACACCAGTTCCAGGTTCTTCTCTTTCCAAGGCTGCGTTCCCATAGGGATGAGAGTGGAGCCTCTGTAGCCCTTTACCCTGCTGGAAGTTGCATTTTCAGCCCCTGAAAGCTGCAGGAGCAGCATCTTTGGGGGATCTGGATGGGTCTTGTCTCATAGAGTCACAGAATGGTTTGGGTTGGAAGGGACTTTCAAGGGACCTGGTTCCAACCCCAACACCTTCCACTATCCCAGGTTGCTCCACGCCTCATCCAAGCTGGCCTGGAACACTTCCAGGGATGGGGCATCCATGGATTCTCTGGGCAAGTGGCCTCCAGACCATGGAATACAGGAAGGCACTGAAGGTTGCAGAGCAGGTGGCAGTCCCTGTTGAGGGATGGATTTATGGCAATGTGGGAAAACAGCAAGAGCTGGAGAGATGTCAGCTGTGGCAAGGGGGTGAGATGACCACACAGGAAACCCTTGGCCATGGGGAGAAAGGTGAATTCCTAGGACAGATGGATGCAGGGGGTTGTGGAGGTGCCCTGTTAGCCCTGGGTACAGAAGGAGGCAGTGCCTGAGGTGTCAAAGGCATCGAGCAGGGGAGAATTTTGTAGCTTTGCACAGAAATGCTGTCAAAATAGCCAGAGAAAGGGCTGCACTATTGACCTCTGCTTCCCGTTGTGGAATTACTTCAATCTGGCATGCAGAACATCCGTGTTTCTGAGGTGGGAATCGCTGTTCTGTGGGGAATCATCCTTCATGCAAGGAACAGTGACTGTTGCCAGAGGAGAACTGATCAGAAAAATAAGGGCAGACCACACATCTGCTGAGATTAAATCCCACTGAGCCTTTGGAGAAGTGGGAGGGAGGAGAGTTTGAGCAGGGGCAGGAGCAGGATTTCATTTCCTGGGAAGGTGGAAAGGCCTGTCAGACAGTGAAGGGTGGATGGTGAGCAAATGTCCCGTGGAAGTGTCAGTAGGATTGCAAGGCAGAGAGGGACATGCAGAAGACCCTCCTGAGGTGAGCTCTCTCTTGAGGGGGTCAGGGCCCCCTCTGGACATTAAGTCATCAGATGTGATGGTCAGCTCTGAACAACCTCTGCTCTTCAGAGCCCAGGCACTCTCCTGGGAGCCTGTGACACCCACGGAGTCAGCTGGACAAGGACAGGGGGACAACCTGGGTTCAAAAGGCTGCTCCTAATGCTCAGTCTTCCAGTCCAACAGCTGTGTGTGGTACCTCAGCCATTCATCACCCTGGGTGCATGGGGAGCAGGTTGGGAAGGTTGGGGGGGTCTTCATACCCTAATTCCTCCAGGAGAGGCTTCCCTAGACAGGGCTCCATAGTGCACCTCTTCCACTTTTGTTCACTTCAACCAGGAGGATTTTGCCTTGCTAAGAGCAGCCCCCCATCTTTAACAGGCACTGACTGGCAATACACCATTAAATCCAAAATTAAGGCCTCTTTCTCACATAATAAATGGTCACTCCAAGTTAAGATGAAGTTTTCCTTCCAGACTGATCTCTCCCTATTTTCTTCTCCTTCCTAACTCTCTCGGAGCTTGGAGGTGCTCGGGAGGTGTGAATAGTCCAGGTGAGCATTCCTGGATGTCTTGCAGTATTGGGAATCCGGAAATGTTGTTCCTTGGGCTCTTTGATGATTCATTCTTGGCAGGGCATGGTGGGGATTGCAAAGTGGAATGACTGCTCCTCTGTCCAGGTTGCTGGAAATCATCTCTGTAAAGGGTTTTCTTTTAGGTGCAGGGCCAGGGATACTGGAAGCAAGACTCACAGGCAGCTGCAAGGTGTTCTTGAAATGCTTTACCCTGGTGCAGCCTGGGAGACACCGAGAAAGAGCAGTGACAAGGGGCATTGGCCTCTGCAAGAGGGAGTCTGTCCTGGAGCACAGGTTAAATATCTGATAAAACACAGAGCTGCCGGGTCAGCCAGGAGGAGGAGGAGGAGGAGCAGGAGGAGGAGGAGGAGGAGGAGGAGGAGGAGGAGGGATGGCTGAGCAAGGGCTGCAGGCTGCTGGTTTAAGTACCCCAGCTCTGGCAGCTCAGGAGGATCCTTATGGATGGGCTGTCAATTTGATGGATTGGGAAGGCGGGTGGGGAGGTGCTGTGGCCTTTTGTTGTGCTAATAAATCCACAGTTTGGGAAACACTGGCTTTCTGCAGGGACCATCAGTTTCCCCATCTCTCTTCTCCCTCTCCAGCATAATGAATTTAAGGAATTAAAGGCAACACTGCCAGTCAGAATGATGAGGTTTTACTGCATCCGTGGGGAGCCCTGGTGTCCTCAGAACCAAACTTCCCTCAGAGAGGACACGGCAGGGGTGGCTCGGATGCTGGAAGTCAGCAAGGAAGGGAGGCCCAGTTGCATGCACAGTTCAGTGTGGGCTCTCTGGTCTCTGCTTTAGGCAGGCTTAGGAACTAGGTGGGTTTCCCAGAGGTTTTTCTTGTGGTCCATCTTTACTGCCAGGCCTGACTCTGGCTCTGAAATCCTTCACCCAAGGATGGGATCCGACCACTGCTGGCCACCTCCCCGAGCTGCCCAGCAGTGCAGAGATGCCAACTGATGGCCATTTGGAGTGGAGGTTTCTGTGGAACAGCTGGTTTTGGTCAGCCCTGGAGGCTCTCCAAGTCTTCAGCTTAACCTGGAAGCGAGGTGGACAGTGAGAACCAGCCTTGGCTCAAGGGAGGCTGTGGGAGCCTTTGGAGCTCAGAGAGTGTTTCCTTGGCATCAGTTCAGCATCTGCAGGCCCTTAAAGCACAAGCACCACTCAGCCCCTTCCCTTCTCATTCAAGGCCAATAGACTTTGGATTGGGCTCTTAAAAATATTCTCAGCACAGCTCCTGGAGTTTGATTCATCCCCTTGCAATGATGAGATGGCAGCAGGGAGGGGACGGACGGGGGGTTCAGGTGGGAGCTGAAGCTCCAGCGGCCTAACTCTGCTGATTTAATCTGTACCTCTGCACTGCCAAACCAGCAGACTCTTTTGGAAGAGGCAGGGCAAGGAAAGCAGCCAAGAAGGGCCCTCCTCATCCCCTGTGCTGGCTGAACTGCAAGCCCTGAGTGCTGAGGGTGGTGCCATTGGCATGGCTTCGACAGCGCCTTCACTGCAGCAATAACAACCCCTGGACTCCACACAGGACGATTCACTCCCCTCTCTTGTGCATTTTCCTGATAGCACAAGCCAGAATTTATTCTGTGTAGGCACTACACAACAGCTTTGGCACCTCCAGCCCCGTTTCTGACAGGAGGAAGCAGCCTGCCTGGCAGCTCTTGCCCCCATGGAATGCACCTCCACCACAGCTGCTGATTCCTGAAGGTGTCTCTGAGGCCACAAGTTCACCCTGGTGAGGCTTCTCTGGACTGCTCTGCTTCCACAGAGTGGTGTTAGCAGTCCTCGTGCTTCCTCGTGGTTTTCTATCTTGACAGGAGCAACTCCTCATCCTGTAACCATGGAATGTAGCACTTTGTTAAATGAAAACATTGGAAATAAAAAAGCTGTCCATCCTAGCTGACTTCAAGTGCCTCGTCTCCCTGATCTGTGGTTCATTCACTGTGTCTCAGGCAAAGCTGTGAAGTGATGCTTGGCAGACTTGAGTGTTGTGGCTTTTTCTCCAGGCTGCATGGTCAGTGCAAGGACTCAGGCTGAGCTTGCAGGGGTCATAGGAGCTGTGGGGAGCCTCAGCCTGGGACTTTTTGGGTAAGATTTACCTGGGGGTAGGTGTTTGCCATAGGCTGTCACAAATAACACCCCAAAGTCCCTTGGTGTGTTTTGCAGTGGCAGGAATGAGCCCCACAAGTGACATCTCTGCACCTTCCAGGACATTTTTTCTTTCTGTTTTGCCCCTTTTTTGATTTGTCTGTGCCCAAATCTTCCAAGACTCCAGTAACAGGGTGGCTGCCTGCCCTCCTCCCATCTCCCTCCACTAACAAGAGCCAGCAAGAACTATTTGTCACTGTGTGGATTTTCTCTAATGGAAAATGGCTTGTTCAAAACAAGAAATTCCCAGGGAAATTGCTGCTTGGGGATTGCACGAACACATTCTTTGCTAATTGGTAGTTGCCAAAAACAATCTGTATATTCATGAAGCTGTTTGCTGCACTGCTGGCTTTTTCAAAAGGAAAAACAAGACCTGCTGAAAGAAGATAAACAATGACAATGTTTCTTTTCCCCTAGGTTTATTTCCTAAGGAAATTCCTCTCTGTGATCTCGCTGCCTCACTGAGAGCCTCTGTCCATCCACTGGTCTCCTTCTAATGTCCCTGACTCTGCCAGCCAAGCCAGGGGCTTGTGAAAATGGGGGAGAGGGGAGAGACTGTAATAAAAAAAGCCAAGAAAAATGTGTGTGGAGCTGTTCTGAGGCTGCAGAAGTCCCACATTTGCAGCTTTTTTTGGTGCTTTGATGGAGAGGACGAGCTGGATGTCCTGGAAATCATTGGGATTCCTGCTCTCTGTGGGTTCCCTGGGGCTGGGCAAAGCACAGGGTGAATCTGGCACAGGGCTCAGCCTAATTCAGTCAGGAGCAGGACACAGAGACAGCCCAGCTTTGGGGTCGTTTTCATCAATGTATTTGGGAAGGACAAGCCAAAGGCATTCCCTGTGTGCTCTGGTGGTAAAGGCACTCACCAGGATCTGTGCTCAGGGCCAGGCACAAAAAACCTCCTTTACTCTGAGGCAAATCTCATACTCCTGCTGTGAAACCCCCAACACATGTGGGGGTCACAAGCACTTTATGGACCTCATGGGCAGGATTTCAGAGCACAGGGATGTTCACTCTCAGCTTCCTTAAGGCTTGCAGTGGTTTCCCCTTTTATTCCCCCAATGGTGATGCCATCCCAAGGAAAGGGTTTGGGTCTCAGCCAGCAGCAGGGAGCCAGCAGAGATGTTCCCAGAAGAAACACTTCCTTTCTTAATGATGGGCACCCAGTGCTCCACGTGGTATTTGCAGCCCAAGTTTTCCACCTGCCAGGCACTGTGGATTTTTCTGATTTACTTTAAGTCTTTTTGACTTGGGTCTCAGTCTGATTTCCTGGTAAAAATCTCTTCCCAGAACGATGGGAATGTGCCATGCTCTCCTTCTGTCCACAAAAAGCTTCTTAGCATCGGGATGGTTGCTGAAAGGCCACGTTCAGCAGAGCCTTGAAGTCCAGGCAGGAATTTTCATGAGTGAGGGGGACTTGGTCTCTTCTCCCAAGTAACAAGCAATAGAACAAGGGGAAATGACTTCATATTGCACCAGGGGAGGTTTAGGCTGGATATTAGGAAAAATTTCCTCACAGAAAGAGCTGTTAAACACTGGAAAAGGCTGCCCAGGGCAGTGGTGGAGTCCCCATCCCTGGAGGGATTTAAAAGCCATATGGATGCACTTGGGGACCTGGGTTAGGGATGGGCTTGGCAGTGCTGGGGGAATGGTTGGGCTTGATCTCAGAGGTCTTTTCCAACCTTAGTGAATCCGTGGTTCTGTGACACTAAAAAGTTGCCAAAGACCTGAGCAGCTCCTGGCATGGGGGCTGTGGAGGGACATAAATGGAGATTAATGGCAGCTTTTGACTGTCCCTTTCCAAAAATATCACCAGAAAACTCCTAGGCCTTGCTCATTGTGCATGAAGAGGAATGTTAACCTCTGTGCTGGGCCAGCATTCAGGAGCAGAGCCTTACTTGTGCTAATTTTCCAAATCTTTAATAGAAAATGACTGGAAGAGTAAACTACAGTCAACGAGGCTCTTCACTAAGGATTTCCTTTCATCTGAGGCAGAGGAAATGGAAATGGGCAACAAAAGAGGCTGATGTTAACAGATTTTTTGTTCTTTAATGGAGGGAAAATTGGTAATGTGTTAAAAAAAATTAAATCCCTGCAAAAAATGTGACCTTACTCATATAAAAGGAAATTCAGAATTAAGAGTGTCTGCTGTAAATTTAAAGCATCTTCTATTACACAACCAAAGTCTCAATAATGAAAACATTTGCTAGCATCAGTCTGTAACCTGACCTGGGATCTGCAGTCAGAATTTTTAGATCACTGGGTTTAACTGTACTTTAGATCAAGAAGCTGAAAAATCCTTATTTTAAATAATTTGTCAACCAGATTTTTTTTTTCATTTTTAGCTCTTTTGCCAAGGTTCATTCTTGCTGGTCAATATGCCCTTTAAAAGTTACTGATTTGCCTCTGGAGATTGTCTGCCCATGGAGTTGTGTTGTATTCTTTCCATAACTTAATCTGCACTCATGGAAGCAATTTCAGGGTTTCTGATTTAATTTTTTCCCCCCAGATTATTTACACTTTGCATTTTTAATATTAAAAAAGAAAAAAAAAAGCAAATAACAGTCTTCCATTCCACTGACTTATTGCATTACATTCCTGTCTGGTTAAATCTCACTTGGATGCCGGCTGAAATTCGACTGAGATAGCCAGAAATTGGATTTTTGTTACAAGAGCAGCAGCAGCAGGGCTGCAGAGTGGGAGCTGCACTGTTGCGTGAACATCCAGGATGGGTTTGTGGTGACAAACAAGGTAATTTGGGCACAAGGAGCTGGGGGATTTGCTCGTGGGGTTGTAGTTTGTGAGATTAAATAACACACCAGCGATGTCAGTCCTGCATCCCTGAGGGGTTTGGAGCTGCCCCACTTCAGCAGGATCAGGAGTGAAGAGTTAACTAGAAAAAAATTGATATTATATTCAAGACACAGCCATGGCCAAGGAGACCTGCATGAAAAATACTCTGGTCTTGGGTTTAAAATGGGAAGGAGGGAGGCAGTAAAATGCATCACTGAATCCAGGCTGGGATGAGGGAAAGCTGTGCTGTGCCTCAGTGCTGGGCACGTGGAATCGATTTATGGGCAGGAGGGTGCCAGGTCTGCTGCTCCTCTGGACCATGAGAAAGGGTGGCAGAGGTTTGCTGGGTGTTTTATCCTTGCTGTAAGTGACAGGAAAGGTTTCCAAACCCTCCATGGCTCACGGGATCTGCCTGTTGGGCAGGAGGTCACTGCCACGGGGCTGCAGGAGGGGGATGCACGTGCTACACAAGACTTTCCTCTAGGATTGAAAGTGAAGAATGTGGTTTAACAGCATGAAAAACAAAAGGCCAATCGAGGGATTTGGCTGCGTGCAAGCTGTACAGCATCTATTAAAAGTAAGTATTTAATTGGATATTTGTTTTGCTGTCAGCATACTGGGCTTAAAAACACACAACTGAAAATATACGCTGAAACATCCGAGTGTAGAAAGGAGATGAGGCTGTGGAAATACTGAGCCAGAAGATACATGGGGGGATTCTTTTTGGATGGCAGAGTACAGAAACAGGAAAAACATTCTAATTTCACATTTACCTTATAACAAAGCAAAGGGTTATGAGCCACACTGGGGTTTGTGGTGCTGAACAACATCCACAGGTATTTGGTGGCTCAAGGCACTGAAAATGTAGGGTCTGCCATGGTCCAGAGAGTGCTTTAGGCCTGTTTAGGGAGTTGGGAAATCTATGGAACATTTTTAAAACCCCAGCCTGACAGAAATCTGGAGCTAAAATCTCAGTGTGGATTGCTTGTGAGCTCTACTGCCACAGCAAACCCCGGGCCCTGACACTGGTGCTCATGAGAAAACCAGTCTGGGAATTTTCTGTGGAAGAGGGATCTCAGCTGACACTATGGAAATAAAATATTGGTGTGGTTTTATGGGCTGAACATTGGATCTAAAGAATGGTGAAGTGAAGGAAAGGCTCTTCCTTGCCTGGCTGTTCTTGAGGTTATAGACCCATGGCCACTGCTTGTAAGGCAAAATTGAAGCAAAAGATGTAATTTTGGGCCTAGTCAGCAGCAAATGAGTGTATAAGACATCAAAAATTGATGCAGGGGAGAAGGGAAGTGATGCAGTGATCAGCCTGGATTTAGTAAGTGAACCTGAGCACTGGAAACGCTGCCAGTCCCAATGATTAATTAAAATCTGCATCCAGCCAAGCCAGGGGCATTGTCATGGAGCTGTCTGGCCCTGCCCCCTTCCAGGCAGCAATGGCAGCATTTGCACAGCCATGCAACTACAAGAAGTTCTGCAAGTGTGAAGTGGCTGGGCAGGGACACCTTCCACTAATTAATTTGAAGTTGATTTAATAGATGGGGAGGGCATGCTCTGGATAGATACAAGCACCTGACAGGGATTTGCTTCATGGCTGAGCATCCTGGCAGGTTTTGTGCTACATGGGAGGAGGGAAATGTGTGTCAGGAGACAAAGGGATGTCTGCTTGTAGGAGAGCAGCAGGGCATGAGAAGCCAAGCCCTGGCTGGGACACTGGTGGCTGAAGGTCCCATGCCACAAGATTGCTGGGTGATCAACAAGCAAATTAATTTAATCAGCCTTGGTTTTCCCTTTTTTAAGAGGGCAAATGGCTCCCCTGACAGGCTCATGTCCATCTGCCCACGACAGTCAGTACTGCAGGGTGTTTTTCCTAAGTGGAAGCGCAGTGTTGGAAGTAAAAAAACCTTTTTTCTCTGCAATTTGTTTCTTCCTCTCTGACACATTGGAGTGTCCAAAGACCAAACTGAGCACAGATTAATTTTATTTTTTCCTAAAGTAAATAGCCAGCTCATCACAGGGTGGGCGAGCTGCAGAAAGCAGCACCTTCAGCCCCACACCCTCCTACTGCGCTTCCTCCTCTGTGAGGAGCTGAAGCAACAGATGAGACCCGGGCACAGCAGAGCCCACGATCATTTCTCCAAGTCCTTTTGCCCATTTGCTTCCACCCTGCAGATAATTTAGCATGAAGAAAGCAATTTTTTGCCTTTGATACTGAGAGGAGGGAGAAGGGTAATTGGAGCCTGGGAGGCTCAGTAGCTATCGAGCCATCTCAGCCCTCACAGGTCTCCGATGTGCTGTAAAAGCAGAGGGGAGTTACAATTACTAACTGTTACTTGCCCTGGATGATGATTTATCTTGTAGCCACATGAAAGCAAAGTCTCTCTGATCTGGTTCTTTTTTTCCCCCCCCTGCACCTGATCAGGATGTATCATACTTCAGATTAAAGGGATTTTCTTTGCCAGTGCTGAAGGAAAACCTGTGTGTGATGTTCGATTATTCTGTCCTTTAAAATAATATCCCCAATAAGAAGGGAGTTGTTGCCGTGTTGGTGTCCTGAGAAATTGGATGCTGAAATGGATACCTGGAGCATCTCGTGAAGGACCACAGAGCAAATGGTTTAGTGGATGTTTTTTAAGCTCCTTTGGAGGGGGAATGATGCTTCATTTGTTGAGGAGTGTTCTGGGATGCAGGAAATGAGGCCTGAGTTTCTTCTGTTGCTGCAGATGCAACAGGAAAATGAGTTACATGCAGGACAACAGATCTGGTGGCTGCCCTGGGACATCTTGCCTTTGGGATGCCAGAGTGTGGGGAAATGTCACACAAGGTCAGAGCCCTTCACCATCCCCTCCCAGTGTGCTCTGGTCAACAATTGGCACTTCAGGATGAGCTCTAGGGAGCCCTGATGGATAAAAGCAGCTAAAGGGGGAGCTTCTGCCTTATTCTGGGGCTGGTTTTATTTTTACTCAAGTGACTCCTCAAGAGCTGGCCCCTGAATTGCTTCTTGGGAACAGGCAGCAGCCTCTCCTGCATGTCATCTCAGCGCTGTAATAGCATTATACCTCTGCAAATAGCCAAGATGTTCTAAACTTGACATTTTCCCTTCTTTTCATGGAACATAATAGCACATCACAGGCGTAGGCTGCATGAGAAACCCTCCTGGCAAGCGGCAGTGCCACTGATGGGGAGGATGGTGCCTGTGATGTGTCTTTGTCTGCTGCTCCCCTCCAACTCCCCTCTATTAACAGATGCTTTTCAAGGCGAAGAGAGAGGCTGTGCATAACCGGAACTCCCACCGCTTCAAGGCAAACGAGGCCCTTTTCTTTCAGCAGCCTGTTGGAAGTGCGAGTCACAGCCCTGCCAAGTCTCACACACAGAGCAGGGAGGGCTCATCAGCCTCTTGCTTCTCCTCCTGGCTCATCCAGCATCCCTCACTCCACTTCGGATTCAGCCCATTTGGGATGCACGGCAGTGCTGAGGCAGAGGGGAGGTGGTGGCCTGGTGGGTTCCCTTCATGAAACAGCTTTGGGTGGTGATGTGGTGTCATAAAATCACAAATCACAGAATGGCTTGGGTTGGAAAGGACCTCAAAGATCATTCAGTTCCATCCCCTGCCATGGACAGCAACACCTTCCACTAGACCAAGTTGCTTCAAGCCCTGTCCAGCCTGGCCTGGAACACTTTCGGGGGTGGGTCAGCCACAACTTTTCTGGCAAGAAAATAATAGTTTCTGCTTTAGAGATGCTTGAGATGATCCGTAGGATCAGATGTAAGAGAGGGGAAAGGTCCCAGGAAATAATAAAGATGCTGGTCCAGCCTGGGTTTTATGTGCTACCACAGGAGAGCTTCAGCCATGGGCCTGGAGAGCTTTTTGGGGGGCTGTGAGTGCTGTTTGTGCTTCAGGGCACAGGAAACACCTGGATCTGAACACGGATCAGAAGGTGCTGTTGGGGAGCCAGGAGCAGCTTGTCCCAGTCAGAGATGCTTTGCTGCTCTCCCGGAGAATCTCTCATTTGGGATGGGGACATGGCAGGAGGATGTCACCAAATGCTGTCATGGCCACGAAGCCTGTTCACAGCGTCCTTGCAGCCCATCTGCCAATTTGTGGTGGCTCCTGGTGAGGCTGGAGACTGAACCATTATTTTAATGGTCTATTTAAAAGCACAGAGTCCTTTAAAAAATAGGAGTGGCTGGAAATGAAATAATTTGGTGGATACAGACAAAAAGAGGCACCTAACAGTCTGTAAAGGACATGATGTCCACCAGTAGCTCTAGAGCCCTTAGATCAAATGCTGCTGTGACCTGCTCTGCTCTGACAGCTGAACATTCCCCTGAGAGGATGCATGTTACTTTTTTTTAAAATAGATATGGCTGTGCTTGCTCAGAAGGCAACAGGATTTTTTTTGCTGCTCTTAAAAACCTGCCAAGTGCCAGGGGAGTCATCACTAGCTCTGAGCAGCAGCACAGTCTTGCTCCAAAGACATTAAGCAGCAATGTTTCATTACTTTATTTAGCTGTATTTATGAAACGCCTTTGCAGAGAGGAGGATCCCCTCTGGGAACATCTTTGTAATCCTCGTATCACCTGCACAGCTTCCAGGATCTGGTTTCTCCCAGGAATGGAGGAGCATCTCCAGCACTGGCACTAATGAATGTCTGCTGGAGCACCCCCATGGACCCTCCACTGCTGTGCATTTGGACTGGGGAATTATCTGGGTAAGAAATAAGCCACCAGCCAACCTCAGAGCTTGTAGGTTCTCCCCTTGATCTACTGCCAGTCCTTGGATTGAGTGTTGGTGGTGAAGGCAGGGGGAAAAGGGGTAAAAAAAGGAAGACAGGGTTTGGTTCTGCTAAAGGAAGCAAGCTCATGACACCCTGAGCAGTGTAAATGGGGAGAGAAAAGGCTCTGCTCAAGCCCTTGGAGTGATTCAACAGGACAGTTCAGATGAATAAGGGCTACTCTGGGCTGTCCTGGAGGATGCTCTGCATTATCTGAGCTGGTGCCATGTCCTGTGGATTGTAAAATACACTTTACTCAAGGTCTGTGCCTCTCCCTACTGCTCTCACCACTGGCCTGTGCCCCGCTCCTGGTGCTGAGAGGGATTTTCAGAGGGTCCCTGTGGGCCCTGGTTTGGGGCACAAACAGCCCCTGGTCTCTGAGAGCTCACTCAATATGTGCATTTTCCAAATGCACAGGGCATGGAAGCAATTTTGTTTTCACCCTAGAGAGCAACTGGTGCAGGTTTTCCCCCAGAACAATGCTTTGGAAAACCAACAGTTAGTGGGCTGTGGCAATTTTCTTTCTTTTTTTTTTTTTGCTTTCTGGGTGTTTGCTGAGCAGACCCAGAGAGGAAACTGCGGGAGGAGAGCCTTTGATCACTATTTCCAAAGGAAACACAGTGCTGGGATCAAAACATCTCCAGCAAAGACTTTCACTCCAGCTCCTCAGATCCTCATCCCACAGCTCTCACAGGTTACCCAGCCTGCTGAGTGCCTAATTCCAGCTCCTTCCTGGAATTGCCTTGGCTGGAGACTAGTTTAAAATGCTCCCAACTGGGGGAATTTCACTGTAGCACTTTCCTTGATTTATGAATAGAGATGGGTATGAAAAAAAGCTCAAACCTTCCCTCCAAGACCACTCTCATCAGACCCTGGGCAGCATTAGACCCTCCTCACCCTTGTAGGAATTCCTGGGAGCTGCAGTTTCTCCATCTTTCCTCGGGGCAAAGGAACCAGCACAGGCTGGGGCTGCACATCCCTGGAGGGCTCTGGAAGTACGAGGTGAACTTAGGAATGGTCACAGAGCCTCAGTGTCTTTTGGAACTTGAGATTTCCACTTACAGACACTTCTGACTCCCTGGGATAAAGTGGCCTTGAGCAGAAGGAACAGAGCATCATCTTTTCCAGGGGAACATATGGAAAAATTCAGTTCAGCTGGGACTGTGAGGGGTTGGGCTGGCAGGAGCAGCAGAGGACTCAGGCATCAGAACTCTGTCAGTGCTGAGCTTCATCCAGGGTGAGAGAAATGAACTGATCCGTGGTTATGAGGGCAGATAGAGCAGGGAACTGCATTTTCATGGATGAAGGTGTGGGGCCTCCTTACAAGGCCTGGACAAGGTGAGTTTCTCTGTCCTGTGATGGTGAAGGGAATCCATGGAGAATGACAAGCTGCTGAGTGAACATATTGCCATTTCAAATCACCACTGTGGAGCCCAAACTGGATTATCATGGCAAGACAGAGCAGGCAGCAATTTTTTTCCACAGGATTGATTTCTGTAAGATGCAATCTTATGGATATCTTTTTTCTTTAGAATGATTGGAGATGCATCTTCTCTCCTGCTGGGATTTTACCAAAAAAACTTCACCAAGTTTGTGGCATTACTCGTGATTAATTTAGGTGAGGCAAAAGGAGAGGTGGCTGCAGCACTACCAACACATTTCCATTATGCAGCCTTAGGTCTCCAGTTGTTTATAATTACAAGTCATGCCATTAGCCAGATTTTTCAGATGGAGCAAGCGAGTCGCATTTTGGTGAAAACCTTGTCAAAGTTTATTTGGCAGAGGTGGAAATAGCCCAAAGGGTTTGCAACAACACTGCAACAGCTCATATGTGTGCAAAGACCGAGAATATCCAAATGTGAAATTAAATCACTAGTGTGAAGAACTGAAATTCAAGGAGTCATAGCAGTAAAAATCAATCAAGGATCTGCTTTATTCATATAGTAACTGGAACAGACATAAAATTGCAAACAGGTTCTTAGAAATGTTGTCCAGGGGTGGTTACATGCTGTGATGATTGATGGGTTGAATTCTTAATACTCCCTTTGGGTTTACTATAAGCTGCTCACACTTATTATAGATCTACTATATTTAATTTTGTTACCAAGTTAATTGTATTTTCCCTAAGAGCTCCAGTAGCCTGCTGTGTATTTCTGTGTCTTTGCCAATGAACTGCTCCACTTATTGGCTAATAACTGACTGTAAGAATTTTTCTTCATAAATGCAGACTCCTTAAATGTTCCTGATAACGTGGCCTGCATAAGTATTCTCCTGGCTTCTCTTTCAGTTTGCCTTGCTCTGAGCACAGCAATACTTCGAGCTACTTAAAGGTTTAGTGCCCCTTTGTCATATTTACTATCAGCATCTGAACTGCAAATAGAAAAATGACTGGTTTGTAAAAGCCACTCTAATTGCTCCCCAATCTCCCTTAGTGCAAGTGAATCTTGAAACAAAGGCTTAGAAGGTTTTGTCAAACTGTGCAGTGTAGCTTGGAAATAGTAGGGAAATAGCCAGGGAAGCAAGGAAAAACAGCCTTTAAGTACCTAAACGGGCTATGAGAGAGCTGAAGAGGGACTTTTGATAAGGATCCTTGCTGGATCCTTGCTGGAGATCCAGTGGTTTATCCTTCCTTTACCACCCCTGTTCATGTAACCTCACCCTTTGCTGCCCAGGCTGCTGGAGTGGGTAATTAGATCTGAAATGAAAACCTATAATGGATATAAATCATCCTCTGCAGACCTACAAGGTACTTGCAAAGAAGAATAAACTTTTAAGGGAGTCTATAAACTTGGGTTTATGTCCTGATTTTGGCTGGGAGAGAGTTCATTTCTTCTTAGTCCCTGGTACAGTTCTCTGCTTTGGATTCAGTGTGAGAATACAAGGTTGATTTTTTAATTTGTCCCTGGTGATAGGAAGTGTCCCTTTGGCTGAGTCACTTTGGTATCCTCCATCAGGAGAAATCTCAGGGAGACAGGAGACCACCCTGAGGACATGCACGAGCTCTGGCAGCCTGTGAGGCTGAACCTGGGAACAGCTGGACAAAGTTCTGTGGCCTCTCCATGCACTATAAATGCATCTTTTGTTTCACAGCTGAGGAAGCCTGAGGCAAGAGGAGTTGAAGTTTGGCCTAAAGTCACACTGGCAGCCAGACATTTCCCATGAGTCACAAATCATGGAAATTATTGTGATGCTTTCTAAGACTTCTGAATTTTTTTTTGTTTAATCTTCCTTGAAGTACCAGTTAGGACATGATGCTGAATGACAGGCATCTATTCAGGGTGTCATCAAGGATCCTTCTCCTCAGGGTGGTTAAAAATGCAGAGGAAATGGTAAGTAAAGGATCTTTAGATACTAATGAAATGGTAAATGCAAGATGACATTCAAAGGCAGTATATACAGAGAAATATATTCTTACAAAGCATTCATAAAGGGAAGCTCTAAGTTGGCTGCTACAATCCAGAAAAGAAATCTTAAAAGCTGTGGCAATACTTCCAGAGGTGCACAAAAATGAAAACAGCATGGGAGGGTTATTAGAAAGAGCAGATAACAAATCAGAAACCCTCACTTGGCTTTTTCTGCACCTCCACAGTGTGTCTGCATTAGGTTGTGTGCAGTGCTGCTCCCCCAGCTCAGAAAGGACATCTCAGATAAAACAAACCAGAGAAAGACACAGTGAAGGACATCAGAGATGGCCAAAGACAAGGAACAACTTCTCTGTGAGGAAAAGGGAAGTAAATAAGACCCTTCAGCTTGGAACAGAGATTAAAAGGGAGAGAATAGGATGGAGTCGTGGAAAAGCAGCAGGAGCATGGAGAAGATTTAAGGGAGCAGTTCAACACTGCTTCTCATAATGAAGAGACAAAGGGCCACTACCAAGTGGTCAAGTGGGAGGTTTTAAAGCAGCAAAATAAATTTCCTCTAGCAATATGCATTTTAATGTGAGGAACTTGTTGTGTTAAGACCTCGTTTATAGACATGCTTACAGACACTCAGAAAAATCAGGGAAGAAAAGACCTTTTAGATGCAGCTTAGCAATCATGGAAAAACGTCCTGCCACCTGTCTGAGGCACTGGGATTAGGCTGGGATGAAGCACCCTGTGGAACTGGTTATCTTTCTCCATTAATTGCAGCAGGAATGCAAAGATTCAGTTTAGGCTTAACAAGGATGTTTGGAACAGCTAAAGGAAGGTGTGATAATTCTTCTCACCCTTTCTGACAAGTTCTCCTTGGAACTGACTTGTACCAGGCTTGTAGGAAGATAAATCCTTTCAGGTACAAGGTGATGAGCTCAACTTGTGACCAAGTCAGCAAAAAGCTGGATTCTCTGGCTCAGTGTTGGAAAAGCACAGGAACAGCAGCCAGTGTCCTGGAAAGATAAGAAGCAGACCCAGAAGGGAGCAGAGGAAGGTGGAGGGGCTCAGAGTGGAGATGGCACAGGAGGAGGGGCAGCCCAGCCCTTTGGGACACAACTGGCATCGATTACTGCTGACACTGAAAAGGAATTACAAGAGCCTGAAAGCCACGAGTGCTCCCTCAGCTTCCATAATAATTCTGTGTATTACAGATTCCTCTGGGTTTGTTTTGATGTTTTTGTAATCTCTTAAGTAGCATTTTGAGGCTACTTTTCAAAGTGGTTGCTTGTATTTGTGTTTGGTTTTGTTTGTTTGTTTGTTTTAAACACAGACATGATGTGTCTTTGTCTGCACCACATAATTTTGGTCTGGTTTCCCTCCTGTATCTCACTGAGTGATGCTGTCCTAGAGGTTTTGGTCTCTCAGGCTCTGTTAAGGAGATTGATTTTTGCTCCAAGAAAGCACAGCCTTTGTTAGTGTTCCATTGCCAAGCATCCCACGGCAAGGCAGCCAAAACAGGAGGAGGGGTGATAAGCAAGTTTCTTATCCCCTGTGGTCAGTGATTATCAGTGATTTGTTTTGTGAGGTCCACTCCAACACCCACTAGGCTTGATTTGGGGATGTCTTGAGCTCTCCAAGCTACTCCTGAAGACACTGAGAGCTGTGCCTTGAACACAGAAAGTGCTAAACCACAGTTAAATATCTGGAAAATTGGTACCTTTGTCTCTGCACCTACTTCCCCGTGTGTAAAATGAGGGCTTTCCATGCTAGTGGCATGTTGTGAAGTCTAAAAAGTGACTTTGTTTGCAGAACTCCCAGTTTCTCTTGTGATGAGTGTCCCAGAAAAGTCCCACGGGGAATAATTCACGTTCAGTTCAGTGCAGAGGTTTGGTGCTCTGTGGGAAACAGGGGCTCAGCTCTCACACAGAGCATGGAAAAATAATGACTTGGTGTCTTGTCCCCCCCCTTGGTGTCAGCAGCTCCAGGAGGTAAGAGAGTGGCAGGAAAAACAGTGTACAGCAATTTCATGGGATGTGGGCTTGGATTTGGGAGGATAAGTAAAAGCCAGCTTTGAGGCTGTGCTACTTTTTAAGCCTTGGAGATGTGAGAGGGGATGTGTGTGGAAGGAAGGATGGGAATGGCTCAGTGTCTGAGACAAGGGGGAAGAAGAGGATGAGGAGGATGAGGAGGAAGAGGAGGAAGAGGCATCCTTTAAACTGGCATAAATAACTTTAACATAACATGACTTTGACATAAATAACAGAGCTTTTGGAAGTGGGGCAGCTGCACGGGGCAGGTGGGGCTGGTCAGGGCTGCTTCATAACAGCAGGGTGGGTACCAGGAAGGATTTCACACGTGGCAAAAGCCCACCCAGCACAGTCCTGATGGCACAGGCAACCTGAAGTCTGGTGCTTCTGAATCTTTTAGTGCTTGGCCTTATAAGAACTGTCCCTGTTCTTTATTTAATAAATTGAGAGTATCAACAGAAGTTTCAGATACTTATGACATCTCCTTGAAATGGAAACATTTGATTTATACCACAATTGAATAGCTCCCAGGGAGGTAATTTATTAAAAACAAAGTAAAATGACTGCAAAGCCAGTTATTCTTCACACCAGGTGATAGGAAATGGTTATTACTTCTCCAAATTTCAATAGTAAAATAGTCACAGCCCTGAGTTTAGTAAACTAATTTCTTTTAGAGATTATGCAAGCAAATGTGTCTGTTCCATGTTACATTTGAAACAGAAGCCCACCACTGCCCTGGCTGTCACAGGAGAAGGTTTCCTGCCCTAGAGCTTGACTTCTGCCAAGTATCATATTAAAAAAGTATAAAATAAAACAAGAAACCCTTCTACAGAACCAGTGCTTTGTGGTACCCTTTCACGTAGATCTCAGTGCCACCATTTTTGTCATTGAAAAATGATGCTGCCAGCAGTGTTGGGTATGAATAGAGCACTTTTTCTTCCTGAGTAAAGAAAAATTCTGGATTTTTTTTGTAAAGATAAAGATTCACATATGGCAAGAGGGAGCAGCAGAAAATTAATCACACCCAGACACTGAAAAACATTGTTCACGGTAAGTTGCATTACTCTGGAAAACAGCAAGAAGTGTTACAATTTAAAAGTAATATATTTAGCTAAAAACATTAACAGCTGGCTCTGTTCTTGATGAAAGATTTCATAATTTATGTGATGAATAGCAATCAGTTTAGATGTTTTCTGGATCAGTATTTCACCATGACAGCTCATTCTAGCTGCACAATAGGTTGGTCTGTGCTGGTATTAGACAAGCCCTGTTAGAAACACAAGGCAAACTCTGATCACTGTGAAGATCAAAGACCCCATTTAAATGACTTTGGTGTAATGTGTGTGATCACTAAAGGAAGAGCCACATTGCCATTTTCCTCCTGGCCCTGTAGTCACACTCAGTTTTAAAGAGATGTGTGGCATTTGGCAAACATGGGATAAGGAGCTTTGTTATAAAAAAGAATCTCAGATGGAATGGTTGCCCAGGGCTTGCTGGCAGTCTGGAAAGCTCTCTGAATAAAATACCAGATAAGAAGGAGAAAATGAGATAGCTACACTGGGATCCTACCTCTGAGGGCTGAAGCACAGAAAAGAACCAAGCAGCAGACTGGGAGATCTTGAAGGAAGAGATTTGGAGATCCATGTGAATTTTGAAACGCTTACAGAAGCAGGAAAAAATAGCAGTAGAAAACTCTGGGTAGCAGCAGGTGTCTCTGTGGACACAGAAATAAATCCACAAATAGAAGAGCTCACACAGAAATTTCAGAGACAGCCATAAAATATGCTGGGAACAACCTGGATTTCATTCGAAAACTGTTTGCAAAGGAGATCTGTCGTGCCTCCCAAGCTTTCTCCTTGGACAAACTGAGAGAACTCCAAAGAGCAGGACCAGGTCAGGTGCTGGAAAACAGCACTGGAACAGCTTTGCCTTTGGTACGAGGCAATGGCTGAGAAGTTGTACCAGCAGAGGGAGCGGGACACCAGATTTCTTTCCCTACGTGTCTAATCCAAGGAGCTTCCAGAGAGAAACCAAATTCCAAAACGCAGACTTTACCTGCTGATCCTCTAGAGAAAGGGTCAGCTGATGGAGGTTTTCTCCCGTGTCTATGAAGTAGCTGCAGAGGCAGAAGAATAAAGTCTCCAAATATGCTCTGCAGCAAAGATTAAGCAAAAAGCTCATGGTAATTTGTTTTTTTTTTTTTGGGGGGGGGGGGTACTGGTCAGACTCTTCCAGTTTTGTTTTCAAAGTCCTTTCAAGAGACATCTCAGATTGGAGGCATAGGAGATTCAGGAGTGAATACTCCGAGCAGTGGGGCTGCAGCATGTGATGAGACCTGGATAAGGACACTGGGTCAAGTTTCGGGGTTCTTTGGGGAGAGGGGACCGGATTCCTTTGGCAAGGACTCTGGGAATGATGCAGTGCTGCTGCAGGGGCTACATATGGAGCAGCAGCAGGCCACAAGCCCTACATGTCCCTTTGTGAAGCAGAAGAGAGTTCACAGTGCTGGGCTGCAAACCTGGCATGAGGTCTGAGCGCCAAGAGGAGGCTGTGCAGGGCTCCAGCCGAATCCGTCACCTGGCAGAGGTGCAAAAACGTGCCAAACCCCACTGGAGCACACCCAGGCAATCTGAATTCATGAGGTCCTTCTGCAGGGGGGTCAGGGATGTCAGTGCTGCTTGGCAATAGGACAGAGGCAGCAGGCTGGGGCCGGGCACTGAGGGCTGATTGCGATCTGCTTGACTTAGCCCAGCACGGCAAACAGATGGAAAGCAAAGGATAACAATCAACCTCACCTCCACAGACAGTTCACGCCATAAAAACCTCATTCCCAAGAGCAAAAAGGCTCAGCTTGCAGCTGTGCTGCTCCAAAGGGTGAGGCACCATCCTCCTGAGGCTGCCAGGGAAAGCAGAGCACAGCTGAAGGTACCATCCCCAGCCTGGGAGCCTCTCTTTCTCCACGTTTTTATCTTCCTGACTGACCAGCATGTTTTGGAAGGAGATATCCACACACCACAGACCAATCTGAGTGCTTACCCCTGGCTCTGTTGAGTTGTGCTGCCCTATCCCATTCCAGGTACAATTTGGATAATTCAGAACAGGCAATCAGCAAGTCCAGCCT
Source organism: Monarcha castaneiventris obscurior (assembly GCA_026261815.1). NCBI lineage: Eukaryota > Metazoa > Chordata > Aves > Passeriformes > Monarchidae > Monarcha > Monarcha castaneiventris. The sequence continues at coordinate 4,474,468 of JAMPIT010000894.1, read as the reverse complement.
TGGGATACAGCAAGAGCCTGCTCTTGTGCCTCCTGGAAGTGACTCAGGATGAGACATCCCAGCCTTCAGAAAGCACCAGGATGATGTTTTTTTCCCAAGCCAAGTCACACAGGTATTTAGTGGTGACACTGAGGGCTTAATTCACACAGAACTTCAGAGCAATTTTGGATGTGCTCTGATTCAGTCTTGGACATCAGAAGGAGCTGAACCTCCATCCTTCTACAGCCCACTGATCTGAGGGACCTGTGAAGGGCAGGGGACAGAACTCATTATATTGCTGGGGCCAAGTCACATCACTTGTTTCCATCTCCATGTTTGGAGAGAGGGTGTGGAGAGATCACTTTCCAACAGCAAAAGATATGCCAAAAGGAAGGAGGCAGAGGGGGAGATCTTCCATCTTGGCTTAACTGCCCAGAGGTGTGGAGCAGCCTAAAGGAATTGATCTGATGTCAGCAGGGAGAAGTGTGGGAAGGAAAAGCTGAGGATAATGTGTCACTGGGAGCCTTGAGGAGCTACAGAACAGATCTGAAGACACCAAAACCTTTGTAGAGATGTGAGATGATCAGGCCTCAGCCCATCAGCATCTTTCCTGTGTGCACAGACAGCAAATCTCTGCCACCAGGAGGTAGTAGAGATTTTTGAGTTTTTTCACGCGACTTTCCATGAACTCTTTATCTCCTCAAAACACCATCTGGGAAATTTCATAGGTGCAGATGTGTCGGAAGAGCCAGGATTTTATCATTTGCTAGAAAGCTGCCTCGTAAAAGTGCCCAATAGTGCAGATTTGTTGTGTGTGTTACACTGGGGGTCCTGCTGATGTCAAAAGCCATTGAAAAACCATCACAGACAAGCTCAGAAGAGATTTCTGACAACACATCATGAGCTCAGTATTCTCCTGACCACCAGCCATCCAGACACTTCCATGTCAGTGCATCTGCCTGGTCACTTCCAGCCTCCAGATCCAGGGGCAGGGATAAATGCACAAAATCTTACCAGCTGCTCAAGAAATTGGTGTGGGTTTCATCACAGCTGAGTCCTGACACACAGGGTAGAACTCCAGCTCCTCCTGACTGACAGACTGTCCAGGGATCAAGTCCTGGTTTGAATGGGAAGGGCAGGAAAGCAGTTCCTTGGAAATACCAACACAGATTTATTCCAAAAAGTACCCTGTGTCCTCTAGAAATAACGATTTAATTTTCCTATCCCTACCACTGCAGTAAAACTGGAATCTGTAAGTCCAGCAGACTTTGTCCATCTGAATTCTCACAACTCCCAAGAAAGGTCTGCTGGTACACGTGGCCACAGCTCTACTGAAAAGAGCAGAAGAATTCAGTTGTGGTGGTTTAGCATTCTCAGACCCTGCTGAAGAGGTGGGAGTTAAAAAGAAGGGCAATGGATATTGCTGTGTATCTCTGGCTGCCAAAGGGGAAGGCAAAAACACGGTCAGTACTTTGTAAGAATGGGTCTCAGCTCGTCTTAAGTGATGCAGAACACAGTGGCCATGTGCTATTTGCATTTATATGGAGTTCTGTAACTGTTAGTCTTATTTTGTCATTGAGACTGAGCAGTCTCGGGTGATCCTCAGGGAGCAAATACCTGCAACAACCAGCTGCAATTTCAACTGAGCCTCTTCTCTGTTTGCCTCCCTTTGAAACGGGCATCAATACATTGACAGTGCTACTGCTAAATAAATGTTTCCAGGAAATGTTTGAGTGCGGGCTCAGAGGAATAACCACATCCCCTTGCTGTTTGCAAACAAAAATGATGAGTGCCCTGGAAGCTCCTTTCTTGCTGCCTTTAGTTAGAATGAATGTACTGAGCTAGGGGCTTTCATTTTATACACCATGGGGGCAATTGTTAATTGCCCCCCTGATTCCTGGTGTCCCAAGTGGATCAGAGAATGGATATATCCATACAAATTGATTTGGAACATGCAGACTGCTCTGGCAGCTTTCTCCTCCATCCTTAATGCCATCTTTGTGTCATGGTTTCGGAAAGAATTGATTGTTTCTTGTTCTGCCTCCCATCAATGAAATCAACTGGCATTAAAAAAGCTGCCTTGCTCATTGCCAAATCAAATCCTTTTAATATCTGGTGATGCTCTGAAATATGTTGGAACTGGATTTCAGATTTTGGTCCAAGCTGGAATGTCCCCAGTGTTGAAACAGAGGGGGGGAAAAGCTCTTAAAACCGAGCTGCCAACTTGAGGCATCTTTACACTAAATAATTTCATATTGTCCATGAGTCCTTTTGACCTTGAGCCCATTCTTCATTCCTGGTGTGCATGAGGCAGATTAAGCAAGAACTGGCTTTGCTCCAGTGACTTTCATGGTGCCACTTCAGAGGACAATTAAAGGAACTTCAAACACTACAGATTTTCTTTTCCCTATCTATGGGTCCAGCTTCTTTGTGTTTATGCTGGTTTTACACCAGTATGACTTGTCTGAAAGGAGAACTGGGCCCAGAACACACGAAATAATTTTCTCCAAATGACAGTGGAGAAGTCCTCTTGGCCATGACTTTTTAAGGGTTCTTGCTAAGGTATAATCCAAGCCAAAATGACACATTATTGTCTAAAACACCCATGTATTGGCAGGATGAAAACAGCTAATTTAGAATGATCAACTTGTAATTAATTTTTCACTGAAAAATCTCACTTGGCATTAAAAAGTCCTCTCAGTGTGAGTCCTTTTTTCCCTTTTTCACACATTCACAGGCTCACAGGTAAGCTGCATGACAGACCAAAGCTGCCTGTTGTTTTTCCTCTAATCTCTCAATCCCGGTAACAACACAGGGCAGAACCTCCTCAAAGAGATGAGGCAACAGGATTGGCAACAACCTCTGCTCATGGTGAAAAATTTCCCCTTTCTCTCACCTCAGCTGGACTGGGGAGGTACATGGAGGATGATGGAGTAGAGAAGGAGGAGGGCATGGAATTGGCATGGGAAAGTTGGCTGTGTTCCTCAAAGCCTGTGGCTGATCTGCTTAGGGCTCTCGGGCAACCACTTCAACTCTAAACATTTTTTGCCACCACTCTTGCCCTGCCTCCTTCCCTAAATCCTAAAGCCCTCAGGTTCCGTGGTGACCTTATTGAGGCTTTCAGTACCTAAAGGGGCTCCAAGAGAGCTGAAGAGGGACTTTGGGCAAGGCCCTGGAGGGACAGGACTGGGGGAATGCCTTCACACTGGCAGAGGGCAGGGTTAGGTCAGATTTTAGGGAGAAATTCTTCCCCATGAGGTTGGTGAGGCCCTGGCACAGGATGCCCACAGAAGCTGTGGCTGCCCCATCTCTGGCAGTGTCCCAGGCCAGCTTGGATGGGGCTTGGAGCACCCTGGGATAGTGGAAGGTGTCCCTGCCCATGGCAGGGGGTTGGAATGAGATGATTTTTAAGGTCCCTTCCAACCCAAACCATTCTCTGATTCTCTGCTGTCCATGACCCCCTGGGCTATTTGTCCAACATGGGGAGCTCTGAGCTGTCACCAGTGGGTCTTTGGGGTATTTTGCAACACAAATAAGGAACTGCAAAGGAAGAAATGATGCCTCTTGCCTCACAGAGAACAAACCAGAGGTAATGTGGTCAGAAACCAGGCAGATAAGGAAAGGTCTGCCTCTTCAGGCTCTGCTCACGTGAGGATACTCACGGTTTCATGGCAGCCCCATCCACTGGGATTTAAAAGGCAGCTGTGAAGTACACCCAGACTCTTGTTCCTTTCTATTGGAGGCTGTCTGGGAAAGCTGTGAGCAGCAAAAAAAGACATTGGGACTGTCTGCAGAATCAGCAAGATGATCAGGAGACGTTTACATTGTTCTCTCACTTGAGAAGTTATTTTTGCAAACATATGGCCTGGAGTTAAGTGTGGTTTTTTTTTGAAAACACTGTGGCCAAATTCTGTGGCCAGTAATGGTGTAAGGCTCTTTCTTCTCCTAGAGAAAGACACCCATTTGTAGAGTCTGGGGGAAATTCACCCTGTACAATAAGCTACAGGTTAAATTGACACTTTTAAAGCTCCTTTCTGGATCAACCCTCATATTTTAGTCACAGAATGGTAAATACACAAATCTCTCTGCAAAATCACTTCAGCATATTTATGCAAATAGTGACTTTGATGGACCCGTTAACTCGAAGAGAGGAAACAAGTCCCCATGTGCCCCTCACCGTGTGTCTTTTTCTTGATAATAAATGTAGTTAATACATCTTGCTCAGCAAGGTTTCCTCTGCACACCTTTAACTGTAACTTGCAAAAAGCCCAATTGCAGAGAAAGCAATTTTCTTGATCTTTCTGAAAAGAAAAATAGTCAGCGTAGTAAGAATTCAGAAACAATACAGAGCTGCAATTCATTATAAGCTTTCAACGAGACAGAAGGTATCACTGTGCATCCATTGCACAGAGTGATGTTGGAAGGGAACCACAGGCAGGAGCAATTTCAAGAATGGCTTTGCTTGTATTATCATCTAGTGATGTTTAAACATGCACAGCATGTCCTTGAAAGCCTAGGGATAAGAGGGAGAGAGGAGATGAAAAATTAAGCCTGAACTAAGGTGTTTGTGAAGCTTGAAGCTTAGAGTTGTTTCTGGGTACATCAGTTTAACCTTCAAATGAACCAGCCATTTCTTCCCTTCTCTTCAAAGCAACACTTTTAAGTCCCAAAATTTGACTTTGAAGCTGAGATCAATGCTGGTAATGTTCTCATAACACCAACTCCCACTGGAGGTGAAATTGGGAAGGGGGGGACTTGTGGTTTGTTCAGAGATTCCACACAACACACCAGGCAAGTGATTTCTGCATCAACTGTGCTTCCCTAAGTAGGACAGGGAATTTTAATCCTGCAGAAGAGCTTAGAGCCTCACCAGCTCCTACTGACCCAGCACCTCTCAAAGCCAACTAATACCTGGTCTGGCTCTCAGCTGCTCTGTCCCATGGTCTGGGAAATCCTGGAGGGGTGAGGGCTGCTTATGGCACTCCACAGATTAGAAGTAAAAGCAAATGTCTGATGTCAGTTGGTGTAAATTCGCCATGCAGGGGCCTGTGCTTCTGTTGGATAAATACAAAAAAAATCTATACATTGAAAAACATGCGAAGTCACCAGTCTTGTTCCATAGCTAGCTTAAAAGGGGATGGGGGAAATGGAAATGGGCTGCACCTTGAATTCCTGAGTTATTTTGGTGGTTGGTGATTGATTTACCACTGATTTGTAACTGCCCTTAGTATTAGCCAGCAGCAGGGCAAGAGACAAGGAATCAAGATCAAAAAGGTATTTAATATTGCAAGTGCATTTTCATATCTCCATCCACACACCAGAAAACCTTGATCTTCAAAGCACTGTACAAACACTAACCAGCTAATGACTCCCTGAGCAAAGCCACAGCAACGGCTATTTTTAATACATCTATTATTTGTTTGTGCTCATAAAAGGCAGTTTTGTGCCATCAGCTTATTTAGCCAAGTACAGAACAGAGAAAAATGCATGTGAGCAGAGGAAGAAGCAAAGGATATTGCAAGTCTTGACTGGGTTCCCCATGTACCAGTTAATGAAAATGGCTGGATGGAAAAGGAGTAAGTGAAGGGAAGTATGGCAGAGCCAGGAAAAAAAAAAAAAAAGAAAAAAAAAAAGAAAAAAAAGTGAGTTGATTACTGGACAGAAACACATTTTAAAGGAAAAAAGGCTGGTTGCTAATGGTCCTTTCAGTCTAGCACAGAGAAGTGCTGCAAGGACCAGTGGCACAAAAAGTCAAGTAATTCAAAGCCTAATTGTTGCCAGAGACAGAATTAGCTTCTGGAATGACTAACAAAGCCAAATGGTGAATTTGTCACCTCTTTTTTTTTTTTTTTTTTTCAAACGCAGACAAGGATTTTGTGGACATTGCATGGAGAGATGTTAAAGCGGGCGTACAACCTGTCTGGGTGGCTGAGGGCAGGTGTCTCTTTTCCTCCTCTGAGCTCTCACAAAGTGTGGGACAGCAGAGCTGCCACCGAGGCAGCACTTCCAAGAGACACGGAGAGAGACAGGGGCTCCTCTGGAGGGACGTGATGAAGGTGTCAGATCAGAGGGCTGGAGCTCCTCTGGCAGAGGGACAGGCTGGGAGAGCAGGGGCTGCCCAGCCTGGAGAAGAGCAGCCTCTGGAAAGAGCTTAGAGCTCCTTCCACTGCCTAAAAGGACTCCGGGAGAGCTTGGCACGGACTTTGGACAAGGGATGGAGAGAAAGGACGAGGGGGAATGGCTTGGACAGGACATGGGGGAACTGGCAGAGGGCAGGGCTAGATGGGATATTGGGAAGAAATTCTCTGTGAAGGTGGGGAAGCCCTGGCACAGGCTGCCCAGAGAAGCTGTGCCTGCCCCATCCCTGGAAGTGTTCCAGGCCAGGTACCATAGGTCTTGGAACAACCTGGGACAGTGGAAGGTGTCCCTGCCCATGGCAGGGAGTGGAACTGGATGAGCTTTGAGGTCCTTCCCAAGCCAAACCATTCTATGACATGGACAGCATGGAGTGATGAAACCTCGTCCCCTCAAAGAGTTGGAATTAAAGGACCCTTTCCTTCCTCTGACACCTGTGTGCAGCCCCTGGGAGCGGTCAGATCTGAGGATCTGAACCTGCTGGAGCAGTGCCGGACACCCCTGTCCCAGCCCAAAGCCCAGCTCCCAGCGCCCGGGGCAGCGCTGCCCGTGCCGGGGTGACCCCGCTCCGCTGCGCAGCCCTCGGAGGGCTCCGGGCCGGGCAGGGTGAGAGCGGCGCTCCTTCACACGGACACACCGCGACTGAACCGGGGGAAGGAGACCCCTGAGACGTGCCGCGGGCAGGATCCGACCCTCAGCCCCGCACCCCGCCTCACCTGAGGCCCGGCGGAGCCGCTCGCCGCCTCCCTTCCGTGCCCTGAGGGCGGGGGCCGCGCTGCGGAGCCCGTCCTGCACCAGGCGGCGGAGGCAGAGCGAGCGCCCCGCCGGCACCGCGAGCTGCGGCGGCCGCGCTCCTCCTCCCCCTCGTCCTCCTCCTTCTCCTCCTTCTCCTCTCCTCCTCTCCTTCCTCCCCCTCCTCCTGCTCCTGCCGCTGCTCCTGCCCTCCCGGCTGCGCTCGCCGTCCCGCCCGGCCGCCCCGAGCGGCTCCTTCCCTCTATGGATGGGAAGGCAGCACCCAACGGCGTGGCCACCATCGAGGACAGGATCCTGCGCATCACCGGCTACTATGGATATTACCCGGGATACTCCAGCCAGAAAAGTAAGGCTGCCTCCCGCCTCTCCCGGCCCTTCAGGGGGTGTGTGTGTGTGTGTGTGTGTGTGTGACGGCAGAGCCCTGAGGGTGCCCGTGCCCCCCCTGCCCAGGTGCAGCCCCATCCCTGAGGGTGAGTGTGGGGCCGCGGGGTGCCCGCTGTGCCCCGAGGGGACGCGGCGGCTCTGCGGCTGGAGACGGGGCCGGCGGCGCTTGGCCGCGGAACTTCGCGGCTCGGAGCCTCTCAGGGCCGCCGTTTCGGGGGTTTGTGTTTTATTTCCACCCCTCTCACCCCCATCCCCGCCGGGGTTTGGGGGGGCTTCGCTCGCCGCCTGCCCCGCGCCCGCCGCACCGGGAAAGTTTCAGTCCCGGTGGGTCCCCCCCGGGCGGGCGCGTCAGCTCCTGAATTATTCATCTTTTCTCTCGAAACTAATGAGATTTTTCCAGAAAAGTGGGGAGTTACCGACGATGGGGGGGGGTCCTTCGTGCCGCTTTAATACCAGACACTTGTGGTTTAGGGGGGTTGGTTTGGGGGTATTTTTTTTTATGTGTGTTTCTATTTATTTATGTCCCTTTAGCAAAGAAGCAGAAATTAAAGCAGGTTGTCCTTGCAGAAATTCCCTTTTTTTTTTTTTTTTTCTTTTGAAGTTTTTAATTAGGAGCAGCGGGTTTCTAGCAGCTGGGGGAGCCTTAGTAGGTTTCTCTGGAATTCTGGTGGTCCCAGCACTCTGTTTGACGGGGAAAGTTTGGCTAATGAAAGAAATGATTCATTTTTACCACCAAGGAAATGTGTGCAATCAGGTTTTATTGTATTAGTAGTTGCTTTGCAGTTGGCAAAGCTATGACATGCCGTAGCTTAACAAACAGAAGAGGAATTGAGGCCAAGAGAGGGGCAAAATAAAGGAAAGGCCAAGAAGACTGCTTGGGTGAGGTGAGCAGTAAGGAGCAGACTTTCTTCTGAGTATTCCACTTGGAATATTCTGCTTTCCAGAACAGCCAGTGCAGTACTCTCCAGCTCCAATGCAATAATAAACCAAAACACAATTAACAAACTGCTAATACAAGAAAAACAAATCTGTGGGCTTTTTATGATGGAGGAAAGCCATGCATTGAAGCCACTTAATAAATAAAAATTCCTCTGTGTAACAGTAGCTGAAAAATCCAAGTCAAGCCCAGGGGTTTTATCCAGCTGTTATTTGTGGCACACTAACAGCATGGCAGGTGTTAGGAGCATTTACTTGGTGAAGTCAGTTGGTTTTTCTAGTTGGTAGTCGGAGGAGTTGGGAAGAAGCTCTGAACAATCTGAAGGTATGGCTGTATGTCAGTCCAGAGACTAATTAAGTCTGAGCCAGGTGGGACCTGTGTCCCAAATTCTGCAGTGACTCCAGAGTATCCCTGCAGTGTGATGTACCAGAGAAGGGTGAAGATTCTGCCTTAATGGTTTGTTGCAAGTTTGCTTCCATGGCAGAGTGCAATTTTTCAGTCTGCAGCAACACTCCCACTCTGTATCAAGTTATAGATCTGAATCCAGTGTTGTCAATCCAAGTGCTCTATGTGGTGCAGTGGAAATGCCAGGAGATCACTGCCTGGACAGAGAAAAGCTCTGTTAGTCCATGAGCAGCTTCTGCAGATGCTACAAACTGCATCTGCTTAAAATTAAAAAAAGCATGCCAGGAGAGGCCAAGGCTTTCAGAAGTGCTGACTCTTGGGATTTTACTGCAAGTCTCCTGGCCTTTTGTGCCTTTCTGGCTGGGTGCTGAGGCAAAACAAAAGTGATCAGTGGCTTGGGTTTTGCTGTTTGAAGGAAAGAAGCCAAATTTGTGGTCCTCAGGTTTAAAGAGGAAAACTGCAAGTGTGTAACCCAGAGGTATTTCAGTACTTAAATGCCTTCCTTTGGGTAAATGAAAGACATGAACCCCTCCTAAGCTGTGAATGCTTTTTAAAGCAGTCCCATAAGTTTTAGAACCATCACCGTAATTTTTGGAGTGCTTGCAGTTGTCAGATGACTGCGTTATCCTCGTGGTGGTGTGGTTTGGGTTTATAAAGTACTTCAATGCTTCTGCAAAGATGTTCTGGCCTTACCCGAGGTAAAACCAGACATCCTTCAGGCATCATGAACATACATCCTCTTGGCACTCAGTGAGAGTCACTCTTGGAGGTTCTGGCTTGGAGTTCTTGCTCTGTTCCTGTGTCTCGGCCAAAGTATTGCCTTCGAGTGGTGCTGCTTCAGAGTTCTGTTGACTGACAATTCCTGTCAAGGCTGATTGTTCACACAGATGCAGCACTGCAAACATGCAAGGTGAGGAGTTTGTACCCCTAATTATTATTAATGGATTTGATAGCTCATTTTATTTCAGTGAGGGCACGATTTTGTCACCACTATCCAAACTCAGATTTGGTGCAGGTGGACAGTGCTGGTGGCACACAGCATGCTCAGAATTCCAGGTTGGTTGTGCCCATACCCTCCCCAGTGCCACAAGAGACCTTTTCCTGTCATATGCCCAAGCCTGTGGCACGTGCAGTCAATCTGCTTGTGCTGTCACCTTGCTCCTGCCTGGCTCTGGAGGATGCCTGAGGATGAGCTGTTGTCCCCGGGATGGCTTTGTGCTCTCTGCTTCTGAGCAGAGAGCTGGCCAGGCACCAGATGGGGATGTGATTGAGGTGGTGGCAGCCTGCTGATGGCCACCACCTTCCTTGAGGCTCCTCTTTGTCCCCAGTGCCCAGCTAGGGACAGAAAGATTCACTGGGGGAAGTTGAAGGCAGCAGTGGGTGGCTGCTGTTCTGCTCACTCTTGGGGGGTGCCTGGAAGGTGACAAGGAAAGCCCAAGGCTTTGTGAAATGTGCTGGTGATTTGCATCCCTCCTTCAGTGGACTGGCTTGTACTCAACATGGTCTAAGAGGAGCCCATGGTTTCTGTGTGTGATGGCTCACCAACAGCCATGAAATCTAATGTTAAAGCACTGTGGTGTTCAAGAGCTGTTACCACAAAGAGCTGCAGTATTTCCTAGTGACTTGTGCCTCACTGTCTATATTTGTGCACATTAACCTACTTCAGACTTGGGGTGTGCATGTGATGATTTCTTTTATTAATTTTAAGTCAGGCACTTTTATCATTTTATTTGTCCTTTAAAAAGTTGCTAGAGAAGGAAAATGCCTATTTTATTTCTCTGTAAATCATCTGAATAAGCAGAAAACGTATTTTGGTCTGGTATTTACATCCATGTCTATTGCAAAAATCCTATATGCTGCCTAATAAGAACAGGATAGGATTTTTCCCCCCGCCCTCACTTGGTGCTAAGATGGAAAGGGCTCTTCCTGATCCCAGTCAACTTGTCCCTTTGGATGCATGACTTGATCCTTCACTTCTTGCATTTTAAATGTACAGAGTATATATGACATGTCTGGCTTTTGTGGGAAGGAAGGGGGGCTGTGTCTCTCTTCCACCAATTTCTTCAGAATTCATAATTTCCAGGGCATGGTGCTGTTGTAGATCAGATGCTCCATCCTCTGACCTGGGGCTGCAGATGATGCTCCCATGTAAGCTGCCCTTGGCTTCATGTTTCCATGTGTGCATTTTCATTTGGTCTGATGCAACTTTTTCATCTACACGAATAGTGGGAGATTCTGTTCCCTCTCCTGACTTTTGCTGTACCTTGTCATTCTTCCCTGATTTTTCTGCTGGCAATACAATCACGTTTAGTGTCTCTAGGGTCAAGAGTATGTATGGGGTTTGTTTTTTGTGGGTTTTGATGTTTGTTTTTTTGTTTTTCTTCCTTTTTTCTTCCTCACTCTTTCCAACTGCCACCCCATCTGCCTTTCATCTCAGTACTGAAACCTTTTTTACTTTCACACTACAAAGTTCCTCTCCTTCAAGTCTGTCCTAACACCTCTTCTGTGCCTTCCGCTGAATTAAAACTGCTCCAGTCAAAGTTCCTCATCTCTGAACTTCATCAGCTTCACCAAGTCAAGTTTCTGCCTGTGTGCTGTCTTTCTGATGGAGCCCTTCCCACTATCCACCAAACCTTACATCTTGCAGGATGCTCTTGGCATCACAGACCTGCATTTCTGTAACGCTGTTTTCTCAGGCCTGGACAAGCACAGCACAACTTCACTGAAAATGCAGTGGTTCCTCCCATGGGCCATCACCTTTTCCTTTTCATCGTGCTTGGAGAGCTTCTCTTAACGTGCCCTTGTGGCTGGAGAGTTTGATTCCCACCCCTGCAGGTTGTGAACACCCATCTCCATGAGGCACTTGCTAGACTTTTACAGGAGTTCTTTTGGACATTAACCCATGCTGATTCAATCTCCCCTTTTCCTCTGCTTCAGGCCTGACCTGAAACCATGGAGTTGTGTAAGCTCCTGGAAGCAGAAGGTGCTGTCACGTGTCTGCAGCAGCAGGATGTGACATTGGGCTCGCAGTGGGACCCTGGGTGACCACTCCTCTGCTGGTGTCTGCCAGGGAGCTGGGGAGCCCTTAGGGCAGCGTGTGACCTTAGCAGTGCTTGGGGAAATGCTGAACCTGTCCTTGCCATGAGCACAGTGGCTGTCAGGAGCAAGCTGTGTTTTCTTACTGCCCTGCAGAACAGCTCTAGCAAAGGTCTGTGGTTTAATTTGGCCAAGTTCAGCCTCAAGTCAGCACCTTCTTGAGTCTGAACTTGCTCTAAGCCACTGGGCTTTGACAAGGCGTTCAAACTTAAGTCCATGCTTAATTGCTTTGCCTTATTAAGACTGGGATTAAAGCATGCTGAGCCAGCATCAGTGGCTTGACAATTCGGCTCTTGCTCTCTGTGCAGAGGAAAAGGCTGTGGAGGGAAAAGCTACCCCTGAAACACTGGAGAGGATTTTCTCCTGGTTATCACAGCAGCTGTGCCAGCAGCTCTGCTGCAGTACAAATCACATGGCAAACCCAGATCATCTCTGTGCTTACTGAACACCCTGCCCTCCTGGTGGCTTGTCACTTCCAGCAAGAGGAACAAAGTCTCCATCTGTTTACTGGAGGCACCCAGCTGCTTCTCCAGCAGTTCCCAGAGCCCTCAGTTTCTCCATGCAGAGCAGGCACAATGGGAGGCTGAGGAAGGGGCACTCGAGGGAAGATGCATTGAGATTTGTGGTGGATGAGGCTGGTTTCATTGAGCTGTGTTTGAGGGGTCTGGGAGGGAGGAAGCGGTGTCTGAATCTCCGTGTGAGTTGAAGTCTGGGGGCTGAGTTGGCTTTACCAGTTGTGGCAGCTGTCCCTGTGCCACGTGGTAGCATTTGGGTTGCAGGGACTCTGGATGCAGGGCTAGCCTGCAATGAGCTTTCTTTCAAAGCCTTTCCTTTCCCCACTGCATGGGGATTTTCCATAGGAGAGCTGTTTCCTAGGAGGGTGTGCTGCAGTGGGGGCTGGATTGCAAACTGCCAATTTAACAATTTCCCCCCACCCCAGCTCTGGGGCACAAGTGGATGTCACAGCAGAGGATGCAGTCCTGTTGCAGTTGCTTTTTCTCACAGACTTGGCTCTCTGTTTGGGTAAAAAAAAAAAAGTATGGCTGTGTATCAGCACTGGTAGCAGTAACTTACGAAAAAATTTCTTTCAGCAAAACAGATTTTATAAATACTCCTTTGCCGACTAATATTAGCAAGACCAAGTTTGTTTTCTTTAATGGAGTAGGGCCAGGCTTTGTGTGGATTTCTGTTTGTGCTGGAAGGGACAGCTTGGCAGCCTTGCACTGGTAGCTGGCATATGGGACCTTCCCCTCACCTGGGGACACCAATTTTTGTGGAAGTGGAGGGGTCTCATTAGCTGGGAGGAGAGGAAACTGCTTCAGTCCTTGGCCTTCCCTCAGGGGCTGATTCATCCCTTTGGGGTCAAATCCCTGGGGAGCTCAGCTGTGAAACTGTGGTACTGGACATGGGTACAGTTCTGGACATCTGTGGGCAGGAGGGATGAATCCAAATTGGGAAGGACACCGTGGTGAGCAGGGCAGTGAAGAGCATCTCCTTGCAAGAGGAGGCTGATAGAGCTGGGCCTGCCTAGGGATGCTGCTCCAAATACATCTTGGGAGGATGAACAAGGAAATGTAGAAAAGAAGAGTTATTTAAACTGCAACGGCATGTTGGCACACAGGCAAATGGGTAGGAACAGGCCATGAATAAATTAAGGCTGGAAATTAGCAGAAGGCTGAAATTAATGGCCAAAAATCTCGCGCGGTCTTATGTATTTAAATAAGAATTATTTCCCAAGCTTTAAAGATGCCTCATAAAGACGTCTGCCAAGATTTTGAGAAAAATTACCCCTATTTGGCAGGGAAAATTGAGACAGTAAGATGGGGGGAGTGATGCTAATTTGCCAGAGGTTGTTCAGAACAAGCCGTAAGTTTGATGGAGTGATCTCTGCCTCCACTGGTGACTGCACAGCAAGTCTGGAGCTGTAGCTGGCCCGGTGCTAAGGCTGGTAGAGGTGCTCTTGATAACTTGGTAGCTTTCTGCATATGCTCTCTGCCTGCTTTTGAGTTCCTCTGCCCTTCTGTGCTCATTCTCGGGTCGCCAGTGGTGTTCCCAGGGCTCAGTGCTGGGCCCAGTCCTGTTTAGTAACTTTATTGATGATCTGGTTGAGGGCATTGAGTGTCCCTTCAATAAGTTCGTGGATGACACCAAGCCGTGTGTGGAGTGTTGATTTGCTGAAGGGCAGGAGGGCTCTGCAGAGGGATCTGGACAGGCTGCATCGATGGGCTGAGGACAATTGTATGAGTTTCAACAAGACCAATTGCCAGATCCTGCACTTGGACTACAATAACCCCATGCAGTGCTACAGGCTGGGGCAGAGTGGCTGGAAAGCTGGAAAAGGAACTGCTCAGCAGTGGCTGGACATGAGCCAGAGTGTGCCCAGGTGGGCAAGATGTCAATGGCACCTGGACTGTGGCAAGGGTGTGGCCAGCAGGACTGGAGCAACAACCTTTCCCTGTGCTCGGCACTGGTGAGGCCACACCTCGATTGCTGTGTCCAGTTCTGGACCTCTCACAACAAGAAGGACACTGAGGGGCTGGAATGTGTCCAGGGAAGGGAATGGAGCTGGGGAGGCCCTGGAGAACGAGTCTAATGAGGAGCAGCTGAGGGAGCTGGGGGGGCTCAGCCTGGAGAAAAGGAGGCTCAGGGGGAACCTTCTGACTCTCCACAACTCCCTGACAGGAGGGGGCAGCTGGGGGGGGTCAGCCTCTGCTCCCAGGGAACAAGGGACAGGATGAGAGGGAATGGCCTGAAGCTACACCAGAGGAAGTTCAGGTTGGACATCAGGAGGAATTTCTTCATGGAAAGGGTTGTTAAGCAGTGGAATGGGCTGTCCATGGAGTTGAAGTCCTGTGTTCAAAAAACAACTGGACGTGGCACTCAGTGCTCTGGTCTGGTTGAGAAGGTGGTGATCGGTCAGAGGTTTGACTCGATGATCTCAGAGGTCTTTTCCAACCTCAGTGATTCTGTGATTGTCACAGAAAGTCTTCCTGGCTGCCTGGCCCTCTGGCTGATGGATGGGATGGTGGCACAGCTCCCGGCTCCCTCCTGCCTCGCCTCGCCCTCACCCATTCATGGTTCCATGGCTCCATGGAGCTGCACTTCCTTCTTTTCTTGTTTTGCCTAAAAATGTGGCTGCTGCACACAGCCCTTGAGGAAATGAGCTGGACATGCCATGAGCTCCTCCACGCTCTTCTGGAGTGCACAGAAGGGACACCCCTCATTTTCATTGTCCTTCCAGCACTCTCTTGTTGACATTGCCTTCCCCATCTACTCAGGCAGGCAGCTACTGTGTATTTGGTCCTGGTTGAATGTGGTAAAATGATATTCCAAAGTGACAGATGGTTCTGGCAGACTTTTATCCCTCCAGTGCTTGCATTCCTGTTTTTTAATAGTGGTTTTAAAGGTTTGCAATTATTTCTTCTGCACATTTGGAAATTGATGGGCTTTTGCTCAAGTGCCTGCATGGGAATTCACCCATGAAAGTGAACTTACTGTTTGTGGAAGGATTGGTGGCAGGGATTTTTTCACATAAACCTGCTGCTGGATGATCACAGCAATGAATAATGAAAATGCCTGCAAAAAAAAAGTCAGTGTCTCTTTGAGGCAAATGTGCAAATAGGGTGGGGGGAACAAAAAGCGAGGTGCTTAACTGAGTGGTTAAATTATTCACCAAGTGCACCAGCTCTACTTAGTGAGACTGAAAATCGTTTTTTTCTTGTGGTGAGGTGAAGTGAGACTCCCTGGTGGCCGATGGCTTGGGCTGGCCCTGTGCAGAGTGGCAGATTTCACTGCAGGGAGGTGGAAGCTGTAAGGTTGTGCTGAGCTAATGCCCAGGGTATGGCTTTCACAGAGCTGTAAGTGAGAGCAGCCCAGGCACTTGGAGTGCCAGCAGTGAATTTATCCCAAGGCATGCAGGATGTGCTTAAGTGACAGGCTTTTGGTGTGTCTGCTGCACAAAGACCTTCCTGTTAGTACTTTAAAAACATATTGATTCTTCCTAGACCTCCCTTGCAAACACTTTTGGTAAAATGGACTCGCCCTTTCCTGCATTCAGCTGGGCTGGATCAGGAGTAGCAGAGTGAGAGAGTGAGAAAGGTGTCTCTGCTGTCCTTTTTGTGGAGGCAAGGAAGAAGAAGATGATTCGCTCCTGTTCTGGGGCAAAGGAGGAGGTTTCAGGTCCAAGGTGGAATATGATGTTTCCTGCTGTTTCTGGCAGTCTGAAATCTGTTCCTTGTCTCAAAGCTGTCCAGTCTGTTTTGCCTGATACAAGAAGAAGTCCCATGCGTGTTTTGATTCTTGTTTAAGTTTCCAACTGCATTTTGGGGGGAGAGGGAGGGAGAGGCAAGCACCAGCACCGCAGCTCATGGGTCAGTAAAACTCCACTAAAAAAGGTCTCCCAGATCCGCTTTCAGACCAGTTTTAGTCCTGGTAGTGAGCCCTCCATCCAGAGTGAGAAAAACATTGTAACTTGAGGCCAACCTAGTGACTCTTCCAGTTTTATTCCTTGCTGCTTGTGTTGTGGCTGGGAATTGGCTGCTTATGGCACTGAACTGCTGGAGCAATTTCCTGCTGAAGCAATATCCAGTGCAGCTCCCTCTCTTCCTGTGGAGGCTTAGTCTTCTGGGGGACTTCTAGGGGTAACACACCTCTGTTATTAACGGGGTAGTTGGAGACTTCACTAAAAGAGTATTTTCCTGCTGGGGACTGATTTTTAATAGGATTTGTGGGAATGCAACAAATTCCAGCTGATGGACATCGTGCACCCGAATGTCTGAGGACAGCACTGGAATCATCTGTGCCTGTGTAAGATAAGCATGACCCAGGGCTGGAACACATGTTCTCTGTCAGGGAGAGAAAAGTGATCCCATTAGTCCTCGTGGTGTGATTTATATTCTGCGTCTTGAAGTGAGATGGCAGAGTTGTTATAAAGCAGTCGACAAGTGCAGTGATTGCAACCCTTTTCTTTTACATATCTGAATCCTGGAACTTTGAAATCCTTTCTTAGACGAAGCTTGGCACGTGGAGTGTGCAGCCCTGGAGTTGTGTGGGTGCAGATTGGGGTTTTTCTCTGCAGTGCCAGAAATAACCTGTTGTGTGATACGTTACAGGGGCTAGGATTTGTAGCAGCTTGTGTGCAAGTGGGATGCTTCAAAGTGCTTCACCAGAGGAAATTCTTCAATGCTGACAGCATGGATAGCAGGAGAGCGAACTCTCCGTGGTGTTTCTGCACCATGGTTTGGACTTCTACCTGAGGAGGGTTGGTTCTATGTGTGAGAGAGCTTTTACTCAATGCTCAGTACTCAGTGAGGCTGCTAACACAAAGACCAGGTGGAAAATGATTGAACTTAGCATTTACCAGGGACATATTTGATGAAGTTTCCCAATTTCCCATCAGTTTTTTCTTCTTTCCAGGATGGGATGGAATGGGGAAAAAAAAGAGCGAGGAACTAGAAAACTAAATATTTCAAGAACATTTCTGCTGAGGAAAAAGAATCGAGGTCTGAAATGTAACTAAAGAAGTAATGTAACATTTCACATGCATTGGAAAACAAGCCTTGGAGGAAGGAACAAAAGGCATTTTTCAGCTGAAAGACTGAGCTGAGCTGTTGGTGTGCCAAGCCATATGTGTCCTGTCGAGGTGATTCATCCTTACAAGCCCTGCCTTCTGTCCCTCTTCTTGGGGGGCCCTTTGGCAGCGGGCACGGGTTTGTCTGTGCTTGTGCTCCACAGAGCAGGGAGCACTGGGCTGATCTCAGTGCACAAATGTCCTCTGACCTCCTCGTGGAGCTGTGTGTCCAGGAGCACTCACTCCAAAGTCCAGCTGCTCTGGGATGCAGCCCTGACTGGTTGTTCAAAGAGTCAGGAGTTGTCCTTCACCCATAAATGCTCTGCGGCTTGGGAGAGTGGTGAGGAGGCTGCTTAGCTGGGTTTTCCAAGGCATCCTGTTTGTTTCAGTGCTGGAAAGGAGGTTAATTAGATCAAATTAGGCCAACTCTATTTCTGGCTGGGGTCTGTGCAGTGTTTTTGTGCACTTCTGCTTTGAAGTGAATTCAGAGCGATGGTTTTGAGCATCCTGGTGGAGACAGGCGACCCCGGCTGTGAGTTTTGAGAAGGCAGCCAGAAGAAAAGGTGTCTGCATTTGGGGAGAATCCAGAGAACTTCCTTAAACTCAGGTATTCACGCTGTGCACAGGTACAGCAGTGACTCCTCTGAGAGCCAAAGACTCTTGGGCAGCCTGGAAATTCCTCTGGAGACCGTGTGTGAAACTGCAGTGCTCTCAGAATTTGTGTGCCTCACTTTTAGAGGCACTGCCTCGAAAATGTGCACCTTAATTATTATTGGTATGAAATATTTATACAGTTTAGTCAAGTTTCGTAGCACTTTGTGGAGATAAGAGATTCATTGTAGTTTATTGCTTTAAGAAGGCAAAGAAAGTGGGTGGTGCAGCTCCTAGATTTGCCTTGTTTAGGGGAATGGAGGGTAGCAGAAACCTGTCACTGTTTTTTTGCACTTTATTAACAGATGTTGGCTTTGGTCTGTTGTTTTAGCTGGGTCTCAGATTTGCTGTAGGAACAGTAACTCAGTTGGCTGGGTTCAGATCTACTTTAGTTCCAAGACTGCTCCCAGGTGTGGGATGTTCCCAGCTGAGGGTGGCTTTGGTTTAGTTGCAGACAAAACTTAAACCCTTTTAAACAGGATTTTCTGATGAACACGGCTTTGGAGAACAGCATCAAGGTTCCGATCATTTTCAATGCCTTTTTTCTTCCTCTCCATGGTGAAGCAGTGTGTTACCTGGAAAATGATCACTTTAGGGCAGGAGAATCCTCTGGTGCTTTAATGGCTGTTGCCCTTCACATCTTCCCTGTGGATGATGGATGGTGTGGGGCTGCCTAAAGCAAGTAATCTCATTCTGTTCATCATCCCTAAGTTTTTCTGTTTCCCTGCTTGGTACCATGGACAGAATCTGTCATTTAGAGCAGCCTGAGCTGCCAAGTATCCTCCTTGCACACAAAGACAAGATTCATAGGACTTCATTTGAGGGTTACAGCCATCTGCTGTCACGTTCAGGTGTCTCAGAAAGCCAGCTGGAATTGCACAGTGCACTTTGAACTGACTGTGTCGGTACTGGGTCTTCTGCTGCATTTATGCTTTCCCTGTGTATTTTAGTGACTTAAGCCACTCTCCTTGGTCCTGACTTTCCTTTTCATCCTATCAGCCTCCCTTCTCTCCCTGTGTATGGTGTTAGACTGGGCTGGTTGAAGGGATGATCTGAAAGGAAATAAATTTGGTGCCTTTGATGTGCAAAGCCTTTTTTTCTTTATAGGTTATGAACAAAAATTGTGTCTGTGTATTCCCAAACTGAAGAATACATGATTGCTGTTCCCAGGCTTCCTCTGAGAACAGGCTTTGACATCATTCATGCTCTATAATTCATGGTATTTTTGTAGCAGTCTGTTAAGGTCTGCAAGAGAGGGAAGGGGATGATTTAGAAAGGCAAGAACCATCCTGTGCCTTCTGGTAGGTCTGTGACCGAGCAGGTTCCTGCTCTTTGGAGTTGTTACTGGGTCTCTTTTATCATGGAATAATTTTTTCTTTCTCTTTGGAGTTGTTACCGACTCTCTTTTATCATGGAATAATTTTTTCCTGCTCTTTGGAGCTGCTATGGGTCTCTCTTTTATCACGGAATCGTTCTTTTAAGGATGATATTGTTTTCCTTAATGTAAGCACTTGCTCCTTGTCAAACACATCCTCGTATGCCCCGTTAGGACTTTGCGCCTCGTTCCGGGGTGTTGTAAAAGCAGATTACAGAATGTCTTGTAACTCGTCAGCTGTTGATTTTTTTAACCTGGTTTCTTAAGGAAACGAGGCTTATGTGAACACCATCTCTCTCCCCCTACTCCCTCCCCCTGTAACTTTTGAGTCTATTGGCCAAATCCAAGTAAAAGTACCAGGATTTAGAGAGCATGAAAGGTGTGAAGCCCTGATGGACCTTATAAAAACACAGCTAGAAACAGAGGGCTCTCGGTTCTCCCACAGCAGGAAAGCTTCAGGATTACCTCGCTCCTGGAGATGAGATGTACTGCATGCAACTTTGAGATCTTATCAAAGACACATCTAGTTAATACCCAGCTTCAGACAGTGACCAACAGATGTGCAGGGAAGAGAATAATGGAGGTTCCTGGTGTGTTCCCATTCACCATTGATCTGTGCTTTGGGAAGTTCTTGGTGTTTGTCTATTTTAGTAGCTTTTAATGGCTATTTTTTCCATGAGTTTGTAGGAATGGGACTTTGTCCATTTTGCTGTTGTAGGATATCTTTTCTCTGTTGCTTCTGGCTCTTGGGATGTGGCTCTCCTGCTGAGGAGTGAGGGTAACTCCCATGAAATCTTGGAGGCAGGTCCTTCCCACCCACTCCTGTACACGGAGAGAGGGGAGGAGAAAAAGAACAAAACATTGGCCTGTTAAGTGTGAATAAACATCCTGTGGAGCTAACACATGTTTTATTTCGTAATTCCTTCCAGCACGGTGATAAGATACTATCCTGGGAGGAGAGAAATTGGCTTTGTATGGTTTGGCTGCTTCCTCAGGCTGTAGTGGGGTGCCAGGAGCCTCGCAGGGTACACCTGCCTTTGTTTGGGACTTTGAGATGATGCAATGAAAAAGTGTAAAATGATTCCACAGGACAGTTTCAGGTGTTGGTCTGAAATGCAATGAATAAAAGATTACTTTGCAGAACCCCAGCTATTGGTAAAGGTCTGTAGAACATCGCAGGCGATGGTTGTGAACACTTTGCAGTTTTAAAAAATGGAGAGAATGGAGTTGTTTTATTATGGCTACAGCAAATGTTATCAAATATTCATGATGATCATCTCCTCTTATTTGAAATAATAAATCCAAGGTTAATTTTGTACTTGTAGAAATCTGGTGCCTGACTATTGGCCCCTTATTTCTTCACTGGTGTAATGTAATGATAATATTTAATATTTTATCTACTTTGCAAGGATGTTATTAGGCTCACAAGTGTGTCATGGTGTCCAGAGAGGGAAAAGTAAGTCTCTCCCTCTTTTTCCTGCAGGTTAGGGAGAGGCTTCTGCAGACGTTTTGGAGTCCAGGGAAAGAAAACATAGTGCTCAAGAGAGCTCATATAAGGCATAAAAGTTTGTCTGTTGATGAATTTAATGTTCAGTGTAACTACGAGGTTTAAAACAGGCAATAAAGAAATGCCACCAGTTCTGTTTGTTTTAAAGGCTAAGTCCTTAGAAATTATTTTTGTCACTCATGCCATCCATTGCATTGCCAGTTGTGACATTTGTGACCTGTGTTGCAAATTAGAATTTGACATTGTGGTGACTTCACTAAGCAAGGAAACATGCCCTAGGGGGTTATAAATAGGATTTAAAGCACCCAATCCCATGATTTCATTTTATTATTCGCTGTATGTGGTTTTGTTATTTATTTATTTATTTATTTATTTATTCCCCCCCACAAATGAATGCAAGTTTTTAATATCACCATGTGGTGACAACATAAAGCCTTTTTAGTCACCGCTGCTGCACAAAGTATTGTAAAGTCTCACATCCCTTTGAAGAACTGTTCTTAGCCACTGCTGCTATTTTTATTTTTGAGTTGTTCTCTGTAGAATATTTTTTATTTTGTCCTTGCGTGCCCTGAATTTTCAAAACATTTTCAAATCAATTGAGGTCTTTCCCTCTCCTGTGTTTTCCCCACTCTTATTAACTTTTACTGGACTGTGCCTTACGAAAATCTAGTTGAAAGTTTTCTTCCCTTGAACTCCAAGGAGTCTTTAGAGAAGCATCTGCCAGAAGCACTGACCTACAAAATCTATTAGGCTCTTCCCCCTGGTGTGAAACTCATTTATGTAATGCTGCTGGATGGGGCGGCTCTGCACTGGAGACGAAATACAAAATTCAGTTTTGCTTTCATAAGCACAGGTGCAAAGAAATGGCTGATACCGAGATGGTGTTAAAGCGTTAAAGGTTGGATGTTAACTGTGATCACATGTAACTTGTCAGTTGTAATGTGGCAGAGAAGGGTGTCAAAAACAGGGGAATTAATTGTCCAAGAGAGAAATGTTTCTTCCCTCCATTTCTGAGCAAAGCAATAATTTAACGTAAAATTAGTCAGGTTGATTAATCTTATTCTAAAGACAGAAATATAAAGAGGTGATGGGGAGCATATCACTAGACATATCACTAGATGACTAGAGATTTTCATAAATTATTTGGTGATCTTTTGAGTTCGGTGGTTTCAGGTATAACTAGCAACTTATTCACACTCTGCATATTCTTTATAAATGTGCTGATAATGGCAAGTACCAGACAAAGTACCAGAAGTTTATCTCTTTGCCCTCTGAAAGATCTCCCAGGGGTGGAGATGAGAAGACATCTGTTCCATCAGAACACAAAAGTGGAAGCAGCAGGGGAAGTAAAATGTCATGTGCATGAGGTGGATCAGAGGAAAAGGGCAACCAGCCCATGAATTTGAACTTGCACTTGTTTGGTGTGGACTTATGAGACGAGCAGAGAAAGTTCTGAAATTTCCCTCTCAATTTTGGGGATTTTGGCCATGGTGACATTTCGCTCAAACTTTATCTCCACTGGATGAGTGAAGTTAAAGCACAGCAGAGCCCATAATCTTTACTACATAAGGGTATGGAGTGGTTGATATTATATCCAGCAGCTTGGAGCTGTGTGAGCAAGGAGCTGCTCAGAGCTGGAATAATTTGGAATGCAGCCTTTAGTACAAATCTGGAGCAAGTCTGACCTTTGCCTCAAGGCTGGTGAAAGGATGCCTTAAACCTTCTGCCCCAGCACCTATTTTTAATGCTATGTGTGCCCCCATTTGATTTTGGGGAAAAGTTTTCTAATTCCCTTTGACTTCTTTGAAAGCCATCATCTTTCTCTTTTTGAAGAGACATCTGAAAGCTGTGAATCTCTTCAGTGCCATTCCCTAGGGAAGCCTTGGCATTTCTGAAGTGGGCTGGGGGACGTGTCCCAGACACATTAATAAAGCTCCACATCATGAAGTGTCAGGAGGAGCTACCAGAATATTTATGCCTGCTCATTCCCTGACCTTCCATAATTGCCTCTGATTATTCTATTACAGCAGAACATTTTAAAGTAATTGTGGAGATCGGATGCAAGTGTGAAGCCACAAAGGCTGTCCTGAAACTTGGCAAAATCATGGACAGGCATCCAAATTGTGAGTCAGTCTGCCCTGATCTTTCTCAAGTGGGATGTTGCCCAGGCTGAATAATGATTTCCCTCCAGTGAAGTTACATGGTGAAGAGTGGCAGAGCCTGACTTGGTTCTGTGACATTTTTGCCATCACTGCAGATTCCAGAGTCAGGGGGAGTTCTGACTGACTACAATGTTTGGGATTTGGCCACTTTTACAAAAATTGTCACTGGTGAGCTCCGTGGTTTGAGCAGCGACCAGCTGGTAAGCAGATAGCAGAGCTGGCAGAGGTGTGGAGAAATAACTTGTGTCTCACTGGGCAGGGTCACCCGGATCATTCTCAATGGACACTCCATTTTGAAAACAGCTGTGGTGGGGATTGCCCACTTTGCAGGGGTTCTGTTCCAGTGCTTCAATTTCTGTGATTTTCTCTTGGTGTACTTCAGACCCAGTTCTTGTCCTAGTGCCTTGTGACTGGTCTCCTTCTCTGCAGCAATATCTTATAGATCTCAGGATTTTTTTTTTCTTGTTTTCCTTCATCTTTACTAAACAAAGCAAATTCTTCTACTCATTCTGTGTAGTCATTCTTCCAGGAAACTTGCTTCTTGTCTTTATCTTCTGAAGTCTATGCAGTAGCCATCACCTTTCTTAAAATGTGGTTCTTTAAACTGGACCCAGATGTTCAGTTGAGGTCTCACCTGTGTAGCCTTGCAGAGAAGAATTACTTTCACTTCTTTATTGTACAGTGGATTGTCCATCTCACTTCTGTGTCTGAATTTTTGGCAACTGTATAAAAGTTGGTGATGCAGCTTCAGCTTGGGATATCCTCGAAACTCCCAGTCCTCTAGAAAACTGCAGCTGTTCCCTGAACTGTGTCTGTACAGCTGATTCTCCGCTTAGGTGGGAATAGCCTTTCGCTTCTGCAAATAATTCTTTATCCAGGTGATTTCTCCACGTTGTTAAAATCATTCCAGTTCTTTCTTCAATGTACTTGAAGCCTTCTTGTTTAATATAAACTTAGATATAATGATTAGCTCCCTATTATGGAAATAACAAATGCTAAAAGGACCCTCACTTAAAATCCTTTTGCCTGACAGTGACCCACTGATGCCATCCCCAGGGTTGGCTCCTGAGCACTTTTCCTGCTGGTGAAATTGTTTCCCTGTCACGTCATGCTGGGCAGTGTCAGCACTGTCCTGGCGTCAGGATCTGTAATGTCTCCTGTCCTTCACTATTCACCAACCTGTTATTCTGTCATGGAAAGAAATGACATTACTCTGATGGGATTTAGTCTCGAGGAACCTCTGACTGGCATTTTCCTGGTTTCCTTACACGTATCCTGTTTGATTATTTGGTCTGGTATTTTGATGGGAACAGAGGACACGGGCTGCTGGTTACATCCGACTGCTCCAATTTATTTTCTCTTTAAGTTTGTGTTTTTCCACTCTATTCCAATTTCTTTCTCCAACCTAGAGTTGTCAAAGATGCTTTGGCAACCTGCTGTAGTGGAAGGTGTCCCTGCCCGTGGCAGGGGCCTGGAACAAGGTGGGCCTTAAGGTCCCTTCCAACCAAACCCTTTCTTTGTTTCTGTGAAGCTCTCTGTAACATTTCTAAGCTAAGTTTAAAAATTCCATTGAGTTCCCAAAGCAGACCAGTGCTTTTTATACCAGATGAAATTGTTGATGTGAAATGCATCCCAGAACTCCAGACAGGCCTTGGTTTGGTGCCACCTCTCCTCAGGATTTACTGCTTCACAGAACAGTGACTGCAGAGGCACATTAAACAGACACTATTTCATTGCTCCATTAAGAATTTAAAACATATATGTTAAGATAAAATTCTGCTTTTCCCTTATGTTTATGAGATCAAGGCGGAAGCTGGGCAGATAATGAGGCAAAATTTTTGGCCAAATTATCAGTGACTTTGAAATGATCTTTGCAACTTAACTTTGTTATCTTTCTCTCCAGCATTTTGCCAGCGCTTGGGAAGTGAAGTCATGTCAGCATATTGCTCACAGATGGTGACATTGTTAGATGTGGTATACGGCAAGCAAGGCTCAGGTACCGTTTGGAGTTAGATTTAAATGTGTTGTAAACACCCCCCCCAACCTTGGCACAGGTTGAAAAATTCACCTACACAACCAATTACACGAGACAAAAGGAATAGTGAAGCAGAAACTGCTTAAATACCAGAAGAAATGTATTTAATGGCCCTGGTAAAGAAGTACTGTGCAGTATTGTGACTGTTCAGGAGATTGTGTGAGATTGTCCAATCCGGGCCATCTCACCTACTGCCTTTTGGCCTGTAGCCTTGGCAATTGAAGAACATCCATTAAACAGCAGATTGGCCCCCCAGCCAAACATCTCCCACTTCACCACTGCATGAAAATGCTGCTGAGTTGGACCAAGAGTTGCAGCTGTATCCATGGGAGGTCTGAATGGTGAAGGGGCTGGAATTCAAAACTAATACCCAGCCCATGGCTGAAAATTCTGAATGATTTGTGATTAGGCTGTAAAGGAGAAGAAGAGGGAGCAGTGACTCCTGGAGTTAGGTTAGATCAGGCTGATGGGAGATGTACCTAGAAATGGTATCTAGGAAGTGTCTCCCCATGGCCACGCAGGGAAAGGGCCCAGCAAGCTGAACTCACCATCCCTTGCCACATACCAAACCCCAACTGGATAGGTCATGACCACATTGCTCTCTGAAAATTCATGAGGATTACTTTTTAAGCTCATAATCATCAATGTGTATCTTGTTAGTGTGACTAACTAATATTTTAAGGATTTCCACCCCCCCCCAGTTCTTTGTAAGTGAAGTGCCACATTCTTTGTGGCCTAACTTTGGTGCAAGCTTCAAAATCCTTGAACAGCTCAAAGGGGGATCACGACTCCTCTGTGCCCCAGTCTCATTTTGCACGGAGAAGCTGCCTGGAATCAGCTGCCTGCTGACTGCCTTCTCCAGAGCCATCTGGTTTTTTTCATTGAGTCCCAAAGCTTGAGTTTTGCATGCTGGTGACAAACCCTTTGTGACTTTGGTGTCTCGGGAGATGGAGAAGAAGCTGATGAAAAGTAGAGTCTTGCTGTCTGATCCATGATTTACAGAGATTTTTTTCT
Source organism: Monarcha castaneiventris obscurior (assembly GCA_026261815.1). NCBI lineage: Eukaryota > Metazoa > Chordata > Aves > Passeriformes > Monarchidae > Monarcha > Monarcha castaneiventris. The sequence continues at coordinate 4,448,466 of JAMPIT010000894.1, read as the reverse complement.
GATTCACTGGCAGAGTTGTCTGTGGGTTGGATATTCAGCTGTTAGTCGGATTCTAGAGCTGAAGTCTGGCAAAACTACTGAAAGGAATGGGAATGTTGCCTGGAGTCAGGGCTGCAGAAGTAGCCCTTGGTCTGTTTTTTCCTCTCTGCTGCCTTTTTGTCTTGTTTGAATCTGCTTGCAAATTGACTGCACTTACTGGTGCATAAAGTGAGTTAATTTTGATCTTGGCCTCACTTACTTGCAGGTACTCATCCATCAGCCTGTGTTTGTTTCTTCTGCCCTGTTCAGTGACCATTTCTGCAGATCTAGCCTGCAGAATAGAAAGACTCAAGCTGGGAGAGCAGATCACTTGGGCGTGCTCAGGTTTTGTCTGCTGCTTTGTGGAGTGTGCTGTTTGAGTTCTTTGTAGAAAAGCAAACAGCCAACTAATAACTTTAAATGTTATATACTATTTCAGAGTGACTGCAGCACTGTTAATTTAGTGATCACAGGAAGACAGGACTGTTGTGTGAAATTAGAGAGGACTGTATCTTTATTTTCTTTTCTCTGAGAAAGCAAGAAAGCCCATTCAATTAGTTTTTTCTAGAGCAGCAATATGTTCTTATCTTAAACATGCCATGTAACATAAATAATTAACCACAAGGATTAAAAATAGAAATAAATATAGGTTAGTAATCCTGTGTCTAGATGAATCCTCTCTCCATTTACAAAGAAATACAGCATTACACCAGTGTATACCTTGTGTGAGTGAGATCAAAATTAGATCACTGAATATTTAGGTGCTCTGTTGTCTGTGTTTGACAATTCTCACGTCTTGGTGCTTTTCAGAAGGCTGCTGGAGTCTATTTATAGCACAGAGTTTGAGCATCTGACACATAAGCTCCTGTGGACAGTCGGGTTAGTTTTTAGATGCAGAATACACAGTTAGCTCAAGTTGAAAATGCTTTTTTAAATATTGCCTTGTTAAGCTGTCACCTTCCCCTCCACTCTGGGAAACGTGGCCATTTGTGAGCTTGGGATCAGTCTGAAGTAGCTGTTTATGAATAACTCCCTTACAACAGGGGAATTTATTTCAGGTTCACACTGATGTAACTGGGATCAGAGCCTTGGGATACACAAACACTTCAGAAACAGAGATCACTTTTAGAGTGCTTTGTGGTAACTTGGAATTTAAATTGCCTTTGAATAAAAATATCGTCTGCTATCTGTGCAGGACAAGGGGGAATGGTTTTAAACTAAGACAGGAAAGACTGGGATTAGATTTTAGGAAGAAATTCTTTACTCAGAGAGTGCTGAGGCCCTGGCACAGGTTGCCCCACGGAGGCTGTGGCTGCCCCATCCCTGGCAGTGTTCCAGGCCAGGTTGGATGGGGCTTGGAGCAACGTGGGATAGTGGAAGGTGTCCCTGGCCACAGCAAAGGGACTGGAGCAAGATGATCTTTAAGGTCCCTTCCAACCCAAACCATTCTGGGATTCTGTGAATTCTTGGGGACTTGCAGATGAACCTCCTGGGGTGGCTAATAGGGGAAATGAAATGTATTCTGCATTCTTTCAGCTCTGTGGAATCATCTGTTAATGATTTTACTCCTCATTAATCTGACACACATTAAAGAAAAGATGATAAATATCTTAAGAAAAGCAAGCTCTACATTTTCTCCTCTATGGGGTTTCCCTACTTGTCTATTCAGATCTAATTCATGCAGATCTAATGCATCTGAATTTCCAAGTGTGTCTGGGTGGAAAGCATGTGGGAAAAGAAGTTTTGATAACTCCTGAAATGAGCCTCCAAGCTATCACTGAACCTCTGAGGTGTTTCTGAATTTTCAGAAGGACAGCTCTACCTTGGAACCACTTCTCAAGGAATTATCTTCTCTGGTATTTTGGCTCCAGAGGTCTCCTTCAAGTCTGAGCTTTGTGATCTGCCAAGATGAAACAGGAAAGTAAAAGTTTAAAATGCCTTTGGTGCGAGCAACCTTTACCACTTTTGGTGCTTCCCTGCAGCAGTGAAAAAGAATCCTCCCTGGACTGCAATTTTCCTAGCAAGCTGTGAAGGAGCTCCAGAGCTGCTGGGCTCTGCTACTGCCAGTGCCATCCTTAGATTCCAGTGCCATCCTTAGATTCCAGTGCCATCCTTAGATTCCAGGGGTGCTTGAACCAGGGAGCTCTTACCTGCTCAGGATTCCTTGACTGGGTTTGTCTGGCAGCTGAATCAGCTGGGTCCGTGTATGTGTTTCTAAAGCTTTGTGACTGATAGATGTTTTTAAGGCCAGAAGGGACAAGTAAGGTTAATCTGACCTCGTTTATTTTTGTATTACCTTATATACAAATACCCATTATTATGTAGTCTAACTTTTGCTATATAAACCAAGATATACATATAATATAATTTTAATTAGTATGTGTTAAAACCATAGCATAGGAATCAGTTAATTTTTCTTGAAGCTATGAGAAATCTTTGGAGAATCAGAGTAGTCTCTGGCTGTAGTTGGACTCAGTTTCTGGATCTTAGCAAGGGAATATGAAATTTTATGCCTGAAGCTTGCTGTGAGCTTGGACACCATGCTTAGCTCCCAGCCTCCCATGCTTGGACAGAAACTGGTCAGTTCCTGCTTAGGGGAAAGTCATTGCAAGCTCAAAGTGAATATTTATAGACAGTAATCAATGGGAAAGGGAGGACAATTATTTTTAGTCATGTGAGTAAATGGAAACTGTTTTGTAGTGTCCAGGCTTGTTCTAGCACCTCATCCTTGGTGTGTTCCTGAGGTCAAGCAGAGCCTGCCCATAACTCACCTCCTTTTAGCACCTACTTTTGATCATAATTATGTGATTTAGTTGACTGACTCTATCTCTGAATGAAGTTTTGCTTTCATATTCTAAATATAAAAAGGCAGCAGCCTTGATGAGAAATTCTGGTTGCTTTTGCCAGTGTAGTTTATTAATAACAGTGGCAATCATGGGAGATCTTTCCCCTGGTTTTACCCCAGTGAAAACCCACAGATTTTAAAGGAATTGTTGATTTGCCCTGGTGCAATTGAAAAAACCTGGCCCAGGTATTGCCTGTTTTTTCCTAAACCCATCTTGTGTTTCAGTCAGTGCATCTTGTCCAGTGCATGAATCTTTAAAACAGAAACCTAAAATCCTACAAGACAACGCAGGTTGGCTAATTTTTGTTTTTAATTTCATTGACCTTGACCAATACAAGTTTTTCTGTTATCCTTGTTTACTTTGGCTTTCCTTGCCCTTAATCCTCTCTAGTGTTTGTAGGAGGGATGCTTGTGGATACTCAGGAGGTGTGGGCCTCCAGCCAAAGCTGGAATGGTGATGGATGTCTGGCCATGGGAATGGAAAATCTCTGTCCACTGGGGTTTATACTGAAGTCTGATCACAGTGAATAAAACAATCCAATAAAACCGCACCAAAACTGAGAAGTTTTGAAGTTTTTTCTTTGGTTGTTCTGCCTTTGATCAGTCTAAATCCAGCCCTGTAAGAGTATTTCATCATACATTTTTGTCTGTTTTGTATACTGCATTGCACATCCATCCAGGATAAGAATAATGCAAGGATAACTGCAAGGATCCAGCTGTTTGTTTGTAGAAGAAATTATTCTTTGATACTGAATTAATTAGTTCTTAATGCGGATCATACTGATTTATATAAACACTTGGAAAGAAGGGACAGAGTGATGACAAAAAAATTAACTGGTTATGAAAGGATTGAAAAAAACAAGACAAAAAATTCTTCATAATTTTGTAACACAGCAAGCTTTTTTTCCAGCTAATACGAATTGTTTAGAAGTGTTAGAGAACTGCATTTACTTCATGCTGTCTGATTAGAAGTTTTGGCCTTTTATGTATTTCAGCTTGGTATGTTTGCCAAGCACTCTTATTACTTCAATCAATTTAAATTTGCAAGACTGATGATCCTGACAGAATCCATTGGCACATCATGTGATCCTGGAAGCTAAAAATACCATTCTCTATGGGGCTTGCTTATTTCATGCTTCAAAGCCTAAGAAATGTTCGTTTTAGGAGAGGGAAAAAAAAAGAAGTTTGCACTTTGTGCAGTATCAGTAACTTCTTGAAGGAAAAATACCCGGGGCTTTTCATGGAATCTTGGGGATGTTTTGTTGTTGCAGTGCTGAGTCGTGATTTGTTTTATAGAAGTGCCTGAAGATTCCAGTTGGGAGGGTGGGAGACAATGTCTGGGTACAGAAAACATCCCCTCTGTTGGGGTGAGAGTAGCGAGGAGGATGGGGCAAACTCCCAAACCTGGCAGCAGCAGGGATAGAAATAGGAGCAGCTCTAAAAGTCTGTTTTCCTTAGTCCAGTGCCAAGCCTCACATCATGATTAACTAAATGATGTTTCCCTGCCCCAGCTGTGATAGCTGAGAGAGAGCTACAAGAATTGCACCGAGTCTGCCCTGAACTGTGACTTTTCATTTTAGAGAGGGTGTTTGAATCTCTGTGGGGCTGTCCATGTGTTTGCTTTGGCCTGTTTTGGGGTGATCTGGCTCCACCATTCACTGTGCACGTGTGCAAGTCAATACTAGTGGGATGCTTGAATTCTGTCTGCTGAAATCTCTGAAACTGCCTTCCTGAGCACGATACAAAATGCTACTGAGAGCTTTCAAACCTCTCCTCTGTCTCTCAGCACTCAGTCAGAGCTGAGGAACCTGAAGAAACTCATCACTGTGTGGGCTTGCTCTGTTTGTTGCACTGGCATTAACCTTTGCAGCAGCTACAAGCTGCAATTACATCTCATGAGAACCTCTGAAGTTGTTCCTCAGCTGGAGAGAAAAATAACAGGGCACCCCTACAGCTGATTTAAAAGGGGGAAAAAGGTCAGTGCCCTTGTCCTTCAAGCTGCAGCTTGGGAGGTTTGTTTGGGGAATTTTTGGTGTTTGCCGTGGAAGCAGGCTGTCCCTGGGAATGGCAGAAACTCCATCCTTGGCTTTCAAGGTTCAGCTGCATAAAGCCGTGGCTGACCTGGTCTGATGCTGGCCTTGGTACCACTTTGAGTAAGAGGTTGGTGGGAAGGGAGGAAATGTCTCCAACATTTCTATGCCCGTGTTGCAGAACAGATGCTTTTTATCCATGCCTGATTAATGAGTTGTGTTTAATTAATGCCTGGCACTCTGGGTTTCCAACAATATCTCTGCTGTTGTTGAGAGATAGTGTTATTGTGTTGGGATGTTTTTTCATTTTTTAATTTTCACCTGCTTCTCTCCACACAGGGAGTTGGGCAGCAAGGCAGAAAAAAATGTTACTTTATCCAGAATATATTCTGTAGGTTTAGCTTTGGACCTGGCTTTGTGTGAACACATGCTTGCCTGCAAAATAGCAGGATCTGGAGCACTTTTCCCTCTGTTCATCCTTCAAATTTGGAGAGCTGAGCTGGAGTTGATTCTTCATGCTTGGAATATTTTCTTTACTTGTGTTATTCCTTATTCCACAAGTATTTGTGCTCTGTCCTGACATGAGAAGTTTGAGCTATGATGAGCTGTCATCTTTCAGCTCCAGAGATCAGACCTCTCAGAGCTGTGTAATGTGGGAAAATTTGGGCTCTCATAACAAACCGTAACAAACTCCTTGTAGCTTTTGATGGGCATTTCCATTTTGTCATTCCAGGCTGTTCTGTGACACTTGAGTGTTAACTTACTCCTGATAGAGCTGGCAGAACTTAGGGCTAGTGTGAGAAAGCTGAGAAAGCTGGAGGTAAAGCCTGATGCAAGTAGCTGGAAGGGTGCTTAGAGAATTGCCTTGTGTAGTGAAGCATTTGACTCAGCATTGTCCTGGCAAGGACTTAAATTATTTGCAAGTGGTAAGAGTTCTCTAATGGGATGAACAAACACTCCAAGGAAGAGCTAAACAAAAAATTTGCACTTTGGGCAACAGCAGGTTCTCAGTCCTACACTCTTTGCTTTCAGAGGATTTTCTGTGCAAACAGCACAGGGTTGCTGGAAAATCTGGAGATCGTTTGCTCTTTGTATGTAAATGTGTTCTCATCCTCCAAACAGCATGACAATGAAAAAGGCACTTTTTTTTTTAGATGGCCTGGGGAAAATCTTCCTCGAAAAGTCTAATAAGGATCAAATTAGTGCATATAAGATTTGATTAGCTCCAGAAAGGGCAGTTTCATAGAACTAATCCTTGGCTTTTTTTTTTCCCCTTGAACTACTTAGTCATCAGGCAAGAAGGGTAGGATTCCTTTCATCTGCTGGAGGCAGGAGACAAACAAACTGATGTACTAAGCAACACACTGTCATCCTTCCTTCCATATCCATCTCTTTGGTGTGGAGCAAAAGTTAAAACCTCCTAACATCTGTTTAGGTGTGGCCCTTGCTGATGAAGAACCCCACTCCAATAGGTGCAAACCGTGCCAGTTAAATCAAACGTCCAGCCTCCAGTGGAGCTTATTCACTCTCCATCTAAATAATGGAGAGTGAATAACAATATACAATATAACAAGTTTATAACAATAAACTTGTCAAATCTGTCCTTTGGAGCTAAATTTAAGCCTGAGCTTGCTCAAGAGACTGTGTCCACTGCTCCCATTGGTTACGTGCAAGCTGGGCTGAGGAGAAGGATCCTGTTTGATCTCCAGGGCTGGAGCAGGAATGTGCCGTGTGTGGGTGGATAATTCAAGGCTGACATTCCTAAGCTGTCCAGTTCCAAGGAGTCTCGGATAACCTAGAAAGGGTTTTAGGTCAGCTGAATAAGGAACAAGGAGTGCTGGAGTTAGAGGCCTGTGTAGTGTTGTGTTATTTTTTTGTTTGTTGTTCTGAAGTGCGTCTGGTACCTTTGATAATGATCTGTCCCTTGAAATTCGGTGCAGGATGAAATCGGACAAAGACAAGCAGATGGATTTTTTAACTCTTTTTGCTCAGCTTTTTTTGCAGAGCCTTGGCTTATTTTATCAGTAAAGGGAGCTTTTGCTGTTTCTCTGGAGTCTGTTACTACGTTTGTGAGGAGTCTTTGATGGTGAAAGGAAGTACTGAGTGAAAGTAAACCATTCCTAATCCCAGCAGCAGAGCCTCCTCCTTCCTTGATAACCCAGACACAGCAACTGACTGAGGGAACCTGATAGAAATTCATGGGCTCACATAACATTCTGGCAATTTGAAGCAGACCAAGTTCATCTTAAATTTGCTTTGTCCCCTAAAAGATTAGCTTGGTGAGACATGCCCTTCAGGGGTAAGTTCCTCTAATCATAAATAAAACATGCGCTTTCCAAGGAAGGCAAGGGAAGGAAACAGAACTGAAAGATTCAGCAGTAAATTAAGACTATTGCTTTGCTTTACTGTGGTGCTTTTCTCCTTAATAGTGCTGCTGTCAATTTTAGTCGATGCAGGAAAAGGTTCTGTTTTGATCTCTTCTCAGTCCCTTGAACTTTGCTTTATACTGGTGTGAAATGGTTCAGGCTGTATTTAGTAGATTTCTCTTATTTCAGCTCCTGGTATTTAATTATGCTTTTGAAAGAAAGAAAATTCAAATGTGTGATCAGATTGTCTGCTAGTTACATTAAGTTCTCTTGCATCTATTACTGCAGCTGCTGAATTTCTGGGTCTCAAACATCTTTATTATAGAGTAAAAAAATATGTGAGGCAGGAATCAATGCCTTACATAATCTATCCACCTTCTGCAGTGAACTTCTCATGCTTTGGCTGGAATGCTAACACAGTGTTTGTTTATCAAAGACGAGGTTTTTCTGTCTTCAGGAAGATTCTTTAACGGCTGGAGCAGATAATCTCCTGTAGGCTGTAGAAGAGATACTGAGGTCAGCACAAAGCTTTGTGATTTGCCCAGCTAGGCTGGTAAAAAACAGGCCCATTTTCTAGAAAAAGCACATTTGGAGGAGTTGTTCTTAACTTGTGATTAAATGAAATAAAATGTGGCATAAAAGCATTGCTGTGCTTGGCCTTTTAGTGGGAACTTTGTGGTTCTCTTCAGAAGGAGATGACTTGGATGTGCAGTAACGTTGATCCAAGCAGACTTCTTCCAATGAGATTGGTTTGGTGTTGAACATTTGAAAAGTGGAAAGAAGATCTGAGCAGCAGTGAACAGTGGTGACAAACACTCCCTTGTGGCCTGGCATTTATTTCAGGGACTGCTTTCTGACTGCTTTCCTCGGACCTGCTGACCTGCTCTGTTGGATGGCAATAGCACAGGTTGAAAACAATTTCCCCTTACTCAGTTCTGTGGACTTTGGCAGATTTTTCCTGTCAATGCCAGCAGAGAATTACCCCCAAGATCTCAGTCCTCAGACTGTGTAGGCATTCCAGTTGATGGGAACTTCCCAGTCTCTGCATCCCATTCTTTGGGCCTCATATTTCCAAGGAAACACAGAGCAGTGTCAAGCCTTTCGTGGAACTGCATGTCCAAATCAGCAATGCCTGGTGAATTGGATTGCGTAATGGAATAAGCAGTGCTATAATCCTAAGTAATCACCAATATGCTGCCTTCTCAGGGGAGGAAGAAAAAAAGAACCCATGAAATTATTTTTATTGAAACAGTAACGAAGTAGATTGCCTGGTGTGTGTGTATCTCCGGATTTGTCACATTGGGTTGGAGCAGAAGCCATTATTTTGTGCTGAACTGTTTCATTTTAAGGAACAGCAAAATTATATCCATGCTTGATTACTTGAAGCTGTAGTATTGGGGCAGGTGAGAGCACAATCCTCCTTTTTACTGTAAGATGGGTATTTTTTCTCACTCTTTATTTCTCAGTCTTGTTGACACAACACCACAGCACAATAACCCAGGGTCTTCATGGAACATTTAATAATTTTGATCCTCAGATAATTCCACTAAATGTATTGCTGAAGCATGGCTAATTTTGCACAGGGTGCCAGTGTTTCCCAGGGGTGCATTGAGCAGGCTTTGCTCTGCTCCTGCCACTCTAAGTGTGATTTGTAGCTTCCTGCTTTTAATTGATAATAAACCAGATGCACATCCCATTTTGCTTGGGATCCTTTTTGTTGTATGATGAAGGGCCCAACGCTGCCTGTGGAGAGTGAGATGTGCTGGTTTTGATGGACTGAAGGGCTCTGGTCCACTGCAAAATGTCTGAGGTGACTTCAGGACCTTTCCATGCTCAGGAGTTATTCTTGTGTCCTGCAGACCTGATGCTCTTCAGGGCCAGCTCAGTCTCTGATAAAATTTCCTGCAGTGGCTACTCCAGTCCAGGTCTGCTCTCTGGGATTTCTAGAGCAAATCAGAGCATCTCAACTTGAGGCCAACAGCAACTTTTTAGCCCTTTCCTACCACTGAGGAGGAAGGAGCACAGGAGCCAGCACCTTGCATAATACAAAGAGAAAGAAGTGTCAGACAGAGAATCCAGATGTGTCTGCCCTCCAGGCCGGAGGAGTAGCTAAAGATGCAGACCGATTAATGCTCTTGGACCCCAGCTTGGCACTTGTTGAGTCTCATTTACCCCCTTTGAGTAGGGCAGTGCAGTGTCCAGCTCCATGGAGTGAAATCAGAGAATCATCATGGAATGGTTTGGTCTGGAAGGGACCTTAACGCCCATCTCATTCCATCCCCGTGCCGTAGGCAGGGATGCTTCCCACTAGACCAGGCTGCTTCAAGCCCCATCCAGCCTGGCCTTGGATACTTTCAGGGATGAAGCATCCACTTCTAGGGGATGAATGAAATGGAGCTTAATGATTCTCTTTGAAAGTTCCCTGCCAGCAATCCAGTGCATCCTTCACCTCTGACAATTCTGGATGTTGTGGGATAGTTTTGCCTAAACAGCAGAGTTTTGCCTGTGGGAGGAGTTTGATATCTGTCCATGCTTCTTATTTAGCTAAATACTTGGAGTCAGCCCAAGGGCATTTAGAAATGGTTCTGCTCTTGGTAGGCTTCTTATTCCTACACCACCTAAAGGCTTCAGAGTTCTTCAGTTGACCTTGTGAATGAAATACTTCAGTGTCAGGTTTTGGGTATGTGGTTGTGTTCGGAAAACTCAGCTCATCAGGCACAGGTTTACAGCTCCTGTTGTTTGGGTTGGCAATCCTAACTCAAAGTCCCTCTGTTTGCTTTGTGCCTGATCCCATACCAAATGTGAGGGTGCAGTGAATTTTGCTGGGAAACTCAAGAACATGTTTTGGATGGGCTGCCTGTAGTGGTCACACCCTGCTTTTAGGTGGCAAAAATGTTAAAACTTGACTGTCCTGGTCTTTCAGCCTTAATTTACAGATGTTCACTCTCAACTTACCTGGATGTGTTGTTTTTGCCTGAGTGTTCACATAAGACACACAGCCTAAGCCAAGTGCAAATTATTACCTGTTGGGGTTTTTTCTTTGTGTTTTTAGTGCTACAGTTTCCTTAGTCAGTGCAAGAGCAATCAGAAGCTGGCTCCATTTGCTTATGATCCATCACTGTTTGAAGGCATGGCTTTGCTGCTGGAAGGTGTCCATGTTGTTGACAGAGTGCTACAAGTTCCCCTGCTTTTCCATCCCGTATCAGACGTGCATTTTTATCAATATGTTCTGGGCAGCAGGCAGTGCAGTGTGAAGGGCAGCCAGCTGAGGCAGGGCAGGTCTCAGATGGGAGCAGTGGATTTATCACATGACACCCAGCTGGGAATTTTCCAGCTGACAGATGCCAGGAGATAGCAGTTTATGGGAGGGATGGCATTCTCGTGGGAATGTTCCATCCGAACTGACAAATGAGGAGCACCTTTCAGGTCAACAAAGAAATTCTGACCAAAGGGAATAACGAGTACCATGGTGCTAGGGCTGTGCTGCTGGAGCTCAAAACTTGTCATTTTTAGGAATTTTCAACAAGGACAGGTGTAAAATCCTGCCTCTGGGATGGAGCAGCCTGCAGGCTGGGTAGGGGGTAGCTCATCAGAACTGCACAGGGCAGGACCTGGTGTTCCTGGGGAGGCACAGGTGGAATGTGACTTGCTGGGTAGTGGGCAGCCAAGGGAAGGGATGAATTCCTTCATCCCATCTCTGGTGAGGCCACATCTGGACTGCTCTGGTTTGCCCCATTTTGAGAGAGATTGCCAAACTGGAGAAAATGCAGTGAAGGCCACTAAGGAGGTCCTGGGGCCAGGGCACATCCTGTGGTTTTGGTCTCCAGTTAGTTAAAGATGTGTTATGTAGAAGATGGAGTTGGACTCCTTTCAGAGCTCCATGGAAGAAGGACATGAGGTAATGGATGTTTGTTGAGGTAATGGATTTTTGTTGCAGCAGGAAAAATTAATTTGGATATCAGGGTGGGTTGGAACCCAACACAAGAGCAGGAAGGTGCTGAAATGGGGATCACTGGAGTTGAGGAAACTCCATCTTTGGAGACAATAAAAATTGAACTGTGTGAGGTCCTGACAACCTGACCTAACTGTGATGTGGGGTCCTGGCCTGAGCAGGCTGGACAAGCACGTGGAGCTCCTCTGCAGCCTCAGTTGCTCTGTCACTGCCACACAGACATCACCTGGACAGCCTGGAGGGCCTGGAGGGGAAGGCAGGAGCCTCATCATGAAGTTGTGACTCTCTGAGACATTCTGCAAGTTAAAAGGAACAAATTTGATGCTCACACTGAGCCTGAAATTGCGAGAAATCTTTCCAAGAACTGTTTTGTTGTGGGAAAGCACAGGGACTTGGAGTGGATGGAGTGTCCTTCCCAGCTTGGCAGCCTTTGGCAAGGCTTGTCTTCAGCAAATGCTGCAGTCTGTTTTTGGTTCAGCACGTGAGAATCACATCCCAGCTGCTGCAGAGTAACATTTAAACAGTTTGGGCCAGTCATTTACATTCAGTATCAATTTCTGTATTCTGTCAAGGTCACTCCAATGCCTTTTGCTGAGAGGAGATTGAAGATGCCCTTTGTGGCTGAGCCAAGTGTGTGATATGTCTTACACCAGGAGAGGATAAAGTGACACCTACCACATTTCTGTGCATTTTTTGGTTATTTCACATATGTGGGAGCAGGATACACTGACAGCAGTGGTTACCACACTGCTACCACACATCAGTAGTGTTCCCTAAAATTCATGGAGCTGATTCACCTGCTTGGAGGACTCCTGGTTTCAGAGTCATAAAGGCTCAGAAGGGATGTCTGGGTGCTCCTGCCTTTATGGCACGAGGCACAAGGTGGAAGTGGGCAGTAGCCACAGCCACTCCTTGCATCATCCCTTCTCCAGGTCTGCAGCTGTCCCAGTGAAAACAGCATGGCTCCTGCTGTCCTCCAGAAAGCCCGTGTTGGACACCAGGCCATCCATCACAGCACAGCCTGGCAGCTCCTGAGGCTGCACGGTTGTGAAAATCCACGGACAGGAGAACAAGCTGTTCCACTTCGGGTCTCTGAAGTGGATTTGTGAGGTCGGCACAAAAGCCAGCTCTGTCCTGGAAACAATCTGCTGCTTCTCAGCAAGGGGAGGTGCCAGGGCTGCCTTCTGCCTCAGGGATGGTCAGGACAGCTGTTCTTTGTCTGCCCTGAGCAGTGGTTGATCCAGGTGGCCTTTCTGACTAGGAGGTCATGTCCCTTTTCCTGCTGGTGGGCTCTGATTGTGGCGTTGCTTGAGAAGTTTTGGTTTTCTGTCTGAGGACTTTCCTCTCTGGTATTTTTTGCCTGCAGCGTTGTTTGCCTTTACATCACTTCCCCTCCCTGCCACGTTTGGGGTAAAGTCAGGAGAAGCTTTTTCCCTGCTTCCTTTACAGTCAATGCTGGTACTGTGAGGAGCCCAAGGGATGCTGAGAAAAACGAGACAGGATATAAAAAACCTGCACCTTTATGTAACGTAGCCCTCTTTCCCCTTTTTGAGTGGAGATCACTGGTGTGCCTGATCTGAGGGGGAGAGGTTATCCATGTTCTGCTCAGTGATGCTCTCTCCTCCTTTCCTTTACTCTGTATTTTCAGCACATTCCCAGTGGGGGTGATGCCAGCTTGTCTTGTGTCGTTCAGCACCATTTTACTGCCTCACATAACATGTAAACCCCCCAGATGAATGAATGTCAGCAGGAAGCAAAACCAGCTGATGCTTTTGTTTGGAAACTGCTATTTCTTTCCTTTAACCACCAAGACTTCGAATTCTGAAATACTGTCCCTCTCCTAGGAGCTGTAAATAAGGCAGCTCTGGGTTTTCTAGGCTCTACCGCTTTGAGGTACAGCACTCAGAGGGTGGTGTTTTCGTGTAAAAGGGTATCTCATCTCTGGTTTGCTGTGACTGATTTATGGTTGACTTTGCAAGCCAAGTTCTACATGGGTTATAAAAGTGAGCAGTGGAAGTTCATGGGGAAAGCAGCCTTTTGGAGCAGGTTGGAAATAAATGTCTTACAAATGGTAATGTCAGTTCCCACCTCCACTGTAAAATCAGTGCCATAATTTAAAGGTATTAAAATTGAATAAGCTTATAAAGATGCATCTGTGTAGCACAGACCTTGCTTGCAGCTGCAGCAGGCAGTGAAGGGTATTTGTGGAGCCTTTGGCTCTGCTCTGGGGCTGAATTCACTGGGCACACACGTTGAATATGAAGGAATATACACATCCCTCACGCTGAGCTCAGTTGAAATCTGTGCTGTGTCAGACAGGTTCCTTTAGAATAAAAATGTGCTCTTTGACTTTGTGAGTTGTTTGGTGAAAAGGGCGCAAACCAACAGGCCACAGAAGAAACTGTAGTGGTAGCATACCTGAAAAATCAGTTTGTGGAGATGTGGAGTGGCTTTATGGCTCAGAGCAGGGCAAGGCAGCTCTCTGAATCGTTGTCAAGTTGCTGGAATAAAGTATCTACTTACGTGGGCAAAATAGCTCATTGTAATGCTTGAATAGACTGTTATTTAAAGGCCCGTGAGTCTCATTCTATATAGAGCAACATTTCAAGGGGTAAAAAGACTAAATTTATATTGGTATTTTATTAAAATTTATGCTGGCACAGCAGCACTGGAGCTCCAGTGGAAGCTGAGTTGGCTCTTTCATTCAAAGTCACAGTTCTGCCTGCTTTATAACTTAGTGAAAAATTACCTGTGGAGATGAGGTTTCTCATTCTGATCTCAGCCCACCAGGGTGTTTGGTCTTTTAAGTGCTTCATAACCACTCTCTGCTGCTGTGGGTGTTCAAATGATGGGGCTGGAGAAGGTGCTTTCCTGGTGAGGCTTTCTCTGTATTTAGGGCTTGATGCTTTATTATCGTACTTAATTATTTCTTTGCTGTTACAGAGGCTGGGACGTGGCTTCAGTACTTCCTGTGGAAAAGCAAGGGAGCTCCTCAGCCTCTGTCCCACATGGGAAGGGGCAGGGAGGCACAAGGGCACGAAAAGGATTTGCCTCCCCTGCACAGGCCAGCCAGCAAGAGAGCCCAGGGGCAGCTTGGCCGCTGTTTTGTGCCCTGGCCCACACTCCATCCTCAGTTAATTAGCTCCAGCCTGTAGACACAGGGAAGGCTGAAGTCATCTCTGTCATCTCTTGGCTCCAAAGCTGTCACTTGGCCTCTTGCCTTTGTGCTGGCGTCCCCTGCGACGTGCACGGCTCACACCAGAACAGGAGCCCTTTTCACACTCATCCCACATTGCTAAGGAAAAGGAAAAATGATAATATAACCCCCTGTGTGCCTGGAAGTAAAGCTGACCTCTGTTTACTTCCACACAACCCAGTCTGGATTGCATTGCATCTGTTGTGCACCCTCGTTCCTGTGGCCTCTCTGCTCAGGGGGTTGTGTCTTTTGGGTTTATGGTGCAGGTGCCTCATTGAGAAGCTGTTGCAGTATTTTGGACAGACTGGGAGGACATTTCAGAGCATTTGGGCTTTTTTTTAAGGGTATGGTATGTTCTCCTTTGAAATTTATTTCCATTTTTCCTTATTCTCATGTGTTCAGACAAACCAAGCCCTGTGCCTGTTCCCTGAGGTGTTTTTGTTACACAGGCTGGGGTGGTTTGTCCACGGCAGCCTTGGCCCAGGTGATGTCAGAGTTGGCTCAGTGAGGTGACCTCGGAGACAGGAGCCACCTGTCTTCATTGTTCCTTTGATGTTGGAGCCTGGCAAATCCCTGCTAGGGATGGCTGGCTGTGAATCCCTATTGAAATTCTGGCCCGGTGCTACCTTGAAAAGCCTGCAGCAAGCGTTCATGTTTAGAAGAGCTGTAGCCTGAACACACCCCCTGACTTCTGGTTCCAGAGCAGAGTCATTCCACAGGGTCTGGCAGAGATGTCCCTCACAGATGCTAATGCTTCAGCAGGATTTGCTTTCCCATCCCGTGACTTCCCCGTGTGGTTTTGTCCTAATGGATGCCAAAGTCACCTCTGAAGCCCTTGTCCCATATCATATTCCTTGCTAGATAGTTGCAACCTGCCTGCCTGAGGGCCCTCTTGCAGTTTAATTCATGTCAATCCTCCTCTTCTTTGCATCTTGGAGTCACCTTTCTGGGGGCCAGTCACATGTGGCTGATGGCTTCACCTCAGGAATGTGGGATGTGGATGAGCAATCCTCAAATCTGAAGTGCCTTGGGATTCTCAAGGATGATGTGTTCCATCAGGGGAGTGGAGCAGCTGCTGGTCAGTGGATAGGAAGCAGGACTTGTGTGGGATGAAAATACCTTGGAAGCTCTTGAAAGATGAAGGCAGGAAAAGCAGTGCTTCAGTTCTGCCTTGCTTTGAGAGCTAGAACGTAGGTGTCCTCACTTTTTTTAACTTGTGACTTTGTCATCCAGGATAAGGCCAAAAAGAGAGACTAAAATGAGCAACTTGTTCTCTTTTTTTCCCTCCGCCGTTGATGAACACATCAGCAAGGACTGTGACCTGAGACTAGAAAACATCTGGCTTCTTTCACTTGTTCTGTCCTTGCTTCTGAATAGGCAGAGGGAGGGTCTCTTGCAGGGTGCTTTTATGGTGCTGATCCTCAAGTGAAGCCCTCTGGCAGTGCTGGTGTTCTGTGCTCCCAGCACTCCTGATCCTTGCCTGTTTTGCTACAGCATTGTCCTGGTCTGAGGTGGTTTTTATGATTTGATTCAGAATGTGTCAAGGTGGTTACGTTTGGATTCTCTGTCTCATCTGAGTTGTTCATGCAAAGTCTCCCTTAGCTTCTCCCAGTGCTGTAGGAGCTGTGGACTCTGTTCCCTTCCCATCTCCATTATTTAGGGCTTGGTACAGCAAAGCCCTTAAGTCCATGGTTTATTCTGAGCCTGCAGATGATTTCACTGAGAGCAGAGTTTGGGTCTCTGTTCCAGTTTTTGTTGTGGTTATTTCAATGACAATCAGGGAGCCAAGATAAGACAGGGAGAACGGCAGACATGAGCTTGAGGTTTTTTAATTGCTCTCATCTCTGCAGCAAAGAAACCAGTGGAAAGATCCTGTGAAGTGATGCAAATACGAAGCAGATGCTCCAGCTGGGCTGGACTGGTTCCAGATCTGTGTCTTGATGAGAAATGTGCTCCTTGGATCTCACTGGCATCTGGGTGGGGGGAAGGAAGGTTGGGGGGATGCTGGTGGGTCCACAGAGGGACGGTGTCTCTGCTGGTGACAGGCCCAAAAGTGCAGTGAGCAGCTCCTTCTGTCAGTGCCCAGCTGGGGCTGAGATGCTCATGAAGCACCCGGCTTTACCCAAGGCCTGTCTGATTTGATGACTAAGCCATTACAAAGTATATGGCAAAGAAGTGCTGAGGAATTTTCTGCTTTGGAAGAGAATATTGGTGCTTGGTTGATTTGAAAGCCCATTTATGGCATCAGGTCAAAGGCAGTTGCTTCTGCTGCTTCCCAATTAGAAGACTTATTTATTGATGGATGACTGAGGTGAGGAAGTGAAAAATCTTGATTTATTTTTCCTCCTGGAAGAGTTGGCTTGCCATCACAGTGGTCATTTCTTATCTGATCAGGTCCGTGTTTATCTTAGGAATGCGATGGCAGTGCTAATCATTGTGGCTGTTTCGATGCTGTGGACATGCCATCTATCAAAACTGGCCTCTGCTCCTTCAGTGACTCATTTTCCTTCTGGGATGTTCTGAGGATATGCCATGGAGCAAGTTCTGTCATTCTGACATTACAGATGAGGAATTGCACTGAACTTCTGTTCTTCCTTTTCCATGTCTCCCTCTTACAGACACTTCCCATTAATTGGGCGAATCTGTGCAGCAGAAAATTTTCTGAGTACCCCATGTCAGCCCTGTGGTGGGAGTGCTGTGGAGGGAAGCATCAGGCTCATTTTTTTGGCATCAGTGTCCAGGAGTATCAAGGAGTTCAAGAGTTCAGGGTTTTTCAGTCCTGGTGAGTCAGCACTGAGAAACACGTGAGCTTTCAAAAGTGTGAAAGAAAGACAGGACAAATTGTTCTCTGGGACTGTTGTGGATAGGGCAAGAGGTATTTTGCCTCAAGCTGATAAGGGAGTTTGGCTTTATGTCGGGAGATACTTTCCCATGACTTGGTAGGGGAAACATGTGAAGCAGTGGGACTGACTGAGGAGGAGACTGTGGAGTTCCCAGTGCTGGTGACTGTGTGAACAGGATGGATCCTGCTTTATGGGAAGGCACAGAAGAAAGGGAGTGTCGTGGTGCCTGTGGTGCCAGCCAGGCCAGGCTCTGCAGTGCCCGTGTTTGATGATGAAGCATTGAGGGGCTCTCAAATGACAGAGGATGGAATGGGCAGTGCTGTCTCCAGGTAAATTTTAATGGATTTAGTACGCAGGGTGCTCAAAGAGACCCTGAGGTTCAACATCTGGGCTTAAAGGACTAGTTCTCATCCTAAGAAGGTTCTTGTGGAAAAAAACCCCAAATTAAAAAATCCTGAGATGACTTTTGCTGCATTATCAGCCTGTGGCACTGAAACACTGCGAGTCAGACTGCAGGAACTGAGCTTTGTGCTCCCACTTCACCCCGCACAGACTCCGGGTGATTTGTGCTCATTTAACTCCCCCAAACGGCAGAAAACAAACACAGAAAGAGGGGGCGGGGGGAAGGCACCACAAATACTCTTTTCATTTCTTTCATCTTTCCAAACTTGCAATTTTAAACACTGTGAGCTGTGCAGGGAGTCGAGATTGGGTGACTGGAGGCAAAACTAGGATTGCTGCGGAAGGAAGAGCAGGAGCAGGTAGAGGGGCTTGGAGAGACCTTTCCCAGTAATAGGCACAGTGCAAAATACACCTCTAATTGTGCAAGTCAGGGGGGTCTCACAAGCACCTTGGAGCAGAATCTCAGCCTTCTAGAAGAATGGAAGTTGCAAAGTTTTAATAAGAGTGCTGGCAGCAGTGTGGGAAGCAGGATTTACCTTCCTGCCCTTAGGAGAGCCATTAAGTGAGGGTGTGAGGTGTGATTCATCCTGGAGCTGGTCACCATAAATCCTTTGGAAACAGCAGAGCTGCTGGTCAGGCAGGAGGGAGGAATGTGCCTCCTTGCTGCACTCAGCCTGGGATGGTGCCATCACCATCTCATCTTCTCTATAGCCAAGGTTTGATGGCAAAAAAAAAAAAGATTGAGTTAAAATCCTAAAGAAGCCCCTTGAGCTTGTGGGGGAAGGGACTGGGGTGGGTTGAGCTCTTCATTTATGGAAACTTCCCCCTTCCTCTTGTTCAGGTAAGATCACACTGCCCCATCTTTGCTGGATATTTTTGGCTCTTGTGTGCTTGCACCCTGCCAGGCAAAGGATTTCTGTGGTTGACTAACAAGACAAAGCTGCCAGCCTTGGTGGTCAGCAAATGACCTCAGTTCTTAATCTTCTTTCCTAAAAATACCAGGTTGCTGTAGGAAATGTTACAGAGAAAATGCATCTGAGAAACTACCATGTTTTCAATAGATCCTGGCTTCAGAGGCATGAAAAATGTAATAATTTCTCCCCTTGCTGTATTTTAGCATGATTTCTTGGGAGACAGTTGATATTGTGTTGGTGAGGGTCTGTTTTTTCTTAGTAACTTTTGAACCCCATTGCTCCATTTGAAGCAAATTATACAGATCTTGGGGCTATTTGAATTTACAAAATATTCTATTGGAATAACAGTTAATTATTAGTATTAAGATCCTGTAGATTCCATGACAGTAGTGACTGATTTCTATGTCAATACTAACTAATTCTGTTATTTAATACTGAAATTCAGAGAACTGATGCAAGAGGTGAATGTGGAGTGGGAAATCCTGCAGAGCCAGGCTTTGCTGGCTCTGCTGTTCTGGATTTGCTTATTTCCATGTGAGACAGAGCCAAGGGAATTCCAGCATGCCCAACAGTGACTGGAAGTCAAAAGGAAGAAAAAAAAAAATCAAGGTTTTCAAGTGGATTTTGGTTTTGTGTCACCTTTTTTTTTCCAGGTGCACCAGATTTTTTTCTTCCAGTTACATCCAAATGAGGCCATATCCACCTATTTCTTAGATTCTGCCAAAACTGAAAGAAAAGTAGTTTTTCATGCAATTCCACCTTGCATCTGAGACTCGCTGCATGTCCCACATGAGATTTCTGAGCAGTTGTTGGTGTTGATTAAACGACGTCCCTAGTTTGGTTGACAACTAAAGAATGCAGATTTGGCCAAACTTTCCTTTGCAATGGGCTACCCTGGGGCTACAGACAGAGGCAAACCGCAGAGATGACTTTTTGTCTCACATGCCCTGACACCCATCAGGTACTGGGGTGGAGGGTTCTTTCAGACACGTACACAGACACCCAAACAGGTATCCAGGTGTGGCAGGAAGATTGAGCAGGAGGGAACAGGGATTTTCACCTTTGAAAAGGCTGTGATGAGTTGTGTTGGAGCTGCTGGCCAGCTTTGGGGCCTGTGGGGGACTCAGATGGCTGTGGGGCACTGTCCCAGCTGAATGAGTGGGGGTTTTGAGTAGTCATAGCTCATCCTCAGGTAGGAAAATCTTGCAAAATCCTGCAAATCATGGAAAATCTTGCAAATGCACTGCTGCAGCCCAGCTTGTACCACATCCAGGTAATGAGAACTGATGTTACATCAACTTACAGCCTTAGCTCTGTGTCCACAATGCTTCACTTATCTGCTTCTCCTTCCTGTGATCCTTGCCTAAGAGGGACTTGTGACCGTGGTGATAATTATATCTCTCTATATATGTCTTCATATTCTGCTCCTTGAAGTGTCTGAAAGCTTCCTCTTTGATGTGATTCTGCTCCCCAGAATACATTATACTTTCCCAAAACAAGTACTGTGCTTGTTATAATTATTGCAGAAGTGCTGAGCATTTTCAAGTGCTTTTCATCATCCCCAAATGTGGAAATAGATGACTTGGCGCTTTCTTTTTACTGCCAGCTGCTAAAGAGGCCAGTTCTGGATTAGGAGAACACAGTGAATCCATTGCAGAGCAATGTCTGTGGTGGTTGCACAGCACTGCTTTTGTTTATAGGGTTGGAGGTTGGGGTTTATCTTCTACCTTGTGTTAGGCTGGGGTTTTAATCTTTGGTTTCATTTCCAAATGCACTCAGTTTTCAAGGGCAGGGACTGGCACAGGGCCTCAAGTGTCTGGTGGAAGAAATGGTCCTTTGTGCTGTCACTAATAAAATTATAGAATCACAGGATGGTTTGGGCTGGAAGGGACCTTAAAGGCCATCCAGTCCAACCCCCTGCCATGGGCAGAGACACCTTCCACTATCCCAGGTTGCTCCCAGCCCCATCCAGCCTGGCCTTGAACATTCCAAGGATGGGGCAGCCACAGCTTCTCTGGGCAGCCTGTGCCAGGCCCTCATTGTACAAAAAAATCAACCATTTTTTGGCGTAAAACTTTACTAATTGTTTGGTGGACCAAGCAAACCCCACGGTGAGGTGGGACCTGTGTGTGTTGTGCTGTGCTAATAAAGGGCAGACTTTGTTTCACTGATGCTCTCTTAGTACTCCAAGTCTGTGTTAATATTCCAAGAATAACGCTTGGTGTTGTCTTCATTGTGGAGGAATTCCCACATTCTTACAGCAGATATTGGCTTATTAATAATTCTCATACTGGTAGGAACTGGTATTAGTAATGATCATGGAATCACTAGGGTTGGAAAATTCCTCCCAGATCATCGAGTCCACCCATTCCTCCAGCACTGCCAAGGCCACCAGTAACTGTGCCC
The DNA here is from genome assembly GCA_026261815.1 of Monarcha castaneiventris obscurior. Taxonomy (NCBI): domain Eukaryota; kingdom Metazoa; phylum Chordata; class Aves; order Passeriformes; family Monarchidae; genus Monarcha; species Monarcha castaneiventris. The sequence continues at coordinate 4,427,494 of JAMPIT010000894.1, read as the reverse complement.
TGTCCCCAAGTGCCACATCCACAGGGCTTTAAACCCCTCCAGGGATGGGCACTCCACCACTGCCCTGGGCACTGTTTCAGTGCCCTTTCAGTGAAGAAATTTTCCCTAACATCCAGTTTAAGCCTCTCCTGACGAAATGTGAGGTCGTGTCCTCTTGTCCTGTCCCTGTTCCCTGGGAGCAGAGCCCAACCCCCCCTGGCTGTCCCCTCCTGTCAGGGAGTTGTGCAGAGCCACAAGGTCCCCCCTGAGCCTCCTTTTCTTCAGGCTGAGCCCCCCCAGCTCCCTCAGCTGCTCCTCAAGATCTGTCCTAGAGGTTTTAAACTGGAGTAGACATCACCTACAGTGACTGATGTCACCCACACCATGCAGCTCTGCCTAGGGGGCCTCCCCTACCAAATATTATAAACAGATCTTTTCTCTTAATTTTTTAAAAAAAGCTTGGTTTTCAGATTTGTACTCAAATTAGCCAGTGACTGTCTACAGATAAATTTCAGAATCTCCAGAATGTTGCTTCTCTCCTCAATTTCTAACAAAAGCATTGAGAGCTACTTGCAAAAAAATCAATATTTCAAATTAAATCCCCAATGAAAATTCTCTAGAGAATTCAGCTCCCCAGACAGTTTAATTCAATATATTGTCCTTAGAAAGAAAGCATACAACCTATTATTTTAGGGAATGGGACATAGGCTTTGTTGAGCTGCACAAACATATTATGAACACAATAAAGCCAGATAATTCTTTGCATGCAATTTAAAAAAAATAAAATGTCACCAAGCCTTCAATAAACTAATTAATCATTAAGAAAGACTCCTACTCTGAAACACAGAAACTTCTCCAGCTGAATTTGGTCTTTGCAGTTGAGCCACTTTATCTGAAGACATTTGTAGTTTGCTGGAGAAACTTCTCCTGGATTAATACTACTTCTTAAAAATAACCCTGGCCCTTCATAGCTGGAAGAGCTCAAGTGTCAGATTTAATGATGATATATCAATTTGGCTAATGAAAGCCAGCAGCTCCCCCTAAAAGCAAGCTTTGCTTGCAGAAGGTTTGCAGCTTCTTAGGAAATGGATTTATCTCCAGTGAGGAACGTTGGGGAATGAATTTGATATTGTTGGCCGCTTTGGGATTCTCCAGGGGACAGAAAATCCTGCTTCACTTGCCAGCTTCATCTTATCTCCTGAGAATAATGGATGTTTTTACTACAGGATCAGTGATGTGGCATCAGTTGTGTCAGTCTCTTCCCCTTCTCTTGTTTCACTGCTGCTGTGATAGGAAGGTGGAGGTCAGTACTGACACATTCCTGCAGGGATTACAGGTGGTGGAAGCTACCTGGTGTTGATTCATTTTGTTGTGCATTTCTGACAAGTTCAAAACAAGTTCATTTTGTTGTTAATAAGTACTGGTTTGGCCTTTAACCCTTCCTTCTTGTTCTTTACATTGCTGGCTGCTCATTCCCAGATTTCAGACGTGAGTTCCTATAATCCTCCTTTTGAACTCATTTTCTCAGGATATGAGGCACTCAGTGAGGGTTGTTGTCTTTTAGTGTGTGTGATGTTCATTTCATCCTCTTCTCAATTTTGAACCTCACGGACCATCCAGAAGGTGAAAGAGACCCAAACTCTTGCAATCTCATTGGAATTAAAATTGAAAGGTACTGTCTTTTTGCTAGTTCTGGACGTGCAGCAAGCAGGGTAAGGGGAGAATTTCTCATAAACTCTGGGAAGGTCTGTAGTATGAGCTCAACCCTTACTAGACATCAGAAGAAGAGGAAGAAGCAGATGGTCCTTACCCACTGCTGAAATTCTTCAGTCTGAGTTTGCATCATCTTGGGTATCAAAGTTAAGTCATTGAAGGAGACAACTCTGAGGAAAACAGGATTTCTAATGGAGTCATCTCCAGTTTTCCCGAATTGTTTTATTCTGTCACAGTTATTTCCCTGTCAGTCTTGTGCTTAATCTTGTTCTGGGTTGTCTGCATGTGTACTGAGGGAATATGGAAAAGCAGATGGGTCATATTCCTGCTTTCCTCCCCCCTCTGTAAACCCATAAAATGCATATGTAGGCCTAACATTCTTTTAGTTTTTTCTTTACCTTTTCAGCTGTGCTTCAGCTGTGTTTCATACTTTCAAGGTTGCATGTGCTCAGCTGGATCAAGTAGCTTTGCAAGAGCTGTTTGTGAGCTGGAGAACAGCTCAGCCTAGGGCTGCACCTCAGGAGCTTTGTATTGCAGAGCAGTTCAAGGGTGAGGGTTGGGTCACTGGGATGGCTGAGGGTCCAGGCAGGAGAGGCACTCAAAATAGGTCTCCTCCCAGCTGGGAAGCAAGAGGTGGAACTTGTGTCATGGCTGGATAGCAGACAGTATCCGTATTGTGTGAACATCACTGAGTGCCTCAGAAATGGATTTTGGTGACTCAGAGGAAATGGCAGCACCACAGTTCTTAGATGTTCCCAGCAGGTACTTTGGTTTATACAGGATTTATTTTGTTTTCAGGCAGGGAGCTGCAGCAGGGAGCAGCTCTGTGGTGGGAGTTCCACTCTGGACTCCCCACACAGGGTCTGGAGGCTCCAAATGCTCCTCTTCTGCATGGAATCCAAAGTGGTTTCTTGACTCTTTGGGTGTGATTGCTCCCTGTGGTTCACAAAACTTGTCCCACCTGACCAAAGTAGGGTTAGAGTGTGGAGAATCTAATTTGGAAGAAAAGTGCAGCGTGGGTTTGTGAGGGTGTGGGTGACCATGGCAAATCCAAAGCCCTGGAGGGTTGAGCTTGCTGTCAGTGTTTCTGAGAAGGTGAACACACAGGTGTGATATAAAGAGTGTGTTCAGCACGTGTGCTTAGATTTATCTGTATTTAAGTGTTGTCTGCTGTCCTGTGCTCTGCTGCCCTGCTGAGGCTGGGGCTGCCATGGCCTGAACTGCTCTGCACCTCCCTTGAGTCATGCAGGCCCCGTTGCCTCCTTGCTGTGGGAATGTGCTCCAATTTCATGGCCAGTGTGTGAGCTGTGGCAGCTCTGAAAGAGTCATGCAGCTCCCCTGATGCTAAACATTTGTGGGTTGTACAGAGATACTGGATAAAGTGAAAATAACGTGTATTTAGAGTGGTTTGACCTTATACTGCCTTCCTTCTAGGAAGTCCAGCTGCAAATGCTCAAATGCTCCCTACTGGTGCTTGCCAGCCAAGGATTTTTTGAGTGTAGCAGAGAGCAGCTACTTAGTCCTGACTCCCCAAATAAAACTAGTAGGGACCAGTAAAAAACACCACTGAAAATTCATAAAGGCTTTACTGGAACTGTAGAAATACCCTGGTTATGTGGGCTAAAAGAACATGAGACTACAAAGGCAGAGGATGTAACTGCAGCCCTCCAGCATCTTCCTGCTCCTGGGACATGGTTGTGCTGCTCCGAGCCAGCTCCTACAAGGTGTCCGTACTGATAACAGGCTGTTCAGCAGGGCAGAGCCTCAGCTTAATCAAATAATCTTTATTATATCTAGTATGATTGTCTATATCTGACTATTTATAGCCTGACGCCATGTGTGCCAGCCACGTGTCCCAGATTGTGTCTGAGAGTGTGTTTGATAATAGATTTACAATTGCTGGAAAGAAGTGTGGCGATGGGCACAGAATTTTGATGGCTCTCCCTGTGCTGTGCTGTGCTGTGCTGTGCTGTGCTGTGGTTCAGATTCCTGTTCCTTAAGGATGCTGTGGAAATGCAGAGGTGCTGCAGCAGCAGCGACAGCTGTGTCTGGGGGCTCCATGCATTTACTTCCAGGGTGACCCTGGCTGTGTTTGCACCCTTGACTGGAAGTGAGGAATGGTCTAGCAGTCATTTCAAGAGATTTTTGGGGAGGGTTTTTGTAGAGAGACATTGGATGTGGCTGGCAGGTAAGGCTGTGTAGGATATGGGGATAGTGGGTGGAGGTGGATGTTGCAGCCACGTAGACATTCCTTTTTTGCAGTTCTGTGTCACTTGCCATCATGATCCAGGCTGTGTGTGCTCAGTTTGGCAACACAAAACCAAAGCTGGACTAAAGCAGAAGGTCCTGAATGAGATTGTGCTTTTCTGTGAAAGTCCACTCTGCAGAGTGGATTTTCCATAGGGATGGCTTTAAATGCAGAGGATTGTAAACATTGTAAAACATCTCTGAAGTTTATTTCTGCCCTTCAGCTGTGAGGCTTGGAGTGATGCCTTGTGACCCTCCTGCCTGCAGGCTCTGGGGCTTTTTGCTTAATGCAAACCTGGCAGAAATATTGCCAGTTCATAAGCTGTCATCTTTAATTGTCATTTCGATCAGGACAGCTCATCTTTACAACAGATATGGACAACTGGTGAGACTGCAGGCAAGTGCTCATTGCATCTGAATTGAGGGAGGGAAGATCTACCTATGGAGAAGGAATACATGATAAATAGATTAATTGTTACCCCACTGCTTTCTGGTGTTCTCAGTCTCAGGTGGAAAACTTCAGCTGCAGCTCCTGTGTGACCACTTGAGCTCATTCAGCTTGAGGGGACAGGGAAAGAGCTTTACAAGGGGAATCATAGAACCACAGAATATCCTGAGTTGGAAGGGACTCAGTAATGCCACAGGGATTATTGAATCCAACTCCTGGCCCTGCACAGACACAAAAATCCCACCCCTGTCCAAACACTCCTGGAGCTCTGGCAGCCTTGGGGCCATGACAATTCCCTGGGGAGCCTGTTCAGTGCCCAACCCACCAGATCTCTCTTTCTTGGAGAGATGGAACTGTGGCAGAAGTGGAAGCAGTGTGTCTGCACTTGTGTAGAAAAGGGATAAATCTGTAGAAGAACACGGCATCATCTGTTCCCTTGCTCTGAGAACAGCTTGTTTTTACAGAGATCTGTCCCTTCACATGGGAGAGATTTGTCAACAACAAACAAACAAAAAAAAAAAGGGAAGAAAAGTTAAAACTTCCTGCATAACCTACAATTCCCAATGGTCCCAAATAAAATGAGATGTAAGCACCTCTCTGACTTTAAATAGCACATGGTTGATCAGTCCTCAGAGTCTGGTGATAGCATCAGTAAAACTGATTGGATTCAGGGAATTAAACAAAAGAACAAAATCTGTGTTGCTTTCATCTGCATTGGAGTGGCTGAGGAAGAAATCAATACTTGTTAGCTAAATAGGGACAATATTGTCAGTGCTGGAAGTTATTTTCCATTTTCTGTACTCTATTTAAGGCTTGAGAATGATCTCGAGTCCATCCAGCTGAGCCTTTGCAGAGGAGACAAGGGGTGACTTGGGGGTTAAGGCTGAAAACGGGTCCGAGGTTTGGTTTCAGTTCTCTGCTGTTCCACAAGCTCCTCTTGTGACCTTGGGAATATTTTTAAGCTTTTTGTAAATGTTAGGCAACATTCCTCCTCCCTCCTTTGGATGGGGAGTGATCGTGGGCTGGCAGCTCTGTTGATGACCAAGTTCAGCTCAGTCTGTCTCCTTTGCCTCCTGGTGGGCTTGGATCTTTCTCAGTTCTGTTTGGAGGATGCTGTCTCATCCCTCAGTGACTGAAGCTGCTCTGTGAGCTTGCCACTGCTTATTCCCACTGGTTAAACTGGAAAAACCCTTTTGTGGCTCTGTTTGCTCATGGCCAAGGTGTCCCTGCTTGTCCCTTTCTGTAACTTTTCCATATAAACTCAACCCTGCTGGCAGCCACGAAAGATCTCTGCTGTTTCTCTGTGCCAGCTGTTGTCTGTGCCACCTTAACTGGCTGAACACTTTTCAGTGATTTATGATTAATAGAGACACTTCCAGGGGTTTGTGGCTTTCCTTCCCAGGTCCTGCCTGTGCTGACAGTGACCTTATTTACATTTAACTTTGCCTTCTGGATTCTTGAAGACAAGCATAGATTTAAGCAGTCCGAAAAGAAAGATTAAGCCATCGTTTTAGCTAATCTTCATGCAGAGGAGATTGCCTGCTCTTCCTATCTGGGGTTTGAGAAATTCTATTATGTTGCAGTGTATCTCCAAGGAAGGATTTGAGTGATGATGTTAGCAGCCTATCTTACACTAATTTTTACACTTAATAGCACATGATAAGCCTGTTGTCTGCAGAGTAGCATTTTCTTCTTGAAAAATGACTCCTGTCATTTGTTGTGCTGCAGCATGAAAAAACATTTTGCATTTTTCTCTCGGAGGACTTTTAACTATCCAGTGTCTGCTGCTTGCTGATTGTTTCCACTTTGAACCCAACATACACCTGAGCCAGAGCTGTTGCTAAGAGGTTTACAGGAACTTTATGGTCAGGGAATTCTCCATGGACTTATTGCAGTGCACCTGATAGAGCTGTGAGGTCTCTGATCACCTGTCAGTTTTTTAGGACATTCCTTTGGGTCTTCAATTTGTCTCTTCTTACAAAACCTCCTGCCAAAATAATTCTCTTCAAAGACACTGAGCCCCTTACTTGAAAGCCTCTTGAGGTCTTAGAGCTCCTAAAAGCCTTCAAACTGTGGCATTTCTGTACCTGCAGAATAATCTCATGCATTTCCCAAAAGACAGTCCCAGATAATCTCCTCTGAGGCCTCATTAGAGAATGCAAAGATTTTCCTCTGTGGATTTATGTCTTGGCCCTCCATCCTGGCAGCAAGGGGGTCCCTGTTCAATGTCACTCATCTTTCTGTCCTGCCCTTTTCTTGGAGTCAATGAACCACAGAATTGTTGAGGTTGGAAAAGACTTCCAAAATCGAGTCCAGCCGATCCCCAGCGCTGCCAAGGCCACCCCTGCCCCATGTGCCCAGGTGCCACATCCACATGGCTTTTGAGCACTTCCAGGCATGGTGGCTCTGCCACTTCTCTGAGGAGCCTATTCCAGTGCCTGACCACCCTTCTGGCATTTTTTCTCCTTTCCAGTTTTCCTCTTTTATTGTGTATTCTTCTTCCGTGCCAATTTCCACTGTTTTTCACTTGCCTTTTAGTGACTTTTTATGATATCTCTGCTTTTTCTTCCTTTTACCCTCTGATCTTCTCCCTTCCTCACCAAGTACTACGAGTCCTTTTTGCTGGCTTTTGCAATCACTCCCTGGCTACATCTGCAGTCATTGAGGTGGGCTTTGTAAAGCTGTATTTTCCTCAAAGCCGTTCCTGGGTCTGAAGTCTGCCATGTGGTACACTTAAAACTTTTAAAAATCATTGCAGGAAAGCTTAGGACCATCTGCTCTGTTTTTGCAGACTGTAGGCAGACTGCTGTGTTGGCCAAAATGATGTGGTCATTAAATTATTGTGATGTTTCTCATTGCCAGGTTGAAGTTCTGCCACTCCAGCCTAAAACCAAAGTCCTTTCAATTCTGCATGTGCAGGCAAAGCATCATGTGGCATGAAATGGATTAACTGTTCTGCTGAAGTGGGCTCAGTGAAGCAAAAGCTGCCCAAACTGGATCACCTTCTCTGCTGGAACATCTTCTCCATGCCTGAGACTTCTGTTAAGAAATCAGAGAGCCTGTGGAGGAGAGAAGGGTTTGGGGAGACCCAATTGTGGCCTTCCAGTACCTGAAGGGAGTTGACAAGAAAGATGGAGAAAGACTTTTTACCTGGGCCCGGAGTGAAAGCACAAGGGATAATGGTTTCAAACTGACAGAGAGTAGTTTTAGATTAGATACTAGGATGAAATTCTTCCCTGTGAGGGTGGGCAGGCCCTGGCACAGGTTGCCCAGAGAAGCTGTGGCTGTGCCATCCCTGGCAGTGTCCAAGGCCAGGTTGGATGGGGCTTGGAGCAACCTGGGATAGTGGGAGGTGTCCCTGCCCATGGCAGGGGGATGGAACTGGATGAGCTTTAAGGTTTCTTTCAACCCAAACCATTCCATGATTCTGTGATAAGATGCTTCAGCTCAGTCTTGCGCATTCAAAACGGTCAGAATTTTTCCAAATTTGAGCCCTTTTATGAATGTTCCATTTGCCTTCCAGCATGCACATATTTAGTAGTGGCTAAACCAAAGTGGCATCAGGCACCTGGTGGAGCCTGTGCATCAAATTTATGTTCTGCCCTTGAAAGTTTGTGATTCCTGCTGACACCAAAGAGCCCTATTTTAGGTGAGGCAGGAACTGGGCAGCTGTTTCCACATTGGCCAAACAGCCTGGCAGCCAGAGAGATCGCCTGTGCTTGGGTGTCATGAGGGCTGACAGCTTCCCCGGCAGCTCGAGCTGCTGCAGAGCTCCTGTTTAATTGTTTTTACAGAAATTGCACTCTTGAATTGAAACCTCTTCTCGGGAGAAGGTGGCTGCAGGCACTGCTGCTCCTGGGAATGGGTTCTGCTCTCCTGAGCCAAAGTGGGCACTTACACCAGTGTCCTGGAGAACTCCATTAACCTGGTGATTGAAAACCTGGCCAGAAAAATACGTTTTATATTTACACAGCTGAAGCCTTCACTTCTTTTAGCCTTGTCTTGAAGCTTTGACTGGTATCTTAACACTCCAACAGAACCGGTTTCTAGGAAGCGTGCCTTCCTCATTTTTTGCTGCTTTCAGTAAAACAGATGGATTTCAATGTCCCTGTGGTAAAGCATTTGCTCTAGATTCCCCCTTCCCACAGACACTTTCACGGGTTCTTTTTCTCAGAGGAGGTAGGTGAGTGATCAGAAGACCTCCGACAATTGTCAGAGGCCCTGCAAAAGCCCCTTGGCCCTTCCCTCTTCCTCAGAGCAGTGTTCAAGGGTCTCAGAGGTGCACAGCTGATGAGGCCACCCAGCTAGGGCACATATCCAGCTGTTTTCCAGCTGAATGGGCTGAGATGGGCTTTATGAGCTGCTCTTTCATTGAAGAAGGGCACATTCATCTACTGTTTAAGGGCAGATTTTCAAACAGACTTGATTGACATGTTGGCATCTGAGTGAAAGGTGTGTGAATCTGAGTGAAACTGAAGGGCTTTGGAGAAGTTCCTGCTCTGATATTTATGGCTGTATCCAGACATCCAGGCAACCTGGGCTGCACTGGTGTTTTTCTTATTGACTGAATAGCTCTTGAGGTCTTTTAGCAATTTAGGTGGAACTTGGCCCATATTTGGCTTTACTTGTGCTGTTCAGTGAAGGGTTAGAAACACCCAGGTGCCTCTTTGCTGTGGCAGCTGAGGAGTTTCTGGTGTGGATTTTCCTGCAATCCTTGCCACAACTGGAATGGAGAAGCTGGTCAGGGAAGTCCTTGCTTTGCCAGGTAAGTTACAGCTCTGGGCATCATCAGCTGCCCACAGCTCCCAAGAGTATTCCCTGTAAAGTGCTGGAGTGCTGGGAGTCACTGGAATTTCCTGTTACTTACTAATGCTCAGGGAGGTCAGCAGCTTGCCCTGTGCTTCCACAGTTTGCTCGTGCCATGTGCAGGAAATTAGATTCCAGGCTGTGTTTTCAGGTGGATTTGTCCAAGTGTGTTGTATGTCTCCCTTTCCAGATTGAACTATTCTTTCTTTCTGCAAATTGAGTTTTCCACACTATTACAGACTGTTTGGTTAAAAGCTGGAAGAGAGGAAACACTCAGGGCTGCTTGGGTAGGACCCACAGGGACTGGATGTCTCTGTTGGGCTGCTGGGTGCTCCCTGAAGAACCACACCAGGTCACATGAATTAGAGCAGCCATTTAACTGCTGTTAATTGCTCTGGCTTAGGTCAGGCTGAGGTCAACTATGATTAGAGAATTGTGGAGCTGAGAACAGCTCTCTGATTTATGTTAAGAAGATTCTTCTGGAATCAAAATTTGAATTTGTATTTTTAATGGATTTCTGAGACAGAACTGTCTACGTGAGGGCTCATTTCCTAACAGTTTGTGTTAAATCTGTTGTTGATGTTCTGGAACTTAAATATGTTTACAGCCTTTATAAGTGAAAAAAAAAGAATAGTCTCTGGGTACTTTACAGATATGCTGAATATCAGCACCAATATGACAGCAATAAGCACATCAAACTGTGAGCTGCTGGCATCATTGATATGCTGTGTGTGCAGAGGCTTTGTACATCACTAGGCTTTGTGCCTGACAACTGCAAGGATGTTAATTATTATGCTATAATTCATCAGCTGAAGGATCTTGCAGCACTGTTATTAAGCCAAATTCCGAGGCCTTTGCTAGGTCATTAAGCAAAAAACTAAGTAAAGACTAATTTACTCAGTTATTAATCAATGAATTAAATACATTCTGAAGTCCTGTTTTAAAAAGGAAGGAATGGCTTAGGTGAAAAGTGAAGAAATTAAGTAAAAATATTTAAACAGAAAAATAAATTACTCTTCACAGTTTACATGATTTTGGAAAACAATTCTTTCTGCAGAGTCCTATGAGCCCAGGTCAGTTCCTGATTTGAGGAGCTACTGGGCTTACCAGAAACAATCAGAATGGGCTGGAATTTTACCCAGTAAAGTAGGTCCTGTTAACAACCTGTGATCTCTCCCCTTTCTCCTGTCTTGTGACTCTGCTGTGGTTTGTGACTGAGGACCCTCTTTACTGCCCCATTGTAGTCAAGGCATCAGTTTTTCAGATTTCCCCGTCCTTAGCTTGGGCTCAAAAAGCTTCTTGATCTTCTTGGCTTTGATTTCAAGGCCCTCAAGTTCACAGCCTACCTTGGGTGAGACCTGGACCCCCAAAAAAGCTGTGCAAGGAGTGGCCTTGGCCATCTGGACATTATTTGGCCCCAGGTACGAGTCACCTTGCTGTCGGCCATCACTGAGTCACTTCTTCTCAAATCCCTGGATTTGTGTTATCCTAGAGTCCCTCTGCTCTCCCTGGCTCTCAGGATAGTTTTTTCTTCCTTGGCACGTGTACTGAGCAGGGACTGGCTGCTTTTCAGGATTTTCCAGACCACTCTTGTGGCAGCATCTTCAGCAGGTGCCAGATCCTTCCCACTAGAAGCACTGGTCAGCTCCCAGTTTAGCTCCCCAGAGCTCACACTCAGCTCCTGAAGCAAACCCAGCCCTGATTTATCGTGCTTGGCCCATCCCTGCTGCCCGGGCTGTTTCCAGCTGCCTGGGCCATCTCTGGGTTTTGAGTGCCTTTTGCAAGTGCCAGCTCAGTGGCTTCCCACAGGGACAGGAGATCAAATCGGGGAGCCTATCAGCTAAACAGCCTGTGGGGCTTCCAGTTTTTGGGGTTTTTTGACTTGCTTTTGCATCGGGATCTGACAGGCTCAAATCCCAGGGTGCTGAAGAATTACAGCAAATATTTACTCTCCTTTCTGTTGTGGTAGCACCTGGGAGGCTGTCTCTGAAATGTGAGGTGTGTTGTGCTGGAGCACCGTTCCTGTGCTTGAATTTTAGACACAGATCCTGCCCCAAGAGCATTTGAGTCCAGCGGACAAGGAAGTTGAAGGGAGGTGAATATATTTAGGACAAAGTCGTGAGGGCAGCGGCAGACACTAAACAAAACCCTCACGAGCTCCCTTCGGCTGCAGCCCGTGGTTTGTGCTGTGAGCAGGCTGCCAGCTCCTCGGACTGGGCTGACAGGGATGTGTTTTGTAGGCAAACCACGTCTGCCACCGCCCCAACCAAACGAAGGGAAAGTTGGAGAAGGATTTCGTTGCTTTCTTATTTTTTTTTTTCACATTACATAAGTACGTAAGCTGCTAGGATCATTAGAACGAACTTCTCCCCATATTTCAAAACCAATCTCTTGTTTTGACATTCGCAATCTGGCTCTTCCCTGGTGTTTTCATGGTGCTCGTGTGGAAACGAGCAGCCTGCATTCCCTCCTTCTCCTTACGTGACTGGAAAAGAGAAGTTCAGGCATCTATTAAATTCCCATTGAGAGACAAGCGCTGAAGTGTGAGCTGGCTAAGATTTCATGCATCTTTCCTAATATTTATAGTTCAGCGATTTAAAGCCTATAATCAAGTTTGTTGGGTGAGAAACACATTCCAGCCCATTCCTATTGCCATGGGACAGCCAAGGAGGGAAGCACTGGTGGGTAAGCAGGGAAGTGCAGAGGAGATGGAGCAGGGGACTGGCAGTAGCTGGCTGGTACCAGAGGCAGTTTCCCTTCTCCTGAAGTGTGTATTTCTGGCTCATGCATATTATGGCACAGATATTTCCCAGAAGATCATGTGGCTTTTATTTGAAGGCAGCTCTTTCTGCTGACTCCAGGTGCAAAGGCAGGGTATTTGGGTTATGGCCTATATGTGCGAATCACCTTCAGTGTGACAGGGGAAAGGGGCTCAGTCCACGGACTCACAGAATATCCTGGGCTGGAAGGGACCCACAAGGATCACCAAATCCAACTCCTGGCCCAGCACAGACACCGCAGCAGTCCCACCCTGTGCATCCCTGAGAGTGGTGTCCAAACGCTCCTGGAGCTCTGGCAGCCTTGGGGCCGTGCCCATTCCCTGGGGAGCCTGGGCAGTGCCCAGCACCCTCTGGGGGAAGAACCTTTTCCCTGGGCTTTGTGCAAGGCTGAATCCTGTGATCAGGGAATGGTTTTAAACTGTAAGAGGACAGGTTTAGATTAGATGTTAGGAAGAAATTCTTGGCTGCGAGGGTGGTGAGGCCCTGGCACAGGCTGCCCAGAGAAGCTGTGGCTGCTCCATCCCTGGAAGTGTCCAAGGCCAGGCTGGATGGAGCTTGGAGCAACCTGGGATAGTGGAAGGTGTCCAGACTCCAAAGCAGCAGGGCTGGAACTGGATGCTCTTTAAACTCCCTTCCAACCAAGCCATTCCATGATTTTGTGATGGTATGATTTGGAGGTCGCCTTGTCTTTTGCTCTCTGAAGAACACAGTCACTGGATCTCAGCTAAATGGAGGTTTGGGGTTTGCTGCCAACAGCTCTGGCCTCCCTGTGTTAATTCACTGCTGTTTAATTACAGTGGAGCTGTTCCGCCTTGGCTTTATGAAGTTGCAGGCTGGTCCAATGCCATCATCTCTGGGGCTGGATTGTACAAAGCTGGCCCATCAAAGAGGTGCTTTTTGCAGAACCCAGAGCTGTCCCAGGGCTGCTAATGATCCTTTTTATCACTGGGCAGCACAGCAGGGCTGGGACCTGCTGCCTGCCCGTGCTGAGGGCAGGGAGGTTTGTGCTGCAGGAGCTGCTGCCAGGCTCTCAGCTGTCAGAGGGTGTTGTGATGTGCTCTCCGGGTACCTCGTCTGCCACTCTGTGGCTGCTGTGTGACAGCAGAGATGCACCAGACAGCCGGAGCCAGGGGCACAGCCTGCACAGGGGCTCTGCTCAGCAGTGTCAGTTGTCACTATTTTCTCCTCAGAGTCACAGTCAGAGAGCAGAACAAGCTTTAACCTCTGTACAGACAAGGGGCACACCGTGTCAGCCCTGAAGTTTGTCTTCAGCTGGCTTCAGCTGCAGATTTGTCAGGGAAAAACGTTTGGAAGCTCATCATTGGGTGCCAAATAGGTTAGTATTTTGTCCATCATGAACAAATAGGCTGCAAGAAGCTGGGGGATACACAGGGAGGAGTGTAGGACTGGGGCACAGAAAGGTCATGTTCTGCCAATGTCAGCAGCACAGGGGAAGAAAAAAAATTGTAGTAGAGAACGTGGTTAACCTTGGTCAGCAATGATGTGCCTAGAGCTGAAATCCATCACTGTTACAGCTCTGCAAGAGGGGAGAGAGTGATAGAGGGGATGTAACAACTGTATGAGTAAGAAAATCCAGTTGCAGCTCAGTGCTCTGGCATGGTGCAGGTGCTGTATTTTTGTTCTTTTCATCTCCTTTTTTTCCCCACTGCCTCAGTGTGCCTGCCTTTGTAAGGGCTCTGCTGACCTCTCCATGTGACCCCCTGGCTGTCTCTGCTCTTCATTGCCTGCTTAAGACAACTTCTCACAAAGTCCCCTCGCACTGCCACCTCCACTGCTCTTTGCATGAGGGAGGCATCCTCTGAGCAGCCACGTCCTTTCTGCTCATTTCTCAGATCTCTTCTTAAAAAGCTCGTCTCCTGTTGAGCCTCCAAACCTCTGCAGCAAGTCTTAATACCCAAAGACAAACTCTTGAGGTTGTTTCTCAGAGCTGAGCCGATGCTCTGCTTTGTGTCTCTCTTCTTACTGTCTGTGGGAACAGAAGTGCTAAGCTGGGTGACTTCCGCAGCAAGCAGCTGTGTTTAAAAAAAAAAGTGAGTTTTCCTGAATGTTTTCACTCTCTTATTTGCACTCTGTTTCATCAGAAGTGACCTGAAACTCCTGCTTTTCATCAGGCACCCTGGGGAAGCCTTGCTATGAAATATTCCTTCTTCTTTGATGCAAAACACTTCAAATCAGAAAGTGTTTCCAGTTGGGTTTTTTTTGACCATGGCTATCACAGTGGGGTGCTGGCTTGTCAGACATGTGATATGTGATCATGCAGTCTGTCTAAGCCACCCTGGCTTTGGAGTCTGGAGTTCATCTGGAGCAGGACAAAAGTCCTGTCCTGGGATGCTCTTGAACTGTGCTGTACGTGAAAGGTGTTGAAGCAGAGACCTGGTGGGTTTGGTCAGTTGTAGATACAGATCCAAATGGAACTCATGGCCATAATGAAAAATAAACCCCACACCCATTCCTTAAAAAAAAAAAAAAAAAAAGGGACAGGAAAAGGAAATGCTCCCATAACAGACTAGAGGTTCTTTTTCTCTACTCTGTTTCAAAGTGAAGCTGCAATTTTTGCCAGGATGCACAAGAACAAGGCCTGTACAGCACAGGGACACCCACGTGGAGCTAAGACAGGTCTAAGCCTTGCTAAATGCAAACTCCTACATCTCTCAGCTGGATCACTGCTGTGTACGAGATCCTGAGCAGGCTGGCCCTTGTTTCCAGGATAATCACCCTAAAATCTTCCTTCCTTTACCCACTGGAGTGAATGTTGGGGTAGATCCCACAGCAGGGAGAGCAGTGCCTGGTGCTGTGCTTGTCAGCCTGCCTCTGGTGTGCTTGGCTGTGCCTCCACAGATAGAAAAGCAGAGAGAAAAATACCAAAAGGACTGGAAGTATTTCACATTCGTTGAGCTCAGATGCCTCATTTGAGTCTCTGGGACTGGTAAATAGGTGCTGAAGTGAAAGCACTCAGTGTCTGTTGGTATTTTCCTGCTCTGGCCGGTGCCCTTGGATTGCTGGGAGAACAGGGATTGAGGCAGTGCAGATTTTAAAAACCTTGGCATCAAATCCTGCCAGGGAGGAGACTTTGTCAAATGAGGCAGAAGGGGATGGGGAAAAGAGAGGAGGAAGGCTGGGAAATGAGCTGTGACTCCGCAGCCTCCGTTCCTGCCAGTCACCTCTCCCTGACCCGCCTGCTCCATCCTTTCCTTCCCCAAAAGCTTCCAGCTGGGTGATCCTCCTCTCCCTACCCCTCCTCCCTCCAAGCACTTGAAACCTTAAATCCTCCTGCACTTCCCTGTCATTGTTGTTCATGTCAACTCGAAATATCTGCAGATAGCCAGACATGGAGCTCCTCCCTTCTGGTTCCCATCCACCGTGGCACAAGGGGCCAAAAAACGTGGGAATGGTGTGTGGGGAGGTGCTCTGATCCTCCAGTCAACACAGAAGGTAGTTAAGCACTGAAATTAATAAACAGGAGGGTTTGAATAGACCCCCCCAGCTGCAGCGATTTTTCTTGTGGAAGCACTGATCCATAAAGTTTTGAGTCGAGCACTGTGTAAGTTGGTTTAAAAATGCATCCAGTTCTGGCTGCAGGCATCTGGCCTGGGCTGGAGCAGGGAAGAGCTCAGAGGTCTGTGCTGCCTCCCCCTGCCCTGGCACACCCCATCTGTGCCCACTGCTGAGAGTCTCTGGAAGGGATGGGTGAGTGCTCCTGAGTGCCCTGCAGTTGGAATGTGGGGCTGGGGCACAGATGGGTCCTATTTCCCCATGGCCACAGGAGTGGCACATCCTCATTATCCTCATTTGCAGGGAGCAGAGGACGGGACATGGGCAAGTTTTCAAACTGCCTGGTGATTTTGAGGTGTTGCACTTCAAAGACTGTTCCTTTTTCAGAGTTAAAGTTCCATTATCTTCTGACTATCAGCCCCATTTCAGCTTTCACAATGCACAGCTCCCAAATCAGCTGTTCTTTTTTTTTTTTTGAAACAAAGCCCGGCTTAGGAAATGTCCCTTGAGACATCTGTAAAAGATTCTTGCTTGCAAAGCTACCTACTGATGTGCTCCTAATTATTGTAATCACATAATTTCAATGATGCCTCCAGTACAGAGGATTTTATCTTATCTTTTCACAAACAGGGTGTTTGTATTTGGATTTTCTTTGGAATTGGAAGTGGTGATTAGGGTTTCTGGAGTCTTCTAACGGGGTGTGTTCTCTCTTGCTTTAATAAAGGGTATTTGGCCAAGGGAGAGGCAGTTTATCTCTCTTTTCTGTCAGGAGACACAGTGGAGAGCAGTGCTGAGGGTCAGGATGGGATTTTTTCAGGCCTTTGCAGGGTTCACTTGGGTGTTGCTGTAATTGTCTTGTTCTTCTGGCAGTTTTAAGTTTCACACTGACCTTTAAACTGTAAGGATCTTTTTGGGGCTGACTAGAATAGTTTTGGGGATGTTTTTGGTGTGGTTTGTTTGGTTTTTTTTTTTTTCATTTGAGACATTGGGGCAGGAGGAGGAAGAGGACAGGCTTGTGATGAAGTCCCTGGGCAGCAGCTGAGGCCTCAGGTCAGTTCTGGTTGCCTGCTGTGGTACATTGGCTGGCATTAAACCCAGATATTTGAGGCCAAGTTCTAAATCCAGCAAGGTGAATATTAGAACTGCCATTATTTTCAGTGGGGAAATACTTTACTGTTTTGGGATTTTTTTAAATAGGAAGAAAACCTAAATAATTAAAAGTATCCCAGACTGTGGTCTTGTTTT
This sequence comes from Monarcha castaneiventris obscurior, assembly GCA_026261815.1. Lineage (NCBI taxonomy): Eukaryota > Metazoa > Chordata > Aves > Passeriformes > Monarchidae > Monarcha > Monarcha castaneiventris. The sequence goes on along the minus strand of JAMPIT010000894.1, from coordinate 4,410,763 downwards.
CAGTTCTCTGTTAGCTGCTGTTTCTGATGCCTGTTTAAAAAACATGTGAGGCATCACAGTTTCCTAACCTGGCAATGTTTCATGCACTCCTGATGCTTGCCTTGCTTAGAGATCAGTGAAGCAAATGAATCCAGAAGCTGAAAGGCTTTTGAGCCGGGCCCCTGGAGCAGAGCAGGTCAGGACTGCCAGAGATGGTGGCTTTTAGGGGGCTTGTAAGCACCAGAGCTGCTTACTCTGGAGAACTGGAAGGAAAACAATAAACTTTGGTTTCCCAAATGCCAGAAAAGTCAGCAAGAAACTGTTCACCCTGACTTTGGTTTAGATTGCTTAGAGCAGTGATAAATAGAGGGTCAGTGTGCACATTAGTGGATTGGTGGATTCATTCGGGAGCTGTATTTTCAAAAAACAGCATCTCTGTGATGCTTTATAGCCTCACTGGTACCTTGATCTCCATGAAGTCTGCTGATGCTCAGTTCCTTCCCGAGGGATTGAGCTGTGATGGTGTTGGGCTGGTTTTGGCTTTGTCCACTGGTGGATCTCAGAGCAGCTCTCAGGAAACAGTTGTTTAATTTTTTTCTAGGCCCCTGAGAAGCAGATAAATGCCCTATGTCCCTCTGCCAGCTGAACTGTCCCAGTGATGGGGCTGTCAGGGGGTCTGTGCATAAGACAAGGGGTGGTTTGAGCCATGTCCTACCCAGGGATCTGTTTTCCTGTGAGGACAGAGAGAGTCTTTCCATAATGAGATATCCCTGTCAGCGCTGCAGCACCACAAGGTTCCTTCAAACCTTAATGATGAAAGGCAGAGTGAAGCACCAGCCTCTGGTAACAAGCAGAGCACAGCCCTTTGATGTTTTCCGTGAAGAAATCAAATGAGAAGTTGTGTTGGCTCCTGGGATTTATTTGCTAAGCACACATATATCATCATGGGTGTGGGGAGAGGGGGAGGTTTAGGTTGGATTTCAGGAAAAGGTTCTTCCCCCAGAGGGTGCTGGGCACTGCCCAGGCTCCCCAGGGAATGGGCACAGCCCCAAGGCTGCCAGAGCTCCAAGAGCGTTTGGACAATGCTCCCAGGGATGCACAGGGTGGGATTGTTGGGGCCAGAAGTGGGACTGGATGATCCCTGGGGGTTCCTTCCAACTCAGGATATCCTATGACTCTCTGCTGGGGCAAGACAGTGTATTTTGGGAATTTACCAGTCACGAGTGGCATTAAGAATTTGGCCCAGGTGCCAGAGTTGGCGAGTGGCCTCAGAGCAGTAGGCACAATACATTTCAGCATTAACTTCCAGTCAGATATTACAGCAATATTTCAGATGAAAATGTTTTTCTTTCAGTCAAAACTTGAACCACTAACTTTGGTTAGGCCAAAAGCCTGAAACCTTCCAGGGTTTTTTTGATTATCAAGATAATCTAATGGCTTTGTGGAAATCACAGTGGCCAGGAAGTACAGCGTCTCTGAGAGCTGGCTGTGCGTGGAAGGGGAGGCTCTGTGCTGTTAATCAGGCACATAAAAATGAGTGAGGGCAGGATTCCATTCCAGGCCTGATCCCAAAGGGGCTGTCTAGAGGAGCCCAGTTCCCTCCATGGCCCACAGGCTGAGGGTGCCTCAGCAGGACAGTGTGAGCTGTCCTGTGTGACCCTTTCCACAGGCATTCTCTGTGGGATTGTCCAGAGAAGTTTGGATGGGCATTTGGATAGCAAGGAGAGTCACTGGGAAGAGTCTCTGCCAGAGCAGACAAAGCACTGCTTGCAGGGATGTCTTACGTGCAGGAAAATCCATCTTCAAGGTGTGTAAATATTGCTCAGTGTTTGTCCTTCCCTCATCAATTAATTTACGTGGAGGCACCTTTTGGGATCAGCTACATTGTCAAACTTCACCAGCCTGTTTGCTCATGGAAGGGCGGCAGTTTCCCACCTGGATTTTGCCCCCAAACCCCACGGTGTGACCATTGCACACATCCCATTTCAGTGCTGCTGGCAGCGCAGCTGGAAATGCCTGCCTTGCTGCTGTGGGGAGCAGCTATATCCTGCCCGTGGCATGTGTGAGAGAAGTAGCTCTAATCTCATGCACGCTTGGAGCACAGAGCGATGGATGCTGGAGCAGTCAGTAAAGCCTGGAAATCCTGCTTGGTGGCAGACTTTGGGGGTCAGTTTGCACGGGTTGTGGTGGCCACGGGGAGTGGGTCAGGAAGCAAAAGGCTCAAACTTGCAGTCAGGCAGAGTTAGGTTATCTCTGTAGGGCAGTGAATCTCTCAGGCAGATTGTGAAGTCACTTCAGGAGGGTTTAAATAACAGGTCAAGCTCACATCATCCTCCTGCAAGGCTGAGTGGATCCTCTGCTGCCTCAGAGAAATGGACTGAGTGACCTCTGGAGGTGTTTCATTAGCCCTGTTTCATCATTCAAGCTGTAGCTTTGAAGAATAACTTTTTTGGGGGGGTCCAGTTACATGAAATTACATTGCAGGTGTTGCCCTCAAGATCCCTTACAGGCTTAGTCTGGTTCTGGGCTGCAGTAGGAGTGGGTTAGAGGAGAGAATTACAAAGGTGGTTCAGCAGCTGAGCCTTTTAGCTCCATACCCTCAGCACTGGTGGCCACCACCAGGGATGTCTTGGAGAGCTGGCAGGCAGCAGAGGCAAGGTAAAAATGTGTTTCACCTCACTTTTGTGGTGATTTGTAGGATTTGAGATTGCCTCTGGAAGCGTGATGTGTGTCAAACTGATACCGTCACCACTGAAAAATTGCGTATCAGTAAAATGCTCATTTAGTTTGGAGTTTTGGTCACACATCTGCACTCAGGGGTCTGAATTTAACTGCCATATAGGTTTTCTCACATCATCCAGTAAATAATTCCCCAGGGCTGGTTCTCAGGCTTCAGTAAGGCTGGTCTAGGTGAGTTATAGTCTTGGTGTTCCACGCTTTAGGTCCGAATCCAGTGTTTCTTACGTGCTCTGGCTCACACAATCTGTCTGTGACCAGCCTCAGAGGCAGGCAACTTCCAAGCAGTATTTTTAGTGGGTATGTGACCAGTGAAAAACCCTAAATCTGGAAATAATTAAACTTGTACTTTAATTTTCAATGTCAGCTGAATACTCAAGGGAATTTTAACATGATGTCTGAATAATTAACACCAGCAGTTTAAAGCAGCTTTCTTGCTAAGACTAAGCACTCTGCAAAGGAAGTAAAATAAAAACACCCTTTAAAATTTCCTAAAGGGAAAAGGGAAAGTAAATAATTACTTAACCTTCTGAGACTCTGGTGAAATCAGAAACTTCCCTTAAAATTGCTCTCTCAATAATTTCATATTTTAATTGCCACAAAATCATGGAATTCAGTTACAATTCCCAGAGCAAATTGTAGCTGTGTCCCCCTGGTTGTGCTCATGTCCTTTCATGATCATCCATTTTAAAGTCAGAGGCCTAGCATGTTGCATGTGTGCCTAAAAAATTGTGCTTTAAAAGTAAAATTACGGTTTCAAGGTAAAATTTCACAAAAAAGCTTAAAGTCATATCCAGCTTTTCTGGAGGTGGGGTGTTGTCCCATTCTAGTATTTTTCTGAGCATGCATCACTTGATTCTGTTGTGCCATAGGGATGAAGTAGATACTCTGGAAGGGAGGGAGTTGGAGCTGGTGCTGCAGCTTTCCATCTTTGTCTCTCGATTTTGTACGATTCAGGGTCTTGATTTTGCTCTCACCAGAACTCCTACTTGTCTTCTGTGCTCGAGTTCCTTTTAAAACAAAACAAAAAGCACAGTTCTGCATTAAAGACGTCACCAGGAGACTGTACTGCTATGCATGCTGATGATCATAAAGAAAATACTGAACAGATTTGCTTTAACTCTCTAAAGAAATTCACCTCCAGGCTGAATGCCAGTGTGAGAAATACTGGCTTTAAAAGGAGCAGTTTTGGAAGGTGATGAAACCCTGGAAATAGGCTGAAATTTCCAAATGCTCCAGAGCTATAACAAACAGCTTGTGGTAATAAAGAGTTGGCAAGGATAATACCTGATTGAGAAGAGCTTCTAGAGGATGGAGCAAAATAAAGTCACTTAATATCAGTTTAAAGGTTGGCCTTGTTAGTGAAGTCGGTTTTTTCATGGAATCATAGAACAGTTTGTGTTCAAAGGGATCTTAAAGACCATCCCATCCCAACCCCCTGCCATGGGCAGGGACACCTTCCACTAGACCAGGATGCTCCAAAGGAGTTCTTGCTGCAGGTCTCCTTACCTGTGTGGCCAGGTGATTCAGAGAGTTTCATATCTGGTTAACACCCATCAGAGTCAATCTGCTCAGTGGAGGACAGCCCAGCCTATAAATCACTTTGCTTTCTGTTGATGCATTTCAACAACAACGTAATTCCGCTTAATGCCTTCTGGTAGCACTTGGTGCTCAAAACTGAGAGGAGATGGGCAAAAATGGATACAAATGCATCTTGGCTATGATTCAGCTGGTTCTTCACGTCCTCTGGATCTGAAGAGGAATTAGAAAGGGAGAGTGTGTGTGTGTGTGTGTGTGAGAGAGGCCTCATGGAGGGAGTGCCAGTGAAAACACAGTGGTGTCGTGTAGCTGTGGTCAGGCAGTCTGACAGCTCTGTGCTGCAAAAAGCAGGATAATGAGCACTTTTTCCTTCAAATAAGGGTGTTTTGGGCACCTTTGAGTTCTCTGTCTCTCTGAATTTGTTCCTAGCTCTTAAAAGATTGTTTTTAATTGCTGTTTTCTTTGGAATAATGAATAATTTAGGCTCATAACATGTAAGAAATGCTCTTCTCTCCAGACTGGTTTCAAATGTACTTTGCAAGCCCAAACCCAGCTGCTTCATCAGGTGCTGAATTCCAGCAGTAAGTCACCGCAGACTCTTCCTGTCTCCCTGCAAATATATCCAGATACAAATATATCCAGTGTCTGCCCCAGAAGCCGTGGCAAGCTGACTTCATTCCGGCTCCATTTGGCACTGCCTGGAGATGCTGATCCGTGACCTTGCAGCCTGGAAAGCGCCTCGTGCGAGCAGGAGGCAAGAAACATAGGAGACTGCAGCTTGAGGTGGAGATGCTGCAGGTTTCCAGGGAATTTGGGGTGCAGGAGGGGTGTTTATGCTCAGAGTGAGGTGTCCAGGTGCAGAGGGTGGCTGGAGAGCACACAGGTACCAGTGCCAGCCTTAGTGACACAAGAGGGAGCTCCGGACTCTCCTGAGATGCCGCAGGGCTCACCCAGGCGTGGAAACGCCTGTGAAGGGGCAGGAGAAGGAACCTCAGGAGCACAGGAGCCCCTGGAAAGGCAGACCAGAGATCTGCTGTGTTTGCACTTCTAGGGTTGCTTTGCTGCTGGTTAACCCTGAGTGATCTGGAGAGGAAGCTGGGAGGGAAAACATCTTCCCCAGGGAATACAGATTAAAAATAATAGATGGTTAACACCTGGACTCGATGATCTAGAGGTTTTTTCCAACCTAAATGATCCTGTGGTTGTTCCTGAATCTGGTCCATTGTGGAGATAAGAGTTAGATGTGTGGAATTACACCTGCTGCTCGAGTGTTGAGCTTCACCCCTTACTCCTGCCTGTTCATTTGAAATTACACCTGGCTGTAATTCCATGTCATAAATAGGCAATCCTCTGAAATTTGCATTATGCGAAGCCCTGTAAGCATCAGCTCCATCAGCAGAGCTTCCTGGAGGCTTCAGATCAGCTGCTGGGTGAGTCCAGGGCTATCACCAGTGCTTGGTACTCTGCAGATACTCAGTTTCCATATTCCCTGGCTCAGCCTCATTTTCTGGATAATAGCATTGCTCAAATTATCAGGTGGTCTGGAGTTCTGCATCCCTTGATCACTGGTCCATTCCCTGCTCTGTGTGTTTGACTGTGCTTCTTAAATACCCAGTGTATTTTCACTTCAACGAAATTGCTGCTTTCCTTCCCCCTCTCTTCTTTAAAGCTCTTTAAACACCTCTTGCATTTTTGTCCTCATTCTTGCCTTTCACCCCAGTTCCTGGGCGGATACTACGTGCTATACTTGATACAGTCTGAGCTATAAATAAGAAGCAGTTTGTTGGAAAGTAAAATTAGCAGGCCAGATTTTCTACCACGCTTCTAAATGTGTGCCCAGGCACCTCGGAGTGTGCCTGTCCTCGTTTCCCGAGGTGCTGAATCCTGTTGTTGTCCTTGATTTCAATGGGGATTGGTGGTGCTCAGGACTCCTGGAAATCAGGTCACTTTTAGATTTGGATCCTGGGCATGGATGGAAGAGCCTTATCTCCACTGCTGTGTTATCAGTGGAGAGATTAAGTCATGGACAGGTTGAAAGCTTGTTCCAGGTCAGTCCCTTTCCAAGCAGCAGAGTGAAGTGGGGGGTTTGGGGAGGGAGATTCCTGTATATAAAGGGTAATATGAGATTCTCAGAGGGTGACTGTGGACTCACTCACATCCCCGTGGTGACAAATTGCAAGTTCTTGAATTCACATCCATCATTTCACTTTGAAATGTGGCCACAAGCTGGAATGGTTACCCTGATCTGAACATTGCTGAAAGGGACTCGTCTGCAGACCCGCTGCAGGAATGTTCCTGGTGAGTTATGGCTGGAGGTAACCACAGAACTTTGTCTCCCTGTAATTGTCCTCCAGTGGTGCCAGCTCCATTCTCTTGCAGTCATTGAAAGTGTTGCTGTCCATGGAATACAACAAGGATTCAGTCAGAAGCCTGAGAGAGAATTTTTTTAGTAAGAATCTGGAATTTAGACAAATGGAAGAATAAAGTTGTGGCAGCTCCATGTCTTCTTCAGCTCAAATCAGATTGTCCAGCTGAGTGTGTAGCACTGAGTTACCACACTATCGAGCACAACTAGAAATGCCCACAGAGAGAATTCCTGGACTTTGATTTTTGATGAGCAATGAACTGATGGAAATCAGAACAGGGACAGCTTGGTTGTGCTCCTGAAAATGCGCTCAACTGTGGGCTGCTGCTGTTTGTGTTTTAAGTGTGTGCAACACATGGGCATTACCCCAGAAATAGCTAATTGAAATCACCATTTCCAGCCAGCACTGCACCAATGCAAAGGGAAATACTTCAGAGGTTCAGATTTTCATATGGATTGCTTCCTCTACCAGGGACCTGCTCCCCTGCTGCAAAACAACCCCAATGCAGCTGTTAATGCTGGGGGAAACACCAGCTCTGTATTTTTCCTTCCTGGGGTGGAGGAATTCACTAATACCACCTAAACCACTGCTGCTGGCCTGGCTGGGGACACAGGGAGCCTGTGCCATGCTCTGACTGTGCTGTGGCCAGTGCCACATGATAAAGCTCAGAGAGATTTGGGTTGGTCTGGGAGCTCTGCCCGGGGCTTTTCAGCCTGGCTTGGAGCCCTCAGCACACGCTGCTGGGCACCAAAGGATGGATTGCTTAGCAGCTCTGCAGCCTGCCCTCACCTTCGTGCTTCCAACGCTGCTGAGCCGGGCAGGTGCTGGGAAATGGGCCAAGAAACAATTTATCTTCTCTAGTTTAGGAATTTCTAGAAACACAGTAGGAAGATCATCAAAGAATGGCCCCTGTGGCTACTTTACCCATGCCTTGGCAGCTCATTCAACAGAGCATCATCAAGGGAGGTGATGGGTTTGTTCTGCTGGAGTCTCCTTATGGGTTCATCTTGCTCCGGGATAAGTTGGGAAAATGGGTTCTGCAAGTGTAAGAAATACCTCACCAGAGTGCTGACATCACTTTTGTCTTTCAGTTTGCTTTTTGCTTTAGAAATAAAAAACCCCATGTGTGGATTGCCTGGGAGCAGAATAAGAGGGAGCTGCAGCTGGAGCTGGAAGGGAAGGGATGACAGAAGAGGGGCCAGTTTGATAGATCCTTGTTGACACTGCAAAGAGAAATACTTGCTTTACCTGCCACCACGAAAAATAGTTCTGGGCTTTTGACTGTGTTTTTGGCAGCTGTGCTTTTGTAATTAAATTGTGCCCCTGGTTAGGAAGGCACAGGTAGAGGATGATTGAAAGCCTCAGAGGATGTGGTTGCTGCATTTCTCGGTTTACAGCTGTGTAAGCCAGGGCTCTGCTCTACAGAACCTGAAGATACACAGAGTATCAAGCAGAAAGAGGTCTGCATGCAGAGCATCCAAACCAGGTTTTCTTTGTTAGCTCAAGAGCCTCCAAGTTCTCCCTCCAAGGCTCCTGTGTGCTCATATGCCAAGACAAGTACTTGGCATCGTGTTCCACTGCTCCAAGCTCTGCTGGAGGAAGAGCAGCTGCTTCAGTCTACATTTCCTAAGCCCTCTCCCAGCACAGCTTTTCCCTCTTTGGAAAGAGTGTTTACATAGCTACTTTAAGCAAGCAGGGATTACAGAAAGAGGAGGTTAAAGCTGAATTTAGCTTATGGGATTTCTGAAAGCTTCCTCTGTTGCCAGTCCCCTCCTGCCAGTCCTTCTGGGATCCCTCAGAGGGGATCTGGTCTGGTGAGAGATCTGGGATCTGGTCTCAGGAGATCCTGAGCCTGGAACTTAGGAGCTTGTGCTCTTCTGGAAGGAATGAGGGCTGAGTTTCACGATCCGTTTCCATACTCAGTCCGTGATGCCAAAGGGCTGGGCTGTGCATGCTCAGCCATTTGTTCTCATCCTGTTTTCAGCTCCCTTCTTGCCCCAACAAAGCCATCATGAAGTCGTTTGAGGATCAGTTTCAAAACAAACTTTTCTTTTGTCCCTGTCAGAGCCCAGCTCAGCACCACTCCTCAGTTAACAAGACCATGTGCAAGATGCTGCACCTGGGTCGAAGCAGTCCCCAGATTCTTCTTTACTTTCATACATTGCTTTTGGCATCCAGGAGACTCAGGTTAAACACCCCAAATCCCACAATGGAAAGGGCAGGGGACAGGGGAATACATGTAAAAGAGAAAGGATTGGTGAAAGAACAAGTGGAACGAAACCCTCTGCAACATCCTTTTGCAGTAATTAGCTAAGTTAATGCTGAGTTGCTTCAAACCCCAGGAGAGGAGAGCTGGAGAAGAATAGGATTCCTGGGAGCAGGGAAAACCATCGTGGGTGGCAGATTACAGCATAAAACCAGTTCAGAAGACCATTAATGGGACAATTCCTGAGGGAAAAGCTGCTGTTCAGATGAGAGCATGGTGTGAGGGAGGTCAGCCAGCTCCACTTGTAACTGAGCTTGAGCAGAACAGGGTGACTTGGAGGTCCTCAGGACAAGTTCACTGGGTACTCTGGATCATCAGAGCAATTTTTGTGCCCTCTAAATACAGATCTGAGTTTCTGGGTGAGCTGCAGCAGTGCAAGCCTGCAAGCTGAGGAGGCTCGAGTGAGCATGGCACATGGAGATCTGGTTTTCCCTTTTTCCTTTTTTTTTTTTTTTTTCCTTCTTCATGGTCTTGAAATTTTGGTGGAGAGAGTAAAAAGTGTGTTCAGTCCGACTGAGCCTGCCAGGAATCTGCATTTGTACCAAGTTCTTGCAGAGAGAGGCCTACAGGCATTTTACGTGCATGAAAAACTAATGCGAGGTTTTCTCGCTGTCAAGACACATCTGTAGGAAGCAGAAGAGTCTGTGTGCTCTTCCAGGGCCTCTGCACCTTATTGCTGCATTCCCATTATCCCTGGAGTGCTGCTTCCTGACAGGAGGGGTGTAGCCAGGTGAGGGTTGGTTCCTTCTCCCACCTAACAAGTGACAGGACCAGAAATTACCTCAAGTTGTACCAGGGGAGGTTTAGTTTGGGTATTAGGAGAAAATTCTTCACTGAAGGGGTGGTCAGGATTTGGAATAGGCTGCCCAGGACAGGGGTGGAATCACCATCCCTGAAAATACTCAAAAACCATGTGGATGTGGCACCTAGGGACAGGGTTTAGTGGTGAACGTGATGATTCTGGTCCTGATGATCTTTGAGGTCTTTTCCAACCTTAATGACTTTATGATTCTGTTATTCTGTGACTAATCGTGGTCCCTCTGTCCCCCAAACAGCAGTTAGTGGGAGGAGCCCTTTTGTGCAGTTTTTGGTGAAAGGAGCAGGATGTGGTGCCCATTCAGGAACGCTGGAAATCAGCTGTTGTGCTCTGATTTATTGCATGGCTGGGGCAAAACATAGCCAGGGCAGTCATCAGGAGAAGAAAAAAGGTCTTTAAAAACCCTGTATTTTCATTGAGATGGATTCCAGGTGCTGACAAATTTCGGAAAAAAAGGGGCAACCCCTACTTAGGTATTTATAAATAAGAGCTGAGTGAGGGTCTCAGTCCCACAGGCCATGGAAGGCTGTGCTTCCCCTGCTGAGTCTCTCAGGAAATGTGTATTTGACCTGCTCTGGCCACACCTGCCCACTGATAATCCATGACACTCAGGTCCTGTGAGCAGAGGGGCATTTTGGGCTTGAAGGGGATGTAAGGGAGCTCTTGGGTGCCACATTAATTGTTGGGACTGAGTCCTGACAGCACAGCTCATTCCCTGAGGAGGAGATGGGCTTTTCAGTAACTTCACAGAATCCTGCCACAGACTCTGATTTACCTCTGACCAGTTAAGTCAGGGCCAGATCAATACTATGCTCCGTGGCAGTAAATAGGCTTGATTTTAAGTATTGAGTAAGAATTTATTTCAGACCGAGGGTGGATTGTTCAAAGGGTGGATCACACTGGCTTTTCAAGGCTGTGGATGGCTGCTGGATCTTGCTGGTGCAGATCTCAGCTCTTGCAAAGCCTTGCTTGGGGAGCCAGTGAAAGCAGGGGTACCTCACTCCCCTGGGAACTGGGGGGCAGCAGGGATCTCAGGGGAGGATCCAACCCTTGATGGGAGCAGTTTCACTTAGAACCACCTTGTTTGGAGCCACCACTCAGCTCTGTAAGTGGCCTGAGCGCCTGAGGAGGCTTTTCATAAAAATACTCCCCATGTCTGCCAGGTGAAGCTGGTGTGACTGGGCCTCCACTGTCGCTGTGGAGCTGTGCCTGCTTCCCCAGCCCGGGCTGGGGATGTCTGTGGGGAGGGTGAGCTGTCCAGGTACCCCTGGTAGAGGTTTGTTGTGCATGGGGCTGCCAGTTCCTCTCTGGGAAAGAGACATTTCAGGTCCCCATAAAAGCACATTGCTAAGAGGTGTCATCCACCTCAAGAAATGCAGGATCTCTCCAGGAAAAGCCTGTTTTCACTTTTACTGCCCATTTTGTGATATATCACAGAATGGTTTGGGTTGGAATGAGCTTTTTAAGACCTTCCAATTCCAACCCCTGTGCCAAGGGCAGGGACACCTTCCACTCTCCCTGGTTGCTCCAAGCCCTGTCCATCCTGGCCTTGGACACTTCCAGGGATCCAGGGGCAGCCACAGCTTCTCTGGGCACCCTGTGCCAGGGCCTCACCACCCTCACAGGGAAGAACTTGTTCTTAAAATCCAGTCTAAATCTCCCCTCCTCACTCAGCTTTTCATGTATGTTAAAGCAGAGTCCAGGTCCCTCTCTCGTATTGGAAAACCATCAAACCATCACCAGTCATGAGACAATGTCTGAGTCCTGTCTGCTCTCATCACACCGAGCCCAGGACAATCCAGAGACTTGAGTAATAGACCCAGGGAGAGTATGAGGAACCAGCCTAATTATGGTGAATACTCAGCTTCGACATTTTCTTTGTGTCACGACTGTTTAATCCTCCCTTAATCCCCTAATGCTGCTCAGTGACTTTTCTTGTGTTATCTCCATTGTCTTGCTAATAAGATGTTGCACGTAGCAGAGATTTACACTGAAAGGTATTAAGGAGGATTATATGAAGATTAGACAAGAAACACTCACAATAGGTTGGAGATTTCTGAGTACCCAAATTTTTAATTTCTGTTGTGCAAGGATTTTACTAGGTTGTTTTTTTTTTTTTTTTTTTCCAAAGAATTCATAGAGAATTTCTCCTAGAAAATTAAAAAAGTTGCTACTGTTCAAAAGAATTCTCTTGAATTGCAGCACTGGTTATGTTCAGGCTGCTACTGGCTGTATTTGTCATCTGGTTTTATTGGGGGTTTTTTTTCAAAAAGTGGACCCAACTTATGAGGGGAGAATAAGAGGGGGAATTAAACTCACATGGGATCTCTCTCTGCTGGACCAGGTGCACATGAGCATCCTCCATGGTACCCCTGCTGATGAGTGCAGATGGACTTTGACACTCAGATCACAGATTTCAGAGGGCTCTGTGGGTGCTGGAAATTGTTTTGTGTTGACCCTTTATAACTACAATTATTTAACTTCTGAGGCCTGACTGTGGTGGAGTAGGGCTGGTGTCTTGCAGCTGAGATTTTGGGCTGTTATTTCACCATCAGTAAAATAATGTAGCTGGAATTTTGCAGGAGCAAAGACACCCTTGCATTAGATCAGTGCTTGAAATGGGAAATTAAAATACTTTAGAATAAAATAGCAGAAACCAAGGCAGGGTAGACTGTATGGTTAACTCTCAGAGCACCTGGAAATTGATATTTTGAAATTGTAGGGCCTTAAACAGAACCAGCCTGAATTGGGATTTGGTTACTCTGTTTTGCTTCAAAAGCTACAACTCTGCATGTTCAGTGTCAAGCTGGGACACAGTGCTTGTGTCCTGTCCTGGGAATCCCTGACACTGCCATAAGAGCCTTTCCCAAGACATCACATTTGCCTCAGGAATCTTCTGTAATCGACTGTCTGGTGCTGGTGGGTGTGAGGCTGTTCTGACTTTCAGGTATCCATTCCTTCCACAGAAGACATAGAAATAATGAATAGTGAATGGTCCTTGCTGACAGCTTTTCTGTCATTTCTTGCCTGTCCTTTACAGTGGTCTTGCATTCCCTGTTCTATACAGGTTGGAAAACACCACCTGCAGTGATTTGAATGCAGTGGTGGGATGCTTATCTGGGAATTCTGCAGTGCATCCTACCTCTGACACCCATTCTGAGCTTGCAGCAGGCTCCCTTCACCCTGGTTTTTCTTGTCAGCCCAGCTAATAATAGCTGGTGTTTATTATTAGCACCTCTTTGTTATTAGCTCCATGAATACAGGTTGGGTGAGTCACAGAGTCACAGAGTGATTTAGGTTGGAAAATACCTCCGAGATCCTCCAGTCCAACTGTTCCCCCAGCACTGCCAGCCCACCTTTAGCTCATGTCCCCAAGTGCCACATCCACACGGCTTTTAAATCCCTCCAGGGATGGTGATTCCACCAATTTCCTGGGCAGCTGTGCCATGGCTGACCACCCTTTGGAAAGTGGAGCTGTTCTGTCCCTGTGCTCTGAGGTGTTCAACTCCACTTCATCCATCCCGGGCAGCCTGATCAGAAAATCTTCCAGCAGTGGGAATTTCCTGCCTGACACCAACTCATTTAGTGGTTCACTGTGCTCCTTGTGGAGCAGCTGACCTGCTGTCCCACTGAACTTCCCATTAATGCAATTAAAGCCTCTTGGTCCTGGCCTTGTCAACATGGACATGCCTAATGAAGCTTTTCTTTTGGGCAGGAAAATGCCCATGAAGATGACTGGAACTAGATGATCTTTAAGGTCCCTTTCAACCCAAACCATTCTATGATTTTCTGTCTCCCTTCTGTCTTGTTGAAGTTGTTTGACCCCACACACAGATGTGGGTTTTTTTTTTTTAAGACTTCTGATCCATTTTCACGTCTTTGCTGAAGCTTCAGATCCTGCTTTGAAAGCTGTGGGAATTCTGCACCCAGCCTTTAAAATCAGAAGGGCTGAAAAATGTAATTCAGCACCACTAACATGGCAACAAACTTCATCTTATGCTGTAATTTTTCCTAAAAATTATTTATATTTCTTCATCCAAGGAACTTTCTAATGCCATCTGGAGTGGTAGGGGTTGCAGTGTTGGATGATGCAAGCTCCTACCCCTACCACAGAACCTGCCTAGACAGGAACATGCTGGTGGCTGAATTTTGGGACTGGCCAGCCCTGTATTCCTAGCCTGCAACACAATTCTGATTTATGGTATTGAAAGAAGCCCTAAGCCATCTAATTAACTGCTGGCTAGCCAAAAGATAGCAAATATGAGGAGTGATTTACTGTCACACTGACATGCTCTACAGTCACGATGACAAGCACAGAATGGAAGTTTTCTCAACTCAAATGCTCTCTTGTGGTAAAGAAGAGGCACTTCATAATTGCAGAACCAGAAAATGGAGACAGCTTATTTCACTCCTGGCAGCTTTGTTAATAAAACATTGAGAAGGCAAATAATTATCTGACATGCAATTACATCTAAGCTGTTTTCCTTGGGAAAAAAAACCCCACAATAGAAGTGTTGGGCGTCTGATTTTATTACCCTGTCTGGAAAGGCTGTATTGGATATTTGGAATGGATACTCGATTTATGCTTTGTTATTGAGCAGATTGAGTACTCGTTGTCTGCTTGGGTTGTGTTTTACTGCCAGGGAGTTTCAGAGTGGCCAGGGTGAAGTAGGAACCTTTCTCCTAAACTCATAAACTTGGAAAGAGTTTGAAGTGCAGCTTGGGGAATGCCCAGACTTTGGTGGTTTTTCAGAAGCTTGTGACCTTGTTATTTTGCCAGCACTTCTCAAATGATCAGATCACGGAACCAGAGAATGGTTTAGACTGGAAGGGACCTTAAAGGTCACCTGAATCCTTCCACCTCGAGCAGCTGAGGTGTGTTGTAGGGAGTCTGGTGAGCTCTGCTTTGTCAGATGGGGTCTGTGCATACTCCAGGTGAGATTTCTGTGTGTTCCCCATGGGCTTCTTGCTCTTCACCATGCCTGGCTGTGGAAAAAGCCACTAAGCTGAAATTTATGATTGAATACTAAAGATATTTTGTCTTCAGGATTAGGACAGCAGTATCCATCCAGCCTGGCAGAGGCTCTGAGGCCAGCAACACTGTGTGCCTGAAATAAAGCTCCTCGTGAAGGAAAAATTTCCTTTTTGGAAATTTTCAGTGAGCAACTTTCTTTTCCTTCTGATTCTTCAAGTGAATGAGTTTCTAATGCTTTTAGTATTTTTGTCAGCCTGAAATTACAGAATCACAGGATGGTTTTGGGTTGGAAGGGACCTTAAAACTCATCTCACTCCAACCCCCTGCCATGGGCAGGGATGCCTTCCACTAGACCAGGTTGCTTGGGATCCATCCATATTTTTTTTTCTTAAAACATCAAAATATTGAAGATGCATCAAAGTTGATACATTTGCTGTTTCCATGAAACGCTGAATGACTTTTATTAAAGAATTGCTCTCCATGCCCACAATTAATATTTTTTCCTTCCATCTTTAATTGCATTAAAAGTTTAATATTTCTTGCTGTATGGATATTTCCATATTCCAGCAGAATAAAAAGCCTAAGAAGCTGCTTTGCCAGCTCTGGAGACATCAGCTTGTACCTCGCAATCCTTGCGGGCGGGTGGTTTATGTTTCATAATTCGCATGATTAAAGAAAATCTGAGGTTTATTTTAATTGAAAATTTAATCCTTGTGCTTCCCAGGGACACACTGGTTGTCAGGTCTATAAAATCATGTAGTAAATTAAAAGCTTTCCAAAGGCACTGTAGCAGAAGATGTCTCTACTTGCAAGGCAGTTTTGAGTGCTTGTGGAGGGAAGGGGTGGGGGGATCATCAGATATTTTGGGGTTGCTTTCAGGTGCACTTCTTAGGCCCTGAGGCAGAGGGGAAGGAGCTGGACAAAGCAGGGTCAAGGCAGAACTTCCATTGGGCTGAGGCACCACCATGGGATGGAGCTGATGCAGCTGAAGACATCTCTGCTCATTGCAGGGCGTTGGACCAGATGAGTTTTATAGATCCCTCCCAACCCAACCCATACTGTGACAGAGGACCTGGCCACTGGTAGCCAAGAGAGCACTGGCTGTGGGTGGCCTTGAGTGTTTTGGACTGGTTTCAGTGGTGTGGGAGCTGCTGTCCTTGCAGCACTGCTGCACATCTTCACATTGTTGTCTTGGGGTGGATGTTTAGCTGGTGCTGTTTATCTTATTTCCAGGACTTGCCTGCTGGGGAAGGCTAAAAATAGATCACATCGTGTTTTTCTGTCACAAAATCAGCATTAAAGAGTGAATTGTTGGACTGATTTACTGAAAATAGCAACCCATGTTAACACGAACCAGAGATCAGTGTATAAACATGCAACCCTCAAGGGTATTAAAATTTCTTGAGGTTTAGTAGGTATTTCTTGCAGTCCTTAGGTGAGATTTTAGAGAGTTACTCTACTTCCTGGCATTTGCAAAATACAGGAAATTCTGGATAAAGTTCAGTTGGTGCCTGAGTGAACAAAGCATAGGAGACTGTAGCATGCCTTCAGTGTGAACATTCTCAGTTAAATCATAGCTGCTTATGGTTATGAGGGGTCAGTTTTGGATCTGGTTTAGCATCTTTGGTGACATGGGCAGTGGGATTGAGGGCAGCACTGAGGGAGAAGGTGTCAGCAGTCCTGCCCACCCCATGTGATTGTGGCACACACTGGTGGGGCTGGAGGACCCTCCCCTGTCTGGCAGATGGTAATGCAATGCTTTGCTGATATTCTTAGTTGCTGAGCAGGGATATCCAACAGTTTTTAAGCCAGTGAGAGTTCAGACAGAGTAAGTAATTCAGAATTTGATGCTTTAAAATCCGTATAACATGACTGGGCATAGCAGTGAGGTGAAGGGTTCTTTTCTCTGCAAGCCTTGGAAGTTGTTTTGGATTGAGTTGTTTGAATCAAGTAGCATTTGCTGCATGCTTCTGATTTTGCTAGAAGCAGGAAAAAGTTCAAACTGAAGCCTTGACTTCGCTATACATAAAAATTCCTTTGTAGGATACGTCTGTTTTGATCTCAGTTTGACTGTTTGTCTCTTCTGCGTCTTGCATCTAATTTGTATTCCAAAAGGATAAAATGAACTTGGTAATGGCCTTTTAGCTTGTCATCTTAAAACACATGCTCAGCCTGGAAGAGACAATAAAAGTCATGTTTATGAGAGTCTTGCAGTCTAGTGATTGGGAATGGACTGACCTGCAGGCTGCAGGGACATATGCAAAGTGGATTTTAGATGGATCTTGTAGTTAGTGGTGTTCAAAACCAGCAAACAGCACAGTTTCGAATCTGAGCACTGTTCTAAAATCAGTTAAAGTCAAAGAAACACTTTCATCTCTTTGTCAGGCATTCACACACTGTGCTTCCCATTGGAGCACCTGCCCTACCCAGGGTGTCTAAAAGCCATATGACCAGGTGGGAGCAAGCCAGGGGAAGAAGTGTGTGCCTTCAGAGTTCCTAATATCAGTTACTAATACACCTGTAAGAGAGGAGCCTGTGAGTTGTCTTCTAACATTACCAGTTTCTCACTACTCACCACATAAAGATGTTGGCGTGGCTGGTTCAAACTTTGGCATCAGGAGTTCAGTGAGATGGATCTCATTACCAACACGGCAGTTCAGTGTTCCATGTGCACTTTTGTGCAGCTGTTTTCCTTCAGCAGCCATGATTTGCCCTCCCTGGCTGTGTGATGCCACACTTGTCATCTTCTCTGGATCAGAGAAACCTGTGGTTGCCTGTTGGAGTCAGGGAGTGTGGGGCTTCAGACGGTCGGGACAAACGGGAGACAGGAGATCTCTGGTGCTGGTCTTAGAGCATGAGATTTATTGATGAAGGCGTGGGTGTAAGGGAGCTGCTGGGAGCTGCCAGACGCAGCTCGAAGCAGGTCAGAGAAGCAGTGAAGAGATGCAGGGGTGCAGAAGTGGTGTAAGAATAAAAGGGGCAAGAGAGCAGGGGCAAGAGAGCAAGGCAAGCGGGCAAGAGAGCAATGCAAGAGAGCGAGTTCCCGTTTGCAACACAATAAATCATCTTTTGTGCTGAATATTCTAATTTCCATTAACCAATCTAGAACAAGCTACAAATCTTATAACATTTACATACAGCCTATAGGAATCATTGTATTACCATATGGGGTTACATTTTAAACTCTAAAAGCTACGTTTTGGACCCTCTGCTAAGCTGGGAGGGTCTGCTCTGACCCTTGGACCTTTCTGCAAGCAGAGGGCATTGTTTAATCAAAGGGGATTATCTTCAGCCGGCCACACCATTGTTTTCCAGCTGTTCAGTAACTGGGGTTGGGTAACTCAAAGCTTGTCTTCATTTCAATCTCACCTACAGTTTCCATATTCTCAGCATCTCTAGCCAGGCAGTCACGTTTATGAGCCTGTTCTCCCACAGTTGCCTGCAGTTCAACTCCAGCTGTGGCCTAGGTTGCAGCTCCAGTGAGAAGAGTAAATAGCCTTTCCTTGTGCAGTAGGTCCCTAAAATATGTATGAGTAGCTGGTGCCAGCAGAGCCGGGGTAAGCCAAGGAGCAGAGCGTGTTTTGACGGCATCAGCCCCTCTGTGCAAGGCTTGTTAGCGGCTGTGATTCAGCACTCCCCGGCCCTGAGTGCACTGCCAGTGCTGGTTTGCTGTCTGGTTAGTGAGTCAGCAAACCTGCAGCTTCACCCTGCCCTTGTCTGGGTGAATATTTACTGAGCCAGGGGACAGAGGCTGCTGCAGGCAGTGCCTGTGTGGGGAGGGCAGCGAGGAGCGAACGGGATGTGGCTCAGAGGCCTCCAGCCAGAGCAGCTCCTGGCTGGGATGAGGAACCTGTCCTGAGACACACCTCACTCAGTGGTTTCCTTTTACAGTAAAGCTGGTGCAAGGGAGTGGATATGTCTGTCTCCAGAGCTTTGGGGAGAGTCCCAACAGTTTTTGCCTTAACTGGGAGCAGGTGTGGAGGGTGTAAGCCTGCAGCCCTGGGTTATCTTTTACACCCTGTAGTTACACTGCTGTGATTCACACTGCAGGCTTCCTCGGCAAATAGGGACTCCTGAGTGGAAATAATTGGATATGTAGATGATTCTAGAATCATTTAGGTTGGAAAACACCTCTAAGATCATCGAGTCCACCCATTCCCCCAGCACTGCCAAGCTTGTCACTAACCCATGTCCCCACATATCACATCCACGCATCTTTTAAATCCCTCCAGGGATGGTGACTCAATCACTGTCCTGGGTAGCCTGGTCCAGGACTTGACAAGTCTTTCCATGAAGAAATCTTCCCTAATTTCCAATCTAAACTTCCCCTGGCTTAACTTGAGGTCATCTCCTCTTGTCCTGTCCCTTGTTCCCTGGGGGCAGAGCCCAACTCCCACCTGGCTGCACCCTTCTGTCAGGGATTTGTGGAGAGCCAGAAGGTCCCACCTGAGACTCCTTTTCTCCAGGCTGAGCCCCCTCAGCTCCCTCAGCTGCTTCTCATCAGACTTGTGCTCCAGAGGCTGTTATTATTTATTATTTATTATCAGGACCATCACATAGCTTCCACTCCCTGAGAATAAGAAAACTTTGATGTGTTCCATGCGGAAAGCACAGAACTTGAAGCAAGCAACAACATATGAGGAATTGTTTTAAAGGTACCTGGAAACTTAGTTTAGTCTTGAATTTTGGAGGGAAACATCCTTATTTTCCCACTGTGGTGCCTTGCATGAACATGAGGTGAGTAAGGTGGCACAGGCCTGCAGATTTTATGTTGGATTGTAGTGTTGCAGTAGTTACTTGGAGTAACTATTGCACCATCCTGGTCAGTCATCACATTGCACTTGTGGATGGACTGGAAAGAGGGACAGAGCTTCTTTGTCTCTCTTCCACTCCGTGTTATTTTACTCTTTCCTTCAGCACACGTAGCGCAGAGGTAGAGACCACAGAGGAAGGATCAGAAATGCAGGAGCAGAAACAGATGGCCAAAGCTCTTGCTTGTGTAGCCAGAGAAGCTGGTGCTTTTCAAACTGCAAACTTTGATGGAAGTTCCATGTACCAATTAGTACAAAACACAGTTTCAAGCAGTTCTGTGTCTTCTTCATTTGTGTAACTGCTGTAGGAAGCAGAGATGGTTGAGGGAGAGATTTGAAAGATTGCTTTGAGGAGTTGAATTTGGTTTCTGACTTACAGTGCTGAAACAATGGCTGATTCTCCTTTGAATAAAAAAAGGCAGCAACTCTCAGATTCAGTCACGTTCTGTTGTTAGTGCTGAAATTGTCTGAAAGAATCGTCTGGAGTTGCCTGACATCGTCTCATGCGTTTCATCCTCACCATTGTTAAGGTTCGTTAATGATTCCATTATAAACCCCTATTTGCAGAAATGGTTTTCTAAAAGCAATCTCTGTGTTATATTATTATGTTGTTTATATTATAGAAATGCTCAAGGACTAGACATGTATTAATAGGGAGCCTTGTGATTGTGGAGCCAGCAATTATTTGGCCGGTGATTACTCTATCACAAACTCTGCTGACTCTCGGCACTTTGGACAGGAGAAAAAAATTCCTTCTGCGAATTGGGAAGATAATTTCCTTTGGAATAGTGGTTGTTACGCAGTGCTGGAAATCCTCTGAATGCAGATAAGCAGTAAAAGCCAGTTAGCTCTAGGCAATGCAGTTGATGCTTTGGAATAGACTGTCATGGTGGAGAGCCTTATGAGTCACCAGGGATATAATGGAGATGCTAAAGGAGATCTCCAGCCCTTTCAGGCGAGGACGTGCTGGGTGGAAAACCAGGCAGCTGTACCCATTTCTCTTCCCTGTACTCCTTCCATAGTGTCCCGCTGGGTGGGATGGCTGTGGGAGTGGGATGAGGTACATTCTCCCTACTTTCCATAGGGTTAATCACTGTCTCTTCCCTACTGTGTCCCTCCACCCCAGTAGAAAAGTGACGCCCCTCCGTCCCCAAAAAGGGACAAGAGAGCAGCAGTAGAGGAATGTGCAGGGCAAGATCAAGTGATTATGTCCTGCTTGGTTGCTCCAAGAATCCCTTCCCACCCCTCGGTACAGTGCAGTCACAGGCTGCCTTTTCCATGAGGATGCCCCAGGACAGTTCTCCCCACGTGCCAGCCTCTTCTACGGGTGCATCCAAAGGATGATCCAGCTGGGACTCTGCTTCCTCCCCTCTCCTCCTTAAGGCTTAGGGAAGGCACCAGTCCTTGCACACATACCCCAGCCACAGCACGTTACTGTGTAAAATATGTGAGATTCCAGCACTGTGCTGGAGGAAGCACAAGATGGAAATTTCTAGCCCAGCGATTCTTTATCATTTTCAAACCACTTCAGCTTTCCCTACGGCCAGTGGCTTCTCCCTCGTTGGTGGTATAGTGGGGAAAGAAGGACCAAGTCCTGGGCCAAGAATCTCCACTCTCAGCTGCTACCAAAAGCACAAGGACTACAGGTAAAAGGTCTGTACTAGTGCCCTTAAAAATTCAGCAGCTTTGCCAGAAGATTCTGGTAGAGCTAAGCTTCCTTTCCAGTCTTTCCCTTTTTATTTCCCATAGTTCCTATAACAAATACCTTGGATATAAATGGTAAAGGTTTCTCCCTACAAATTCTTGGATAAGACTTGATAGTTGATCTCTTGGGGGAAGAGCTCTGGAGCCAGGGCTCTTTAGAGGTGTCAGTAACCACTTCCTGGCAAGGGAAGCTCCCAGCACAGTGCTGGTTGCACAAGGGGATGGGACCTTCTAAGAGTTCCAGAAGTTGTGCGGGTTGACACCGGTTTGCTCAGTGAAACTTTTCCATTGCTCCAAGTGAGCAACTTCCAAAAATATTAGTAGTAATAATAAGGAAATAGAAGAGGGAGAAGGTGTTAGGGAGGGAAAGAGGGGCAAAACATGTCCTGGCTGTCTCAAGGGAAGTGAGGAGAAAATGTAGACTAGCCATAGCCTATATATATATATATATATATATATATATATATTTCTATATCTATCTTGGTTGTGACAATTTTTGTAAAGAGCCTCCTGCAATACCACTGCTTTATTATCAGACACAGACCTAGATGTCACCTGTTCTTTTGCCCAAGGCATTCCTGATTTAGCAGCTCTATAGGAGTCCCATTATTCAAAGTTTACTTAAAATAATTACTGTAATCATCCGTATATTGTCACAGTGTAAGGAACCAGAAAATTGCATTGCATAATTCCTTCGCGGTTGTCTGAGAAATCTCCTGTCTGCGTTGCCAGCACAGCACAGAGATTTGATGTGAAATCCTAATTTCCTGCAAAGGGGCTGCCACGGTTTCAAGTTCGCCAGGCGCCGCCACTGATATATTTATATTTTATCTGCCGCGCTCAACAATTGAATGAAAGAGAAGTGTTGGCAGAGGTCAAGCATTGTTTGAACGTGTTGCAAATGGTTTCCCAGGGAAACAGCAAATCAGTACTCATAGGCTCCTGCAGCATCTCCAGAACAACATCCAGCCACCAGCCATAGCCCCGTGTTTGCTGTAGTACTCAGGACCAAGGGTGATGCAGACTAAAGCCAGAGTGAGTGCCTGAGTAGGAGAGCAATTCCAGAGGATGAAGAAACACTCGGCAAGAGTGGCACCGCTACCATCTTACAATGTTTCCGAATTAAATTCGCCTGTGCCTGACGGTAAATGCTTTTTTTTTCCCCTGTATATCTCATCCTAGGCAGGAGTTGACTCCGCATGCTCCTCCTGCTCCGTTCCATGCAGAGTAACAGGAATGGTGTGTGTTTGTGTGTGTGTTTTTAAAGTAAAGCTCAGATAGCATTTTTAGCACTTTAATATCATCTGGGATGAGTGGCAGTGAAATTTCTGTTGCCCGTGTTCAACTGCTGTGTGAGTGATTTCTGGGGAAGGAACCGATGTTGAAACGTGAACAATGGATAAAGTTGTTGTACTTCAATTCTGGCTTTTAAAATTATGTGAAATTAGGTCCATGTAATGTTACTGGCTTTTCTGGAGTATTTTACTGTAGGGGTCTAGATTTACTGTGTTTGCTGTAAAGACAGAGGAACCAACTTTTTTGTGCTTGCTCCCCCTCAGTTCAGTATAGCAGTTGTCCCTTTAAACTGCTTTTTTCCCCTCTCATTTTCTGAAGTGTTAGCTCTGAAACAATTTCTTAATACAAAAACCACAAGATAGAAATTAGGAATTCTTGTTTATGCTCTTGATAGGACACGAGAGCTTCATTTCTTTAAGAGTGCCCACCAAGTTCCCATCGCGCTTCAGAGTCACTGGGAATGTGGTGATGTTGTCCAGCAGGAGATTTGACTGCCCTGGCAGTGAAACAAATAGAAGTCAGTGTGCTGAAAATTTACAGCGGGTACACATGCTGTATAAATCAGAGATCAAAAAAGAAAGCTTTCTTAAAAATACTCCTGATGTTCAGGTTTGAGTTTTTGACTTAAATGTCTGTAGAAAGCTCAGGCTTTAACTGCAGAGTTTTGAGTTTATAATCCTCAGTGTCAGATGTTTTAAAGAGCTGCATGGTACTTCCTGAAGTTGCTTGTTGTGCCAGAAATGAGCTGTTTTCCCACCAGGTGTGTCTGGTGGGGACACTGGAGCTGTAAAACTACAAGGTGTGTGTGCTGTCTCTGGTTTGAGGCAACTAGCAATGAAAATGTAATTTCTTTTTGTGAGTTGAATTCAGCACTACACCCAGGAGCAAAACAAAGCAAGAGCCACGGTCCAGTGCTGGTCAGCAGAGCGTGACTTCCAGTTCTTCGATCTACCTGGCTCAGGCTGCCTTCAATTACAAACAGGG
This sequence comes from Monarcha castaneiventris obscurior, assembly GCA_026261815.1. Lineage (NCBI taxonomy): Eukaryota > Metazoa > Chordata > Aves > Passeriformes > Monarchidae > Monarcha > Monarcha castaneiventris. The sequence goes on along the minus strand of JAMPIT010000894.1, from coordinate 4,387,290 downwards.
CTGGGGCTTGATGAAGCAGGCAGTAGTTTGTTTGTGCTGTTTTTCTCGGAATTGTGTGTCTGATTTTAAGAATTCTGCAGGCTTGGTAGTCACCTGGTGTTCCTCCCTTGAGGGAAAACGCCTTAAGGAAAGTTGGAGGAGCTGACTGCTTATTGCTGGTGCACAGCACCAGGCTTTAGGATGTGTGATATTGTAATTCATACCCTCACCTGCTTTTTCAGGAGCAGCGTTACAGCCAGGTGAGCTGGCTCTGCTGGTGAAATGGGGTGATTTGCTGCTCTTTATTTCCTGAGGGCTCAGGCCAGGCTTGTGTCACGCTGGGTGGTGAATGCAGAAGATTAAAGAATTGTCCCTGCCTCACAGGGGTCCAAGACAAGCTGTGGTTCACTAGTCCAGCTGCTGTCAAGTGCCTCTGTTAGACCTGTCTTAACCTTCTGCCCATGCTGGGCTGCAGCAGCAGCGTCAGAACTGCACTGCCTGGATCCTCAGGGAGGGAAAATCCAGTTTTTGTAGGAAGAAAGGGCAGTAGACTGGAAGTAACTACATGACAGCACTTGTCATGTCCAACAGGCTGCAAATGGAAAGGTTCTTGCTCGGGATGGACCTGGCCAAGCTGAATTAATACTGGGCCCATACATTAAATGTGTGTGCGGGTGGTTTTTACAGATCAGCAAAGATTTTAGCATGAATTCCCAAAGAATCCTAATGGGATAGGGCAGCCAGCTTCCCAAGAGCACTGCATCTGTCCCCCCTTTCTTTCCCAAGCATGAGAGGGCACATGGAAGAGATTTAAGAGCAGCTTGGGCTGTGGGCCAGCGTGCTCTGTGTGGGCACTTTTCACACAGTTGAGGTTTGTGGCTTCCTAGATACCTCCTGATAAAACCACAGGAACGCCTGACTCCTGGAGAGTGGGGTGGAATCCAGGCAAGAAGGCTCCTTTGGTAGTGAAGAGACACCCAGTGCTTGGAGATAAGTGGTCAGAAAGTGCTGCTCATGTGGAACGAAATGGAGCAGAGACAGCTGCCCAGAAGGGTTGGCATGTGGGTGAGTGGTTCTGGAGGATGTGAGGTGTGTGCCAGGCTGGCACCACAGCCACCACATCCTCTGGAGAATGTGTCTTCACCTCAGCCTGGCCAGCCCCCACTCCCCAGCATCAGCCAGGTGTGTGGCATGGACACTGCATGGAGGAGACCTGTCCCAAAAATGCCACCATGGAAGGGCAGGGATGAGACCTGTCAGAGCTTTTACCTCAAGGGTCGTGGAGAAAACAGATGGAAGTATCTCCTGGGATTGCAAAATGCAACAGTACAGTGATAAATCCCTGCTGTTGCCCCAGCTGCTCACCTGGAAAATGTTCCTTTAACCCACCCTTCCTCAAATGGGCCTTACTAGGCTCTAAGTCAGGCAAGGAAATTGAAGCATGTGCTCAATTCACTGCAGTGCTGCCGTGGCCTGAGTCTGAGGCTGTCAGGCTTGGACTCATCCACATCCATCTAAATATAAGCCTTGGTGAGTACCAAGAAAGTTGTCAGAGCCTCCCAGAGTCAGCAGGAGAGCTGGGCACCTCCGGGACGTGATTCACCTCCCAAGATTGGTATCTGGAATGAGCCACTCCCTGCAGGCACCCGAGTTTGTGTAGTGTAGGAAATAAATCCAAATCCAAATCTGAAGTGTTGGCTGAGCTGTCTGTCAGTGTGATGGCTGCTTTTGTGGGTCTTGGGAGATCCATGAACCAGCCTGGATTTATTGCAGTGTTTCTTGAAAGTAGAAGCTATGTTGTAATTATTTGTTAATGAGATAGGTATGAGTGATATCTGGACTGTCCTGGGTGTAAATTCCTTTCACAACAACTTTGTGTCAAAGCAGCCTCATGGCTCTCATTGAAGCTACTCCTGAGTTACAGCAGTGAAAGTAAAAGTTAGAGTTTAACTGGGAATGGCTGTTTCTTTTTGGAGATGTCACCAAATTCTAGCAATGACAAGATTAATTTTCAGCGGATTTTATTTTTTTATAGACTGTTAACCTTTTGGTTTGGAGTAGAGTGTATAAATTGCAAAATGATTGGAAGCACATGTGATATAATTCATTACAAAATTTATAGCAGAGGGCTTTTTTAATGGCATGGTGTGCACCTTTTAATCCAATGATTTGTGTTTATCTTGCTCAGTCAGTGGTGGAGTGGTGGGAAGATGATCTGATCCCAGGCCAGTGAATACTGAGATTGGCTTGAATTGGGGTCGGATCAGCTATATCTGGGGGGGAAAAAACACCTGTAGTCTGATGCAGCAAGGGATATCCCTTTGAATGTGTGAGTCCCAAAGGTCTCCCTCAGGAGTTGTCACTAGAGTGGTCTTAGAGGAGTGTTTATGTAAGCAAAGCTTGAAGTAAAGCCCTGGTTCTGCAATAAGGAGACAAAAGGTCTTAAGTTCCAGTATTGTTGCCTCCACATGAATAAAAACATCTGTCAGTCCAGCCACCTCCTCCTCATAGAGTCCTCTGGTGTGGGACCATCCCTGTTGTCCTTCCCAGGAGCTGGGTCAGAGATTGGATCCATCCGCGGGATCCGGAGTCGTTCATTGGCATGGGCTTTGCTTGGCTGGACAGTGCGGGGCAGACACACTTCTGGGTGCCCCTGTGCTGCCTCCTCTTCCTCTGCAGCTTGGCCTGGCTTCCCCCTGCAGCTCTTAGCCAGGAATTTGCACTCTGTGATGTTTATGGTGTGAGAGGGAGAGTATTTGTGTGCCTGGTCCTGCCCTTCCTGGGTTGTGTTCCAGGTACCATGTCCAGGGGTTAAGGAAGGAGCAATAAGCAGAGACTCTTTGCTTGGGAAAAGTTCTGTGCTGAAGGAGGAGATGTTCATACCCTCCCCACGGGAGGTCAGTGTGCCCAGACTCCAGAGCTGTCGTGGTTAATTATGAGATTTCAACACAGTTTTGTGTATCAGTGGAGATGGCAGCAACGTTTTCTGACAGCAGAATTCAGTCCAAAACATTCCGCTCCAAGGGGGTGTTCTAAATTTTTTTTTGTAGGTCACTTTGTGTTGTAGAAGTTTTGATTTCAACATATAAAAATCATTCTTCGTTTGCAGCACTTCCTTCTACATTCCTTCAAACTCTAAGTATGCTGTCATGTCCAGTAACTTTAAAATATGAGTAGCCACTGCATTTCAAAATGCATATTCCAGCTGCCAGTTCCACCACAGATGTTCTCAAATAATCCTCTTTCCCAGGATCTGTTCTGACACTCCCACACTGGTGCTGGTGTGTTATTTTTGGTGTCAAATCAATGAAATTCCTTGTCCATGCTTAAGAAGAGGCAGTGATACATTTGTTCGAGTTATGCTGAAATGAGAAAAAAATATTTCCATGTTTTCAACTGACTTTCAATAAAATGTAGATAAAAGTTTGAACAGGGATTTGGGTTTTTCTAATTATTTTTTTTGTATATTTTGAGGAAAGGCCTAGACCCAGAACAATACAAACAGAGCCACTTACTTCAGAAAAAAAGAATTTGAGAAGTCCTCCAGAGTGGCCTTTACACTCAGGGTCCTGGAGAAGGTAGTTCACAGCTTGCCTACACCCAATAGCACCTTCACACACTTCCTGCTAAGGTCTTTTTTTTTTGTGTGTGTTTTTATTGTTTTTTAATAGCTGCAGCTAAAAAAAAAAGCTATTGAACATCAGGGGTGTTGCATCCTGGATCCACGTTGTGCTGCTGTCCTTGGTCAGAGGCTTTGGGTCACAGCACTGGATGCAGACCATGCACAGCACATTCGCTGGTTGGCACAAGAGCTTCCATCTCAGAGCAGGTTCTTCAGCAGAAGAACATGTAGCTGATGTGCAGAAGGATGCATTTGCAGGCTTGCATTTATCAGGGTTGCATGCAGAGGCATCAGACTTGGAGCAATTAATAAGGGAAGCCCCATCCCAGAGACCAGCAGTTGGCTGTGGGGACCTGGGGGTGTGTGAGGAGATGCCTTTGTGCATCTTATGTAGTGACTATTTCCCACTTCTAAAAAAGAGGGAGAGTGACTTTTCACATGGCAGATAATGGCAGGACAAAGGGGAATGGGTTTAAACTGAAAAAGATTTAGATTAGATGTTAGGAAGAAATTCTTCCCTGTGAGGAAGGTGAGGCCCTGCCACAGGCTGCCCAGAGGAGCTGTGGCTGCCCCATCCCTGGCAGTGTTCTAGGCCAGGTTGGATGGGACTTGGAGCAACCTGGAATAGTGGAAGTGTCCTGCCCATGCCAGGGGGTGGAATGAGGTGATATTTAAGACCTCTTCCAATCCAAACCATTCTGTGAATCTGTTCTCGCTACTACTAATTGTAACATTAACCTGGTGCATTTGCATGTTCCATGTGTGTACATTTCACTGTCTTTCCATCCCAGGCACAGCCAGTGTACAAATACCACAGCTTCACTTGCTGGGCCTCTCCCAGACCCTGCAGGTTGTGTGAACAGAGGTCACTGGTGCTCTGACTGCAGGTTTCATCCATCAGATCATACCAGGCACTGAGACAGCAGCATGGTGGAGCTTCCACATTGGCAGTGTAGTCCAAAATCAGCCACAGCAGCTGAGAGCAAACACGCTGCAAGTGCCAGGGCCAAGTGGAATCTCAGGTTGTTCACACAAATGACATGGACCATACACACTCACACACGGTGCTGCCTGTTCCTGGCCGTTTTAATTTAACTCTGAATTGCTTAAGTTGCCAGATCTCTTGGTGTTAGGTGCAATGCACTCAGCTCCTTCTCACCAGTTCTTTGTATTTCTTTTGCTCAAAACTGACTTGTGGTTTTGCAGTTGGCAGAGTTGGGCACATCTTTTTGATTTAATGTCTTACCCTCAGTGTATGCAGCTATTGCCAGGTTTTCTTGCTGTGTATATATTGATTTAGATTGTTGTGTTTCTTTTCCAGATTGTAGCTGTAAGGGGAGTCAAAGTCCTTTTTCTTTCAGCAGTCTGGGCCCTAAATCACAAGTTAGCCCCCTGGGACTTTGTCCCAATACTGTTCCCATCATAAAGCCAAGGAAATGCAGGTTTGGGGGGATTTTTTTTGACTGTTTAACTTGGATTCTCTCCCCTGAGCAATAAGCTGGAACTGCTCATCTGGAAGGGTAATTAGGTGCAAGGATATAGAGTGGCACATCCCATGATCAGGTACTAAGTGAATTACAGGATGTGAAATTTATTCACTCCCCTTCCTTCTCTTAGTTGATTTTATTGCAAGGATGGGAGGGCACATGGAAGTTGCTGAGATTCCTAGTTGTAAGCAAAGTTGCTGTCTGCTGATCTGGAGTGAGGGCTGTGTACAGACACTGAAGGGATAATTGGCAAAAATTGCTGATGGATGTCACTAGTAAACCACAACAAAAATATCTACTTCTTCTGCTTTCTGCTCTTGACAATAGTTAATCATAGTACAAGAGAAATGCTGTACGCCATCACTGAGTCATTTGTTTTTCATTATAATCTGAAAATGTTTTCCCCTAGGACAAAAGAAAAAAAAAAATTACTGTAACCTTCTCATCCCCTTCAAACAAAAACTTCCAGAACAAGCAAATAATAAATGCACAAGGCATCACTCTGAACAGACATCTGTGCATTACTACTACACAGAGACCATTGCAGTGTTTAAGTGGAGAACATTATCTCCAAATGCCTGGGACATGCTGAAAAGAATTTTCTTCACTGAGCAAGAGATGCTTATTCCTCAAACCTGTGTAGCATGCTGCCAGCAAAGCGTGTTTGCTTGTTTTCTTGATTTTGCTTGGCTTTAGTAAATGTCATCATTACTTCACATCCCTGGTCAAATTGCTGGTTCTGAACACATTTAAACTTGGGGAGAGTTTGCCCTTCAGTTTTAACTTCCCAGCTGCTGTCTTCAGGTTTGTCAGTGTGTGTGCCCAGAGCACTGAGCTGCTTGTACTGGCTCACTGTGGGTTTACACCAGTGCAGGGAAGGGAAGAATTTGATTTTACAGGCAGTGGCTGGGATAAACTAAGCTGTGGATCTAAGTCACTGATGGTGTTACATGCCCTGCTCCCAGCTGTGTGCTAACAGTAGCAAACAATCCAATTAAAGCCGTGGCTAATCCAACCTAATGAGGTTTTGTTGTAAAGTGGACAGAAGCAGCTCTCTTCACCTCTCCCAGCAGCAGCACCACTCAACCCCCTTTCCGTGTGCGTCCGATATTTCCCTGGCTGCAGAACTCCCATCACCTCCTTGCTGTGCATCACTAAGGGCAGAATTCCCCAGTGAGAGCCTCCAGCCCTCCCGGTGGTGAGGTGGCTGCTGAAGCAGAGCTCGTGCACGGGCTGTGGGGACACGGGGCTCGTGGGGTGTGAGCGGGTCCGTCACTGCGGCGGCTGTTCGCTCCTGCAGGTGAGGGAACGTTGGCAATGCTTTCTCCAGGGCCCAATTTAGCAGGAACATTCAAGTGACGTATTTTCCACACCACACCAGACCCGCTCCTACCTCCATCCATCTGTCAAAGCCCAGCGATTGTTTCCGTAGCGGTGCAATGGAGACGTCCTTTTGTCAGTGCAGAAACAATGATATGTCAGGAGCTGAGGTTTTGAGGACACAGTAAAATAAGTCTATTTTAATACCGGATGAGTAAAAGGCAGATTGTAGGTGCCTTGAGTGGCCTTTTGGCAAAGCTGCTCTCTCTCCTGACTACGGTGGTAGCCAGAGGTGACCAGTGCTCTGCAGGGCTTTGGGAATACAACACACAGAAGTTGTTCAGCTCACTTCCATCACCTATTTAACCATCAGTTTCATTGTGTAATCTAATAAAGAGAATGTATTTTGGCGCATCCCATCAAGCCAGATGTTGCTGTCTCTAAATGAGCCAGCACTTCGTGTCAGTAATGCAGTGCTGCGAATGCACAGATGGCTTTTGGAAGGGAATTCAGTCACCTGTTTGAGAGGTTCTAAATTTCCATCAGGGCAGTTGGATAAAAAAAGAAAAGAAAAAACCCAATCAGTTCTGTGATGATCTGGCCATAGAATTTAGTTCCAGGACTGCATTTTTGTGTTGCATGGATTATTTAACTGACAATCCATTTGATCCAGGACCAGAGGGAACAGCATGAAGCTGTGTCAGGGGAGGTTCAGGTGGATATTAAGAAAAGGTTCTTCATGCAGAAGGTGGTTGGGAAGTGGTCATGGCACTAAGCCTGACAGAGCTCAAGGAGCATTGAGACAGTGCTCACAGGCACATGGTGGCATTGCTGGGGCTGTCCTGTGCAAGGCCAGGAGTTGGACTCCATGATCTTTGTGGGTCCTTCCAGCTCAGGATATTCTATGATTTAGTAGCAGCTGTGAGACCAGAAACATTGTCCAAATGAAATGCCATGGTTTGTTTGTTGTCGTAGGTCACAATGTCAGATGTAATCAAAAGTATGTATTCTATCACCACCTGTTAAAAACAGGTGGGGCAGTGTTCTTTTATCTCTTCCGTGACACATCCCTGATAACTCTCTCCGGAAGGGTATCTTCCATTAATGGGCCATCCCGCCTCACTTCGTGACTCATAAAATTACATCAGCCCATTGTGAGATGCTCCACCCAGGGGGAGGAACCAAGCATTCCCACCTGGATATAATCTGAGGTTTGGAATACCACATGAGTTAAGTTTTGGGTCCTACTGGATTCCCAGAGGACAAGAGTTACTTAACCACCACTGGACCTTCAGAGGAAGACCAGACCCTTCTACAGGATCACCACTTTGACAGAACCTTATCTATCACTTCGAAGTGGACTGCAGCCACCCCTCAATGGGACTGTGACTGTCACCCTCCCTGGCAGGGTGTCAGGTCACATCCTGACTCTGTCAGGTTAAGCCAGTGTTCCTGTGTTACTGCCTTGTTATATATACTTGTAAAGAACTTTTATTCCTATTTCTCATATCTTTGCCTGAAAGCCCCTCAATTCCAAAATCACAATAATTTGGAGGGAAGGGGGTTACGTTTTCCATTCCAAAGGAGGCTACTGCCTTCCTTGGCAGACACCTGTCTTTCAAACCAAGATAGTTGGTTTTTTTTTATTCCAAGCACTGCTGTCACATGCTAAAGATGTCATATACTTGAAGATGATCTGAAGAGAGTTGAGTTTGAACCTTAGAGTGTAATCTTTCTCTCCAAGCCGCCTGGAAAATAGCGAAGGGATTTTTCTAGCCAAAGTGAGGACACATTTTCTCACTGTGTGATCTGCATCTGGAAACCTGTACATGGGCAGAAAGCCACAAGTCATGTATTGAATCTTTCAGAGGGGCAAGGGTGCTGTGCATTGTTTACAGGTGGTTGGCTTGTGAGGACCAGCCTGTGCTTCTTCTTCCTGGCTTGAGTGGACACAATGGCAGCAGCAGATGGTGGTCACCTCCTCCCCCAGCTGGGACTCAGAATGGTGTTAAAAAACATGGAAAGGCTGGACTTGAGTGATACTAATCATGTGATTTAGGTTAGTCTCAAGCATAATTACCTTGCTAAATCAAAGTACACTGGGATATGTGTGTAATAATTAATGCAAGATGGGGACAGACTTTGTCAGAGTCATGTGGAAAGCCATGTGTTTCCCCTGCTGGTTTCCCTTTGGTCTCCATGTGCAGAGAAATGGCCTTACTTCTTAAGCTATAAAGCATCTACATTTGCAGGGCAAGGAAATAGATTTGCTGAAACAGATTAATAAACTAAAAGTAATTGTAAAAAAATGGGAAAGAGTTTGTTTTCATCCAATAATGAAAAGTAATCCAGGTAGATTTGGTGCATTAGGATGTGCTGGATACAATCATGCGTGGTACTTCCTAGTTCTCCCTTTCCCCTTTGGTCAATCCTATTGGCAGAGTCTTGCTTTGACACTCGGTTGCAACCTCCAAGGAACACTTCTAGCAGCAAGATCTCACAGTCTGACAAGGTTTTTCCTGTTTGTTTTTTCCCAATCTCTTCCAGTAGCATTCTCCTAAGATAGCAAAGGACGCCCAAAATGCAGATTCCTTCTCAGCCTGTGGTTCATCCCTGCTAAAGCCACAAACAGTGTAAAAAGTCCCACCCCGTGTTGACACCTCTGCTTGGGGTGGTTGTTCAGGGCCAGGTTGGTTGAGGCTTTGAGCACCCTGGTCCAGTGGAAGATGTTCCTGTCCCTGGCAGGGGGTTGGAACCAGATGATCTTAAGTTCCTTTCCAACCCAAACCATTCTATGAGTCTGCTATTCCATGTATGGAAGTTCAGTGGAAAATGCTGCTCTTGATCCCTCCAAATTTGGAGGGTCTTAGCAGATCCTTCTTCAAGAGCTGACAGCTGTGGAGACAAAGAACCAGAGTTCCATGAGCTCTGCCTTCCCTTCCTCTCCAGCAGGGTAACACTGCCCACCCAGGAGCTTTCACTGCTCAGATGTGCCAATGGTGATTTGTTGTCTCTGCTGCTGGCTCCAGGTTTGGAAAGAGAGCCCAGCATTATCTTTTCACCCTCACCCCCCACCAACAGGTATCCTTAAAATATGTTCAGATTGAGCAGCACTAGGTGCCCCAGGCTTTCTAGCTGTAACAATGAAATATTGACAAATGGCTGTGCTGTCTGATTGCTTCAGATAGAAGGGAAGAAGAGTTCAGTAAATCAAGCAGTGACTTTCGATTTAATGCAATCTCTTGAATTACAGTTTTGGTCTCACCTGCTGGGTTTGTCAATGCACAAGAGAAGATTCATGCTGCTCGGTTGTACCAGATGCAAATAACTCAGAGCTCCTTTTGCATCTGAGGAAAAATAGGCTTCCATCAAATTTTGGTTGCAGGTCATCTGCTAGACTTCTGCTGAGTATAATGTGAATCTTGTTCTGAAATGAATTGGAATTGAGACATAACATGTCTTTCAACATAAAGGACTATTTTTAAATGATGAACATCAAAATGAGGAGTGATTTGGAGCCAGTCACCTCGGTGGCTTCTTCTCCAAGGACAGGCAGTCAGCAAACACTTCCTGAAAATAAAACCTCTTTAAGCTGTGGACCCGAAAAATCAGAAATGCCTTTTTGAATATTTCGCCCCAAAAAGCAGTGATTGGCTTAACCTTATGGAGGCTGGGACTAATCTTCAGATGACAAATGAAGGTATAACTTGCAAGAGTAACTCGTGAGGTGCTTACTGAGTCTTATGAAGTAGGTGATGTTATTCTTGTTTGACCAGTGGGAGAGGTAGCTCTTGGAGTTTTGAAGTAAGTGGAACAAAGTCATGCAGGGAGTTGTGTGGCTGCTAGATCATTATTTTCTCCATTAAAAAGTAAATACATGAAGGTGAACGGCTTTTTAAAGGTCTGAAAACATCCAGTAGGCTCCAGAAAGCTCTTTACAAAGTAATGCTCATCAAAAATTGAGGAGAGGCAACACAGTGCATAGCTTGCTTCTCATCGTGTAGGTCTTAATTTTTCAAAGGGGATTTGTGGGTCTGCTGTCACAGAGTGAGGGTTGTTTACTGCATTGATTGGATTTGTAGGACTTCATGGTCAGTTGGAGTCTAAACTTGGGTGTCCCCCTTGAGTCAGAGTTCCCTCATACTGGACAGAGAAGAAAGGGAAGAGCATCTTGAGAAAGATCATCTGGAGGGGGTCAGCTGCTGATTCAGCCACTTGTCTACTTGGTGGGTAAAAATTAACCTTGCAGGCTCTAAATAGGTTGAGAGATGATTTTTCTTCTGTATAATTCCATATTTTATACATTGATTTTTGTTAGACTCAGTGAACCCAACACAGCTATAAGTCCATGGAAGATTGTATGAATTCTCTGGCAAGAGTCCTATCTTAATTCTTGAGTCTTGGATACAGCCCTTGCTTTGCAATATACTTTCAAGTAGTAGTTGGGTTTGTTATTTTTTGCTCAAAGTGTACTGGAATGGCTCATGCTGCAACAAACAATGTCCCCCTTTGGGATTTCTGCCACAGTTGTTGCACATGTGGCACCTTACACATGGGGTTTGTGTCTATTTTTGTGTTCTTTTCAATATGAAATAGTTGGGATTATCATAATAAATCCTTCCAAGTCGTGGCAAGGTCAGTGGCTGCTCTGGGTACGGGTACATTCCACAAGTTTAGGTGAGATGGTCACCAGTTGAAGTAGCAGCTGCAAAACAAGCAGTGGGTGATCTCAGCTGGCCAAGAACACACATTTCTGCTTGCCAAAATGGCCTGTCATCCTGACTTCCTGCTGGAGAAGAAGACTCTCTTGTGCTGCTCATGTGTTGACCTCTTACAGAGACATCTTTGGTAAATTTGGGAGTCCATGCATGATCGGTCACCAGTCACACTGATGGATTCCAGCACTGCACTCCTTGCTGGTGATTCCTGATTCTTAGTCCAGCCCTTCAAGCTCTTGCTCATTAAATATGGTATCCTACTCACTGGAAGATTTTTCATCTGGTACCACTGGTATTTATGGGACCTGGGTCTTCTCTGCCACCTCGTGCCTCTGTCCAGCCTCCGTGTGAAATGTCTCATCTTGGAGTTGTCTGCATGTAGCAGAGGAAGAGAAAGCAACTTCTCTGAAGATGTGGAGATTCTGATCAGTCCTGTAGCAGAAATCTTCATCCAAAAGACCTGTGAGTGACCATGGCTTCATTCCATACAAGAGTCTCAAGGATCATTCTGGAGTGTGGAAAGAGAGATGCTCCCAGCACTGAGGGAGGCAGTGGTTCCTCACTCCTCCTTCCCACCCTAAGGGGGAATGGTGACCTCTCCTTTGGCCTGATTCAGTGTCAGTGCTCAGGAAGGGGCCCACGTGAGTACAAATTCCTTTGACTGTGCAGGCCCTGTGGACGGAGCTGTGGGGCTGAGAATACACTGCAGCATGGGGCTCTCATTTCTTCAGGGGGACGACTGGTTTTCATGCAGCACCTTTTTGTCTGTAAGGGGGGAGAGAGTTAAGTATTTATTTACTCACTTATTTGCTTTATCCTGAGCAGAGCTGAAACCTGCATTTTTGCTGTGCGCTTCCTTTTGTGTGCATTTCACTGCCAGCCTGTTTGAAAGCCCCGCGTTCCTCCAGGGACTTTCCAGCCAAAACTGATGCAAACTCTTTCTTCTCAGGTGCCTCACGATCATCTGTCATCCAATGCAAGCCGGGAGGCAACTGCCCCAGCAGACACAGAGGCATGACTAGGCAGCTCTCCCCTCTATCTGTTGCTGAAGATTCTGCTGCTCCCATTCTTGAGCTGCAGAATCGAAGTCCCTCGGGAATCTGTCGGCACAGCAGAGTCGAGAGGCAGAGCAGATCAGGTAGGAACCACAGCCGCACTCCCGGCGCCACCGCGTGCCTGCCAGAGGCCTCTTCCCTCTGTCTCCGCAGAGATGGGGCAGGGCCCGAGCATGCTGACGTTTGCTTTGCGGTGCTGCCAGCAGCAGAGCCTGGTGCAGGTCCTTCCCGAGCCCGGGGTGAGGCGGGAAGGCGGCACGGATGGGAGGAGAAGCCTGGGATTCCAGGTACACGACGTGCGTTGGGTACCCGGCGCAGCGCGAGGCACGGAAGATCCTCAGAGCTGGTTCACCCTAGCTCACAGTTAGATCTCACAGAGGGGTTGTGTCTCCTCAGCTTCGGCCTGGCCACAGGGCAGGGCCCTTAAGAGTTCCTTCTCAAAGACAGTGACAACCTCGGCTCGCACCGCGGATGAAGAGGAAGAGAAGGAGCAGCAGGTGGAAGGATTTCTAGGGAAGACCATCACAGTTCAGAGCATCGGCCAGCTGCACTCAGGGCTTCCATCACCCACCTCACTGCAGGAGTTTAGCTCAAATGAACCTGTAGGGGCGGTGAACGCTGACCTCTTCATCATGGTGTCCATCCAGCAGCTGCAGGGATGGGATGGGAGCAGTTGCAATGTGCAGCCACAGCCCTGTGAGTCTGCTAAAGCACACTGTTCAGGAGGAGAGACTTTAAATGAGTGAAGTAATTTAACTGTGCAGGTTTTGTGGAAGGAAGTTATTTAATTGCCCAAGTTCTTTGGAAGACTGCCTGTGTAGATACTGAGAGCTAAAAAGGGAGGAAGAACAGGTCGGATCTCCCTTGCACACTGGATTTGGGGGAGCTGAACTCCTCTTGTCACTTCACCACCGATGGCAGCAGCAGTCCTTCTCGTGCTGGAAAACAGAGTGATCTTGTACTCCAGGAGTACTCTCTTGATGGAAAGCCTCAGAGGAGTGTTGGAGGTGATCGTTGCTGCAAGGAGAGGATGCAGCATCTTGCAGTTAAGATCATAGCTAAGATACCAGAAAACCAAATCTCATTTTTCCAGATATCAGGCTGACATAACTGTGCATGCTGGCACGAAGGTACATCCAAAATCAGAACCCATCTTCTCCAAGAAAGGGCTCTAGGCCACTTGAGTAGTGCCTGGACATCATACTCTTCTAAGATTTACTTTGCATTTATTAATTTCCCTTTTTATCCTGGTCTTCCTTTCCTCATCAGAGAATTCTATCTAGGACTGACTCAATAGGTAAACAAATAAAAGAATATAATTTTCTAGGGTGTAGTTGCCAAATAGCCAAAAGAGTTCCAATGAGAAGCTGTAGGTTTTTATTTTCCTCGTGTCACTCTTTTGAAAAGTGCAAGAGAAAGGCTTTTCTGTGACCATCTTGTCAGTAAGAATTGCACTGTGGACCAAAGGACCATGCAGGGGTGTTTCTGCTCACTGCTTTCCACACAGTTGTCCACTGGCCAGTGCCATCTCCTCGTGTCACCTGCTGTGTGATCTGCATTCTTACCTGTCTTTTCATCCTTGCCAAGTCCTCAGCTTGTTTCTGTGCTCTTCCCAGGATAAATCTCTTGGTTTGTTCCAGTCCCATCTAAAAGCAGACCCCAAGGACTTCTGCTACCTTGCCAATTGTAAAATGCTGTTTCCCAGCCACTTTGGCTGATCAGTTTGTTTTCTCCTCATTATCATTTGGTGTCTAAACACAGGTGCTTGCTCCAGCCCCAGCTTCATGACTTGGAAATCCCTAAACCTCTTTAATAGGAACCATGTGCTTGCTCACCCTGTGCCTTCTAGCTCAAGCCCTGTCATTATTTTGAAAGATATTTCTTACCTTGGCCTTTTGATTCTTTGGCCCAGAATTAGGTGTGCACATCCCATGGATTTTGAAAGCAGCTGTCAAGCTACTCTGTCACTGGGATCAATCACAATTTCACTGAAGTTAATTGCAAATATCTGGTCTAGAGTTAAGTGCCTCCAGAGATCTTAGATGGAGATAGATCTATGGGGATGGAATGAGCTCCCCTCTCACCATGCCTTTCCATTATCATTAAACATAAAGGGGCCTCAGACAACCTGTTTATCCTGAATACACAATTATTTGCTAACTACATCACATGGGATGAATCCTGCTGATAAAACACTTAGAGCAACTCCTCACTGTACATTTATTTCTAAAAATGTACTCAGGACTTTAAATCCAAGGTAGGTCTTGCAACAAGAGTGTGTTTCTGTGCCTTTCCCTTTGCATTCAGACCTGGGGCTGTAACATCCAAGTCGAATGCTGGTGGTAGTGTCGTGCATAGTGACACCAATTGCATCATTATTTTGTAATTGAAAAATAGAAAGCATGGCTAAAAGTGCTTTATTCCTCTATCGTTGTGTGATTATTTTAAGTGGTAGCTGAAAAAGGACTAATTGCATGGTAGTTTTACTTAGCAGGAAGACCTGCAAGTCGATGCTACTATAATATATTCTTTTTAAGCCATTCTAACTTGCAAATAAACTGTAATTTACCTTTCAATAGATGTCAGTCATTATTAGTACCATAAAAATATCTATTTTCTCTCAGCAGCCAAGGAGAATGCTAAAAGGATGCTTGCCTTTTCAGACCCGTGGCTGATTATCCTCTGCATGTTTTTAATAAACCTGTAATTTTATTTAAATTCTTGATTCACCACTAAACAATGGAGCCACCGAATACAGATTATTTTTGGTAAAAAACCACATCACACAATTACAACTACAAAAAGCTCCGTGTCCTAGTTAGGAGAATTCTTGACTGCAAATGCACTCCCTGCTATGATAAATCTTTTTTTATGTGTAATGTTGGTTTACAGTAATAGCTTGGAACCCCAGTCTGACATTTCTTTGTGGCTGTAGCAAAAGCATTAATATAAAAGGAAACTAAACCTGAGTGTGAAAGGATACCTCTGTCACATAAAAGTTGAATATTGGACAGTGTATGCTCTCACCAGTGCATCTCTAACTTCTCTCAAAATCAGATTGTTTCTTCTATACATCCCATCATGTATTAATGTGACTGATAATTGATAGGAGTAGTTAAGAATAGCTTCAGGCCATGATTTTTAGAAGATTTTTCACTGTTTCTTCTACCAAACTGGTGTGATGTGGTCAAACAGGGTGAATGGTTGGAGCTCAGTGCTGCCCCAGACAGCAGTGTTAGTGCTCCTTGTTTTCAGCTGGGATCTAGGAAACCAAAATAGGGATCATGGTTTGCATCTCTGGGAGATGGGTCTGGAGAGCAAATCCCCAGTCAGTGAGATTAAATTCTCCCCACTTGTGGGAGGAAATCTGCACTTGGGTCTGAAAAGCACTGTGCTAAAATGGGAAATGCCAACTCCCCGGTCGCTCCTTGTTTATGTGCAGAGGTTTATTTCTAGGCATGCCAAGCTTCACTTTTGTCCAGCTTCCTTTGTTAACTTCAAAAATGTAAGTACACCAACCTGACTGCAAAAAGCCTTTCTCTGCTTGGGTACATAAAACCACCAAATTGTTTCTTTTTTTCCCCCATCCCAGCTTGCAAATAAAAAAGTGATTCTGGAGTTAAAAGTCTTGAGGAATAAGAACTTCTTCCTGTCTCCAGACCTACAGGCTCAGAGAGCTCTTCTGTTGCTTACATGCACAGTAATTGACTCTATAATGTCCTTGGTTCCAAGGGATGTGGTTTTATTCTGGAGGTTTGCTGGCAGAGGGAATGAAGGGCTGATAAAGCAAATAGTGACAACAGCTTATTTGTAATACTGTTACCTCAGCCCTCAGTGCTGTGTTTGTGTTTGGTTCTGCCTCCTTGAAGTGACAGAGATAGGATTATTAAAATACTTTTGTGCAGGATTTCAGTATTTATGCGACATAGAGGAGTTATAGGGAGAAGGCAGGGGATGATTTGTGACTTGGACCAGAAGGGGAGGTTTTGCCAAGCGTTGTTTTCAATGCATTCATTGCATGTACAACTCTCTATTCTTCCTTTTTTTTTTTTTCAGGAGAAGAAGGAACACAAACGCACACAGAGGGCAGCAGCCAAGAAGCTGAAAGACAGACACGATGCCAGTCTTGCACATCCACGTTTCTCAAGCTAATCTGGAGATTCCTGATCATTTTGTCCGTCTCTTCCTCCTGGGTTGGGACCACGCAGTTTGTCAAAATCACGTTTGAGACCTTTGACTGTCCCTTTTTCATGACTTGGTTCTCAACAAACTGGAACATTATGATTTTTCCCATTTATTATTCCGGGCACCTTGCAACTGCGCAGGAAAAGCAGTCTCCAATCAAAAAATTCAGGTAGGCTTTGTGGTGGCAGTATCCCTTTAAACAGCCTAATTCCTGAGGGCTGAGCTCAGATCGTGGCTGTGCTCAGTTCCACCCGTGGTGTCAGGAGGCAGAATAAAGGTCGTGCTGGCAGAAAACCTCATTCATAAATAGCTCACAGGAGGCTGTCAGATGAGTGATGTGTGCTGAATAAACGGATACTTGATTGTTAAAGGGGTTTTTTTAATGAGTTGAAAAGGTCGATAATCTGTGTATTATCTTGCTGTTATATTGTCTAATACCTCTATATTTTGTGTTCTTGCCTGGATCAGGCCACTGATGAATCTGTCCCAGTCTGTTTATGATAGAACAGCAGTGTTGGGTGCTACCAAACCAACTCCTAGCTGAGAAGAAAGATGCTCAGAGCTGAGGAGGTGGTTTCCATGTGGAAGATCATGGCTTGCTCTCTATGCTGAGCAAGTATAGCAGGATGCAAACTGCCCTTTCCTCCTGCTGGAAATTTACCAATCCCTCTTCAGTAGCTCTGGGAAATCAGAGAAATACAGGGTTAAGGGAGAACCCAAAGAAATCATCCAGTTCCACCACCAGGACCAGGCTGGCTTAGCTTCTTCACCTTAGCCAGTTCTGAAGAAAACCACATCTCATCTGTCTCTGGGGCTTGGAAGTACCTCACATTCTGTGACAATTAATTTCACAGTTCCTCCTCCACTTTTATTATTCCACTGGTCTGACCATGATGTGGGAGCTGTTTTAAGGGACAGGACAAAACTCAGCTCACCAAGAGATACCACGCCAAGGGTATCACCAAGGGATTTGTGGGGTCATTTTGAGCTGGGACCCAATTCTGTTGTTCCAGTGCAGGCTTGCTGTGAAAACAACCTGACTGACTCCAGCAGAATTGTCTGTTCCACCAGGAATCACCCAGCTTGGGGCCCGTCCCTGGCTCCTGCTGTCACTGAGCACACAGGGAATCCCATTTGTGACTGTCAGGCTGGAGTGTAGCAGGGCCAAACTCTTCCCTCAGCTGCTTTTTGCCAGGATCTGGGATGTAATTTGGCCCTAAATTATCATTTCTGTCAAATCAGTGTGACTGAAATTGAACAGTTGCACTTAATTAAGTGCTTCTCTGCAAATCCTGGTGCTTTGTCTGTTAATGATGCTTCATTCAGATTTCTGCTGGAGTGTTTGTGAGAACATTAACAGTGTCAGCTTGGCTTCTGCAGGTGGGGTGAAGTAATAACAGTGGCACAGCAGATAAGGAAGAAGGTGAGAGGAAATATCCCTGCAGATAAATCCCCTGCAGCTGGTTCATTGATTGTATCTCTATCAGAGGAGAATTTTTGGGGCAAAACATTTGGGGCAATGCATAAAAAACCCCTGTGCTTAAATGGTTGATACCTTTCCCCAGCTGTTAAGAACTGAGCTTTGAAAGTTGAGGACAGTCTTAAATGGCCACAGGAATTTCTGCACTGGGTCTGTGAATGTGTGGAGTCAGGACACCAGTGTTAGAGCTGATGGGAATCTTCCCAGAATATTTCTTATTCCAGGTATGTCAGGAACTGACATCCCAAGGAGGAAGTAGCTGCTGGTAAATAATGATTTCATCAGGAGGAGCAACTACTCGGGGTGTGCTGTGCTACAACTTGGCTGTCCAGACTCTTTCAGTTTGGATATGGGATGAGCATCTCCTCAGGATGAGCTCTGGATTTTTTGGTGACTTAAAGAATTGAAAAGCATCATCTGTAGTTTTAAATTATAGGCAGACTTAATTTGAAAAGGATCTCTGGAGGTCATTTCACCCAGTCTCCTCCCCAGAACAGGGCTGTTTTCAAACCTGCATTGATTGTTTGTGTATTTTCTTGATTTGCCTTCTTGATACTGTTCCTATTACAGGGCTTTTTATTACATTTTGTAAGATTTCTTGCTGCTTCATTTGCCTGTTTTATTCCTGTGCTAATTCTTGTCAATAAACCCATTTGTAGCAGTTCCAGGCTTGCCTCAGAGACCAGAGGTGATTTGTCTTTGTGTTTCTGGAGCCTGTAGTTACTCTCTAGGAGCTTTAAAGACATAAGACATTTTGTCCAGCAGACACTCCCAGTGGATCTGAACAAACAGTGTCTGTGACATCTTGGCAGAGATCAGTGATCCTGTGAGTGACTTGCAGAGTGCTGCCCCAGGCTGGCAAAGCTGTAGAGAGCCACTGCTCCTTTAATAAATCCCACTTGGAAGGATGGGAGTCTCAATCCTCAACTTTAGATTGGCTTTCTGAAAAGTTTAGGCTGCTCAATACCTAAAGGAGCTGCAAGAGAGATGTATTTTTGACAAGGCTATGGCAGGGAAATGGCTTCAGACTGAGAGAGGGCAGGTTTAGATTAAATATTAGAAAAGAAACTCTTCCCTGTGAGGGTGGTGAGGCCCTGGCACAGGGTGCCCAGAGAAGCTGTGGCTGCCCCATCCCTGGAAGTGTCCAGGGCCAGGCTGGATGGGGCTTGGAGCAACCTGGTATAGTGGAAGGTGTTCCTGCCCATGGTGCAGGGAGGTGGAACTGGATGGTGTTTAAGGTCTCTTCCCACCCAAATCAGTTTAGCATTCTATTATTATAATATTTGAGATTATAAATCGTGTATTTCTTACCTTTCACCCTTTACCTTAGAGATTCAATCTTGTGGTCTGAGAAAATAACTCGCAGTTATGAACTCGCTGCTGCATTTAGGTGAAGGGTCTTGGTTGTCTTCAGGCAGAGGACACAGCTCTTGGTATCCCCTCAGCACTGTAAATAAAAATAATGTCATGCATAAAGAGCTTGAAACTCCTTCCATTAGTGCTGGATGAGATGATCTGAAGCTCAGGAAGCTCAGCAGTAGGAAATCTAACCCTGCCAGCGTTTACCACAGCAGGAGACACTGCACAGACCTGATTCAGGGTCCTCATGCAGTTGTGGTGTGGAATAGGTGGGTGACATTTTCAATGTCAGTACATTTTGCTGCCCCAGCTGCCGTGTTGGCTTCTCAAGGACAAACGCTGTGACACTGAGCAGCGTCCTGCCAGGATGTACCCACAGTGTCAGAGCTGAGATTGGTGCTGCAGCCTCTTCCCAGGGAGAGCGTTGGTAGGTGCAGGTTTAATGTGAACAAAACACACTGGCAAGAGTTGGATTCCTTGGATAACAAGAAGTGAGCATCACCTGAAGTGCAGACTGAGCCACAATTAGCTGGTATTCGTACATGAAACTTGTCACTGCAGGTTTCTCACCCACAGACCTCTCCCTCTGTGTTGCAGCAGTAGCTCAGTCCAGCTCCCCCAGCCACTTGTGGAAAAAACTGCAAATCCAGACTTTGACTGCAAAGAGCTTTTCAGAGGAGACATGAGGAACACCATCAGCACAAAGCTGGGCTTGCCCTGGACCATTCCTGTGGGACACAGCATTCCTGGGTGCTGCCCCCTGAGCCAGGCTTGTGTGAGAGTTTCACGCAGAATTCCCTTTCCTTTTGCTCCAGCTCTCCACCAGACAAACAGCTGCTCAGGCTCTTTCTGACAGTTCAGGTTTGGTCAGTCCTGGGAGCACAACTCACCTGTGTGCTTAACCATGCTCAGTTTGGTGCCTGTCTCCTGCAGTGGAGCTGGGAGGTGTTTTGTGGCTGCAGATGCCATCGTTCAGGCAGAAGCACTGAATGACTTGTGCTCACACAAGGTGCTGCTGTGCTCTTTGCTGCCCTAATGGCACTGTGGCCTTGCCAAGCTCCAGTCCAGGTGATGTCACTGCATTCTCTGTGTTCCTGTACCTCAGGTCTCTGCCTGTTTGCTGGTTTTTAGTGTGAGCTGCTTATAACCAGCTGCTGGATTTCACTCCAGTGGCTGCTGTGTGTCAGGGGGCAACAAACCCATTCCTGTGCAGGGCCTGGCATCAGAATAACTGAGAGGGCACACAAGCTATTTAGTGTGGGATAAAGCTAGAGGCAAAGCTACACGACTGCCTGAGGTGCTGTAATTCCTGAGAGCATGGCACGCTGCCCAGAGCTGGTGGCTGAGGGCTACCTGCAAGTAAAAGGAGTTATTTGTGTTAGAGGGCAGGTTTTAAATAGACTTCCTGTGCATTTGGAAATAGTTTGTGTCATAGTTTCAGGGTCAGCTGCCCTCAGATATGTCTGTGCCTCTAAGTCAGCAGCCTGCAACATTATTTGTGTGGGGAGGCTTCCAGGGAGCCCTCTCTCCTGAGCCCGGGGTTTTAATCACTGTCATGTCTGATGACTCCTGCAAGTTTAATTTTAGTTGCATGTCAAAGAGGCTGAGTTAACCACTGAGCCACCAGCCCTCACAAAGCCTCAGGCAATCTGCTGTAGCCGTGACTGGGAAAATAAAGTATTCTCCCCATCTCCTCATTGACTGAGCATTATTCATGGAGCTCTCCTAGGCACAGGGGTGAATTCATCAAGTCTCTGCCTCACTCAGCACGACCCTGTCAGAGACTTTGCTGTATTTTCTTCACTGAGAGTTGAGGAACCACCACCCCCTGTTTTTTCTGGTCATTGCTGATGACCAGAAAATGATGACCATTGGTGATGGAGGCCCTTCCTCCTGCTTGAACAGCCCATTGCCTGGGGCCTGCGAAGCATTTCCAGATGATTTTCCTAGCTGTGCATCCCTGCTCATCCCTCCCACTGCCTCTGGGAACTCAGAGATAAGTGCCATTGCTGGGGCAGCCACAAGTGCCTCTCCCACATCACTGACCAGCCCAGAGCCTGACCCAGAATAATGTAATAACCACTGATCCTTCCTCCTTGGAGGATTCACCCTGTCAGGGCACTTGGATCCATCCTCCTGGCTCTGCTCTGGGTTCGTCTGTGTGCAGACATCCCAGGGATCTGCAGGACAGCAAAACCTGGCCCATTCTGGCATCTGGGTCAACTGTGCCCTGCATTTTTGGAGGCAGCCCAGGCACCTTTCTGCCTTGCTTTAACACAGCACAGGCTTCTTTCCTCCAAGATCCTGACAGCTCCTGGGGCAGCCTGGGTTTATCATGATCCAGCCATGCCCCAGAAGTGATGGCAGAATTCCCAGCACACAGGGCTGGAGTTCACAGTGCAGGGCTGTTCTTGCCAGGACATGGGGCACCCTGGCCGTGGTGTCATGGAATGGTGGCACAGCCACGGTGCACCCACCTGGCTTGAGGTGAGCTGTGGTCTGAGCCCGGAATCACCTTCTGCATCCACCTGAGTCTCCAGGGGAAGCCTCTTTTAAAGGTAAACTGCTATATCTGTGTGCCAGGGAACACTGAAGTGCCACCAGTGAGTCCCTTCTCAAACAGGGGAACTTGTCACCTCTAACTCCTGTTGAAATCAGAGTTAGAAAAGTCTGCAATCAAAGTTAGGCGTTGATTTATTTGCTTCATCAAGTGCTTGCTTTGCATCTCAGCTAAATGATGCATACCAGTAGCTGTTCCTTTTTTGTATTTTAAACACTTTTATCCTGATCTTTGGTGAACAGGACTCCTGAGAGCATTGAGGTCAACTAGAGTGAAGGAGGTAATTAGCAGATCCACCAGACTGAGTGTTAACTCACCGAACCCTGGAACAGAGTTTGAGAATGGAATTTATTATTACCAGAAATTACTGCTTTGTACCCCAGGCTGCCCTGGTGGCAGCAGGGAATGAGTGGTTATTAAGTGGAATCATAGAATGATTTAGGTAAAGATGTAGCTGATCTCAGTTATTACACAGATGTTACTATTCTACTTTCCTCAAAATGAGAGTGATGGTTTCCTATCTTAATAGTGAAAAACTGCAGTGTTTTTGACAGCAAAATTCCCAGGAAATAGTAAAAATGGTTAAGGTGCCCTGAAAACAATTTTGTCTTCCAAATCAAGATATTTATCGCACCACCCTCAACACCCTCAGATAACAAATATTTTTGATTTCACATTGCAGTGCAATCTTTGAAGTTGCTAATTAGTTCTACATTGTGGCTGCTTTAGCAATCTTCCAAACACAGCCATGTTTGGCTGTGAGCACTCGGGAGCCCCAGGGCCTCAGGGTATTTGAGTTATTCCCTCCGTGTCCCTTTCCTTGGAATGATGTGCTGCAGCTTGAGGGTGCATTGGTTCACTCCTCTGCTGTTCGGGGTCACTTGTGAGACCTCCCATGTTGTGAGCAGTGTCAGAGAGCCTGCCATGCCAAGAAGAGAAGCACACTGGGAATATCTTCAGGAATACCTTCAACCAAGGGTGCAGACAGTGGAGTTGTTAAAAAACATCCTTCCCAGTGTGGGAAAGGCAGGGATTCCTGAAATCCTAAAAAGCAAGCAGCTCACTTGAGCTGTGTGTGACACAGTGTTTGGGAAGCTGGAGGTTTTGTTTGGAATTTAATCCTCAAGGAAATGTCTCCTAGAAAACACAGATTTTTGCTGTATAATAAAATGAAGCTGTTGAATACTTTTCCCTCCCTTTTTCTTCCTTCTCTAACTCTCCTGTTTTCCTGGCTCACTCCCACTGCCTGGTGGCTCCATTCCTCACCACACTGATGTGTCTGGCAGTCCTTTTGAGTATCTTTAGGCAGTTCTTAAAGCTTCCTTGGCCATACATAAAAATATATGGAATGAAAACAGGGCTTGGAGCAATTCAAAAAAAGAAAATTGGCAAGCTGCAGAGAAAAAATGATGATTCTAATCCTTGTGCTCATGGCCTTGAAGGCAGAGTCTGGGAGCTGTCAGAACGTTATAGATAACCTTCATTTCTGTGTGTGAGTCCCTGGGATTATTGTTGCACAGAGTGTGATTATTCCAGGTAAGTTACTTCCTTTCTTCTTGCGAAATTGCTGTTTTAAGAAGATTGTGGGTTGTTTTCCGTATGCAAATTAAATCATGGATTCTCCTGGGCATGTGGAGTAGTTAGGAAAAGCACAGGAATGCCATAAAAGCCTAATGAATGTTTGTTGTGCTGGAGTGAATGCTAAGGAAAACCCTGGCTGAGACTGAAACTCTTTTCTTTTCGTAGGGAATGCAGTCGGATTTTTGGTGAAGATGGTCTGACGCTGAAACTCTTTCTTAAAAGGACTGCTCCCTTTTCTATTCTGTGGACTTTGACTAACTACCTGTATTTACTGGCTTTAAAGAAGCTCACAGCCACAGACGTCTCTGCCCTGTTCTGTTGTAACAAAGCTTTTGTCTTCTTGCTTTCTTGGATTGTGCTCAAAGACAGGTTCATGGGAGCAAGGGTAATGAACGTGCCTCGTTTTCCTCTCTCTCCTGTTTTCATAATTGCACCTAAACCCATCAGCCATGGTGCTGCCACAGCACTGCTGCACTGGGGTGTAGATACACCATGAAAACATTTCTCATTTAGTTTTATAGTGCCAGGCCTAAACCTCAGGATCAGTTAGAGACCTCAGAAGTTCAGAGGGAATTCAGTCTGGGGATTTCAAGGAGCTATTACAGCCAAGTGTGACTTCATGAATTACAGTAGAAGGACTTCCAGTTTCATATAAACCTATTCTGTCTTGCTTTACTGTGCTGAAGTTTAGTTGATTTTCTTTTAAACTTAGTGATGAATGCTTAGGCTTTAACCAAAGTGGTTTTATTCCTTGTTTGGATAGACAGATGTTTTCAATGTGTGATGTATTTTTCTTGTGCTGCTCTATCACTTTTCACACCCACACTTACACGTGCATGTGCCAAAATTGCTTTAAAAGGAGCACAGCTGTTTTGTGTGAAGGTGTATTTTGCACTGAGGTGTTACAGGACTCACTGGCAGTACAATGGGCCCTGCAGAAATTTAAAACAGAACTCAAAATGCTGTGCCCCTGGATCTGGGCAAAGCAAACTTGTTCCCTGCAGTTTTCCATGCACAAATCTCCCAACACGCAGCAATTTAAACTGTTGGCTTCACACCTTGGGTGAGGAGTAGTGAGGATTTCTGCCAGTTCTTTGATGCAGATTCCCCCCTGAAATGGCTCAAGGTCGTGTTGGGCACGATCCTGACTGAATTATTGAGAGCCCTGAACTTCATTAGGGGCAGGTTGGGGCCAGGTGTGATGGGTGTGACCAGAAGGGACCACCAGCAGCTGGATTTAAATTCCATGGAAAGCGTGGAAGTGAACCAGTGCCTGAAGGTAAAGCCAGACACCCTGGGCATCTATTTCATCCACAGCTGAAAATACAGAAACATCAGGTGAATGTGACCCACCCTCAGCCCGCTGACTCACTCAAAAGAATAAACAGGGTTTAAAAACCTCAGTTCTCCTCTACAGAAGTGACAGGAGCAACTACCCCCCTCTGCCCCTTGATCATCTCAGGTTCCAGCTGAAAAAATTGAAAATTTTGTACCCTTTAAGCTAATTTGTGTCTCAAAGGAACATCTTCCTGGAAGAGCAAGCCTAGCTCTTGTGTTCTCCTAGCCTGCTCTGTTGAAGAAACCTAGAAATAAAAGCTATTTTCAGTTATTATTTATTTTTCACTGACTAAAAAAAGGTTGCCATAAATATGCATTAGTATTAGTGCTGTAAACACCGTGGGGTTCACACAGGAAAAACCTGGCAGGAAAAGTGAGCAGCAAATCCTGCTCATAAACTGGATTTCGCTGCTCACTGGCAGAGCCTGGGTGCCCATTGCTGGAGAGTTAATTCACAGCGTTTTCCAGCAGCTCTCCTGACAGAATAACACTTAATGATGTTAATAACCACGCAGGAGAGAGTCTGAGAGCTAAAATACGACAGAGCAGCACAGACCCAGCTTTTTGTGCTCTGAATGCCTCAGCTGCTCTCGCCCGCAGCGCCTCAGAGAGCAGCAGGAATTGGGTTATTTGGACAGCGAGGACATGAAAAGAAATAGAGGTTTAATCCTATACCCAGAGCCATGGTTTTGCAGAAGCACTTTGCACCCTGGAGCTCAGCCAGCTTCTCCAAGGAGCTCAGCTCCCAGCAGCTCTTCCAGAGCTCCGGAGCCGTCGGGTGCATCCACAGCGCATCGAGGTGGGGATGCTCCAGTGCCTGGGACAGCAGAGCCTCTGCAGCACATTTCCAGCTCCCTGTCTGCCCAGTGTGGCTGCAGCACTCCCCAAACTGGCCACGGATGCCCATGGGCATGTGGGAGCTGCCTGACATCCCTCTGATCCCCTGGCACCACTCCTGCACACCTGAAAGCAGCTGCCAGCCGGGCTGCAAGGCTGCATTTTCAGGTGCCATGTGTAAAGACAAACCTGTCTTGCTGGCCACCCTGTGGAGTGGCACAATCCCACCTGTGGGAGCAGTGGAAACTGCAGAAGGGCTGCACACAAAGTTTCAGGTGCTTGTGGCTGCATTTGAGGTACCCAGAGTGTGTTCTGCAGGGACAGCCATGTGCCCTCAGTGGTGAAGCTGTAGCACCCAACCCGTGAGTGAAAAACACCAGGGGAGGTTTAGGTTGGGTATTAGGAAAGGTTTCTTTTCAGAAAGGGTGGTCAGGCACTGGAACAGGCTGCCCAGGGAAGTGGCAGAGTCACCAGCCCTGGAAGTGTGCAGCAAACGTGTGGATGTGGTGCCTGGGGACGTGGTTTAGTGGTGGATCTGGCAGTGTTAGGTGAAGGGTTGGACTCAGTGAGGTCTTTTCCAACCTTAACGATTCTCTGGTTCTATTTACCCATAAAAATAGTGCAGGTAGAGCTTAGGTACCACCTGCCCTGGGCAAGGACACACAGCTCAATCCCTGCCCGCACCCTGACCTTTGCTTGGACACTTCTGAACATCTCTCTCTCAAATTAATAATGTGCCTGTGTTACACTTTGGGAAGTCCTGACAGCTTTGGAACACAGCAAGCACAAATATTTAAAAGACTCTATGTATTTGAGTAGTTCTGCTGGCTTGTGCTGCTTAGATTTAGACACGTGCTTATATGTTTGTGCATTTAAGCCCTTGGTTTGGCTTCATCTGTGGAGTTGAATCAGTGTTTTTTAGTTAGTTTGGGGACATTTTTCTCTGCTGAAAATGTTGAATTTAGCCTGGAGAGAGGTTTATTCCCCATCCTTGAAGGTGTTCAAGGCAAAGTTGAACGGGGCTTGGAGCAACCTGGGATATGGAAAGTGTCCCTGCCATGGCAGGGGGTGGAACTGGATGATCTTTAAATCCCCTTCCAACCCAAACCATTCTGAGATTCTGTGATTCTTGACTACAGCACCTTGTTTTCTGCTGTGCTCCAAATGTTTCTGATAAACCACTGGTTGGCCTTGTTCTCTTTCAGGGGAAAAAATAAAAAGAGGCAAGCTAATTTCATTCCATACCCGGGAGGCTCCGAAAGAAAGTTACTACACTCTTCCATTAATTAAAAGGCTTGTTTAATGAGCTGACAGCCACCTTTGCTTCCCTGTGACCTTGCTGCTGCTCGTCAGCGCAGAGCCGTGCCCAGATGTGAGCTCAGGTTTCCAAAGCTGACACCTGAGGCAGGCACAGCTCAGGTGTGCTCATGCCCTGGTATGTAACGTGCAGGAGGAGCCCTGAGCATGAAATTTAAATATTGTTTTCGCTGTTTTCAATTTCAGGTCTTACTTAGCTCTCAGGAGGTGTTGTTGCTCCACATGTCCATCACTTTAGTTGTTTCAGGGAAAAAAAGTGCTTGGCTTTATAAATACTTGATTAAATTAGGAATCTGGCTCTCTAAATTTGGTGTAGACAGACTGGGAATGAGTTTTTCACGGTAGGAAGAAAGGGGATGATGGATCTACTCATTTTCACTGACACAAGGAAAGGACTGAGCAGTGAATGCACCAAGAGTTAAATCTCCATCCTTGCCTTTGGAAGAAGGGGATTACTGCATTGGGCTCTTCTGTTTTGCCTTCTGAGACAGACACACTGCTGGAAATACTCCAGCTGACAGCTGAAATCCTGGATTTCTGTGCAGGGCAGGACGTGTGGTGCAGCCTGAGGTGAATCCAGCCAGGCAGTCTGGCAGGGCAGGGCTTTTCTGGGCACTGAGAGGAGAGGCTGTGGATGTCTGAGGAGTCCTGGCTGTCATTTGGGATTGCTTTGAGGCTGGGACTTCTGTGGTGTCTCCCAGGATGGCCCAACTGCTGGAACGTGTTGTCCTGGGAAGGAGGAGGGGGAAACCTCCTGGTCCCTTCTTGCTAAAGCCCTCCCAGATCTCATCACACCCCTGGGAGAATGTGATTCCACAGGTGCCTCCAGCCCAAGGCATTGGGGGATCTGGATTTCAGCTGCCATTTCTTGGTGAATTTGGAGCCATCAGTGACACCTTCAGGTTTGGGTGGCAGCTTTGTTGACCTGGATCTTGGAGCTGAGGTGTTTTACGTGTAAGTGAGGTGGGATATAGACTTGCACAGCCACTGCTGTGTGAGGGGGCATCTGTGTGCCTCAAGGACTGGTGAAATAGGGCTGATGGTGAGGGGGAAGGATTAAAGCTGCCCCCCGGAAATGAGTTTCCTTGGGAAGATGTTGGCCTGGATACCTGTGGGATTTAGGAGCACTGACATTTTTCCCTGGAGTCTCAGAGATTGGCCCTGCCCTGGGAGTTAATTCTGGGTTCCCCATTGTCCCCTGTGGGGGAGCACCTTCACCCGAGTCAGTCATGTGTCCCTGTCCTGTGTGTCCCTTGAAACACAGTTCTGCTCTGCTGGCTGGCTCTGCTGAAGTTACTTTGTGGGATTTTTTGTGCTTATTGCCTCAGTCTGGCTCACATCTGCTTGGGATTAGTATCAGTGGTTTTTCTGGGACTCTTGGTAAAACTGTGAGCTCTGAGAGTCAGGCTGCTCTGCAGGAGGGCACATGTTTGGATCAAATGCCTTTGAAGTCTGTGGGCTGAAGCTTAGGTTTATTTAGGACTAAATATTTATTAAGTGAAGTTCAGTGATGTTTTCAAGAAGCAAAGTGCCCATGTCATGTTGGTGTAGGCTCAGGAGTTGTGCACTGGCTCAGGAGACACCTTTTCCTCTGCACTCCATGGAAGTTGGGTATTCAGTGTCTTTGAAATTCACACTCCACATTTACCTGCTGAGGGCAATTGGGTGGAGAGGGGGTGTTTTTTAAAGAATAAAACACTTTGGGGCTCCCTACCACTTCCTTAAGGTTCTTGGAGTCAAATGCCAGGATTTCAGGTACTGTGTAGTTAATGATTCCTGTTCTTTTTCTTTGAAGCTCCTTAGATGCTTTCTCTGGGGTTTTCAAATGAGACCAAAAACCTAAGCACAAAGGTAAAGGCTTCGTGAAGCAATTTGGTCATGTCTGTCCAAAAAATGATGGCAGGGCATGGCCAAAACAGCTGGAAGAACTCCTTCTGGTGCCCTGGTATTCCAAAACACAGGGCTCATTCCCCTGGACTAAATTTCCAGGATGTTTGGCCATCTCATGTTTGCATTTCAAGTCAAATTGGTGGGATTGCTAAATATTTCTCTTGTTGTGCAGCAGAGTCTGTCTTAAAATTTCTTGATCTTGCAGTTGCCTCTCCAAGGTGGAGGTTTAGCTGACAAAGCACATAATGATGGATGTTCTGTCAGTAGGCCCCAGCAGAATTTGCAGTGCTGTAGGTCCATTTCCCTATCAGTGCACACACTTTCATTATGCTTTACATCTCTGCCACGATCTTTCCTATTTAAGGGAAAACAAGAAAGCTCCAAGTGGGTAGTGACGCTCATGAGGAGCCCCTCCCAGCGATGATCTCAGCTTGACATGGCTTTGCTTTGTCTGTGCAGATAGTGGCAGCAATAATGGCAATCACAGGCATTGTCATGATGGCATATGCAGATGGTTTCCAAGGTGATTCAATTATCGGGGTGGCCTACGCTGTGGGATCAGCCTCCACGTCTGCTTTGTACAAGGTAGGTCGCAACTGTTTGCTGGCACTCCTGAATCCATTTCCACTGGCGGTTCAAAAGACACAAATACAGGGAGAGTGGCTGTAAAATCAATGTTTTATTCTGTTCATCACTCCTGCATCACTCAGGCCACGTCACAATGTCAGGATATCTACCATAAGGGTAATTAGTTGTCACCTGCCCCTATTACCCAGAATGGCTTTTCTTGATGAGTCTTTAATGAAATCTCCACTGCCATGCCACGAGGAGTTTAAGGTCTTTTTTTAATCATGCCGATGAAGTTTATCAGCACTTTTCAAAGGGGCTTTCAAAGGGTGGTTTCAAAGGGCCTTTCCATGTGCAGCAGGGAGGAGAGCCAGGGAAATGCTGCTTTCCCTGGACAGGGATGGCCAACTCATCCCAGGTCTGCACTGCAGCTCCCTGGCACATGCTGGGCTCTGAGCCCTGGTGTGAGCCTGGCACAGGCAGTTCATTAGGGACACCTCTGCTTGGAAGAAGGGGCTGCTCTGGAAGGTGAGGGATGGAGAAGGCAGGGATGTGTCTCAGGAACAGGTTGGGCTGACTGGGGCTGTTTATTTTCAGCTGTGTGTGTAAAGTTTGGAGTGAGTTATGGCAAGATCAGAAGTTGCCCTCACAGTTTTGGACTTCGCTCATCTCACTCGTAACTTCATGGTGGCCATTCACGAGTCACTCGAAGTTCATGAATTTAGGCTCAGAGAGGACAAGTTCTCACAGAGTGAGCCCCCTCCAGGCTGGTTTTCCTCTCACAGCAGGGTCATGCTGTGGAAGTCACTGGAGTCCCCTCCCAAATCCCAACAGCGCCGCACTCAGCCCAAATCCTCTGCATTTGTTACATCAGTGGTGTGTCTTTGGGTTCCTGGTTTATTCTTGATTTTTCCTGGGTTCTTCTACACTTGCTTCTCGTGGCATGTGGGGTTGAGGTTTGTTATGCAGACTCAGCCATCCCTGTGGTAAAGACACGGTGCTAAAACACAGGAAAGGGCACAAATCCGACCAAAGATCCCCTTGCAAAACTCTTGTATGGGAAAAGGGCTGGGCTGTGGCATTTTGTCCTTGGCTCCACTCTCCCCAAGGGAATGGAGCACTTCCATGATAGGTATGAAGTCTAAACCTCTCCTCTCTCTTCTTCTCTCCAGGTTTTGTTCAAGATGTTTCTTGGGAGTGCAAACTTCGGGGAGGCAGCGCATTTCGTGTCTACCCTGGGCTTCTTCAACTTCATCTTCATCTCCATCACCCCCATCATCCTGTACTTCACAAAAGTGGAGTACTGGTACCCCTTCTCTGCTGTGCCCTGGGGTTACCTGTGTGGAGTAGCTGGTCTCTGGTTAGGTATGTGATAAAAAAATTTATTTATTTTTCTACAAAATTAGCCTCAGGCACAAACAATTTCTCCCTGTCCCCTTAAGCAGCAGAGCTCTCTCACAGATTAATTCTGCTCCCAGTGCAAACTGGTGCTTCTTAGAAATGATTCATATTTTTCATTACACTTTATGAAACATTACTATTAATTGATACATAATTAATAATTGATATGTAGGCATAGTTATAATTAATAATATTTAATAATTAACAGTAATAGCAGGGAGTAAACATGAAGCAGCCATACTAATTGCCCATTTTTTCATCCCTACTGTAGTTCCACACCAATGCCCCTGTCTCTGGCACAGCTTGGCTGCTGTAAATTCCATTTCAAAGGGCTCCATGTTCCCAGCGAACTCCTGGGGGATGTTTGTGCACTGACAGGGGGACCCCCAGTGCTGGGGCACCTTTCTGGGGGTGCTGCAGGCTCTGGGCAGGGCTCACATAAGGCTCCCTCTTTCTGAGCCACAATTGCCAGCAAAGTATCTGTTGGATTCAGCCCAGGGGCATTGTAATTTCCACGTGTAACAACATCCTTTCCTTCAGTAAAGTCTCTGTTACTCCATAATTAAAGAGGTTTTTGTCTCGCTACGCGTTTATTAAATGGCAGCAATGACAATGTCATTGCCCATCCAGTCCTGAGATGTGGCCAGGCTGGCAGCTGAGCTGCTGGGAGCACCTTGAACTGCTCTAACCACAACTGCAGCTGCCCTGTGAGCTCCTAGGGGACCAAAATTAGGGATAATTTATCACCCAAGTGTATGAACCCAACCATGAGGGAACAACCTGGTGTTGCTGTTATGCAGGGGGCTCAGCAGCAGGGCTGGGTGGTGGGTGATCAAACTTAAGTTTGCTTTTAATCTTTCAAGGAGAAGTTAAAGAAACTTAAGCAAACTTTAAGGGTTTTTTTAATCTTTCAAGGAAATTGGAGCTCTCTGGGAGTGCTGTCATGTAAAAAAAAAAAAAAAGCAAACAAACCAAAAAACCAAGCCAGGCTGTTTTTACCTGATTAAAGCCTTTGCAAAGCCATGGAGTATGGGTGTGATAACCTCAGTATTATAGTTTGTGAAAGGCCATCCTACTCTCCCTTTTCCCCTGTGAAGAATTTCCCCTAATTTCATGCTCATATAGAAAAAACCAAAAATCAATCACTTTGTGACAACTGTCTCATTGTGGTGTGGATACTTAATGCCACATATTGTACCTGTAGGGTCAAGGTGGAGGAGAAATGTCTCACTCTGGTGTTTTCCCCCATGATCATGAATTATTTTCTCTTTTTTTCCCTAGCTTTCAATATCCTGGTGAACGTTGGGGTGGTGCTGACCTACCCCATCCTGATCTCCATTGGCACCGTGCTCAGCGTCCCTGGAAATGCAGGTACCAGTGCCACCACTGCTGCTGGGAAAATAAGCCCATGGGCACTCAGAAAGCAGTTTATTGCCTAAATAATCTGCTGGGTGGAAATTTTCTCCAGAGTCCTGTCTTGAACAGCCTCTGTCTCTGCTCTTTGGTCTCCTCAGCTTCATCCCTCTGGGGCTTTGAGCACAAGAAGGCATCTGGATTTAGGGGGATACAGCTGCAAAACAATGCCTGTAGGAGGCTGCCTGAGGGCTTAGGTGTGCTGTGGGTGCTGGTGGTGGAGCTCAGGCTGGGCCTGGAGGCACCTGGAGCTCTCTGCCCCACGTGCTGCTTTCTCCCCATGCCTGGGCCCTGCAGCCTGAGGAAACCCTCTGCTGGTGCAGCCTGTTGTAGATAGAGGTGCCATAAAGGGCCTTCCCTCTCAGAGCAGAAATCACTGAATCATAGATTAATTAGGGTTGGAAAAGACCTCCAAGATCATCAAGTCAGTCTTCAACCATCGCCGTGCCCACTAAACCATAAAGTGAAGTGCCATATCCACTCGTTTTTTGGACACTTTCAGGGTGGTGACTCCACCACTGCCCTGGGCAGCCTCTTCCAGTGCTCTGCCACTCTTTCAGTGAAGAATTTTTTCTAATATCCAGTCTGGCCCAGCCTGAGGTCTTTTCTCCTTGTCCTGTCCCTGTTCCCTGGGAGCAGAGCCCAATCCCTACCCGGCTGCACCCTCCTGTCAGGGACTTGGAGAGAGCAAGAAGGTTCCCCCTGAGCCTCCTTTTCTGCAAGCTGAGCCCCCCCAGCTCCCTCACAGACCCTTCACCATGGAAATCTTGAGGTTTAATCCAACCCCTCAGGGCCTCCTCTGATCCTGCACACAGCAGTGAGGGACAGGGGAGATGTGGCAGCTCCAGTGCTGCATTGTCAGGTCAGAGCTGTTCCCTGAGCTCGGGGAGCTGCTCTCTCTGGAGTTGTGTCACACCCAGAGCTCAGCACGAGGTTTGATCAGCAGCCAGGGATGTGCCAGGCTGCCCTTGGTGCATCCTGCTGCTGGTTTGATGCCGTTGCTGTTTTCCTCCTCCCAGCCGTGGACCTGCTGAAGCACAAAATGATCTTCAGCGTCGTGCGGCTGGGGGCCACCATCATCATCTGCATCGGGTTCCTGCTCATGCTGCTGCCCGAGGAGTGGGACGAGATCACCCTGAGGTTCATCAACAGCCTGAAGGAGAAGAAGAGCGAGGACCACGCCGAGGACATCACGGAATCCAGCGTCCACACGAGGAGCAGGAGCAGAGCCAACGGGACGGTGTCCATCCCGCTGGCGTAGGGCTGGAGGACTCTCCCTGCACGCAGATGTATATTCTGTGAATATAGCTTAACTTTCCTCACCTCCTGTATGCTTAAAAAAATGTCATCCAACCTGAGCAGGGGATGAACTGTAAGATAAGAGAAATACATCTATAATAAATGTTTACATTTATACACTTAACAAGGGACGGGTGTAAATAACGACAATAAAATCTTTTGTAATGAACATTTAAGCTTGTGTCTTTCTGAGCTGGTGGGTTTGAAATGTGGCTCAAGTTTACATAGTTTATCTCCCTTTGCTGGCAGAAGTGGAGCCATTTTGGAGGATACAAAGCTTGGATATTTCCAGCTAAATCTCAAAATTTAACATCTTGACTTATTTTCAGTAAAGTGCCCTTTCAGCGAGGTAGCAGTTTTGGAAAAGCATTTCAAACCTCTCCTGGCATTTTGGAGAGTTCATTTGTGAAAGGCACTGATGTTCACATTGATACTCCCAATTATTATCAGAATAAATATTCCATGATGTGCAAAACATGAGGCCTCCCCTCCCAGACCACACTGAGCTGTGCCTCTTCCCAACACCACCTCTCTGGAAGTGGTGCTGGAGTTTGGGTGCCTTTAGTAAAGCAAAAAATAGCTTTATTTACCTCATTTTCTCCCAGAAAAGCTGCACTCCCAGCTGAGCTACAGAAGTCTGAGAAGAGATGGAACACCCTGGATCGCCAGTGTCCCTGGGAAATGCCATTTCCTATTTTCTAGAGATTTGGGACAAATGAATATTTTTCTTAACCACTGTGGAAAAGTCTTTCGAAAGCCAAATCCAAGCCCTTCCCTAAGCCTGTTGCTGTGTAATTTAGGCTGGTTTACATCATTCCTGGGGCTGACCACTCAAGACTGTCTATTTGAGAGCACTTGATAGGCAGACAAACATTTTTTCCCTTTTTTTTTTTTTTTTTAAGGAAGAATTAAACCAACTGGAAAGTATCACAGATTGCTGAGCTCTGCTGGCTTCCCTGCCCACCGTTTGTGAGTTTTATTAGCAGCCAGTAGGGGGGTTTTTTGATGGTATTTCTGCCTGGGGAAGAAAAAATCATGTAAATAAGAAGTTATTGGACTCTTTTTATTTGACTCTTCTATTGGATGTTTTTTTAATCTTCTAATGTTCATGTCTAAACTGTTCCCAGCAGACAAAATACTTGGTAATATTACAAAACCCCACAAACTCGGGTTCTTTCATCACATGGCTGCAGAATTAGGGCTGCAGAAACCAACCCAACCTGTCCCCTGTGCCCTCAGCCCAGAGGTGTAAGGTTTGGATACACACACGAGCCTCTTACAGCTCATGGTCTGCTGCTTTTGAGAGGAGATGGACATCGAAAATACTCCAAGAAAGTTAATTATGGAGGTACTGATGGGCTGAGAGCACCCAGCTCAGGGCAGCTTGGCTTCTCTCTGCAGTTTTGGAGCTGATACATTGATTTAAATTGCGAGATGGTTTTGAGGATTGTACTGAAATTTTACTGACATTTTAGCTCCTGCCAAACTGAACACATGGGGAAAACAAAACTTTCAGCGTGCACTGATGAGCACTTTCTGGCAAGCAGCCTCATGGCAGCGTCTTCAGGCCCGGGACTGGATCCTTTAAGGAACCACTCTGGGAGTTCAGCAGGGAAAATCCTGTGAAATCCTCATGTTTGAGGCAGCTTTCCCCTGCCCGAGGCATTCCGTGGCCAGGGGCACGGGGGGTTAAAAAGGCTCCAATCCCAGCCAGGAAGGCTTGAGCAGAGCAGCCCTGCTTTGGTTTGATGTTCACAGAATGGTTTGGGGTGGAAAGGACCTCACAGCCCATCTCATTCCAACCCTGCCATGGCCAGGGACACCTTCCACTGTCCCAGGTTGCTCCAAGCCCCATCCAACCTGGTCTGGAACACTGCCAGGGATGGGGCAGCCACAGCTTCTCTGGGCAATCTGCTCCCAGATGCTTTCTGGAGGTGCTCATCATCCTCAGCAATACCCTGAGCCCCCTCATTCAGCCCCTGCCCAACTTCCAGTTTAAATTCCTCCTTAAGCATGGAAATAATGGTTTGCCCTGGAGTGCAGCTCAGCCTTTCAGCTGGAGAAAAACCCATCAAACCCAAGAAATCACACAACAAACGGAGGCTCTTTGGCCTGCTGCTGTTGGTGATCCATCAGAGGAACAGCAAACCCATAATGACCCCCATCAAGTGACCGACTGATGCCTTCTCCAGCCACCTAGAAACAGAGACTAGACAAGAGTAAGGGAATAAAGATAGGTGTTTATTTGAAGGGCCTTCAAGGTACACCCTGGGGGAGCCAGAGGCTGCCTCCAAAAATGGACCCCAAGATGGACCCCAGGTCACGAGTTCTTCACACCTTTATAGGTTTGGTTCATTTGCATACCATGGTTAATTCTCCAATTAAAGCCCCAGTTTAATGATGTAATTCCCCTCAGCCCCCCCTTTAGAGGCTTTGGTTTACACATTTTGGGGCTAGAAGAGCCTGGCTGTCCTTGAAGGCAAAGCCTGGAGAGGCTTTGTTATGTCTATCTTGCACAAGAGAGCAGAAATTGCAGGCTACAAGGAACTGCAGAGTTACACTCTAAGCAGTACAGAAATTGAAAGATATAAAAGTTAACCTAAGGCATCAGACTGGACATCGCCACTCCCACTGCTCTGGGTGTCTCTGGCAGCCCCTTCTGCCCTCCCCAGCAACGTGGGGTTTCATTTCTCTTGACAGCCCCTTCTGCCCTCCCCAGCACCGTGAGATTCCACTTCTGTGGTCCCTCTCCCAAGGAAAGTGCCACTTGGATCCGCCTTATCAGAGTCTCCTTATTGCTGGAAGGAAAACAAAGCGTGCTGTGAATAACCCTCCCCGAGCATCCCCAGCACTGCCTGCCCTCTCTGGAGTGTTATCAGTGTTATCAGCACCACCGTGTCCCCAGCCTGGGCTGAGATAAGATGAATGTCCCCTGCCAATGCCAGCGACAAGGAGCAGAGGGAGGAGCGAGCCGTGTTTCTTGACCTTACAGATGTGCAGTAAGAAGCTCTGTCAGCCACAGCAGTTTGTATCCCAGCCAGGGGAGCCGTGCTGGGTTCTTTTCCCCTCTTTGCTGATCCGTTTGTTGGCGCTGTCGCTGCCCCAATGTGCTGCAAGGGATAAACAGCAGCCTGCTCGCATCGCTGGGGCTGTTCCTGCTTCACTCTCTGGGGATTCGCATAAAAGCCCAGGCGTTATTTTGGCTAAAATCCATTCCACCCACTCGCCATCTCCTCCTTTGCCCACGTTTTTTTTTTGTTTTGTGTTTTTAAATTCAGTTTTGAGGAGAAGCTTTAAGGCAGAGGGGATGCTCTGTTGCAGTTGGGTGTTAGAGCCCCTTGGCTCACCTCCCCTTGGGTCACCTTTGCTCTGTGTGAAGGTGAGTGACAAACTCTGCCCCTCCGTGTGAAAGTGCCCTGCCCCAAGCCATGGCACTGCCTTACCCCTGAGCTTTCCCAAGTATCTTTCTTAAAGCAACGGCATCAGAGCACTTAGGAGTCAATGATTTCATTTTGCCTGCAAGAAATTTGCTGAAAAGTCCAGTTCTGGTGGGATCATCACCACTTCCAGGTTCCACCTGAATTTGGTAGAGAGTTTAAAGCAGTAAATTAAATGGGA
The DNA here is from genome assembly GCA_026261815.1 of Monarcha castaneiventris obscurior. Lineage (NCBI taxonomy): Eukaryota > Metazoa > Chordata > Aves > Passeriformes > Monarchidae > Monarcha > Monarcha castaneiventris. Next base: position 4,350,264 of record JAMPIT010000894.1, on the reverse strand, counting down.
GAAAGGGATTAAATTCTTCCAGCTCTGCTGGGAAGGACTATGAGCTGTCCCTAATGGCACTGTATGGGACCAAAGCTGCTCCAGTCCCATGGACTCAGGAATTTCACTGAACTTTAAACGTAGATAAAATAAAATAACATTATTGCATTAAATAACCCCCCCGTTAAAGAGAAAGATGAGCATCCCTGACCAGGATCTCAGCTTGCCCCAGTGACCTGCAGGAAGGGCATCCTCCTGCAGCCTCCTCCCCACCCCAACCCTCAGCTGCTGCTCTTGGTCCTCTTTGCATTATGGAGTAAAGCCCTGTGGGAAGGAAACATGGACAGGAGAGGGGATTGGGGAGTGTGGGGAGCAGGGGGACCCTGTCAGGATTTCGGCAGCAGCTGGGTAAAACACCAGATACAGCACCATGGGCACTGCCTTTAACATCCACGTGGGTTTCCACTGCTCCCACACATCCATCATTGCATTTAATCCATGATTTTCCCAAGCTGCCTAACAGGAATGACCTGTTCTCAGCAGGGGAAAGGTAATTAAAATAAAAAGGAAAAATAGACGGCAAGCATTGAGAAACTTGGGAGGGAAGCAGGGTGTTGATTTTACATTTTCATTTGAAAAGAAGAAGATAAAAAAAATTACAGGCCAGGCTGGTCTGCTCTCTTGTGCCCTGTGTGACCTGGGAAAAACAAAGTCACCAGACATGTTGGTGCTTAGTGGCTGAAAATATGAACTGGTTGTGTTGCTCCAGGGATGAATATTTTCTTCTGGGAGCAACCTGGGATAGTGGAAGGTGTCCCTGTCCATGGCAGGGGGTGGAACTAAAAGATCTTTAAGGGCCTTTCCAACCCAAACTCTTCTACGATCCTATGATTTTATGAACTATCAAATATGACTCACTTGGACCAATATTCCCAGTTAGCACTGTCCTAAAGCTGCATTTTTCCCAGCAATGCCCCCAGCCAGCAGGAGCAAAGGTGGAGGATGCTCCTGGGCCAGGCCTTATTCCCAGGCTGCTTCTCCCATGCAGGACGGGAGACATTTTAACCCTTCTGGTGCCCCACGGATTGAATTTCCTTCCAAAACCTGAAGATTTAGCAAAAGAGCTGCTTGAACAAATACCTTCAGGCCAGCTGAGGTGGTGGCCCTGGTTGAAAATCACTTGTAGGTGAAAACAAATCTTTGGGGCTTGGCACTGGCTCCCAAGCTGCTTTCCACTTTGTCAGCAGCAGCCCCCTCTCATCCCAGCGGGGGAATGGCTGGGGATGGGTCAATGTTTAACCCACTGGGATGGGTCAATGTTTAACCCATCTGGGAAGGACATCCGTGGGAGCTGGCAGGGAGCTGCCTGGGCTCTGAGTGGCTCACAAAGATCCCTCTCTACGTTCAGGGAGGATGGTGCACGAGGGGATTTCCTTCTCCCCTCAGAGCCCTGGCTCTGCAGGATGGGCCTGAGCTCCTCCAAGGGGCACCCCAAGGTGACCAAGGTAGCCCCGGTGCCCGGCCGGGGGGCTGTGCCCGCTCTGGCTGCCCTGCAGCAGCTCCCCAGAGGGCCAGGACAGCCCAGCCCACACATCCCCCCGAGTGGGGCAGCGTGGGGAGAGCCCATCTCCCACCTGGAGCTTCCACCTCTCCGGGAGACCTGGTACGGGAGAGCCTCTGCAGGTGAGGGGGGCACGGCTGCGATGTCGTGGGCCAGGGGGGTCCCTGGGGCTGTGGGTTTGCTGGCTGTGGTGTGGGGTGGGTGTGGGGTGTGCTGCTCTGCATCCTCAGCTTTTGGCCATTTTTGCCATTTCCAGGAGGTTTTAGCTTTGGGAAAACTCATTTTCCCCCCCTCTCCACTGTTTTGGAAAGCGTCTCCCTCACCAGAGCCCGGATCCCAGCTCCTTGCTCTCTCATCAGTCACCCTCTGGGAACAGCCCAGCTCCCCAGCATCACCCTGGCACCCACCTGTGTCCAGACAAGCCCTTGTCCAGCCACCCTGTGACCTCCATCACACTCCTGTCTGGCTCACCTGCCCCTGCCAGGCACATCATTATCACTGCTTTAATCAGAATTAGATCCCGGGCAGGTAAAACTGGAGTCAATGACAAATTTCCCAAGCCAGGAGCAGAGGAAGGCAGACCTGGCTCTGTCTGTGTTTCCCTACAAGCAGCCTCTCCCCTCAGCCTTTAAGCTCCATCCATACCCAAATCTTTCCCAGAGGAGAGGAAGGAGGTTTGCATCCATCTGGAAGGGGATGTGCAGCTCTCCAGGAGCTGGATGGTGACAAATGCTTCCCACAGCCGTGTTAGGGGCGTGGAGGGAAAAACATCCATGAAAACCAACGAAGTGGGAGGAAGGGCGAGGCAGACGGAGGAGGATCTGTGGCCCCAGCATTATCCCCCCTGCTTTTCTATTCCCAAAAATCAGTTTCTGAGCCACACCAAGCAGTGTTAAGCACCACTGCTTCACCAAAGGCTGGGTATTTCCTCCAGGATCATTCATCAGGGGGCATCAGGAAGCAGTGAAAGCAAATAAACCTCTGGCATGATAGCAGTGACATTCCTGAAACTGAGGTTTTGGGGAGAATACAGATCAGGTCTTGCTGGAGAAGAGCAGGGTTTAAGTGCTCCATGAGAACAAGAACAACCAAATGTTCCCGTTCTGGAAAATTATCACTGGGCATTTAACAAATGCTTGTTAAAAAATGTGTGTTTTATAAAAAATTTAATCAATGTAATCTTCCATTGCTTTCCATTTTCAGACACAAGAAGAGTATGCTCAGGAGGACTTGAGCCATGTATTATCTCGAGCTGCTGTCTAAATAAGCAAAGCCTCCGAGAGAATAGGTTTTATTTGGTTTATGAGGGTTCAGCTTGGCTTAGTTTAAATCCAGATTCCCCCAGAGGGGAGGATCTGCTGCTGCTGAAGTGCAAGGGTGAAAAACAGGAGTCACAAGGATGCCTTGAGCTGGGGCTTGGTGCTCTGGGGGGAGCAGATTTGGGCACAGTGAACCCTCAGCCCCCAGTTCTGAATCTGCAGAGGATAAGGGCAAACCTCCTACAAGCCACATGCATGGATAGGATGGGAGGGAAAAATTAAAAACAGCCCCACCATCAGACCTCATAAGGGAGAAATAACTTCCTCAAAGCCGTACCCTTCTCCAGGACAAGCTTCTCCCAAGTCACAGCCACTTCCCTGTGTCGTGTCCCTGTTCCCAGCTCCAGGAGCCACCTCTGTACCTTTCCCTTCCCCCCCAGGAATTCCCTATGCACTCACTGGCCCTGCAGACAGAGGCAATACCTCATAACCCCCTTTTGCTCTGACAAGCTGCTATTTCCCCACATGTTCCCTGCAGATGAGGTTTGTGTCCAGAGGAGCCTCTTAGCTGGAAATTTTCCCTTCAGGCTCCCATTCCTGCATGTGTGGAGCAGCCACAGCTTCCTTCAGTGTTTAAACATTGCCAGGGCCCTGCAGAGCCCAGCAAACATTTACCTGATGCAGTCACCATCTCCACATCCCAAAACCCTCATGGGGAGGAAGAAATTCTTCCCTGTGAGGGTGGTGAGGCCCTGGCACAGGATGCCCAGAGAAGTTGTGGCTGCCCCATCCCTGGAAGTGTTCCAGGCCAGGTTGGATGGGGCTTGGAGCAGACTGGGATAGTGGAAGGTGTCCCTGCCATGGCAGGGGGTGGGAAAAAAATGATCTTTAGGGTCCCTTCCTACCCAAACCATTCCACGATTCTGTGATTGTCTTCTCTCTCTTCTCCAGGAGCCCAGCCTGGTGATCTTCCATGGGGTTCAGGAAAGTCCCCCATAAGCTGACCTGCAAAGTATTACTTTTCTTGTTAGATATGACTGTTAAATTTGGCATCAACTCTAATGTTCTTCCTGCACTTTATCCCCAACTCTCCTCCCCTGTGACCATCTCAGGGCTCCCACCATGTGGGAGCAGGAGCTGCTCAGCCCCACCTCGCTTAACTCTGTGTATAAAATGTCATTTGATTGCACCAGGACAGTTTTTTTGGGGTGAATAGGTGAGATAAACATGTAAACTGTAGTTTGAAAGAAATACTTCCTGCACATGCAAGTATTTATTTGTGCAAGAAAAGAACAAAAGGGGCAGCAGTGTCCACCTGAGAGCACCAGCACAGAGCAGGCCCGAGCCCAGATCCCATCCAGGCCTCAGAGAAAGCTCTGCTTTAATACCTAACAGGGTATCACTGGTGGGTGACACCTTCTCTTGGGCTGATTTCCAGGGTCTGAGAGGGCAGCACTCGCCTGAGCACAGCCCTCCCACTCCTGCTGCTGCAGCCCAGCTCTGCCACGGTCAGAAAATCAGCAGAGATCTTGCTCAGTCCCACCCAAAAATAACAACAATCAAGTCTCAGGAGCTGAGCAGCAGGAAAAAACCCAAACTGCTTCCTGTGCCTGTAACAGGGCAGGCAGCGGGAAGGCAGCAGAGATCAGGGATTTCTTGGCCAGCTGATGGTCACAAGGCATGGGAGGAGAGGAGTCCCTTGGCCACCCAGGTCCCAGGGGCTGGGAGAGGCCACAGGAGACACGAGGATGGTGGTGGTCATGTTTAAGAGTGTGAGTGGTTGTAGAGGGACGCTGGAGGGGTACAGGGTGGGTGTTTGTTAGAAATCACAGCCACAGTTACGCCCACTTCACCTCTGCAGCCCACAGAATATTCCACGTGTTACTGGAATACACAGACAGGGACTTCAGTGGGACATGCTGACTGAAAACCAGGGCACAAAGCTCTTGCTGAGTGCACCTAAGCAGCTGATGACTGCCCAAAAGTAACTTCATCCATTTCTTTAACCTTTTAGAGCCCCTCTCTTTGAGCACCGTGCCAGGGAAGGATGGAACCAGCATCATCAAACAGCACCCGCCTCGAAGGCCTCAAGTAAGGCGAGTGTGAGAAGCTCCCTGGGAGCTGCTCTGATTGACTCCTCCAAGGGGGGTTTTGGGGACAGGGCCACGTGTCACAGCACCCCGGTGGGGGAAGCAAGAACCCTACAGCAACACAAGGGGAAAGCCCTACTTTTGAATGATCAGGAGCTTTATGTGCTCTGGAAACACCCAACGAGGATATGTGTCCTGGTGTGGGGCACAGGGCCACCTCTGCTGTGATGTGCCACAGTCTTTTGGGGTGTCTGGGTACCTGCAGCCAAATCTTGGTGCTCCTGTGGGGCCAGTGTGGCCAAGACAGAGCCCTTTGCAGAAAGGATCCAGCTTGCACCATGTGGGGCTGGTTTTGGCTCCTCAGGCCTAACATCCTGTAAGGGTCGGGCACCAGCTTAGGAGCAGAGGTGGTAAAGCAGACGTGCTGTGCAGTAGGGGATAGTGAAAGACACAGCAATCACTTTGGGTTTCAGGAATTGCTGTTCATGCTCTGTACCTGCCCAAACTCCCCTCAGTTTCCCCGTCCTGCACTTCCCAGATCCATTCCTCCCCAAGAACCAAACCCCATGACTTTACCTGACCCAACAGTCAAGATTTTCCTCCACACAAGGGCCACCGCTGCATAACTAAAGCTCAGAAATATCTTTAAACCTTTATTTCTCCCCCTGTACTTGGCCCTGGTGAGGCCACAGCTCGAATCCAGTGTTCAGTCATGGGTATTTCTTCCTAATATCCATCCTGAATCTGCTTGGAGAAACCCGGTTTAGGGAAAGGTGTCCCTGCTCATGACAGGGGGATTGGTCCTTAAGGTCCCTCCCAACCCAAGCCATTTCAGGGTTCCATGACTCTGTGAACAGCAAACCCACTGGAGCAGGGAGGCTTTGCTTGAGATTTCCTGGTTACAATTATGATCTTTTTAATACAATAAAGAACAGAAGAGCCACCAAATGAGGTCACTTTAACCCCCTCCCCTCAGGGCTGTGGCTCCAGGTGACACTGGTGGCTTCAGAGAGAAGAGGTGGCCACCAGCCATGGAATCATGTGTCCCTGGGTTTGGTGGGATGATGCAACAGCAGCATCTGATCTGAGCCCACCTACACCCTGAAAACTCTCATACAGCATCGCAGTTTCCTTTAGAAACCTCTGACCAGCACAGAAATTTTAGTTATTGATTTTATTTCCATCACGGCCATACTTGTGTACTATGGAGACACTGTTAATACTCATTTCAGGACAAAGGCTCTGTTAATCCTGCCCTGTTCTGCTCCTGGTGCTCTTAGGGGGTGTACACAGCTCCAGCAAAAGCCTTTTCCTGTGGGAATACTTTCAAAGGCAGCGAAGCAGGATGACGTGGCCTTCTCAAGGACTCTTAGAGGATCTTGGCCAGCGAGTATTTCCAGACAAAAATCCTGTGAGGTTCACAACAACTAAAGGAAACAGTCAGTTTTCCAGCCTGGGACAGAACTTCACCCAAAAGCCTGAAGCTTGGTTTCCCCAGCAGGGCAGGGGGATGAGCTGAGGCAGGTTTTTGCCTCCATCCATCCCGTGCTGGCGGCCTCGGTGCCTTCCCGGAGTGATGCCAGCCCGGACCACAGCTTGTGGTGTCACATGCTGCCATCTAGTGCCATTTTTCAGTTTCATATTTAGCTTTGTGGAGTTTTTTTGATGCTAAGAGACGTGTACTTGATGCTGGGGGCTAGTGGGGAATTCTCCCTTTACATGACACTGATCTTTCGTGCTGCATTTTTGTGCCGATTCAAAATGACAGCTCAGGATTCAGCAGCAGTTCAGTGCAGACAGAGAAAGGTCCCCATTTATTGGATTATTTCATAATCAGAGACTTCACAGTGCCCCAAATAAAGTCCAAGTCAGGTCTTACAGACAAAATCCTTGATGATGTCCTGTTCAATTTTTACAGAAGCTGTACTGAACTCCCATCCTAGAAGAGAACTCCAGGTGGAACCACCCTCCTGGAAATGTTCAGAAGTTGTGTAGATGTGGCACTTAGGGCCATGGTTTAGTGATGGACCTGGCAGTGCTGGGTGAATGTTGGGCTTGATGATCTCAGGGGTCTTTTCTAACCTTGGTCATTCTATGAATACCAAGCCATGAAATGACCCTGCAACACTTCACAGCTTGGCACGATTTAAGGAGGCATCTTTGCTCCTTAAGATGAAAATCCCTGCTCAGAGCAGCCTGCAGAGCAAGTCTCTGCCATCTTCCACCAGCCACCAGAACAGGACTTTGGACCATGCACAGTTCAGCAGAAAGAGTCTTATTTAGGCCAATGCAAAGACTGGCTGGACAGAGGGAAGGGTGCTCTAGGTCTCCTCTAATTGGGATCTGCCCTTTGATGACCTGATAGGATACTTTAGATTAAATTATGACACCTCTGCATGCTCCAGCTTTGCCATGAAGCAATCTGAGCTGCAGTTTGGCTTCACTCTGGTCTTGGATGGAGACTTGGGTGCTGCTGAGGCTCAAAGAGAAATACCTGCAGGGATGAAACTGCTGTCAAACTGGGGCCTGGCTGCTTTTGCTGTAATGCAAAAGAGTCCCCCCATTTTGCCCACTCCTGAAGGACCAAATGATGTTCATCTCCCTGAGATACCGAACTCCTTCCTGTATCCCAAGCTGCTGGGCCAGAATTGGAGCTGAAAAAATGTCCAGGTAGTTTCATACCTGGTTTTATGATTGTGTGGAATGAGCAATGCTAAATATTATAAATACTGGACTTGCAGCGGCTTGAACCTGCCATCCCTCCACAAGCAATCCCTCCTGCAAAGCCCTGGAGTCAGCGAGAAGTGGCTGCAAGCCCAAAATCAAAGGTAAGTGCAAGAGTTCGTGCCCTTCCACAAGGCACTCCTGGCTGCAGGCTCCTTTCCCTCACACTTCGGGCACCCTGAAGAGCAGAAGTTGTTATTTAACCACTGGCTGTGCTCCTGTCTCTGGCTGAGCCCAGGCCGCTGAGCTGAAATGCTGTGGTGTGGGTGAGAGGATCCAAAAGAAGGGGAAAGTTTCTGAATCTCCAGCATGACAGTTCCCTGGATGAGATGGACCTGCTGAGCCAGGATATTAAATATTTTAGAGGCTAAAAATATGAGAGGCACGTTTTTAAATTACTCACTTGAGTACCCATCACTTGCAGTCGGTGGGAGAAGGGAGGGACATTCTTGCTCTTCCTGAAAAGAATTTGGAGCCAGGCAGGGGTCAGGCTCTGCTCCCAGGGAACAAGAGAGGAAGTGGCCTCAACTTGTGCCAGAGGAGGTTTAGACTGCGTTTTAGGGAAAATTCCTTCTCTGAAAGCATTGTCAGGCGTTAGAACAGGCTGCCCAGGGCAGTGGTGGGGTCCCCATCCCTGGAGGGATTTAAATGATGTGTGGATGTGGCACTTGAGGACATGGGGCAGTGGTGGCCTTGGCAGTGCTGGGGGAATGGTTGGACTCGATGATCTTAGACACCTTTTCCAACCTTAACAATTCCATAAGTCTGATTTTAAGGCTGCAAACGCTGCATGCCACAAACACCCCCTGCAGCCCCAAACATGCAAAAGCAGTTCTTCCCCTTGGATCATGAGATTATCTTGGAGAACCGACTCCATGCGGTAACACCTCGGGGGGCAGAAGCACAAATACATTGTTTTAATGAAGCTTTTTTCCCTGGTGCCCCAGAGCTGTGGGATAAACTGCAAGCACAGTGGAAATCTGTGATGAATTCCTGCAAGCTGGCTACGCAGGGAGATGCTCGTTGCCTTTATCTGGGAGTGCCTGAGGGGTTTGTGAGCTGGTGGCTCTTCCTTCCTCTTTCAGAAAGTGCAGGTGTAGTTATTTGCATTTTTAAATACCCCACAGGTGCTGGAGAAGAGGGGGCAAAGCCTGAATCCCCTCCCTGGCAGGAGGCAGCACATGCACAAGCTTCAGATGCTGGACTTGACCCGCAAGCGACGAGAGGTAATGGCAGGATGGATTTGGGGAGGGGATGGGGGTGTCTCTCCTATGGACCAGGAGGCTTCAGACCTCTTGCTGGGAAGGTGAAAGGAAGCTTTCCCTATGTCTTAGGCAGAGGGCTGGTGGGGAGCATCCCCAGGGCCCCTGTGATTAGCAATTCCCTGTGATTTTTCCAGAGCTTTGCCCTCATTTGGCCATGACTCATGGAGAAACCAAAAATCCCTGTCCCACGGAGAAACCAAAAATCCCTGTCCCAGCCGTGCTCTGTCACGTACCCAGTCTGGCAGATTCCATTTGCTTGGGTTAAACTCCTCGACTGTGCAATTATTTCCAGGGCCAGCCCCCCCCAATGCTGTGCCACGTCGAGCCATTAAAACGTGTTCGCTCCTCTGCTGCTTGTGTTGACAACTCATTTGCAAACCCAGGCGGAGCTGAAGAGGAATCTCCACAGGGAGGCAAAAATCAATAAGCAAAAAACCAAGGAATTCAGCCCCGAGGATGTCCTTGACACTCCCCAGAGAGGCGACGGCGCCAGAAGCCGGGACCCCATCGCTGCTGAGCGCAATCAGCGTTTGCATGAGGACCAGCCTGGTAAGTGGAATAATTTTCCAAGGCGGTGTGAAACTCACCAGCCCTCCTAAATGTCATCAAATAAGTTTCCCTGTGGAAGATGCTTCCACTGCTCCATCTCCTGCAGTGATAAGATGCAGGTTCAGAGGGCTGGGGGGCAGAAGGCTGGGAGTTGTGTTTGTAGGACAAATCATTGGAATGCTTCAGAGAACTCTCTGGGGTAAGTGTGACACTCACTGAGGCTGAGCATTTTTTAAGTTTAGGGTTTTTTCCCACTGTCCCTGCAGAAGGGGGAAGTGAAGTGTATCTCAGCCACCACTTCATCCTGACCTGTCCAAGGCATGAGCCCTGTCCTGCTTTGCCTGCACGTGAAAACCTTTGGCACAGGCTGGGAATGTATCAGCAAGGCTAAAAGTGCTTAAATCAGTGAAAAACTTGCCTGAAGGTGAACTTTCATCAGGAGGAAGGGCAACAAATTGGCTTCTTATTCCCTCGTGGTTCTTCACCTCAGCTCTCTTCCCCTTGGGGATGAAGCCATACTGCCAGGCTCTGTAATTTCACCAGATATAATCCTGAGTGTGTTGCACCTCACCCTGCCCCAGACATGGGGTCTGGTCTTGCAGGGAGCTCTCAGGACTTTCTTTATCCATAGCCATTTCCAGCTGAATTCCAGGCTATTGAGCAGCTGTGGAAAACCATGATACTTCATTTTTTTCCTCTCCCCTAGGAAACACGTGGGGTGGAGGCCTCTCCAGGCAGCCTGGCAGGGCTGAACTCTCTCCAGACTGGAGTGGGAAGGTTGACCTGTGGTTCTGCAGGGAGCCACGGACGAGGGATCTGTTCTGGGACTCCTCCAGCACAGGGTCGGAGGAGTGGGAGAGGGAAGAGAAGATTCCCCGCAAACCCACGCTTGTGAGAACCAAGACAGAGAGAGTTTCCCTCTTGGATGACTTCTTCGACAGGGATTTCTAGTGGCATGGCTTGGGCTGTGCCAAAGAATGGAGCCCCAGCTCTGGTGGGGCTGGGATCCTCCCAGAGGGATGGGCTGAGGCTGGAGACACAGCACAGGCTGCACATGGAATTCCTGGGAGCCTGGGCCAGTGGAAAGGACAGCTGGAAACGAGGAGCTTGCTGATGTGGGCTGGATAATGACCCTCTGGGTCGTGTGGCTGAATCAAAATATCTGCAAAAAATGCCTTGGATGGAGCAACAGTGAAATGGGGGTTGAGAGAAGAGAAGGGGGCTGGCAAAAGAAAACCCAAGTGGAAGCTGGGAAAAGTTCTGGGTTAACCCCAAATATTAAATTTCAACTGAAATGAAATGTTTCACTTGCCTTTGAGTTACTCAATCTTTCTGTTTAATTTGGGGTTAACCTTTTCTAAACCACAGACCCCAGTTCAAAATGCAAGGTAAAATGATTTATTTAGAAAGTCTTTAAAATATTTATTTTGGCATTTCTAAAATTCCTTTTTGACTTTTGTGGCTTTTTTTTTTTTTTTTTTCCCCCCTGTTTTCTCTCCTCCCCTATCCCGGACACAGAAATATATGTACTTTCTTCAGTAGTAATCTCCAGTTTTATATATAATCTAAAAAATCTGGCTTTGGGTCACTTTTTTTCCCTGTTCAGGTTTCAGTGCTGGGGAGTGAATGATGGAAATGGAGGGATTTCCATCTTTTCCTGCAGACACTCTCCCAGTAACACTGGTCAAGGCTGCAGCACCCATCAGGAATTTGAACAAGCTGCTCTGCTGCAATCTGACATTTCTAAGTATATTGAAAAAGATGATTATGTGAAGGTGTCTGATCAATCAAAGAGGTTCTTGCAGTTTCCATCTCACATAAACTGTATTTTTTATTAAATTATCTCTTTTTCCTTACGAAATAATTTGTTATCTGAGAGGGAACTTCACCCAATTCTCCTGTCTCCCATAGGTCCATAAAGGCCACCAAGTTTGTGGATTAAAAGCATTTCTATAAAAGGAGATTTCAGTTAAATATCACATGGTTATTTTAATGTGGCAAACTGGATAAGCAGGGAGCAGGTGAAACACAAGGGAGGGAGAGATTCCACCACCAGGCCTGGCCTTGGGGAGCAGACAGGTCTGATCACCAGAGTCAGCTTTGCCTCTGTTTGAAGCTGCAGAGCTGACAAATGGCATGAACTCATCCTTGTGCCTCCTGCTCCTCTCCCTCCCTTCCCACTTGGTCTTTCTAGAACAACCAGGGGCCAAAACATCTTCAGATCAGCCCCTTGCTGCAGGGCAGGGACTCCTGGTGTAACAAATACAATCATCACAGCCACTTTCAGCTGGAAACCTCATCCTTTCATTTTTCAAGCCAGGACACCCAGAATAACAAGATCTTGAGTCAGCTCTCAGTTATCCAGGACGAGCAGGGCTTGGACAGCTCAGGACAGATGAAGCTTGTGCTGCATCACTGTCTCAAACCTGAGCTCCCTCCCACGAAGCTGTTGTGATGTGTCTGTGCTGCACCCTCAGCTTCCTGATTTACACAGCCAGGAAAAGAGCAGGAGACACATTTTTACACTTATTTAAGGGAATGAGACGCCCATGGCTGACTCACTTTCACACGTATTTGTCTTTATTGAAAATCACAGGAGCTGGAAACCTCAGTCAAAGCCCCAAATCGAGCTGGAGGCTCCAGCCCAGCTGCCCAGGACTGAGCTGCTCTGTCCTGATTTCACCTGCTTTTGACATCCCTAAATATATGGTCCATTACAGAATGTCTACATGCTCCATGGGGAAAACTGCACTTTGGAGAAAGCCCACACACCATGTGGGATTTCACTAGAAAAACACAAAAACAAACCCCAGCACAGGGAAGGAAGAAGAGGAATCATTTTAATGAGAAGGAGAGCTGCTCATGGCTAATGAGTCCATGTCTGGAGTCTATGTGTTTTAAAAATGCTGATAAACACCATCATCCTGTGTGAGCTGGAAATATCCTGAGAGCTTTGAACTCAGAGTTGAGGGTGTGCTGAAAAGGTCAATGATTTAATGGGCTGGAACAATTAATCTGGCACTTGTCTATACACCTGTTCTCTTAATGATGTGACACATCTCCCTTCTGTGTTCCCATCTGTCAACAATTAAGCTATAATTGGTGGAAATGCAATTTATCTCAGATAGAGCTGATTAGTTTTCCAATAATCGTGTTGCCAGCCTTGGGGAAGAGTGCTGCCCACGGAGAAGTGCCTGTGGACCACTCAATTCATATCACAGACTGTGCACAGAAGACTCTCTGAGCATTAATTTATCAATCTACAGTGTGCAAAATTTGCTCTTGCAGAAACGGTAAAATCAGCAAAGATGCTCCCATTGCAGGGGGAATGGCTTCCCACTGCCAGAGGGCAGGGATAGATGGGATATTGGGAAGAATTCCTGACTCTGAGTGTGCTGAGGCCCTGGCAGAGGTTGTCCAGAGAAGCTGTGGCTGCTCCATCCCTGGCAGTGTTCCAGGCCAGGTTGGATGGAGCTTGGAGCACCCTGGGATAGTGGAAGGTGTCCCTGGCCATGGCAGGGGGTGGAACTGGATGATCTTTAGGGTCTCTTCTAACCCCAACCATTCTGTGAGTCTATGAAATACTTCTGGGGCTCAAAATTGTTTGACTGTGCAGTTCTTGATTGCATTAATTCATCACAACCTGTAGAGAGGCAGGTGGCATCTCATCCTCTTCTCGTGCTTTCTAACATCCTCCCAGACACCAGAAAAGAAAACATTTTCTTTGTTACTAAAGGTGAAACTTAGACTTTTCTACGAACTGCAGAAGATGGGGGAACAAAAACCCAACCAACCTCCCACAATGTTTGTTCTGCAACTCAGCAATGGGGACTTTGGGGAGAAGTTTTCAGTTCCCAGTCCCAAATGCTGGAACCATTGGAAGGCTGAGCCATTACAACCAGCTCTAGAGAGGACACGACTTGCCCCTCACCATATCTGAGCACACACAGCCTCAACCCCAGCCACACCCCACAGAAACCAGAGTCTGCTCACCCTGCCCCCCCTGTGCCTCCCTGGGATAAAAACGTGTTTCTGTGGCTGTCCCACACTACCCAAAGCTTTGGGGCAAGGCTGGACCCTTCCTGCAGGTTAGAGGTGTCTCCACAGAGGAGCTGTGCTGGGGCAGAAGCTGCTCAGCCCAGATTCAGCACCTTCAGAAAATTCACATTATCATTTTTCACCAAAATGGCAAAGAATGGAGATTTTATGCAGTTAATGATGTGGGTATGGGTATCAGCAAATGGTACAGCCCAGAATATGTAGGTCAGATAGATCCCTGCCCCAAAGGACATTTGATCTCCCCAGGGAAATGGTTATAGGATGTTTTTGTCAGTACAAACATGGCCAGATGTGCCGGTTTGGCCAAAATCTAGCAATAGATTATATTCCATATTCAATAAAAGAACCAAGTTCTTCCAGCTCAGGATCAGTTGAACCAGATTTGCTGAAATGTTAAATCAAAATGATAATGCTCAGCCTGAAGTCAGCACCAGCCTGGCAAAACCATTAGCAATTAAATGTACAATTTATAAGAGGAAATGTCAGTGAACTGTAGTTCTGTGTTTAAAAGAGCAGCCGGGGTTGCTGTAACACCTCTGTTACTGTTCTTGAGAAAAAAAAAAAAAAGATTTAATTACACTTAGCAAAGAGAGGTGTTAGGTAAATAAAGCTGAACAAAGCCACACTGTAACTGGATCTCACTGACTAGTCTGGATTAATGGGATTTTCTAACCTCCCTGGGCTCAGTCCCACCTGGTGCTCAGAGTGTTTGACCTCCTCAGGAATGCGAGTCTTCAGCACCATGTCCCATCCTCCTTCCCCATGCACACAGGCATCCAAAAGCAGGAAAAACGCCACCACCTGAGCCACTGGGATACATCCAGCAGCCTTATTAAACCCTTTATCTGCCCTGCCTCCCTGGAAGGTGTGTGACAGGCGACTGGGATTGCTTCAATCTGCTTACACAAAGCTGCAGAGAAAAGCCCCCAAGAACAGCGACTTGAGCAGCTCCGTTTCAGGCTGTACATGAAGATTAAAGTCTTATCACCAGCTTGAAAAAACACCAAGCCTGGCAGGTTTTTGTTTGCCTCACCAGGTATCCTCAGAGCACTCTGTGATAGCACAGCCCCAAACCTGCTGTTCTCCCATGCCCTCACAGCTCCCAGCTTTCTTTAAATAATTCCTGAGTAAGGTCAAGCGATGGCACAAGGGTCCCCTGATGAATTAAGAGGAAGGAGGCAGCTCCTGTTCCTCTCTGAGCCTCTCTACCTGCCCGTGATACTGGATTCTGAGATGCCTTTCCCTCCCAGCAGTGCTGGTGTGAGGATCTCTGTCCCAGTGGGAACACAAACCATCTCCACTGATGCCACAGGGCTGCCCACAGATCCCTCCCCTCCTTGAAAGAGGTAGGAAAACTACTTATTTCTTGCTCAGCACAAGGGTTGTAGCTTTTTGCCACCTACTGACACGTTGTGGGAACAGCTCATCCAGAGAATTCCTGCAGGAAGGCTCAGTCCTGCACTGGCTCTGGCTGAGGGTGCGTCCAGCCCTGGCTGAGAGGGACACAGAAATGAAACCAGGAGTGAGCAGGGCACTTGGTGCACTGTCAGGAGAGCAACACTTATCCCACAGAATCACAGAACATCCTGGGCTGGAAGGAACTCACAAACATCATCAAATCCAGCTCCTGGCCCCACACAGGACACCCTGACCATGCCACCCCGTGCCTGAGAGCATTGTCCAAGCACTCCTGGAGCTCTGTCAGGCTGGAGCTGTTACCACAGCCCTGGGGAGCCTGTTCAGTGCCCAGCCACCCTCTGCGTGAAGAGCTTTTTCCTTATATCCAACCAAACCCCCACACTGACACAGCTTCAGGTCCTTAGGCCCACTATTTGGTTGGTCCTTGCTATAATCCTTAGCCTCAGCCTTTGAGCACCTCGTTTCACCATTCCAGAGAGGAGAAACATGGGAGAAATCATTCTTCTTGCTGGCAAAACCAAGCCTTGCTTTCTTCCCCTTCTATCTTGCCCCAGTTCCTCTATTTTTTTCCCCTTTCTCTCCCCCTGAAGTCCCTTCCTGGCCAGGTTGGATGGGGCTTGGAGCAGCCTGCCTGTAGCAGAGGGCTGGAATTAAAGATGATCTTTAAGGTCCCTTCCAACCCAAATCATTCTGGGATTCTGTGATTCCGTGACAGGAGCCTTCCCACAGTGTCCCCACAGGAGACATCCATGTCAGTCCTGGGGGGCTGGAAATTGGGGGGATCCTCCATCTGCCCAGGGCTTTTCCCATTTTGCTCCATGCCTTTTGTTCACTGTCTTCAGTGCTGATGCTCCCCCTCAGGGATGGGGCAGAGCAAACCCTGCTGTGTTGCTGATCCAGCCCCAAATTTCCCTGTTCCTCCTGACACACAGCTGATCCCCACCCTGGCATTAACTGCTGCTCCATGCAGCCACGATTTAACATCCACAATTATTCATTTCTTCTTGATTAAAACATTAAATAACCACTGTTCCGTGAGAAAAGAGGAGCACAAAGGAACAGTTTTGCTGTCACCCCTTGCAGATACACACTTCAAATTAAATACTGGGGACCAAGCAGTTGCCTCTCACTGGTGGCCACTTGATCCCAGTCCTAAACAGCACCCAAAACAACCAGCACGGCTTAGGACTTCCACAAATTCAGGCTGAGCTTAAAAGCCAGGCATTACTTCTACTTAACACACAAACCACCTCCTTCAGTTTAGCCAAGTTGACCTAAAAATACAGCTTTTTGCCACACAAAGATGCCTTTGAGAGTTGCTGGAGCTGATTTTTTTTTTTTTTCCCCAGTGTTCTTCTCAAAAAAACCCCCTTCTGAATCTTCATTTGGCTAAGCTGCACCACACAGGGACTGTGAGGCCATTGCTGCTGCCCTGGGATGGGGGTTGATAAAATAAGACACTGAATTTTCTGCAAAATGTGTCTGTAGGTCTTTGCAAAATACATTTTAGAAATTCTGCTTTCCCCTAAGAATCTCCCACTCTTAAAAACCAAATAGACAGCCACTGAGCTTAAGAGCAGGGTTTTGGGATGGGATTTTTCTCTGGTTTTCATTTATTGAAATCCCACTTTTCAGCCACAACAAGTTATTGCTGCTATTTTGGTAAAGATGAGTTGTAACAATGATCTGGCAAGACATTACTAAAAGTAATCACAAAAATGTGGCAGAAATGTGGCAGAAAGTACCATGCTAAAGCTAGAGCAGGAAAAAAGGAAAGAGAAAAAAAAAAAAAGAGAAGGCCTTCTCTCTGCAGCAACATTTGCTTTCAACTTTTATTTTGAATTTTCTCATTCCCAAGGACCTCCAGATTCACTTTGTGGTTGCGAGCAGAAGTGGCCATAAAGAAAAAAAAATAAAATTAAAATATTTTTTCAGATCCTAAATCTTTTTTTTGGTGATGGATTACCTGTGAAACCAAACTGCCTGTCCTTCTTTTGAGGCCAAGGATGAGGAGCTGGGCACAGCCCACTGCTGCTCTCGGTTTGATATCCAGCCCCGTTTATTTTTTTCCTCCTCCATCCCATCTTTCAAAAGAAGATGATATTTTAATTAATGACCCACAGGGGTCTCATGTAATTAATGACCCACAGGGGTCTCATGTAGCTCAGTTCATGCTGGGAAATTTGCTTTGAAGGCAGCCAGCCTTGCCCAGGTTCTCAGGGTGAGGGGCTTCTCCCTTTTCTCCCTCCACACGACGCTCTAAGCCCTGGGAGCTCCCCACAGCAGGGACTGGTCCTGTGCCAGCATTTGCAGCATCTCCCAGCACAGCACCCAAATCTGGCACTCCCACTGAGATCTAATATCACAGAATCATGGAATCACTTAGGTTGGAAAAGCCTTCCAAGGTCCAACCATTCCCCAGCACTGCCCCAAGTCCCCAGGTGCCACATGAACATTGCTTTGAAATCCCTCCAGGGAAGGAGATTCCACCACTGCCCTGGGCAGCTGTGCCAGGGCTTGGTGACCCTTTTGGTGAAGAAATTCCCCCTAATATCCTCCTAATAAACCTCCCCTGGTGCAGCTTGAGGTGATTTCCTCTTGTCCTGTCACTTGTTCCCTGGGAGAAGAAACCACCCCCAGCCTGGCTAAGCCTCATTTATATCCAGGGGTGGCTTCAGGCATCTACAAAATAATAATCTCCTAGAGAAAGAGTGTGGTGGGGAGTTAAAGTCCTGGTCCTGCTGGTGCTGGAGTCCTGGACAGCTGGATGGGACAAAAATTGGGATATATGGGGCTGGAGTGAGTGCCAGCTTTTGCCTCGCCAGCTGATGTTCTGACTTATTGTCCCAGCTCTGCCCTTTTTCTTCTTTTCTTCCATCACATGGCAAGAGCCCCTATCTGAGATCCCAATCTTTGATGTTTGAAACTTGAGGTTTTCCTCCCTCTCAGCTAACTGACAGCAAGAATCCAGGAGTGAACCCACAGTTGGGCTAAAGCACCTCCCAGAACCTAAAGGGGCTCCAAGAGAGTTAGAGGGGAACTTTTGACAAGGATCTGGAGGGACAGGACAAGGGGAAATGGCTTTAAATTGACATAGGGCAGGTTTAGATGGGATATTTCGAAGAAATTCTTCCCTGTGAGGGTGAGGAGGCCCTGGCACAGGGTGCCCAGAGAAGCTGGGGCTGCCCCTGGATCCCTGGAATCTTCTCCTATCATGGGAACATAGATATTAAGCTGCACATAATACAAGGTTAGCCCTAATTATTTTCCTCTTTGGTTGCAATGTGCTGATGAGTTTTCTGATCCACGTGTTTAAATTACAGGAGTTCAGTCTTCATCTGTGTAAGAAGAAAAAAAAAATAATTACAAAACCCTGAAAGGATTTTAAAAACCCCAACAAAAATACAGAGAAATATCTGTCTGAGCTGGAACTGAGCAGCTGCAGAGAGGGAAAAGGCTTTTCTTTCATGGCAAGAAAAGTCATTTAAGTGGTTACGACATGGAAATAGTTAAAATGAGTGAGTTCTTACCCCTTCATTTCCCAGCTTTTGAGTACTCGGATTCTGTACCTGATGTCCTAGTTAAGCACAGTGAGACCTGGCTTTGTGCTCACACCAGGAGCTGGAGAGGGGCACTGAGATCTGGAGCAGGGAGTGAATTGGTGATAAGAAAAACCTGCACAGAAAATCACTGCTCTTAGCCCAGATGTGTCCAGGTTCAGGAAAATAACACTGGTCTGTGGCCACCCTTCCTATTTGCTGTATGGAATGAAGTCACTGGAGCCCCTCTGCTCTGGAGCCAGGCTGGGAGAGCTGGAGGTGCTCACCTGGACAAGAGAGGGCTCCAGGGAGAGCTTAGAGCCCCTTCCAGGGCCTAAAGGGGCTCCAGGAGAGCTGGAGAGGGACTTGGGACAAGGGATGGAGGGACAGGGCACAGGGAATGGCTTCAAACTGACAGAGGATGGATTTAGATTGGATATTAGGAAGAAATTCCTGACTGAGGGTGAGGAGACCCTGGCACAGGGTGTCCAGAGAAGCTGTGGCTGCCCCTGGATCCCTGGCAGTGTTCCAGGCCGGGCTGGATGGGGCTTGGAGCACCCTGGGATAGTGGAAGGGAAACCTTTCATCCCAGATGGAGATCTGGGGTTAAATGTGCTGGGAGATTGGGAGAGCAGAGCCTGGTTTGAGAGAACAGTGTGGGGTTTCTTCCCATTCCCTGAGGTGACGTTACCAGCCCTGACCAGGTTCCCAACCTTGGCAACTTGGAATGAGATGATCTTTAAGATCCCTTTCAACCCAAACCATCCCCTGGTCCTTTGCCTTTGGGGTTCAGGGGACTGAGGGTCACTAAGGGCTGCTTTTGCAAGTGGGGCTCTTCTGCAATGAAGGTTTCACAAAATCCGTGAAGGCATCATAAAGTTTGGCTCAATGTACCGAAGCACTTCCCACCTCACAGCTCCTGTCAGGAGAGAAATAATGAAATGCTTTTAGGGCAGCGTTTTCCCCGAAGTCACTTCCCTTCAGTGTCAGATTTTGGCAGCCATGTGCAGATTCCCCACAGCCACGAGTCAGGTGCAGAGTGGAGCCTTCCCCTGCTGGCCCTCGGGGCTTCCTGCCCTGCAGGGCCTCCTGCAGCCAGCCCCAGCTCCCAGGCTCATGGCTATCAGCTTCCATCCCTTCCCTAATGGCCTGCTTTGATGTCCAGGTGTAACAGGAGTCAGCGGTGCTGATTTCACTGATTAACACGCAAATCACGCCCGGAGAATGGAGGCTTCCTGCAGTTAATCATCCGCTTGGCACATTTCAAAGAGCCCAAGAAAGATGATTTAAAAAAAAAAAAAAAAAAGAAAAAGACAAAGAAATACCTCAGATAGAAAAACAAAGCAAACAACCGCCTCGAAAGATGTGAACACCAGCTCAGGTTTTCTGCTGATGATTTTCCTCACAGCACAGAAAGCACCACCACCCTCCCACCGTCAGGAGAAGGGAGGTGTTACTTTGGTGACCAAATAAATGCACACGAAGCCCCTGACCTTGATGACATGTCCCTGCTTTTAGAGGACAGGCAGTAACTCAACACCTGGAGAAGCAGCACATTCCCCACACAATTAAAGGCTGTTAACGTGAAACCTTTCATCCTGGATGGAGATCTGGGGTTAAATGTGCTGGGAGATCGGGAGAGCAGAGCCTGGTTTGAGAGAACAGTGTGGGGTTTCTTCCCATCCCCCGAGGTGACCTTATCAGCCCTGACCAGGTTCCCAACCTGCCACACCTTCTGCTGCAGTGATACTTTTCCTAAAGGTTTATGGATTGTAAATTCTTGGTCCTTTACAGCCAATGGATCTCTCCCCACAGTGTTTTTTCAGAAAAGAATATGGGATTGGGCTCAGTTTCAGGATGGAGCGGATGAGGTAAAGCCGTGGCCATGGTGAATGCTCTGAGGGATCCCTGAGCATCCATCTCCCTGATGTCCTTCAGAATAGACACAGCTGGCTCAGAGGGATGCAGCCCACACCTCCTACCTCCAGAAGAAAGGGCTTTTGCACAAATGTTCATTGTTTGTTCCCCTCTCAGTGCCTGGCCAGAAACAGACAATAACCCCAAAAGCGTTCTTAGGTCAGAAAAAGCTTAACTGAAAGGAAACAATGGAGTTTCCAAATGGAAAAGTAGGATTTATCATTTCAGGTTTCCCGGGTAAAGCTTAAGCTTGTTTACCAAGACGGATTTGGCAGATGTGATTAATTCCCTGCTCTTAAACATGAAAACATTTATCTGCCTGCTTACACCATCCCAGTGGAGGCTCAGCTCTCTGCCAAGCACCCCTGGATGAGAAGGAGGTGATCCTTCCCTGGCCACGTGCATGTCAGGGATGTGGTGGACACAGAAGCTGGGAGCAGCTTCTGGAGAAGTCCCTCTGCTTTCCTGCTGCTCTGGGAGAGCCCTCGCTGCCACACCATGGAGGAAGAAAGGTTAATCAGAGGGGGATGGAAAGCCAGAGGCTGAAGGGCAGGTGATTGTGCTCCTGGAGGAGATGGACGCAAGAGCAGGGCTCAGTCTGGGTTATTTTATAACTGAGTTGGAAGCTGCTCCATGGGGGCACACAGGGAGGGCAGCCAGCGCTGCCAGGGGTCAGCTGGGAGCTGGAGGAGGTCACTCATGGGGGCTGAGCTGCTCTCACAGCCAATATAAGGACATCCACCTCTCCCTTCCCTTGCTCCCAGCTTTTCCTCTGCTAGCTGAACCTTTGTGGGAGCTGGCTCAGTTTATCAGCTGGGCAGAAATACATCACAAGATCCGTATTTTTGCTGAGGGACGCAATTGTCTCGGAGGAGGGCACACACCTGGCTGCAGCCAGGGCTGCTTTTCCACCCTGATTCTGTCTTTCTGTAGGCTCTGGTACCCCGTTCTGCACCAGGAGTTCAGTTTTTTCACCACCTCTCGCCCTGCTCAGGTTTCTCCTTCTGGCCACACAGAACTCAGGTGAATGAAGTGCTGCCCTTTCAGGGCAGACCCTCCTGACCCCTCTGCCACAGGCATCCCGTTGTTGTCACGCTTTGCAGTCCCAAATTATCTCTGAAAACCCCCTCCCAGCCAGCCAGAGTGCCCATCTCCATGCATGCAGGACACACTGGGGACAGCCCACCAGCTCCACACCTCTGATCTCCCACCCCTGGCACTTTCCTCTCTGATCCCTCCCCAGGCCTTACCCCTTTTCCCCACACTGTGTTACCCCACCCTGTTTGAGGCACTTACTATCAAGGAAGAATCTCTTTCACCAGGCTTGCTTTGCCCCCAGTGTGCAAAGCACATAGAAATATGGGAGTTCTGTGCCCTCTGTGCTGTGGCACTGTTTTATCCATCAGCACAGCCTTGCCTCCCTGCTTGCCCCCTTTTTTCCTATTAAAAAACCAAGTGGAGAGATTAGACCTGTGCATCCCAACCTTCTCTTGCCTCATTTCTATGTAAAGCTCTTATCAGCAAGCCCGAGCTGCTGCTGCTGCTGCAGATTATTCACCCAACACAGACGAGTGGGATCGCCCAGGCAGTGGCAGAGCAGGCTCCCAGCAGAACCCAGATGTGATGCAGATACTCCAGATCTTCAGGAAGCAGCCTGGTAATACTTGTTGAACCACATAAAGAGCTCTGTGGGGCACAGCTGAAGGAGCCAGGACTGGAAAAGCAGCTGCAAGCTTTACAGAACCTTTCAGAAGGAGAAAACTCTTGAACTGCTGTAAATTTTGACTTAGAAAGGTGCCCAGGTGGTCCCATGGAGCAAAAAGTGGCTGCTCTGGATGAAATGTTTCTCTCATAAAGATGAATCCTTTCTATAGGGTCTGTACCTCAAGATTTTTGAGTGAACATCATGTTCAGAGCAACAATGTGGAGAATTATGGAATCACTTAGGTTGGAAAAGCCCTCTAAGATCATCCAGTCCAACCAATTCCCCCAGCCCTGCCAAGGCCACCATTAACTCATGTCCCCAAGTGCCACATCCATGCAGCTTTTAAATCCCTCCAGGGATGGGGACTCCATCACTTCCCTGGCCTTGGCAATTTTCAGTGAAGAAATTTTCATGGGTATCCAATCCAAACCTCCCCTGGCACAACTTGAGGCTGTTTCCTCTTGTCCTGTCACTTGTGACCTGGGAGATGAGACCAGGAGGAGTCAAAGCCCCCAGCCCTGCATCCACGTGTTTACAGCCAAACTGATGCCAACCCCATCAGTGCCTTCACTATCTGCAGGCAAATGGGTGAAATTCCTGCTGGAAAACAAGCAGAAATGTGGAAAATGTCCAGGACACATGGGGATAGGACTGTGGCTGTAGTTTCATGGCCAGGGGGTTGTTCTGCTCTCCCTGCTGGGGAAGGGGAGCTGTGTCCCAAGGCAGGGTGACAGCCAGGATGGCTGTGATGGGCAGCAGGGATTTAGAAGTGCCAGTTAAAGCTATTGCCTGCTCCAGGAAGATTTCGGAGAGCTGTCCAGGCTGAGACAGCTTCTGGTGCAGCTGCTGTTTCAGGAGGTGGTTTGCTTTATTTCTGTTTTGTTAGCTGTAACCTACTGTGGCTCACCATTTTCCCCTCAAGTCCTAATTTTAAAGAAAAATCTGGTTTCTGTTTGGCGAAGTGAGGCGGTCTAAGCCTCGAGCCTCATCTGAGTCACAGGAGTCAGAGGCCCCAACCTGTGTCAGGACCAGCTTTAAGAATTAATCCCCGTGGCTGCAGAAAGTCCCCAGCAAAAACTGCTTTGGCTGAAGTCCACGAGGTCGGGCTCCTGTAACCACCACGTGCTGAGAAATGGTAACTCCCAAACCAAATCCTCGCTTTGCCCTTTTCTGTGCCTT
This sequence comes from Monarcha castaneiventris obscurior, assembly GCA_026261815.1. Lineage (NCBI taxonomy): Eukaryota > Metazoa > Chordata > Aves > Passeriformes > Monarchidae > Monarcha > Monarcha castaneiventris. The sequence goes on along the minus strand of JAMPIT010000894.1, from coordinate 4,327,019 downwards.
TCCCTGCCACGAGATCTGGTGTTTTAAGAGGGGTAGCACTTCTTCAAGCCATTCTTGTTTGCACAGAGGGAAGAAAAGCCTGGAGGATGAGCACATTTCCTAAGGACACCCCCCAGCACATCCCAAGGCTCCCATGTGTACAAGGCTTGGACAATCCACGTACTCCAAGGTATTGATGCCTTTTCCTGGTCTTAAAATCAAGAGTCAAACATGGTTAGAAGGGAAAAAGGGATTTTACCTTCGTATTTATTTAAGGATCCTTAGGTGCACCACGTCCAGGTCGAATGCACCTCCATGCACACCACAATACCCCCCCAAAAGATCAGGTATAACATTATAGATTTTACTAATTAACATATCTATCATAAGTTCCCCAATGAGAGGCTCAAATGAGCCCCCCTCCCCAAGGAACCTTCCCCTGGATGGTTCTATCTTAGTTTACAAAATGCGTTCTGGAAGAGGACCTTGGGGCCTGGGGCACACTGATCCCTAACTACAAAACCTCTAAAATGTTGAGTCTCTCAGCTTAACAAACAAATCCAAGAATGTAGGCAAAAAGCACTAAGAATACAGAAGTTGTAAAAAGCCATAACAGGGGTATAAAAGAAAAGGCAAAAAGTCATCATGGCATCAGTCTGATGGCAGCACCTGCCTCTGGAGAAGCAGCAGTTCTGATTTCCAGAATTTGTGTATCCAAAGGATTCCAGCACACCCGGCCTCTCCTGCCTCAGTTTCCCTTTTCTCCTCCCTCTGAGGGCTGCAGCTCCTCCCTAACCTCGAGCCTGCCCGATGCTGACTGACAGTGCATCCACTGCACACTGACAGAAGGGAGTTTTGGGGCTGGATACAACCGAAAGAAACCCCAGAAAATTATCTTTGCATTTCAAGGAGCAGAAAGTTGCAGCTTAAAGAAATCTTAATCTCCCTGGAAACTATTTACCAAGGAAAACTTACCCACAGTAATCCGTCCTTTGAGTGTTAGAACAGCTTGAAACTAAAAGTTTGCAGAGCTCAAGCAGGAGGGGAAGAGGGATGAAGCTGGCAAAAGATCATTAGGAAGACATTTTAAAAATGTTTTTCCAGAATTTGATTTTTATTTCCACGCTTGGATTAAGCTCTTCAGCTGGTGAGGAAAAAACAGGAGGTCACTTGCAGGATCTGTGAGAAAAAAAAGGGGCTCTTTCTGTAGGTTCAGAATGTTCCTGGGATTTTGAGGCTGAGAGTTTTCCAAGCACACTTCTTCCAAAGGACTTTCCAAGAACACACAGTAAACTGCAAAACAATCTCACAGAGAACTACAGAATTCCTGTTGGGGAGATAGAAAAGCTATTTCCACACAGACAGAGCCAGAACAATGAAGTTTGACATTTCAATAAATGTATTTTTGGCCTATTTTGACACAGTACGAAGGACAGAGAATACAGAGATTATAGAGCCCAGTGCAAGACAGCACCTCTGTAAATGTCTGCTCCATATTCCATTTGTCACTTCATAAATGGAGCCATTGGAGTAATCTCTGCTCCACTGACAGCCTGGAGATCGCCAGATTTTCAATTTCCCTTCAATAAAACAAAAAAAAAAAAACCCAAAACCCCAAGGAGAACATTTTCGCTTTTTAATCATTTCCAGGCCCGTTTCCTGTAATGAAGAACTTCTTTTCCAGCCCCAAGAGAGCAATTCTTTGAATGTCACTTTCAGATAGTGAGATAAAAATCTCTGCTATTTGCAGGAAAAGGCTCCGACTGCCATTTGTGGCTTGAACCACTTCCCAATTTATTTACTTTCTGAGGCTGTTTACATTTGCAGGCAGCCCAGCTCACTCACCCCTAACAAGCTCCATTTATTGCTGCAAGAAAGGCAGCCCTGTGCCAGCCCCAGGAGAGACTTCGGACCTAAGGACACCAAAAGGCTTTTGGATCAAACCACCTGAGTAAAAAAATGGGTGGAAAAGGAAAAAAAATAATCCCATTTTCTGGTGAATTCCATCACTGACCAGCAGCAGGAGCCACGGATGGTGCAAGCCCTTCATTAGGGCTGAACCTGAAACTGCTTTTCATTCCTGGAGAGCTGCAGGACTCCGAGAGGGGAGAGGAGGGAGGAGGACATCCTTAATTTGTCTGAAGAGCAGCTGATTTTCTTCTTTATGTAATTATCTCCTCCAGCAAACCCTCCTGCTCGGAGTCAAGGGGGCTGGAGCACACTTAGCCCAATTCAGGAGTGACACAGCAACCTCCTTCACCAAATGCATCCAACTCCAAGGGCTCATTTGTTTGTTCTTGCTGATATTAAAGACTAATTTTGATTTAGACTAAGAGCCTTTTCCATCCCTCGGGAGGGAGCCGTGGCAACAGGAGAGTATTCAATTAACTGTGTGCTCTAAATTACTCCTGCAAAGGAGTGTGTTCACGTGGACAGGGCAGGGATTCTCAGGGTGCTGTCTGGAAGGGGGTTGCATGGCAAAATAAAATAAAATAAAATAAAATAAAATAAAATAAAATAAAATAAAATAAAATAAAATAAAATAATAAAATAAAATAAAATAAAATTAAAATAAAATAAAATAAAATATAAAATAAAATATAAAATAAAATAAAATAAAATAATAATAAATTAAAATAAAATAAAATAAAAAATAAAATAAAATAATAAATTAAATTAAAATATAAAATAAAACAAAACAAAACAAATAAACAAAATAAAATAAAATATAATATATTATATTTCCAGGAGCTGGCCTTCAATCATCTTTATGGATCCCTTCCAACTCAGGGTATTCTATGAGTCTGTAATATTACTATTATATGTAAAGTAGTAACTTCAGCTTTGCCTAAATCTTTCTCACTTTAGCAAAGCTGCTCGGACTTTTTCAACCTTCTTCTTTACTGGTATTTTACAAACAAAGAAAAAGGGAGCAGCAGGTGGCTTGTCACAGACAGAAAGTAGAAACCAGTTGTTATTAAGCTCCTGTATTAAATCTTTAGCCTCCTCTTTGTCCCCTTCTCTCAGTCTTTGGCACCTGGAGAGAAGCGTTCACTTCAGCTGAAAGTAATTTTCCTGTCCTGCTTTTGCTTTCTTTTTTTTTTTAAAGAAAATGCCCCAAATCAAGGCAATGGCTGGTGCAGAAAATAGGAAAAAAAAATCTCTCAGGAAAGTTAAAAAGTCATTTTGGACACTTTTTTGCTGATGCTCTCAGGGCTCAGTTTTGGTTGATAGATATTTTTTGAGGTCCAGGATGGAACTCATGGTGGATGCAGAGCTGGAATTTAAATCTGTGTCTCCCATCTGGAGGTTGCTCCAGCCACCTGCAACGGCTGAACAGCTGGAGAATCATTCACTAGAATAATCACAGAATCACAGAATGGTTGGGGTTTGAAGGCACCATCTCATCCCACCCCCTGCCATGGCAGGGACACTTTCCACTATCCCAGGCTGCTCCAAGCCCCGTCCAACCTGGCCTTGGACACTGCCAGGGATCCAGGGGCAGCCACAGCTTCTCTGGGCACCCTGTGCCAGGGCATCACCACCCTCACAGCCAGGAATTTCTTCCTAATATCCAATCTAAATCCATCCTCTGTCAGTTTGAAGCCATTCCCCCTTGTCCTGTCACTCCAGGCCCTTGTAAAAAAGTTCCTCTTCAGGTACTGAAAGCTGTAATGAATCATAAAGGAAACTGGAAGGAGAAAAGCCTCAGAGCTCGTGGCATATGAGCAGCAATCTCTGGCAGGTTGGTTACAGCCCTCAGGCACCTGCACACCTCTCAAACACAGCCACACGGGCACAATTGCTGGCAAATTCCCAGAGTTTCAGGAGCCTGGACATAATGGTAGAGGGAAAAAAGCTCCAAGTCCACGAAAAGTACTTTGAGAGGATTTTAAAAGTACGTTTTTTCAAAGTACATACAGGACTCCTCTGTATGCTTTTAGAAGAGTTCTCAGCACCCCAAGGGCTGCAGGCAGTTCTCAACTCTTGCTTGTTTGCAACCAAAATACCAAAGCCCCTCCTTACATCCCAGGAAAACCCAGAGTGACTGTGTTAGTCATGACTTAACAGCCATAAAAATGGACCCATTTCAGTTCAGCTACCACACAGATGTTCAGATAAATGATGCTCAAGATACTCCCGGCACAGGAATTTTTAAATCAAGTAATGAGAGACAATTTTCTCTTGTAAAAATTTTCCCACCATTTCTCTGTCAATCTGAGAATCCCAGAATGGTTTGGTTTGGAAGAGACCTTCAAGACCAGCTCATTCCACCCTTGTACCATGGGCAGGGACACTTCCCACTGGACCAGGCTGCTCCAAGCCCCATCCAGCCTGGCTTTGAGCAAGTGTGTATTTGTATTTTGTAGACAAAGCAAAAACAATCATTAGAACATTCCCATTGAAAAGGAAATAGATAAACAACTTAACCATTTATTTGACTGCATTGTATTTAGACAACTTGTACATTTCGTAACCCCACTGTTTTTTGTTCTCATCAAAAAGGATAAAGGGACAGAAGATTATAATCCACTCAAAACAGCAGCCCAGTATTTCAAGATACACTTGCTATTTTCATAGATGCCCACCTGATACCTGAACTCCAACACAGGTTGTAATGTTTATACAAGACCTGAAGGTTTTTCAACACAGCACTGAGTTGTAGCAATGTCTTGCAGTGCCCTGAAAAATAGTTTGTGACGTACTATGCAACACCAATTTGATGATGCCTTGAAGGTGATGAACCTGATCATTTCTTAAAAACCAACATAATGAATGCCAACACCCAGACCGACATGGCAGCCAGTAGCAACATTTGGGCAAATTTAAATATAAAAGCAATCACCTCCTTAAGTTAGATTTGTCAATGCAAAAAGGCGAGGGGGAGAGGACTGTTTAGCAACAGACAGGAGAAATAACCAACTTTTCCTTGCTAGATTCTTGTTGAAAACCTATACAAATTCAAGGCTTCCCACTTGATTTCCAAATCCCAAGCAGTACAGAGAACAAATCTGTTTGATACGACCCAACACATGCAGCTTCAGTGTCTCCTGCAGTGAACTCTGTGACAGCAGCCATGGCAGAACCTTTTGGGCCATGAGCTCTTTGAAAATCAAGAAAAAGAGAGACCTGCACCCATTTTGCTCAGTATTTTCAACACGGGCACTGTGACAACCACTTCTTACGATAGCCAACCAGAATTGTATTTGAAGTTTGCTCCAGAGGGATGTTTTTGGCAGTGAGGAGGGATTTCAGCTCACTTCAAGTCAGCTTTTGGATCTGAAGACACCCATGGCTTAACTATTAACCAATAAAAAACTTGCCTGTCTGGCTCTGCAGATTGAAACCCCAGCAGACACCCAGGGCAGCCCAGTTTGCAATTTGTGATTCAAGCCCAGCAGCTGCTTGCAAGGTCTGAAACCTCCCTGATCCAGCTCCAGGGCAGCCCCTACGTCCTGGACCACAGCTGAGAGAAACCTGACTCAGTGGATTGCCTACCAACATTTAAGTCTCAACACTGATCAAAACTGCTGAAAAGACACCCAGAAAAACTGGCAACCCTGAGGGAGCAGGGTAACAAAAGGTTTTATCATGCCACAAGGCAGCAGTGGCTACACACAGGCTTTAGGCTGAGCTCCAACACATCCTGGGAGTAACAAACCCCATTTACACCGCTTTGTCTTGGGCACCCTTTTAAAGATGAGTTTTCTTTACTGAGGGGAACAGACCCCTCAAAAGCACAGGTGGTAGCTACAAGCAGAAAACTCAGCAGGGCCAATTTCCATTAAAAATCTTTATTTTCAAATACAGCTCATGATTTGTACATGGTAAGAAACGTCCATCACCATGTGCGATTGGTCTGTGCAAAAGGCGGCTTTGCTCAAATCCAGTTTTCCTGCACAGGGCTCTTTTCCAAATGATACTGGAGGTAGGGGTTTTGTTGGTTTTGTTTTTAGTGTACAGTAATTAGCAAAAACAAACAAAAAAAAACCCCCCAAAAAACAACCCCACGACTCAAACCAAACCCTAAAAAAGAAAAAAAACCACCCAAGTGTAGTAAGGCAAATCTGGAGAATTCGCTCGATTCCACAGGAGTGGATTCACTGAGAGCTCATCCTTTTGATCCCCGTATGGATCATTCACGTCAGAGTTGGACTTCATCCTCGTGGGTCCCTTCCAACTCTGAATATTCTGAGATCTCTGATTACAGAGGTGCTTCCACAAGTCAACTAATACCTTTATTTTTGTCTTTCAAAATGAAAAAAAAAACAAACCCCAAAAAACAAAAACCAACCCAACTGATTCATAGACCTGGGCTATGGAATCACACGGAACAAGAAAGCCTCGACACTGCCATTACTGAAAAAAATTGATGGGTATTGGTAAAACCTAGGTAAGCCCGAGCAAAAAAAGGGAAAAAAAAAATAAAGAAAAACAGAGCAAGAGTGAATGCAAGAAAGAGAGACAGAATTCCTTCCCCGCTGCTTTGATTTTAGAGGGGAAAAAAATCCCCCAATAATTTAGCTCATGTAAGTTGAGAAAATGAGAGCAGCTAAAAATGAATACGATACACCTTGAAATTTATTTCCAAGACCAAGAACCAAAGATTGAAGCATTTTAGAACACTGAAGCAAAGCAATCTGAATCTGAAAAAAAAAAAAAAATTGTTCCAACTATCTTAAAATAGCTGTTTCTCAGAGCTTCTAGCAATAATTTTGATTAAATAAAAATCATACCAATTTACATTAATTTTCTATATCTTCTTTTAAAAGAAGTCCCTCACTCTTTTAATGAAAAAAGTGCATCCAAACCCAGCAGAGATTCACTGGTGCCACCAGGTTCTTTTAGCAGCTACTCAAGGTTTTCAAAATAGCTTACACTTCTTGCTATAAGAAGGGCCTTCCAAACCCTTGTTTGGGAGAAGTATCCGAATTATAAAAATCTGAAATAATTTATTATCAAATCCAGAATTTAAATAAAAGCAGATTTTTTTTTTCTTGCAAAGACAATTGAAGAAAGTAAAAGAATAAAAGCATGCACTCCAAACTTAGAGGTGAAGACAAATATACTTATCTATACAGGCACTGGCAGACGCAATTTAATGGTTACTCGTTGTAACACACACCCCACCCTACAATACATTTTTTCATTCACTAATCACTGAGGTACCAATATTTAAGAATGGAAAAATTCAATATTGAAAAATAAAACCTAAAATTGAAGCCTTTTTTTTCTTTTTCTTCTTCTTCCCCAGAAAACTATGGCAATTTTTGTATGAAATGTTAGTATACTTATAGAATTTTACAATCTACATTGGCTTTATTTTGAATTTTCGGGAACCAAAAGCGGCGTTCCCATCCAGGTTTCTCTGATAAAACGTTCACTGTGTGGATGTCCTAAAGAGTCAGCAGACTTTGCAAATGAATGAACAATATCTTGGCTATCACCTGGCACATCTGGCTGGTACCAAAAGGACTCGGAGTCTGAGACAATCGGCTTTAATTCGGAACAAATGCGCCATGCCAAAGTGCAACGAATGTGTGCGACACTCAATGGGACACTGACAGGTTTAAGAGCTGCATGGAAAGTACTAAAGTCCACCCTGCAAAGCAATTTGGGACAAATTGCATTGCATGCAAAGGACAACTCTGCGCTGCTGGGACGTCGCTTGCTCGCTGGGATGGGGTCTCCTAACGCAGCCACAGTTTCAGACGCAGTGCATCCACTCCGTTTAAATAGTATCTGAACAGCCTCTTGTCTCGCACAAAACCAAGGTTTTCATAAAGTTTCAAAGCAGACTTATTTGTGATTTCTGTTTCCAATACAACCTTTAAGGGAGAAAAGAAAGAAAAAGAAAGAAAGAAAAAAAAAAAGCGTGTCGTGTTAGTCAGCAGCTGCAAATCCATGATTGCTGAACCAATTCCAAAGGTTTTATTTAAAGGTACATTTGTTAGCAATGAATGGAATTCATTTCTTCTTATCTTTACTTAATTATGCAATATTTCCACATTAAGCATCCATTCCCACACTCAAGCATCCATTCCCACATTAAAAAAAATATAATATAGCAATTCATCCACAACTGTAATTGTAAACAACATATGAAGATTTTAGTTCTTGGCTGTAAACAGTATTTCAGTTCACCACCTCCCAACAAGGGTAAAAAACACAGCAACAAACAAATCCCAAACAGCCTCTGTCTCCCAACATCCTCCCCCAAAACCCAAGCTACCAAACAGGTTAGGGTCCAAAACATACTTTGAATTAGTAACTGAACTTCTGCATGTAACAAGAACTTGGCACATGAGGATTTACTTAATGATTTAATACCTTTGACCCCTGATTCGTTAGAGTTAGATGTAGATAAAAGCTTCAGGTTGACACCAGCTGTCAGACACAACATTTGCAATCATTATTTGTGCTTGACACAAGTATCACAGAGTGCTCTGGGCTGGAAGGCACCTTCAAGACCATCCAGTTCCAACCCCCTGCCATGGGCAGGACACCTTCCACTATCCCAGGTTGCTCCAAGCCTGATCCAACCTGGGTACTAACAAATACCCCAAACCCAAATCACAGTCAACACCAGAAGAATAAGCAGATTTTTCCATCTTTTTTCCCCTATATTGGTAAGATGCCGTGGCAGAAAGACCTGTCAGAAATAACTCAGACCAAACTCAAGTCCAAGAGAAGTCCAAATTAAGACTCAAAATTGTCTCAGAATTCTCAGTCACAGGCAAAAAACTACACTGGCCTTAATAAGACATTAATTACTAAACTTCAGAATTTTTCAGAATTGTTTTTCTCTCTCTTTTCTCCACATGCACTGAACAGAGCTCTGCCGTAAGTGGCAAGCCCTGCACCCACTCCACACAATAAAAACTAGTTCTGCCTCTTTACTGGTGTCCAACCCAATTATTTCAGGATTTTGCTGTTAGGAATAGATCATGGCTGCACAAGAACACAGGCTGAACTAACAAGCTGACTGGGCTCCATACAGCCCCTGACACTGAACAACCCCATATTAAACAGGAGTTGATGGTCACTGTAGGAAGACCATAGAATGAAAATACAGGACCAAAATTTAGCCTGGATTTGTAGAGCAGTTTAAGTCCATCTACTTTGTGGCCTCTGTGGCCTCACTGCCTTCAGGCACCCATTCCCACTCCTCCTGGCCTCTCCTGCCAGCTCTCAAGGCTGGTTCCTGAGCTACTTCCAAAGGCCCCTGGCAGAAAACCTTTCCATTTTCTCTCCATGGGGTTTGTTTTCTGCAGTCTGAGGAGTGGCTAAGCCAGTGTGAAAGGGGGAGGCAGTCAGTGGTTACAATGGCCTGGAACTTGAGTCAAATATATACATTAAATGGGATTTTTTGGGTTTTATTGGAGATGACCACTCTAGGCACTGGCTGCCACATTCCAATGCACAATTCCACCTGTGCTTCTCAGTGAAGGATGTTGAAAGAACAATAAACCTGGGGATAACAATCCAATGAACAATGTAAGGCTTGGAAGTAGTTAATTTTACAAAAAGGAACTAAGAGTCACACATTAAAATATTAATCATCAGAGTTCTTAAATTACAGCAGGGCAGTGTTGTAGCTGCACGCTTAAAGACAACCTAATTCAATTCTTAGTCTTGTGGCAAGAATGAGATTGAATTTCTGTAGCTGGCATCTCCCAGAACATTACTAGCAAGTCCTGTGAGCTGATGGAGTGCTCCTAACATCCTTCATCCATTAAAATGGATAACTATTCATCTGTAACAAATTATGGAAGCACAATCATTCTGCTGGAGAGGGCTATTTTCTACACGTTGTACAATTCCTTAATTCCAATTTAAACAAAACATTGAAGCCAGAGAAGGAATCTGACCTGTGTAAATCCACTGTGCAGAGGATTATTTATTTGAACTCTCAGCTACAAAGGGCATTCACTCTCTCAAAGGTTCAGTAACCTGGCAGAGTGATGTAACAACTCTCTATTCAACTGCAAGCTCCAACACCTTGCAATGCTAGAACACTTCCAGCACTGCAGGTGATTGAGCTGAAGGGAGTGGTTAAATGTTGAAATACAGGTTTGTTGGAATCCCACTACCTGAGTGAATGCTCATCTTGAAAGCAAATGCAAGAGATTTGCTCTGGTATTTCTAAGAAGTCTCAGCACAATGAAAAGTAATTCCCTGATCTCAACATACTGCAGCTGAAGTCATGTTTCTGTTATCTGAAAAGGAAACACAGGCATATTTTATTCAGATTTCATTAGCTTCCTTTGGTGAAGAATGCATCTCTTCCTGCGTGAGATCTTCAATCAAGCTCCAAACCTTCCACTGTTACATGTATTTCTGCTCTTGTGGGTCGATTTTGCTGTACACATGCCTGTTAAATCCTCTGATAACACAGTAACACCCCCCGTGAAGGGCAGCAAAGCTCTGATTGGATTTAACAGCGTTTTCTGCTCAAGTTGCAACTCTCTGAAGGTTGTGACTTTCTCTTTTATCTTAAATTTCATAAACCTAACATTTTAGCTCAACTCTAACTGGGTTTTGAAGCAAGAAAATTTCTATATTAAGAATGGAGTGCAATGTTCCTTGTTGCTACATTTTCATACCATGAATTTATTCCCAAACTGAAGTGGTCAAGCTTTCTTGCTCCTTCAGTTCAAACTCTGAAGGAACTCAAGTTTAAAAACCAAGTCATAGAATGGATACAACCAAACCAAATGAAGAAAGTCCTCTCAGCACTCACAGAGGAGGTTGCTATTCTTACTTTTAAGTCTGGCATATCATCAGTTTCAAGTTATGGGGGCTTGTCCAGTGTCCTTAATCAATTTAACTGCCTTAACTTTTGAAGAGAGGCAGTACCCAAAATATAACACTTCATACTTTATATGATTTGTACATTAAGGGAAAGCTAAAATATCAGTGATTTAATGATTTCAAATAGGATTCCATAAAAATATACATTTCATTTTTACTAGTGTGGGACTGAATTAAAATGACACACCTACTAGTGTGGTCAAAAAACCCACTCTAAATCACCCTGAAGTTTCAATGGGAATTCCCATGAGAATTTGTGGTTCCCTTTTATATTCCACATTTCTGCTTAAAAAAGGTTTTTGAAGTCCCACTCACTGAAGTCTTATTTTGATTAGTTACCACTTGCATGGTACATTATTTCAGTAATATGAAGTGAATAGATTGTATGCAGATTCCTCAGTCATTTGTTACAGATGAAAAACCTGCATATGAGCAACTTCTCCTTTCTAATTGTAATTATGGGATGTAACAGTTCCACAGGATGGTCTTCAGCTGCAGAGTTTTTGGGAAATAGCCTGCCAGTAAAAACAGTACAAAAAGCAGCCAGACACCCACCTTGCTGCAGTTAGCACATGCTTTTCTTTTTTAAACTGGAAGAAGAATATTTCCAAAACTTTGGAGTTGGAAGTAAAACTATTCACCTTCACCTGATTTATTTCCATAGTTCTCCTTTTCTATGCAACCAGCCCATAGTTACCCTAAATCACTGTGATCTACTGGAAACTCAGCCCACTACAGCTCACTACCACAAATATTCAAACTCATTAACATCAAATACTTGAGAAGGTAAAAAAGGTAAAGGTCACAAAGGTAAAAAAAAAAAAAAAAAAAAATCAGAGATCCCCAAGTTCTGTAATGTTATATGCAGACACTCCAGCTGGAAGCTGCTGTCGAGTACTTTCTTCAGTTCTGAAGGTTATTTCTGGTTCAAGCACCCACCCCCAACACCAGATCACTTCCCTGGTTTCTATTCTAATGTAGGCCATGGGCAGCTCCATGGGCAGCTCCTCCCCTCCACACAGATTCCATTCCAGTCAATTCACCTCCTCACTTACTCAGGCACAGCTTTCCCAGAGAAACCACCCCTGTGGAAGATCCTGCATCCAGCAGGAGCTGCCTCTTAGGCAGTGTGCTGACCACTGTACCTCACTCATTCCATAGGCCTGGCTGAGTTTATTCCCACTAAAACAGCTTACAGGGAAAAAAAGGGTCCTTAAACACCAGAACATTGCAGCATGCTTTGTAATGCCACCTATCAGCAGTGATTTATCAAGGTTTTCATCTGTGGTGTTGTATAAATCCTTTGTTTTTCAGGACTCAATGCTGGTACTTCAGAAGTCCAACCTGTGGTACTTTGAAAAGCAACACACTGAGTGAGGCATTTATCAGATTATATGCCACAAGTTATTAAAATTAAGTCTATTTACTGCATCTATTCCATAATTAGATTGAAGGGAAGAATTTCCAAGCAGCCTTTGGAAATTTTTCACAACACCCACAGCTGCATATTCATGTTTTTAATCCTATTCCAAAGAAATTTCAGAAAATAGCATTTTGTTTTTAATTGCACTCCATCTTATCTCAAAAAGCAGTAGCTTTTCATTTTCATCATGATTCTGATTTTATTAAAACATGTAGAAAAATACCTTAAGAGCAGCAAGGGTGATTATTTATACATCTCACACAGACAAACTGTTGTGATGCACTACTTCATGTTTGATGAGCTTTAAGCACCAATTAATCAGAACCTGATCTCCTGACAACCGTTGAGAAAACTGGTGAGAGCAAGAGTCAGGCAAAGCTTTTCATGGGTGCCTAGTCAGATTTTTCATATTCTGGTCTGACTGAAAACTCAGCATTACACCATGGAGTACAAGTAACCAATATCCTTATTTTGCACCATTTTGGGTATGTGGAAGAAGCCTATGCGTGGTGGCAAATTAAAAAAAAAACCAACATGAAAACATTGTCTGTTTGGCTGTGGATAACCTATATGTGGAAAAGAACAACATAAATACAAATAAGTGTGGGTGTGCCTCTGCTGATGGTGCAGAAAAATCAGTAAAATACTCTGCTTGTATTCCATGCTCCCTAAAGGGCTCCCAGTTCCAAATTTAGTGCCAGCACAAGACTCAGCTGGTGCAAAAGCCCCCCAAAAGGGGCAGGGGATGAGTTTGGAACCATCATCCTACAAACATCACTCCCAAAACCATGGCTGTCCCCATCCAGCACACAATTCAAGGAGTCTGAATTGTAGTGCCTTCAAACAAGGAGACAGAATCTGAGCAATGCCCTCTGCCCTTGATCCAAAGCATTTATACAGCACCAGAGATGGAAAGCTGTGACTAAGACTTAATGAGGCCTCACTGCAGACCTGCAACCCTTATCACATTTATTTCATGTTTATGAGAATAAAAACAAGCAAGAAGGGCTCTTGGATTAATATGACAGTGGTAAAAGAAAAAGACAGACACAGAAGAGGTCACTGATAGAGGTCACCTGTTAGTCCAACTTAGAAATGAATTTACATGAGAAGTAGCACACAGACATTCAGAAATTATATGGTAATTACTGCAACTCAGAGCTTGAGTAGAAACACCCAGTTCCACTCCTGACTCTCTAATACAGTGGGCAAGTCACTTCCCTTCTCTGCATCTCACTCCTGCAGCTGTGGTGTGAGCAGTGTGACCCTGATCCTCAAGTATTTCGCAATTTTTTTTAATCTTGAATAGTCTAGAAATGGGAAGTCAACCCAAGACCATAGCAATGGGGAAAACAAACCAACCAACCTCTTTTTGATTAGTTCAGTGCAGGCAAGTAGTAAAAGAGATTACAGGAAAGCATTTTAGAAACCATGATAGAAGCAAGAAGCCAAAATAAAGAACTAAAAAGAATTACAGATTGCACTGTACTGCCCAAGTACAACATAAATTAGAAGGTGGGGTGAGGGGGAAGAAGACATCAGCAAGCAGAGGCACAAAGGGATCTGAGGGGAAGAATAAATCTCCCAATGAATGAAGCCAGAACACAGGCAGGGGATGCTGCAAGAGGCGAAACACAACAAGTGGGACAATAACCAGGAGTATGTGCCAGAAGTCCTGTGACACCAATTGTAGCTTTGCATGAGAAACTTCCCCACGGGGCAGGGGGACAATTGAGGGAGCAGTGGGACAATCGAGGGAGCAGTTGAAGAGAGATAAGAGAGAGATCAAAGGCTCATTAACTATGACACAATGAAATGACAGTGCTCACATATCAGGAACAACTGCATTGTGCCAAGGAGCTGGAAGTTAAAGGGACAGATAACCTGGTTAAGGAGGATGGATGGATGCAGGGAGAGCTCCTCACAAGTTAAACAAGGCACATAACAATAGAGTTGCTTTATATATACATTTCTATATATAAAAAAAAGCAGGAACTTTAATCTGGTAAAAGAGCAGCAACTTTTAGGGCAGGAAGTTTGCCAGGGATTCAGTGACTCCTTCCACGCCTGTGTCACCATGCTAACCCACTGCAGCTCTGCTCTGGGCAGTGTCAGAGCAGCCTGCTGAGTGGCTGTGATAAATCCACACTCTGCAGCAGCACAGCACACACTGTTCTCACAGCTGCCTGTACTCTGAAGGCATGGCAGAGGTACACAGGACATGCTCATCCCACTGCTCAGCTGCACCTCAGACTGGGGCCCTTGCAGGAAAATGGGCCTGAGTGAAGGCTGAGGCAGTTTCACAAGGGAAAAGAGCTGAAGTTCAGCACTTAGGGCAAATTTAGAAAGTCCAGCTCCTATTTGTGGCATACTTTTGAGGTTGTTTTCCCCTTTATTACAAAAGATCTTCTTACCAACTTATTTCTCACCTAAACAAAGTCCTGTAGAAGAAAAACCTGTGAAAGGAATCCACATACAAGAGAGTGCAAACCATTTACATTATGAAAGTTTTGATTATAAAATCTTACCTCATCACAATCTCCTTCAACCATAGCATAAATAGCTTTCTTAACCAAGTTTGTACCTGAAACATAGATTTCAGTAAGTGTCAGAGTTGCAGTGCAAAAAACAATCGAACAAAAAAAAGCCAGTTTATATATGACTAATGTGTGCTACCTACATGACATGAGACCTGGGGAAAAGCAGGGAGGAAAGAAAAACAAGGAGTTGCAGTCAAGCTGCAGTCTCAGGTCTGAACACTAAAATAATCTGTGAAGTTATCCAGAGACTCAGCTCAAGTGCAAGATTCTTGTAACACAAGGATATTAGAAACAGGCTGCTATGCTTAACAGAGTGTTATATATAGCCTTCCAAGATGTGATTCATTCCTTTTTGTTGCATTTAAAGTCAAAATCTGCTGGCGTGTACTTGAAGGACATTCATCTTCCAAGGGAATTTCCTCTTACTAAAACAAATACTTCTATTAGTAACAGAACTTATGAAACCACTGTTCTTATGGCTCACTCCCATTTGGGTTTGCTAGTAGCTAATAATATCCTTGAAGCCCATCCCTTCCCCTCAGTCAAGCATTAGTTTAGTTTTTTATCATTATTTTTCATCTATTTCACAACAGTTCTACAAATGTAATATCCCTACCTGTCTGTAGAATTGGGGTGAAATTGAAAGTTGATTTCAAAGTTATTAGTGGAAAAAACTGCTGTTCAGTGAAATTGCATAAATCTCACTTCCATAAGAAGGCTATGGAAAAGGAAAAAAAACCCCAAGGAATCTACAGAATGTTTTAAAATCTTCTCAAAACTTTAATCAATTAAGATTTTTCATTGAATGTTATGATAAAACTTCTACATTTAAAGCAGATCTTCAGATTAACAGCACACTTTGAGAAACAGCAAGGTGGCAAATGCAGGAAAAAGTCAACATATACAGAGTAAGCTAGAGTAAGCAAGGCTTTAAAGATAAATTCTATGTATGTAATTCTAATTTAACAAACTGACTAAAGCGAGGGAAAAGTCTTGCAGAGATCTTCATAATAACAGCATTAGTTCTTATTTACTTATGAATCCAAGCACCTGCAATTAAATTATGGCAGACTCCTTCATGACTCAGCTAAAAGGAAAGGAGAGACAGTGATTTCTCAGTATCCTCTTCCCTCTGCTCCACTACAGAGACCAACAATGGCTTTTGAATTGCACTGGGGAAAGAAAAAATCTGCACATGCTTGAACAGTCATGGTAATGTGGTTTTTTGGAGGATTTTGTTTTTGGAAGAGAGCAAACACAATGATACATTCTGCAATGGATCACTGTATTTTTCAATTGCAAGTAATCTTCTGTCTTTAATCTCACAAGTATGAGCTGTTCAGTGTGGATGAGTGGTGAAGCACAGTTCTAAGCTTTGGAGCTGACATCTACGTTTAGTTAAAAATACCTTACAAAACGTAATTTTACAATAACCAGCACAAAAAAATTAAGTGCCATAAGAACAGATATTTAATTAAGCCAACTTGGCTAACTTGTGTTAGAATGAAAATCCCTTCATCAGGACAAAACTGATTAATGAGGAAGGGCAAACTCCCTGTCAAGAGTGATTTCTTTACCACGTAACTTCCCAACAAAACAGATCTCCATTTCAATCATTCAAATAACAACACACAGCTATTTTTCTTCCCTGATTAATACAATAATGAGCTCCATACATTCTCCCTGACGGGTAATATATGCATAATTTATAGGGGGAAGTCAGGAAATAAGTTCACTGTAAAAAAGGAGCCTGTACACATGGAAATACAGCGATGAGGGCACACACAAAACCACAAAGCAGCTCCCACTGCTGTTATTTGGCAGTGGTATAGGCAGAGGTAAGGGACTGCTGCCTGCCTTTCTTTTTAGCCTTAGCAGATCCCAGGTGTGAACCTCACAGGGCATTTCAGGTTATTTTAACAAAATCACAAAAGCCACTGGGGAGCTCGTGTGGTTGAGTAAGGCAGGCATGACACACAAAGCACCACATCTTGAAGTTCAGTTCAGCTTAAATCTTTATGACAGCTACAGCTATCCCAGCTAGAGGATTTAAGGAAGAAAGAACAAAAAATGGCTATTCTTACCAATTCCTTTTCTTCTGTATTTGGAATCCACTGCTAACATGGCTATATAACCTCTGCGGAACATCTTTTTGTGCATATCCAGCTTGCAGACGATGGCACCTACACACTCCTCACCTACCATGGCCTTAAAGACAAACATACACGTATGGAATTCTCAGTTTGGCATCCACAGTGTGACCAAAAGCAGTAAACCAGTTCATTTTTTAAGTGAAACAGCCACGCAAAATTTGTTTGTACAAAGCTATGAAAAGGTAACGACGTAAATTTAATAGTCCGAAAGTATTACTATGATTAAAAGTCTTATTGCTTTATTACATCCCAATTAAGTTCCAAGTCAATTAACAACCAATGAATTATTCCTGGAGAGAAGCACATTATCATTTCACAAAGTCTACAGGCAAGACCACGTGTGATTAAGGGGAAATAAAAAAAATAAAGTAAAAGACCAGGTTAAAGCATAAATTACCCTTTCATATGGGCTTCTGCAGAGAAAAAAAGTCCATTCGTGTTTTATAGTGATCTGAATTTTCCTGTACAAGGGCTGTGGTAGATAACATGCTTAATTTTTGTCTGGTTTTAATGTCAAGGCCACAAAGGATCAGAGAAAAGCGTTGCTGCATTTAATCTTTAGACACTGTCGTTTTCAGTCATATGACACCCGGAGAACAAACAAAAAAGCACAGTTAATTTCACACATTTTAACTATTGGGAGATTTCGTTTGTTAAGAGCTGTGCACTGGCAGTTAATCCCAGTGGCATTGTCACAGTAACCGTGGTCAAGGAGACGCAGGCATTCTGAAATATTAACAAGAAAAACCCCAAAAATGAAAGGACCCAACTCCTCCCCAAACACTTATCAAACCACCTGCACACCCACTGTGTTCACCAAAATCTTACCATGAAACATAGAAGAGAAAGGAAAACTCACGTTAACTGAAGGATTAGGCAGCATAAGGGATTAATGACATTATAACCTGCAGCAGTAAAACTGAGTAATGCCGCAGAGTGGGACAGCATCCAAGGGGAAAACAAATTCCTGTGCACTCAGGAAAGATGGGCAGAGATAAAAAGAAGCTCATAATTTTACATATGGGCGTGTGAGTGGATCCACAGCCTCTGACAGACCTGCAGGGGGACCAGCCTTGGGCTCAAGTGCAGCAGCTAAACCAGGACTAGAGCACATGATTGGCACCAGCATGTGCTGGCACAAGAGCTGCTGGATAATCCAAATTTACGACTCTAAGACATGCCAAATGAAGAGGACTTGCTAGAGCCAGTACTGCCGGGCCTCAGAGCAGCCCACCTGTGAACCCAGAGCTCACTTCTCCAAAGTCTGTGGTACACACTCAGCCACCTGAACCTTTGTGCACAGCTCGGAGGCTGAAACTCCGTGGACAGAAGATTCCTTCTGGCAGGTCAAACTGCAGGCACAGTCTCTTCAGCCCAAAAAGAATAAAGTCTTTGAGCATCTCCACCCGGATGGTGGGTTATTAACCAAGTCAGCTGTCAGCCAGGAGCTGCAGCAAAGGTGAAATGAAGCAGCCAAAAAAAGCAGCAGCAGCAGTTCCAAAGCCCTATGATACAGCATCATCCTAACTCCATTTCTAATATAGCTGAAGCAAATATAACTATTGCTAAGTTTTTATTTGGCAGGAAAACACATTTCAGCAGTATCCAAGAACAACCCTGAACAATCTAACGAGTGGTTTTTAATAAAAACAACAAACAAGAACTGCTGCATGATCTACTCTGGACTGAAACACAGAGCCTCTAAGCAGTCTTTCATTTGTTCCAAAACACAGTTTATTCCACAGAAAAGAGGAACCGTGCCTATACTCAAACGGTGTATGCAAAGTTTCAGCTCAAGGCAAGTTCTGTATCTCGGCTCAGACCTGAGAAAAGCGGGGAGTTAAATAAAGAGTATCATCAGACAGACTGCTCAGAACATTGCTATAATTATGCAGAGTACCTAGATGTAATCTTATACCTCACTAGAAAAAAAAAGAGCACACCACAAACTAGCATGTTATAGCTGTGCTTTGCCCTGGAGTGTACACGTGCAAACTGTTGATCCTAACAGTTATGTGGAGAATTTTTACGATGTATATATTTTTTTTTTTACACACTTCAGGAGTAGTGACAATCTAGACACTACATTTCTGAGCTCCTTCTTGTTCAGGGCACATTTCAGAAAAGTTATATGCATGAATCATATATTTAAAATGCTAAATGAACAGCAAAGAATTTTGTTTCAGTGATCAAAGAAGCAAATACCCACTGGTTTTACCACTGTTGCCAGAGAGCTGAATAAAGAATGACTCTGTTACCAGTTCTCCAAACACTTAAATCTATTTCTGTGTCTTTAGGCAGGTAAGTCTGGCAGTGAATCTACAGCTGTTCCACTCACAGAGGGAGTGCTGCATTTCCACCTCAATTAAAGGGGGTTTTGTTACCTTTCCTCTTCTTTTCACCCTTATCTAAAGCTGGAAATGAACCTAAACTGTGATGTGAAACTTTGCAATTTAATTTCCTGCAGAAGGTTAAACTGTGCAAATTAAAAAACCCAGACTGAAATAGGGAGAGTTGTGAGGAGGGAGGAAAAGTAGCTCCCACACAACACCATTTAGGAAAAGACAATCATGGGCCAAATTTTCTTTTCAGGTATACGAGAGTACTTCTAAACATGCAATTTTCTACAAACAGAACTCCGCCTAAGTCACTATTATATATTATAAACCCCACAGAGTACTATAAGATTTACTCCAATACTAGGTTATTAGTAGCAGGATTAACATACATGAATCCAAATCCAATATTTGCATCAACTCTGTTCCTATGAATAAATTTAAATGTTTAAAACAAACCAGATTTTAATATACTGGAAGAGTATACTAGTAGAGAAATGTCTGTAAATCAGCAAGAACATTACTTTTCACAGAATTAATCAATTTGTATTAATTTCATTATCAAAGATGGCATTATGTCCGTCAGCCACAGTCTGAGTATGTGTTTAATATCCAGATCCTGTGCATTTTGTTTAAAGGAGATTAAAACAGCCAACCAGCCCCAAAAGGGAAATATTTTGCAATTCAAACGCAGCAGAACCTGCACTGCATTTTCCTCTCACACCTGCACCAGAGTCCATCCCAAAGCATCCCAGGCACAGCTCTGTAAGAACTGGCTCACATTTAGGGATCGTGTTACCGAATGCCAGCAGAGGATACATTCAGGCTAATGGTTTTAACCTGACTCTGGCACTTCAGCCCCAGCTCTTCCCGATCCTGGCAAATCACCACATCCCTGTTTGCACTCTACAAACCTGGCACCAGCAATTCCCTCCTGTGCAAGGAACTCCCTCTGCCACTGCTGGAATAAATGCCCTGGCTCTTGTCACTCAGGTGCTGCAGGGACTTCCCAGAGCCACCAACAGTGAGAGACTCTCTGAAACTGTGATCACTCCTAAAAACAAACCGGAATACGCAGTTTGCAAATTCTCCTGCAAAACTTCTTCTTCCTGCATCTGCCATGAGGCCAGGAAGACTTCTCAGACAACCTCCTAGCTTTTCTGGTTCTTCCTTTACGCCCCAAGTTTTCCACAACTGAAGAACAGGGATGATGTCTTACAAGTCTTAATTTCAACACACTGAGACTCTTGAATAAAATCCAATTTAAAAAAAAAATGCAAAGCATTAGTATAAAACAAGACTTAACTGCAGTCATTTAGGATTTACAACACATTTAAAACCACTTACATGGAATTAATAGGTTATTTTTAAACTTGTGAAAGTTTAAATTATAAATGCTGCTATAGCTAGCGGCAAAGTTAACCCAATAAAAGCACAGATTTTCCAGATTTTTCTTAAAAGGCAGCTGAGTAGTACAGTGAATTACAGGAGAGGTTACAACACTCAGCCAGAACTCTGCTTTTATTACGTTCTGTCTTATCCAAACTCTGGCACAGAGCAAGGTTTCCTAAGCTCACCTCTCCCACGCTAAAGGATTTTGAAAACAAGTTTCTGAAATATTTAATTTATCAGTCTGAAATGCAAGTTTCAGAACGTTAACACTGCTAAGACTAGAAGCTACAAGACCACTTTAAAAAAAAGCTGCAACTTCGAAAATGCATTTACAATCCATCTGGGAACAAAGATGCAGCAGTGCTTAAAAATACTTCACATGAAACACAAGATGCCCCTTGCCCCTGTCATTTTTTGGCAGAGGAGTGGTTATCATTTGAGGAGAAACTGGGCTGACAGAGCTTCTGAGAAGAAGTAAAACCCAGGCATTTACTGGGCACTCACACCTAATACACAGTGCAAACCTGCTCATCCAAAGACAGGCAAAACATGAGTTTAAGCAGAGTTGGAGTTTTATAAAATCACAGAATCCCAGAACAGTTTGGGTTGGAAGAGACCTTCAAGACCATCTAGTTCCAACCCCCTGCCATGGACAGGGACACGTTCCACTGGAAGTTTATGGAGGAAAAGGTTATTAGCTGGTTGTTACCACAGCCCAGATACTGCTGTAGTGTAACACCTCAGCACTGAGCAGTATTCCCAACTTGCCACCACTGAAGTCAGGGAAAGAGTTGTGTGGATAAATTTGACATTGAAATTAACTGGGCTTTACAATTTCCAGTATCTCCAGGTCCTTTTAAAGTGGAATATTAACTTCTTGAGTGTAGTGTTAGGAAGTGGTTTGAGCCTGAAAAACACCAGTGACCAGTGAGGGTTGGTCCTCTGCCTTCCCTCCAGCTCTGCACTCCCACCTCTTCTCCTGCACCAGTGCCTGTGACATCCCACAGGAATGTATCTGGAGCTCTAAACCAACAGAGCACCACCCTGAAACACCTAGATACACACATATTTACAAGTGTATGCAGCTCACAGGGGTATCTTGGCTTCCAAAATCAGAGAAACCTTCAGGGCTGGCACAAGGCAGGAAGAGGGAGTTGAGAAAGGAAAAACAAGTGGCACCCTGGGCTGCAGCAGCCCTTAGAACAACTGGGCAACTTGTGAAGGCCAAGCCAAAACTCAGCAGGTTTCAAACCCATGCAATGAAGTTAATAATGTCCCAGGAATGAGCTTTGTGTTGTCAGAATAGGAAAATGATGTTTTACATGGTTCACTGAATAAAACATCAGGAAAAGGCAAATGTTCATTATTTAGGGAAAATACACATCCCATCTTAAATTTCAGTGGTGTCAGTGCTTTCCCCTCACAGGGAGAGGAAAGGAAAGGTGCCCCTGACAGCACAGGGAGGACAGGTGAATATGCTCTGGAGGATTTTTTAAATGGTGATGGTGAAATTCAGTAAATGAACTGACTGAACCCTTACAGATCTTTTTTCCAAATACAATCAAATCACAGGCTAACCCCTCTCCCCAAGACAATCAAAATACAGCCAAAACCTGAAACCCAAAGGGTGTGGGGCCACAAAGCTTTAAAGACAAATGATTGTGTGAGATCAGGCACTAAGCTTCATGTTCACCATCCTGACACTTCTTGCTAATTGAAATATGCAGTCCCTGATTGAAGATAAATATTTTAAAGCAATTTATTAGAGAGAAGTAGTTCAGGAATCCATTAATTGCAGGAACAAATTCTATTTTATAAAACAGAAAATCTTGAAGGCAACCCCTAAGAAACAAACCTTAAAAATACTAAAAGAAGTCACAAAAAACCCAACCCTCCCCCCTCCATGAACTTGACGCAGCACACTGCAAGACCTTCAAATTATTAAGCAGATAACAATTTGCTGTCTTTAGACATTCACAGCCATATATTATTCTCTACAGTTTTATGTGCTTTACACTGTTCCACCTTTCCAAAAAAAAGGCAAATACATTGAGTTCAAGCAAAGTTTTGTTGATTCTTCAAGGCTATCAAAAAACGAAGCTGTCACTACAAAATAAGCTTTCTCTTCCTTGAGTGCTATCTTACTCTTTGAATGCACTTATTAGAAATCATCTGTTTTAGTTCTCTGTCAACTTGTCACTGCTCTTCTCACAACAAAATTCTCCAGTTATTCCCTGACAAAAAAAAACCCCATAATGACTGAAAGTCTAAACAAATGCATTGTGATCTCAGAATATCCAACAGTGCCTTGGCATTACCAGGGATACACCTCATGCTCAAAGTATGGACTTTTGTAGTTGTTGAGCACTTTATTCTCAGTATGAGTTAAATCATTCCCGGGCAGAGCTCAGTGTTTGAAGAACATCACTGTGCTCTGATCAGCATCCTTGTAATGGCAAACATGACTTTGCAACCAACAACGCCCTCCAATATTTTTGCATTCTGTTGTGTTCCAGAAGGTCAGCTTTTTGCTTTGCTCAACTTCCTGTAATCCTACTGTATTCCCTCTGCAGGGTTTTAAGAGGCACTGATCTGAAAATCCTCCTATAAACCATATCAATCCTGCTATAAATTATACCGGATCCTAAACCAGGAACATTCAGGAAGTTTAAGGCCAGATGGACTCCATTAGCCTCACCTCTTGTACTCCTAATCTATATCAGAATTTCAGAGATACCCCTGAACTGAAGGGTGTCTTGGCTCTGGCTAAATCAGACCTTTCAGAGAGGTGTCTGGCTTTAACTAAAACATCAAGAGAGAAGAATTCATCGTTTTCCTTAGCAAGGAAGTGCCACACACTCCCCTAAACGTTCTGTTTTGCATCTGTGAGTGTTCCTATGAGTAAACCAAGCACAGCTAAGCCCTTGCTATGCACATACACTCCTCAGGCCAACTTCTGCTCAGTTTCATTCACCTGTGGATGAATTATCATCCTAAAAGCGTGCAACTGAGACACAACAAGTGCTGAACATTTAGGAAGGCAGGGGGGCAGCTAAACCAGCCTTTCAATGGTGCAGCAGGAAGAATACAAAACTAAATAACGTTGTGAGTGCAGGGAGCCAGTGTGAGCAGCACGAGAATTCCTGCATGCTGCGAGCACTCTCACACCTGTAAAAGCAACACAGTTGGACTTGTCTTTGTCAGAGTAAGCTCACAGATCAAAAAGGCTGCTAAACCTTTCACAGGGCCTCTCCACCTATCACTTAACATTTACGTGCCAGCCCTGCTCCAGTCAGTTTTAAAACCATTGTGCAAGAATTACCAAGCAGTTACAAGGCATTAGTGGACTAAGTACTTTCTTTTTTAAATCCAAACCCAGGAACTGAGACAGAATCATAAAATGAGCTACCAAAGGTCACAAAAGTCAATGTCAAAACCAAGATTAGAAGCCCTGAATTCCTGGATCCTAGCCCTGTGCTCAAACCCTTTCCCCACCACTTAAAATATGTGTTAACAAATGTAGGAACTTCGGGCACATGCTTTACTTATACATGCACAGGTCACAAGGAGACAGGTATTTCCAAAAAAGCTTGGCCTTATCCACAAAAAGATTATTAAAAGTACTTCCACAAACGTCAACCCTTCCATCCTCTCCTCCCCAGCCCCAAACCACTCCCAACTCCTGCCCGCCCTGCTCCCTCCGGCACTTACCAAAAAGCAAAGTTGTGGCCAGTTGTGGATAAAATACCTATATGTGTAAATGGAGTAGGGTTCAGACAGATCTTTGGTGATCAGTCTCATGATATCGGGCATCTGCAGCTCTGACTCATACTGGACGTATCGTATCGTTAGGTCCTCCTCGGGCTGACAGTCCGTTCCCGAGCCTTTCAAACTGCAGGCTGCTGCTAAGGACCCGGAGAGTAGCTGCAGGGACTCCTCCTCCTCCTCCTCCTCCCCTCCTTCATCCCCCTCCTCCTGCTCTTCCTCCTCCAAGCCAGTCTCTCCTGCCAGCCCATTGCGGGCTGCAGTCTTAGCAGCAGCAGTCGTGGTTGTGGCAGCAGGCTGGCTCCTGTCCCCTTTAGCTGGGGGAGAAGGAGGAGGAGAGGGTGCAGTCCTTCCCTGGGGAGGGAGGTGGTTGGCGTGGGGGGACGAGCAGGGCGCTGCGCTGGGGGGCGACGACTGCTGCTGTCCGGAGCCCATTGTTTTGCTGGCTCGCTTGTTCTCCAGCCCCTCGGGGGCCGCCCCTGCCTCCGAGCCGAGGATCTTGCCCTTGAGGGAGGCCCGCAGGTGCCGCAGCTCGGGGCTGATGAGGCCGTTGAGCTGGTGGTTGTGGTGCGGGGGGTGGTGGTGCCGATGGTGGTGGCGGTGCTGCGAGCCCCCCTTGCCGCCGTCGCTGCCTCCTCCTCCTCCTCCTCCTCGCTGCTGCTGCTGCTGCTCCCGTCCGCCCGCGGGTCCCTCCTCTTCCTCCTCCTCTTCGGCCTCCTCGTCCTGGGCGCCGGTGCAGGCGGCGGCGGCGGCGGCATAGGAGGCGGCAGAGGAGGAGGAGGAGGAAGCAGCCCCCCCTCCTCCTCCTCCTCCGGGGAAGGGGGAGAGCGTGTCCCCCTGCGGGGACAGGACGCTGCTAGGCCCCGGCGGTACCTCGGCCATATCCTACGGGAGAGACCGACACAAACTCACCGGGGAGGAGGAGGAGGAGGAGGGCGCCGAGCCCGGCAGGGGCGATGGGAAGGCGGAGGGGGAGGCGCGGCGGCCTCACGGGGCCGCGCTCGGCGGGGAGCGGGGGGGGGGGGGGGGCGCGAACAAAGGCACGCGCGGTGCCCGGGCCGCGCCTCGCCGCCCCGCCGCCCCCTGTGGCGGCTGCCCCGCTGCCCCCGCGGGCGGGGCCGTTCCCGGAGCGCTCGGGGCCCGGGGTCCCCCCGCCGCCGCCGCCACTCACCGCCGCCTCCGGGCAGCTCCCGCTCCGCCGCCGCCAAGCGCGGCCGCCGCGGCCGTAAAACCCGCGGCCAGTTCCTGTCGGCCCTCACGACACTTCCTCTCTTGGCGGCGGCGCCTGGCGACGGCGGGGCGGGGCCCTCAGAGGGGGCGCGGGGCGGGGAGCGGGGCCCTGGGACAGGGATAGGGATGGAATAGGGATGGGGATAGGGACACAGGAGAGGGACAGGGACAGGGATGGGAACACAGGAGAGGGACAGGGACAGGGATGGGGACTCAGGAGAGGGACAGGGATAGGGACACAGGGGAGGGACAGGGATAGGGATGGGGACACAGGGGAGGGACAGGAACAGGGATGGGAACACAGGAGAGGGACAGGGACAGGGATAGGGACACAGGAGTGGGACAGGGACAGGATGGGGAACACAGGGGAGGGACAGGGACAGGGACAGGAATGGGGACACAGGGGAGGACAGGGATAGGGATGGGGAC
Organism: Monarcha castaneiventris obscurior; assembly: GCA_026261815.1. Taxonomy (NCBI): domain Eukaryota; kingdom Metazoa; phylum Chordata; class Aves; order Passeriformes; family Monarchidae; genus Monarcha; species Monarcha castaneiventris. The sequence continues at coordinate 4,300,957 of JAMPIT010000894.1, read as the reverse complement.
ACAGGGAGGGACAGGGACAGGGATAGGGACAGGAATGGGGACACAGGGGAGGGACAGGGATAGGGATGGGGACACAGGGGAGGGACAGGGATAGGGATAGGGACACAGGAGAGAGACAGGGATAGGGATGGGGACACAGGGGAGGGACAGGGATAGGGATGGGGACACGGGAGGGACAGGGATAGGGATGGGGACACAGGCACAGGGGAGGGACAGGAACAGGGATAGGGACACAGGAGAGGGACAGGGGTGGGGATAGGGATGGGGACACAGGAGAGGGACAGGGACAGGGGTGGGGAGTGATGTCCATGTAACTCAGATCACAACACCAAAGTGCTTATACAGCTTGAGATATATCTATGTAACCTTAATATTAATATAACCCAAATCATTAATCGATATAACTTGAAGGATATTAATATAACCTGATACCTATAACCTGACACTTGTAACCTAAATCATAATTTCTATACCTGTAACCTGATGCTTATAACCTGAATCATAACTTTTAATATCCATATAATCTAATATAAATGACTTCTTATACAATGTAATGCCTAGTATGTAGTTAACTAGTTGCTTATACGCAGAATAGAGAAAAAGAAAAGAGATAAAAACTTTCCAGGTGTATTTTAGAGATAAGTAAGTGTAGTACTAATGAGAAATTGGCAGCCAAGCCAATTATCCACAAAACCAAGAATTTAGACTGGTTAAGACCAGATAGACTGAAGGGCATCACAACTGCGCGTGCCTCGAAGACAAAGTTGAAAAGTTCAAGTGTGAAGAAGACTTTAGAAGCCTTCATCAAAGACCCCAGAAGACCCCCGAATTGGGGAAGCGCAGTGCAAAGAATTATCTAATAACCATGAGACCATGCTATGTAAATTAGTTATGTATTTTATTATGTATTTATTATGTAAATTGTGATGATGCTGTAATGACATAGCAACATTAAGCAAAATTTACTGTCTAAATAAACCACAGCACTTGACAAAGGTGGGTGAGTTAGGAGGAGAAATCCCCCTCACCACCAGCACTGCAATAAACAAATACCTGCTCTATAGACATCGGTCTGTGGGGATTTATTTCCAGCCTGTCTTTTGGGCATCAGGACACAGGAGAGGGACAGGGCCATGGAATCAGTCACAGGGCCACGGAATCAGTCACAGGGCCACGGAATCAGTCACAGGGCCACGGAATCAGTCACAGAGTCACGGAATCAGTCACAGGGCCACGGAATCAGTCACAGGGCCACGGACTCACAGAGCCAGCTGGGTTGGAAAAGACCGCTGAGATCGTCGAGTCCAGCCCGTGACTGAACACATCCAGTCTTTCATAAACTCAGAATATCCTGAGCTGGGATCATGGAGTCCAACTCCTGGCCCCGCACAGGACACCCCAACAGCCCCACCCTGTGCATCCCTGAGAGCGTTGTCCAAACTCTCTGAATTTTGTCCAGCCTGGGGCTGTGCCCATTCCCTGGGGAGCCTGGGCAGTGCCCCAGCACCCTCTGGGAAAGGAACCTTTTCCTGATATCCAACCCAAACCTCCCTGACACAGTTCCAGCTGTTCCCCCCGGTCCTGTCACTGAGAGTGAGCAGATCAGACCCTGCCCCTGCACTGCCTCTCCTGAGGAAGCTTTGGCTGCCCCGAGGTCCGACCTCTCCTCCAGGCTGAACAGACCAAGAGTCCTCAGCTGCTCCTCATGAGGCCCCTCCAGACCCTTCCCCATCCCTGTGGCCTCCTCCGGAATGCTCTGGAATAGCTTCGTGTCTTTTTCCTTCAACAGAAAGGTTTGTGGGGACGGTGACTCCACCATCCCCCTGGGCATCCCATTCCAATGTCTAATCACCCTTTCTGCGAAGTAATTCTTCCTAAAATCCAACCTTACCTCCCCTGGCACCTCTTAGGAGTATGTCTTGTGCTGTCACTTGTTACTTGGGAGCAGAGCCCGATCCCCCCGGCTGCCCCCTCCTGTCAGGGAGTTGTGCAGAGCCACAAGATCCCCCTGAGGCTCCTTTTCTCCAGGCTGAGCTCCCTCAGCTGCTCCTCATCCAACATCCCTTTCCCAGCTCCCTTCCCTTCCCTGGACACGCTCCAGTCCCTCAGCTGAGTCCTTCCTGAATGGAGGGACCCAGAAGTGGAGCCAGGCTGGCGGTGTGGCCTCAGCAGTGCCCAGCACAGGGGCAGTGCCCAGCACAAGGGACAATCACTGCTCTGGGTTTTGTTTGATCAGAGCAAGGCAGAGCCTGAGCAGGCCCAGGCCCTGCCCACAAGGAGTTCCCGGCTGTGTTTAGTCTAGGGACAGGCACCAGAGGTGTTTTGGTGACGCTCTGTTGCAGGTCAGAGCACAGGAGTTGTTGCTTTTCCTTCCAGAAGCTGTGTCAGGGACATCATTCCTGCCTGGATAAGCCCTGGGCTGCATTGTGTGACTGATAACAGCGGAAATTCAGCAAGGCTGGAAGAAGTCTCAAGCCATCTCTGCTGCTCTTCTGCTTCAAATAATCTCTTTTAAGAATGCTACCAGATACCACAGCAACAAACAAGTCCTTTAGATGTGAATATTACATTAATGTGAACACAAGGCCCCTCAAAATGTAGAGAAATAGTGGGTTTTTTTCCTTTTCTCACATGAAGCTTTGCAGGGCCCTTGTAAGACTTACTAATTTTCGTTTGCTACAGTTATTTTTCAAGGAAGTGACAGGTCTGGACTTAAAAGTAAAATCCAGGAACTGCTCTACATGTCCTAACAGGATTCTTTAATTAGGAAGAGTAAATAGTGTGGGGCTACAGGCTCCTGTTTATGAACTGCTGAGTGCTGAAATAAAGTGGGCAAAGAGTAAGAGACCTATTGGAAATGGTGGGAATTATAAGGCTTTTATTCGAAGTAATTAATGACGGAAATACTGAAAATCTGAGAAAGAAATGGGTAACTGAATCCTTTTCAATTTATTTATTCTTTTCCAAGTCTCCTTTGCTCTATCCCTGGAAGCGTCCAAGGACAGGTTGGATGGGGTTTGGAGCAACCTGCTCTAGTGGAAGGTGTCCCTGTCAGTGGGAGGGGGGTTGGAACAAAAGGATTTTTAAGGTCCTTTCCTACCCAAACCATTCTGTGATTATTCTATGATTCAGAAAGCTTAATGCATATTCTCTCTATCCATGTTGTCTTTGTGTCCTGCAGTTGCTCTGCAGATCTGTTTTTAAAACACTTCTGTCTGCTCTACAGAGGTGCTCATATACAAAACTGTGTTCAAAGGTTTCGTTTTTATTTTTTGTGTGTTATTAGGCACCGGGGACACTTGTGGGCCTGATGGAATTGCTCTCTCACAAGTTCACTGGCCTGGGGTAGTTTAAACAGAAAGAGCAAACAAATGTCAGTGCAGGGCTGGCCCAAATTCTGCTCTCACTTGCCATGTTGCAGCACTGGGATTGAGAGCCACGTGTTAGGGTGATGTCTGCATGAAGAAGACAATCCAGGCCAGGAAACATTGTTAGAGATGTTCTAAATTATCTATTATCTAAATTAGAAGATGATCTAAATTATCATGAAATCCTGGTCTAGTGGAAGGGGTTGAAATGAGAAGGGGGGTCCATGGCAGGGGGTTGGAATGAGATCTTTAGGGCCCCTTCCAACCCAAACCATTCCACAGTTCTATGATTCTATGGCTGCTGCTGAGATGTTCTCAGTCTAAGTTCCTCCTGTGCTTAAACTTGTCTTATTTCTTTTCTCTGTTATGACAGCAGCTGCTTTTTAAATACATGTCCTCAACCAGAAGCCACACTTTTTTTTTTTTTCCCTCCTTGACTTTAGGTACATTTTATTCCTTAGTTTTCCCCTCACTGCTTTTTGAACATCCCTCAGCCCTGAGCACACTCATGCCATCACAAACCACTTGTTCTGAAGCAAGGATGGGGCTCAAACACAGGCCTTGCTGCTCCTCATTCTTTGCTCAGTAACTCTGTGACCTTGAAGGTATCCACGGTTAATTTATGAAAACAGCAACTCAGCAAACTTTGGAAACTTAGTTCCATTATCTGTGAAAAGAAAGGGAGTTGCTGATGGCCTTCCTCTTCTCTTCAGTATTTAAGGCAAGCACCTACACTTTGATATAGATTCACAGTTGCTCTGAGGGTATTAGAGTAGAAAATGGACATCTGAACATGCCTTTGTTCCCTGTGGTAACAAAGTGACATCCCAGCTGCGCCAGAAATCAGGATGCTGGGGACAAAATACTGAGCTGTAATTAATCTGGGCAATAAAATGTAGGAGCAGGTTAGTGCTTAACAAAGAAATTGTTGGGTTTTTTCTCAAAGAAGAGGTGTGTGACACAGAAATAAATTGAAAATTCTCTGTTGTTCTTCACTTATGGTTCTTCACTAATGGTTCTTTAAAATTACTCCTAACAGTGACTCAGTGTTACCTCAGCTCTGAGCACAACAGCAAAGCAGTAATTAACTCTTCTCCTTTTCCACCTGTCCAAGTCAAAAATAAATGGTATATTTTTTGAATCTGCTTTTTCATGTGGGCAAGTAGAAGTTTTTCATGGGCCTTGTCAGTGCTGTGGCCCTGAAGGTATCCCTCTCCCTGGGGGCTTGCCCATTTGGGGCCAGGGTCAGCTTCGAGATAGGTCCAGCACAACCATTCCTGCCTCACCCTGTGCTTGCCCATGGACTTGTTGGGCCATCTGGGCTCTCAGCTGGGCCTGGTCACTGTCACTAAAATGTCTCTGCTTGCTTTGCTCGGCTGTGTTGGGCTGTGCCTGTGACAGCCAGGCCACCTTGGTGTCCTCACCTCTGCCACCCATCCCAGCTCGCTGCCATGCTCAGCCCCCAGCTTCCCTTCTCTTCTCTTCAGTGTCCAACTCTGCCATTTCCTGAGAGCAAGCACAGACCTCGCCGTGGTGAGCAGGAATCCTGCACTGATTCCTTTTTTTTTTTGGTGATGCTTTCAAAATTTAGAGACAGGCACTGTGTGGGCAAAGATGCTGTCATCCCACTGAAGCAGCCTGGCTTTGGTCCTCTGCAGCTCCAATAAATACAAGAGAGTAGCAAAAATGTACCTGCAGGTCTGAAATTTCTGCACTGAGCTCTGCATTTAGAGAGGAAATGCAACATGTGCTGGCAGAGGTGGGAATACCAGGTCTGTACAAGTTCTTGGAGCAGCAAATAGAAAATAATATAAAAAGTAATACAGGGTTATAGGCACAGGGAAAGAGGAAATCAGTAAAACCAAAATTTATGTGTATGCATCCAGTAGTGCTGTTCAGTTCCCACCGAGGAAAGTGGCTGTTTAAGGGCAGGGTTCGTGCTCAGAGGGGGAATCTTCCATGTAAAAGAGGTTAATGGGGAAAGGCTGCGGTTTGGAAAGTGTTGTAACGAGACAAATCACAAGAGGGGAGTGTTGCACAGCGCTCCGGCATCTGCAATTCCCACAGCAGTGACCCCGTGCCGTAATCCAAGTTTATTTTACCAGAGGAAGATACAAAAGTCACTGCCTACATCTCTTTTGACAGCAGTAACATTTTTCTCCATGTGAGACACGGATTTGTCGTGTCAAGATCAATAAGCAGGAGAATTGCCATCTCCACCTCTGTAGCTGTGTTGAAACCAAGTGTGAAATGACAGGGAGAGAGGTTTGACAGGTTAAAAAAAAAGGAATACAAAACAGAGATCTGTGAAGGATGAGTCAATCATGACAATATTTATTTCATTTCTTGGTTTTACCTCTTTTTTTGAACTCTAGGTGAAATCATGTGAGTCTTTGATCACTGACTGGGAGCTGGCTTCTCTTCCCCATGCCTGCAGTCAGTGGCAGGAAGAAATCATGACTCAGCAGGAGGAAAAGGTGTGTCCATAACCTCATTCTCCTTCTAATAAGGTGCTCCTTAGCTTTTCAGGAAGAGTTTCCTTCTGTCTGCTCCTCTGCCAAGACTCCTCTTACTTCTCCCTGTCTCCTGAGAACACAGTGCCCTTCAGAAGTATTGGAAAAAAACAACGCAAAGAGCAGAGAAGATCTCCTTCTGTTGAACCTGGGTTTGATGTGTGCTTACAAACCCAGTGAAAATGCACTTAAGAGCAGAGATGCTGCTTCAGAGATGATTTCATGGAAGAGGCTTGACTCTGCTGTGCCTGGCATCTGGCCTGGGAAGCTAATGGGGAATGATTAATTTAAAATGATGCACAGCTCTCCTCTTCCCAAACCTTTGTTGGCAACGGGGACAGAAGGAAGAGTCTGGGGGAAGGTGCAAGTGTGACATCCAGGAAAGCTCAGTGTATGGCTGCAAAGCTGATGTTGGCAGCTGATCTCTGCTGGTGTGCATGGACCCAGCTCCACTGGGAGCAGGCCCTGGCCCAGCAGGGAGAGTGCTGTGAGAATCAGGCATGTCTGGCTCTCTCATCCATCATTGTTCCCTGCTGCCAGCGTTGCACAAGGAGGGATTTGCACTTGGGCAAGTCGATCTGTTGATCTCCTTGCGTGAACTGCTCACCCACACACTCTGACCCATCCCACTTCATTGTGTGAAAGGAGAACACTGGCAGGAAACTCAGGCCTTCTTTCTTGCAGTAACACCCATCAGCAGTGTCAGGCTCAGTGTGACCACTTTGGCTGGGTTTGGTTTATAGCTGTCATGGAGAACAGTTAGAGCATATTAAAAAATCATGTGATGCTATAAACAAGCTTGCTGAAAGCTGTACAATAGAGACAGACCAAAATTGTAGTGTTTTGAAAAAGAACCAAACCAAACCCAAAACCCAGTAATAATCTGCCTAAGATAGTTTAAAATATCATGTAGCAATTTAGGTCATTAAAATATTATCATCTTTTTAGAATGTCTTCTGCTAGTTGCTGATTTGCTGGTAAATTCCCTGAGGTATGAAATATTTGATGAGTAAGTACCTTAAAAAACTGAAGGTGAGGATGGAAATTTAGTAAAAAAGGTGAGGGTTGAAAGGAGTTAGGGAATTACAGACACATCAGCTTACCTTCAATTTCCTGAGAAATCCTGGAACAAATAATCAAACTATTTGTAAGCATGTAAAAGAAGACAAGGAGATTAGAGACAGTCAACATGGATTTGTCAAGGACACATCATGTCAAATCAACCTCATTTGCTTCCATGGCAGAGTAACAGGCTTTGGGACAGTGGGGAAAACATTCAAGTTGTGAGTCTTGACATTAGTAAGACTTTTGCTGGGAAAGACATAAGCAAGGCAAGGAAATCTTGTATTTATGGAGTTATAAAGAGCTGAGTGCGAAGTGTTTCAGAGATTCACAGGAAGGTGTAAGAGATGTGTACTGACCAGGAGAATTCTGAAAAATGTGACCTGTGTGGACAGTGAGGTCTTGTGATAAGCTCCTAGACAGGGTTATCATGGAAAGCTCTCAAGAACAAGAATCACTCAGCTGATCCTGCCTTGTTACACAGGAACAGAATTGAGAAGGTTCTTGAGGTCTTTTTGTGCTCTGCTTTTATTAAAATTCCAGCCATATAATAATCTTTGATTGTCAGAAGTCAATTTTACACCACAGATTCATGTGTCCAACAGGAAGCTCAGGCCATATCACTCATATTAATGTCACAGGCAGAGCACTGAAAACAGAATTAGCAAAGCATTTTGTGACTGCCAATCTAATTTTAGTAAAAGTTACATTACCTGAGTATTAATCAGTGTTCCAGTGTAAAGTGATGTAGGAAACTGTTGCTTTCTTCTCTTGTATGACACTACAGGGGCAAATTTCCCCTTCAACAGGATTCCTCAGGGAGCAGAGGGAAAATAGCTGGCCTGGGAGGTGAAACCCCTGCTTGCTCCACACCACACTGCAGCAGTGCTGGGCCTGTCACTCTCCCTTCACCGTGGCCTAGATGTTTGAGATAACTAGAAACAGAAACTCCAGAGTGCTGCAGGGAATTAGGCAACTGAAAACACCATCCTTGCTAAAATTTATTACTGTGCATGCAGAAACCCATTTTTATGCACTTAAAACCAGTACATCCAGTCCTGGTATTTTACTTGGGACTGCTCATGACCTTAAGCTTAGATGTGGGTTTAAGTGTATTGCTGGCTGGGATCTCAGAGTTTTGCCTGGATTTTTTTATTCTCCCATTCACATTGAATCAATTCCTGATGCCACTGAACAATAACTCAGCTCTGGTTTCCCCAGGGGTGGAATTCAGCTCCTACTTCCTATTCTACACTGAGGCTCAGTTGGCTCATGCAGGGCCAGGGATAGGCAGAGGTCTTTTGCTTTTGGGGAGGAAACCCAACTTTCCACATTCCCTTCTGAGGCAGAACAGAGCTGCCTGCAGTGCTCGGAATAGTTCAAGGGAGTTTTTTTAATGCTTTCAAAAATATCCTCCAAGTGAGCCTTGGCAGTGTCTTCTGCACCACCTGCTACTGATACTCTGGAAATCAGGAGTGGCTGAAGGAGGATGGTTGGAATAAAAGTTCCCCAAGAATATCACCTTTGCACTTGTTTTGATGCTCAGCAAAGCCAAAGAAAAAGCCAAAACAAAGCAAAAGACACTTTTTGCTCTGAATGCTTTTACTCTGTTCTTTCTTTCAAAAGTCTGAGTGAGGAGGTTTTAACCACAAAGCTTCAGGGCAGAGGATGTTTTGTTGATCCTTGGTTCCTGGATAATTTCTGGATGTTGGTCCTGCTCTCTGCATGCACAGAGTGACCATCTAGCACAGGCAGTGCAATGCTTCTCCCCAAAACATCAGAGGTCTGGAACACGAGCCTGGTGAGGGCAAAGAGCAGCTGGGAAGCTGAACTTTGTGTGTTTTGTTGGCTCAGAGGGCAGGAGGTGGGGCTGAGAGCATGGTTGGATCAGCAGCAGCTGTTGGATATTGGTCACACTTAACATTTGAGCTGGGCACAAGTTTGTCAAATCCTTCAAGAATGAGGCTTCCAGATATCCCATGCAAGCCTTGAAACCCGAGTAAGCAATAATTGTGTGTGGGAAAGAAGAAATGGTTACAAGACAGCCTAGTTCAAGAGGTAGAGAGCTCAAACCCCGTCTGTCATTAGAGCTGGGAATACAGGTTTGCATCCAATTCAGTCTGTGCATAATTTCCACATTTTCAGGTAGTGGTATCCAGTGTAAGTACAGAAAATCAGGGATGGCACAAGGCACTTTTCTTGTGCCTGTGTGATCAGAGAACCATGGAGTGCCCTGGGTTGGAAGGCACCTTAAAGCCCATCCAGTTCTGACCCCCTGCCAAGGGCAGGGACACCTTCCACTATCCCACGTTGCTTCAATTCCCATCCAACCTGGCCTTGGACACTGCCAGGGATGGGGCAGCCACAGCTTCTGTGGGCACCCTGTGCCAGGGCCTCACCACCCTCACAGGGAAGAATTTTTTCCTGATATCCCATCTAAACCCACTCTCTGCCAGCCTGAAGCCCTGCTTGCACTACATGACAACAGCCAGTCTGGCTTAGGCCATATATTCACGATTTTTTGGCCTGGAGAGGTGTGATTTTGCAGTGAGATCAGGAATTGCAATTTCCTGGTGCACGGGGGGCTGTCCAAGTGCCTGCATCAGGACTGGCTGGGCACTTCAGCACTATGGGTGAGTGTTGGATGCTGCAGACACCAGCCCCAGCCACAAAGAGCTCCCAAATCCTGTGTCTGCAGGCTCACAGCCCAGCTGAGCTCACTCCAGCCCCTGCACTGAAGGATCCTTGATTATTGCCTAATTTGAGCCCGGGGACTCAGCCATAACGAGTGGGTGATTGAGTGAATCATGCCTCACTTTCTCTTCCCCAACACAGCAATTCACCCACATTTGTTCATTACTCAGACTTGTTTGCCAAATAATTTATGCACATAATTTTGGGTCGGTAACTCATTCACATGCAGCCTGGGTGAGTGCTTAGCAATTGAAATGAGAAAGTCAAGATGTTTTGTTTGGGCTCACAAGTTTTTGTTTCTTGATTAAACTCTCAAAACCGTGTTGTAGGGGTGACTGCTCGTGTCAGTGAATTCAGAATGTAATTTCTGCATTTACCCTCTGATACACACATACATTCATGATGTCTTCACTTGCTAGTAAACACGTTGATTGCAAAGTCTGCGAAAGGAGAACACAAAAGGAGCCTAAATTAAGCTAATTATTTAAAACAATGAAACATATGGAAAACTAACCTGTTGTGTGATCTTTTAATTCTGTGCAAAAGAAAAAAGGCTACACTGAAATCTGGCCAAAAAGTAAAGTGATAAAATGAGTACTGGATGCTTTCCAGCATCCTCTGAAACATTCAGGGTAGAAAATGTCAAACTGCTTGAATTTGAATCTTTTAAAGAGAAAAAATAAGCATCAGAAGTGTAACCAAGAAATCTCCTGGATGTGGTGATACTTAGCAGAGGAATAGAAAGTGGTAAATGTGACACCAGATTTTAACACTGTTGTGTCATGATGGAAACTCATAACTCATAAATCCTTCTTGGGTACCCCAGTTTTGGTTCCTTTGTGGATGTAGAAGGGGTATATATACATACATACAGGGGGGTGGCAAAAGGCTGTAGATAAAGTGGAATTGGGAATGACAAAGTTTATGTGTGTTCAAGAGAACCAGAGGGAAGCATCAACTGAGGGTTTCCAACTATCTGCAAGTATTTGGCTCAGGAAGTTCCCAAGAGGAAAATTATTAGAGGCTGAGAGAGTATCAGAGGAAACATCACTTAATGCTCATCCTGCTCCTGCACTTTTCCTAAATGTTCACTTTGGCCAGTGCTGGAGACAAGACAAAAAGCAAGTGTGGGTTGGATAAGTCTGGATCAGTGTGGTTGTGGAGCTGGGAGAGGCAGGAGGTGCCCTGGAAACCACAGCTCTTCTTTCTGTAGCAGGCAAATTGGCAGGGATCATCTGGGATGCTTGGATATGCTGGAGCCTGTGGAAGATCAGTCACTGCAGAATGATTTTTAGCATTTTTATTGCAATCATTTTTTAAATAAATTACTTTATTATGGTGAAAGATGAAAGCCCTGTCAGGGATTTCTAATTGTTTAAAGAAGGGAAAGAAAATACAGAAGCAATGGCAATTTTTCACTACAGAGAGGTTATCAAGCAGGATCCCCTAAAGGTCTTGATAAACTCTCCAGGAACTGACCAGAAAAGAAGGGGATTTCTGAGGTGCCATGGCTTGCTGGTATCACACAATTACATGGGATGGTTAAACCTAAAGGTTTGTGTCAAGGGTAGAGAATGGATCCCAACTCCTGGTGACTGTGGGGTAAACTCCAGGGAAATTTTGTGTTGATAAGTCCCAAATAATAAACATGGGAAAGAGTAATTAACTCTATATATGTAATCGTAGACTCTGATGGGTATTACCTGCTCAGGAAACAAATTTGGGTGGCAGCATTGATAACTCCGTGGAGACAAGAATTCAATTCCCTGCAAAACACAAAAAGATAAATAAACCACTAGGCAGAGACAGAGAAGGCAGAATGTGTCCTCACAATCCTTTTTTTTTATTTTTAAATACCATTAGAATTACCAATGGGCTTTAATCACCCAGGTAGCTTCCAAAATGTTCTCTGCACTCATATTCTCATAGCATGAGAATACATGGGAGCATGTTCCAATGCTCCCATGTATTTGTGTGAGAAATGTGATGTCAGGAACAACGGAGAGATAGGGCAGGTCACTGGTCCCATTTTGGAGAGGCCAGCAGTGACCAGGAGGTGCCTTGGCCTTCGGATGAGCACTGTGTCAGCTGTGAGCACTTTTGGAAGCGAGTGTTTGTCTTGGCTGCCTTGTTTTTCCTGGACGCCGTGCGGAGCCGTGGCCGTGTCCAAGCAGGCTGCTGCAGACGGCAGCTGCCGGCAGGGTTAGGTCTTCATTCACAAATGGAAGATGACAGGGAGCTGCTGCCAGCCCGGATCCATCTTCCCCATCACCTTTGCTGAGAGGGAGATCAGCTTCACACCAAGCCCAAGGCTTGGCAGCTCGGCTTGATTCCTTCCGTGGCTCCCAAACGGCTCCATCCAAATTCCCATGGATGTGGGAGTGCTCAGCCCCAAACCAGGCCTCGGCTCCTCGCTGGGAGCCCTCCACATGGAGCTGGGTGCTGTGGAAATTCCCTGCCCTGTGGAGGTCAGCAGTCAATGATATTGGTCTGTGCATGAGTTTAAAGGCTCAGAGCTTTGCTCCCAAGCCCCTGCAGACAAACCCCTCGATGTTGGGCCTTGCAGCTGCTGCTGGCTGCAGAAGGCTGCCCATCTGTGCAGGGGGAGAAGCCATCAGCACTGACTCACTGCTCCACCACCTCCTACTTTTGGCAGAATCCAGCACAAGCAGACTCAGAGGACCCTGGCAGAACAGAGCACTTGCAGTGAGGGGTCGGGGTTGATGCTGAAGGGATGTGACATCAAACCATGCTCAGAGCAGTCACTCCCAGGTGAGTGAGTGGTGTACATGGTCCTGCATGGACTCATGGAATCACTGCGTGGGCCCAGGGACTCACTGCATGGGCTCACTGTACCCTCAGGGAGCTGGTCTGCTGCAGGGCAGGAAGGCTCTGACAGGGATCTGCAGGGGCTGGATCCATCCAACAGTGTGAGGTTCAACAAGGCCAAGGGCTGGGTCCTGCCCATGGGTCACAACAACCCCATGGAGCGCTCCAGGCTGGGGCAGAGTGGCTGGAAAGCTGCCCAGCAGGAAAGGACCTGGGGATGCTGGTGACAGTGGCTGGACATGAGCCCAGGTGGGCAAGAGGTCGATGGTACCTGGCCTGGACCAGCAACAGTGTGGCCAGCAGGACCAGGGCACTGACCCTTCCCCTGTGCTGAGCCCTGGTGAGGCCACACCTCCAATCCTGGGGTCAGTTCTGGGCCCGTCAGGGCAAGAAAGGCATTGAGGGGCTGGAGCGTGTCCAGAGAAGGGAATGGAGCTGGGGAAGGGTCTGGGGCACCAGGAGCGGCTGAGGGAGCTGGGGAAGGGGCTCAGCCTGGAGAAAAGGAGGCTCAGGAGGGATCTTCTGGCTCTGCACAACTCCCTGCGTGCAGCCAGGGGGGAGTTGGGCTCTGCTCCCAAGGAACAAAGGACAGGAGAAGAGGAAATGGCCTCAAGCTGCATCAGAGGAGCTTCAGGTTGGGCATCAGGAGGAATTTCTTCACAGAAGGGTTGTCAAACACTGGAGTGGGCTGCCCAGGGAAGTGGTGGTGATGCCTTAAGTTTTAACTTTTATATTTTACAATTTCTGTACGGCTTAGAGTATAACTCTGAAGTTCCTTGTAGCCTGTAATTTCTGCTCTCTCGTGCAAGATAGACATAACAAAGCCTCTCCAGTCTTTGCCTTCAAGGACAGCCAGGCTGTTCTAGCCCCAAAATGTGTAAAACAAAGCCTCTAAAGGGGGGCTGAGGGGAATTACATCATTGAACTGGGGCTTTAATTGGAGAATTAACCGTGGTATGCAAATGAACCAAACCTATAAAGGTGTGAAGAACTCGTGATCTGGGGTCCATCTTGGGGTCCATTTTTGGAGGCAGCCTCTGGCTCCCCAGGGTGTACCTTGAAGGCCCTTCAAATAAACACCTACCTTTATTCCCTTACTCTTGTCTAGTCTCTGTTTCTAGGTGGCTGGAGAAGGCATCAATGGAGTCCCCATCCCTGGAGGTGTTCAAGAAAGGACGGAACACGGAACTCAGTGCTCTGGTCTGGTTGCCAAAGTGGTGATCAGTCAAAGGCTGGACTCAATAATCTTGTAGGTCTTTTCCAACCTTAATGTTTCCGTGATTTTGTGATTCTGTGAAAGCATGTCTCCCTCAGCAGGAGCGAATTTTCAAATCAGTTTGGCTGACCAAACACAATGTCTGCAAGCACCAACCCCTAGAGCTGGACTCGACACTCTTAGCTCCCTTTACATGCACTGAAAGATGCTTTTTAATCCTGCAGTCTGTGTTCATCCTACAGTCACTGAGTGAAGCAGTTCAGATGGACGTGCCCTAGAAATGCACATCCGTAATAAAGGACCGGAATAACCATCTCAGGTCATGGAAATATGCATCATTAAGGTTAAAAAGACCTCTAAGATCATCAAGTCCAACAATCAACCCAGCACTGCCAAGGATGAAGTTAGGACACCTCTTAAAGATTTGAGAGAAGAGCCTCACCCTGCAGATGCAGGGACCCATCTCCAGAGTTTACAGCTTTAAGGAGCCTGAAAATAAAAAACATCCTTGAGGCAGAAAATCCCTACCCAGACATATAACAGAGTTCCTGCTCCAAAATCCTAACCCCAAGAGTTACGGCTGATCCTTAAAGAGAGGGAGATCTCGTGTGGATAGGAGGGCAGAGCCAGGACTTTTCTCTTTCAGAGAGGAGAGGTTTTAGCATCATCCGGGCAAAGCGCTCCCATTTCCCAAAGCTGTGGTTCAGGCACACTCTTGTGGCTGCACGGAGCCAGTGCACACTGCCCGAGGCCAGCTCTGCACCCAGCAGCCGCCGGAGCCCGGGGCTCCTCCTGCCCCTCCGGGAAGGCACCAGCTCCTGCATTCCAGCCACTATGATCCAGGATATTGTGGCAGCCCCCAGGATGCTGTAAGAGCCTGCCTGAGTGCTTTTATCCAGCCCAGAGCAGGGTGTGTGCCCCGAGGCAGTGAATAATTTAGCACTGCGGATATTGATGCTCTGCCGCGGGAATGAGCCTGGTTCTGGGAAAAGGGACGCGTCAGCTGCTGGGCTGGGGGTGGGGGTTTGGGGTCCCCAATCCATTAAGAGTCATGGGATTCATGTCACCCCACAGAGGGCATCTTGTATGACTTCATTTATCCTGGAAATAGGAGTTTATTTATCCTGGGAGCTGCCTCCTCATCCTGCCCACGTGAGCAGCTTTGGATGCTCCCCATCTCACACCCTGCAGGAACTTGGTTGGGGTTCTGGATCTCCTCTGCCTCTGCTCTTTGGGGTTTTGCTGAAGAAGCAGCAAAACCTCCCTCGCTGGCAGCCTGGGTGCAGCCCATCAGCCCTGCTCGTGCCTGAGTGAGGAAAAAGCTGTTGGCACTTGGATGTGAAAATCAGAAAGTCACTAAGTGGTGCCGAAAGTGGATTTTTTTGTTTCCTTTTCCTTTTTCCCCCTTTTGCTGTCAGGACATGCAGATCCCATCCAGGAGGCTCCACACTGTGCATTGTCTGAGGTCCTGGGGTCCATCAGAGACACAGCATCAGTGACCCCACTGAGTTCTTTGCAGTCTGAGCAAAACCTCCTTTTCCCCTATTTTTGGGAGTACCCAGACTCCGGAGGATTCCCCTTCTTTTTTTTCCCTCCTTCTCACCTGCTCGCAGCATCTCCCTGCCCTCTGGAAGACACGGAGGCTGTGGCCCTGCTGTACCAACTCCATGGGCTGTGCTGCTCATCCAGACTCCTTTCTTCCCAAAAATCATCTCGGTGTAGCTCTGATCTGTGGGGTTTCAGAGCAGCCTGTGTAAGGACAGGGATCCCTGAGAGCTGTCTCTTGCTGCATGTCTGAGCTACATACGTATATGAAAAGAGATATATGAATGGGAAATAACTGGGATTTTAGGGTCTTTAATTAATTGAAATTGCTGATTGCTTCCTATGTGTGTTTTACAGGTAACCCCAGCTAACCCCTGAGGGTTTGGATGGGAGCTGTGCTGACTCTTCCCCAGGGAATGGCCATTGCCACCCTGAGGGCTGGGCATGGCTCTGCTGTGCTCTCGGGAATTCAAACCCTTCCCAAGGGTTGTTCCCTTCTATCACCTTGTTCCCATTCTGCCCTAACACCAGAGGGATCATTTGAGAAAGCTGCATCTAAAAGCCAGCCCCAAAAGAATAAACTGCCCAAATGCAGCCCTGAACTGTTTGCTGGGGCTGAGGGCCAGGGAAGTGGTTTGAAAACCTGTCAGTGCCTTGTGATGAGACTATCAGAAAACCCCTGAGACCCTGGATTACAGAACCCCAGAATGGTTTGGGTTGGAAAGGGACCTTAAAGATCATCCCTTTCCACCCCTGCCATGGGCAGAGACACCTTCCACTATCCCAGATTGCTCCAAGCCCTGTCCAGCCTGGCCTGGAACACTGCCAGGGATCCAGGGGCAGCCACAGCTTCTCTGGGCACCCTGTGCCAGGGTCTCCCCACCCTCAGTCAGGAATTTCTTCCTAATATCCAATCTAAATCCATCCTCTGTCAGTCTGAAGCCATTCCCTGTTGTCCTGTCCCTCCATCCCTTGTCCCCAGTCCCTCTCCAGCTCTCCTGGAGCCCCTTTAGGCCCTGGAAGGGGCTCTGAGCTCTCCCTGGAGCCTTCTCTTCTCCAGGTGAGCACCTCCAGCTCTCCCAGCCTAGCTCCAGAGCAGAGAGGCTCCAGCCCTTGGAGAATGTTTGTGGCCTCCTCTGGACTGACTCCAGCATCTCCACATCCTTCTCAAGCTGGGGCCCTCAGACCTGAACCCAGCACTCCAGGTGGGTTTCTAAATTTTTTTTTTTTTTATTTTCTTGCTGATGGGAAACATGGCATATTTGCATTTTTGAGCCTGAATAGTTTTAATTCAGTTTTTTATTGTACAAGCTCAAGAGGAACATTTACTTTGTTTTCACTGATTAGTTATACAATTATTCCTTTCAGATACCACATGAACCATGAACCATAATATTGTGTTCTTTGCTAATACATTTTGGCTGAGGTATTTACATGAAAACACAATACATAAATGTAATGAATTTTTCAAATGAACACATCAGTAATATAAAGTAATCTTTTTTTTTTTCCCCGTACACCAAAAATTCATTAAACTTCTCTCAATTAGCAAACTGACTTTTCTAAATAAGCTGCTGATTGAGCACGAGCCACGAGCTGGATTTGATAACGTTGGATGGTGCCTGTCACCAGGGAGGGAGAGATTATCTCTGCCAGCCCAGGGCAGCATCTTCTGCTGGATCTGACACCTCTTGAAGGGGGTGCCACTTCCAGCTGCCCACCAGTGAGGAGTCAGGGCTTGCTAATGCCTAAATGAGAATAATCTTCTGTCTGGGAAGTGAAATGTAGTCCTGGGCTGAGTCCAGCCTTCAGGCCTGTATCAGCATCCATGCTGTGGCCAGCCAGGTCAGGGAGAGGAAGAAGTTGGGAATGAGGGAAGACAAAACCTGGTTAGTTTTCAGCTGGATGAAGGCACAGATGTGGCTGCTCACATCCCTGCAGAGCTCCCAAGTGTTGTGGAAGTGTTCCAGGCCAGGCTGGATGGGGCTTGGAGGAATCTGGGATAGTGGAAGGTGTCCCTGCCCATGGCAGGGGGTGGAAGTGGATGAGCTTTAAGGTCCCTTCCAACCCAAACCATCCTGTGACTGTGATTATGTTCAATGATGACACAAACTGTTACAGCCTGGAGGAGTAAAGTCATCCTCCTGAAGTCAGCACTGTGCTTTTTATTTATTTTTAATTTTATTGTCTTCTTTTTTTCCCCATAGCATCCAGAGGTAGTGATTCCTTTTGTGGACTCCTTTAAATATTCTCTGCAGAAACCAGGGACTGGTGCTGAAATCTTGGTCTCACTGAAGCTAGTGGGGAGCTTGCTCCTGGCTTTGTTGGGGGGATTTGGCTCTGGCCGAGTCTTTTTGTAAGAAGTGGAATAAATCCATCAGGAGTGGAGTGTCTCAGCACAATGAACACCTCCCAGTGCCTTTCACATAGATCACACTGTTAGATCATGTGCCTGACCTACTTTGCTTTAATAAGCTCATCTGTGTGCAGTGGAAGATAAGCAAAACCACTCTTCTGACACGAAAATCCATCCTGTCTATCAACACGTGTGTGCTGCTGTCGGCAGGGGCTGATCCTGGGCTGATAAGGGCTGGTTTTCCCTCTCATGGAAGCGAAACTTCCACTGGCTTCCACTGAGGCTCAGACTGGGAGGCCCTGGCACAGGGAGCCCAGAGAAGCTGTGGCTGCCTCATCGCTGGAAGTGTTCCAGGCCAGGTTGGACAGGGCTTGGAGCAACCTGGGCTAGGGGAAGGTGTCCCTGACCTTGGCAGGGGTTTGGAACTGGATGGTCTTGAAGGTTCCTTCCAACCCAAACCATTCTGGGATTCTGTGACTTGACCCCGTTACAGGGGTGGGAAGGACAAACAGTCAACTTCAGGGCCTGGGCATGGGCAAAGAGCAAGGAGTGGGGTCAAGGGTGGGATTGAAAAATTTGTCAGGTTGTTCCCCCTGTTGGGATACACAGGGCTCAAGAGGGGGTTTGTGTCCGTCTTCTCCTGGGTGAGCCATGAATGTTTCTCTTCGAAATCTTTGTTTTCATGGTACAACTCCCCAGGGCCACCATGGGGGCTCCCAGAGTTTCTGCTCCCATGGGATAACCCAGGCTCTTGCTCCTGCACAGCATCTTTGTGCTCGTGTTTCCCACCAGGCTGCAGCTGAGCATGGACAGCCCCATCTCCAGCATGGATGGGCAGGATCAGAGAATCACAGAATATTCCAGCTTGGAAGGGACCCACAAGGATCATCACATCCAACCCCTGACCCTGCACAGCCCCAGGAATCCCACCCTGTGCCTGAGAGTGTTATCCAAATCCTCCTTGAACTCTGGCTGACTTGGTGCCTGGACCACTTCCCTGGAGAGCCTGGATCTCCCACCCTACCCAAAGATACGATGTTCCCTTGGAAAATCCCAGCCTTCCTTGGGAAAGCTTCCCGCACGAACTGTGCTAGATATGTCAGGGTGGGTGTTACGGCTCTCACTGTCAGAGATGCCTGAGACAACCCCTCGGAGTTCAAAGCTTTTCAGCAGT
Organism: Monarcha castaneiventris obscurior; assembly: GCA_026261815.1. NCBI lineage: Eukaryota > Metazoa > Chordata > Aves > Passeriformes > Monarchidae > Monarcha > Monarcha castaneiventris. The sequence continues at coordinate 4,282,200 of JAMPIT010000894.1, read as the reverse complement.
GCAGAAAATCTGGTTTGGCTCCCAAAAAAGCTCCCACACGCGACGAGGCAAATGACAAAGCTCATTACCTGGGTCACGTTCTGGGGCGTAGCTGGCAAATTCCTTTGTGACAGAAAATCCTGCCTGCTATGGAATGCCCTTGACCAGCCCTAAACCTGCTTTTCCTGGGCTGGGATGAGATGGGAGCACAGGCAGACCTGGCTGAGCAGCAGGGAGGTGAGCAGGACCCTTGTCGTGAGCACAAGCACAGGACCAGGATGTATCTTGTGGTGCCCTCCTGCTTTCTTTTGGGTTTTCTTTGCTTTGCCAGTGGATTTGGGTCAGTATTTTTAACTTTGCTTCCCTCTTGATTGATTTGTTTGTTTGTTTATTTGTTCTCATCTTTACATTTTTTTTGACTGTTTATTTTTTCCTTTACTTTTTTTTTTTTGAAAAGCAGTGAGAAGATGGGAAAATAAATAAATAAATAAATAAATAAATAAATAAATAAATAAATAAATAATGCTAACACCAAGGAGGGTGGAGATTTGCTTTTCATGTGCTCCCTATTTTGGAGACACAGGGATTTTCCAAGCTTTTCTTTGATTGATTCAGCCTTGAGGATGAGAGGTGGAAAAAAAGAGCATCATTTCAGCCACTGGAAAAACATCACGGGAGGGTTCTGCATGAGCTTCATCGCAGCTCTGATCCTGACTTACCTCTATTTGTTTTCTCCACCTGAGGAGCAGCAGGATAACTCAGTGTTATCAGGGTCTCAGGGGCTGATCCTGGCTCTGTTGAGACCACTGGATGACTGCCTGTTCCCAGGACAATGTTCCTCCAGCCTGGAGAGCTTCATGCCTTGCCCTGACCCCAACTTTCTGAGGCTGCTGCTATGAAAATACTGGTCTGTGAGTGAAAGCAAAGAGCTTTCCTCTGGAGCAGGGGGCAAGAGGAGCAGCAGCTTCTAGGTAGAAAACACCTGGAGACATAAATAAGGTCTCTGCCAGCCTCTGATTGAAACAGCTGCTTGCAGGGTGTCATCCATGGAAAAACTGTGCTCTTCAGCCCCCTGGCAGCAGCAGCCATGACCTACAAGCTGCTTCTGGATCCAACAGTCATGTTTGGGAGGGAGGATCAGGTTTGTTCACCCCAAACTAGTTTAGGGCTCTGTGCAGCAAAACCCCAAAGCAAGACCTTAAAATTAGGCACAACTTTGCTGAGTGGGGCTGGAATATCCCCCCTCACCTACCGGCTTTGATGACTTCATTTTCTCACCCAGCTCTAGTGGAAGGTAGTGTGGAAGCCAGCCTGGTCCATTTTTGGTGTCAATGTGCTGAAGCAGCTCTGAAGATGAATTTAACCCTTTATGTTTCACCAGCGAGATGAGAACATGCCATGAGAACCCACAGAGGTTGGTCTGATTCCTGGGAATGGGATACCAACATCCCTTCGGGGTCAGCAGCGCCTTTGTTTGCCTTTCCTGATGTTAACATTTGCTCCTGTGGGACATCTTGGGCTCCTGCTCTTTCAGGTTAATCACAGCCTTTGTGCAGTCTCCCCTTTGCTGGGGGGAAAGGCTAATGCAGCCCTCACTGTGCTACAGCTGCTGGCTGGGGATTGTCAATAGGTCATAAATAAATCTACCACTGCACAGGAAAGACAATGAGATTATACATCCTCCTACTACTGCCAATTACAGTAAGAGCAACAATTATAAGGTAGCACTCCTACAGCTACCCCGGGGAGAAAATGAGAGGAAAATGTTCCATTAGCCTAATGAAGAGAGAGTGGTGGAGCTACAGTCAAATTTTCTCACTATTAGCCCTGACTGTGTGCCACTAACACACGAGGGAAGCAGGAGTCATAGGGTAACAATTAAAGTTGCTGGCAATTAACCCCTGCCACGTGCATGCCTCTAATCTGATGAGAAAATTAAAAAGAGGCACGGTTACATTTTCTCACCGTTGGTCCCCAGAAGGCACAAAGTGGCATTTGCAGGTGACAATGAGGGTTTGTCACCACTGAGGCCTGGGAAGTGCCACGGGTGCTGCAGATTTGGTGTTAAAATGCTCTTGGGAGCGCCGGGGTGTGGAGATGGCTTAAACCCCCTCTATTTAACACAGAGGAAAGAGTAACTGCTGCATTTCCTCATTAGCCCGAGGAAAGGATGGAGTCACCGTGGGGAATTCTCTGGTGTCCAGCCCCTGCAATATCCCCAGAGGAGAAAAAAGAAGAAAGATCAACTTTGGGAGTAGCAATGGGAAATACAGGAAATATCTTGCTGGATTGATATTGGTGAAAGGACAACCTGAGCCCTGGCTGGCAGTACCCACTGGCCACACCAAGAGCTGCTTCATTTTTCGTGGGGTGATTTGGTCAGTGCAGCCCAGTATTTACCAAGGTTTCCTGAAATATTGCTGTTCCAGGACTTTTAAAGGGAAGAGAAAGACTCTGATAGCTGGAAACCTGCCCAGAGCAAGCATTAAGTATTCTGATGTTTAATGGCAACTCCTGAGGTGTGTTGCAAAGGCTCAGCTCAATTTTCACATCAAAAGTTCTGGAGTAAAATTCCAAACCTACGCTAGAGTGGACCCAGCCCTGCTCTTCCAATTCCTCATTTCTGATGTTGCCTCTGTGTCAAGTTAATATTAGCTTGAGGATCACAGTCGGGAGCCAGATTGGCATCTGGCTGGGGGATTTGGCCTGGGATGGGAATTGGCTTTATTTCCACACCCCATAAAGTGTGAGAAGGGAAAAATCTGTTTTCGGACCTCACACAGACTCGTGGTGCTGGAGTATCGCAATGCTGCTCGGGCTGTAACAGAATTATCCTCAAAAAGCCCCTCTGTGGAGGATGTCAGGACCTCCTTGGGATCAGTTACTGATCCATTCCCTCAGGGAAACAACAACCACGCCTTTACCAGGGAGCTCCTGGCCAGGCAGCTTTGGTCTGGAAGCCACATCCTGGAGCAGGAACAGGAGCAGGGAAAGGAGCAGGAGCAGGAACAGGAGCAGGGGCAGGAACAGGAACAGGAGCAGGAGCAGGAGCAGGAGCAGGAGCAGGAGCAGGAGCAGGAGCAGGAGCAGGAACAGGAACAGGGGCAGGAACAGGAGCAGGAACAGGGGCAGGAGCAGGAGCAGGGGCAGGAACAGGGGCAGGAACCAGGAGCAGGAGCAGGAACGGGAACAGGGGCAGGAGCAGGAGCAGGAGCAGCAGCAGGAGCAGGGACAGGAGCAGGAGCAGGAGCAGGAGCAGGAACAGGGGCAGCAGCAGGAGCAGGAACAGGAGCAGGAACAGGGGCAGGGGCAGGAACAGGAGCAGGAACAGGGGCAGGAGCAGGGAGGAGCAGGACAGGGGCAGGAACAGGGCAGGGGCAGGAGCAGGAGAGGAGCAGGGGCAGGGGCAGGAGCAGGAGCAGGGGCAGGAACAGGGGCAGGAACAGGGACAGGAACAGGGGCAGGAGCAGGAGCAGGGGCAGGAACAGGGACAGGAACAGGGACAGGAACAGTAACGGGAGCAGGGGCAGGAGCAGGAGCAGGGGCAGGAATTAGCCCACGGCATTGACAGACCTGTGGGGTCTCCTGCCTGCAGCTGCCCCTGTTCTATCTGTGCAGGACTGTGTGCACTGAAGGTCTTGCCCCACATCCCAGGAAGGTTTGTGGCACCTTCCCAGCACAGATTTTTGAGCTGGCAGGATCAGCTGGACCATCCCACCTCTGCCATGGGAAGGGTTGTAAAGGCAGGAAAGGAGCTCCTTGTGCTTGAGCTGGGCATGGTTCCCAAGCAGTCCTGGATCTCTGGGGTGTCCCTGTGGGACCCTGGGCACTGCTGGGGCCCCTTCACTGCCATCCAGGCCGTGGGATCTGCAGCTCCAGCCTCTTCCTCCCTGGGGCTGAGGTGCCCACCCTGAGATGGCTCCTGCCTTGCCATTTTGGGGAGCAGCCATGGATTAAGCCGTGCTAATTCCCTTGTACAGCTTTAGATCATCCTCCCTCGAGCTGCACTGGACCACACTTTTCCTGACTCGCTGCTCAGCAGAAGGGCAAAAAGCAGCTTTTGCCATGCCTATGAACACAAAAAGGCTCTCCATCCCTCTCCTTCCCTTTCTTTCCTGCTGTGAGCTCTCTGCCTTCCTAGATGTCCATCACTGCCACAGATTTACTTTATTTTCGGTAACTCATTTCTGAGTCTCAAAGAGAACTTGGCATCCATTTGTTTGTGTGACATTGGGAATGAGAAGCAGGGTGGGAGTCTCAAAGCCAGCAGAGAGGTTTAGAAGCACAAAAGAATGATGGCTAAATCCTAATTACCTGCTCAGAGAGGGTGTCCCAGCACAGCCCCTGGATGATTTGTTGCCAGAGTGATGCTGGGGCAGGAGGGAGCTGGAAGAGGAAGATGATGGCTCTGAGACCACGTTGGACTCTCCAGAGAATCCTTTCCCCAAGTTAGAGGTGGTGAGGCTAAAAACTTCAGTGCTCTGAGTGATTTGTGTAGTAATTTCAGAGCTGACACGCACTACATGGCAAATCTGAATTCCACTTTTAGCCCTGTTAAGAGATAAGGAACAGTGATTATTATAATTACGATGTGGTTACTTTATTGGTTAAATTAACATTTCGTTGTTGGGGTTGCTGTGCAATATACAATATTATTTTACCTACTGTGCCTTCAAAGTCATCTTGTCACAGCAACAGCATGGCAGCATGGAAAAAGCCTTTTAACAAGTAGGTAAATACATGCCTTTGGGGGAGGCAGAGCGATAATTATGTCAGCTTCAATACATTTGACAGTGGAAAAAAAAAGCTAAAAATAAGTTGAAATGAAAATGAGAGAAAATATTGAATGCTTGAAATAAGGCTACTGGAATTTAAAAGGTGCAAAGTATTTAATATAGTGGCCTTGCTCTTTGGATCAGGTGCGAGTAGTCCAACTACTCGGAGTGCTGGGTTGCTTGAGGTTTACAAGGGTGTGTAAAGGGATCCTGCAGCCCTTCTCTGGGGATAAAGGAAGGTTTATTGCTAATCTCACCTAGCACTGAACAGGTGTAGAATCACAGAATGGTTTGGGTTGGAAGGGACCTTAAAACCCTTCCAGTCCCACCCCCTGCTGTGAAAAGAGACACCTTCCACTATCCCAGGTTGCTCCAAGCCCCATCCAACCTGGCCTTGGACACTTCCAGGGATCCAGGGGCAGCCACAGCTTCTGTGGGCACCCTGTGCCAGGGCCTCACCACCCTCACAGGGAAGAATTTCTTCTGCATATCTCACCTAAATTTCCCCTCTTTGAGTTTTAACCCATTTCTCCTTGTCCTATCCCTACAGCTCCTGGCAAGAATCCCTCTCCAGTGAGCTCATTTTGTTCCATACGTGGTGGTGAACAAAAGAAAACTGGGGAACACCTTTCCTCTCCATCCTTTCCTAGTGCAAGATGATGCTCCCAGTTCTCCTTCCAAATCCAGTGTAGCTGGGCAGGGACAGGAGTAGATTTTTGCTTGAGCAAGCTGTTTAGGTGGTGGTTTTGTGGAATTTGATGGCAGTGCTGTGCCAGACACAAAGCAAGGACAGTCTTTGCTTTGGGGCTGCATCATCTCCCAGAACAGGAGGGGAAGAGGGGACATGGGAGGGACATGAGAGAAAGGATGTTTCATGGAAGTTTTGGGCTTTCAGAAGGAAAACAAAGGAACAGCAACATCTCCTTGTAGGCATGCAAGTCTTGCAGCAGAAGCTTTGCTGGCCAGAGTGGCCTCATTGCACTGGTGCAGCTTTGGAGATCAAAAGGACCTTGGTCATCGTCCAAGGGCTGGCTGAGTGTGGCATCAACCCCCCAGCACGGGCTGGAGTTGTTATGGCTCATTCTTTATTTCCTGGGAAGAGCAGAGTGAACGCCCAGTGTTTGCTGCAGGGCTCATGCTGCTGCTTTGCCTTGGGATTTGCTCTCCTGCTGCTTCGGGAGTGTGGGGCAGGAGAGATTTTGTGGCCCATGGAGTGCTCCAGTTTGGGATCTACAGGCAAAACATCACCCCCAAAAAGCTCTTTCCCTTCTAGAGAGAGGTGGCCAAGAGCAGCCAGCACCCAAATCCAACCCCTGGGACCAACACTCTCCTCGCTGATGGTCTCTTGTCTTTCCTTCCACTCTGCCCCTAGATGGCAAGGAGAAGAGAAGGAAACCACAGAAAAACAGAAAAATTCTTTCTGTGAGCAAGCACTCCCTCAGCTCTTGTCTGTGGGCCAGCAGGCACGAGCAGCAGGACAGAGTAAAGGGATTTGGGGCTTAGCTTTCCCAAATAATTGACAAGGACAGAGCTGGATTTGAGGTCGTTACTGCAAAAAGCATCAGCACCAGCCCTGCTCTCTGCTGTGTGCCTGTCACGCAAGAGCCAGGGAGGAGGGTGCCAAAGGGGATTGGCCCTTTGTAGCAGCTGCCTCACGATTTTTAGGGCAGAGCCCTGGGGATGGTGAACCCCATGGGACATCTGAGGTCACCCCATGGGACATCTGAGGTCTCCCCAGACACAGGAGCCTCCATGGGACCAGCACTGCCATGAGAGAGAGGAACTCGATCACTGTGATTGTTCTTCCAGTTCAAACCATTCACTTGAGTGGCCACTGGGCATTTTCCCTTTCTTTTCCCCACATTTTATCCTACAGGTACATTGGTGCTTTATTATCTATAAAATAAAGTCTGTCAGATGACGGATGTCTCATGATGTGCTTATGATTCCCTGCTCATGTCCATTCCCCCAGCACAGATTCCTCTCCCTCTCCTTCTCCACAGCTCACTGAGAGACAAAAAGGTTCCGTGGAAATTGCAGCTGTGAACATGGAATTATTCTTTTTACAAACTACTGAGTTTGCCATCAATATGGGTTACACAGCCACACATGATTGAACGATACCCACACACAAGTTTGCATCTGTACAAAGCATTGATTGGACACTTTGAATGAATTATTTTCTGTGTGCCATTGTCTCCATGAAGGAAAGCAGCAGGACTTTTGCATAAAGCACATGGCAAGCCTGGCATATACATAAAATGACATTATTTTTGAAGAGAACTTTTTGGAATCAGAAAAAAACCCTCATAATGTTCTTTTTCCTTGAAAGGAGTCCTTGGGGACAAAACCTTTCTCCTGAGGGTAATCTTCAAAATCTGACTATCCTTTCATTAGGCTGGGAGTGGGAAATATGATTTTATTGGTTTTTTCCCCCACAATAAAATGCTTGTTCCCACCACTCTCCTCTCCGAATGGTGCAGCCCATCCCGAGCGGCCAAAGATGAGACTAATCTACCTCCAACACTCCAACAAATAAAATGTAAATGTTTGTCATAAGAATGCCCCCATTGTCAGCACCATCCCGGGATTTTTCAACCTCTGACTCCCGGCAGTGACCGGCTGAGTAGCAACAGCCGAGTGCTGAAAGAATTTTTCAACAGCAATTTGCTTGTTCCAATTTGCTTTTCAGGGCTGCTGCTCAGGATTGCTGGCCGGGGCTGTAAAAGGATCTCGTCCTATTAATTTGGCCCAGCTTCCCCTCTTGTTCTCGTCATATTCAGTTTCTCTGGGAGTTCCAGTGAGTAAGTTAATTGAATTGGAAGTGCCACCAGGCGCTGGCCGGCGGATCTACGGTTTCATGTAGGAAAAGCGGCTCCCGCCGGCCGCAGAAACAGATACGGGCACCTGTTGAGGAGGTGAAGAAATGTCTGGAGGTGACTTATTCCCGTGGCAATAGCCCCCAGTTCTCCTCTCAGGCTGGTCAGACAATGCAACTCCCTTCATCTGGCATCACTCATTCTCCAGGCAGGTCCCTGGACAGGCACAGAGGAGGCTGCGGGTGCAGGATCGATGCCTTAGAGCCAGGACTGGGAGCGTGCTGATTCTGTAGGCATGGGTTGATGTCGCTTCATTCTGCTTGTTCTCTCTGTGGCTCCAAGCCAAATGTGTCTGTTTTAGCAGTGCAAAGTGGTATTTTTCCTAATTGCCTCGTCTGCAATCCCAGCTCACCCTCTGCTAGCAATAAATACAACCAGCCTGACAGTGATTCTACTGGCACTCAGTAAAGCTCAGAGATGAGTGTGGATACACTTTTTCTGCCAGGAAGGAGGAAAATGGAAGCAAAAATCAGTTCATGATTGCTGTTGCACTTTTAGTGAGGTTTAGGGGCCAAAGGTGCATAATATTGCACCCCTGAGTCTTGAAATTGGGAAAATTCTTCTGAAAACCAGAAGAAACCTTGGAGAAGTCCTGCCAGTGGCAAAGTGATTCCACAGAAATTTGTGAATATAATCCTGAGTCCCTTTTAAAGCTCTGTTCAGATTGTTGTAGCCACCAGAGGTTTTCCCTCTGCTCACCTGGACTATCCCAGGGAGCTGCCGTGGCCTGGGATGAGGCTGGATCTGCTCCAGGCTTGGAGGGGGCAGGAGCTGCTGTGGCACAAAGCTGAGAATGAGCCTAAATATTTGCAAAGGCCAAGCTGTGACAGCAAAGTCATTCCCAACCCTCTCCCACCCTCAAACTTAAGCCAGATTCTGAGGAAATGTCTGCCTGGGTGAGAAATACATAACAGAATAAAATAAAAATGGGTGAGGACGAGGGTGGCTGAGTTGAAGGGGCAGAGTGAAGATGTTTGCAGTGCTCACACCATGGAGGGCTGCAGCAAACCAGTCACACCAGTGAATCCCAGAATGGTTTGGGTTGGGATGGAGTGTAAAGCCCAGCTTGTTCCAACCCCCTGCCCAGGGCAGGGACACCTTCCACTATCCCAGGTTTCTCCAAGCCCCATGCAACCTGGCCTGGGACACTGCCAGGGATGGGGCAGCCACAGCTTCTGTGGGCACCCTGTGCCAGGGCCTCCTCACCCTCACAGGGAAGAATTTCTTCCCAATATCCCATCCATCCCTGCCCTCTGGCAGTTTAAATCCATTCCCTCTTATCCTGTCGCTCCAGGCCCTTTGTGAAAATCCCCCCACCTTTCAAAATAAAGCGACCCAGTGACCCTGTCAATAAATGCCGGGCCGGTTTGGGGCTGCAGCGCTGGTTTGGGGCCACCACAGGGGGGCAGAAGCGGCCTTTGGAGAAAGCCAACCTTTCCCAGGAAAACTGCGGCAGTGCGGGAGCGAGGAAACTTCTTCCTTTATTAATAGATCCCTGCCCTTTATTGAAATTGGGAGGTTGACCTACTGCACACTGCATTTAAAGCAGAGTTCTGTGCGGTGGTTTGGGGTATTTGTCTTCTAGAAATACCGCTGAGGGCTGAAAAATAGAAATTTTCCACATTTTAGAGGTATTGGAGATGCCTCCTGGTTTTGAACAAACCCCTATTTATTAAGCAATTCAACATCAGATTACTATAATTAATTAGTAAATAGTTTTTAATGTAACCAGCACAGAATATCATCCTGTATTATGTATTTGATGAAAATTCGTTATTGCTCAATTTGGGGAAAAGCAGCCAACAAAACTGATAAATGCCATTCAGCTGTTTTGCCTTATTTCCCACTTTATTTATGTACTTTTATATGTATTTATTATATATACACGAACACAGACTCCCACAAATATCACAAAGCAGCAACGGTCCCTCCTCACTTTCCTTTTTGCTCAAAACAGGAGTGATGCAGTCGAGGCATTTTCTGTACCTCATATAGATACAACCCAATTTTTGAAATAGTTTAATGTAAATTAAATTTTCTAAATTATTTTCTAAATAATTTAATCTAATTAAAGCAAGTCATCAATTCTCTGTCACTGATGAGGCACTACAGAGACCAGCATGGGGTTTGTGGGTCTTTGCTTTGACTGCTCTCAGTGCCCCTGTGTTTATTATGCAGACAACAATTTGGGCTTACTTTCATATATAAATTTCTCTCCCTCACTGGCTCATTGCAGAGTTCATATAGTCAATAAACCAAATACAGAAAATATTTTAAAACCCTCCCATCTTCTTTTTCCCTGACTTGTAAGTGGGTGAACTTCCCTTGGAAAGCACATGTAACGTTATATTTGCTAGAAAGACCCTAAAGCCTCACGGACTATCACGTTACTCCAGAGTCTGGCATTTCTTAAAAGGGATTTCTTTCTTAAAGCCACTACACTGTAATGGCTCTTGAGAAGCTGTTACTGTCTCGAGTGCAAATCCTTCTTAGTTTGTGTATTATTGACCTGATCAAGTGTGATGGGGGCCTTCGATGAGCCCTCGGGGGGATTTTGAGGCTGTGCAATCCCACAAGGAAATTTTCATTGGAAATTTAAATTTCCCTGCTCGTTGCTGGCGGGGGGTTGGAACTGGGTGATCTTTAAGGTCTCTTCCAACCCCAACTGTTCAAAGATTTTATGATTCTATAAAATATGAGCAAATGAGGAGGGGATGCTGCCGGGATGGGGGGACCCCAGGGCAGGCTCCAGCCCCTTCAGGTGGAAGTGCTCACCCTGCAGAGCAGCATTTTAAAAATTCCAATTGTTTAACATAAGGGAGTAAAAAAAAATAACAACAGAGATGAAGGATGGTTTTCAGTTTGCCTGTGGAATGTAGAAATACCCAAATACAGCCCCGATTCTGCAAGGACTTAGGAGCACAGTTACGCTTTAGGAGGTTGATTTCAACAGATTCCATGGACAAGGAATTTGTTTAAGCGACCGCCTGATATCTCAGGATGGGTGAAGTCCTAAAAGTGGAATAAGATAATTTTCCTCCCCTCTCTCAGCCCTATTTACATACAAACACCTCCCCTGAAATCAGTGAGTTCTGAGTGGAAATCCCGGCAGCCACTTTCACCACGGGGAGAATCCCACAAATGACATTGTTCCGCCTTTCCCCTCGCTATAGGGAAATGCAGCTTTGTGCCCAATCCCCTAATCAGCTTCTCACGGGCTGACCCAGCTAAGCCCCAGATCAGGGCCGTGCTCCCATGGTCGCTGCAGCATTTTTGGAGTTGATGCTGCTACGAAATGATGTCATAATTCAGCAAAAAAGGAAAACGTAGCGGTGAATGAATAAGCAGGGTAAAAAAAATGCTTTATATTTCAGATGTCAGGCAGCCACGGAGCAGTTGCCTGCTTTTTTTTATTTTAGGGGGTGATTCTGTCATCTCTAGCGATGTATTTTCCTTCATGAATAGGTTTTGGCACAAAAATTTTACACCGTGCCTGCTGGAGGTATAAATATGTATCCAGCCATATAAACCTGTCCCAAAATGATCCCAAAGAGCCTTGGGAATGGCAGCAGGCGAGACCTGGTGTTCCTAAGACAAAGGTCAAATAAAAAAAGATATGCTAATAAACAGGCCTCCAGTTAAATCAGAGGGTTTTTTTTGTTTTTTTAAGGGTTACATCTTAAATTCCAACAAATCAGATATAGGAGTTACTGAAAGTGAGATTGATCCATCCCTCAGCAAGACTTTGGGATACTTTCTTGTTGTGACATCATTTGGGTGGTTAGCTGTATTACTAGATTTTAAAATATATGCATTTATACTATATGTAATATTTATTTATATATTATATATATTGTATATATTGTATATGAATAAATATATTTACTTGCTGGAGAAGTGCAAAAGGGGTTTTTTAGCAAAAAGCAAGAAATAATAGCTCGGAACTGGGAAATATCCTCCCTCGTCTGCTTTTCCCAACAGCAAAGGTCTTTTACAAAGATCCACGAGCTGCTCTGAAATAAAGAGGCAGCTTTGGAAGAGTGAAAACCTGGCTGAAAGCGGGGTCAGAGCAAAAATATCCCGAGGAGTGGGAGCATCTTGGGCTGGGAGCCGCCGCTCGGTCAGGACCGAGCTCCACTTGGTATTCAATTGACTTTCTAACTCGGGAGCCAGGACTTTCCATCTTCAAATACTGGGAATAGATTGCATTCCTGGCCCTTCCCTTTGAACGGCTGGGGAGAATAAACGCACACCCTGGCCGTGTTCGAGTGATCTCCCTAATCTCGGTTGCACTTTGTCAGGACGAGGTAACTGGTAGTTAAGTGAAATACCTTAGATCAAAGGGGGATTAATCGCCAACTGAATCCTTGCTGAATAAACCTGTCATTCAAGAAAATTATTTCCACTGAACTTAGCAGAGGATTGAAGGTATTTGCATAACAGGGACCCCACCGTACTTCAGCCAGGTTAAAAGGTTCAGAATTCAGGCAGTGTTTAGCTTTTTGGCTCCTTTTCCTTTCAGCGGCCCTGTACAATGGTTTTTAATCTGATAATGCAGCTAACTATCTAAATGATGTCAGAACAGGAAAGTATTGCAAAGTTTGGCTGAGGGATGGATCAATTTCACTTTCAGTAACTCCTAAATCTGATTTGTTGGAATTTAAGATGTAATCCTTAAAAAAAAAAAGAAAAAAAAAAAAAAGAAAAAAAAAGTCCCTTTAAACTGGAGGGCTGTTTATTACCATCCTTTTTTATTTGACCTTTGTCTTAGGAACACCAGGTCTCGCCTGCTGCCATTCCTGGGGCTCTTTGGGATCATTTTGGGCAGGTTTAGACCATCAGTGATGCTCACGGATCCGTGTGCCAAAGATCAGGTGGCTGCAGGCAAACAAACACACAAACAGATTTTCAGGCTTTTTGCTTTTCTTTTTTTTCCCTTTTTAAGCCCATCTTTCGGAGGTCACGCTGAATTCGAGTGTAAGTGAGAGGGAGATAATTAAATAACGGGGCCCAATAGGCTGCCATCATTTTCTAGGATCAGCCCTTGGAGGGGATTTAAACACCCACAACCTCGCTCAGGGTTTGTTGTGGGGTTGTGGCAATAATTTTAAACCTCACAAATTATCCCTGTTCTATGGCAGTTGCTTTTGGCTGTGACTTTTCATGGGGAATTCATTTCTCCAAGAGTGAAGAGGGGCCCTTGCAGGGCTGGAAGGCGACGGCTTTTTAATCTGTGCTATAAAAATTGGGAGAAACTGTTAAAAAATACATATATTTCTGGAGAATGCTTTATGCCATCTCCCTCCCCAGCCTTCCTGGGGTTCATTTGCAAATACTTCCACCTCTCCTACCTTTGGGGCATGTGGAATGATGTCAAACTACATGGAGGATGTCAGGTTTCATAATCAGATTTTGACAATAAATGGAATTTAGGCACTTCTGCATCCAGCCCGAGCCCGACACCATTCATTCTTTCGGTGGGCGCAGTTCATATTCATCACAAACTCAAAGCATCTTTCAAGTTAAAAAAATCACAAAGAATGGTTATCAAAGAAAATGAATAAAATCCATATTGAGATAATTTTTTAGAAAATGATTGAAGTTTTAACCCAAGAAAGGACTCTTAGAGTTTCTTATAGCTTAGAATAAGAACATGTCAATCACGATTAAGCTTCTGGAATTGGAATCCCTTTGAAATGCAGCTGTTTCTTCTTTAATTGTGGCAGCGGACTCAAAAGAAAAGAAAGGTCCAGCCTTAAAGATGAGTAAGGAATACAAAATAGCTCAGGATTAGTTGTGGAGTTCAAAGGTCGCTAATTACACTAAGGAGTTCCCAGACACAGGGAAAACATTAAACAGGTCACCTACCAAACGGGAAACAGACTTTGACTTCAAAAAAATAAAGAAAAAGGAAAAAGAAAGGTCCTGAAGAGATAGGTTTCTGGAGAAAATCAAAAGCGACCAGCTGATCTCATTGGGGAGAAAATGGGTTGGGTTTAGTTCTTTGCTGTTACGTGTCTCTACAAATGGCATCAGGCTTGCAAAAAATTACCTAGAGCTCGACTGTCTTGAAGGCCTTGTGAAAGGAGAAAAGGGGGCAGGCCTGTGGCTGAAAATATCTGATTTTCTGTTGTACTGTGGGCCAGGAGTCCTTGGAAAAAGCATCCCTGAGGGTTGAGAGCTCCCTGTAATATCAGGCTTGATTTGTTGAGGGTGTGGCATCCTGGGGACAGGTGCATCTTTCATGGGAAGCCTTTGGGAGAGCCCTGTGGCCCCTGTGAAGACAGTGAGCTTTGGCTGGGGGGACAAAAAACAGCCCAATCCCTGGGAGAAGCACAGCTCCAGCTTGTCCCTGGCCCCCTTGGCTTGGGATAGGCTGGTGGCACTGCTGTCCTCCCTCACACGCAGCACTCCAGCTCCAAGGATGCTGGTTTCCTCAGAAAGCTGCTTGGGAATACCTGCTGGGTGTCCTGTTTCCTGCAGGGCTGCAGTAAGCAATGACCTTGTGGTCCTTTGGATCTGGGTGTGGGTGGAGAGAACAGTGCTTTAATGCCAGCCTGCTCACAAGAGACAGAATTCCCATTTTTAGGGGAAAAGAGCCTTTTTTCTCTCAGATTCTGCTCCCCTGCAGGGGGAATTACCACCTTATTGAATTACCACCTCATTCCTGCAAAAATCAGCAGATTGGTGCATTTTAGGGCAACATGAGATTTGTAGAAATAAGGAAGACGAATTTTGGATGGCCAATGAGTGGCACCTGTTTCCATGCTGGGCCTGTACAGGGTCCTACTTGTGCCAGTGGGAGTTACAATCAGAATTGAAACCCTGTTCCCTGCACCTGAATTGGTGTATTGGGTTTGTGTGGTAAGAGTTTGGTAGCAAGTAGGGAATACAGGAATGGGAATGAGATTGAGAAACAATCCCAAAGTGTCCCTGTGGGATTCCCACTGACAGCCACAGAGTTTTCCAGGGAAACTTGCACTTCCTGAATTAGAATCCACAAAATTCTCACCTAATGTCTCCTTCAGGATCGAGGGCTGCAGGGATTTCCTGCCATGGTGCTCTCGGGATGGACTCAGCTTTGGGTGGGCTTGGTTTTCCCCACTGTAAAAGATGTTGGTAGCACCTTCTGTTTTGTCTGTCCCTTAAGGGTGAGAGAACAAGGAGGTGAGGGACAAACATGGACTCACAAACTCTCCATGGGCTTAAATCTCAGCAGGGCTTGTGCAAACAGGACAAAGTGTGGCCAATTCCTAGGACAGTGTGAATAAACAGGGGACAAGTGCCATGGGATGTTGAATGCCTCGTTGTTCCAGTGTTTACTGGTAACAAATGGCCACAGCAGTTAGTGCTGGTAAAACCAGTGAAAAAATGCTGAGGTGGGAAGGTGAATTGTGTGAAAAAAGTGACTACTTCCAAATTATCTGAAAGAACAGGATTTACCCCAAAGTTCTTGAGGAACTGGTACAGCATCTCGGAGCTGTCACCAAATACCTTGGGACTCTGGTGGGAGGAGAGGGCTTCCAGAAATTGGAAAACCATCAAATTACTGAGTAGTGATCAGTGACAGATTTGACAGCGTGGATCCGTGTCAGGGGAACTCATTCCTTTCTGTGCTGAGAGGAACAGGAATTGCAGCTTCTCAGCCTCTGGGAGCCT
This sequence comes from Monarcha castaneiventris obscurior, assembly GCA_026261815.1. Classification (NCBI taxonomy): domain Eukaryota; kingdom Metazoa; phylum Chordata; class Aves; order Passeriformes; family Monarchidae; genus Monarcha; species Monarcha castaneiventris. Next base: position 4,266,908 of record JAMPIT010000894.1, on the reverse strand, counting down.
CAGTGCAAATTCCCCATTTCCTTCCACACCTTCCACAAGTCTTAACCAAAACAGTTGGGCTCTAAAACACGTTTGATGAGGGCTCCCCAACACCACTGGATTTGGAAATCTCAGATGTTTTTACTGTACTTAGTGGGTTATACTTGGATTTTGCACTATTTTAATTTCCTAGAGGTCTGTTACATCATTTTACATTGCCAACCCTAAATGTTCAGTCTCACCTGAAAAGGTTTTACAGTGTGTATTTGCTTTAAATTAATTTTAATTGCTGTTTCTTACATTACTCCCAAATATTAATGAAATGAAACGAATTAATTTCACTAATGAACTGAGTTCCATATTAACTCCTTAATATCTACACCCAGTATTTTTGGGGGGGGAAATGTCAGGTTTGCAACCCACTATTTAAGTCATTAATTGCTTTCAATTCTTTGCATCTTAGTTTTCTTCTGGCCCTCTGAAATCCAATACAAAGTCTGGAGAACTCTTTGGCCACTTCTTTTGGAAAACCTTTGTGCAAAGTTACCTGCACAAAGATCTGATACATTCTATACCTATGACAAAATTATAAATACAAGCACTTCAAGCAGCAAACACTCTGGTAGAAGAAACAGCACTCCATACCAAAAGAAAATTTTTATTTTTTCCCTTTAACACATTTTTAAAGAAACTGTTGCATTAAAAACTTACTTTATTAAAGACCTAAATGAATGCCACTGAACTTGATCACCTTTAGAGCCCACCAGAACCTCTGTCAGCTACCAGGCCTGCCCTGGGAGTCCTCAGGCTCATGTGAAGTCTCCATCAGATCTTCCTGATTTAGGTTTTGAAGGGTTTTTTTTTCCTTTCTTAAAACAGGACAAGTGGTTAGGGCACATAGAGAAACAGTGAAATTGTCTGTACAGCTACAGAGGGAACAGAGAGAGATACACGGGAAGGTTTAGTCATTTATAACTCCTTGAACTCTTCCAGTGTCATGTACCCAGTGTCCCCACCTGCACCTGAGCTGTGACACGAAGTTGGGAGCCATTTCATTTAGTGAGTTTACTACTAAGCTTACTTTACTATTTTCCTACCTTATTAATATTTCTGAAGTGTCCATGAGAATGAGCCCTTCCCACAGACCAGGAGAAGCTCTCCCTCTGGCCTCTCCCCCAGCGTGGGTGTCCCACAGGGGTTGCACAGTGCTGGGTGAAGCTCTGTGCCTTTATCCCAGTGCGTTTTGCTGCCTGCCCTGCTCCTGGTGCTTTCCAAAGAACGGGGTGTGCTGCACACTCACACCTGCAGAGACACCTCAGCCACTCTAAAAAAGGCAGACAGGGCTCCTTTCCCCACTTCTCTCACTACAGAGCTGCTCCTGAGCAGGGGCAGAGCACTGCAGCAATTGTGCTGGAGTTACAATCCAGAGGTTTATGGAGCAAACCCTGATAACAAATCAAAACAGGTCATGGCTGATGTGAGGTTGTGAAAAACTGCTCAGGGCTAGAAGGGAAACATTACCTGCCCCCTCCCTCTCTCCCTCTCTCCCTCCAAACCTGCCCTACTGGGTGTGTGCAAAGCCACCCAAAGCCAGAGCCCTCCATTCCTGAGCACCACAACTCCCCTGACCATGAGAGAGTCAGAGACAGAGGCAAGAGGGAAACACAAAAGAACAGGATTTAGAAGAATCCCCTTTATTAAGGGAAAAGGGTCTCCTTTTCTAACATACCATGAATTTGGGCAGTGCCACTGCTTCCCAGCATTTACTGAGGAGTATTTGAGTAAGAAAAACCATTCCTGCACAGTGCTGCTGTGCAGAGAGAGCTCCCACCTTTCTCATGGGGAGGTAGAAGCCAAACACTGGGACCTGTCCAGAACAGGCTCTAAACCCTTCCAGCAGAGAGAGCTCCTCTCCCCATGGGGCACAGGGACAACTCCAGCAGGGAGGGGCTGGGTCCTGGACAAAATCACTAATTCACCTTTTGCTGATGAACAAAACAGACACAGCACCTGTGTGAAACAGATCACAGAGCACAGCTCTAAGTTTGCACGGCAGTTTCAGCTCAACAGCGTTTCACAACAATGAATCCACCCTCCAGAACATTTAAGCAACCCATTGGATTACTCTCTCAAATCTTGGATTACTCTCTCAATCTAAGTGTTTTTCAAATGATATGTTGGAATTTCCCTCCTTGCACAATCACTGATCTGATTTCCCCACAGAGCACAGTGAAACACGAGGCAGGGCAGGAGCAGCTCTGCTAGGACTCAGCATCCTTTGCTTTTGTGCTGCTCTCCAGGTTCTGGCAGCTCTTCAGAATCTGCACATTTCCTAAAAACTCTCTTAAAGTCCATTTCCAGTGTTCCTGCAGATCTCAAAATCAGAGGTTTGCCTCTCTAAATGGAATCTTTTTCCACCTACTTTTCCAGGAAAAACAGCTCAGTGATGGTTTTTGGAACCTCCAGCAAACTTAGCTGATTTTGCCTCCTCAGAACCAGTCTTGTGAGCTGAAAAACCCAGTTCACACCTCTGGTTTAAGAGCAAGCAGTTCACAGGCATGTGTGAAAGGGAACTCACCACTTCTGCTGGCAGAGGCAATAAAGATTGCTTAATAAAAATTGCCTAAAGTTTCAGAAGTGCTGCTCATGCCATACTTCTCCTCTTGAAAATTCGTGTAAATTATTGACTGGTGTGTATTCTGTACACATCTTGTGAAAATAACACAACTCCTGCTTTGAACTGTTCTCTGAATCTGAAGTTTGATTCTTGTGACTTCAGGACAGGAATAAAATGCTGAAACCTTTCCCATCCTGCAATGGGAAACCAGTGCAGTAACTGGGAGTAACTGGGAATCTCAATATCTGTACCTGTAACACCAGGGACATATTTTGTACCAGTTAATGTTAGAAGGGAAAGTCAAACCAGCCACAGCAAGTACATTGCAAATTGTCTTCTCTAGGCTGTCAGCCAGGACTCAATAATTTAAAACCCACTCATGTTTTTAAGACAAGTGACCTCTTGTTTGCCACCAACAGAAATTTTCAAGAACACATAGAAAGCAAAAGTGCTGAAGAATATTTATTTTACTGTATCGTGACATAAATCTCATTAATGCTGTGCTTTGTTTAAATATAAAAACTATTCCCAAGGACATTAGTCAAGTAAGGGTTTGTACACCATAGGTGCTGGTGCTTTGGAATTCCAGATGTAGTAATCAGAAGAAATCAGTTCCCGGGCTAAAGGAAAAAAACAGGCAAGAAAAATCAGCATTACAGGGTGCCTTACAATCAGACATTCCTTCATCCAAGTTAAGTGACTACTAATCCATCCTTACCAGTTTACAGAAAAGGTATAATGGCCTCTTTAAACTGTAAGGCTCTTACTATTATTTGAAAATCGTTTCTGATAATGAGACATTTAAAGTCTCAGCTTCAATTACCTTTACTAATGTATCAGTCATGAGCTTAAAATTCAAACAGAGGTTAAGTCAAAAGCAGGTGGATGGCTTGGATTTTGTTCAATGAATATAAATTGCATGCTCAATATAAAACATGAAAATGCTGCTTTTTCTGTGTTACAATTTAGGGCTGAGTGTGACCTGTCACAAAATTAACAGTGTAGACCATGCTTTTCAAAAGGCATTTATGGAGTTCTGCTACCATGACTGGCAGAAGATACAACAGAGCAACAGCTACAAATAAAAATGCTTCCATTAGGCAGAGTTGCTCAGGTTTAATGAGTGCTCTCTGTGTGCCATTTAGGGTATTTTTGGTGCAGGCTTTGCAGTGTTTGTGTTAACTCAAAAGCAGATTTGGGTTCTGCTTCACATGCTCATTGTAGAGCCACATCCACCAAGGGGTGCTGGTGTGGTGACACTGACAGCAGCAGTGCCACCCTGCATGCAGGAGCTCAGTTCTGTACCTAGGTACTGCCAATCCACCCGAAAAGTCTCTGACAAAGGTGTCCTAAACAAGGCACCAGGTTATGGAGGATCATTCCCTGTGCCCCCCAAAAAAGTTCTGCCATTATGGGGAGCATAGGAACCAACACAGGGCAGAGAGCCCCAGAGAGAGGCTGACTTTGAGTGTAAGAGCTCTCATCTCAAAGGGAGAGGCCAATCCCTACTCCAGGGAAGCTTTAAGCATCACAAAAAAACCCCACCTAAGAAGCAGAGAACAAAAGTTATGTAATTTTAGTCATGGATACCCAGTTTTAACTTCAAGATGCAGTTTTCATAAAATAAATGACATTTTTAGCAACTCACATGCAGTAATTTTGGGCTTCCCTGGGACAAAGATCTGAACAGAATGCTGGTCTACATAACATCCAGTAAGTGTAAAGTCTGGGATCCTAAAATACAGCTACAAAAAGAGAGGGAAAACATGATCAGATACAAATTGTCACCCTTGCTGTGCAAATCCTGGCAATCTGTGTCACCTACTCTGGGTGTGCAAGGGTACCCCAAAGTGACAGGATGTCAAATGCTCCAGGCAGGAAAACAAAAATCCATGCTGAGAATAAGAGATTTTAAATTAATGTATCTTCAATTGAAGACAATCAAAAATTGACTACTAAGGCCTCTTTTCCCAGAGGCTGTGACTTACTTTTACATAAGCAGTGTTCCCAGTGCACACATAATCAGTCGGGTGCTCTTTGCCTGCGGTGCCGAAAGACACAGTTCCAGTCAGGGAAACTTCCAAAGATTTGGGGAACTTCTGTCCTAAAGGCAGAGACAGCATCTATTAGAAGTCACACAGCCATGCCCATGCAGCAGAGAAGGGCTGGGGGAGGAAGGGCAGTCACAGGGATGAGTTCCTTACCAATGACCCAAACCAGGAGGCTCTTCTCCCGGGACAAATCCAGTTGGCCATAACTGACTTTGTACTCTAACTGAGCAATTGGGCCCCTGCATGTGAGAGAGGAGAAACACAGCCGCTGGAATTACTATCATTCAGCATTTGTTAATGCCTGTTTTGTTACAGAAGGAGAGGAAATGCTGACAGACATTATTTATGCGCATACAGACAAATCACACCTATCTGAGCACACTGCTAATTTATGGGAAGAAATTACAGAGCAGGAGGAAATCACTGTGCTCTCAACCCAGTAATCACAAAGGAGCTGTTGATGTTTTAGTTCACTGATAGTGTTTTACCAACACTATGATCAGCAACTTTGTATCATTCCATCTTTGAATTTTCACGATAATTACGTGGCAGCGCGGTCGTGGCAGCTGTCAGAGAGGCTTAGATGAAAACTATCGTTTTAATTTGAAATAACTATATTTTTGATAAGCTGATCTGTAGCTAGGATTAGCAGTCTTAAGGAACAGGTAACCCTGGGCTGGAAGTGATCTCCAGCTTAATCCACCTGGGGGATTGTGGCAGTGTTTCACGTGAGAAAATACCACAGGGAAACAGGATGAGCAACAGAAGTGTTTGGAATATTACCAAATATTCTGGTATAATTCTGTATTCTGGAAATTAAAGGAATTCCAAGGGAGCATCCCAACAGTGGCAAGATTGATGTCTGCTGGTAGCACCCTGATGGAGCATAATCTGTGACATTGACTCCTGACAGGTTCATTTTGGGAAGGTAACAAATAAATGGAAGAAATTAATTTAGGCTTTCTTTATTCTTACCTGTTGAAGAAAGGTATACGAGCTTCACAGTACTCAAAAGAATTCTTTATGCTTTCATGGAGCTTTAAATTAACCATTATTTTTATCTGTGATCCCTCTTCAACAAGTTGGTAACATCCCAAAATTGGTGGAACAGGAACCTGGAAAAAACTATATTCATTCTCAAGATATATTAACATCATCATCACAAGGTCAGTTATACACTGTTTTCATTGCTGAAGTACTTTAAAAAAAACCCAGACAACTGTTAATTACTGACTGTGCCAAACTCTTCAGGCTGCTTGTGACACAGAGATTTGGGGGTACATCTCAGCCTGGATGTATTTTGTCTAATTCAGGCATTGCAGTGGCTCACTTAAAGTAAGAGCAGCGTTGCCAAGCAAAGGGACCAGTAACTCCTGAACATGACTCAGACAACTCAAGTCTTTAAGTGCCTTCCAAGCAGTTTATTACATAAAAACCATTTTATATCATGTTTTACTACTTATATTGGACTCTAACTCATTCCAGCATGCCCAACAACACAGACATTTTTATTCCCATTTGAACACCCAAAAACAGTGAGAGTTGGGGGTGTTGTTACCTGGGAAGTGTAGTAACACAGGTCGAAGGAATCTGAAGGAGGGATGAAAGGGAATTTGTAGGGTCCATTGTACACAGAATCATGCAGAGGCTCGGCACTGGTGGACAGCAGCATGGCAGGGTCCACGGAAGTCACGCAGTGATGGACCACGATGTCTTGGAGCGGGGGTGCGTTCGTCGGGAGGTTCAGGCTGAGGGTGACACTGGGTGCAGAGCCCTCTATGTCACACTTGGGAAAAGGAAGTCAAGGCATCATTCTAAAATATCTGAACCAAGGCAGAATGAGATGTTCAAAAATAAAACACATTTTTAGCATTGAGAATAAAAATTTTCAGCTGGCTTCAATCATTAGTACTAACCACCAGTACTAAGACATCAGTCTCACACGCTTGCTGACAGTTTAATTAATTAGGCTGCTTTTACAACATCCTCTTAATGGATTCCAGCATGCTCTGGATGGCCTCTGTGGTCCCGTGCCAGCTCTGTCCCAGCAGCAGAATCAGTGTGTCCCTTATCTCGTCCCTCCCTGTGCCAGCTCAGCAGGCCACGGTCACTCGAGGAAATGAGTGCCTAAGGCTGTTCACCCACCCTGCAAGATGACCTGGGAATTGTCCCTCTGCGAGCAGGAAGCTGCTCACCCACACAATCCCTACCAGCATGGCAGGTGGGAAATAACCCAGGCTTTGGAAGTGCACCATTTAGGTTGGCCTCCTTCAAGGATGAGTATCCCACTTCATGCAAATAATTAAATTACAACTTTATTAGCAGGCCTCTCTTAAAACACTGGCAGTTACAGATACAGTGTACCAAGACAATATTGTGTGCTTCCTAAGCATAATTCAGAATAAAGAATGAATTACAGTATAAATTATAGTTACAAATTTTAACATATTTCATATTTTTTATGGATGTATTTAGTCAATAGTCCCCAATTTTTAAGATTAAACAATGAGATATTTTAATATTAAACAATGCTCAGGGAAGCTGTGGATGTCCCATCCCTGGAAGTGTTCAAGGCCAGGTTGGACAGGGCTGGGAGCAACCTGGTCTAGTGGAAAGTGTCCCTGCCTATGGCAGGGGGTTGGAATGAGATGGTCTTTAAGGTCCCTTCCAACCCAAACCATTCTGTGATTCTACAATGAAAACCATTGTCACATACAAACCATCCAAAATAATTATATAACCAGTTTCTTTCACCAGATTCTTTATCAACTGTTCTTACGTCATGGAACACCAACATTTGTGGGATCAAAATGTTGTTGTAGTAGAACAAGGAAGGATAGAAGATGAAACTTTAATTTGGCAGGAAAAATAATTAAAAATGCTCATGTAAAAACAGTTGTAGAAGATGTTTAGACATCTCAGCCTGGATATATTTTGTCTAATTCAGTGGTTCATTTAAAACAAGAGCAGCATGGCCACGCTGTCAAATGTGCCACTAACTCTCGAACGTGACTCAGACAACAAAAAGGGGAAAATTTTCAACTCAGTATGTCATTTTACATCAAATGAGTATTTATTTTGCACATACTTTGCACATCAAAGGCTCTCACCTTGCAGTTCACAGCTCCATAAACTTGCCATGTGTCCACCACATCCCTCTGGTCATACTGCATACACTTGACCTTCTCAGTGATGCAGACATTAACCTGAGGTTTGCCCTTGTAGGTGCTGGATCTCCAAGCTGGCTGATCCTTATCCACAGGCATCTCCTGGATGTCCTCGAAGGAGCTGTTCAGGCTGCGGATGTTGGTGTTCAGGGGGGTGCCCAGGGGACAGGCCTGGACCAGCAGATTTCGGAGCTGCCCTATCTTTGCGTTCATCTCGGCCTCGTTTTTGCGGCTGGGAGAGATGTAGTCCATAATTCCCAAGAGCAGAGCCAGTCCCTGGGAGAGCCCGCTGACGGTGAGGAGCGGCGGCCGTGGCTCCAGGGCGCCCTCCACCAGCGGGACGCAGGCGTAGATGAGGCCGCTCCTGTGGAAGGCCAGCACGGGCCAGAGCTCCCCCGCGGCGGTGGACACGGAGTGCACGGAGGAGTGGCTGATCCGGGTGCAGGTGTCCCGCTGCTCCACGAAAACGTGGTCGTCCACCAGCCTGAGCTCGAAGAGCAGGGCCTTGAGGAAGGCGCTGTCCGAGGGGATGGGGACGTGCGTGGGGCCGTTGAAGGTCTCGGCGCGCAGCTCAACCGTGGGGAAACGTCTGTGGGGAGGGAACGAGAGCAGCTCAGTGCCTTTGGGCCACCAAAAGTGTCATCCTAACTGAGCTACCAGGAGCTCCCCCAGCCCTCCTCTGGCTGCAAAAGCGTTATGAAAATCTTTGGGTTATTGATATTGGGTTTCTCTTCATTGTTCAAATAAATACCCCAAACCCGCTGGTCCTAAAAATAACCTGGTGTATGTGGAAGCCAGCAGCAACTTGATAGAAACAGTGGTGGGATCAGAACCTAAATCACTGTCAGTAAAACTATTCCATGAGTAGTTAGGGTTCTTCCTAGAAAGTCTAAACTTTGAGTAAATACATTCTCATGAGTAAATACCTATTTTTTAAAATAAAATGTGAATCTGTCCACCTACGCTGGCTGTCACTCAAAGTACAGGATGCTTGTACAACACTAAGGAATGACTGCCACCAGTGCAGAACTTCAAAACATTTCTAAGAGGTGAGATCACACTGAAGACAAGTTCTCAGATATTTAAGAAAACAGATGTTCCATGCAATTAAATGCAACTACAACAGCTTCTTACCTAGACGGAGTATACTAGTGCTACAGCTTTGCTGCTGTAATAACAACAACAATAATAATAATAATAATTCCACACTGCACATGCAATATATAACTTAAAGCTTTTATGAATTTTCATCATTTCATTTTATCAAGTATTTAAGATGTAATGATAATGTCGTGGACAGAGGTTTTGTACAATCTAGAATTGCTATGTTGTACCTATATATATTTCATTTCAAATTTTCTAGAGATAATATTTGAAAAATATCATATTAATTGTTTAAAACTATATCTGGGATTTTTTGCCCTGCAGCAGAATTGTTTTTTAAAGGAGAGTGAGATGAATTTCTTCTCAAGCTAACCTAAATCCATCAAGAGGAACTGAAGTGTTGTCGTTTAATAAATAGCTGAGAAAAGAAAAATTATTACTTCCTACTATACTGGTTTTGCTCTGTTTTGGAACTGCACACTCCCCTGAGGGTCTCTTACATGAAGTTTGCTGACAGCTTGGATTTCCTACATTCTGTTTTGTGGGTTCTGTTAGTTTTGAGGATCCACAGACTCTCAAAGTGCCCACCACAGGTCACACACACAAAGTTAAATCACTTTATGGATCATCTTGTAGCAGATGTTCTCAGATGTTTGTTTGCACTCAGAGCCATGCTTGCACACCAACATGGGAGAAAAAAACTGCACAGATACACAAATGCCTTCATTTGTTCTCCTTTTTATACCATCTTTTTAAGGACACATTGACAGTCTGCTACTTAAATTGCCATGGAACTTGCAATCCCAGCAATGTGGGACTTTGTTGTATCTATGACCTCCATCTGTAGCACTTCCCTCCTGTTCCTGAACACTTCCATGGATCTTATCCTGTTGCCTCTAAGTCCCACCTACACCATCTTTTCTTAACTGAGTAGCTGGAGGCACCTACACTTCCTCAGGCTTATTTTCAGTGACTGTGCTTTTTTCTCTTTGATTCTTAAATCAGGCATCCAGGGCTTTTGGGTTTGGTTTTTTTTTTTTTTTTCTGTAAGGGAAAAGCAAACATAGAGCAAAGCCAGAGCTACAAAATCCATAAACAGGATACAGATGACAGCAAAACACCTCCCTGTGGTCTCACATCTATTCTGAAGGGCACAGAAACAAAGTGGGTTTACAGCTCTAAAATTTATGAGGCTTTGCAGAGCCAGGGTGTTGATAAGAGGCTATGTGCAACCTCGGTGAGCAGCTCTTATTTTTGGCCAATGTTTCCAAAACAAGGGAAGAGGAGATATTTCAGTCTAGTTTTGTCTTAGTCAGGTCCCAGTCTCTCTGCTCCCCAGAAGCAGAAGCTGTCCCCACACCACAGCAGCCTTCTCTTTCTCCCACTGAGTTTTACCAGCCACGTCATTAGATCATTAGTTAGCCCTTCAGATCCCCGTTTTTCAGTATTCCCTTCTAGAAAGTGATGCAAACTTAAAAAAAAAAAAGATTAAAGTTTCCAGGGATGAATGAGCTTCGGTGACTCAAGAGAGAGACCATCCTTGTTGCCTGAATTAAGTTATGATCGGCTCAAAAAAAAAAAAGGGGAATGCTTTGATGTCCCCGATGTCTTCCCTGAGGTTAAAGATCAGGGCTCATGTATCTCCAGCTGAGTGCCTAAGTCCTGAAACCAACAGTTTCCATGTGATCCGGGCATTCTTTATATTGTCTGAGTGCTTTGTTGAATTTAAGGTCAGTTAGGGGGATAAACTTGGGGCTTCCACAGCCCTATTATTTCCTCTGGGAACTTGAAAGATCTAAGTCTGGAAATCACTTGAAGCATCAAGGATAGTTTGCCCTTTTCAAAGGAGTGCTACTCCTTGTCTCTGCCGCTCACTGTGTGACAAGTCACTTCAGACATCCCAGTCACCAGCCCCCCTTGCTCCGTGGTGATTACACTCCCCGAGGTTTTGGGGACAAGGCTTTCTCTTTATCTGTGTTTGTAGAGGGGAGGCCTCATCTCTAGTCCTGTAGGTAATACAAGGACCATAATACTAATCCTAAAACAATCAGAGGAGTGTCCAATGGAGAGATCTGTCTGCACCTGAAGATGGAAGATAGTCTACTTACTCTTTCTTTTTTGGTTGTTTTTTACTCCTAGGTTCTCTCTGGTTTTACTGAATTCAGACTACGACTGTAGGTCACTTTACCCAGGTCTTTTTTTTTTTCCATAAACTTTCCCCAGCTCCAGTTATTTTTCCTCTAATTGTTTGGATTTCTCTGAAGTCACAGAGGAAAATAATGGTAACAAATCTTGCCAGCCCAGCAAAAGTAGCCTGCCTAGCCCAAAGTCTTACTTAAAACCCTGCAAGAATCCTGAATAAAAACTCTTGCTTTGGAGGACTCTTTAGTGTCCAATAACTTAAAACTCCTCCTATAACTTAAAAAAATGTATTTGTAAGCAAAAATTAACATCAAATGGAAAGCTAAATTTCTGCCTGAAAATACTTTATTTTTTGTACAGCTACGGAACAACACAAAGAGAATATAAGTGAAACATAAGCAAAAATATATACTTTTTCCTTTGTCCATTTTGTTAATCTGACAGTATTTCACAATCACTGCCTTGTCCTTTTCCATGTTAGGATGGAGAAGAGCTGGGCAAAGTCTTTACAGTGACAAACAAGAAAGAGGAACAGAGCAAGGAAACGCATGTGCAAGATGCAGAAGTTGTGAAAAAACCCCCCATATTTAGTTAAAAAAGCATTACATGAACCTGACTCTGAACTTTTTGAAATCGGGGTCAGAAACGCACGGCATCCAGCGGCGCTGGGACGAGGCGAGGGGATTTATTCAGTATCAGATGGTTTTGGTGTTTTTGCATCTGTTTTGGGGGGCCGAACCCCGGCCCCACAGGGCATCAGGGCCCCCCAGGACACCCAGACCCCCCAGAGCACCCGATCCCCCCAGGGCACCAGAATTTCCTCCAGGGTACCAGGATTTCCTCCAGGGCATCCAGACCCCCTCAGAGCACCCGATCCCCCAGGGCACCAGGATTTCCTCCAGGACACCCAGACCCCTCAGAGCACCCGATCCTCCCAGGGCACCAGGATTTCCTCCAGGACACCCAGACCCCCCAGAGCACCCGATCCCCCAGGGCACCAGGATTTCCTCCAGGGCATCCAGACATCCCCCAGGGCACCAGGATTTCCTCCAGGGCATCCAGACCCCTCAGAGCACCCGGGTCCCCTCAGGAACACCCACGCTCCCTGAGGGCATCCGCTCTCCCCAGGGCGCCCGGCTCCTTCCAGAGCACCCAGACGCCAAGAGCACCCGGATCCCGGAGGGCATCCGCTCCCCACGGGAACACCCGGACCCCTCAGGGCACCCGGATCCCATAGAAAACACGGATCCCTTCTAGATCACCCAGATCCCTTCTAGATCACCCGGATCCCTTCTAGATCACCCGGACCCCCCGGGGCACCCAGCCCGACCCCCGGACCTGCCCAGCCCGCCGTGCCTGCGCCCCCTCCCCGGTGCTGCCCCTACCTGGAGAAGAGCACGGCGCCGCCGGCCGCAGGGTCGCGCCTGAGGAGCCACAGCGCCCGCAGGGCCATGCCGATGTGACCGATGTCGGTGATGCCGCCGGTGCCGATGGCGGCCGGGGAGGAGCCGCGGTCTCGCCGTGCCCGCCCGGCGCAGCCCCATTTCCGGCGGGCGGAGGCGGCGCCGCGGCCGCCGCTGCTGCTGCTGCCGGGGCGGGGGACACAATGGGCGGCAGCGGCGGGGCGGCGGCGGCGAAGGGGCGCTGAGGGGCCGCCGCCCTCCTTCCTTCCCTCCCTCCCTCCCTCCCTGCGGCAATGGCCACCACGGCCGAGCTCTTCGAGGTGGGTGCGGGCCCCGCGGGCCGGGGAGCGGGCGGCGCTGGCGGGGCCGGCTCGCTGAGGGGATGCGGCCGCCGCTCCCTGGGGAGGGAAGGGCGGGCGGTGTGTGGGGCTGGGGAAGCGGGGGAGCCCCGGTGCCGCCCCGGGGGTGCGGTGCCCGCCTTGCCCCGCTGCAGGGCCTCCCTCCCGGGCGGCTCCCGGGTGCTGGCAGCGGGCGGGTGTCAGGCCATGGCAGGCCCGGCCCCGCGCTCCTTTGCCGGAGGCGCCCCTCCGCCTGCCCCCGGCGCTGTGCTGTCAGCGGGGCCGGCGTGAAATAAGGAAACGACTTTGCCCTCCCTTTGCCCGCGGTGGAAGCGAGGCACGGAAGGAGAATAGCTCAGTCAAGGCCACGCAGGAGCAGGGCAGGAATAGCAGGGATCTGTCAAATTCTTCCCGTGGAATCGCGGAATGCCCTGAGTTGGAAGAGACGCGCGAGGATCATCTCCCTTCCGAAGGGAGACTGCAAGAAAGATGGACGGGGGACTTTTTACGAGAGTGTGTAGTGACAGGACGGGGGGAATGGCTTCAAACTGAAAGAGGGTAGGTTAAGGTTAGCTATTAGGAAGAATAGTATCACCCGCTGGACTGTGAGGGTGGGGAGGCCCTGGCACAGGGTGCCCGGAGAAGCTGTGGCTGCCCCTGGATCCCTGGAAGTGTCCAAGGCCAGGTTGGATGGGGCTTGGAGCAGCCTGGGATAGTGGAAGGTGTCCCTGCCTTTGGCAGGGGGTTGGAACAAGATGATCTTTGAGGTCCTTTCCAACCCAAACCATTCTATGGCTCCAGCTCCTGGTCTGGACTGTGATCTCTCATGATAAACTGGACAGTTTGTCTCTACTTCCTCTTCACAGGGACATGGTGTCATCCCCAGGTGTCCTGTATTTGCTCTCCAAGCCTCTCAAAAGCCAGTTGTTCATCTGGGTGGGTTATCACTGGGACTCACTTTGCCCAACCTTCAGGAAAGGGTCTTCCTGTTTCTCTGGAAGATCCTATATCTGGGGTTTATGTAAATGCATTGTGTGCACTTGAAATTATGAATCACTGTGATGGCACACGAGTGTTATGACTCACATCTTTTGGTTTGCATAGCTTTGAAAAATAGCAGGACTAAAATACCGTGTTCCCATAGCTGGATGCCAGGTATTGTACCCTCCCTACACCACTCTAGGAGCCTCTTGATTTCTCAACACGATGACAGTGCAGTTCTGTTCTTTGGGGGATGTTGAGTGTGAGGTAACTTGAATATGGAAAGAAAACTGTATGTTTTGGCTGCTTTGGGTCGTGCAACAACTTTTTTCCATTTTGCAATAGCAATAAAGATGAAATTGCAAATTAGGTGAGATTTTTGCCTGGAGATTGGGGCTAGAATTTGTTTTCCAGCATGGAATCCAGCATGGTTCTTCTGCTGTCACTCCTCTTTCACTCTGAAGGCAAGAGAGTTTTTGTTGATGTCCACTGATTTAATGTTGCCTGCTGAGTTAGTTTGAAATTGCTGCCTTATATAAGAACATAAAAATGTGCTTGTTATGGGAGTAACCCTTAGCTGTCTTCTGAGGGTGGAATTTGATTACCATATTTTCATGAGTGTGTGTTCTAAAGTAAATTTCAGTACAGATATGTGAAATTCTATAGCAGGATCTGTGCTGAAAACTGACACAACGTGGACTCAATTCTCCCTCACGTAATTTAAAGCATAATTTAACAATGGACACTTCTAAACTGGTTTTTAATTTGGCTGGGTCCAGCCTAGTTTCATTTATAAACACCAGATCAAACCAGGTTATCATCCACTTCAGGCATATCTCTTATTAAATCAGGAGTATTGGCTGAATGGATGGGATCACGTTAATTCATCTGGAGCCAGAGGGAAGTTCAAAGCTGAAGAAATTGACTGTTGGGGCTCATCTGATAACAGGCAAAGGACTTGCAAATGACATTTGTAATAGCTGATTTTCAGCAATTTCTGCAGAACAGGATAGGAGACTTAAAATAGGAATTAGGCTGTCAGCTATGAGTAACCCTGTTATCAAGATAGCATTTAAAAAAGCAAATGTGTATGGAAGATACAAACTAAAGGAAAAACTTTTGGATCTGCAGTGGAACCTGGGAAATCATGGCTCAGAAAGACCCTGTTGAACTTCATGTATTCCTTATAAATCAAGCAGATTATTTTTAGCACACCCTCTGTGGAAATTTGGAAGAAAAAGCTCATTTTATGTCTCTATTGATCAATATTCTGTACATAATATCCACTGCAGTTAATATTTCTTAAATAATGCAGAACAGGATTTATATGGTTAAAAAAACTGAAGGAGAGGTCTCCTGTGTAAGTATTCTTGGAAAAACAGGTATTTTCCAGGAAGAGAGCTGCAGGTGGTCTGTGTACACATGCACTCAAGGAATATTTGGGGGTGTATAGAGGCAGGATAGGTGCAGAAAGATTGGCATTGTAATATTTTTTGGGGGTTCTGGGGCATCTACCTCAGATTTCCTTAGGAGAAGAGGCTTGCAGAAAAACTCTGTAAATGTTGTTTTATAAAAAGGAAAAACTATTCAAGGCCATTATGTGTGTGTAGGTGAATTATCTTCTAGTGGGAAGGTCTGGGGAAGAGAGAAATGTAGAAAATGTTACCTGCACACACAGAGTATCAGTAAACCCTTTACACAGGGTGCTTCCATACTTGGCATCAGTACCCTTGTAACCACAGCAGTGCTCCAGCTGAATTACGGGACCTTCAGAGGAAAGATTGTGGATTTTCATATAAAGGAGGAGTCCTGCAAAGAGCCCTAAGGTAATTGGGAAGCTGGAGGCCTCCCCTGAAGGGAATGTTACCACATGGAATGACTCACTTAATCTAGAATTAAAATTGCAAAAATGTTCTCAAACTTTCAGCTATCAAGATGGCATAAGGAGAGAATTTACACTTGGCATGAAAACCTGGCATTGTGACTTTTGATGAAAAGGATTCATGTAAAGGAAACTTCACGTTGTGTATCAGGAAGGATTTGGTTAAAGAGATGAGTGACTTGTAGGGAAATTGTTTTTATGTGGTGTCAACCAGTTATTTTTGAAGTTTAGCCAAAGAGGCTGATCACAGCACAGTTACTTGAGTCAGTCTGTGGATGAGGAGTTACTGAGTGATAAAACTTCTGCCCTGTCTATCAGCATTCAGCATGTAACAAAGTATGTTTGAAAACCTTTTATCTTCCTGGTTAGTGGCTGGGCCTGACTGGATAGGGCATAATTTGTTTCTGAGGAAAGAGACCTTGAACGGGCAATATTTGCTTTTCAACCCTTGGTTTTAGTTGTGAAACAAACTCTGTAATGCTGTTTTTTCCCACCTTATTACTCCTGACAAAGTTTCAGACACATTGATACAGTAACCAATGTAACACCTGTGTAGGTCTGGTTTTTTTTTACTACTTTCATTTTTTTTTTCAACTAAATTTTTATCAATGGTAATGGTGGCATGTTCACTTGTTTCGTCAAATACCCGTTAGCCAGAGCCACTCCCAGTTCCATTTTGGGTTGTTTCACACTTTTAGAACTGTTGCTGCTTGTAGTTTAAAAGCTTTCTATAAAGTCCTGGTGGTTATGAGAACACTTTTCTTACTAGCCTTAGATGTGCTGATGTTGGCACCTAATCAGTGCTGCTGAAGTGATAAATACCATTATTTTTAATGATAGAACTTGGATTGTGTTTAGAGTAATTTCATATTAACGACATGATGAAGTGTTTGAGCTGGTGTAAGTTTTAGGCCAGCTATAATAGGAGGTCTTGGGTTTATAAGTGAGGCCTCTGTCTTCAGAAAACCTTGTTGGGTAGAGAAGTAATCTTAACTCTACCCTTGAGAGGTGTTTTTATGGAAGAACCAGCAAATATTATGGAAGAAACTTGCGTAACCTTGAGTTTCAGTATCACTCATGTCTTGTTTTTTCTGCTTGTGGAAATCAAATTCATCCCCTATTTTTATGCCTTTTTTCCTCCTTTTCATCTGCTCTGTTTCTGCAGCTGCAGTTTGATGTTGGGTTGTGTCCAGCAGCATCTTGTGCTGGGTTTTTTGGGCAGTGCTTTGGTCAGTTCTGTGTGTGATGCCAGGGTGTGACAGAGAGTTGAACAACTGTAAAAACCCCTTATTTTGCCACGTAATTTTTGTAGGCAGATGAATTCTCCCATGTGTTTTGCTGTGCAGCTGATGGTTGGCTCTGGTGATGTAACCTCTCAAATCAGCTGCAGGGTTCAGGCACTTGGTCATGACAAGCCACAAGCACAGCTGCAAAAAAGGTCATTTAGAGCCAGCTCTTCACAGACCTGCAGCAAATTCTTTGCAAGTAGTCTGATAATATTTGCACTTGGTGTTCCAACTCACCATATTAAAAGCATTGTTCTCAACAATAAATATGTAAACCCAAGAGGTGATGGGATAATTGTCAACAATGTACTTTTGATTATAGTAAAGCTTCTAAACATTTCCAAAATGATGTGTGAGCACTTGCTGAAGGATCAACAACCTGCTGTGGCACATTGTAAAGAGTTTTTCTTCTGTGGCCAGGAGCCTTTTGTGGCAGATGAATACATTGAACGCCTGGCATGGAGGACACCTGGGGGAGGTTCCAGAGGTGGAGAAGCTTTTGATCCGAAAAGGTAAAAATCAAATTGCACAATGGTCACAGGGGATGGATCTCTAATTGTACTGTTTTATTCCACATAGAACAACAAGCCTGTGTGCAGTGG
The DNA here is from genome assembly GCA_026261815.1 of Monarcha castaneiventris obscurior. NCBI lineage: Eukaryota > Metazoa > Chordata > Aves > Passeriformes > Monarchidae > Monarcha > Monarcha castaneiventris. The sequence goes on along the minus strand of JAMPIT010000894.1, from coordinate 4,249,356 downwards.
TGTTGTGTGTCCAAGGAGGTTTTCATTTGGGAGAACTGCTAAAATTTGTGACCATGAGCCAATTATTCAGAACTAATCACTCAGTAACAAGAGTAGGGAAAGTCACTTTCTGATTGAGATCTTTTGAATGAAGGAGAATTGATGTTGTTTGTGTTTGCAGACATGAATGTTCCTAAGTACTGGAGTTGCTGGATTCAAGCATAATGTGAGGCTTCACTGCTATGATAGTTAAGCCAATTTAACGAGTTTCTTACTATAGCTTCCTGAGCTGCCTTGTTTTAAGACACAATAGTTTGCAAATAAAAGGCACAGAAAGGTAGAATGGCAAGAGAGGCAGCTCTGGGGATGAGATCTCATGATAAGCTAATCTGATTTACTAAAATATCAGGAAACTAACCTGACACAGTCAAAGGACATTTCTTTTGAAGCACTCTGGCTCTTTAGAGGCATATGAGAAGAGAAAGGATATTGTTGAATTTCTAGCAAGATGCTGGACCCTTGACATTCAGTCTGGGGCCTGTATCCTATGCAGAGCTTTGCATGTGATTTAAGTGGGAAGAAGCCTGGAAATTCACAACATTGTTCCCTGGAGCTCTTCCTCCATGCTTGTGCCCAGTATATACTTCAGAGTAGTTCATGATTTGTACCAATACCAGCTCAGTTTAACAGATCTGCATTTCTGCTGGTTTGCTTGTGTGAACTTCTGTGAGGCACTTTCATATTTTTCAGGACAATTTGGAGAAACCTGCAACAGTAAATATTTTTCTTGCGGCATCTTCTAGTATTGAGCTGGGAGCCAAAATTAATATTAAAAAAGAAACAGATATTTTGGTGTCTATTTCTTTTGTTTTTAGAAGATGCTTCTTTTGTTTGCTAGGAAGAGTATTGGAGTCTTTTCATTTCTCCTCTGAAAACCTGACCAGCAGCTGCCTCTTCTGCTTCTTTCCTTTCTCAATATATTGAGCACTGTTGCTGAGTTGACACAAGACCTGTTTAAAAAACAAACCCCAGCCTGAATCAGTTTGTTAAAATTAATAGAGATTGCCTGCATTTCTCTAGGCTTTTGTTTGAAAGAATGCTTTGTGTCACTGTTGATTAAATTTGATTTTCAATATACTTCTGTGAACTTAGATGTGTTCCTTGTAGTTTTCTGTGGAATTTACTGCAATGTGCTTGCTCTTGGGCTTCTGGCAAGCAGGGAGTGAAGGAGTCACCAACATCTGCCTCAGTCCAGTTTTCTTTAAGAAGTTGTGCCTTCAAGTAACTGACTGGGCTAAAAGCCTCTTCTGACATTAACCTGGACAGCAGAGTTCTGAAATGTTTTCAGTTATTAGCATGAGTTTTATGGCTGTGGAGGATCTGGGAATAATCCATTTCTTGACCAGTGACTGGGATATTTAGAAAAGTAAGAGCTGAAAATGTGACTGAAATGGGACAGAATGGACAAAAACAGGAATGAGAAAGAGAGAGAGATGTTGAGAATAGAATGGAAAGAATAGAGGAAATTCAAGAATGCATTCAGATGTGCTGTGATTGGGAGGAGTAAAATGTGAGTCTGAAAGAAAAGTCAGTGATGGGAAAGGGCAGAAAAGCCCTCTAAAATGGGCATAGGAAGAAGTGGAGTCAGAACAACGTTATGAAATTATGACTGTATTACTTACTTATTAATAACTACTTACTGTAATGCTGATTTACAACTTTACAGTAACATGTACAGTAGAAAATATTTTTCTGTTGTATCCCTTACACTGAAGGGATGTAGTGGTCTAAGCTTTCTTTTTCCATATGAGACTTACTTAGGGAAGATGGGGATGTAGGGGTTTTTGTATCTGTGGCAGAGCCACATTCTTGAGTGATTGATATTTTGGTGTTCCTTCCTCCTTTGGCCCACCATACACAGAGTTTTTATGTTGGCATAGAGAGCTACACAACCAGGGAGATGTAGTTTAAAACAAGATTGTAGAAACAGAACATTTCTAAACTTTATTTAAATTTAAAATTTATTTTTAAAAAATTTATTTATTTAAATTTACAATTTAGAAACATTTCTAAGTTGGACATGGTGAGCTCAGCCTTGTAGGCAAGTTGCTTTTTTTGAGGTGGTTTAAACTCTGCAGAAGACAGTGTCTTTCAAACTAAAGCCTGTTTTCACATATTTTCTTCTAAATCAGATTATTGGAAGAATTTGTAAATCATATCCAAGAATTGCAGGTAATGGATGAAAGGATTCAGAGGAAGGTGGAGAAACTTGAACAACAGTGCCAGAAAGAAGCAAAGGAATTTGCCAAGAAAGTACAAGAGCTGCAGAAAAGCAACCAGGTAAATCCAAAGGGTAGAGTCAGTGGGAAGCTGTGCAAGTTTTCAGAGCATCCTGTGCTCCTTTAACATTTCTTGGTACAGGGTGTTGCTGTTTGAGATAAGAATAAAGAGGGTTTGGTGACAGTTTCTCCTGTCAGAGGGGGATTATCTGCGTGTTCCATTAATGAGTGTTAGCCATGCTGGAAGTGGGGAGTCTTCACAATAATTTAAAGAAAGACACTAAACTTTAATGGGTTGTGTGTAATTAATTAGCGGTTCTGAGTAGCTCTGTGGTTCTGAGATGCAGCACCTGCATTCACTGTGCTTCTTCCTGAAGGAAACCTTGTGTTTCCTGAAGCACATGAAATGGAAATCATGGAATTCAGTGTCCCTCTCTCTGTTCTCCCAGGTTGCCTTCCAACATTTCCAAGAACTGGATGAGCACATCAGCTATGTAGCAACTAAGGTCTGTCACCTTGGCGACCAGCTGGAGGGGGTAAACACGCCACGGCAACGGGCTGTGGAGGCTCAGAAGCTGATGAAATACTTTAATGAGTTTCTGGATGGAGAGCTGAAGTCTGATGTTTTTACAAACTCTGAAAAGGTAAGAGCTGTCAGCGGGATGAAAGCAGTTCAAAGCAATAAGCGGGACTGCCCTAATTACAAGCTGCTACCATGACTTACCATGGTCAGACTTCAAACCACTGAGTGACTGACTTGTTAAAGTTTCATTGTTCTGAAATGTAAATTAACAACACTGGGCTGCAGATTGCTGATAAAGCATTTGTATTCAGTGATGCTTAATGTGGCAATGTTGGCATTTTTCGTTTTATGAAATTATCAGAGATTTGGGAAACGCTGGGAGGGCAACTTTGGAGTGCAATACAATATCTGCCTCTTTCCTTTGAACCCCTTGCCTCAGATCCATCCTGTAAAGCAGAACGTTTCTGAATGCCACTTCTTTGTGCAACTTTGCTCTGTTGGGTCAGTCCATTGGCCTTGGATACCTTTTTGTCACAGCATGCCTTTGGGCTTTGTATAGTCCTGTGGTTATGTCTCCACCCTTGGAATTTAGAGGAACCAGGCAGGAAAACTTCAAAGAAATGTTCAAGCATTTTGTTTTTCTTGTGCTTCAAGAGTATGTTCATGAAGCAAATACAATCTGAGTGGTGTGACAAACAGAAATAAACTGAAGGAAAAGAGTCCAGCTCTAAGCAAAAGGACACATTGGATTTCCCAATGCAGTTTAAGTAAAGTTGTTGGTTTGGGTTTGTTGGGCTTTTTTTTTTTGTGTGATATATCCTGAAGAATCTTCCTTCTCTCCTCAAATACTGTGCAGTGGTATGGTTGTAGTCAGGAAAAAAATTATAATATGTGGAAACAGCAAAAAGTTGATTTGCACATTCAGCAAAAAAAGATGTGCTTGAAATGCAGCTCACAGAAGACCTGAGAGCAGGTTAATAGTCACCCCCTCCCCTCTGAGCTGGAGGTATCTCTCAGGGAAATGAAAAGCTAATCATTTTGTGTAGTTGTATTCCCAAGAAGTCAGTGCACAGTGACTTTTGATTCCTGGTCTGTGGATGTATGGTAATTACCAGTTGATAGTTTGCCCTAATTCAAGAGGGAGCAGAGAAAAACTTCCCTGATTTCCAAGGGAAACAAAGGTTTCAGCATACTGAAAGTTTTTCTATGGACAGCCTTTTCTAGAGCTGCATAATTTTTTTTTGTTTTTCCTAAGGACTAATAAAATATGCATTTTACAAATATTTAATGGCAGCATGGTGAATAACAAAACATAAGTTAGAGAATGATGTGTTGTCTGTTCAAGAGGCTCTCAGAATTCAACTTTCACTTTACTTGTAAATTGAAGTTTCATGATACATCCTGTTGGAGGACCAGAAAAATTTGGTAGATAAATAAGGTAAACCTGGAAATCTGTAAACAAATGAATCTCTGTACACCCCAAAGAATAATAAGATCCTCATCAAATCTGGAGGAAGACAAATGTAAAGGCCTTAATTCTTGTGCCAGGGGAAGGGTGTGGGAACCCAAACAAGAATTTCTGGATACAAGTTATCTTACAGAGGCCGATTTCAGGCCGGTGGATTCTTTAACTTTTTCCTCCTCGTTTAAACAATAACTTGAAGAAGTGTTTGTAAAGGAGCCTGCCCAGACAGGAGCTGTTACATCTTAATGCATCTTTGAACTAGAAATACTTCTGAAGTATGAGATGGTAACAAATATTCTTAAATGTGAAACCTTAGTGCTTTGTCAGTGTCTTCTGATCTTCAACCTGATGGGGGGTTTAGGTAATGTTATGGAGGATGTTATGATATTTTTTTTGTGCTCTGCCAGCCCTCACAAGTGTGGACTTTTCTTTGAGACATTGAGGGGATACTGTGAAAGGAGAGGCACAAAACAGAATATGATACAGTTATGTTCTAATTGATACTTTTCTCAATAGTGTCTGTTCTTAAAATCTGTTGGGTTCCTTTCTTTCCCTACACTCCATTTGTTGCTTCCCACTTTCTCCCAGCCATACTGAGCAATTTCTGACTTATCTCTGTGAAGGTTTTTCTTGCTGTCTTGTCCCTTTCTGTGTATTGTGTCTTCACCCTCTGAATCCTTATAATTTCCCTTGTGCTGCCAGCTAACCAATCTTCCTCCTGTACTGAAGATTCTTGAAGTGAGCAAATCACTCCAGTTAACACAAATTATCAAAATGACCAGCAGCTCACTTGTTTATCATGCAACAACATTGTCCTGCTTAATATGTTTACTGTTATTCTTATGTCCATTTCTCTGTTTATGTTCTGTACTTAATATCATTTCATTATGTCTTTTCACTTGTGCATGTTTTGTGTTAAAATTCTCTCTTGCCATTATTTCTCCATGATTTTTCAGTTGTTTTTTTCCCAGATACATTGTAGCCTTTAAATTGTATTTTACAAAATCGATATTTATTTTGATTTTAGTGGTTTACAGAAGCCTCATTCAATTAAAAATTAAATATGTCCGGGTTTAAGCAGAAACCATGGAGCATTGATTTGTCATGGCTTCTTTTGTGCATAAGAAAAGGTCCTGAATTCAATAAAATCTAGGTTAGTTAACAGCTATTGTGTGAAGAGGAAACAAAGAAAATGTTGTGTTTGTGGGATTTTTTGTTGGGTTTTCTTTGTTTGTTTTGATTTTGTAGCATTGGTGAATAACTGCTAATATATAGACAATTCTGTTGATCCCAGTTGTTAGGTATTAAGGATGCTACAAGCTAATAGAAATAACTGCTCTTTCATTGGATTTATTTGAGGAGTGTAGCAGCTTCTGCCTTAAGAGGCTATTGTAAGCTGACAGTTCAAAACATAAGCTGCTCTTAATAGTCAGCATGGATACACTTTGAGTGCCCCTGTTCTTGCTGAACAACCAGCCTGGTGTGATGCCTGTGCTCTCCATTCTTACCTGTGTGGCTCCTTCTATTCTTGAAAAGTTTTAATCCAGCCTGCTCTTAGTGGTGGGAGAATAGGATTTCATTACTTCCTTCCCTCTCACTTCAGTTCCCTGGATCATCACTAATTGGAAGAACCAGATAAACTGCATATTCTCCATGTTCTCCATTGTGTCAGCTTATAAAGCTTTTAGTCATCAAATAATTCAGGTTGCAAGAGATTTCTGAGACCCTCAAGTCCAGCCATTCCCCCAGCACTGCCAAGGCCACCACTGACCCATGTCCCCAAGTGCCACATCCACAGGGCTTTTAAATCCCTCCAGGGATGGGGGCTCCAGCACTGCCCAGGGCAGCTGTGCCAGTGACAACCCTTTCCATGAAGAGTTTTTTCCTAACATGGATCTAAACCTCCCCTGGGACAACTTGAGGCTCTTTCCTCTTGTCCTGTCCCTTGTTCCCTGGGAGCAGAGCCTGAACCCCACCTGGCTGCCTGCTCCTGTCAGGGATTTGTGGAGAGTGAAATGGTTTCCCCAAGCCTCCTTTTTTCCAGGCTGAGCCCCCTCAGTTCCCTGAGCTGCTCCTCATCAGATGTGTGCTCCAGCTGTGTCAGGTTTGGCCCAGTCAGCACTGCTTAAATCCACTGAAGTTCAGTTGCAACCAGCTGCCTTCCCCACACTTTGAAGTTTGTGTTTTCCATCATTTTATTCAGCCTAACGAAGCACTCACTAAGCACTGCTTGGATCCCCTTCCTGTGCTGATTGATGGTGGAAGAATAATTGATAAAAGGTTTTGCTGCCCAAAACAGAGCACACATTTGCATGCTGTGTTATCTATTTATTAACTTTTGTATTCATACAACTATTCTTATTTTGTAGCTCTGTAATTAACTGACTTCCATCTTGATTTTTGCTTTGGACCTCAGAATTTATAATTTCTAATACATCTTCCATTTCTTCTTCTTTGGGAGAATGCTCTGCTTTGGTCCCCTTTTTCCCCTTTCTCCCCTCTCCATGTCAAGCACAGTCATGGTTTTTTTGGTGCAGCTCACACACCTCCACAGACATCCCCAATGGGAACATGTAACCAGACTTTTAATCATATTTTGACCTCTATAACTTTATGTTAAATAAAAATACCTTAAGCATCTTAAAAGTACATATGGGAACTTGAAGGGGTTGATCTCTTCCACGGGTATGTCAAGCAGCTTTAGAAATAGGAACTTTGTGTATGAAAATTGGGCAGTGCAGGGGGAGGAAAGGAGCAGCCCAAAATCAGGCCTTCTTTAATGATTCTGTCATGTTTTCCTCTCACCAGATTAAAGAGGCAGCTGATATTATTCAGAAACTGCATTTGATTGCACAGGAACTGCCTTTTGACAGGTAAAAATCTATCTGAACATCTTTTTAAGAAAGTAAATCTTCGCACAGCTGTGATTTTCTGATGCTTCTCTTGTCTCCCTTTTTGGTGCTGTGCTTAGTGATTCATGGAGCTTTTGAGCTGGATTGTGTGCTTATTTCTCTCTCCTCTATTCTCAAATTTGTGTTCACGCACTCATGTTGTAGGATCATCTTTACATACACATCCTAAACTGCTTAACAGACTTTTAATGGGATAATTTTGCTTTGCTGACTTAATGCTAGATTTGAATTAGATGCTTGTAGGTTTTTAGGGATATAAAGCGGGTAACTTTTCTGTCGTCTTTGTGCTACATGTTTTCATTTTTAAGCAGAGTGCCTGCTATTCATGATCCAGGATGCCTGTGATTTCTTATATGATGTGGATTTGAATTTAATCATGCTGTTTTTTTGTTGTTGTTAACAGGTTTTCTGAAGTAAAATCAAAGATAGCAAGTAAGTTATCTATCCAGTTCAATCCATATTGCTGTATTTGAATTGTTAAAGATGATTAAAGAAGCAAAGCAATGCTGTCAGTATTACAGTTTTTGCCTGTATTACGTAGCCTGATGGGTTTTTGTTGTTATCCCCTTTCCTCTCCAGGTAAGTACCACGATTTAGAGTGCCAGTTAATTCAAGAGTTTACCAGTGCTCAGCGGAGAGGAGAAATCTCCAGAATGAGAGAAGTAGCAGCAGTTCTGCTTCACTTTAAGGTAAAAACTGAGGGGTTTAATTTAAATACGTGAATAAAACCAACCCACGGTACAGTAAGTGCCTGTTTTGAGTGAATGTATTTGCGGGGGCACAACCTCCATGTCAGATAATGTGTGACTTCAGAAGGACTGGGATGTTCAATCTGAAATCAAATGCAGGCTAATAAAGGAGGCAGATGAAGGGGATTGGGAGCAGCATCAGTGGAGAACTTTCTAAGATAATCTCTTCGTACATGGGTGTGAGCTGACTTTTATGCTTGAGAAAGAATGTTGAAACTTGAGGTGTAGATCCATGTAGAGTGGTGGTAAGTGGAGTTATGTTAGATCTGTAACAAAAGTGGGTTTGGAAAAGTCTGCACATTGAATGAATCTGTACTTTTTTACAGTAACTTCTTCACAAGCACTGTATTTCCTTCATTTCATTTTCTACTGAAAGCGTGAACCACCTGCTCTAACACTGAGTTGTTTTGCTCCTTCCACAGGGCTATTCCCACTGTGTTGATGTGTACATAAAACAGTGTCAAGAGGTAATGCAGTTTGTTTTACATCATTTCTTTGGGGGTTGATTTATTTAGTCCTGTAGATTGTTGTAAATATATTCTAAGATGTGTTTCTCAACCCCTAGGGTGCATTCCTGAGGAATGATGTCTTTGAAGATGCAGCCATTCTCTGCCAGAGAGTGAACAAGCAAGTTGGAGAAATCTTTAGCAATCCAGAGACCGTGCTAGCCAAACTCATTCAAAATATCTTTGAAGTTAAACTTCAGGTATTTCACATTTTAACATGTTGAAGTTCATCAAGGAACCTCTTAATAACAAAATTTATCCAGTAATAGCAATTAATGAGAATTTACAGTATTTGTAATCTTTGTATAAGGGTGTAGAATCATAACTCATTGCTCTGTAACAATTCAGACAGATAATCAAGCCCATATCAAATAAATCTGCTTGTGCTCTGCATACAGGGTGACTGCAAATACTCAGACTCAATATGTAAAATTATTAGGGAATTACTGTGTTCATTGGGTAATTCATGAGATGTCATACACGGGTTTGATTTCTTCTCTATGCCCCCTACCAAGAATATGTCAGGAAAAGAACTTCCACATTTCGTATCTTTAATTTGCTCGTTCTTGGATTTGGGTGTCTTGTGTGAGGTTAGCACTGAATAAGTGAAAATAATTTATGTTGTGAATACTGTCTTGCAGCTAATGCAATATTTATATGAAAATCTAGAATAATTGAAAATACTAAGTTTTTCATCCTGCAAATACACTCACTTAAGTGCTTAAAGTCAACAGCATGACTTTTCTTGCAAAAAGCAATTTCCCTGGGGATGCTGTTCTTACAGTGTAGAGATTGAGCTTGTGTTTCAACCCCAATTTTGTGTATCAGTTTTGAATTAGTATTTTATGGTAAATCATATTTTTGTCCAAATATTCAATGATAAGAGGGCTCTAAGCTTGTGTCTGCTTTTTGTATGTATTATGATATCAAATATGTAACCATCTCCTTTGCCCACTGTCAACTGCAGAAATGCCCTGAGGCCTCTGGTGCTTTTGATTCTTAAAATGAGGGGATTTTGTGTTAGTTGGTCAGACATCTTTTCAAAGCCATCTCTCTTTTGTCTTTGCTTCAGACATTACTGTTTTCTATTATTAAGTCATTTTCTTCTACAAGTGCGTTTAACTCTCTCTGTGGATAATGCAGGAAGTGTGAATTAGACATTTAAAGACAAAGCAGAGGTGAATTCCCTTAAGTAAGATCTACACTTTGCAGGAAATTCCATATAATCTAGGAAGTAGTGAGTATAACCTGTGGTTGCCAGTTGATCTTCTAACAGATGTACCAAATTTTACAGAGTTATGTCAAGGACCAGCTGGAAGAACACAGGAAATCAGATGCAGAACAGTATCTTAAGAATCTCTATGATCTCTATACAAGGTATTTATATATCAGTGATGAAATTATTGTATTGACGTTATTGGAAAATAAATTGATTTATTGTCAAGAAAAAGAAGCCAAAAATGTAAACTTCTCATAAAAGCTGAAAAATTTTTATGTCTATTAACCTTTACAGTGAGGGGTTTCCTAAGGAAAGTTTAAAATGGCCATTCTTATTTTCAATGGGAATTATTGTGATCTTCAAGAGTAATTTTAAAACTGTGCAAAAGCCAGTCCTCCCCATCTTACTGGCAACTTGATTGCAGTGGTGCTGTGTGTAATTAAACATGAATTATGTGAAATTCTTTCTTTAAATGTAAAACTGCTCCAAGTCTTAATCACCATCAGGGTTCTGTTGTGCTGTGTACTTTACAAACGTGTAATGCTGTAATTCATCCACATTCAACCTTTTCCTCCCCTTCCCTTCTTTGTTTCTTTTGCATAAAGAACCACTAATCTGTCAAGCAAATTGATGGAATTTAACTTGGGTACTGATAAGCAGACTTTCTTGTCTAAGCTTATCAAGGCCATTTTCATTTCCTACTTGGAGAATTACATTGAGGTGGAAATTGGCTATTTGAAAAGTAGGAGTGCTATGATTCTGCAGCGCTATTATGATTCCAAAAACCACCAGAAGAGGTCCATTGGCACTGGAGGGTAAGTTCCTTCTGGGAAGTTTTGTCCTTTTAAAGTGGAAGGGAGGTGGTGAGGGGAGAAAAGCTGTATTTGCCATGTCAGATGCACAGTGATGAACTGCCAAAGACCTACAGCTTTTTATAATTTGCTTTTACTTTATATTCTGCTCAAAAGTGTGTTGCTCTCAGTACATGTGAAATGTACTCAGTGCATGGTATTTGTACATGCTGGAAATGAAAAATACCAGTTAAACCTATGTTTCAACTTAGGATCCAGATCCACAAAAGGACTGAAGCAAAACTAAGGTACCTAAAGCATGTATATGTGTTTATCTAAAAGCATACATTTTTTTTCACCTGCCCAGGTCTTGTGGTCCCCTCCCAAGACCTAGGAAGGGGAAAAGACCATAGCAATGTCAGTGAGAAAGCTCTTAGTGAGCCCAGAAGATGCAATGGACTTAGAGAAAGGTAAAACAAGACTTCATTATCCTCAGGGTAGAAAAACTAATGAAGGAGTAGTGAGAAGTGGGATAGGACATATTAAAACCTGTGTGAAGCAGAGGTGCTAAGGCTACTGCACCTTTCAAAGAGCTGCTGGGTTCAGTGTGTCAGGAATGAGGAATGATATGGAAAAAGCAGCAGTGAAGTAATTAAAAAAAAAGCAAAGATGAAAATTTAATTTTCTTGGGGAAAATTAAATTTATTGTAGTGTGTAACTGTATGGGTTGTTTTATGCATGGAAATGTGTCGGAGCATGCTTGACTAAATAAAGGACTGCTTAGATAATGGATGAGGATGAGAGGATTTGTGGGTGTGGATGAGATAGGAAGCTCTCATTAGTGTTTGGAAAGTGCAGTGTGACAGAGTGTTTGGAGGCGAAATTTGTCCACAGTGCTGTAGGATTGCAGTGAAATCACTCTTATCCCACAAAGGGGAGTAGCTGCTCCCATGTGTGAACCTGCCATGCTAGAACACAGCTGACCATGGAATCAGAGCTGGTAGTTTTGCATTTACTGGCAATTTTTGTTTTTAAAGCTTGCAAGACTTGTCTTAATGCTTGCACATCCTAAACTGTGTCTTGGGTCCTGTTTTTTTGAGTTAACAACTAAAAGATCCTAAGTTGTTGTTGAGTTTGAGGACCAAAATTTCCACCCAGTGAAATCTTCTTGGGGTCAATCTTTCTTCCAGTATTCAAGACCTCAAAGAGAGACTAAGGCAACGAACAAACTTACCCCTGGGGCCAAGCATTGACACACATGGGGAAACTTTCCTGTCACAAGAAGTGGTGGTTAACCTTTTGCAAGAAACCAAACAAGCTTTTGAAAGATGTCACAGGGTAAGTTTGCTTCCTGTGATCTCCCTTAGTGGTATAACTTTGTGTGTGAAGTTAAGCCTTGAGCTGAAGTTTTTGGTTGAGGTGTGATTGGAAGAAAAAAGGACACTGTCAAACTCTCCTTTGTGTTTTTCATGGAAATGGAGCCACAGTGGAGGCTGAGGGTTTGCATTTCCATGTGGATCTAGTTGTATTTTGTGTACTATTTTTGGAAGAAGTGGGGATGGTTAAACCTACTGGCTACATTGCTTTTCTTGCTAAAATAGACCCCACATCTGAGAAACCTTTAGTGTGGTTTTCTTTTCCTGCTTTAAAAATACACTGAATAGTTCAACAGTTGTTTCCCTGCCTCAAGTGTAATTTCTTATTACATTAGTGAATGATCACCAATAAAATGCTGAGAGGAATAGTCTTAAACATTGTTTACATTGGTAACCCTCTGCAGTTCTTTAAATGCTTTAGACTAACATAAAAAAGGTATTTTACTTCTGATTAAATTGCTGGTTTTACTGCCTGTCAGTCATATTTGTCTGGTACTTGGTGTAAATGAAAACCCTTGAAATTTAATTGCAGACTTAAATGTTAGTGATTTTTTTATTAGCTGAACACACTGATTTCTAGGAAATTTTCATTCCTTGAACATTCTCAATGAGCTTAGGGCAGAAAAACACATCAGATATCTAGTTGTTTTAATATTTTACAAACTTAGTGGGACCAAAGATAGAATAGGGTACAGACATGGGGCTGTTACCTGCACACCCTTGGGATCATCACCTTCCTCAGGGTGAGAATCAGTGGCTGTAAGGCAAGCAGGTACATCATTATTTTTCTCGATATCATAGTTGCTAGAAGCAGTTGTTAAATTTGTGATATAAACTAACCTTTTCCAAATGTGCATAGCCTTTTTTTTTTTTTTCTGCCTTCCTGTTAGGATCAGGTTTAATATGAATTATTTTAAAATAATTGTCTTAGGCTGGAAACCCCAATGGATCTTGGCATGTAAGGAGATTTCCAGAGTTAAGGTTTTAGAATTTAGGGGTGTGTGGTCAAGGCAACTCACTGTGCAAAAGATGAGTTAGTCCCTGGCTAACTAATTGTGGTATTTATGGCACATAGCAGATGTGTGCAGATACCTGGAATTGCTTTAGGAAAAATAAGTTGGTAATTCTGCTGTAGCCATATATTGAAACATTTCACTCTTTGGGAGTCTCTGTTGTTGGGTTTTTGAGTTTTTTGGGGGGCAATACAGCAGAAATATTGGTGAGTGTTGTGTAAATTACCTCGAGTTGTAGTAGTAATCTTTCTTCCTTGAAGCTTCATAAAAGTCTTCACCTAATTCCTTAAGAACCAAAGCTGTATTTCCTAGGTACAAAAGCCCTGTCACGTTTTTCTTTAGAAAAGGGATTTACTGACAGGTTGCTGTCCGAAATCCCACGTTGCTTACAGCTCATCAAAGTCCAGATGCTGAGTGTAAATGTGGCCATTGCTGCACTTAATAAAAGTGTTCATGCTCCATTGGCTCCAGCTGAACTGTGCTAAACGTAGCCAAGGTTCAGCTGCATTATTTTTGCTCCAGTGATAAAAGAACACAAACTGGAGGTCCAGCTAACCCAGTGTCCTGCTTCTCACTCTGGCCAGTGCCAGGAGAGTATTTAAAGAATAAAAATACAAGATATGGATAGAGTAATCTCTTCTGTATGTGTTTTCCCAGCATCCAGTGGCATGCAGGTTAGGTAATTCCTGAGACTGCATCTGGAAAACTGTTGTAAGGACTAATTAATTAATTAATATCTTCTTTTATTAGTAGTCTTATTAAAAACTGTTTATGCTTTTGTTTATTGTAGCATCCTGTAGCAGCTTCAGTTTACCTGTAAATGCTGAGGGGTTTGTTGATATTACAGGCTGTTCCTGAATAATTCTCTGTTTGGATATTTTTCATTTAGAATAAAATTCCAATTAATCTGGAATACTTGTTACATTTTAAGCTTATCCCCTATGCAGTATCCAATAAACTTTCAAATCTATGTAGAACTGACCTTTAGGATATTTTTTTTCTTTTTCTTTAAAGCTCTCTGATCCCTCTGACTTACCCAAGAATGCTTTCAGAATTTTTTCTATGCTTGTAGAGTTCTTATGTACTGAACACATCGATTATGCATTAGAAACAGGCCTTGCTGGTGAGTACAGTATTTCCTGAGCATTTCATCTCCTTGGCCTTTCTGTGCAGATGGTCTTTGCTGTGCCTTATTGATTGGCCTTGTTCAGGATGTGTTGGTTAAATGAAATTTGTTTTGTGTGTTTGGGGGTTGACATTTAATGGCTTCTAAAGTGTAACTTTCATTTGGGGAATTGATGCCCAGATGGAAACGTGCTTCTGTGTTCAAAAACATTTTTGTCATAGAAATTGGGACATCAGCATTCCCTACCTCTGTGTTCTGTGTCATAATAGGAGAATATTTTTATATTAATATAAAAATATTAATAGTGTTTATAGGAATTCTGTGCTTGTTTATTTATTTGTGTGTGCGGAGTGACAGTAAATAAGAAAACTGCTTGTTTAAAGAAGTTAAAATCTCATAGTGAGAACCTGTCTGTCTTACAAGACAGCATCAAACTCATATTCTGAAGGAGTTTTTAAATTCACTGCTCTGTTTTGCTTTCAGAAATGTTCCCAGTAAGGTATTTCTGTGCTTATGCTTGTTACCAATATAGCTACAAGAAGAATTCTATATATGGCACCGTGGTAAATTTTTGAAACTCTAAGCCTGTGATTGAAGCATTCATGGAAAAATTCTGCATATTTAAAAAGTCATCATGCTAATTATAAGAGCTGCATATCGTTACAATTCTAACGAAACCTTCTTTGCTTTAGGCATTCCCTCTTCTGATTCAAAGAATGCAAATCTTTATTTCTTGGATGTTGTCCACCAGGCCAATACTATTTTCCATTTATTTGACAAGCAGTTCAATGATCATCTGATGCCATTGATCAGGTACCTTTGTTTGGATTAACATTTCCTCCGGTCTTTTTTTTGGTGAAGAAAGCAATTCTTTTTCATTTCTCATCTCTATTAAGAGGAGTTTGTGCTTGGAGTGGTTCAGCTTGATATTGTGGAAGATAAAATACTGTCATGGGAGGGGGAAGAAGGGAAGTTTAAACAAATTGGTTCCTTTGGAAACAAATGGGAGAGGTTGAGCTCAGGGAGTTTTGAAAGGAAGGAGAGACTTCTGCTGCTCCTTGGAAACTTTGCTGCTGTGTTCCAGGTGGGACTAAAGGGGAATTGTGGCTGTGCCCTTTTCCTGATGGGGTGGGAAATCTTCACTAGATCCTGTTGGAAGCAGCAAACCCAGCAGACAAATTTGTCTTGATATTTTAACACTGTCACACATCTTCTGTACTGTTACAGTTCCTCTCCTAAATTATCTGAATGCCTTCAGAAGAAAAAGGATATCATAGAACAAATGGAAGTGAAGCTGGATATGGGCATTGATAGGCAAGTAGAGATTTAAACTTTCTCTTAATCTTTTAAACCACACCTTTGTGTTAACTGTCCTTTTAAACATGAATTATTCCTGAACTCAAAATGGATATTTTAATTTTTTTTTTCAAACAGATAAACATTACTGTGCATAGGAAATTTAGATTTTGTGTGAGTAGAGGTTCATGTTTTCCATGGCAGTTTGCTGACCCATAAATGCTTCTGGAAGGATGTTGAAGGATTTTGGTTATGTCGAAAGAGTGCAATAATTCAGTGTTATCTTATTGTCTCAAACTGATTTTTTTCTACTTTGAAAGAGGGAGAAATCATGATTGAAATAGGTTAAACACTTGCAGGATTTCCATTAGGAGCAAGGTTTGACAAAAATAGGTTAAATGATTTGCTGGGATCTGTGCAGTGCTATGGATTAGACCGAGTCGTGGAAGTCTGGAGACCTGGAATAATTTTGATTCTGACATTGACTTGCTTTGAGGTTGTGACTCATTTAATCTTTTTTCTATTTCTCAGAATAAAAATGAGGGGATAGCTATAAAAATTGCAAATTAAAATCACAGCTGTTTTGCAGCAGAGGAAAAAAATAAACTAACGAGCTTAATATTAGGAAATGGAGCTGTTGTGTGATGCCCTACTTTTGCTTTGGTGTATTATTTTTGTGCAAGTGCAAAGAGAAAGGTGGAAAGAGGGGATGGAAGTGGCAATTGAGATTTTAGCTGCTCCTGCTGCAAGTGACCTTAGAGGTTTAAACACAAAGTTGGAAATACTTGAAGCACTGAGGCCATAAGCTTAGATCTAGGCAGATACAGGTCAGGCATCCGTATTACAATGGTTTGTATCTGTTTGTCTTAAATAATCAATCTCTTAAAGACTTAGGAGAACAAGTTCTTGTCAGAAGACAGTACATTCAGAGGCTTGTGGATGAAGAATTCAAAAAAAATTGTGTTTCAGCACATAAAAAGAAAGATTTGTTTTGAGATGAACTTTACATCTCAAATGTGTTTGTGGGGCTGTTTCCTGCTGCTTTGTGGTGCCACTGATGCTGCTGAGAATTGATTATCTTGCTTAAAGGAATGAGCTTAAAAAATGAAGCAAATTTTTGAAACCTTGATGGTTTCAGCTTTATCCAATCTGGAAAAGTCCAAGTGCAGCTTCTTGAAAACCATTCACAGCAATTATCTACCTCAGTAAAAGTGATTTATTAGCCAAACAGAATTAGTTCACCTGGCTTTCTCTCAGTATGTATTTTGTATAAACAGCCTTCTGGGAGTATTTATTCCAAATGGAAATGGAGGAGAATGCAAAATATAATTTCTTTAAATTATATGGATTGTGGCATGAAGTACACCTGAAGTGCAAGCCTGAGCTCTGGGCATAGGAAAAAAGGAGTTTTTTCCCTCTTTGGATACATATATTTTTCTCCACCCCACTCCAGCTTGAATCCTTTGAAGCCTGTAATGTCCTTGACAGTTTTCTTTGGGAAGGATGGAGGGGTGAGGGGGATGAAGGGAAGGGGAGTGGAAAAGAAGAGAGCCAGGGGGATGTTCCTGGCCAAGGTGGGTACTGGGAGAGGTTTGCAGCCTCTGTCTCCTGCTTTTCTGTGTGACCTTTGCTTTGGACTGGAAGGAAAGCAGGGCCTTGACCTTAGATAATGTTCTGAACAGATAAATCCTATAAAGGAGAAATAATTGATGCTGTAAAACTCCATTAGATTTCTGGGAACAAGAGAAATACCAAGCTCTGGCAAAGGAAGAGGTTTTTTCTTCCCCTTCACCCTTCCTTCATTTTCCAAGTATTTTCTGGTGCTTGCTTCTGACCAATATGCAATGTGATCTAATTCTGCTGACCTCCTTGGAATGCTTCCTTTGGATTCTCTCTGCATTGAAGGATGCTGTCCAGTTTCTCTGAAGAGCTGGATTTTAATGGATTACCTCACAATTCATGTGTCCCCTTTAACAGCAGCAGGGCAGCAGGCTGTGTGCTGTGCTCCAAGACACTGAACTTGGAGGAAAGAGTTTGTGGGAGATTTTTTGGCTGATGCTCCTTTTTTCTAACTGCTTACATAAAATCAAGGATATCTTCTCTACAGAAAAATGGGTGCTGGGGTTTTTTCCCTCATTGCTTTATGCTGCTTAGTTTTATACAGAATCATGTCAGTATATGTAAATACGAAAATCAAGGAAATGAAAAAGTTCCCTTGAAAACCTAATCTGTATTTGTAACTTTAAAGGACACTGAATTGTATGATTGGACAGATGAAGCACATCTTGGCTGCAGAGCAAAAGAAGACAGATTTCAAACCAGAAGATGAAAACAATGTTTTGATTCAATACACAAATGTAAGTAACAGAGTCCCAGCTCATGTGTGTTACCAGGTACAAGATGTTCCTTACCAAACTCCCATTAGACAAAATGTGCATTTGCTTAATTTACTTCCATTTTGCACCAAGCACCTCCAAACTCTGTTGTGGACTATTTTCTCAAGCTGAAAAGGAGCATGAGCAGTTTTTATCTAGTGTCAGACACAAATCAGTAGGTGCTGGAGGAACTGGAACATTCTTTCCCCTCCCAAGAGCCCCAGATTTGGAACAATGCTTTTAGCTGATAATTAGCTTTAAGCTATCAGTTTCAGAGAAAATCAATTATCAGGTACCCTCTAAATGCTGGGTGCTTTTTCCTCTCAGAATGGCAGGAACATGGCAGAGCATCACAGGCACAGCATGAACATTTTGCTGCACAGTATTGTCCTTCCCACTGAGTGTGTCTGAATCCCAGCCTAGGGGTGCTGGGGTGGCTCACATTAGGCTCTTTTTGGGAACGAGGCAGGGATGAGCAGGGAACAAACTCAATGGGAAGAAGTGAGAGCATTCCCTGAATGCCTGCAGCCAGGTGGGAGTGGGAGAAGTGCAGCTGTAGGATGTAGAGCCTGGTACTCTGTGGGAAGGGTGAAAATCCCTGTATGGCTGTTAATTTGGATTTATAATTGTGACTCACAAGAGGTTTTTAATCACACACCCCTTTGGTGGATCATTGAATTAAAAGTCCAAATTAAAATGTTCTATTCTGAACTGACATGAATCATAACTTAATAAAATATTGTCTTGCATCCATCTTTCTACTCACATTTTTGCATCTTTGTGTGGCAAATAAAAAGAAATTTGGGAAGTTCTTAATTGGAGAATGACTAATTTCAGTGATGTGTTGTGAAAGTTTAAAGTGAGTGACGGATGTTCAGTTTACGATGTGGAAGCCACTTTGAGAAGAACAGGGTTCTAGAAAGTAGATAACCTAATTCTTACTGACTTCTTTTTATTTTTGAATCTAGGCTTGTGTTAAAGTCTGTGGCTATGTTAGAAAACAGGTGGAAAAGATAAGGAATTCCATGGATGGTAAGAATGTGGACACGGTTTTGATGGAGCTTGGGGTTCGTTTCCACCGCCTCATCTATGAACACCTACAGCAATATTCCTACAGCTGCATGGGAGGAATGCTGGCCATTTGTGACGTGGCTGAGTACAGGA
Organism: Monarcha castaneiventris obscurior; assembly: GCA_026261815.1. NCBI lineage: Eukaryota > Metazoa > Chordata > Aves > Passeriformes > Monarchidae > Monarcha > Monarcha castaneiventris. Next base: position 4,230,583 of record JAMPIT010000894.1, on the reverse strand, counting down.
AGTGTGCCAAAGACTTCAAGGTGAGCCTGTCCACGAGGAGAGAAGGATGGTTGTGAATCCTCTCTCAGGAGGAAGCATTTTGAAGATGCAGATGCACGTTCTGTTACAAGACTTCAAGCAACTCTAATTATTTCTGTTCTTTTCCTTTGTTTTCTCTTGCCCACAGATTGCTCTGGTCTTACAGCTCTTTGATACCCTGCATGCACTTTGCAACCTTCTGGTTGTAGCCCCAGATAATTTGAAGCAGGTTTGCTCAGGAGAACAACTTGCTAACCTGGACAAGAACATCCTTCACTCCTTTGTCCAGCTGCGTGTCGACTACAGGTCTGCTCGTCTCGCTCGCCACTTCAGCTGAGAGCATGGCAGGAAACCTCGCACCTTTGGGCAGCCTCAGTTGTTAGAAAGCACAGGGAATTCTTTCTTACCAACCGTGGGTGTAACTTTTGTGGGACAATGACTGTTCAGGGTAAAGCAGCAGCCATATTTAAACCTGTAGAAGGCGAGCAGGTAAAAAATCTGGATGATGTTTCATGTTAGCTCAAGTTCTCCCAGTGAAGAATTTCACAAATCTACTTGCTACTGATTTTTTTTTTTTTTTTTGATTGGAAACATGTCAGTGTAGGAGAGCAAATGGTGCATTGAAAGTATTTTAGTCTCCAATATTGAATTATCAGATACCATTTGTTAGACTTGAACTGCAGAGCATAGCGTAGGTAATGGATTACATAGAATAGACCAGTGTAAAAACATTCTTCATCAATTTTAATGACTTAGACTTCAGCACAGCTAATCATAATCAAATTATCTTTGATTGGTGTTTCTAAGTCATTTCTTTCATTTAAAACGTTATCCTGCTCAATGTAATTTCTTGCTCTAATTAATTAGCTTGGAATTTCTTTGAGATGTAGGAGTAAAACACTATCCCAGAAAGACATAATTTATTCATTGTGTAGCATTCTAAACAGAGCTAAAATGGTGGAAAGTTTTGGATTTTTTTATTTTATTTTTGGTTCTTTGGCTTTGGGTTGGGTTTTTTTTTTTTAACCTAATAGTCAAGGGCCCACTGGAATGTACTGGCATTGTATGATCTGACATTACTGCTTCTGTTTGATACCAGCACACTGAATTTTATATATGCTCCTGAAGTAAATGCAGCTGCCTTGCCTAAGGCATCCTTATTACAAGTGAAGGTGCCCATTGTTGGGTTACTGTAAAAGAACTTTTTCTCCTGTCTTATTTTGTATGTAAATAAATTCAAATTCTAATGAAGTGAAAGGATAAAATGTAGCCCAGTTTTTCCTGTGTGGCAGGGATGGCTCCAGCAAAAACCTAGAGTGGTGAATTCTCGTGCTGAAGAGAATTGATCCTCAGTGCCTGAGCAATATAAAATGTTGAAGTGTGTGAAAGCTGCTCTTCCACTGATCATAACTTTAATATTGGACAGAGGCTACTCTGTGTCTGTTGTGCTCCAGGGTTTATTCAGGTGTTCCTGACATGGACCCATAGGGTGCACACAGTGAACTGAAGCAACAGTGCTGTTTGAAACATCTGGGGTGGCTTTTCCACAAGCAGCTGGAAATTGTTGTAAATAGACCTTTTTTCAGAGTGGGCTCTTGTGGAAACCAGACTGGAACTGCAGTGGAACAAATCCTTTCTAACACGTTCCTTCTTCTGTGGGCTCAGCACATCACGGAAACTTCTTTGTCTCCCACCTCCAGAGCGGCATTTCTGTCCATTCACTTTATGGGCTGGACAAATAATTTTATTTTCCTCTTCTGTTAATGAATTCCCAGGTGTAGTCAATATTGACAAGACTTGTTGGAACTTCTCTTGCATAGCTGGGCTTCTCCTGCTTCCTTTTGGATTTAGGGGAGCATTCTGTCAGTAAACAAGGGAATGGATGCCAGCCTGGCTCCCAGCATCCAGGGAGTCTGGCTGCTCTGCTGGGCTGCTCTGCTCTGTTCCTTGGCCATGGCACAGCCACTGAGGGGTTTGGACACTGGAGGAGGCACCTGCTTGTACTGCTGCCATTTTTGTTTCCAAAGCTCTGATGTGAGTTCAGATGATACCTCTCTGTTACCTCTGTAACTGAAAGCCAACAATTTTAAGGCTGTGGTTTTATGAACCAATACAAAATCTTTCTACAAAAACAAAAGTGTCAATTTGCTAACATTTCAGAACAGTGAACATCATCTTGGGATTGCAGATCACAGAAGTGCTTCAGAATTTGTTGTATGACTGTTTGAATTTTTTTAAGGTTGTATGAAATGTATTTACCATATTCCTTGCTTTATTAGCTGTGTTTTCCATGCATATGCTCAGTGCAATATTTCCATTATGCCTGTTAACAGGAGGCAGCAAAAAGTAGGTGAATACTTAGATATGTAAACTCTTCCTCAATAAAAAGAATTCCTTCCAGATACTTTTTTCATTTCATTTCCATGTTCCTCAAAGATATTTATACTCAATTGTATAAGCCCTTCTATTAAAAAAAAGAAAAAGAAAAAGAATAAAAGTAATTTTACTGACCAAATTTATCACTGGTGTGAGCTTTCCCCTTCCTTTAAAAAACCTCCCCATGCACACACTGAAAGTTTCTATTTCTGGAGAAGGCTGCATTGTCAGTAAGTTTATTTTATAATACAAGTTGGATTGGGATGGGGTGGGGGAACTATAATTTTCACACATTTTTAAGTTTAGCGCTCTTACAGCATGTAATTTAGAAAAATATTTCCAGTGGCTTCTGAATGCAATAAAATAGTATCTAAAATACAAATATGCCTTTTAATGTTCATATAATGAGTTAAAGTATTGCCTGTCTAATGTTCCCTCCTACAACACAGGCATTTATTTATCAGGCTGGCAGCCAAACCTGGGAGGGGGAGTGTGTGTGTGTGTGTGTGTAATTATGTTGTCTACAATTGGTGAAAATGGCTTTGCAGTAAACTGTTGGAGGCTGGAAAAGGAGCTGTGTTTTTTCCAAGTCCTGTAATTTATTAAGGTCATTTGCTATTTGTTCTGTTTGTGTGTGCACGGAGAGCAGGAAGGAGTTCTGTGAGAAGGCTTCACAAGTAATGCAAAAAAATTGGGAAACAAGTGCTTGAAAATTTATAGATATAGAGGGTAAGAAGTGAAGAAGACATGAACTGTCTTAATAAAAAGATCTGGAGAAGGAGCAGTTTTAAATGAAGAAGCACATGAAGGAGGAGGTTGAAACATGAGTGATGGAAGCCTGACCCACACATCAACTTGGGAAATAAGCAGGATTGGCATTAAATCTCCACAGCTACGTCCCACCCTGAAATGAAATCAGCCTCCAGAGGAGGGGGGGTGGCTGAAATACTTCACTGTGCTGTTCATTCATCTTGAGACTTGGATTCAACAGGAGGAGACTCCAAACCCCAGTGTGTGTCTGCTGTGAAGGACAGGTAGCAATGTGTGAGTCTGCAAGGAGTGGAAATGCATCAGCAAGATGCAGCCTCGGTGGAGGGAAGGAGAATTTGCCAGAGCTGAGCTTACGATTCTCTTTGAAGACCACAGTGAGCTGGAGGATGGTGAGTGAGTGCTGGATTTGAGGGTGGTGTGATGTTGGCATGAGGGCAAGTCAGGCTGTCTTGGGGTTGGTAAGGCTTGCGTTGGATTTGGGGTTTGGTTTTATTTTCCTCTTCACAAAGTCATTTTAAATCACTGGTGGTGTGATGGAACATTGCCTGAACTCAGTGCTCCATTTCTGTGGGAGATTCTGTGTCTTGCAAAGTGCCTTGGTGAGGGTGAGGCCCCTTGAGTCTCTTCCTGGGTTGGGTTCACCTTGTCCTGTCCTTCAAAGCACACAGTTCTAGGTTTCTCAACTCAATGGCAGTAAAACTTAACATTCTCAGTTCTGGATGTCATGACAATCTCCAGAGCAGGAGGTGGCTGTTTGGATTTAGTTTTTATGGCAATAACTGTCTTAATTTAGATTAGCACTTGAGTTGAACCCCTCATGAGCAGGGAAACCAGTTTGAGGCAATGATTTTATTCTATAGACAGGAAGCAGATACCTAAACAATTGCTTGTCTAACTTTAAACGCAGGTAGCAGCCCCTATCCTTTGCCCTTCTTGTCCCAGGAGCAGCAGGGAGGACAAGCCAGCCACCATCTCTCTTCTAGAGCACAACAGAAAGGTAGGAGCACCCTTCCTGTCCTCATGTTCTGCAGGACAGTGGCTTCTGGGCATTATTGCCTCCCCACCACCTCCTCTGTGGTAGCTGCAAACAGAGACAGATTTCTGCTTTGCTGCTGCATCACAGCTGACACGTTGAAGACTTTTTTTTCCTTTCCTGATGTTTCTACACCTGTTTTAAGGGGGGAAGGGAGGCAGATCTCCTGCCCAGTTACGTTCACTGCTTTGCTTGTCTTTTTTCCCCTCCATTCTAATTTCTTTTGGTGGTAGGAGCTTTCTACACCACATCTTCTGCTTATCTTGGAGTGGGGAAGCAGCTGTGTTTGCCTGTCGTCTTTTCTCTTGTGTGGGGCACTGCTTGCTCTGTGTCAATACAGCCCTCAGTGTATGTGGAAACCTTGGTTTCTACTTTTATTCTGTTAGCTTTACATCCCTGTGCCGTTTTCCTTTCAGATCTCAGGACTGCACTATCCCTTCCCCTCTGTTACTGCTCTGCCAGAGAGGAAAAAATCTTTAACTTTGCAGTGTGGCTTCTGGGAGACCTTTACATATTATCTGATGGTTCTTCATCCACGTGGAGCCTGGCAGGAGAAGTGTAGCTCCCTTCCCCTTTATCTCTCCACCTTCCCCAAATTCTCTCATCTCTGCAGGTCTCTGTTTCCATCTCCTCTCTCCTGACCTGTACATTACATTGAAACTGCATATAAGGGGCTAGCCATGAGGGGAGAAGTGTCAGATATCTCAGCTTTATCCTTTAGCTAATGTGCCAGGAAAATAACATGAAATGCAAAGTTGAGCCATTTTTCTAAAGAGTATCTTTGAGATCAGCTTAAATCAAAATTACTTCTTTTGATACTTGATTGAAGTTTTCTTTGTAATTTATTTATATGTAACTTCAGTTCATCCTGATATGGGATGAAACTAAATCTCAGGCTTGCTTGTAGCAGCCCCAGATCCTGCTTATCTGCTCTGCTGTTTTTCCTCTGTGAAGGGAGAAGACCTCGGAGCTGAGGCTGGAACACAGCTGAGCCACAGGCTCTAGCAATTCCCACCCTTGCCATGCTAAAGCCTGTCCTGGTCCCAGCTGAGCAACTCATCCCTGCTGTGAGGAGCCAGCACCCATATTCTCTGCCTGCCCTGACCAGCCACCCCTTCAGTGAAAAACCTTTTCCTAATATCCAGGCTCCTTGTGGGATCAGAGTTGTTCCACCCCAGTAATGTAATTTTAGAGTGTGTGTGCCTATCTCAAGAGAGCCACAGCTGTCGGTGCTGGCTTGTTCAGCTGATCTTCCAATGCAAAACATTCTTTGAAAGTTGATATTTTAAAATTTTTCTTGTTGAGGTGTTAAACGTCCTCTCTGTCCTTTCTCTGAAACCCAAAATCATGTGCAAGGCTGCAGAGTCCAGAGCTGGTTTGGGATGCCAGCATTGCAGCAGCAGTGAAAGCTCCTCACGCTGTGTTTTGTTGTTCTCAGACCTGGATTTAGCAAGAGCAGAGGAGAGACCAGACTGAGAGGTGTTGGCCCTTTTCATTTGTTCCCTTTGTGTGCACAGTGAGGCTCTGTAAGTTTTGGGGCTGTTTCTCCTCCCCAAAGGAGGCTGTTGGCCCCACACTTTTCCCTTGAAATGTTTTCACCTTAATCCCACCTGATCTGTTCTCAGGGCTGCCCTTGCCCTTCTCAGCCCCATCCCAAGGGTATATCCTGGCACAAAGGAGCCCTGGAAGTGGCTTGGATGTGCAGCAGCTTTTCCATGGTGGCCACCAGTCTCTTGGGGACAGGAGCTGTTGTTCTGTCAGGAGTTCGGCCTCATCAAGGGCCTCTCTGCTTCAAAACAAAGAGACTCTGGAGAGAAGATGTGTCCAGAACCAATTCCAAGCTCCAGGTGTCAGGACAAACAACTCCTGCTGGGAGGCAGGGTTCAGCTTCACCTGGGTTGCAGATGGTCATTGTGAACCCTCCGCTGCTTTCACTGATGTTTGAGCATTGTGGAGAAGCCAGAGAACACCAGCTTGCATTTGAAACATTTTTATAACATCCATTTTACTGTAAACAATTCATTAAAATGACTTGCTAAGTCTTAGGCAAGTGGATTTTTGAAGGTTGCTCATTTTACTTATCCACCCAAAGTCAATTTGAGTATGAATATATAACATTTTACTCATAATGGCAAACAACTTCAGAGGAGAGACATTTATTCTGGAGGCAGAGATTCAAACTAGACAGCAATGATGCATTACAAATATATAATTATTTGCACTAATATTTGAGCAGGTGGAATGGATTAGTACATGGTCAACATTGCGCTGCTGATAACATGTATTTTTCTGTATTAATATGTACTGTGCAACATGTATTAAAATTGTCAATAATTCATTTTAACAGAGATAGCAATATTTATATTGCTGTGTTCTACAGACAGCAGAGTGAATTGTTAAAATGTGTAAAGCTGGACTAGATTTAACTTAACTTTGTTTCCCAGCATGTGTGGTTTTAATTTCTCATTAAGAAAAAAAAATAACACCTTTCAACCTAGGAAGATTCTTTCTCTTCCATGGAATTTCTTATCCAAGTCCTTTCCTTCTCCCTCCAGCTTGTTAGGGAAAAGCTTGAAATAAGATCTCCAAGACCCAGCCCAGTCCCTTGTAAGAGGTGGATTCCTTCTGTGGATTTTCCTGAATTATATGGAGGTCAGGTGTTTTGGTTTTTTTCTATTTTTAAGACCTATTTTTTCTTCTGCTATGTTGTGTGTTGTTTTCCCTTCTTAATGCATTTTTGAAACCCCTGTGGGTAAAGTCAATCTGTTTAACCAGTGAATGTATCTCCTTTTATAAAGAAGGATCAAGAGGAGACATTCTGGGATAAGCAGGAAATGCTACACGGGATGAGCCACTAAGTTTTAGAGGAATATCTTCAACTGTCAGAGGCAGGGTTAGGTTCAATAATAGGAAGAAATTCTTTACTCTGAGGGTGGGCAGGCCCTGGCACAGGGCACCCAGAGAAGCTGTGGCTGCCCCTGGATCCCTGGCAGTGTTCCAGTCCAGGTTGGATGGGTCTTGGAGCGACTTGGGATAGAGGAAAATGTCCCTGCCCATGGCAAAGGATGGAATGAGATGGGCTTTAAAGTCCCTTCCAACTAAAATCGTTCTGTTATCTTGGATCATGTTGTCTGCCAGTATTTCTTGACAATTGTTTTGTTCTGACATGCAGATCTGGGGTTGGATTTGGGGAAAAAAATTGGATTTTGCTGCTTTTTTCCTCCTGGGGAAATCTGTCTGCAGGGAGGCAACTAAATTGCAAGCAGCAGCAGTTCAAAGCAGCCAGAATCCCTGCATCCATCTGAAGACTTTAAAAGAATGTTCCTGACCAGCCAGACACAAGTTCAGCTGGGCTAGAGAATCTCTCCATTTGTGTACCCTTTTTTTTTTGTATATATGGGGTTTTTTTGGTATATATGCTACAATATATTAATTTCAGAAGTGGCTGTGGGGACAGATTGCTCCTTCCTCTTGTCTGGGCAACTCCTTTATTCTGAAATAGCATCTTACATTTGAAAAGCTTCTTTAACTGTGGAAAGACATCTTTCTTCAGTGTCAGAGCATCTGCCATAAATGTCTGCGTGAACTGAGCCCCCAGTCGAGACTAAAGAAAAGAAAGTCTTGCTTAGCTATTGAGAGTCAACTTTCTGCTTTTTAATTTACTTTTTTCTTCCTTCAACAGTGAGAGCCTTAAATAGTAATTTCGAGGCAGAGCTTGAAGTCCAGGTCTTCTGAAGGAGACCAGAAATAGCTGGCTTATGTTTGCTCAACATATAGGGCGCAGTGCCAAATTCACTGCTGGTGTGAGCAGCTGTAACTTTGCCAGCTTCAAGGGAAATATGAATTTTTAAAAGTCCATAAGCACGTTAGACACATACCTTTGTCTTCCCACAATTAGTTTTGTTGCCTGCGTAGCATGAGGCTTTCTGTAGTACATAATCCAATGCCTAAATATAGTAATTCCAATGCACTTGAGATCAATTAGATTTGTACTTTTAAACTCAGTTTTGTCTATAAAGATAATGTTATATTGCTGAAGGGATTTGGTATTTAAAGTGTCTGAACAAGTCTAAGTGGCTCTTGGGCATTATAATTTTTATTTAGCTGCTTTTAGCCCAATCACTAATCAAATTAAAACCTACCATGACTGGTGTATAACTCAGAGCAGACAGTGGAGCGTCTTTAGTTGATAGCACTTAATTTTTTGATGAGAAGGGTGCTAAGGTGGTGCTTCTGTTAGCAAGAAAAGACTCCTCTTTTCTGCAAATTGAAAAATAGGTTAAAGTGACTTTAGGGAAACAAAACCACATAGGTTCAAGGTTGTAGCTGTCCCTGCAAAGATGGACAAAAATCTCTTTGAAGCCTTTGCACTATGAAGGCGCTTTGCTTTAAAGGAAATGGCTTTATTTGGTCTTTACAAACAACAGTCCTGGAAGAATAATTCTGCTGGTTGTGTGAAGGGAGGAGGGGGAGGGTAAGAAAGAGCTGTCAGCTTCCCTCCAGGGCATTATTGCAGAAGGTACCCTCAGATCAGGCCACTGGAAGGACAATGGCTTGTGCAGCAGTGATAAGATCCAAAACATGGTTTATTTCTGTTGAGAAGGCCAGAGCTGTTCTTTGTGCAATGTTTAATTCCCTCTGTGTTGGTGTTTTCCATTCAGACCCACCGTGTGAGGCAAGGAGCAGGAGGGTGGGCAGTTTTCTGTTTTGTTTCATGGAAAAATGGCACATTTAGCAACGTGAGGGGCTGGGCTGGAAAAGAGAAGGCAGGAAATCATGATTTGATGGTGGCACTGAGTGCCCAACTGTTCAGTCAGGTGGCGAGGACAGAAATCAACAGCAGTGTCAGCTAAAGAAGGGAGTTCATCCTGGGGCTTTATTTCTAGGACTCAGTAAGGTCCTAATCAGGCTCAGGAAATGTCTGCTCTTAGAAACTCTTAAGAGTCTGTCAACTTGGTTTAAAAAAAAATGGTATGAGTGTCAATTGTGCTGTCAGACACACTCTTACACTTGTCTCCAGCTTTGAGTTGGAGTGTACTTGCTTCTAATTGGCGGTGCCAGAAAATTGCTTCATGCCAGAAAAGACAAGGAATAGCTCTCCTTCTTGAACATTCCCTGTATAAAACAGACCCAGAAAGAACTAGATGTGCTGAGGAAGTGATGGGAGAGAGACATAACATTTTGAAAGTTTTTGTTTTAATTCAGTGGGTAGTTATTTTTTGGACGTTGAACTATGAGGATTCTGAGGGGAAATGGAATGGAGCCAGTTCTGTGATGGAGCAAGATTGCAGAAGACAGCACAGCTACTCTGCACTGCCACACAAGACAGAACTGGAGCCAAAAGAAGCAAAAGTGGAGCAGTTCCCCAGGCATGGTAACATCGTGGGGGACTGATCACCAAATTCCCATTCTGTGAGTCTAAATGGGCACTGTGCTCATTGTGCAGGCTCTCTACATCATGGAATAAGAGAGAAGGGATCTATTCCAAAGTCTGATTCATCCTGGCGTGGAACTAAAGTAGGACAGATGATTTGCTTCCTAGAAGAGTCTCAGTTGCTTCATCACTTCTGAAGGGCTGCAAGCCACTTGTTTAGACCAGCTAAAATGAGATGCCTAATAAATAAGATAACTTCATCTACTTGTAGAGGCCAAGAAAGCCATGGCTACTTGTTATTTTGACCCCTGAAACCTGTCTGTAATGAATTCAGCTTGCATGGCTCATTGGGCTTCATTTTCCCTGTCAACAGGAAGAACCTAGAGATGATTTTGCTTCCCTGCTAAGTCTGGTGGTAGACTGGAGAACAGAGAATTTGGTAGCAAGCAAATGCTTCCTTTCTGTGTGCAGGAATTGTCTTTATGAAGGCTGCACAGCCCCTCTGGCTGCCGTGGCACAGCACTGCTCAGGGGTTTATCTCCCGTGGCAGTGCTGTGTGAAGGAGCACATTAGGGTGATGCAGGCACGAAACTGCTTCCTGAATTGCTTTGATCTTGGTCTCTTTGGTGATCACAAAGCCTAGGGATGAGCCTCTTCTGGAGGAGCCATTCTGTTGTGACTGATGAAGAAAACAAGCAAATGGAGGAGCAAGAGAAAAGAGGTTAAACTGGACAAAAGGCTTGGACCGAAATCTGAAAAACACTTCCTTTATTTCTCTTTGCTTTACTCTAAACAAGTCTTTGATTTCTTTAATCTGACACTGGCTAACTTCAAACAAAATGAGTTTTCTTCTAGCTTGGTTCCCTTCTGCTTGGCATCTCTCTCCTGGCACACCTGCTGGTCCTTGGCAGGGCAGAGCAGGCGCCCTCTCCCTCTGCTCCCCCTGGATCCCAGCTCTGCCTGCCTGAGTGGCAGCTGCTGTCTGACCATTTGCTCTGCCCGTGGCTGGGCACTCCTCAAACACTGCACAAAGAGCTGTGCTGCAAGTCAGACAATCTGCAGATGCCATCCATCTGTTCCATCACTGGCTTCTGGGAGGAACAGGCTTTCTTCTCTTCTCCTTGGAAGTCTCTGTCCTGATTCTTTTTTCCGCAATGAGCTTCCCTTCATAGGTGGAATTTTGCAGTGCTGGGCCTGGTCTGAGTGGCTTCTCAGGTTTTTTGGTATTTCAGAGCTAGTCAGGCAGTGTGTTGGGGTGCACCTCGTGTCTGCCTGCTTCCTGTAGGGCTCTGGGTATGACCTGCCCTCATATGTCCTCACTGCTTTCACCCTGTTGTTTTCCAGGATCCATTTCTAGCTAAGGCTTATCAGGCCATAACAGAAATAATGTCTGTTGCCCTTCCCAGAGCAGCTGAAGAATTAAGAGATTTTTTTTCCCCTGTGCAGCAATGAAGGTTATTTCCAGCCATCCTACTTGCCCTTCTCTGTCTTATGAACTGTGAACCACAAAACATCTTTTTGCCCCATCAAAGGGTCACTTGGGCTTCCCGATCAGTTTATTTTTTTACGCCAGTTCCCTGAGTTTGAGAATCTCTAAAGCTGAAGGCCAGCACCAACATCAAGGAGAAATTATTTATCTCTTTCTGAAGGAAATCCTGGGTTTGGCTGGACATCCTCCCGGATGCCCATCTCTCCCAGGATGCTTCCATCTGACCTGCCATTCTCTTTCAACTCTGCCTTGGGTCTACCTTACCTGGAGGGCAGTTCTGATCCTCAGCCCTCTCTTCATCCCTCTTCCCAAGCCACCACACACTCCTCAGCCAAGGCATTTTTGGCAGGATAGGCAGGAACTATTCCAAGAACAGGATCTTCACTAGTCAAACAGTTGCTTGTCATCTTGTCCCCTCCTGATTCGCAGGTGGCTTTGAGCTTCCCCGTCTGGCAACACAGGAGGCAACAGCTAACAGAGCCCCGATGACTGAACTCAGTGTAACAGCAGAATTTGGAACGACAGGATGAGACATCACCTTTTTGCACTGTGGTACCCTGAAGGCAATCTTCTCATCCTGCAAAATCCTGGAAATTGTGGTTGACATCAGCCTCGATGGAATGAAATAGGTGTCACGTCCAGCCCAAGGTTGCCTTGTTGTGTTTAGTGTTTGATTATTTGGGGTTTGGCATCACTGTCTGCTCCTGTACCTGTTGAAGGTGTGATGTAGACTCACTGTGCCAGTTTATAATCTGTGAGTTTAATCTTTACTCACTTGGATTTTTCTTCAGTACAGCCTTTGCAGGTGGAAAATTCCTCTATGGCTGTATTTAAGTGCTTCTGTTCCCAGGTATGGGATAGACATGGGATAATTCAGATAGAAAGGCACCTCAGGAATTCACCTGGTCCTTCCACCTCAACTTTTAAAGCAGGATCAGCAGTGAATTCAGGTCATAAAGAACACTGCATTTAACAGCCCTAAAAGAGGTGCAGAAGCTGATTTGCTGACTGTGTGTATCTAAACCCTGTTTTGTCAGGGAGGGTGTTAATTTTATTGTGTTGAACACTGAAGTGAACCACGCCTGGTTTCCTGGGGAACGATGCCCAACAGGTTCCTCTCTCTGCTCAGTGACCTGAGAGGTCTTTGCCACCCTAAATGGTTCTGTGATTCTGAACTCCTTTAAATCCATCTGGAGCACGCTCTGTGCTGTGTCTTGTCCCCCAGGTGGATGAGTGGCTGTGCGTGCTGTGGATCCTTGTGAGACACGAGGCATCTGGCACATCTCCTGTACATGGACATATGTTCAAACTGGACACCAGTTCACACATTTCAACTGGTCAACAGATGGGATAAACAACAAACTGCTGCTGAGCTCACTCTGCAGTTTGGTGATGCACTGATTTGTGTTTCTGATCTTAGCATTGAACTTTTGGCATAAAAATGATTGGAATTTTTTTTTTTTTAAATCTATGCCTTGGTTGCTTCTGATTGAAATGAAACTAATGTGCTGTCTCAAGAAATTAATAGAAACTTAAAATGGTTTGTGTTGGAAGGGACCTGCAAGACCATCTTGTTCCAACCCCCTGCCATGGGCAGGGACATTTTCCACTCTCCCAAGTTGCTCCAAGCCTCATCCAACCTGGCCTGAAACTTTTCCAGGGTTGGGGCAGCCACAACCTCCCTGAGCAACCTGTGCTAGCATCTCACTGATGCCTTTTCCTGGTCTTAAAATCAAGAGTCAAACACGGTTAGAAGGGAAAAAGGGATTTTGCCTTGGTATTTATTTTAAGGATCCTTAGGTGCAGCACGTCCAGGTCGAATGCACCTCACTGCCCACTGCAATGCACACCCCCAAAAGATCTGGTATAACATTCTAGGTTTTACTAATTAGCATATCTATCATAAGTTCCCCAATGAGAGGCTAGAATGAGCCCCCCTCCCCAAGGAACCTTCCCCTGGATGGTTCTATCTTAGTTTACAAAATGTCTTCTGGAGAGGACCTTGGAGTCTGGGCACACTGATCCCTAACTACAAAACCTCTGAAATGTTGAGTCTCTCAGCTTAACAAACAAGTCCAAGAATGTGGGCAAAAAGCACTAAGAATACAGAAGTTGTAAAAAGGTATAACAAGGGTATAAAACAAAAGGCAAAAAATCATCATGGCATCATCCCTACCCGCCCAGTAAATTCAGAGAGAAGAATCTGTTTGGATATATCCATGGAAAGACCCTGAGCTTACCTGCTGGTTTCAGTTTAGGAAAAAGCTTTAGGTTTAGTCCCTAGTTTTGGGAATTGTGAAGTCTCTTTCTTCCTGCCATCACTGACATCTCACCTGGTTTAAAGCTCAGCTGGTCAACTCTGCTTCTAAGAGAGGTTCACTCAGACACTGCCTGAGATACTTGGGATTTGCTTGGCCAGATGAGACAGAGACTCTGAGCTCCCCATGGAAAGTAATCCAGGGTTATTCCTGTGCAGAAGTCCAAAGGCATCAATCTGAAGTCACTGGTCCCCAGGCTTGAGGGATTAATCTTTATTACAGTGTCCTGTAGCAGCACAGGGCTCAGGGTGGATTTGCTATGCAGATTTTTGCCTGAGGTTCTTCCTGGGAGCCCTCTGCTCTCTGGGTACCCTCCCAAATGATCTTTATGTTCCTCTTGTACCAGCACAAAAGGCAAATACTCCCTAAAAGTCAGAGGATACCACGAATGAGGGGTTCATTGGTGAACAGTGAAAGATGGTTTTGGGGACCACATCATGCAGAAAGGGAGGTGTTGTGGAGCTGCAGAGGAGCTGTGCCCTCTGGAAAGGTTCCTGTGGAAGCAGGGCACTGCTGGAAATGTCTCCTTCCTCCTTCTCCATGCCCAAGTGGGGTTTGGTGCTGTGCTTCTCTCCTGCTTTCTGTCCACGTGGTGAGTGAGGCTTCCTTGTTCTGTGTTTCTGACATATAGGAATAGAAAAATAGCTTTAAATCATATTTAGAATAATAAGTTCTTGGTCCAAGATGGACACAAGTCAGTTTTGAAGTTCCTAAGCAAGGGTGTAAAATACTAAATACTTCCCCAAGCATTTTAACCACTTACGTTCTTGATTCTCCAAGCAAAGCTTTTTTCCTCCCCATACCTCTGTGAAATTTGGAATTTTTTTTGGAATGCAGCTGTCATTTGAGGTCAATACTCAAAGGAGAGAAGGTGCCTCACTCACAACCCAAGCAGAGAAACAGTTAAGCATCTTAAGCTGTGTAAGCAAAAAAACAGAGGGGGAAAAAGTTGCCAACATATTTTTGACAAAAGACAGGAAAATGACAGGCTGTTTGGGGTATGCAAAAAATTTTTCCTTTCATACATATTGACAGCCAGAGGGGGGTTATTATTGAGAATATGGGTAAAGTTACTGCCAGTTTCTGCTGGTACTCATGTTTAAAAAGAAACTATGGAAACCAGGAGTAGGAATATTAATTAAGTTCAAATTTGGAATGCCTTTGCCAGGAGTGGCTGCATGAATTCAATGAAGCAGCCTGTTGGGTTGCAATTCACTACGTTGTTTGCAATTTAATAGAATGCTGAACTTTTCATAAATTAACATGTTGTTTCAATAATCTGATTAAAAGGTTATATGTTGATAAGATTAGCCTTAGCTGAGTTTTTTCCCCTTCTTGCTTAAAGAACCAGTGTATATTTTCTTTAATCAGTTTGCAGCCATAAACTGTCCCTTAGGGGCAAGATCTTTGACTCCTTTAGATTTTGGAAGTGAAGATGGAGTCAGGGCAGCTGTGAATTTACATCAGTGAGGGTATGACCCTTTTAAATCAATTTTGCTTATTGTCCCCAGTTCTGGTGACCATCTCAGTCCTAAAGGTGTTCCAAAAACACTGATTTTGGAAAAGGCTTTGATTAGCTGTGGAAGATGACTTAATCCCGTTTTTATGGAACAGGATGGGATGAGTGTTGTCTGTGGTAGCAGTCAAAGGAGAGGAAACACACAACACCAGCTGGAAATGCCTTCACACGGAGCAAACAGGTCCTTGTTTGTGCAGACAGGTCCTCTCTCTGCCCCATTCCTTGCGTGCTTTCTCTCCTACCTGGGTCCAGTCCCACAGGACTCTGATCCATGTCCAGCTCTCCACAGAACCTGCATGTCCAGGTACAGCAGCTGGCACCACAGCTGGGCAGAAACAACCAAAAGCCCAAGAATAACCCGAATTTTACATCAGATAAGGAAAACCACAAACGTGGAAAATCAGGTGCCTAATTATGAGTTGGGGCCCAAGCAGCAACTGCTTCTCTTAACTATTCCCATAAATTATTCCTGGTTTGTGTCCCAATCCTGAGCTCAGCTCACTCATACACATTCAATGTTAATGTTTATTGACCAGATCTCCCTATCCCATGGTCTCTTCTGGCAGCTGAGGAGAGACTTTCCAAGTGTCAACTCTTACTTTGCCCAACTTGTAGCTCAACCAGGGGAAGGTGGGAAAAGTCACAAAGGGAGAGGTGGGGGACAGAGCTGGAAGGCTGAACGTTGTCTGTCCGGTGTCCAGGAGAGCAGGTGAGTTACCCAAGGGATGCTGCTCTGCTTTCAGGAGCACAGTGAAATGCATTCCAGGTAATTCCCTCAAAACCCTTCATGAGGGAGTCGGTGGCTCAGGGAGGCTGCCAGGTCTGTGGAAGAACAGAGCAGCTGCTCTGGTTTTTAACTGCCTTACATCTTTGTGGTAAGAGTGGGGACTGTGTTCAGAAAGCACTTATTAAGCCAAAAATAACCCCCCATTTTTCTGTGAAAAGCAAGTTATAAATATAATCACAGTCAGCAGTGGATCTCAAATCTAAATTGCATGCTTTGCTGAGAGGGTTTTTTTTCCCCAAGCAGAGGTGAGGAGGTGGCAAAGATGCACTTCCTCGATGTGGTAGAAGGGAGGCAGCCTTGTTTCAAGTAATGCTGCTTCTGGGCGATAATCCAAAATGCACAGTAGGCAGAAGTTAAAAGGAAGTGCTTGCTTTTAGGTTTTTAAACTATATCCCTTAATCCTGGGTGATGATTGACAATCATGATTTAGAGTATGAGGTGCCCCTTTCTAATCCGGCAAGTTTGATGTTATTTGCGTATCTAGTATGGCTTTATTCAACTAAAACTAAATGGGAGCCTGTGCAATTGATGCCACATTTCAGAGATGAGTCCTGGACTGGGAGTCTATTTACAGATTAGTGGATACACAGCTTCCATAGTAGTGGCCTTTTTTAATGCATGTGTGTGTGTGTCATTTAAAGAACTCCAAAAGGCAAATTTACAATTAAAATGTTTCTTGCTGGGTAAGAATACTAGTGGGAGACTTTTTACATAATTTAATTCACCGTGAAGGGAAGCAATATACAAGATTATATTAATCCCAGTTTGATAACTATAGTAAAATAAGAATACATGTTTGTATTTAATAGTGATAGAAAAGCTATCGTTTATTGGCTTTGTGTTTTTATTATAACATATGTGCTTGTTCTTAGCTCCAGCAGAAATGCTTCTCCTCTTGCTGAAGTTTGCAGCAAGAGAATGTAAAATGAAGAGGACAAAACAGTTAATGAGTATTTGCCCAGGGTTTGTTTTTTGTAAAGGTGAGCTGACACTTCTTATCTCCTGCCATCAGCAGCTTTTAAATCAATTTTGCTTAAAGAAAAGTAGTAATAGATCATGATACATTGGAAATGGCAAAGAGAGGAAGCATCTGGGGAAAAAAAAAAGCTGGATATAACTTAAGCATGTAAAGCTTTGCAGCATCTTCTGCATTTTCCAGGGTTTACTGTTGATTTACCAAATGCAGAGCAGCTAAGATGCACACTCTTGCTGATTGAAGCTTGGCATGTATATTTAGCATTAATCACAAGCAGCTGTGGTGGAGGGAAACCTTCTTTCTAGCCAGCCAGATTATATTAGATTAAAATGATCCATATGTAAGGTGTTGCAATACCTACTACTGGGGCAGGAGGGAAATCACATTATACTTGCAACTAGATTAACACAGGGATTGAGCTGACAAATAATTCTCTCCTGCTTTTTATTTTGTCATGTGGGAGAAAAGAAAATGTTGCTAGACCTGTGAACTGCCTCGACAGGCACAGCTCTGCAGTGGCTTTGGCCACACTTGCCAGCTCCTGGAGTTGACAGAGGATCCCAGAAGAGCCTGATGCCGTGGGAATCATTTATTCATTTAGATTGGAAAAGACCTTTAAGATCATCCAACCCAACTGTTCCCCCAGCACTGCCAAGCCACCAGTAACCCTTGTCCCCAGGTGCCACATCTACAAAGCTTTCAAATCCCTCCAGGGATGGGGATCCACCACTGCCCTGGGCAGCTGTGCCAGTGCTGGACAACTCTTTTGGTGAAGAAATTTTTCCTACCATTGAATCTAAACCTCCTCTGGTGCAACTTGAGGCTGTTTCCTCTTGCCCTGTCCCTGTCCCTGTTCCCTGGGAGCAGAGCCCGATTCCCCCCGGCTGCCCCCTCCTGTCAGGGAGCTGTGCAGAGCCACAAGGTCCCCCCTGAGCCTCCTTTTCTCCAGGCTGAGCCCCTTTCCCAGCTCCCTCAGCCATTCCTGGTGCTCCAGCCCCTTCCCCAGCTCTGTTCTCTTCTCTGGACACACTCCAGCCCCTCAGCATCTTTCTTGTGAGAAGCCAAAAATTGACCCCAGGATTGGAGGTGTGGCCTTGCCAGTGCCCATCACAGGGAATGGTCACTGCCCTGGTCCTGCTGGCCACACTGCTCCTGGTGCAGGCCAGGAGCCACTGGCCTCTTGGCCACCTGGGCACACCTGGGCACACCTGGGCTCGTGTTCAGCTGCTGTCACCAGCACACCCAGGGCTTTTCCCTCTGGGCAGTTTCCAGCCCCTCTGCCCCAGCCTGGAGCTGCAGGAGGTTGTTGTGACCCATGGGCAGGACCCAGCCCTTGGCCTTGCTAAACCTCACACCAGTGGCCTCAGCCCATGGATCCGGCCTGTGCAGATCCCTCTGCAGAGCCTTCCCATGGGAGGTGTCTGAGCCCCAGTTACAGAATCCCCTCTGCAGGGAGCACGGCTGCCTGTAAACCACGACGGGCCCACGGCTGGGTGGGGTTGGGTGCAAAGTTTTGCCCCTAGGATGCTGGAGAAGCCGAGGGCCAGCTGGGAATGGGATCCCACTGTTGGGACAGTGCCTGGGACAGCACCAACTGGGGAAAGAGGCTGCCCTGGGTGGTAACCTGGTGTGCCAGGCCTCGTGGGAGTGTGGCACCAGGAACGGGGCCTCAGCACGTGCTGTGTGCTTGCAGACCTCCTCTGTGAGGGCAGGGGTATTTTCCTTTGTGGCCTGAGACTGTCAGCAGAGAAAAATACGTGATGTTTTCTGTACTGTCCCGGAGAAACAATAGCTCAATAAAATATTGCACAGAGCCAAGGAGTGGGGAGATGGGGGGCTGGGCTGGATTTGCATAAGGCCAGTGCAGGAATTTGGCTGCCGGCGGGGCAGGGGGAAGCAGGGGGCTATAGAATTCACTCTCTTGATCGTGAATAGCACCGGGGGCTCCACGCTGAACTACTGGGATGGAGCCATGGTGGGCCTGGGCATGCTTCCAGCACGCTCTGTCACTGAGGAAATTCCTCCCTTCAGTAGTTTTGTCTGAGCAAAGAGGACAGGGCTGGGATCCTGATTATCTGGGACCCTTGAGGAACCCATCTATATCGTCATCTTGGCACTGGGTTTGATGGTTTTTAAAAAATTTTTCTTTTATTTTCACAGAGCCTCTAATGGCATCAGATTTCGGGACAGCGCTGGGCACGCCCTGAAACGGGTTTTGTTCTGGCATCCATTCATTCTCATGCTAAGATTGCCTCCCTGATACTTTTCTGCATTGAGTGGGAAGCTCAGAGCAGGCTCCTGCTCCCTGAAATTATCAGCTGGTGTCTCATACTCTGGCAGTGCTGTGCTGTTGCCCTGTGCTGCTCTCCTACCTCCTGAGCCAGCTGCTGAGCCCTGCACACAACAGCCACCTGCTTTCCTTTTTCTTCTTCTTGTTTGCACTGCACCTCTCTCTCATGATCAATCCACTTCCTTCACCCATCTGCTGCTCAGATTTTCCACCTGGCTCCATGAGATCTGGTGGCACAAGGAGTTTGAATCCTGCCACTCTCCAAGAGCTCTGTCTGCAGAGATACCACTGAACCTTTCTACCATAATTTGTCACGTATTTGGAAACCATGGTAGGGTCAGAAGGTTGTTTCTATGCCTGCTGAGCTGGTGTGGTCTCCAAACAAACTCTATGGGTGATAAAGCTCAAAGAGGCATTTATTGTACCTTTAGTGTTCTGTACACTGATGTACTTCATTGGTGTGCCCAAAATGTCTGGGTAGGAGTTTTGGTGTTTCAGTCCACTTACATGTGAAAAATGCAGGGAATACTTCAGTTTTGCAGAAGACTTAGATGTCTGCAATTTTTCTTACACAGTAACTCAATTTCTGATGAGATCTTGGGCTGCATCTGCAGCTGAATGCTGCAGCATCATTGTTCTGTAACAGTGCTGCACCTGGAGGCAAAGCAGGGCAGGGACAGCAAATCGCTCTCAATAAGTCAGGAGGGAAGACATCTGAAAGGCATCAAGGTTTGGACTTCTGATTCCACTCAGGAATCCCTGAAAATTAAATCTGTTGAGCTCAGTTAAACCCTTTCCAGTTTAATGAGTACTCTGGGTACCTGGAACACATGCCAGTGAACCTCAATAACATATTCCACAGCTTATGGTTTATTATCTTCCCTTGTATCCCAGAGAATGCCAGTGAGCTGTTGTACCAAGGATCAGATGGGCAGTGTTGGGGTCTCAGCACTCTTTAGGTGTGAAATCAGAAAAGCTGCTGTGAAACCTCTGTCCCTGCAATCACTGTCTACACAGGATATGTTTCTCCAGCTGAATCAGTTGGGGGAAAAAACCCAAACTTTCCTATTTGAATTTGGGCTGGTTTTAGGGATTTGTCTGCCTGTAAAGCCACGTGTCCTCATGCCATAGGTGCAATGCCAGGGCATCTTCCAGCGGGTGGAAGTGATAACTACAAGTGTCCAGAGCAACTTTTACAGGTTATGATCTTCCACATTCAGGAATCTGATCTCTCTGTGTTGGGAAAGGCAAACTCAGTGGTGGTGAGCTGCTGTCTCCTCCATATGTAGGTCATAACTTGAGCAGGACTTGTCATCACTCTCAGATTAAATGCTGCTACCATTCTTCTAAGATAACTCCGTTTTCCACCCATGTGCAAACCATCTGTTTCTTGTAAATTTGTAGACATAAACCGTGGCTGTTTGGACAATTGATGTCTTTAAAAAGATGTCTTGTTCAGTGCATCTCAATGAGATTTAAAAAATCAATCAAAGCCTGAAAACTATATACTTTCCCCAACCCTAATGAATGCGTGTCTCTAAGCGAAATTGCAGCTTGCATTATATTTTGAATTAATTGGCAAACAGTTACATAAAGAGATCATATTAAGGTCTCTGAAGAAGGAAGCTGGGTTAAGAATGAGCTTTCATCTCCAAATCTGCTTTTTCTGACTTTTTAAAAGCTTGATTTGTCAAGATGTAGTTCACTTCTGTTTTGTGTATAGATTTTCTGTCTTTGTTTTTCTTTTAAACAAAACATGTCAAGGGGAAGCCAATATAACATCAAAGCACTAAAATAAAGAGCTTTAAGGGAAGGAAAAGAGATGTTAAGATTAGGTGAAGGAGGGAAGGCAAAGGTGTGGAGGAGATATAAATCAAGTAAATAAAGACATGGCAGTGAACTGCTCTAATGAGACACAAGGCTAATTAAAGAAAAGGAACAGATTTAAATATTCTCAGATATTTTACAAGGCACAAGATTGAGGTTAGCTATAATCTCAGTCCTGCTGCAACTCCAAATTCTTTTTCTTTTGCTTTTTTTTAATCTTCCCTGATGAAGGCACTGAAAGCCTCCCTGGGTTCTGGCCTCGTGGGTCATGTGCTATTTTCCTGCTGGTGATGGTGTTCCAAGGTGCTGTAATGTTTTCCTGACCCTACTTTCCACTTGATGTTCAGGGAATCATATTTTAGACCTGGGTCTCACACGTATTCCTGGATAAATTCTATTTTAGAATTCAAATTGTGGGCCATACCATGAATTCCCATTAATCCAAACTAACCTGAAAATGAAGTGCAAATAGGACAGCGGAGCTGGGGAAGGGGTTGGAGCCCCAGGAGCGGCTGAGGGAGCTGGGAAAGGGGCTCAGCCTGGAGAAAAGGAGGCTCAGGGGGAACTTCTGGCTCTGCACAACTCCCTGACAGGAGGGTGAAGCCAGGGGTGGGTATCAGGCTCTGCTCCCAGGGAACAGGGACAGGACAAGGGGAAATAGCTTCAAATTGCACCAGAGGAGGTTTAGATTGGATAGTAGGAAAATCCTTCCCAGAAAGGGTTGTCAAGCACGGGCACAGCTGCCCAGGGCAGTGGTGGATCCCCATCCCTGGAGGGATTTAAAAGCTTTGTAGATGTGACACCTGGGGACAAGGGTTACTGGTGGCTTGGCAGCAGTGGGGGAACAGTTAGGTTTGATGATCTTAGGGGGCTTTTCCAACAAAATGATCTTACACTTCTGTTACCTCCCACTGCTAACAGTGTCACTGTTTTAAGCACGAGCTGCAAACGACTCATCAGCCACACCGAGAGGCCTCCAGCTCTCCCTGTCCACTGATAAAGGCACCAAGGCACTCACCATGAACTGGGGGGGGTCTCCTGGGACCAAGGGCCTGCAAGCTTGGCTTTGCAAGCCCTGATTCATCAGTGCCTAAATTGGGTCAAAGAGGTGTGTTAGAAAGGACCTAAAGACCATCTTGTTCCACCCTCTGCCCAGGGCAGGGACATCCTCCACCATCCCAGGTTGCTCAGAGCCCTGGCCTGGAACACTTCCAGGGATGGGGCAGCCACAGCTGCAACCTGTGCCAGGGCCTCATCACCTTCACAGTCAGGAATTTCTTCCCAATATCCCATCTAACCCTGCCCTCTGGCAGTGGGAAGCCATTCCCTCTTGTCCAGTCACTCCATGCCCTTGTCCAAAGTCCCCACCCCCCTCTCTTGTGGGCCCCCTTCAAGTATGGCAAGGCTGCAATAAGGTCACCCCTGAGCCTTCTCTTCTCCGGGCAATCTGAAGAGAATCTTGATCTGCCTCACCTGAAAAGGAAGCAATTTGTAAAGCTTCTATTTTGAAAATCAGGCCCATTGCCACCCAAGCCTGGGGCCACGTGGCACACAGGCACAGGGGCCACCTCTGCAGGAGTTAATGGCAAACCTTCTGTGGCCTTCCATGGTCCAGATACTTCCAGACCAGTTTTGTCCCCACCAAACAAGAAAGAACTCTGTGACAGGTTCAGCTTTCAGACAAGATGCCTTTCTCCCCCCTCACACTCCTCAACCCCTCCTCCTCCTCCTCTCCATGCATTCCCCTCATCCCCCAAAGAAAACTTGTGCGCGCTCGCCTCTCGCGCCGCCTTGGCACTGCATGAGAATCCTCGCAGCAAAAGGAAAGAAAGGGAAAAATCCTGAAAGCCATGCTTTTCCCAGCAGGTTGGCACCACCGCTCCGGCTTTCATCCACGGGAGCAGCGTGCCAATCTCACGCCAACACAGACAGATGTGACTCTAGAGCTTTGAGTGTCCAATGAAAGGGGCATTGCTCGCTCTGAAAGCCGCCAAAATGTACCAGCCTTAGGATTTTCCATTGAGACAGACGGTTTTCTCAGAGCACTGCTTCAAGGTGCCTGGATTTGGGGTTGACTTCTTTCTTTCTTTCCCCTTTTCCTCTGTGCCCTGACATTATTCCGAGGTTCAGCAGGCGATTCCTGGCTCAGAAGAATGTTATCAGACCGGGTTAAGTGCACGGCAAGGCCGCTCTATATGCACAATGCAGGGCTGGATGCATGGATGGATGGGATGAAATGTATTCCACATGCCCCGGGAGCTCACGTGGATTGAAAACTTGTGCAACAGACAACCTGTATTTTAATTTTCACAAAAGCAGCCCGTTTTCATGCCATTTGAGATACATAAAGCAGTAAAATACGTACGACGCCACACGCTCCGCTGAATCAGGAAAAGGAGGTGCTTAGTTGGCAAAACCACTTAATCCAGACATCTACAAGGGAAATCACCTAAGTCCAACGATGCTTAGTGGCAATGAGTGCCACTTAATAGGGATTGTAGTTCTGCTTAACTGGGACACCTCCAGATGATTTAGGAGGCTTAGTGGAACGGGGTGAACAATTTGCAGGCTGTATTCTTCCAAACACATCCCTTTTCCTCATGTGCAAAAAAAATTTCCCCAGGTGGCCTGCAATATTTGGGGTGGTATTTGCTCCTCAAAATTTTGCAAAGTTTTCCTCAGGGCTACTCCTGGCATGACCTGTGAGGGTGGGGAGGCCCTGGCACAGGGTGTCCAGAGAAGCTGTGGCTGCCCCATCCCTGGAAGTGTTCCAGGCCAGGTTGGATGGGGCTTGGAGCAACCTGGGATAGTGGAAGGTGTCCCTGCCCCTGGCAGGGGGTTGGAACTTGGTGGTCTTTAAGGTTCCTTCCAACACCAAACCATTCTGGAATTCTCTGGGTTTTTATAATAAGAAATCACTGCTTGCCCATGAGTCTGAGCTGAGAGTTTTCCACAGTGGATCGGCCCAATTTTTGTAAGACAACAGGATCTACTGTGACCTCCTGTCCTGACACCTGGCTGATTTTAGCCAGAGAGTGCAATCCTGAAGTCTCTCCATCAGGCCCATCAATGTTAGGTTGCAATACAGTTCAGCTTTTTTCGTGGTAGGAGTCACAAAACTGTCTCCCCTCCTCAGTGATGCCTTTCTGGTGCTCAAGATTTATATCAGAGATTAAATCCCTTCAGACCTGGGAGCCTTGTGCCAGGGTGAGAGAAGAAGCAGCTCTTAACTGATGCATCCTGTTGGGAAGAAATGATGTAGCTGAAATGTGTTCTTCAAGACAGGAATATTTTTCTGGAGAGTTTTTTGACTAACCTGGCTTGAAAAGCTGGACACACCATGGTCTCCTCTGGCACTATTTCACCAGCACTCAGTGTTACTTCTTAAGGGCTCCAATGGCATTGGAAATCCTGCTCCACAGAGCAAAAGGTAAATATATGCTGAGAAACTATTTCCTAAATGACTTGGGATTTGGATAGACTGAACAGACAACCAAAAGCAAGTGGTATTATCCCCATTCTATGCAGGGAAAGCTGCACCTTGGAGGGATTAAACAAGTTCTTCAAAACTCAGAAGCAGGATCCAGACTTGAACTCTTGTGACTTTGCTGCCCAGTCCCATCTCAACTGCAAGTCTCGCTCCCTCCTGATATAAGGAATGCTCAAGGTAAGATTAGGCTCAGACTGGGAAGCAAACCCAATGCTGAGGCGTCTGACAAGATGTTCTTGTGAATTTTTAATCGTTGGCTGTGTGGACATGTGTGTAAGGCAATAACCTGAGGAATTCTCTCCTACATTTTGGAAACTGTTGTAGCTTTGCAGCTCTTGGAATGAGTCTCAAGTGAAAAATCTGTTCTGCTGCATGTTCCCTCTATCATGTTCCCTCTAGATAAAGTTTTATATCTGTGAACTTAGTGGCTGTTATTCCCAGAATTTCTCCTTGGAACCAGCTGACAGTGTCCCTAATATTTGGCTAGAAAAAAGTCCTTTCTGGAAAAGATGAAGATGGTGCAAGCTGATTTCAAATTGATGGTTGCCTGTTCCTGTGTTATACAAATACCTACACGTATCCTCTGTGATTTTAATACCAGAAAAAACCCCCCAACCTTTAGCTAGTCCCTTAAAAAATAACTTTGAATCTTCAGCAGCCTGAAGATAAAAATTTATTTTCTCGTAAATCTGGTCCATAGGTATTGGTTTCTTCCTAGAACTACCAGTGTGAGTTTAATTCCAGGGAACAAGAACTATGCTAAGTTGTTTTAAAAAGTACATAAAATTAAAGACGGAGCAAATGGAGAGCTTTTCTTTTCTCCTAAGGAAAGGCAGGACAGGAGAGAAAAGCTGCAGTTAAAGGTAATTCCTCTTTTTCCTATAAAATTGGTCTAGATCCACACTATAATCTTTCCTCCTGTTCTTTTATTAACCTCAGGCTTGAAATGTTTTTTAAAGTCTGTCCAGTGGGAGGTGAAGTCCACATTTCTAGAGAAGGATTTTTACTTTGACTGGTGTGTCTTAAGGGCTCTGCTGCTGAAACAGAAGGAAAAGTCAAATTTTTTGTGCATTG
The DNA here is from genome assembly GCA_026261815.1 of Monarcha castaneiventris obscurior. Taxonomy (NCBI): domain Eukaryota; kingdom Metazoa; phylum Chordata; class Aves; order Passeriformes; family Monarchidae; genus Monarcha; species Monarcha castaneiventris. Next base: position 4,205,241 of record JAMPIT010000894.1, on the reverse strand, counting down.
CAGTCTATAAATTCTTGCTCCATAGTCAGCTGCCTTCACAGCTGGCACGTACAAACCAAATGTCTGATGGTTTCTGTGATTTTACTTTGCCCCTTTGACCAAGTCAAGAGCTAGGCCTGGCTATCAATCCTTTAAAATTGTGTCCAATTGTGAAACTGGGGGGAGAAATAACTCTGAAAATTTAGGAGCTGGTGTTTTGAAAGTGAGCTATGGAAGAGGAAGTTTTTAAAAAAGGAACAAAATTTTCCATTGGCTGTATAAGCTATAACTATGTTGATTTAACCCCTTCTTTTGGAATGGAGTGAGTTCCTTCATCTACCACACACTGATGGAGATCTAAGAGAAACAGCAACTCTCCAAGGCTGGACCAGGAAAAGAAATCAATAATGATTAATAGCACAGAATGATTTTCCTGAGCTGTTTGGCAGGAAGGGAACCTGGACTGGATGCTGATTCACCAGCAGGACATGGAGACCCCTCATGGGACTGGAGCCACTGTGTTAGTGCTGCCTGATGGAGCAGAGGGCAGGAGTCTCACAGCCCAACTCTTCCCTCTATTTCCAGCTTTATTGTGACTGGACCAGTCAGAGCAAAGTTACTCAACCCCTGTGATGTGAATCAGCACATTTTGGAAGGGTTCTTGGAATGTCCTGTGCAGGGCCAGGAGATGGACTCCATGATCCTTGTGAGTCCCTTCCAACCCAGGATATTCTGTGATTCTGTGATGAGAACATAGTCCAGCTGCTGGCAATAGCAAAATTCCTATGGGCTTTGAAGGGCAGAAATATTCTGCATCCAGTGGCCAGCTGATACGATCCTAATAGTAAACAGAATGCAAAGAAAGAGGTTGTACATGGGAGGTTTGACTGCCATCTGAAAACTGCAGATTTTCTTACCCTTGGGTGGAATTAGTCCTGATTTCCACAAGGAGGGGAGTGACAGAGGTGTCCATGTGTAAAACTCCACACGTTCCAGTCCTTGTGCAGCACCAGGGAAAACCTGTCTAACTCCTAGTCCACAGAATAAAGTGTAACGTGCAATTGGCATTTGGTTTGACAATGAAAACAATGTTTTATGCCATGATGGTCCCAATTCCACAGTTGACTGCATGGTGTTTAACAAACCTTTCATGAGCAGGGGATCTCTGTAATAAAACTCTCCTGGTTCTCTCCCTTTTACTGCTGCTATAACAATGGGACAAACTGAGCAGGCAGAACACATGAACTTAAAATCACTTAAAAGCTTTTGTGTTTGAAAGTCAACTGCTTCCCAAGCCATGACGACAAAGAGTTTCCCAGTTAGTCCAGAGAATTTTTGGGGGTGGGTTTGTTTGGGGTTTTTTTGGTTTTTTTTGTTTTGGTTTGTTTTTTTTTCCTGTCATTTCTGTCCTGTTAATTTGAGCAGAAACTGTAATTAGATGTAAGTGGTCTTGTTCCCACAGAAATGAATGGCAGCATCTGGAGAGAGACAACCGTTCCAAATGCTTTTGGCTACCAGCTCTCCACAAGTCACCAGGATGGAGCAAGGGCCGGAATCCAGACTTCTGTCGGCCTAATTTTGTATCTGTGGAAGCACAACACTAAATCCAATATTCAAATGCCTTGCTGTGATGGGTGTAGGAGAGAGCACATTCCAGACTTTTATGTTGCCTGCTCCTCCTGGAAGGCCAATTCCCACTGTATCTCCGGGTGGGGTTGGATGACCAGAGCTCGGAAGAGGAGGGGTGCTGGGCAAACCTTTCTGGTGCTTTTGGTTTTTTTCCACCCTTTTCCTTTTCCATTTCGTTATCCATTTTGACAGTAACTGGGCTCTGCTTCCCCAGACAGGAGCAGGGCTGTGTTTGTAAACAGTAATTGAGTTAAAAGATGTTTTGGGTCAGAGTTGAGCTTGTTTCTTTCTCTGCTTTCACTGCAGAAGGGGCGGCTCTGGTTCAAGGTGTGGCCACTCTGCCTCGGAGCTGCGGGACTCTACAAGGTCACACAGCTCCTTATCACCACCAAAATACGTCTTCTGTGGACGTTTATCACAATCAGCACCAGGGTGCTGCATTTTTATCAAACTTTCTGTCCCCTAAAGGAGAATCAGACTTGAAGCTGATGGTGCTCTTTGGGAGTGAACATTTCCATTCAGCCTTCCTGGTTAATCGAAACGGGATAAAATTCTTTTCCTTTCTTCAGTTTTTTAAACTTTTCTTTCTCCTTATGATCAGGAGGAACTTGCAATCTTTCAGAAGCATTTTCCTCTCTGGCCTTGTCCTATTTGCGTGTCCTATTTCCATTGCAGCCTCACTCATTCGATACTTTGTGTGACATCTACAGGTTCAGGACAAACATATCAGCACTTCTCCGTGCCTTTTATTAAACTTTTATTAAACTTTTATTAAACTTTTTCACTATGCAAAGCCAATTCTCTTGTTTTACCTCACTAACACTGAAAACAGAGCTTCCTCTCTACTTGCTGCTGCTCTCCAGGGCTGTGTCTTGCTTCTTTAAAATATGCAAAAGCGGGGGAAGGAATTTAGAGTAAAATTTTTTAGAGCTGCCTGAAAGATTTACAGGAACGGTTCCCATGAGTCTAATGGGGCTTGTGTCTCTAAACCCTTTCAAAACTCTCAAATCTCTGACTTCTGCTGTTGTGGAGGCATCAATGATGGCCCAATAAATGAGGGGAATTGAGATTTACGGCTGAAGGGTTGTCTCAAACTTACTGTGGCATATAAAAGCAAATACAGTGTTTCTTCCCCAAAGCCAGGGTGCTTACCCTGAGTGCAGAATGAAAGTCTGAGCATTTACAAGTAAATCTGTTATTCAGCATGGGAATTAAATTAAATTATTCATCCTTTAAGAAATTTAGGAATGTCAGACTTCCTTCCTTGATAACTTCAGTAATACAGTGGTAAAGTAACTTCAGCCGTGTGACATGGCTGAGGTTCAGTGACATGTTTGCTCTGTACATTGCACTGTTTACATAAAATTATTATTATGCACTCACTAATAGTTACATCCTGTGGCTAGCACTTCATATTGTTGGATTTAGAGAATAATTGCAGAATTACAGAAACATTTGGGTTGGGAAAGACCTCCGAGATCATCAAGCCCAAACTTTGGCCCCAGTCGCCCCCTTTTCAACCAGCCCAGAGCACTGAGTGCCACATCCAGTCACTCCTTGGACACCTCTGGGGTGGTGACTCCACCACCTCCCTGGGCAGCCCATTCCAGTGCTTAACAACCCATAATAATAATAATAATAATAATAATAATTCTATTGCAAAATAGCTTTATTCCTGGATATGCAGCCCCTAGAAACTTTTGTTTGCTGTTATAAGTTGCCCTTTCTTCTCTTTCTCAAGCACATGCTGGAAGTTCTCAGTTCTCATGGAACTCTAAATTTTTATGTTTGATTTTATTACTTCAGCTTCTGGTTGTTCACTAGGACAAATGCCTGTAGTGTGGCCACCCCAGAAATGCCTTACTGGCCTTTTTTCAGTCCCACTCAGCATTTGCATTCTATTGCTGTAATTTGGATTTCATTATTCTCGCTTTTTCTGGCTGTTCCTATATTTTCCATACCTTCCTATTAGACCATCATGGTCTGAAGTTGGGATTCCTGTCAGTTTTGAAAGGATGGGATTTTTTGACTCCATACATCCAGATACAAATGTCCACACAGGAACAGGATCCCTGCAGTGTTCCAGTTTGGTGCTTTTCTAATGTCAGTGATGGCAGTCTGAAAATGCCTGATCTTGATTTAATGATCCATAGGAATCCATGGTCACATACAGGAGGAAGAGTATCCATTGATTTATTGGTTTTTAGGAGACTAAAAGTGGGGTTTTTTAAACTGTTCCCTTGCACGAGTGTCCCTGGCATGTGGATCTGAGCTACCTTTGTTTAGTGTGAGCTACACAGCCTTAGCCAAACTCTGACCTGTCTCATGCCGTTTCTTCTGGCATCATCCTGTTCTGGTGCAGGAGAAGACTTCTGGTGATGATAATTTAGACTACAAGAACAGAGAGATGGTCTGGGTGACTAAACCTAATTATTGATTTTTATGGTGCTGTGAAACCTGCCCAGCCCAGGACAGCTCTTAGTCCTGTTTGACTGTCCCCTGGTGTTGTGACTGTGACACAGCAGGCATGAGGGAGGCAGGAGAACACCAGGAGGCAGAAATATCTCCAGCCATTCTCAGCTGGGGACTCCTAACAAACTCCTTTTCCTTAGTGGGTAGCAGAGCTGGGTAGTAGCAGAGGTGCTGCTGATAAATGAAGAATTGAAGAGACATCTTGGGTCAGAGCTTTAGGTCACCTCCTGACTCACACAGTGATGAAGTGCCATTCTTAAACTGATCAAGGTCCATTTTAATCCTGGCTGGGGTTTGTTTTCTTGGGTGGAGAGGGAGAGCTGTCCTGCGAGTCCACTTATCCAGGCAACTCCATGCCCTCTCCGATCTTACACATTGAAACTTCCTCTAATTCCCAGTCTAAATAAGATCAAGGTTCTCTTATGCTCATGTGCATTACTGTCCTTTGGCATCAGTAATTTCTCTCTGTAGGCATTAAATCTCCTGTCCCCTCCCAGCCTGGTTTTGTTAAGGCTGGGGAATTACTGTTTATGTGCTGTCCTGCCCCATCAATCCCTGTGACAAAGCACAATCCCACTTCTCAAAGAGCTGTTGGATATCTGAGGCTGCTCTAATAAGGAGTCACTTAGCTTTGGTCTCCACCAGCTCGTGCATTATTCCCTGAACAAAGCCACTGGGGACTGTGGAGAGTCTGGGGCTGGGCTCGATGTCAGAGTGGCATCCAGTGGAAGAGCAGTGGAGCATCTCCATAACTCACTCACCTGGCAACCTCTCACCTGTCATTGCTTTGAATTCCTTTTCTCCTTGTTCCACTGAGCAGGGCAAGAACTTGCCAAGGTCAACGTGTGAGGAGTAAAATGGGTTTTGTTGTGAGACCTGTCAATACTCTTCAGCTTCCTTACAATAACAGGGTGACTCCTGTGATGCCTGGGACTCATACCTGTGCTCCTTCTGGAAGCAATGCACTCCTGATATCCTGAAATGCCACTCTCAGGGAATCAAGAGTTGATCTGTTGGGATCACTGGGGTCTCAGGGCCAGTTGTTCAGTTCTAACTATCATCTCCACTGTCTGAAAGCAGCTCTGATGATCCACACTGACTGCTCTTACCATTAAAACCCCCCTTTTTTGGTTTTTCTCTGCAAAGAGAGCAGTGATCTGGGAACAGAACAAAACAGATTATTATAACAAGTCATAACTGGGAAAGGAGAGGTCCTGTAGTTTGGCAACTTAATGTTTAACTTCAAATGGGAAGGGGTGGGAGCAAGCAAGAGACACTTTGGGACTTTCTCTGGCCACATTAAATATGTGGTGGGCAAAATGAACCTTTCTTTCAATCCCACTTCCATGGGGCTCCCACATGGCCTTCTTTTCTTCCCATGAGCCACCAGCAGCAATGCCTGGGATTCACTCCCTTCTCTTGCCCTGTTTGCAGGGTTTGAGCACCAGGACATTTCATCCAGTGGGATGTCAATGACTCCTGGTGGTGAGCAGGCAGCAGGTGCTGCTTCAATCCCATGGTAAGCAGAAGGAGAGATTTCAATTATTGATCCATTAATTATGATGAGTTTTTACCATCATCATCATTTTAATTCTCCAAAGCAGGTGTTGAGCTTGGGGATTCTGGAGGACTTTGGGGATCCTGGGAGAGCCTTTGCTCAGGAAGGTTTTCCCCAGCTCCTCCAGATGTCTTAGAGGCAAACAAGAGAAGAACTTGGTTCACTCGAGGAAGCACCAAGTGTTTAAGGTAATTTGAAACCCTTTATCTGTCAGTGTTCTTGACAGCAATCAAGCACAATAGAAAATAAATAAATAAATAGGAATCCTGTAGCCATGGAAGCACACTTTAGATCAGATTTCTATTTGCATGCTTCATACATATACATAAAACATATTTCATGTACCAAGTTAAATAATGCACAATGCTTAAACTATTCTTACTTTTTATCCTTTGGTTATTGTAATTACAAGTAATTTTGTGAAGGATTTTCTATTTTTAAGAAATCACACTTTTGTACTTGATCCAGCTAACAGGATTTTCTTACATTACTTCATAAAGAGACCATCTTTAAACTTCTAATGTTATTTCTTATTCATTAGTACATATGCCTGTAGGGTATGTTCATAAATGGGTTAAAGTTACAAAGTTATGCTTATAAAAGCTCATGGTAATTTGGAGTATCAGGAGGATTTATTAATTTTGAAATCTTAAAAGAGCAAAAGCTAAAATGAGATTGGATTAAGTATATTCTTGCATGCAGTTATTCTAAACACCCTTAAGGACCGCAGACTAACTTACAGAGGACATTATGCAAATATGAATATATCTCTAAGTGCCTCATAGGCTTGCTGATGTAATATTTTACATGGTTAGTTAAGTACATCAAGTAAAAGGTTTGACCTTGATATACTGTAAAAGGTACTTATCCCACAACACCCAATTGTTTTCGGTGCCATTGTGAAATGCATCACTCCAACGTGCAAACAATTTTGTGCACAAATCTCATTAAATGTAGCTCCAGCAGCCAAACAGCTGTCCACAGCACCCCAGCTCTTTAGAAGACCAGAGAGCTGCTTTATAATTTATCTTTACCAAAATGCCGTTTGCATTTATCAACAGCACCAGGCTGTACTTATGTAGTGAGAAGACAATTTCTTGGGAGGACAAATAGAGTTTCCAGGCTTTATTGCTGGCACCTGTTCCCATTACACAGTTCAATTTTATTTTTTTTAAAGACACATAGAAGGTGGAAGACTACAATGCCCTGAAGTCAAACGATGCTTTGGGGAAGGAAAACAAGCTCCAGGTTTGACTTGAGCTTGGAATTTCTGCAAATTCTTGGCTTTACTTGTCTCTTTGATTATGCAGAAATAAGCTTGAGTATAGGGACTTAAATGTTGTGTTTTCCTGTGTCCTCACTCTTCCTGCGGCCACTCCATTCCATGTATACATATATATGTGTGTGTGTATGTATATTTATATACACATATATTTATATTCCATTGAGGTGGTAATGAAACAGAACAGAAAAATGGATTGCTAAATGTTGTGTTTTATCTTTTCTGTATGTGTATCTGAAGGGAAGATTGGCTGATGTGGCACCTGCAGATTACTTTAGGGTAAATCCTTGTTTGTTCTGTTTAGCATTTCTGTGGTTATCACTGACTGAACTGGAGGGAGAGACTCTGTAGATGGATGGGGTGGGTGTGGATTCCTTACATTAATCAGATGGAAAAAAGAGATATCCAGTCCTGCACACCAAGACACCAGCCCCCTTCTAAAGCCTGCATCATATCAAGAACTTCCCGTGGGGCTCAAGCAGTAAAGTGTATAATCTCTCTCAAGTCCCTCCAAAGTGACCAAAGTGCTCAAAAAATATTTCTGGTTTATTATGCTGGACTGTAAATACCCAGTTGGGATTGCCTTTCCTGTGTGGTGCTTTGACAGTGATCAAAGAGTTGTGTTTATAACCCAAAAAAAGGAATTAAATAGTGCAACTTCATCGGGGTGATGTTGATGGTGTGAGACATCACACTCCAGGTTGTGCTCTTCCATTAGGTCTGTCTAGGAGAATGATTAATTAGCTGTAAAGTACTACCGAGAATATTTCATTAGCATTTGCCAGCTGCCTGGGAAAACTTGCTGGATGTGGCACAGAGTGAAATTTTCCTGCAGAAAAATACCCCAGAACATCCCTATATGAGTAACAGCTATTTCTGTGCCTGCCAGCCATGTTGTGGTTTTGCTCAGGGGAAAAAAAAAAAAAAAACCAAGAAGAACCAATGGTTTCCATATCAGTTCAATGTTTCTTAGCTCTTCTGTGTAGGAGGATATTTTCCAAAGTGAGAGTGTATTTTGTGGTGAGACATTAATTCTCAGGTTGATTTTGTTTGGGCCTCTCCTATTTTGGGGTTTGTCTTGTGAGAGCAGAAGAGCTTGGAAGCAAGATGAGGTTTGAGGAATCATATTCCTCTCTGAGCCTTATCTGCAAGGAAGTCCATGATGGATGTGTATCAGCAAATAAATCATCCTTGTCTGGAATTTCAAACAAACCCATTTCCATGCTACAAAGACACATCCAGGAGTGTGTGCTAGTCGGTCCTCAGTAGAGAATAAATGGAACAGGATTCCCAAGTATAAATACCATTTTCCTTGCCCTCTGCCTTCTTTAAACCAATATTTCTGTGTCATTCTGGATATCCCTTTCTTCCTTTGGCTGTATCATACAGAACGAGGCTGCTTGCTACAGGGTAATGAAAACACCCATGGTTTGGTTCCTTTTGCTTAGAAAATATAATTACTACAAAGGGTGATTTTAGCAAACACAGAGTTTACCACTGGGATCTGTGAGGATGAGATGCCTGTGAACAGAAGGTTCCATCTCTGCAGGAGTGGATGTTAATAAGGAAAGGGACTGATCTTTAACAGAGTCTGGCACTTGAGGTAATGTACCCCACACGCTGTAATTTAGGACCTGCTCCACAGAAGTGAGGTATTTGGGTAAGCAGTTGGGTGCCTCATGAATTTACAAACGCAATTAAACAGATTAGGTGAGGTTGGTAATGCACTAGAAATATTTGTTGGTTCCCCCTGGCATCTGTCTGCAAGTTTGGTCTCTGAGAAACCTGAATATGTCTTAATTCTGTATGGTGTTTGAAGGAATGGCTCTTCTTGAGATGAGTTAATTAAAGAAGTTCTTAGCCATATTTTTTTTTTTTTAATCCCAATGTACTTCTGTGTATGAGCCCACTACATTTATCCTTTTTATCTACTCACACCTCATAAACAACAACAACAACAAAGTCCTTAATACATCCGTGGTATGCACACATACACAAAACCTGTGTAAAAGCACATGCAGTGCTTCTGAAGCACATGAAGCAGCAAGTGCTGCTCCTCCATCCAAATCTGACTCATTTTAAATGCAGATAGGGGGGAAAAAAATCACTGGAAAGATAAGTTATCGTGCTACTGAAGATAGCTTTTCTTTTCTTTATGGTTTTTCCCCCACAGTGCTGAGTGTGTGTGCACATGAGCTGTGAAAATCCAACCGAAGCAAAATGCAGATTTCTTACCCTGAGAATAAGCACAACACAGCTCTTTAGGGTCCTACAGATTTGTACTCAGGGTTTTCACATTCATCCCCTTTTCTCACTTTGAAGGTGATTGGACAGGGAGAGTTCTTTGTTTTGCACCAAAGTGGAAAAATGCAGAGTGGAAGAATGAGATTCTTCTCACCACAAGAAAGACATTGAGGGGCTGGAGCGTGTCTGGAGAAGGGAACGGAGCTGGGGAAGGGTCTGGAGCACCAGGAGCAGCTGAGGGAGCTGGGGAAGGGGCTCAGCCTGGAGAAAAGGAGGCTCAGGAGGGACCTTGTGGCTCTGCACAACTCCCTGACAGGAGGGGGCAGCTGGGGGTGGCCAGAATCTGCTCCCAGGGGACAAGGGAGAAGATGAGAGGGTTGCATCAGGACAGGTTTAGATTGGATATTCCTTCACTGAAAGGAATGTCCAGCCCTGCTCAGGGCAGTGTTGGAGTCACCATCCCTCAGAGTGTTCAAAAAATGTGTGGATGTGGCACTTGGGGCTGTGGGTTAGTGGTGGCTTGGCAGTGCTGGGGGAATGGTTGGACTCGGTGATCTCGGAGGGCTTTTCCAGCCTCAGTGACTCTGTGGCTCTCCCTGTGTCAGAGATGTCTGGGGCAGATTTACCCCAGCTGCACACAGGTGAGCTCAGCTGCCTCTGTGCCAGTTTTACACCTGGGCCAGTCACCTGTGCTGTGGTGGGGAGCAAAGATGCTTTTGGGGCACCACTAGGTTTTGATAGCTACTGTAAGAAAACGTGAATTGCACCCTATGCTCCACTGCTTTTCCTGGCTGGATGTTCAGTGGCTTGAGAGAGAACCCCGAGTGATCAGCTTAGATGTAGCCGTGCTCACAGGGCAGATGAGATATATCTCTGAAATCTAATGCTGGCTCTGTAACTAACTTATTTTTATAATCCTCTAGTTTCTCCCCTCTTCTGCTTATCCTTTATGTTGTAACTTTGAGATAGAATCCCAGAATGGTTTGGGTTGGAAAGGACCTTGAAGTTCCAATCCCCTGCTGTGGGCAGGGACATCTTCCTCTATCCCAGGTTGCTCCAAGCCCCATCCAGCCTGGCCTGGAACACGGCCAGGGCTGAGGAAGCCACAGCTTCAGTGGACAGCCTGTGCCAGGGCCTCACTGCCTTTACCACAGAGCATTTCTTCCCCACATGTAATCTGAATATCTCCTCTTTTAGTTTTATACTGTCCCATTTGCCCTGTCACTGTCTGCCCAGGTAAAAGTCACTCCCCCTCTTTTTTTGTAAGCCGTCTCTGAGTACTGGAAGGCTGCAATGAATTAAGGTTTCTCTCTGGCACTATATAAAATATATCATGATATGATCCTGATTCCAGCTTAAATGCAAGTAGCATTTTGTATTTTTTTCAAGGAAGTGTAGCAAATAATTTGCACAAATTAGAAGAACACCAGGTTTTTCCAGGGAGTGGGCACCCAGTATCTGGGACAGGCATAAACTACTAAAAGTGCAAAAAAAGGAAAAAAGCAAGAACTCTGCACCTCCCAAAAACCAACCACTTTTCAGGAGAGCCAAATCTACAGCTGCTTTTATTCGCCTGACCCTCCACTTGGAATATGTTGGCCATTCCTTGATGCTGTGACTTTGTGTCTCTGCCTTCTTGTCCTGCTGTTGTGATTTTCCTGTGTGTGGGGGCAGTGTAGGAACTGGCTTTTCCTTCTCTCCTCCTGCCATCAGGAGGTGAATAATGCAGAAAGGAGCTGGCTCTCAGCCTTGTTGAAATTAGGGTGGTGCTGTAAAACAGTGCAGCTGCTTTGACTTCTACCTGTCGAGACTCCAGAATCTTTATGGAATAATTACTGGGAATATATTAATGATTAGGTCTTGTCGAAGGAAAGGGTCTGTAACACTTAATATAGGGTCTGTAATCCTTATAGATCATCTCATAGCTGTGCTTCCAAGGAAATCAGTGACAAATCTTTCTGATAACCAGCAGCTGGGAACATGGGGTGTCACTGATGACAATGAGGAATTGTAAAAAAAAATGGCTAGGTCATATAGATATTTTGAAAAATTTCAATATCCCAACAACAACAAAAAAAAACCTCTCTAGGTGGAGTTAAAGGCCTTTGAGCCCTAACCAGAATATCTCAATGTGGTGTGAAGGTCTTAATTTTTTAAACTAATTTAACTAATTTTTTAAAATTCAAATTAAAACATATTTTGGAATGGAAGCACTGGTTTCAAACTGAGGAACCAAAACATTTAGTTTACAAAGTATTATCAAAACATTTTGCCTTGCCTTAAATTACTGTGCAGTTTGTTTGACCGCAGTTTGTCTTTCATGCAAGGTGTGTTGTGCACAAAAAGCCTCTGGCTCTGCTCGTTTCTTGTTTGCAAGGTCAATGTCTGCAAATGTTTCTCCCTTTTCTGTCTCTTATTCCCATTTTCCAATCACAGGTCCTCTTTTGGCTGTGTCCAAGTTAATAAGCCCTAATGAGAAATGTGTTCTGGACCAAACCTGGCTTACCCTGCATCCAGCTTGGGTCCTTCTACACCAACCTATACAAACACAGAACGCAGTTTTATTTTTCTTGAATCGGCCTCAAAAATTCCCCCTTTCTCCTGCCTGTGGTTTTGCTACAACAGGCAATCTGTTGTGTGCAGGAGTAGGGTTGCTGCCTCTTTCTTGGACAAGAGTAAGAGAAAAAACCTGGTGGTTGCACAACAGCTCATCTCTGACGTCGGTGCAGGACATCGCGAGCTGGGCAGAAGAATTGGCAGGTGTAGGAGTGATATGAAGGTGCAGCTGAAATTTAATTTCCTCCAGAACCATTCCCCACAAGCTGTGCAAACTTTCCTTGGCTAAATAAATACACTTAAAGACAAAGATTTCCCATTTTCCGAGAAAATACTCGTGGTAACAACTGCCTGTGCTTTCTCTCCTGGAGCCTTAACAAACAGTCTGCACATTTGCATTTTCTCTAATGGTCTCAGCAGTAAACTTCCTTCCAAAAAGAGGGGAAAAAAGGAAATCTTGTGTTCCCTGAATGCAGCAAGAAATTACACATTCTGTCTCTGTCTCTCGTACATACAGATACACAATTTAGTGCTTTACATCTTCAAAGCGCTTGCTCAAATAGGGACTAAATTGTGTTTGTAAACTCTCGCTTTGGGAGACAAGTTCAAATGGGGCTTAAGTCCCAAATGGAATGTTGATGGTCTCAGTCAAGTTCCTAGTGGACATTTGCCACAAAAGCACAGCGTTGTTGGCTTGTATTGATAACAATTAGTATTATTGCTCTGTGATCAGCACAGCCCCCTTCAAAGACGTTTCCTGCAATGCACTGGGCGTACACAGAATTAAAGACCTGCCCTGCCTTGAAATGTAAACAGAAAAAAAAAAACCCATATAAAAAATAGGAGAAATTGTCTGCTCCTCTTTCTGTTTTGCAGAGGAGAACCCAGGGGCTGCAGGCCACAAATAGAGTTAAACTGATGGTTACTGCTGTCCCAGTTCAGTGCCTATTTTGCTAAATTCAAGGTAAAATTACGAAGTGGTGTGACTGTGGTCCCGGGGGTGCCAGTGTCAAAGGCAGGGACAGAACCCAGCTCTCACCAGCCCCTGGAAATTGTGTTAACTGGAAGGTTACCTTTCCTCTCCAAATGGAGTTTGATGAATATAACACACTTCAATAGGTGTATTCATAAGAAGTTACCCATTATGGATGTAATACATGAGTTTTTCTCTCTTGGAAATCGGTTACTCTTGCTGGCCATTTCCTGGTCAGGTTTTGATGAGTCCCTTTCAGGCACAGTTCCCATTGAAATAGGTTTGCCTGAATGAGGACTTAAGGAACAACTGAATAAAGACCTCTATAATTGCTCTATAATGATTAAATGGTTCCCATGAGCAAGGCAGTTCAGAAAAACGTGCTTTCACTTAGCAACATTCGTGCTGCCAAAATGAAATAGCCACATCTACTGCAGGCAGAACTTAATTCATTGCTGCTGCTGCTGCTGCTGTGATTGTGGCAGAACAGAGACTGGACAGGAGCAGGCCAGGAGAGTGGTAGACCCTGTGCAAACACATTGTACATGGCAGTCCAAGCCCACGTGTCTCAGGGTTCCTGTCCTGCTTCCCTCTGTGCTGGTGATGAGCCCATTTGGAACAGATTCATTATTTGCCTTATTTTTGCCCCTTTTGTTCTGCTTTTGAAATGGTGTTTTGGGTGAGGGTGTCAGTGCTGGGGTTTAAAGGCAATGTTTCTTCAGAAGGGTTGGGCCGGGGACAAGATAACTATATCTATATATAGATATATAGATATTTAGATATAGATAAATTTTATTTTGAGGTGAGATGCAAGCTGTTCCTTCAGGAGTGACTGATTCTTCAGTCCCTGTAAGTCTATCCAAAAAACTCCATTATTTTATTTCTTCAGTCTCTCAGGGTGTTGTTCCATTTTTTGTTTATTTTTAAATCTCCATTCTATGACTTAAGAGCAAGGACAAGAATTGCATTGAAGTGTTTAGTAATGAAAAGAAGAAGGCAGGAGGTGGTGAATGGTGATCTGTTACAAAGCAGCAAGAGGCCACAGGAACTGAGAAATCTTCTTGGGGTTCCCAAGAGCATCCTCTTGTTGTCCATGCATCATCCCCAAGATTTTTCAGGCTGTTTCTTGGAAGTTTGGAGGTTCCCCCAGCTTGTTCTGAAATTCCCAGGCCCATTCTGGGCACCCAGGCCACAGATCAATACAATCCAGTGAAATCTTGGCCCCAGAGCTGGAAATGGCAATGCTCAAATCATCTTTGGCAATTTCCCTTGAAACCGTGGCTGTGTTAAACAATGGAGTTGAATCTCTTGGAAATGAGTTCATAGAAATCAGCTCTGCATTGTCAGCTGTAAAGGGAGAGAAGCGTTTTGCTCCTCAGGGCCTTATTCTAATCTCAGATGCACAGCGTGCATTACCATATAGCTTAAAAAAGCAGATATTGCTGAGATGATATGTGGGATTCTGTGCAAACCTCTCAGAGAAACCAATATCCTTCAGGAGTTTATCACGCACTCTAACACTCCCAGGCAGGACACAGGCCGCTGATAGAGCATTTCTGGCTAAGGGGTAAAAGAGGGGATGGGGAAGCCAAAGAGAAGCAGAGGTGAAGAAGCAAAATATGCCAGAATTGAAGCTGGAAATTGTGAGCAGCCCTTGACTTCTGAGAGGGATGTGTGGTGGGGTGTCTATCCCATGATAATATAGTGAGATATCACTGGAATGTGAGGTAGAGACTCAGTACCCCCTGGATTGAGTCTTGCAGGGGTACTGAGACAGATAACACGTTTTAGCAATGAGGTTGGTTTGTTTATTTGTTTTGGTTGTTATTTGTTGTTGTTGTTATTGATAGTCTTAGCCTGCAACAGGAACAGGTCACTTGGGCCATTCAAACCAGAATTAATTGGTGTCAACAGCTATCTAGTGCCTGACCCCAGTCTAGCTGCTGGAAAACAGCACCACAAACCCATTCTGACAGCAGGAGGTGCTGAGCAATTGCAGGAACACGATGGAGCAGGAACAATCTCAGGAGATGATCTAATCAGTGGACAGACACATCTTCTGTCCCAACAGGCTGATTGTCAAAGTCTTCTCACATAAACAGTCCCACTAGCTGTGTGCCTTTGGAAGCTTGAGGAGCAGGGGTTTCAAGAGTGGAGGGACAGCAATGATTCCCCACAGTGCTGTGCTGCAGGATGGGGCTGGGCCAGGCAGGTTTGGGGTGCAGGGATGTTTGGCAGCCTGGCCAGCAGTGCTTGCTAACTTTTCTCCAGAAGCTGCAGAGTAGGACTGCCAAGTGGCACAGGTCTGGCTGGCAGCCCTGGGATGCTGCCTGCCAGGGGAGCTGCACTCCAGCTGGGTCAGAGCCAAACGGCTGCCTGTGGAAGCTGGAACATGGAATCAAAGAATCACAGAATGCTTTGGGTTGGAAGGGACCTTAAAGACCATCCAGTTCCAGCCCCCTGCCATGGGCAGGGACACCTTCTCCTAGCCCAGGCTGCTCCAAGCCTCATCCAACTTGGTTTTGAATGCTTCCAGGGATGGGGAACCAGCTTCTCTGGGAAACCTGTGCCAGTGTCTCACTCCCCTCAGAGCAAAGAATTTCTTCCTAATTTCTAACCTTGCCCTGCCCTCCGTCAGTTTGAAGCCATTCCCCATTGTCCTGTGATTCCACGGCCTTTTCAGAAGTCCATCTACTGCTTAACAGCTGAGCTTGCAGTGGTTAATAGATGTCCAGCTCAGCTGAGGGTCCTCGTGACCACATGGTAGCATTTCTTGTTTAGGAGAACTTTTGCAAAAAACTGTGTGGAGCTCTGTAAAGATTGAGAGATTTCTCATATAACAGGATGGAGAAAGCTCAAGCCAAGGTGCAGCACCCTCGTTTCTTTGTCTGGGTGGTCAGACTTAGTGCACCCGAGAGCTGCTTGCCTCAGTTTCACACTGCTGCTTGGGCAGAGGGCTGGTGTCTGAGATGGGAATCACAGAATCATTTAGGTTGCAAAAGGCCTCCAAGATCATTGAGTCCAAATTTTCTTCCAGCACTGCCACACCACCACTAAGGCATATCCCCAAGTGCCACATCCACACATCATTTAAATCCCTCCAGGAGTGGAGACTCCACTGCTTCCCTGGGCAGCCTTCTCCAGTGCTTGACAACCTTTTCCTGTGAAGACACTTTTTCCTAATACCAACCTAAACCTCCCCTGGTGCAACTTGAAGCTGTTTCCTCTTGTCCTGTCAGTGGAGAAGAGACTGACATGATGCTTTGCAAGGTGGCACCTGATTTAAAGGTGTGCAGGAGCCCCGTGCAGCAGCAGAATGCTCTTCCTGCTCTATGTTAACCCATATCAGGGTTTTTTGGCTTTTGGCAATCACCCTTGAGTGGGACAGGAACCAAACACTGAGAGAGCCCAGTGGTGGCAGCTCCAGGTTTGTATCTGAAAGAAAGTTTGCATTTCATGGCTAACCAAAGTGTGGAGGGAAAATCTCAGTTCAGAGGAGCTGTAACAGAGCACTGCTGTCCTGATGGCACATTGGAGGGTTGAGATTTTCGGGTATTTCCTTTGCACGTTTTCCTCATCCCCGATATAACTTCCCATGAGCACGTGCTGGGCCTTCGCCAGCTTCTTTGTCTTTCATCTTGGAGCTTTCCTTTCAGGGGCACTGGGACAGCTGGGGGAGAGGAGACAATCCTGGCTGCGGCAGGGAAGTGTCGTGGTTTGGCAGGCGCCGAGGTCGAATCCCATCTCTGAGCCTCGCTCCTGGAGCTCTCGCACAACCTGGGAGTAGGAAGACATGAGCTCGCCTTGTGCATCCTTGAAGAGAGGGAACAGATGCTATTCCTGACCCTCCGGGATCCGTCGGAGAGGAAGGAGCAAAGCCAACTCCAGGGCTCCGTTTCTCTCCGCCAGGCCTGTGAGATGAATTCAGCCGTGGCCGTGGCAGAAATTGCTGTCAGGTCTAGGAGATGGATCTGGGTGTTTGTCACCTCCAGAGCCAGGAGCTCAGCTTGGCCCAGCAGAATCTGTGCCATCAGCATACCTGGTCTTTGGGAAGGGGATGCAGTCACGGATTTGTCTCCTGACGCTGCTCAAAATTCTTCCCTGCCTGCAAGGTTAAACTGGGAATAATCCTCATAAAATGGTTTATGCTGTGGTGGCTTCTCAAGCCTTGGCCGAAGCACTGCGTGGCTTGAGGAAACCTCTCCAATAATCTCTCCGAGATACACTGACCTCCCCAGCCAGCAGGGACCTGCTGTTGTGCTGTCCCCCAGCCAAAACTGGTGTGGGTTTGACCTTCAGATCCTTTCCTGTCCTTCCCGAGAAACTTTGGAGAAAATAAGGGAAAAAACCCACTAACAGCAGGGTGGATTTTAATGGGAGCTGGGGTTCTGCTCTTCCCTGAGCATTCAAGCAGCTCTCCAAAGTCCAAACTGTGCTTTTCTGTGGCTAAACTAAGGTGTGACAATGCATTTACAAGAGCTGTGCTCTGCCAAGCCCTGACCCAACTCAGCACTTGCACAAGTGAGGACAAGGACTTGGACAATTCAAAACCTATTGAATTCACCTTTGGGCTCGAGCACATCTGTAAAGCCTTGCTGGAGGTGGGCAGGTGCCCAGCACCAAGACTTCAGGGCAGGGATTACTCAGGAAGGGGCTCAAGTAATAGGAAAACAATGACTAAAATCTGCCTGTTCATTGCAGCCTCTCTGGAAACACAAGAGGTGCATTTGGGGAGCAAGGACAAAATGAAAGGGGCAGAACAATAAGCTGCTTCAAGCACCTGAGGATATATTTAAAGCAAGAGGAAGAGAAAGAAAAAAGACTTAAATTTCTGAAGCAGCACTTGAGTGCATTTGTTTCTGCAGCTGGTTGATGTATCACCTTCCTTATTGATTTCTTTTCCTTTGCGCTGAAAATATACATTATCTTCCAATCCTTCTTCAGTGAAGTAAATCTAAAATGAAAACAAACTACACATTTGGCCAACCCTGCCTTAAAATTACACATCAAGAACATTCCCAGTGACAAATACTTTCAAGGCAAACAAACTGAAGAGAAATTAAAAAATCTCTGTGGGGCATAAATATGTAATTACACTCACACAGGGAGCATTTTATCAGGTAAACCATCCTACTTTGTTAATTGAAATGCTGCAGCACAAGGTTTTTTGACAAAGGGGCTGAATATGCATGCATATTTCTCACTGCTGCTGTTCCATTTCTCTCTTTCCTTTCCCTGTGTGCTCCAGCGATGGGGTAGTGATCACTCCTGCTTTCTTTGTTCAAATATCCTCATTTCTGCCACCTCCACTTAATTCCGGCAGGAAAGTTTTCCTTTCACTGGAGGCGCAGGATTGTGGGGGGTTTTGTTGACTTAAAAAAGAAACCAAACCATACCCCAGAAAACCAGAAACCAAGCGTTTTTCTTAAATTAAACTCTCCAGAAACAATAAAACGCTGAGAATTAAAAAATAAAGCAGACAGAATAAAAAGAACTGCAGGAAGTAGGTGCAGCTGTGTTGACCTAATCCCACTAAAACAACCTTACCAGGGCAAGGAT
Source organism: Monarcha castaneiventris obscurior (assembly GCA_026261815.1). Lineage (NCBI taxonomy): Eukaryota > Metazoa > Chordata > Aves > Passeriformes > Monarchidae > Monarcha > Monarcha castaneiventris. The sequence goes on along the minus strand of JAMPIT010000894.1, from coordinate 4,186,989 downwards.
GAGTTATGGGAGTTGATGGGAGCAAGGCTGAAGTTTGGGACTGAAGAGGTTTGAGGTCCAGATGATGCCATGATAATTTTTTTGCCTTTTCTTTTATACCCTTGTTATACCTTTTTACAACTTCTGTATTCTTAGTGCTTTTTGCCTTCATTCTTGGACTTGTTTGTTAAGCTGAGAGACTCAACATTTCAGAGGTTTTGTAGTTAGGGAGCAATATGCTCCAGGCCCCAAGGTCCTCTCCAGAACACATTTTGTAAACTAAGAGAGAACCATCCAGGGGAAGGTTCCCTGGGGAGGGGGGCTCATTTGAGCCTCTCATTAGGGAATTTATTATATATATGCTAATTAGTAAAACCTATAATGTTATACTAGATTTTTGGGGTGGGCATTGCGGGGTGCATGGAGGTGCATTCAACCTGGACGTGGTGCACCTAAGGATCCTTAAATAAATACCAAGGTAAAATCCCTTTTTCCCTTCTAACCATGTTTGCCTCTTGATTTTAAGACCAGGAAAAGGCATCACAGATCCCAAGCCTTTGTTACAGAAGCATTTGTCAGTGTTTAGTGGCCATGGGCAGCAGTCAGTGAAATATTTACAGCACAATCCCTTCCAAGGAGCGTGGCTGCTGGCAGGGTGTTTAATTGTCTAAATGCAAGCTGCAGTGCCAGCTGTGGGTTTGCTCACCCATCTGCGAGGGCTCTGCCATGCCAGTTCTCCTGCCCCGAGAAGGAAGCAGGGAATATCCTCCCTGGAAAGAGGGGTCTGGGGTGGCCCCATGCACAGACCAGCTACCAGAGCTTGCTTGGCAGTGGTGACAGCTGAGACAACACTGAGGCTGAGAAGACACAGTGCCCAGGCGTCCTTCAAGGCAGGAATCTGGCATGCTGGGATGCCAGCACCCCTTCTCACTGCAAATGGATGGAGAATAATCCGTTCCCTCTCACAACCCATTGCCTGCCTGGGCTTTTCTCTGCATTTTTTCCCCTTCTAATGTGGGGGGAGGTGCCCCATTTGCAGAGCCTTTAGCCACCATCGTGTGGGGAAACGCAGAAAGGCTTCAGTGCTTTTCTTCATGAGTTTTGTATGTTCCATGTTCCCTTTCTACCTCGTGCCCATCTCTGCTTCCCTGCATATATCCTTCTCTTTCACAGTAATGTCCCACAGGTATGATCTTCACTCCATTTCCAGACCCTTTTCCAAACTCTGCTGGTTTGTTGGGAACAGAAGAAGACTGGCAGACATTTCCAGAGGAGGGCATTTCTGTGCCATGGACCTCTCCTGGTAAGTCATGTTAAAAGCCCATGAACGTGTAAATCCTTGGAAAACATTCTAAAATGGACAAAATAAGTTTGAGTGATCTGTTGGTCTGTCTCTGTTTCCTTTGTTTGGCTTTATAACATGAGAACAACACTGTGTCCTCTCCCAGGAGTGATGTGATCGAATGTGAGTTGTTTAGAAACTAAACCATTGTGTTTGAAGACCAGGAAGTTTCCAGGACTCAGAAGTCTCCTGTTTTCCCTGTGACTGTGAATCTTGAACAATTTTACACAAGGAGGATCAGGTTTGGTACACCACATGTGAGAAATCTGGTGTGGTGTAACAGAATATTTGAGCCACTGGCACATCCTTTCCCTTTCATTTTTGATTGAGTAGATCCTCCTTTTTTCCTCTCTAGAAGATTCCATGTAGGAATCCCACCAGTGCTCTGCAGGACCTGGGTGGCCACGTGAGTGCCCAGCAGCTGAAATACAGGTGCTGTGAAGACTTTTCAGGTGGAAACTGGAGCATCCAGAGAATAGCACTATCTTGAGAATTAAGCACCATCTTGGCAGGAATTTTAATCTAGACATCCCAGACCAGATGTGGCTCTAGGTTTTGGTATTTTATCCTTGGTCTGTTTTGTTAGGCAAATGCTTTTGGCAATAGAATATTTGCTATATTCTTCACTATCCTTGGCTGGCTCATGTCCCTCCTGAGTCACATTCACAGGGACACTTCCCCATCTTTTCCTCTCCCGTCCCTTTGCCTTTTGAGCTGTAGGGTGGTTGTTTGCTCAATAAACAGTGTTTGAAGTCAGCGGTCTCCAGGTATCTGTGTTGACTGAAGCCACTGGGCTGTGTCAGAGAGAGCAAACAGAGCAGCTTAGTAGACACTGTCATGGTTCATGTGAAGCCCTCAAACATGGCTGGTGAGGATTCCCTTAGTGACAGATCAGGGGATGCTTGAAGGAGTTTGACACTGCATTTCTTTTCAGTTTTATTACCATTATTTTTCTAAAATGCAAGAATAGCTTACCTGTGCTTACATAAAAAGCAAATAAGGCACCTTGCAACAGTTTAGCTTGCAAAGTTGGTTATTCCAATGTTCAGCTCAAAGTCTTCACCTGGTATTCCCACAGGAACATCTTTCTTGGCCAGTTCAGTATCTCAGAAGAGCTGCAAAGCCACAGCACCCAGGGCTGAACTGTCAGGGATGGGAATGTGGGGATAAAGGCTTATTGAAGAGTCATTCTCTGATACTGTGGTTTTGTTTATCATTTAAAAAAACAACCTGGGATCATCTTCAGGCTGTGGTCCTGTCATGACAGCATCAGACAGGTTGGCCAGAAATTTCCAAAGGTTTTGCCTGTTAATTTTTCCTTGCATTTTGGTAAAAATACTGTGCTCTTGTGTTTCATGCTTGGGCTTTTTGTTATTTTTAATGGGTGGATCTGTGTTTGTTTCAGTGTCTGCGTTTTCTTCCTCATATGTTAATGAATAAATCTGGGCTGGTTTTGCTGAGAGCTGTGACTCTTGCTCTTGCTGGTGGATAGGGCTTTCCATTAATCCAAACTGTGATGCCAACTAAAAGTGCACCTGCCTGTGGTGCCTTTAAAATCCCTCAGTGATTTTATAAACCAGATGATGAGACCAGGAAAGTGTTTGCCCAACTCAGATTTAGTCTGTGGTGCAGTAGTAGCTGGATGAGCTGTTGAGACACTGGTTGGAATCATTTTATTTCCTGGTAAGTCTGCCATGACCCTTGTGAAGTGTTACAGGAAATGGAATATTGATTCCCCATCTTTTTTTTTTTAATACAGAAATTCCTTTATGAGACATTGCCTTGCCATTTAAATTAGTTGTTTTGGTTTTTTTTTTTTAATTTTGTTTGCATTTGTCACCATGACAGACCACCCAATTATCTTCTTTCCTGCTTTGTATGCTGCAGTCCAGAAGTGGATGGAGGCAGCAAGGTATGGGAGGGTTCCATGGTAAAGGAGGCTGCAGGGGGAATTCCTGTCAGCTGGGCTTTATGGACAAGGCCACAGGTTGGGCAGAGGGCAGAAAGTCCTGACCACGGAGTTTTGCCATAAAAGCACATGAGGAATAGCTACAGCTGTCGGAGAGCAGAAGGAAAAAGCCATTTGTGTGGGCATCACACTGGACTGGTTGGATAAAACCCCCATTTCTTCTCTCCAGAATCAGTAGAGGTGCTTCTTCAGGAGAAGTGCAGAGGGAGCTCAGGAAATCTCCACAGTTTTCGGGCTTGCAACATCCAACACTTCTTTGTAGCTGAACCATCACATGTATCTGAAGGTATTTTTCATAGCTTTTACTGAGCCTCAGATGTCTGGGAGTAAACTGAGGTGATTCTTGAAGCAATTGCTATCTTCATTTTCTGTGAACCTGCTGGCCCCTATTTTGACTGCATAAACAACTGCAAAGCTTTGCTGGCATACATTAACTCTGGTTCAGCAACTCCTGAGCAGGTGCTCACCCAGGCTGGGGGTGAGAAGCCAGGCAGCAGAATGCTTGAGAGAGTAACCTTTGCAACAGCATTACCCTCAGGCAGGGCTTTGATTGTTCCATTGCCGGGACTTCACCTCTTGTGAAACTCGACTCGAGTGTGGCAGCAGGAGCAGGGCAGTGCCTGTCCCCCTGTGCTGGCACTGCTGAGGCACCTCCAGCCCTGGGGGAAGTTTTGGGCCCCTCACAAGAAAGGCATTGAGGGGCTGGAGCGTGTCCAGAGAAGGGAACGGAGCTGGGAAGGGTCTGGAGCCCCAGGAGCAGCTGAGGGAGCTGGGAAAGGGGCTCAGCCTGGAGAAAAGGAGCCTCAGGGGGGAACCTTGTGGCTCTGCACAACTCCCTGACAGGAGGGGCAGCCGGGGGGAATCGGGCTCTGCTCCCAGGGAACAGGGACAGGACAAGAGGAAATGGCCCCAAGTTGCAGCAGGGGAGGTTTAGATTGGATATTAGGGAAGAATTTCTTCACAGAAAGGGCTGTCCAGCCCTGGCAGAGCTGCCCAGGGCAGTGGTGGATGCCCATCCCTGGAGGGATTTGAAAGCCATGTGGATGTGGCACCTGGGGACACGGTTTAGTTGTGGCTTTTGCAGAGCTGGTGGAATGGTTGGAGTTGGTGATCCTGGAGGTCTTTTCTAACCTTAACAATTCCATGGTTTGGCTAAATCCTGGAAGAGCTGGTCAGCTCAGCAGCCTGGCACATGCTCTGCACACCTCGAGGGTGCTGCCACACAGTGTCTTTTTGCCTCTTGGCCTTGCAGACAAACTTTTTTGCTGAACAGTGTAGATAGCAGCTTTGAAGGGAAAACAGACCCCCAGCCCCTTCACAAACAAATCCAGCATCACTCTAAACCCATGCATTTTCTTGGGCCTGCAGCATCTGTCAAAGAGCTGCTTCAGCACCTCAGTGCTTGGGAGCTGTAACTTCCACCCTCAAACTATTTGGCTTGTTCTGATTTATTCTTGTGCTAATGCCAGTTTTCTGTCTAAGCAGGCTTCTTTGCTTTGTTGTGCTCACTTTTCTGCCATATTCCTACAGGGAAAGCCGAATGTTTTTGCATCTTCTCTTGGAAGATTGAAATTCCCATCTCAGTGGCTTCTCTGTACTTGTTAAAATGGGAGGGTCCTTCCTGAATGAGGCACCCTGCTCAGCCAGTGACCCTGGAGAAGGTCAGTGATACTCCCCTAAGTCCATTGGCTGCATCTGGACAGATAAACCTTAGGACTTCACTTGGCTTTTCTACTCCTACAGGATACTGGGGTGCTATAGTCACCCTGGGAAAACATAACCCAGTTTTACGGGTCTGGTTTTTGTCAGCTAAGGGGCTTTTATTAAAGTGGACTTTCCTAAACTAATCTTACATCTGTGATCCTGAGATCATGGTCGCTTTTCCACAGGATTTCCATTTGTCAGAAATGCCTCTCAACCTCATATTTCAGCAAGCTGGATTTGTATCCTCCCATATTTGTCCTTCCTTTGAAGAAATAGCTTTCCTTTTCTCTTTACGCTCAGATAAACATTTGATGCTTCATTTGACTTGGACTCCTTTTCCTGGGCAAAACCTGGAGTCTCTCTGTGAGGGTGGTTAATGTGAAGTGTCCTTGTTTAGGCATCTCTACAAGGACTTACCTGCCTGAACTCTGCAATTATGTGACTTTAATTGGCTTTTAATTTGGGAAGATTATATAATATACTTAAATGAAAACCACAGAGGTGTTGTTAATACACAGGTTATGAATTGCAAACAAAATAATAAGTGACTGAATTGCCTCTGAGCTCACACAGGCAAATTCACATTTTCTTTCCCATGTATTTAACATGAAATATGCCAGAAAGTTCATAATTAGGAAATTACAAGGGTTTAAACCTATATTGCAAAAAAAATACATTTTTATGGCTCTGGAGGTTGTAAACATGGTTTCCATGTCGAGCTCTATGTTGCATTTATGCTGATTTAATCATTCATTAAACATTAGTAAGAGGCCAATTACGCTGTTCAAGAATAAGATGTTTTACGAGAAAATGACAAAAAGATACATGTAATCATTGAAATGCCAGTTTACAATCAGATAGGATGGGAAATAATCCCTTTAGCAAGCTTAAGCTTTTACATATTAATGGCAACATTGGGGAGAGTGGGAAGAGGGCTTTAACAGCCTCCCGGCCCTGATGGGGAAGTGAGAGCTCGTGGTGCCCCAGACAGAGATTTAACAACTTTTATTCTGTGGCACAGACACCTTGAGACTTGGGCTCTTCAAGGGCCCTGCCTGTAGTTAGCAAGTCTGTGTCTACATACAGAATATAAACATAGACAAAAAAGGGCTGGAAATATAATTCTGGCTCTTCAGAGAGGTCGTGGAACCTGCAAATGGTTTGGGTTAGAAGGGATCTTAAAGCTCATGGCATTCCACCCCCTGCCATGGGCAGGGACATCTTCCACTAGCCCAGGTTGCTCCAAGCTCCATCCAGCCTGGCCTTGGACACTTCCAGGGATCCAGGGGCAGCCACAGCTTCTCTGGGCACCCTGTGCCAGGGCCTCACCACCCCCACAGGGAAGATTTTTTCCCTAGTATCTAATCTAAACCCGGTCTCTCTGAGTGTGAAGCCCTTCCCCCTTGTCCTGTCACTCCATTCCCTTGTTCCAAGGCCCTGTTCAGCTCTCTTGGAGCCCCTTTAGGCACTGCAAAGAGCTCTAGGATCTCCTCTGACCCTACTCTTCTCCAAGCTAAACAACACCAACTCCCTCAGCCTTTCCTCACAGGAGTGGATTCCATCCCTTTAATCACCCTCACGGCCTCCTCTGGGCTGAATCCAAGGTAGGATGTTCTGGGGAGCAAAGAGAGTTAAGATCCACTGGGACATTTCCATACTTATATTTTAAAGGTCCAGTCAGTCCCTTCATGGATAAGGGAGGATGGATGGAGGATGTACCCATGAAGTCAGACCTGAGAAGCCACAGCTGCTGGAGAAGCAGGGAGGGACAGAAACTCATTTTCCCACCTGTTTTCCAATACAAGACTTAGGGACACCAGGCAAAACTGTTGGGTCATGGGTGCAAACTGAACAGGAAAAAATGGTTCTTTGCACCCAGAGTTGTGAAGGGGCAGAACTCCTGGCTGCAGTGTTTGGTGGATGCTCTGAGTTCACCAAAGTTCGAAAAGCCAGCAGAAAGTGGTTTGGGGGCTGTTAAGCACCATGTTCCTCTTGCTCTGGAAGTTTCTCAGCTACTGGGTTTTGTGCATGGGGAAAATGCAGTGGGAAGAAGACAGCTTCCAGCAAACCATGGACTGTATTGCTGAAAGAACTGAGAGTGCCTTGGTGTGCATGAGATGAAGACCAAAAAGGTGACAAAAGGCCAAAAAACACAGGCAAGCTAAAAACAAAAAGAAGAAAAACAGATAATTTTTAATTTTAATGTCCTCATGAACTCTACTCCACAGTGTGTCACCTTTGAATTGCTCTGGACACTTTCTGTGTCTGAAAGTCTCACAGTTCCCAGGTTTCCTCTAGCATTTGAGTTCTCCTGTCTTTTGCTGTAAGAGCATTTGGACTGAAGGCTGAGTCAGATCTGGCAGAGAAAATCTGTCATGATTTGAGTGAACACTCAATCCTTACAAAAAATTAAAGACCCAAAGGTTAGGGAAACTTGTTTGCAATTAAGAAAATCACAGAATATGAAAGCCCCTTGCTTTGCAAATGAACAGCAGAGAACAAAGAAATGCTTTCCATGCCTCTTTAATCAACAGAGAATAACTAAGAATATTTTCTTTTAATGGATGTGGGACCAAAATATCCTGGGGCGACAAGAGAAAAAACCAGGGAAGACCCAGGTGAGTGGAATATGTGTTCCAGATAAACCTCAGCCAAGCATCACTCCAGCTTCCCAGAGCCATGCCAAGCCTTGATGTTCTCCGACTGCTCTACCAGCTCCTACATCTGGCTGCCCAAAGCCTGCAGCCCCCTTTTCCCAAATCCAGTTGGTCAGCTGTCCCCGTTGCCATGCCGGCCTCTGGGCAACGGACCCAAGCGATGCTGTGGAGCGGGAGAAAAATGTATTGCAGCAATAATATTGAAGGGTTACAGCTGCCAAACACACTGTGTCTGTGGAAACACCTGTTGAGTAGCTGTTGCAGTGGGAAGAGCAAGATGAAGAAAGACAGCTGTAAAAGTGCCAGCAGCAGTAGGAAGCTCTGCTAAGGCTGCTTTGTGCCAGTTAGAGATGTGCCAAATTATTTGGCCGCATTTCAAATATCTGGGTGTCCACTACATTTGCCAGCTCACGCTCCCAGGGAATACTTCAGCATTAACACCGCTACTGCCACGCTCCCGCTGCTCTCCCACTTTAATTTCAGCCTTTACGTTTCCGTGCTTCTTTTATTCCTGCTTCCTTCAAGTGCAAAGGAAAGCCCAGTATTGCAGTGCAGAGCCCGAAATAAGGGCTGGGATCTGCAGCTGGTGGGAAGACAAAGCACCACGGTAAAGGTTTTTGGCAATTGGCTTTTGAGATCTTCTGGGTTATTATTTTGTGTCTCTCTTGTTGTTGCTGTTGTGGTTTTTCCCAGAGAATAATAATTTTATCTTTTACAAACAGCTAACCTGCACACTTCTCCTTCCTGTCCATCTAGAAATCCTTGGAGCTGCAGAGCTCAGCTTTGGGACATTTACAGTGGGAACAGAGAGGAAATTTGAACGTTTAGATGGGTCAGGGGGGTGGCAAAGGTGGAAATACAGTGGCAGAATGCTATAGGGAAATATTTCAAATGTGTTGTACCTACAGATGTGGCAGCTGGGGACATGGGTTAGTGTTGGGCTTGGCAGTGCTGGGGGAATGGTTGGACTTCATGATCTTAAAGATTTTTTCCAGCCTAAATGATTCTGTGATTCTGTGAATTAAAAGTGCTGCCTTTAGAAACAAGGAATGGAGAGAAGATGGAGTTGTAGAGTAATGAGACTCTGTTTTAGATAATCTTCCTCCTGAAGTGTCCAGAAAGTGCAGGTTCATGTCCACGACCTCCCAGTTCCTCCTTATTTTCCTTTAAGACCATCTGCACTGCCAAAACCCTGAAAAAACACCACAGTGTCAATCCTTCCCTTGTCCACAATGAGACCGGGGCTTATGCCCAAAGTGAATTTTGCCTTTTTAAGAGTTTTGAAAGCTAAAATAAGCAACTACATTTGAGCAAGAATTAAATTCTTGCTCAAATAATTCCTGCTAACTCTCCTAACTCCTCTCCTTGCCCTGGTGAATACCAGACAGGCCAGGAGACTCTGGAATTACAGACCACTGCTGTGCCTCTACATCTGCAGCAGTTTCCTTGCTTTTCTATTTGACACCATCATCTATTGTCATGATTTCTTTAAATTCCCAAATCCTAAGGATGATCAAAAACTCCCCTGGACCAAGGAGATAATATTTTTCTCAGGGAGCTTTTTTTCTTCCCAGGAAGGTTTATCTGTTAAGTGTTTGTGGGAAACAATTAATTTTCTTCTGTTTATTTATGAATATTTCCAAGACATCCTTATCCATGGCAGTTGATTAGCCCTGGAGGTGGCATTTCTCTGGGAGGTATCACTGCCTTGCTGGTTGCAGACAGGAAAGGTCTGAACTCCTGACGAACAAAATTGTAGCATCCTACCCTTTTTCTGGGCCTTCCCTCATGTCATGGTAACCCTTCTGGGGCAGAGATTCACTCCTGTGGGTTTGGTTGGGGTTTGTTTGTTTGGTTTGGTTTGGTTTGGTTGGTGGTTGCTTGCTTGCTTTTTTTTTGGTTTGGTTGGTGGTTGCTTGCTTGCTTTTTTTTTGGTTTTTGGTTTTTTTTTCCACAAATAGGATCCTGTTTGAGCTTGGGTCTCTGGACTGACTGTAATGCACATAACAATGTCTAAACCAAAAACCTTTCACACCCCTTCCCTCAGAACAGGACCTTTCTTCAGAATAAAATTGATATATTACGGAAATACACATCTTTTCTTTCTGAAAGAGTGAGAAAATATCACACCATTCAAATTGGCACAATTTGCAATGCCCAGGACAATTTCTCTTTCGCTTTTGAGCTAATTTTCCAAGCACCCTCTGCTCTAATTACAGATTTCTTTTTCCAGACCCCAATCCACCTGTTCTTCTCCTGGATTGTTTAGGCCAGGATTATTATCTGGATGCCTGATTTATTCTGATTTTATCTTCAGGTGAAGGTCAAGGAACCAGTGGTCATACTTCAACAGGGCTTGCAAGACTCCTTGGTTAATCTTTCCTCCGAGGTAATGGGAGATGTTCTCATTTTTGGAAGTTTCACAGAAATTCCTGCCACTCTGTTCCTGTCTCTGTGCTAACCAGTGAGGGGAGAACAGAGCTATTTTTCCCTGAACTTTCAAATGGGGAGCTAGAAAGCTCCAGCCTCTTGAAGCCTCTCTGCCTGGGTCTCACAAATAATGATAAAAGACTCTGCCTGTTTTCTTGGCCATGTCAAACTTCTCTTCAGACAACCAGAAAATTCATCTTTCCTGTTAATCTTCCTGACTTTGTTGCCAGAGTCATGGGTTATGGTCTGTTCATCCTGAGAAAATGTTATCCGAGTCAATATTTAGACAGAATAAGCCTTAATCACAACATAGTTATGCTTCATTAAAGAGGTTTTCCATTTGCTTCATTCGGAAAATAATGCAGGGTGTATCAGAAGCAAACAAATGGGGTAGATTTCCTATTCCTGCAACCCTTTCTTCCACAGAAATAACGGACTAATTGCTTGTGCAGAAGCCTTCCTTTTCTTCCTTCAGAGGAGGCAGAGGGATGATTTTCCTCACCCTCACCAGCGTAGATCTTCTTGTTGGGTGGAGCCCAATTTTCCCCACTGCTGCTTCTTAGACCCAGAAGCACCCAGACTCTTGTTCTCTTGATCTCTTTAGGTGCCACCCAAAAATGATGCTCAACTCTGACCCTTCTCTGGCCATGCAGAACATTCTGAACAATCTGCTTTTAGGAGTGCTCCCAACCTTGGTGGTCTCCCAGGCCTCCCAGGAGCACAACTCAGGCTTGTCTGTCAGTCCCATCTCACCTTCAGAGGGGAAACACCCAGGGAAGAGTCACAGAATCACCTAGGCTGGAAAAGTCCTCCAAGATCATCGAGTCCAGCCTTTGGCTGATCACCACCTTGCCAACTAAACCATGGCACTGAGTGCCACGTCCAGCTGTTGCTTGAACACCTCCAGGGATTGTGACTCCACCCTGGGCGGCCCCTTCCAATGCTGGAAAACCCTTCCAGTGAAGAAAGCCACGTTTTCAGTCCTCTCTCTGACACCTCCCATGTCCCCAGGGCTCGTCCCCTGTCTTTGGGCCCGTGACAGAACCACAGGGGCACAGAAGGAAGACAGGAGGGGCTGAGACTCCTCAAGGCAGCGGAGCCTTTCCCAGCTGGGCACGGGCTAAAGGGTGGAATGTGTGGAGCACAAATGTGGAGAGTAGAACATGGGCATGGAAGTTTGGTCTCACATCCCTCCACACAGCCCTGTGGCCCTATTGCCACAGTACCTGACCACCCAGCTGTCCTCAACATGTTTCTTTATGCTCACAACATCCTCAACGGGCTAAAAAAGTGCTTTTGTCTCCGGGGAACCTGCGTGCAGTGGCTCACCCGTGGCAGGCAAGAACGATGCTGCTGTGTCTCCCACAGCCTGAGGGAGAAATCACAGCATTTTCCTTCCTTCTGGAACTAAGGAAATCGGCTGCAGCTCCTTCTTCTCTTGCTGTTACACCAATGAGTGTGTACCAGACCGACAGGGGGAGGTTGCAGGGGAGCTGGTGGTGGAGGGAAGCCAAGCAGTCAAAGTCTGTCCCCTTCTCCAGGGCATGGAAGAGCAGATGATTTTTCCTGCAGTGTTCACCAAAAAAAAAAAAAAAAAATTGATTTCTTTCATCTCCTTCCTGAGCAAAGGCCAATGCTGAGCCTAGCAGATTATTCAATAACATCCCATAAAAATATTAAACTTCTATATCGGAACCAAATTAAAATTGTATTTCATGATGTGAACAAAGGTGCCCAAGTCGATTTCGTCTCTCTCTCCCTCCTTTTTCAAATTTAATATCACACAGAAGAGAGAAATGAAATCTGTATTTAAATGGCTGTGGAACATTGTGCATTTAAAGTGCACAGCAAGTCACTCCCTAAAGCACTCCATATGATATGTAAATCTTTTGATCTTTCACAAAATGCATGATTTCCATAAAGAATAATGAGTGCTAGCTTGGGAAGTACAATATTGACTGTCACTGTACTGCACTTAGCCACAATTATTATTTGCATGGCTTTTGCAACATAACTGGAGGGGAGAGTCCTGTGAATATTTTTAATGCATTCTAATAGCTACTAAAAGAGATTTTATTTTATAATAGACGCATTCTTTCTTTTGGGTCTACAAGCATTTTTTTTCAATTTATCCATTACCTTTTTTTTTGCTCTTTATAAGGAAGCATCTATGGGGAAAAGCAGAGGAGCACACGAGTCCTGAGAAAAGAGACAATTGACATCCTGCCCTGCCATGAGCTGCAGGAAAGCAGAGGAATCAACAATAGCATTTATTTATTCTTTAAGCCAATGGATAAAGTTTAACTTGATAAATTATCTCAGGTATGATCTGTGTGAGAGAGCTTGAAGTGATTGTCTCTCTTTGAGGTGTTTCTGGATGGACACTGAGGGGTGTAAATGCATGGAGACCCCATGGGATCAGTTTGTCAGTGACCACTGGGGTCAGTGGAGCCTTTGGCATCAATCCAGCGTTTTTCCTCTGGCTTTCCACATGGGAAGGACTCAAATGCCCTGACCCAGTGGCAGTCGTGCTTATTTTCAGTGCTGGTGATGGGGAGGGAGAAGTTGAGCCATGGCTCATCTGCATGCTGAGCTTTTCCCATCTTTTTTCCCAGCTCCCTGGAGATACATCAGCCCAGACCCTTCCTGGAGGTGGGGAGCCCAAGTAGAAGAAGAGAATTCTCCCATCTTTCTCAGGGACCCCAGCATCCTGATTGTTCACCCAGGAGATGGGAAGACTGCAAGAAATAGAGGTAGGAATAAGGCCTATCCCAACACCACATTAAATAAAGGAAAGTTTAAGAATTAACTCACTACACCTCTGCTTTGTTGTTCCCTTCCTGAAGGTTTTGCCATCTCTCTGAAGGTCTGTTCCAAGCAGCTCAATGCATTTTTTGCTTGCAATACAAGAAAGCTGAGAAGTTGCAGAGCAAGGTTAGGATTGGTTGAGCTGTCAGGGAGATGATCAGGAAAAGGCAGATTATTGAAGATGAAAGTTTCTCATCATGAAGGAATGATTGAGGGGTCCAAAGAGATTCAGTGCTGTTTCAGGACTGCCTCCTCAGGGAGCTGATTATCCACACAAGTGACACGCCGTGTGTGTGATCAGGCACTGCCCCCCAGCTCCTCTTTGGGGCACAGTTCCCCCAGCAGGAAGATTCACAGCTGAAAAGAAATGCAACAGCAAGAAATCCAACACCAAGATGGGTTTGAGTCCCTGGTGACCACCTAGTGCAGAGCACAGACTTCTCCTGGCATCAGGCAGCAAAGATTCCTGCTGGTTTGCACTGATCTGGTCTCAAAGTCCAGTCTGCAAGGAGAAAGTAAGGATTTGTCTTTTTGTGCCTCAGTTTCTCTGAGGGTGAATTAGGCACAGAGACATTTTCTTTCTTTATAAAAGCACTTGGAGGGCCAGGGAAGAATTTGTTGTAATTAATGGTCCAGCTGAACAGTGATAGAGGTGAACTAAACTGAACTGCAATAAGAAATTTCTGGTTCCTCTGGTTCTTCTGGTTTCAAGTTCTTCTGGTTTCAAGCAGGCTTCAGGAGACCAAGATGGTAGCAGGCACTTTCTGAGCTCACTGCAGAGTCAAAGCCCATTTGCATCCAAAATAAGATTTGTGAATTTTTTTCGGTGTATTCCAGCTTCATCCCACCCTAGAAAGAATTTAGAACTTGAAAAATTAGTTCTGTCCATGGCAAGGAAGCAGCAAAATCCTTTTTACTGTTTGACTACTTGGTTAGTTTGACTACTGACACATCATGGAGAGGCATTGTTCACATTTTTCCACTGCTCTTATCCTTGAAGATTTAACTCCTGCTCAGCACTGATTATTCAGTTCCTCTTTAAAGGACTAATAGTGCTGAGGAGGACTTAGATCTTGTGAGCTGAGATAATTCTTTCTGATTTATTTCCTGATGCTAGTTTATTATTATATATTAAATGCTGTTTATTGCCCTACCTTTTCTGGAATAATTTTTAGTTTTCCACCTTAGAAACATTGCTTCATGCACGAGCCCATCTTTATGGGTAAGGAAAAGGCAAAAAAAGTTTGGGTTGAATGGCCCCATTGCTGTTTGTAGCACAAGAACCAGATTGTTGATTTTAAGGCTTTCTTTTTTAATTCTGGACCGTCGGGATAATTTCAAATAAAAAAGGATTCCTCTGTGAAAACCTTTGTCAGAAATGAGCTGCACCAGCTCCCCAAAATCTACTGAACTTGTTTACCTGGTAAGACTTGTAGTAATTTTCCATAACATCCTGCCATTTATTATGCTCTGGAAAGGCACTACAGTGATTTCAAGAGGAGAAAACCAAGAAAGATTATTCATTTCACATCCTCATGCAATTCTTTTGTAGGTGGCTTTCAACAAAGGGTGATATTGGATTACATTCATTTTGGTTCTTAATAAACTAGTAAATCTCCCATTGTTCTATGTTGTCCAATTATAAAAGCAATGAATATGAGACTAAGCACTTCAAGATAACCATAGCTTTAAAGATAGACAAAAAGCTTTATAGATTAGGATCAGAATAAAACTGCCATTTTTGTAGCATTTTGATGAATTATATTTCGTGAATTAAAGCGTTCTCTCTTAGGAACGTCAATAAATTACTCTTTAAGTAGGACCCGCAGATCTCAGGAAGAGTTTCTGAAAATCTGGGATACTAAAAAGGGAAGGAAGTAAATCCTTCCTAGAAGTCATTTCCTTGCTGTCTGAAGAGGTGATTAGGAAGGGTTTTTCCTGAGCTCTGTTTCCCTGCAGGAGCCATCTGCTGGAATTTTCTTGAGCCATTTCTGTTGCCTTCCTGTTTCGGTTGTGGTGTCTTTTCAAACATGCTTCTTAGCTACAGTGTGTTTCAAGAATTGAATCTTCAGTACTTTCTGAAGGCTTAATTGGCAACAAAAATCAGCATTTTGTAGTCAGGATTTGCTTGTTTTGCCTGGTCCAAAGCAAGGGTTTCCAAAGTTTTCCAAGAATTGCTTCTGCAAGGTCTCTGGAGGTAGTGAAGAACAACATTGGCAAGTGGTTTAAATACACTGGGCAGGGGCTGGGCCACTGTAGTAAAATTCTGAGCATTGAAAGTTGTGAAAAAAAGAAGAGTTGCAAATCACAGCCCCAAATACCCCAGAGGGCTCTGTGGGCTTGTGAACTGGGATCATTGCCTTGCTCGGCTCTGTAGGAATTCATGAGACATTTACAAAAAGATTTATTAATCTATTAATTGCCAACAGATTCTTTGTCAGCAAATCCTTAATGGAACGCGGAGCCCTCCACCCCTTTAATCCTCATAATCCTACCTTGCTTGCAACTTCCCAAAATTCGATGTGGAATGGCTTAATATTGTAAAATTGTCCCTTGGCAGAGAAGAAGCAGTGAAGCACAGCTCTCTGCAGTGGTCACACAGGACAAATGTCCCACTCAGGTTCTCCTCCCAGCTGTCTGCTAAACTGCAGTGTAAAAGGAATGTGCACCACAGGTGTCAGCTTGCTGGAGAGGAAAATACACAGTGAAGAGATGGAAAAAGGAGCACTTGGACAGATGTGGGTGAGTTTAGATGCCTGAGCCCAAGCATGAAATAGGAATAGACTTTACCTATTGATTCCCTGATCCCCCAATAGTCAGTCTAAACCTCCCCTTCTTCAGCATGAGGGAACAGTTTGTAGATCCCATTTCTCTGTGGAAGGATCTCTGGGTGCCTGGGGGATGTTTGTCTTGGCATTCCTTGTTAGTTGTCATTCCCTTAGGGGAATGTCTTGTCATGGTGAAGGTCCAGCACCCAATCTCATCCCTTGGCCTGGTCTGGGATGAATTTATGCATCAGGAAATTGCTGCAGCCCCACAGAAAGCCTGCAATTCCTGTTTAAAGCAGCCTGGGAGGGATGCCACGCTTGGCACACCTGGCAGCAGCATCAGTGGCACAGCTCAGAGGGGAAAGGAAGGGTAGATGAGAAGATGCTTCCCCGTTGTCAGTCGTCTCCTCATTACCCTCTCACTGCTTCCCAGGATTTCAAGCATCTCCATCTCTCCCTGGATGGCTCTTCCATTCGTCAGTGAGCTGCTGGGTGATAATAATTCCTCTGCTCAGGATTGTCAGTCACATCGTGTGGAACGGCAATCGCAGTCTTTGATCAGTTCTGCTGAAGCAACCTGTTGTCTTTTATAATAACATTTCCATTGGGAATATTCAGATGCTGAGGCTAAAAAGAACCATTTCATAGCACACACACAACTACACATGCAGTGACTTTGCATTTTTATCTTTTTGATTTTCCAGTGGGTGTATTTGCATGGGGTTTTTTTCTGACCACATCCATCTGCTTCCCAGCTCTTACAAAAGCCAGTTTACATGCAATAATTGCCATTAAAATGTGAAGAGAAAGCTCATTGCACAAATGCATTGTTTTGCTCCTTTTAAAGCACACAGAAGCTACAAAACTAGATGAAGCTGACTGATGGATGGGTTTATTTAATTATTACTTTCAGAAACATGTTCTCTATCTTGCCCATAGCAGGTGCAGGCTGTGACGTGGCATTTGCTCTGGTAATTATGCAGTTTTTTTGTAAATAGCAGAACAAGTCAGGATGAAAGATAGCACTGCCCTCAGGTTGTGGGGAATGATTCAGCTTTCTCTTTACCCAATTTCAAATGATGCACTGAAATGATAAGGTGGCTTTGATTCCTGTTGTACCTCCCACCCCCTGACTCGTACTCCTGTGACATGAAACTGGGGGAGGGAGAGAGAGGGAGAGGGACTGGAGGATGAATATGTGGAAGGGGCAGTTTGTGATGGATTAAATGACACTGGGATGTCCAATAAAAAAGAATTAAAGTGGGTTTTTTGTAAGTCTAAAGCTTTCTCAGGTGGGGCACTGCAGCTCAGCACTTCCAGCCATGTGCCCACAACCCCTCTTGCACAGGTCTCCTCCAGCAGCCTCCATCCTGTGCCTCATTCTGCTCCTCTTCTGTGTTTGAAGGAGTCTCTTCTCAGAGTTGGGCTGTTCTCCAGCACCTCCATCCCATGTTTGTTTCCTTAAGCAAGGGATAAATGTCAGGGGCAGGCCAGGCAGGTGGGTGTATGGAAATTCTTCCCTAAGGGAATGACAACTAACAAGGAATGCCAAGACAAACATCCCCCAGGCACCCAGAGATCCTTCCACAGAGAAATGGGATCTACAAACTGTTCCCTGAACTGTTCCCTCGTGCTGAAGAAGGGTAGGTTTAGATTGACTATTGGGGGATCAGGGAATCAATAGGTGAAGTCTATTCCTGCAATCTACTCAGAGCAGAGCCTGCAGCAGTGTTGGGCTTGCAGGCCTCCCAGTAGTCTGAGTGGTGGGAGGGTGCAGAATCACAGAATCATGGGATCATTTTTGTTGGAAAACACTTTCAAGATCACCAAGTCCAGCCATTCACCTGGCACTGCCAAGCCCACTGCTAACCCATGTCCCTGAGCTGTATAAAATCTCCAGGCAGCATTTCCAAACTTGGGTGGCTAAAAACTTCCATCAGGGCCAACATTTTCAAAGGCAGATAACGACCTTGGGGGCTTCTTTGAACTATTCCCTTTGGTCCCTTTGAAGTGGCTCAGCTGGGGTGCCCAGCACCACTCCCCACCCTGGGCAGATCCACGTTTGGGAGATCTGATATCTTAACATCTCCACTCTCAGCTCGTGCTGCTGAGAGCTGCCCAGTGCTTTATCAGATGCACTGATGTATTTGCTCTTCACCTTGAAATCAATAGGTATTGATGGGGTTTGGAAGCTGCAGAAGACACAGTCCTGCTGCTGATGGCAGCGTGTCAGTAACAGCTCCTGGAACAGGCACCCTCAGGAAATGTTGTCTCCTCTGCTCTCCACTGAGTGTGCAATGGAACAGGAACAAACCCCACAATCAAAATGTGTGTTGAGTTTATAGAAAATCTCGGCTGAGCAATGTAATGCTTCAATGGAAGGTGCACAGTATGTATATGAATGAAAATCATTTGATTGTTGCCATGTATCTATCAAACATTAAAATAAGGTCATTCACAAATCTCAACATTTTATGGAGGGGAGGAATATATTTTTTTTTTAATTAGGATTAAAAATATTATCTACTTAAAACGTGTCCATGCATATAGTTCTGGTACAGCCTATGGCAACACCTATGATTTAAAAATAAAACTGTTTTTTTCCAAGAAGGAAGTAATTTTGAGTGATAACTAATTTAGATAGTGCTAATTATATTGGTTGGAACTTGCAAGGGAGTTAGTGGATAAAAAAGTTGATTAAAGCAAAGTTATAAAACAACAATAAAAAACTCAAACTCTTCACTTTAAGATGTTCTGGATATTTTAATGTTTGTTGCTGCCAGCTCTCTTAGCTGCACTGGAGAGTGAATATTTCTGTACACCTGATTGAAATGAAATGAGAGGAAAAGGTGAGAACTTCTCAGCCAGTTTAGGAGCAGTGAGTGTGTTCTACACCCTAAAATACCCTTGAGGTGATGTAACAAGTTACACAGCAGCGTAACTCAGCTATCTTTTGATTTTCTATGTTCTGAGCCCCTGGTCAGGGTTAGCGTGGCTGAGACAAGCAAGGAGAGTAGCTGAGAGGATTTGTGAAAATTTCTCTCTCTCTCAAACTTGCAGAACATTGCCTGGGGTTGATCACTATAGATCCTGTCAAGTGCATTCCATGTCTTGCAATGTGATACAAACACAGCTAGACCCAACAGTTATGTAATTTCTTCTGGAAGTACTTTCCCAGCTTGGATCCAAGAATGGATCATCTCTACTTCCAGCTATTTAACCCTTGGTTTTACATCTGCAGGCTTGCTGGGTCAGAGCTGGATGTGTAGTCTCTAATTTGGGAGTGGGCAGATCCATCCATGGCTTTGTGGCCATGAGACGCACAGGACTGGAAGCCTTGCCCATGCTGGAGGCATTCAGGATTCCTGTTCCAGGCTAAAATTCCATATTTCTCTATCATCTTCAAGTTCTTCTGCTGGAAAACTGAAATAACTGACTCAAGCAGAGAGTGACCAAAGCCCAGTCCTCCATAAGAGGATGGAGAGAGACAAAAAAATGAACAAGGTGTGGTTATTTCTAGTTGTATAATATTTTTGTTGATCACCTCACTCTGTTTCTCAAGCCGTATGTTCCCTGCCCTCACGGCTGAATAATTTCCACAAGAATATCGTGAGGTTGGTGAGTTTTCCTGAGAAACCAGGAAGACCTGAAAGAGCTATAAAGAGAATCATAAAATCATAGAATGGTTTGGATTGGAAAGGACCTTAAAGACCAGCCCATTCCACCCCATGCCAAGGGCAGGGACACCTTCCACTAGCCCAGGTTGCTCCAAGCCCTGTCCAGCCTGGCCTTGGACATTTCCAGGGATGGGGTAGCCACAGCTTCTCTGGGCACCCTGTGCCAGGGCCTCCTCACCCTCACAGGGAAGAATTTCTTCCCAATATCCCAACAATATCCCATTTAACTCCATCCTACACAGATAATCATTACTGTGCACTCTGAAGGCTGTGTGTGCCTAATGATTTTGTTTGTAACACGAAGTTCTGAATATGAACTGATTAGTTAATTTTATCTTTCTAGATTAAACAACCTTACTACTATTACTACTACTACTACTACTACTATTATTATTATTATTATTATATTTTTATAGGACCGATATTTTATTTTATTTTAACATACATTTGCCTAATGAACAATCCACCGCACCCCACGAGCACCTGAGAATTTTGAAATTATCGAAAGAATGGATAGATGTTAAAAGACAGGGAAAACCAAATAAGAAATAGAGATACTGAATGTACATCAGTTAGGCTGCAAGCAGCCTGGCATAAGTCATCCTCTAATAGAGCTGTAAGAATAATTAATTTTTCAGTTCAGTGGTCAAACTGAAAAAACTGTGAGGGAGGAAGGAGAGGAGGTGAGTGGAGTGGGAAGAAACAAGGAGACATGTTTGGGTCAAACTTAAGTAACAATTTCTCATTTTCTCTCACTGAAGCGAAACCGGCACTTGTATTATCTGTTCCTTTGATAAAGGGCCCTATCTGGGCCCTATTTGTTTCCTAAACAAAACTTCCCTTCTAGAAGCAAGGCCTGAAGATCCTGCCCGGATGGTGGTGACACCACAGAACATCTTTATTTTCCTGAAAATTCTCCTTTACCTTCCCTTTCCCAGCAAAGCTCACTCATTAAATTTGCCATTAGTGTGCAAAGACCTTTATTAATCATATAATTTGTCAAAACCTGCTGCCTAGCTTCTGTTTGCATCGTGTTCCAATACTTCTCCAAGTGTGGACCCTCTAAGGTACTTTCTACTGGAAGAAAGACCCCTGCTTTTAAAGCTATTAACTGTAAATTCGCCTCTTTACAGTAAGTTTACTTGTATGGCTTTAATTAGGAATAAATTCTTCTTTGTAAGGGTGGGGAGGCCCTGGCACAGGTTGCCCAGAGAAGCTGTGGCTGCCCCTGGATCCCTGGAAGTATCCAAGGTTGGATGGGGCTTGGAGCAACCTGGGATAGAGGAAGGTGTCCCTGGCCATGGCAGGGGGTGGAACTGGATGAGCTTTAATGTTCCTTTCAACCCAAATAATTTCATGGTTCTAGGATTCTCTTAATGAACTTTTCAAGGATGTTTGAAAACAATCCTCCAAGCCCTCAGGAGAATATGGCCCAGGTTATGGGATTCACTATGGATAAGTCTATGGATGATCTCAGAAGATCTGGATTTTTCATCATGCCTTTGCCACGAGTTGCAGTTCAGGTTTTGTCCTATCATCTTCTTCTTCCCTTGTGCCTAATGATTTTGTGTATAACACAAAGTTCTGAATATGAACTGATTAGTTAATTTTATCTTTCTAGTTCAAACAACCTTACATAAGTATATATGTAAAGGTATATATATGTATACATATATGTATACATATATATGTATATAAACAACAGACTCCCCCCTAACACCTCCCCCCCCCAAAAAAAAAGAAAATATATATATAGGTGTATGGCTGATAGTCTCATAAGGGTAAATTTCTTAGTGGGTAATCAGCAGAGAGCCAAAAACCAGAGACATTTTAAAAGCATGCAAGCAAAAGAGGTTGCTAAAAGAAAAATCTTTGAAGGGGTATTATCCAATTAGCACTGATAGCTCTGCTAATATGGCAGCAATTAAAATGTTGTTTGTGAACTAAATAGGAGAAGACCTAAATATTCTTTGGACTTACATATGAATAATGTTCTAATATCTGGTGGAATAATTATAATGAAGCTGTAAGTATTCTCTCACGAGTTGTTTACTGAAATAGCAGTCTATTTAATCAGTAGCAATGCATTCAAGGTGACTAAATATTAAATATGATTGGCAGCTTGCTGCTTGGACTAAAACGATTAAGTAACATGAGAAAGAAAGTGACAGGTGACTTCAGTCCCCTCGAGGAAACATGCCCCAGCCAGAAAATGGGTTGAGACTTCTAATAATATTGGTAACAAATAAGTGCTGAAATGTTTGCTTGCAGCAGTCAGTCTGGAAAGGAATGCAAATCCTGTTATACATCTTTTTCATCTTGGGGAGGTTGCAGTGGCAGCACTCGCCAGCTCTGAGGTGCTGTGCATTTTAACCATCCTGCAGAGACACTTGGGTGGGCTGGGTCAGGTTGCCAACCAGCAAAGCCACTCCAGCCCTCAGCACTGAGCCAAATCCAACCATCCCTGTGGAGACTGGTGGGTCTGGTGGGGCCTGGTGCACCATCACTCACATCTCCCACCTTCAACCTTTCTGGGGTCTCTCCTTGTTACTTATCCCATTGCTTTGGATTCAGCTGGACAAACAGGGCTGAGGGATGAATTACAAATGGATTCCAGGAGCCTCCAGAGGTCAGTGGGAATTGGATTTGACCCAGGCTCGGACCTGGGATTGCTGGTTCAGCTCTGGGAAGGGAACACTGCAGGCATGGCATTTCCAGCCCACAGTTTCACAGGGGGATGCCAAATGGTCCTGTCTCTAAACTTCATATACAATGAAAGCATTTGTCACTCGGGGTAAGTCTGTGTTGTTTTTTTAGAGGGATGAGAAACTGGCCAGGGTCATACAGGATTTCTACAACTGGCCCAAAATCTGAGTCCAGTTTTTCTATTCTTGTGTCTTCTATCACAATGCTTTCTTTCCTAGCTGGTTTTTCCAGGTTCTCACAAGCATCTCCCTCTTTGCTGGTTCTGTAGGATAAGAGTGGAACCTTGAATCCACTGCATGGCTTGCTGTAGTCACTGCTGCTGTTCTCTCCTATGCTGAAGGAGCCCAGCGAAGAAGTTGGGGAGCTTGGGGAAGCTCCAAGGGCAGGAAGAGGGACTCCTTTCTCTCTCCATGTCCCTAATGGGATCCTAAGTGTAGTATAGACATGAGAGTCAATGCCCTTTTACACAGAAAGTAGAGAATGAATTCCAAACAGTACTGGAGACAGCTGACCCTTTTAGCACAATGCTTAAATATTCTAGTGCCGTGCCAAGGCAGCATGTGCAGAGTAAATATTTTAATCCCTAATTAATCACTTTGGTTAGATTGGTAAAACAGAAGTCTAATGAAAATAATTTGAAATTTCCTTCATGAATAATTGCATTGTTCAGGGGATTCTGGGAAGAGTCAACTGGCTGACCTTCCATTCTTGAGCTGCTCTATTGCTATGAGACTTAATTTGTGTCCTTCAACCCTTTTCAGTCACCGTCACGAGATTAGAAATACCTTTCATGCAGTTTAGCAGCAACTATGCAAAAGGACAGTGCAGTCAGCAGAGAGGTAAGAAATTAGCACATGCTTCCCTGTGGTGAAGCACATACAGTACAGCACACAGGACAGGGCAAAGCTTCTTTTCCACTCTGTGTCCCTTTATTATGCCCTGAGCATGATGGATTGCATTGTTTATTGAAGTGCTCATGGCCATTTTTAATTAGAGATGTGAGGTCTGCGGGTGCCAGGGCTTTGGGTATTTGCAGGACTGGAAAAGAATTTGCTTGTTGTTACGTCCTGGTGGCCGGCACCATGGTTGGTCCCGTGGTTCCAGGGGAATTCATTTCCTCCTGCAGGCCTCGTCTTTCCGGTGGCTTGGTGTGAGGCACCAGGCCTGTCTGGACAAGATGGTTTGGCTTGCAGGAGCAAGACTGGTCCAGTGACAGCAAAATCACACCCTCCCTGCTCACTTCAGTTTGTGTTTCTCTACAGACCAAGTACAGTTTGTTGTGGAGGGAAGATTTAAGCGCAGCAAGGTCTGTGGTCCTTCCCCAAGCTTTTACCTTTGTTAAAAAAAGTACATTAGACCATCCTCAATCTCAGTACAGTTTTTCTTGTGCTTGATAGCTGCAAAGGTGGAGCTGGAAATGTTCATGAGAACAAGTTATGTTGTGCAGGCAAGGGTTTAAAAACACATCCTCAATTGATAGACCTGTGAGTGTCCTTTTCAGCAGGCCTCTTTCCCCAGGCTGTGGTGGAGCAGGCCTTTTGCTGGTAGATTTGTTTGCTGTAGAGCTGCATTTTATACATCTGCTAAAGGTGGGGTTTCTGTGGAAAGGCAGTGGCAAAGTTGTTGGGTTCCTCTGTGGTTTTTGTAGTTAGAATCAGAGAAGGGACCCATGAGGGTCTCTAAGTTCAGCTCCTGGCTCTGCATGGGATAACTCAAAAAATTCGTGTCTAGGATGGTGTGTTCAGCTTTTGAAGTGGCCACCAAAGTCTGTGGGATTCACATGAGGGTGCAGGACAGGGCTGTACACTGCCTGCAGCCGTGAGGGAGGACAGGAGCCATGTTGTGGGGCTGCTCTGGATGCTGCTCCTCCACAGCAGTTGGGTTGGGCATCACTTGATCCCAACAAAACCCCAGAATGTGCTGTGAGAAAAGCAGAAGGAGGAGGAGAAGTAGCTCAGGGGCAGGAGCATCTTCAGTAGGGGCTGGATTTCAGGCTGTGGGAGGTGAGGAGGATGTGGGGGAGCAGCTGTATCATACATAGTTCAGAGACGGAATGCAAAGGTTTTGCAAGAAGTAGGGGATGAAATACAAGGCAGGAGGATTGAAAAGGGCAAAGTGGCTTGATTTGGGAGCTGGTTGTGTTGAGGAGAGTTGTGAGTGTGGGCCAGAGCCTTGCTTTGGGAGAGAGAAAGATGTGGTAAAATGTGATTTCTTGGCTCAGGAAACACATCTGTCCTTGCCAGAGCCTTAGAGAGTTGGGAATGTGTGTGAGCACAGCTCAGAACAGGGGCTGGTGAAAAACTCCATGAGAGAGCATTTCTACCTATGAAGAAAATTATTTTTGAAACAAGCAAACAAATGTAAGCCTTTCATTTACTTTAGTCACTGTTCTGCTAGTGGTTTTACCTGATGAAGCCAAACTTTTTACAATGATTATCACTTCATAGCATCTTGCAGTCTCCACTTTCATTTGTGGGTTTTTTGGTTTTTTTGCTCCCTCATTCACTATTTTATTTTTCTATTCGTCTGCGCAGTTGTTGCTTATCAGCCATGGAAATTTACAGATATTAAATTAGCTACAGGAGGGCTCTGATATTGTTCCCTCAGTGCTACAGAAACCTATTGAGAATTAAAGGAAAAATTATTAATGAAAACTGAATGAGAAGGCTATAAAGTTCAAAGTGTGTTCCCTACCTCACAAGATCTGGATGCATGCAAAATTTCATGAAAATTACTCATAAAATGGTGTATTATGTTTTGCTTCTTCAACCAAAAGCATTGGTGAAATATTTTCATTCGATGCAAAATACATTGGATGATAATGGTAATTAATGTAGTGAACCATTTAACAAGGAAATAATACAGGATATGAAGGGTTTATTATAAAATATATGACCCTCACCACAGGACTTGAACTTGCTACTATTGACAATATAAAGCCAAGCCTCTGCCCTGTAGGCTGGAAAATGTCTTCTCCAGTTGAGATGCAGATCATGAAAGAGTGTCATGGAAATGAACCTTGGTTTTATGTAAAAACGGTGTGGGGAAAGAAACTAAATTTCTGTGTGTCTCCACTAATAGGGTAAATATTCAGCAATTTAGGTGTTTAGGGCAGTTATTTCTGGACCAAAATAGAGGATGAATTTTAAGATATTACCTCTGCACTATAATGCTGATGCTCAGTATGGTGTGGTCTTTCTATGTGGTCATAAAACAAGGCTAAACAAAGCCAATTCCCACTTGTTAAAGTACAGAGTCTCCTTCCAAGCCAGTCAGGAGAAGTCTGAAACTTCTGAGTCTTTTGGACTTGCTGGGGTACCTTGAGTTTTGTTCTGTTACACAGAATTCTTCCAAGAGACAAACAAACAGAAAAGTATACTATATTATATTGGAAAAAATAAAAAGATTCCTTTGCAAATCTCTCATACATTATTGTTTTGACACAAAGCATGTAAAAGAGAATAAATAAAGTTAAAATTTGCTCTTCAGCCTAGATTTCCTGGCTCATTCCTTTGTTCTATATTGAGGGGAAACAGCTAAAGCTGTTACTGAATTTGGCCACAACACCTGAACCAAAATGATAATGAATTCAGGAGGCTGAAATTGGCTTCAACACCTCCAGCCCTGGGCAAACCTGCAGCCATCCAGACAGAACTAAACTTCCAGAGTTCTACAGTGGCCCAGAACACTGACCCAGCATTAACACAAATGGACTTTACCAACAGCATGACCTTAACACAGGGAGAACCATGTCCTAACACAGGGAGAACCATGGCCTGTCCTGAAATTCAGAGCAATTGCTATTACTGATACTGGAAAGGCTGGAACCTTGTCCGGGACATTGAACAGTGCACAGAGAGGATTGAAACCTGTCTGACAGCCTGGGTGAAATACAGGCAAATACTTCTGCAAATTAAAAACTGGCATGGCAGAGGAATATGGTCAGAAACTACAAAGGCCTGGGAAGGTTGACGCTCAGGGCAGCCTGCTGGCTCCAACGTGCTGCTCGGGGATCCTGGCGAGCCATTTTAATTGAAAGTGAGAGCGTCTGTGGCAAAAGGTTGGGAAGTCCTGCTCTAATTGATTCTTTGTGGGGTTAACCATGGCAAAGAACGAGTCAGATCCCAGCTCTGCCATCAGTTCAGTCCTCCCCCATCATTAATTACTTCGGTTGCATTTCTTAATCAGTGCTGCTCGGATCTATCGGAGAGATCCCTGGCGCCTCGCCAGCACCGCCACTCCGACTGGATAAAACACACGGCGCAGGGAAGGGGAGGAGGGCAAGCCTTGCTTGTTATTTCTTCTCCCTTTGATGCTGAACGAGTTGGGTTTCCAGCACAGGCCTTTCTGTGCTGCTTCTTTCCCCACCAGAGCTGCGGGATTGTTGCCCTCGTGGTCTCTCTTTGGTTGTGTCTTTAATTGACCTTCCAGCATTTTGTAGGGCTGTGGTTCAAATGAACTGATTTCTGTCAATGGCTGTGGCAGGGCATTTTGTCCCAAAATGCCACAGATCCCGATGTAGGTGTAAATCAAGGCAAAGAGGCCCTTCAGGCTTCTCCACACTCAATCTCAGCTGTCCCTGCCCATGGAAGGGGAGTTAGAACTAGATGATCTTTCAGGTCCTTTCCAGCCCAAAACATTCTCTGATTCTGTCTGCCTAAGATGCTTGCCCTGGAATAGCTGGATGTGGGATTCCATCTGCACCTGCAGATTTAATGGAGAATCGGGATCTTCACAGCTAGACAAATCACAGACCTGAAAAGACAGGTTTAGAGAGCCCAGGTACCAGCAAGGCAGCAGGAAGAGAGCAGTTTTGCCTTGGAGCACAGAGCTCCAAGATTGTGTCCTGCCTTGCTCAGGCCAGCTGCTCAGGAGTTCTCTCTGGGTTTCTCACCCCACTTTCATCCCCTTT
The DNA here is from genome assembly GCA_026261815.1 of Monarcha castaneiventris obscurior. Lineage (NCBI taxonomy): Eukaryota > Metazoa > Chordata > Aves > Passeriformes > Monarchidae > Monarcha > Monarcha castaneiventris. The sequence goes on along the minus strand of JAMPIT010000894.1, from coordinate 4,160,037 downwards.
CTCCACCACACTTTTTTTTTCAGCTGAAGACTGAACAGTTTTGTCCTCTCTGGGTTAAAGAGGGGGCTGCAACCCACTCCATGAAACTTCTAGGAACTAACCAGATATGTAGGGATTGAAGGGGATGGAAGGAAAGATTTCATACTTTCATCTTCCATTTCTCTTGCAGTCAAGAGGGTAAAACAAGTCCACTACCAGAAGTTGTCTTCTGCCATCAAGGTCCTGGGAAGAATAGCTGTTTGGGCATAGTTAATGGTTGGACTCAATGATCTTAGAGGTCCTTTCCAGCCTAAATGATTTTATGAGTCTAAGGGAGGTTTCATAGAATCATTTAATGGCTTGGGTTGGAAGGAATCTTAAAGACCATCTCATTCCAGCCCTCTGCCATGGATAGGGATGCCTTTCACTAGACCAAGTTGCTCCAAGCCCCATCCAACCTGGCTTTGAACTCTTCCAGGGATGGGAGAGCCACAGCTTCTCTGGGCAACCTGTTCAGTGCCTCACCATCCTCACAGGGTAGAATTTCTTCCCAATATCCCATCTAACACTGCCTTCTGGCAGGAGGAAGCCATTCCCTGTGTCCTGCCACTCCATGCCCTTGTCCCAAGTCCCTCTCCAGCTCTGTTTGAGCCCCTTAAGACACTTGGAAAGAGGTTCCTTTCAGGGAAGGCTCCTTGCTTGGATGAAGCAGTTCGAGCCCCTCCACTTGTCTTGTTGGAGGGAGGATAAGAAGCAAGCGTGGCCCATTTCAACATTTTGACCTCTCAGATTTTGTTGTCTCACAGTGAGACCAGTCCAGGGAGAACAATCACAGCACATTTGCTGTAAGGGATTACATTTTTTTTTTCCCCCTTGGAAATTTCACAACTGGCTTTAATTAAGTTCTTCCCAACCCAGCAAACGCACACAAGGCATTAGAGAGGGGAAGGGTACGTGTGCCGGATGGGATTTTTGCAAGTTTTCCTTTCTCTAATGAAAATTTTCTTGGCTGTCCCTGTTAAAATAAGCTGTAGCCAAGCTTCTGGTGGGCTGGCACCCCCTGGCTTGGCCCTGGGGTCACACACTCATGCCAGGTGGTGAGAGAGCAGCATTTCTCTGCTAATGACCCAACAGCCTGTGCAAAATACACAAAAAAATTATAAAACCAGTAAGATATGTATTTTCAAGTCCTCCCCGACGTAGTTTTATTATTTCTTTCAATATACTCTTTGGATTACTGATGGAATGTGTCTTTTAAACTGCCCTGGGACCTGCCTCCCTGCCAAGACCCCTAAAAGGTGCTGGTTTTGCTGTCAGTCCTGCTTGTAAAATGTGTTGTCTGAAACCACCTCTTCCTCAGCAGGGTATTTTCTGAGTAGTTTTCTCTCCACCTCTGCAAATTCGTGTGCTTTTCATTTGTCTGCACGGGGGTTACTAATCAAGGATGTCATGAGCTCTCAATGAAACAAAGTCTTTGGAAGTGGGGACCCAGAAAAATGGACACAGTGTACTCCCAAAATGTTCTTAGTAGCACATGTGAATTTCTTTGCACTCAAATTAAGCAGGATTAAAGCAGCTAAACTGTTGTTGCTCAGTTCTCTTGGATCATGTGACAAAGCCTGAATCGCTTTTAGTCACTGGTATAGGCCTAAGTCAGTCCCTTGATCTCCAAATTAATTTTTGAATTGAATGATTGTGTGGGGTTTTTTTTGTCCTAATTGAGTCTTCAAGTGAAAAATGCTTAGCAAACAGATGGAAAACTGAGGACAAAAGGCTCTATTATGTAATAAAAAAAGGGAGAGTTCACTACAACAGTTTGAAATTAGTACTTGGAAGCGCAATTTATTTTTTTTTTCCCTTCATAAAATCCCGAACAGTAAGCGATATGCAGCGTGTTTGGCACAGCTTGGTGGAAAACCATGAGAAAAGGAAGAAGGTAAAAATTCATACCAGCAGCTCTCATAGCAGACAGTACAAAGCATCTGAGTAATTTACTGATCCACTCCTCATTTGTCATTAATTGATATGGCAGAAGCAATACTCCTTTTTCCCAGGAAGAGAAAGGTTTCAAGGGGTAGCAGTGCAAAGCTCAAAGGTTGTTCATGGATATGAAAATCCTCCAAACTTCCCCTTGGAAATGCACTGGAGTGTTTCAAGTTCTGTGGGACCCTTGGAGTGTTTCAAGTTCTGTGGGACCCTTGGGGCACCCCAGGGTTTTCTTGCTGTTCCCCAAACACTGGGCTGGAAGGATGGGGAAATACCTGGAGTTTCTTCAAGGAGCTCTCTTTCATTTCTAGGTGGAGAGTTAATTAATATTCCTGTCTGCTAATGAGCAGGAGTAAATGGGTTTTATTGTATTGATAACTACTGAAGTCCAATCAGAAATCCAGGTTAAAATGGGCCATGCTTTAGCCAGCTGCCTCCTCTTCGTACAGTTAAGAGGTAGAATTGCTTTTTGCCCAAAAAACCCCTGTTGTTGCTCCCTGTAGTTTAACACAAAGCTCATCACTGTAGTTGTGGTTGTGCTAAATATTTTTCAATGCTTCAGGCACATGTATTTGATAACTCTTTATTTCCTATTGTTCTGGCAACTGAATGTTTTTAAGCTGTTCCAAGTTACAATCACTGCTTAATGCAAAAAAAGAGAGAAACCACTCAAATATTGATTTTTGGCCATGGTTATGGGAAGACCATCAGCTCTGGTGAGGTGCAGAAGCCACCAGCACCAACAAGAAAGCAACGAGTTGCCTTTCTACACCTTGGCATTTCCTTCAGGGTGCTCCTGCTACATTTTGTGGGAGCTGCACAGTTTAGTGGTTGGATGGAGCTCAGGCAGAAACCATCACTGGTGTTGGGCTCTTCCACAGCCCTGCATGTTTTGGTCCATGTATTGTGTGTAGGTGATCCATGGAGATCCTGTGCTCACCTGGGGCATCATATTGCTCATAAATATTGTGCAAAGAGTTCGATTCTGCTTTTGCCCAGAGTGCTCAAATTTCCTGGCATAACTTGTTGATGAATAACAGAAAGAGTCTGGCTAAGTGTGTTCATATATTTAAGAAGATGATTTTCCCCAGTGAAGCATCTGGGAGATGCTTGGGACTTAAAAGGTTCACAAAAACCTGTATGGTTTCAAGTCCTCCTGCTGGCCATCATGTCAGTGTTAGCATTTCTCCCTCACTGGGATCCTGCTCTGCTCCTGTTGGAGCAGAGGGATAGTGCTGGCATATGGAGAGGGAGCAGGAGGGTCTGGGCTACAGCCTTGGAAAGGGAAAAAAATGGGAGAAAAGCAACTGCAGACAGAACAAGTAACGGCAACTTCTTTCCTGAGGTGAGAATGTGGCACTGAGTTCAGAACAAGTAGGACTTTGTTCAGGCAGTTAAACTGAGAGAGGACAGGGTTAGATGGGATATTGGGAAGCAATTCTTGGCTGTGAGGGTGGGGAGGCCCTGGCACAGAGAAGCTGTGGCTGCCCCACCCCTGGAAGTGCCCAAGGCCATAGTGGAAGGTGTCCCTGCCCTTGGCAGGGGGTGGCACTGGATGTCCTTTAAGGTTCCTTCCAACCCAAACCACTCTGTGACTCTTTGATTCTAATTAGTGAAAATGGGATCTCAGCAGGGTGGGAGACACCTGCAGGGTCTAACTCTGCAGTGGGACATTTCCATATTTGTTATAGGGGTACCTGTGGATGGTCCACATTGAACAGTGTCCATGTCCTGGAAGACCACCAGGATGGGATGATTCCCACAGCAGCTGCCCCTCTCCTGGCTGAGCTGGGCACTTGGGAACTCAGTGGGTTTGCAATGCCATCCTTAGCAGACACAGTCAGCAGAGCCAGACCACTAAACCAGCTCTGCTCCCTCTCTGTGGGCTCCTCCAAGCTCACCCCAACAGTCTCCAAATCAGATCCTGTAAATCAAGTCTCCTTAGTTTTCATTATTTTCCTGAATTAGAAGTTCAGGGAAGGCTTATTCTCATTTTGCCTGAAATAGCAGCACATGAGCTGGGCAGGAACAGGTCTAACCTTTCAGCAGGGTTCAGCTCTGCCACGTCAGCGATTGTTTCTTGCCATCACAGTGTAAAACTCTTTTCCCTTTCACTTCACATCATTTCTTTCTGCAGAACGCTTTCAGTGCAGATAATGCACACGGAGGTACAATGCAGGCAGTTGTCTGAGAAAAGAAACCCGTTTTCTTCTAGTGGGTGGTAGGTAAGAATTACTAATCCAATCTGCTTGAGTTAACGCAAAACAAGGATTAGGGTAAAGTTCCCGAATATGTTAATCTTCCTTTATAGAGGCAAACTTTAGCACCGCTATCAACCCCGTGGTTTATAGTTCATGGGAACAACGAACCAATTAAACTCGAGCAGAAGAAAATCTTGCACAAGTTTTCTGATTGTTACCTAATACTTTGAATTCTTTTGATTCTTAATTATTTGCCACCGTGTCATAGACGGGGGAAATAAAACGTTGTTTATTATTCATTAGACTGTTTCTAAACATATCCATAATTAACTGCATCTTATTGTAGCTGTTCTTTTCATCTCTCCCTTTATGAAAGTAGGTATTAAATGACACATAAGGGCCTGGATAACTGATATAATTGTTGGCAGTGGAAATAGATGGCTTACTGGAATTGTTGTGCCTATTCATAGTCAGCTAGTTGTGAAAAAAAACTCAGCTTGTGTGAAGGAAAGAAAAGGGGACATTCAGAACCATTTCTCTTAGGTTTTGGGAAAGAAAAAAATAGCTTATTTCACTTTTTATAATCAAGCACTCAACAGCAAAATGTCCTCTGGCATTACAGAAACAAGCCCATTTGGAAAAGCCTTAATTGCTGCTTTAGCCCTGCTGGTATCCAAAATATTCTTACTTACTGCTTCTCTTACAGCAATCCATACAATTTGGAAAATTTTACTGTGTATTCTGGATTTTTTTTCTGCCTTTCAAATTTCTGACTGGGGAACAGAACAAAAGGAGAATAATTGGACTTGCTTCTTGAGACAGAAATGTCAAGGATTTACTTTTGAATGCTAAAAGGTATATTCTCTTGTCAATACCTCCATGTGGATCTCAGGCACATCAATTAGAGAAATGTAGTCCTAAAGCAAATGTTACACTGCAGGATTTCAGCAACTTCTGTGCCAGTGGGTCAGAAAAGGCAGTTTGATTTTAGAGTAATAATGTAGATGTTTTAGCTAACCAGCTATTGATCCTGGCAATAAGTGGACAGAAGGGTTGTTTTTGCAGTATCACTATGTACTTGTGCTTGTTAGAGATTGAATCCCACTGCAATCCAATGCAAAAGGTGTTGCTGGGAGATTCTGATGTCACCACCACTTCTGGAAACCTCAGTAATTATTGAGTATTTAATTGGACCTGAAAGAGAAGGGAAGTAACCCTCTACTAAATACATTTTTGTGTACAACCAAAATTTCAATGCAACGTGCTTTATAAAAAAAGCCTCAGGATGAGAGATGTTAGATATTGCGATCCAAGCTCTGGTTCAGTTTATTAAGTCACATTTATAATGTTCTCAATTAAGAGAATTGCAGTTCAGGGAATACAACAGGTCACAGCAGGTCAGAGTACAGGCCTCTGTAGCAGAGCACTTGTCAAAGGCTCATTTTATTTAGTAAAAATTAGTCAGCTTTCACATCCCCTTGGTGAAAAGTGGGCCCTTGTGCAAGGCACTGAGCTGACCCCTTCATGCTGGAGTTAAACTTCTCAGCAGGAAGCAAGGACTCCTCGGGGGCAGTGACCCAGTGTCTTGTTTTTGGTCCTTTTGTTCAGCTCCCTTGATTTCTGCTTTTCACCTGAGAGGAGCAGACAACTCAGCCATCGCCCTCCTCGGGACTGGCTGCTCCATGTCTTGACCCTCCCATTCATCTCTGTGCTCCCTCTATCCAGCAAAAACCTTTGGGAAGGTACAAGTGAGCCTGGGGGACTTTTTTAGACTGACATCAGCGTGCCATCAGAAAGTGCAGTGCTCAGTGTACCGTCACCTCCCAGCACAGACAATCAGAGAATCCTTCAGGTTGGAAAAGAAATTTGAGATCATCGAGTCCAACTGATGCCAAAGCCACCACTAACCCATGTCCCCAAGTGCCACATCCACACGGCTTTTAAATCCCTGCAGGGATGGTGACTCTACAAATGCCCTGTGCCAGTGCTTGACAACCCTTTTGATGAAGAAATTTTTCCTAATATTCAATCTAAGCCTCCCCTGGCACAACTTGAGGCTGTTTCGTCTCATCCTCTCACTTGTTACTTGGGAGAAGAGACCAACACCGATAATAAGGGACCCCCTACGTGGATTTAGTTAGAAACAAAGCACACTAAAATCTCAAACACAGCCAGGATATCTCTCCCAGTTTGGAGTGCTGTTTTCTGGGAGCTGAGGGAAGCACTTGGCTGCGGGGTGACAGGTTAAGTGTGGTCTGTCTGCGGGCCAGACACTCCGAGGTGTAAACTGGGAGCGCTCCCAAGATGCCGAGTTACATCTTCTGGAGAGCTGCCCCGCTCCATCAGGCTCCGCCGTGCCGGGGCCCCATCCTGGGAGCTCTGGAGCCAGTGGGAACAGATGGCACTCAGCACTTGGCAGCATTAGACCCCAAATCCCAAGTCCTGGGTCTTTTTTTTTTTTTTTTGTCTAACCACCAAAAATCTCTTTCAGTTCACGAGTGGCAAAGCATCGGCAAAACCGAGGTGGAGCGAGACGCACCGGGCAAACCTGGTTTGCTGCTTGAATAAATTTGCAAAAGTAGCAAGTGCTTTTTGCAAGCCCTCCGGTGCATAGCAGAAATAGTCCAAGTTTGAGGCTGGGGGACTTTTCAAGCTCGTTTCCCTGCTGTGGCACATAACGAACAGACAAAAACCCCTTTCTGTAGCCTCCGCTGGCTGCGACATTTGTTGGTGTCTGTGGATCTTATTCAGAGCGCTTTGTGCAACACTCGTAGTAATGTAACTGTATTGTGGCAGGAGACTGGAGAGGGCAGAGGATCACTCGCTCGAAAACATGACCTTTTAATTTAAACAAAAGACTTGAAAAAATGAAAGTGGGTCTTAAACGCAGTTTAATCAGTCAGGCGAAAGATGTCTAATGAAGCTGCCAGACAGATTTGTAGCCAGACTGTCACTTTACCCATCATGTTTACAGCCTCCAGTGGTGAGATTAGGACTGGGTGAAGGCACAGTCTATCCAAATTTCCCCAGTCTGCTCTTCTACCCTGTTTGTTGAGTTTTGACAATTTGACAAATTATTTTGTTGTGTTGTCTCTAGACCTGGAGGAGCTGAGTGTGTCACTCCCACCTTTGAGTGCAGCTGAGCGTTGCCTGGTGGAGGGATGAGAGACCCAAAGAGATGCTGCAGTGCTACAAAATCAAGGTAAACCCTCTTAGACTTTCTGCTTTATGACATTTTCCTCCTAGGTGATCAGTGAAAAACCACCTGCCCCTTGAATAAGGACAGCTGAAAAGTTTCAGAGCAATTTTTAAACATCTTGATTCCCTCTGCTGTGAATCAATGAGTTGTTTTTTTGCCAGGATCTCTATTTCTTACTTAAAGCCGCTGGGACGCTGCAGTGATGAATAGGGCAGCTGTGGAAACCTTTTGGCAGTTGTTGCTGCATCAGAAGATGCCTACACCAAGAAAGGACTTGATTTAACGAGAACCAAGTTAGAAACCTCCCCCAGAGTTGAATTCCCAGCTCTGTGACCATCGTGGCGGCGGCGATCGTGCATTTCTTGCCAACACCAAATTGCTTCTCTCTTAGTGTTCCTGGATGCACAATTGTTATTTATTTTGCAGGGAATATTTGCTACTTAAGAAGTTTTCCGTGGCTGCCCGTTGTAGAAGCCAACCTCTGTGTTTATCCACAGGCTAAGCAGGGCTCAGACATGCGGAGTCTGAGCTCCCCCGCACAGCCATGTCGGTGAACCCGGGCTGCAAGGGGAGGAATTGCCTCTCTGGAAGATGAGAGGGGATCCATTTTCCATGCTAGCTCTTTCCTGGGGGGCTTTGCCAAGAAGAGAAAAAAACCACTCGCGGTTTTCTGTCTTTTCACCCTTTTATTTATTTATTTTTTTTTTAAAGAACATCAAAGTTATCACTCCTGCTTTTTCCCCATAATCCTACAAATCCTAATGTATGTCTCCCAGTCCTTTCATGCTAAAAGCACAAGTGTGTGTGTGTGTTTTGCAGCATTTAGGAGGGTGCTGGCTGTTTCCCCATTTGCATACACCCTGTGTCACTAAAAGAGCCAAACCAGGAAAAGCAGTTCAAACTCAAACATTTCCTCATTTTTCTCAGGTACTTTAAAGCCAGTTTTTATTTTTAAATCACTTTCGTGATGTGATGTCTAATTCTGCTTCAGTGGAACAAGACAAGTGGACAAAAATGACTTTTCTTGTGAGTTGTTTCTTTTTCTTCTCCCTTTCCCTAAACATTTTTTTTCCCTAAGTTTCATGCTTAGCAAAAAAACCCTCTGTAATTGTCTTGTCATGATTGTAGCTTTTCCCATTCACTGCCACTTTATAGGGAAGCCCCGGGAAAAAGAATTCTTAAAAATGAAATTTCATGCTTGCATGTGTTTCTGTGATCTGCAGTGTGTATGATCTCCGAGTGGAAAAACTTCTCTAAAAATAACTGGATTACCCTTGCTCCGACGCCATCTGATGCCTCCTGAGCAGATCCCGCCGCTCGCCTGTGATCTCTCTCCCACCACAATCGGGGTGACAGGCATTGAGGACAGGGCCTGGCAGTGACACCCCCGCCCTCAGCCCCCTCGGGACACGGGCTGGGGGAGTGGGGCAGCCCCTCTCAGCACAGCACAGAGCTCTGACCTGTGGCAAACAGGGAAATAATGTTACCTGGCTCCTCGGGAGGACCTGCGGCTTTTCGCCTCAAAGATTGTTTTCAGACTTATTTTCCTTGCAGGCTTCTTCCATTCAGGGTTTTTTTTGAGGGGTCTGGTGTGGACAATGCAGCTTGGGGTGTGTCTGTCTGGTGGTGTGTGCAGGGCATCATCCCAGCCCTCCCCATCCATCAGGAAGGCTCCCATGGAGCCTGAGGGCTGGGACCTGCCCCCTTTGGTTGTAAGACCCTCTTTTCTCTGCAGCGTCCAGCCCTGGTCTGGGGCCTGCAGGTGGTATTGCAGCCCAAGAAATAAATACTGATAGAGCCCAGAGATCCAAATATTCATCTTTCAAGATGTTTTTCGTCTTGTCTTACAATCCTTCTTCCTACATGAACGCGCTCTTTGGCTTCGTTAGGATGGGAGCTGCAGATGCAGCCAGAGCCACAGCAATCAGCTTCCTCTTTCCCTGCTGCCCAGTGATTTCATGGCAGGTTTTCCTGCCTGGAAGTAGAAATGACTTTGTAAGTCCTTGCTCCTGCGATGCCACCCAGCAATGGCACCTGCCAGCTGGGCCAGTGGTGCCCACAGGACAAAAGAGAGTGTCCCTCTCTGGCATGGCTGTATCCAGCCCTGACCCACATAAGTAACAGTCCCTCAAGGGCTACCTTGAAAAGGGATTAGGTAGGAGTGGGTAGGAAAAACCACTGAGCAGAGAGCAATAACACATTAGCAGGAGTGGGAAGGCTGGTCCGGTGACTGAACACCAGACTTGGACTCAGGAGATCAAGGTTTAATCCTCCATTCTTCCACAGATGTTGGCAAGTCACTTAATCTCTCTGTGCCTCAGTTCCCCATCTGGAAAAGGAAGATAATGGTAGGTCTTTTGTCTGCACTGCCTGTTTAGATTTCTAAGTTTTCCAAGGCCAGGGATGCTTCTTCAGGAGCATAGAGATGGCACCTGCCTCTGTAGAGGGAATCACTCTGCAGCCTCCCATGCTAGAAATGATAACTAATAACAGAAATATCAGTCCTTTAATCATCAGGGAACTCACGCTGGTTTGCAACAAAATTTGCAGTTAGTGCATGATCAGAGCTTTAACTGAGGTTGAATAAGCACTTAATATAATATAATGGGCATTTCCAGGAAATGTCTTTGTGGGGTCTTGAGACTCTCTGTTTGCACCTTCAGATGACCACAACAGCCACCCCCATCCTGTAGGATCTGAGAGCCATTTTCAAGCTAGGTCTCAAGGCAGAAGTTGTAGTGGGGGGATTTTAACTGGCAAGAAACATCAACAACAGGTTTGCCTGTGGTTATTCCCAACCCACCATGGATTCAGAAGAAATCAGACCAACTCCTGCTGTGGGAATCTGCAATTCCCTCTACTTTGGAACCTTCTGTTTCTCCATCACCTGAAAAGTTCGGGCTGAATTCAGAGAATCATAAAGTTGTAGAATATCCTGTGTTGAAAGGGACCCACAAGTATCACTGAGTCCAACTCCTGGCCTTGCACAGCACACCCCAAGAATCACACAATGTACCCAAGAACATCGAATTTAATGTTCTCAGGGTTATGTGTATGTTATATTATTAAGGGTGATGTTGTTATTACTCTGGGGAACCTACCACAATCAAAATCACCCAGGTTACTTTTCATGAGAAAAAGCCCAAAGTAACTGTTTCTAGAACTTTTCCTTTGCTGATATGACATGAAAGAAAAATATTTTGAAGTCTGTTCACTCTGCTTTCCAGTGGGAGAGAATTGGTATCTGTCCTGATTATACTTAGCATCTACCGGAGTCTTCACTGAGGTTAAAAGGAAATTTCAGCAGGTAGGATTATCTCCAACAAGTGTTATATCCTGCCAAATTGTGTTTGGATTTTGTTAGACTTATTTACTTGTTCACAACACCCAGGGAAGCAAAGACTTTTTTTCCTGTGAAGAATTTGGCTGTGTTTGAAGACATGGGAACTGTGTTTCTGAGGTGAATCAGACTCGGGTGGACTTTGGGATTTGACATAATATTGATTTAATGATAAACCTCCCTCTTCTGCTGTGCTGTGGCTACTGTGAGCAGTGCTGAGCTATTAGAGAGATGCAGGAATGCTTTCTGGTGGCAGGTTTGGCTTAGGACACTTCACTTGAAGTTTTTGGGATTAACTAGTTTATGGTTCTGTCTTGGCTCCAGCCTGGTCTCCAGAGCTGTGGGATGTCCTGAAATTCCCTCTGCATGTCCTCTCTCTCTCCATCTCCTCTGACTCTATCCAAGAACCTTGGTGAAAATTCAGGCTTGATGGTGATGCCTTCACTGTTGGTTCTACAGATAAACTCCTTGACTTCAGCCCTATGATCTTTCGCCCATCTCTTATTTTCCCTGTGCTTCTCCCTCGTGCACATCCCTGCTTTCCAATGCTTCCCATCTTGCTGCTCAGTCCTGTATCCCCATTTTATTAATAAGACATCTAAGGGAGCTCTGGGCCTTTCAGTCCTTTTCTCGTCTCTGTCCCTGATGAAGATCTTCTGTGCTTGCTTTATGCATCAACAGGGAACGATTCTCTCATATATTTGTTTTTAAGGGGTGATCTGACCGGAGAACTGATGCTAAGCATCTGCCCCAGCTGCACCTTATACTTGCAAATCCTCTTTTGTTGGACAGGTAAGGAGCTCTGATGTTCCTGAGCCACAGCACATTCCTAATGAAGAAGGGAGAGCGGGGTAAGTGGAGACATTGCCTTTGCAGTGGGTTACGTGTCCCCACAATGGAGTAAATGCCCTGGAGTGGATATTCTGTGTGTGCATGATAAGCCTTAACTAGCCCTGATTATGTGCATGTTGAAAAAGATGGCAAGAAAATTACAGATATTTTTCTCCTTAGTTTTAAATTTCAAGTGTCGCTTTCTTTTTTATTTTTTCCTGTGACTAATTGCACTGAAATGTGGGTGGAAGAGGGTCTGGGTTTACCAGTTGCTTGAAAATTAAGAAGAACTGAAAAAAATGTGTCTTTTTCCCCATTTCTGCTGAAAATTCTCTCTCATTTCTTTGAGCTAAACCTCTGCCATGCCCCCTGTCCACAGTAGTCTGTGTTCTTGGCATCCTCCTTATCCCATGGGGTACTATTTTTGGCATCTTCCAGCTTCCTTGTGGTACTATATTCTTGTCTCTGAGTCAAAAGAACTGGGGGGGTTGTGGGGGTGCCAGGTGAAAATAAATCCTGGAAACATTTATACTTTTCCCAGTGTAAATTTTCCACGGAGAAGGGAAATTTCTAAACAGCTGCAATTTACAGTGCTTTGCTGCACAAGGGGTTTTAAAACATCAGATCTATTAGTTCTACTCAATATAGGCCAAGTTATTCTGAGAGATGAAAATTCTACCTAGATCTTAAATCTTTCCTGGCAGTGACAGATGCCAAAGCCTTTCTGGAAATAAAAAAAAAAAAAAAATACAATTGTTTTGTCAAAGCTCACTTTATAAATACCTTTTGCTGGAATGATGATGCTTTGTCTGAAACACACTGCAGAAAACTGACAGTGGGGATGGAAAACGCTGACCTAGTTTTATCCAGAACAAAAGCAGGATTTATTTTTTTGTACAATTTTTCCTCTTTTTCTTTTTTTTTTCTTTTTTTTTCCTTGTAAGAAAAGAGAGTTCAATAAATGCTAGGGCTTAGGGAAGAAGCTGGTAGTGGGAAGAAAAGCCAAGTACCTTCATGGTCAAATGTCCACAAGAAACCTTAATAATCTCTCTAGAGCTCTTGGGCAGGTCAGTGGTGCCCTCTCTGAGGTGTCAGAGTCCTGGTGTTATAACACCATCAGCCTTCAGCCCTACAAAACACCTCCAGCTTCTGCTCTGAGCTGCAGAGAGATCTGGATTTTTAGAAAAGTGATATTTAAATGGGAGTTGAGGCATCCCCTTTAGGTGAGACAGATGTGTGGGATCTGATTTGGCAGGGATGGATGAGGACTCTGGACGCCAAGCCAGGGAATTTCACACTGGTTCTGCTGGAGGCCAGGTGGGCTCCTTCTGATTCCTGACTTTAAAAAATTGTCATCTTCCTTTGGGTGAAGGATTCCAGCACCTATACTGCTTGATAGGTGCAGGAAATCTTGTTCAAGTTCCTGGTAAGGAAAGGCAAATTAATGGGACAAGAGTTCAGCAGAGCTGTGAACCTCTAAGGTGCAACTTCTGGATCTGCTGAGGGAAACACAGGCCTTGTTCTCCTTTCCTTTTTTATCAGGCACCTGTTGAAGTCACACTTCGTGCAATTAAGGGGACAAGATCCAAGGTCAGGCCCTGCACTGGTGGTGTTGGTAGAGGGCACCGAGAGTCTAAATTTTTTTAAAGGGGAATTGATACAGCTCTGATGTGCTGGAGGCCAGGTTGGATGGGGCTGGGAGTAACCTGAGATAGTGGAAGATGTCTCTGCCCACGGCAGGGGGTGGAATGGGATAGTCTGTAAGGTCCCTTGCAACCCAAACCATTCTGGGATTCTATGGTGTCAAAGAAAAAGGGGTTGGGAGGGTAACTGAGCAGAAATCAAACTCCCAGAAAAAGTGTTCAGAACACAGACAGAAGCTCAACCGAAGTTTTCCTTCTTAAATTTGCCCCAGACATAATTAAAATTAACATATGCAATGAAGGAGCTGTACAACATTACTCAATTTTTTCTCTTCCTTAGAGCTTCACGAATATTGGGGCTCCACCAGGTTCGCATTCCTTACTGCAATTTCCTGGTGCTTACACCAGGTGCATCTTCCAGAGCATTCCAGGTCATTAAAAATTCCCTCCCTCCTTTTTCATCTCTCGCCGAGTTGTCAGCCTCGAGTGCGAGCTGCTCCCTGGAATGCTGTTCTTTCTTGCTCCTTGGCAGCAAGGTTTTCCCTCGGAATTCTCCCCGGCTGCTGCCAGAGTGGGCCGGCGCTGTGGGTCAAAGTTTGCATCTCAAGCCATCAGTTTTCATCACGGTGTTTGTCATGAGCTAAGGACATTTTTATGAGATGAAGCAACACGAGGGCAAAACGCATTAAAATTCAGCCTGCCTGCTTCAAGCTGTAAATGAAGCAAATATTTTGTAAATGAGAATAATTTCAAATATTATGAAAGAGAAACTGTTAGTATTTGCTGCCACTGATTTTCTTTTATGCTGTTGGGAATATTGGCTTGCATAGGGCAAGAGTATTTTTTAAATAGTAGGTTTTTTAAAATAGTATTAAAAATTACTAGTTTTCAGTTAGCAATATTAAAATTTACTGATTTTTACTAAAGATTACTAATGTTTATTAAAAGTTACTTGATATTAAAAATAATATTTTCAGTAATATTTTTAAATAATATTTTTAGTAATATTAAAGGCATTTAATATTAAATTAAATGTTACATTTGTTTAACATTATGGTTTAATGTTATTAAGTATTAAATATCAGATATTGGATATTAAATATTAAATATTAATGTTATATATTAAGTCTTAAATATTAAATTTAATATTGGGTTAAACATTTTGCTAGTACTAGTTTGCTAGTTCCAGAGATATGAAACTATGAAGAGGCTTGTAAAGCATTGAGTTTTACACACACATAATGAAAAAACTCTGAAAAATATAATAATTATATAATTTTCATTATTGAAAATTTCTATGCATTTTTAAGTGTTATAATTTTTGTTTAATTTCCATAAGACTGCACTGTGGTTCTTTTAAAAAATCACTTCCTTTCTAGAAAACTACATCCTTTGTGGACTAGAATTTCAGCTACCAGAAGGTGTGAGGCAAACTATCACTTGGAGATGGCTTTTAGATTAAATATTAGAGGGTTCTTAAGCAGTCAGTGCAAACAGCTGGGTTTTATTCAGTGGAAAATGGATTTTATTGTACAAGGAAACAAAAAATTCAACCTCCAACCTACTGCACAGTTAATTGTCATATTTGTGCCCACCTTCAGGACCTTTAATTGCAAATTCAAATCCATGAGAAGGGAAGAATTCTCAGAAAGCCAAGATTAAATGTGAAATATCCCGCAGCCGATAGGATTTTTCACTGGTGGGGATTTTTCACTGGTGTCCACAGGGTGGGATTCCATTCTGGTGGGTGCCTGTGAGAGGCATCAGCTCTGCCCTGCCTTGGTGGGAGTTGCTTGGGAACATCACACCGGGTTCCTGTGGAGATGCTGAGGGTTATCCAGCTCCAGAGACAGCCCCTGACACTCCAGCCCATGATGGGCTCCCTCATCTTCTCTGGGTTGTTTGGACCATGTTTTAGCATGGCCACAAAAAGCCCCTGGTGGGCATCTCCTCCAGCAGGAAATTAAGAATTTATTTAGCTGTGAGTGACTAAAGACCCCTGGGGTCTTCTGTGGACTTCATGCCTCAGAAATCTGGGGAATGAGAGCAGTTTGCCACAGGTGAGGAAAGAAAAGCAGTGCAGTGTTACAAACACCTTTGGGTGCTGAAGTTATTCTTTTAAAAGGGTGATAATTCAGAAAGACACGACAGCAGAGTACGGAGCAAACAGAGTCTCTGTGTCTCTGGCTCAGCCCCAACATGGTCAATGCCTCAATAATCTCCCTACCTGTTGATCAGGCTGAATCACAGAGCAGGGAAGGGAGAAATGTCCATTTGTGAACCAGCAGAGTGATAAAAGGAGGTGCTGGACGCTGTCAAAGGCAGCAGGATGCTGAAAAAGCCTCGTGTGTCACTGGTTTGATGTGTTGGTTCTCCTCACAGCGAATTCAAAGCAGGGACACATCTGAAAAGGTAGATAGTCTAATGAGTAAGACATTTGGTAAATAAGACCAATTAAAAATCAAAAGCAGTACACATCTGAAAAGGCAGATAATATGGTGGGTAAGACATTTGGTAAATAAGAGCAAATAATGATGTTCTGAACCACAACCTAACACACTCATGTCAACACTTGTGCTCTCACCCACAGCAGGTTTGTACCATTTTTAAAACACAGCAAGGTTTTTGTCCTCTGTGGGAAGGATTTTGTTGCCTTCTAATCAGGTTTTTTACTTCACTTTTGGGGATGCTGTAGGATCCAAAGAGGGGAACGAAATCTTCCCTTTTTTTGCCTCTCTTTGTTTGTTTGTTTGTTGTGGGGGTTTTTTGGTTGTTTTTGGTTTTATTACATTTAGAACATATGCAAGAGTAAGCTGTGATGGAAATGCTTCTATGCTTTTATTTATTTAGAAGTGTTATTAGGACAAATTTTGCAGCAAGGCAGGGGCAGAGCCGTGTCTCCCAGAGCTTCCATATTCAGGCATAGAATGATTTGGGTTGGAAGGGACCTCAGAAATCACCAAGTTCCAACCCTCCTTCCATGGGCAGGGACACCTTCCACTAGAAATCAATAAATAAATAGCCAAATTTGGTTTGGGGGAGAGGGGAAGACAGCTGCAGAAGCAGCGTGGGATCCCATAACAGGTTTAAGGTGAATCAAGAAGGGAACCTGGGTGTCCTAAATTCTGTAGGGTTGGGTGGCAAAATGTTTAAACGGATGTATTTATGGAGCTGTCAGTTTCTATAGAAAATTCTGAAGCCTTTCTTACCTAACATATCATCTGTCCTTCTGGGGCAGAGAGCTTCCCAAGAGCTTCAGGTTCAGCCTAAAATAAAGTCCAGTCCTTAAGTAATCTTTGACCCCAGCTTTAGAGTTGTGGGACAAACTGGTCCATCTCATGAGGCAGTGGCAGAGCCCTGTGCACCCCTTTGGTTTCATGGAGTCATCGTTTCAAGTCTGGGTGGTCCTCAGATTGACAAACTGCACATCCCAAACTGGATCTTTCTATTAATTTAAAAACCAGAGTAAAATTCACCATTCTGTGATGTTAAAATGTCCATTCCTGATTTGAAGATCTCAAGAGCTAGACTGTTCCCCAGTTTGCTGAATTTCTGTCACTGGAGTTAATCAATTTCAGTATTTAAAACATTTACCTTATTTCTAGAATTTCTCAGGCTGAGTTTTTGAGGCATTGCTTCTTCATACATCTGTCTTTAGGTGTCATAATCCATGTTTCTATCAAGTGTTTTCTCTAGATTAAAGTACCACCTAAAATCCTCTGTCTGGACAAGTGCTGCAAACCACAATTAGACCAGAATTGCTGCCTGACATTTTTCACATTGCAATTCCAACTAATCTGTGCAGAGCTCAGTTCATGTGATACTTGATGCAAATTTTTCTGTTGGGGGAGTGGCTGAAAAAATAAACCAAATTTTCTCTAATTCACTTCTGCTTCGAACTTCTATTGGAGAATTCTTTGAAGGATTTTTCCTTGTTTTGTTTGTTTGTTTAAAGCACATCTCGCTGCTAGGAACTGAATATTTGAGCTCAGTGGTGGCTGATGACAGATGTCACCCAGCAGTGCTTCTCCCCCAGCAGTGGCTGAGTGGGACTCCCAAGGCCAAGTTTCCAGTTTCAGTACTTGAAAAAAAAAGGAAAACAAGAAAATGTGAATTCACTCTGCAGTGTTTCAAGGGTTATATAGGAAATCTGTGCTCAGCACGTTCTTATTTGAGGAAAATGCAAATCCAGGCTTTTCCTTGGCAGTAAAAATGACAGAGGAATAACTCTCAGAGTAATTCATTCAGAAACAGGAAGGAAAATCAAAATATAATATTCCATAGCTTATATTTTATTTTCTGAAATACAGCATGTGTTGATGTGACAGCAAACCTGAACAGTGATAGTGCCTTTTTCTAGTCTCCTTCTCTCACTGAACACACTTTGGGGTGATTTCCATAGAGGCACAGGTTGCAGCTGGTATAGGTGGAGGGGTGTTGTGTAAGGCACAGGGACATGCAGCTGGAAGAGCCCTGTGAATCCAGCTCTCTGGCATTCTCAGGAATTATAATCACTGGAACATTTTGCTGTACAGGCAGACCTTTCCCTACACTTATTTTGTTGCTGGGTCACAGCTCTTCATCCTCCAGGAGACAGTTTCCCCCCTAGGTGACCCCTTTCCCTGGCAAGCAAAAACCTGGGAAATTATCCATATCAGCGAGTCCAGCTACAGGTCTTGATAAGGGAAATATCTCCTGCAGACTCAGGACTTTGGTAGTGATTAGGGATGGATTTATTCCATTTCCAGGGTGCTGTGCTTTGGTCTGCCATCCTGCAGTCCTTTTAGGAGGGGACTGTCTGTGTTGCTGCTTGTTGCACAGCACATCGTGGACAGTCAATCTACGTTTAATTCATGCTGTATTTATTTGTCTGTAGACTTCACAGACCTTAAAGTAGAGGCAAATGTTTTGTGAGTCCCATATAACTTATGAATAGCACAGGACACAGACCTTCATCCCAGGATTATCACCTCAAAACCTTTAATTGTTGGTAGACCTGAGCAAAACTTAAAGGAAAATTTGCACAACTCCCTGGATCTCCATAATTCTCCATACAGTAAAAAAAAATCCTTCACTTAGGAAACGATGCAGATAAATAGAGAGGACCTGGTGACCATGAGGCACTTTCCTGTATCAGTCTGACTTTCCTTGTTGCAAGAGTTCACAGAGAATGAACAGATGCTTTTAGGATGCTGTTCATCTGATGTTGTGGGACTGAATTAAATTAAATTGTGCCTGTTTCTCTTCACTGATTTAAAATCCCTTAGGAGGGCTGGTTCCGATGGAAGGACCTGTGTAGTGTGTATGTGCCCTGATACAGATGGATCACCCTGCAACCAAAATATTGCCTGCTGTCCCTCATTAGACAAGTAAACCTCAGGGATTCGAATGGGGACAAGAGTAACCTCAAATCTTCTGGTGGTACAGGGACAATGCCCAAAGCTGGGCAAAACCAGAATAAAGAAACCATCCTGAGGGAGCTGGGGCTGTTTAGCCTGGAGAAAAATAGGCCTAAGGGAGACCTTGTCACACTCTATAGCTCCCTGAAAGGAGGCTGTAGCCAGGTAGGGGTCAGTCTCTTCACCCTGGTAACAAGCAGCAGGACAAGGTGAAACGGCCTCAAGCTGCACCAGAAAGGTTTAGATTGGATATTAGAGAAAACTTCATGGAAAGGGTTGTCAAGCACTGGCACAGGCTGCCCAGGGAGGTGGTGGAATCACCATTCCTGGAGTTAGTTAAAAGAAATGTAGATGTGGCACTTGGGAACACAGATAAGAGGTGACCTTGGTAGTGCTGAGGGAATGGTTGGACTTGGTGATCTTAGAGGTCTTTTCCAACCTGAGCAATTCTGGGATGAGTCTGTGTAGATGAGTACTAAAAAAAAAAAAACAAACCCAAAAACCAAATTAATAACACAGTTTAAAACTCACTGATAAAATAATGGCTTGCAGGTGCAAGTGTGCACATGGAGACAGTGTTAACACATGAATGGAGAGAGAAGCTGCTATCCTGGCTCAAGGTAAGGACATACCCTGTACACAAATATATGTACAGTCTCAGCAAATTCATTGTAAAACAAATTAAACCCATCACCAATAATGCAAGGAAGAAAGGAAGATTGTGTGATAATGAAAGATATGACCCGATGCAGTTATCTTTGTTCCCATCATAAGGAGTACCAAAAAAAAAAAAAGAAATAGAATTTAAATCTCATCAATAAGAACACTGTTGCACACCTGGGGTCTAAACATTTGGGAAGTGCTGTATTAGTGAAACCATCTCCAGGGTTACAGAGTGGATGAAAACTGAAAGCAGCAGCCACCTGCAATTTCAAATGGCTAATTTGGGAAGAGGTGCCTGTGCCAGCCCGTTTCAAAAGCCCCAAAGAAGCTGCATCATCCCCGTTATTACTGTGATCCCAACACATCCCCAGCCCGGTGTACAGGGATTTAGATGCACACAGTGACTCTGTGTCTTAAGATGAGACTCTGCACCCCTCAGAATGCCTTCAATCCCAAACCTCCAGGGGTTATATTCCCCTCTTGATGTGCCAGGATTTATATCCACAGCTCTTGGTAATACCCATGGGAATTGCACACATGAATCCCTGTTCGAGAAGATGAATCCTCACAACTGGTTTTTGCTGGAGCTTTGTTGTGTTTCTCATCCATCGTGTTTCTTGTACTTATTATTAGCAAGCTCACAGTCTGTTGATGTGAACTATTGAACCCTACATATTCCTGGGTGAAATTCTACTATTTTAAGGTGGGGGATGCTTTTCAAAGCAGATGGTGTTTTGTGGATATTGATAATGACATGAGAAGGTGCACCTGAGCAGGGTGACACTTCCAAATAATCTGCAGAATTACATTCTGATCCCCACCCGGGCTCGCAGCTCTCACCAAAAGAAAAAGCTGGACTAAAGCCTGGTGGGTGATTTTTCCACCCTGAGGAACCATGGTCATAAAGTGTGTGCAAAATGGCTGTCAAAACACTAAACAAAGCAGGCTCCACACGGCACTGTTGTAGGAGCCTTAATTCAAGTTGCACTGAATTAGCAGAGCTGCTTTCCATGTCTGTGGTTTTTGGAAACAAAATGACTTGTACTCACTAGCCCACAGCTGGTCTTTGCTCCCAGGGAGCAGTGCAGTTGCACCTGAGAAGTTCTGGCTGATGTAAAAAAATCCCTCTTTCCTCCCTGTCCCCCGAAGTTGTCTTAATCCAGTCCATGCCATTTCCATCCCGCGGACATGAAGGAAACCTCCCGCCTCGTAGGAGATCAGTCCCAGCTTAGTGCCTCCCATGGGCTGAGCTCCTGCTCCTGAGCAGGCTCTGGATTGAGCCAAACACCAGCTAACAACCCCATCCCACCTGGTTTTGATCCTGGAGACCATGTGGGTTTGGCTTCTCGTGGCAAACAGGTGTCAGGGCTGCAGGACAAAATCCTAAAATGGACTAAATAAAGCCTCACCTCCAAGTCCTTTGTTCGTGGAGTCTCCCATAGATCCGCTCCTCTCCAGCCTCTTTCAGCACCTCTGTGAAACCCAAAGATAACCTGATTAGGCAACATCACTTGGAGTGCCAGCAAGCTCAGATAACACACAGCCTTTCCCATTTGCCACCACACTGAGCTGCATCCCTCGCATCAGGACAGCCTCACGGAGGGAGAAGAGCTCATTGAAGCCGAATCTTAGTGAGGCAGAGGTAATGCTGCTGCTCACAGGAAAGGATTTCAAAGACTGTGTAGCTGTAGCACTGTGTCTTTTTTTGTTGAAGGTGTCAATTCAGCTCAGTCTTCCCTGACAGTAATCTCATCCACAGCAGCATGTGCCAGTAATATCCTCTGTTGTTTCCTTCCAGCTCACAGACTCTGTCCTGTCTCCTCTGGTGGTGACCTCACCTTGTCTCTGCAGTATTTTGTCATTTTGCAGGAAAACCACGGCACTCTGAGGGAAGTGTGTAGAAAGCCATCAGCATTTGGAAAACTGCAGCTGGTAAGAAATGCCATCAGGTAACATCACCTTGCATTGTCCCAGCTGCCCTTCAAGTGGCTTTTCAGAGAATTTAAAATCCAGTTCGTAGCCTATTCTTTGTTGACAAGATCTGACAAGCCCTGGAAAAGGTGAAAAAAATACCATTCAGGGACCTCTAAGGTCTACCCTCAAGGATTTTGCTCCTCTGAATCATGGAGCCCTGTGTAATTCGGGAGGGAGATCACAGAATGTCCTGAGTTGGAAGGGACACACCAGGATCCAGTCCAACTCCTGGCCCTGCAGGAGACACAACTTCCTTAAAATCCAGGGGAAAATTGGATCCCTGGAGAAGAAATGAGCATCACAGACCTCACTCCTTTCTACTCCATGTGTATTTTTCAATCTGACTTTCTTTTTTACACAAATCACTCCAAGTAAGAATTCTCTTTCTGAAGAAAACCCAACCAATGCAGCCAACTGCACTGAAAAGAAAAGGAGTGAAGAGCAAACAGCTCTGCAAGTGCAGCCCCAGGGTGAGTTCACCTGCTGTAGGTCATGCTGTGGCCTGATCAGAGTGAATTTCAGCTGAAGATCCCATAACAGCAGAACTTTAGTCCATGTGAGGAGCCTCTGTTGGCCTTGGCTGCTATGTCCTACCTTCAAATAAGTTTTTACAGGCATTGAAGGCTGGTACTCTCACTTGTGGGGAGTGATGACGATGGAGTGCATCCAGGTGTTGGATATTTAGCACAAATAACCTTTTCCCCTCCTATTTTCTAGACAACAAGATTCTATATTCGCTTCTGAACACAAAGAAACAAAAAATCTTTGAGCAATCAAACCAGCAGGACTCCCTCAGCTGTCCTGCACTCACAATCTAATTTTCAAAAGAATTTAGTGCCCCCCATGTCAGGCCAGGGCTGGATCTTCACCTCCAGATGAAAAAAAAAGTCTTCTCCCTTTCAGTGTAGAGCTAAAACTCTCCTCTGTCCACACAGCATTTTTCTATGAGCAGTTTTCCTCTTAAAATTATCCAGCAACCCCAAGCCTGCCTCTCAAAGGATGAGATATTATTGTTACCCTTAAGCTTATCTGCCAGACAGCAAAGACATCCTGCTTGTTTTTCCCTCTCCAACTGAAGTTTTCTCAGAGTACCTGCAAGCAAGGATGACTCTGAAATTTGCTTGTACCTCAGATGAGGCTGCAAACAAAGATGAAGTGCTGTGACAAACACATAGAAAGTTGGTGTTTGCCTCTCTCTCTCTGTTTCATTCATACTTAGGAACCTCTGGATTAACTGACCTGTGTGTCAAGCCTGAAAAAAAAAAAAAAGCAGATTATATTCTGTCAAACGGAGAAAAAGCAATAAGTAAGAGTTTAGAGAACTAACCACAACACGTCTAATTATTTGGGCTTAGGATTTCACTTACTGGGTTTTTTTCTTTTTCTTTTCTTCTCCCAGCCCCTGCCTGATACTTAAAGCACAAAACCCAGCAGGGAGAGAGGTAATGGAATTTGGAGGCAACTGGTGTTCAAAGACCTCTCTTGAAATGGGTCTATGCTAATGACGAGGGTCTGTGCAAATTGGGTCGATGTCCCGCGTCCTCCAAAAGGGGCAACTTCATCAGGACAGCCAACTTGGGGCAGGATTGTCCCCCCGAGGATTTCACAGGGCTGCACCTTTAAGCCAAAACCTCAAAGAGTTACTGGCTATGACTGACCCAGCCAGAGCAGGACACGTTTCACCCCCCGAGAGCCGCCAGGAGCGTGTGTGGTCTCTGAGCTGGGCACAGGGAGGGCACGTTCACCCCGATGTAACTGAGTTTAATTGCTGCCTCCTGACTCTTCAGGGAAGGAATCTGTGCTTAAAGGCTCAGAGCCTTTTCCTCGAACTTTCTTTCTCCAGACTGAGCTGATGTGAGCCCTTGATGGAATTACGTTGGTGAATTATTGCTGAGATGCAGAATTGAGTTTGGTGCCGAATCTCGTCGCAATCCCTTTTTTGTCTCCTCTCTGTACCTTCATGAAATATTAAAAATTGCATTGCACGTTTGCACATGTGGCTCTCATGCAGAACAGTTCCCCACAAACCTTAAAAACTTAAAAGGCTCACTATAAATTAAAAAATCAGTTTTGCACAAGGAGCAAAACTTTCATTTTTCTGAGACAAAGAAAAAATTTTCAGAAACAGAGCTTTAAAAGACATGGCACAGGAAGTTGGTTAAATATGAACTGTATTTCAAACCCACGGGGCTTTCTGTTGAAAACGTGGGTGCAGGTACTACATTGGCCCACATTTCTTTAAAAATAGACATCACTAAGCAATATTGCCATAACCAAGAGTTTGCTGCTTTGGAGGAGAGGCTGTTGAATATCCCTGGAGGGAGCTGGTGCTTGGTTACACTGGCTAAGGAAGCACCAATCCATTAAAGAAACCTGTACATGCAGCACAGCACCTACAGCTGCAGGCCCCGTTTGAATAAATTGAGGCATTAAATGCATCATACTCACAGTAAGCAATAAATGCAGGTAATTATGGAAATGAGAGGCCAGGGCCAGGGGAATGGGTGAAGTGCTTGTTCATATGCAGAGCAAGGCCCAAACAAAGCCAGCAATTCCTTTATAGAGTCACCACTGACTGGCTGCATGTGACCTTTGGTTGTAGAGGGAGTTGCAATTTTTCAGGGTGGTCCAGACAGTTTGTCCCATCCTGGAAAGAGACAGTAGCGGGAAAGCCAAACTTCAGAATCCCAGCTTTGGATTAGAAAAATTACATCAATTTTTGCTGTGAAAATGGTTTGTCTGTCCTATTTCCAGTTATGACAACTGAGCTTTTATGCCTTGTACCTGCAGACATCCAGACATTGCCTCTTTCACATTCTTGGGTGACTATAATCATGTCACTGTAGAAAAATAATTAATTTTGCACTTTTTGTAGTAACAGGGTTCCACCATATTCTTCTTTCCAAGTAAACTCACGGCGATATTTTGCCTCCAAAAAGCAGTTTACAGACACATCCATGCCCCCTGCTGTCCCTCATCACTGGCCCTCCACCATGCAGAATGGCCAGAGGCTGGTGCTGCTTCTTGAGGAGTACATGTGGCTATTTGAGGTGAAATGACCAAAAAAGCGTGGATAGCCTTGGAAAAGGAGACACACACACATCCAGTGGGAGACCTTCCATGAGTGCTGGTGGTGTGTGAGGCATCACAGGTTGGTGAGCAGCTCCTGTGTGAAGCCCTTTGGCTGATTAGTGCCTGTGAACTCAGTGCTGATTCCATCTAAGGACTGTAAAGGAACTTCAGGGAAAGCAGTGTTTTCCTTTTTGATCAGCTGCATCTCTGGCAATATAATGAGCACAATTACCCTTGCTTGACTGTGCAGCATCATTCTGGTTCGCCCGTTAATTGCTGATGATGTTTTCAAGCTTATTAAAACCAGGTAGTGTATTCACAAATGTTTAATCAGAAATTTCTGGTAACATTTAGAATAATATCTTTGGTCTTTTCTGACATTTGCCTTGTTTTCTTTGTATTTTTACAAACAGACATCAAAATCCAAGAAAGTCTGTTTAGTGTCCTGAAGTTTTCCTGCTTTGAAACATGAAGGAACTTACATTTTATATTAGTGCTTGTCAAATAACCGTGTTTGTTATCTGAGGCTCAAATCTGCAAACTTCTCCATACCTGAGGATGCTTTTGGAAATTAATTCTTGATCAAGGTAGCAAGAGAGGTTCAATTCCAATTACAATGCAGCAGCAGGAGGAGAAATATCAGAGTTGCTACAGCCTATTTATGGATTATTGTGCTTTTGAAGGGAAAAAACGCCTCACCAACAAGATTTTTTTATCCTCAAACAATTTTCAATCCAAGCACAAGTTTAGAGACACCAAATGGATGAAAAGAAGAACTTCCTGAGACAATGCAGATCAATGTGAGAGGCAATGGTCTCATCAACCCTGCTGCCAAATGCCTTCCCTTGAATGCATAAAGGAGCTGCTGCTCTACAGCCCTGCTGTTCATTAGTGTTTGGAACAAGAGGCTCTGAGGACACTTTGCCTACCAGGACTACAGGAAATTCAATTTCCATTTGGTCTGTGGGGTGCTGGAATTGCCCATCCCCATCACCCATAGAAGCATGGGAGGTGTAAATAGCCTGAAAAACTCCTGCAACCCAGAACCACTGCTACATTTAGTCCATGAAGTCAATAAGGCAAGAGCAGCCCTTTGTTGGCACTGCCAACAACTCCCAACCACGGACTGTGTGGTGGGACATAGGAGCACTTCAGCTGTGCCTTCTCCTGAGGCATAAGATGGCCAGGAATGTCCTTCAGAGCTCAGTGTTTTTGGGATGAGTGTCTCCATGTTCAACCTTTCTACCCATTTGTCGCCCACAAGATCCATAGTTCACCTTTAAATGGATAGCTGACTCCAGAAAATAACTAACCCAATGATTAAAAGCAGGATTCTGGACTGATTTTCAACAAAACATTGGTAAGTGTTTCTGGTTTCGTTCAAAAAATATTGTTGTCTTTGCTTAGGCAAGTTGATAAAGGATATGAGACACAAATACCAGCACAAAAGTGATTAATTTATCTGTTTTCCTCGGCTTTACCACTTGATTCATTTCGAAGAGATTTTGGTGGGTGTTTTCTTCTTGCTCTGAACTGTCTGACCTGGTAACCCATGAGCTTTGCCCATTCCTCCCCGAAAAGCTGAAAGACCATTCATAGAACTGTACAATCCTAGCATGGTTTGGGTTTAAAGGGACCTTAAAGACCATCTAATTCCAAAGTTCCACCCCCCCTGCCATGGGCAGGGACACCTTCCCCTAGACCAGGCTGCCCAAAACCCAATCCTAACTAAGTTGCCATGGCCTTGCTGAACGGGGTATTTTGTCCCATGTGGTTTGTATCCTCCTGATCTGGAGAGATCTGTGCCATCCTGAGCACTTCCAAATCCCTCAGGATTTGGTGGGAGATGGAGGTGTTCATCTATCAGCAGCACAGAGCCTATAAACACAAGCTTTAGGGTGATAATTATGAAATTGAACGTGGTCTTGATCTCAAGCGTAAGGGGGAGCTAAACATAGTTTCCCCTAATCTCTTGGGATCTGGGAGTTTATCTCTCTCCTTAATTGAATGAATGGGAAATTAGATAAAACTTTGCAGAGTAAATCTTTTAGCAAATGTGATACCCAAGTAGAAAATTTTCAGCAGACTCTACATTTTCACAGCTGCTCCTTTGTTTTGTGGAAGTGTATTTTGAATGTAAGTCCTGCTTACATTGCATGCCTATTAATTCTATTGTACATATTAAATGTCCTCTTTGTAGGGTGTAAAACCAGAAGGGAGACTAAAAACAAATAGCATGTGTTTAAAATGTTTTATGGAAGATGGCACCAATATTTTCTGAGAGCCTCCATGAGTCCAAGGCACTGCTCTCTGATAACACTGTTACTGCTCAAGGCCAAAACTGGAACCTAAAATTAAGTGGGAAATAGTGGAAGAGAAGAGAGAGAATTTGCTACTTAGCTTTGCTAGAGACAAAAAAGCCCCAAACCCTAACATACAGAAAGGACACAAAAAATTGTTGCTTGCTTCTCTACCAGCCTACTTGCATCTAGGACAATTTAAGTCTGATTTGCTGCCAATCATCAAGAAGTAAATGGTATTTTCCTTTTATTTCAGAAATTCCTGTAAATCATTAAGAGCAGCATCAGTGTCGTGTGTTATCACCCACAGAAATGTGGTTATCACCCATTCGCTGTGAGAGGCACCGAGAGGTAAGTCAGCTCCCCTTCTGTAACAGAGTTCTGGGCACTGGTCTGCAGAGATTTATTCTCCTCTTACAGATTTGTGTTTTACTTGGTGGACTTTTAACTGGCAGAGGGGAAGTTTTGATGAGATGTTTGGAAGAAATTCTTCCCTGTGAGGGTGGTGAGGCCCTGGCATAGGGTGCCCAGAGAAGCTGTGGCTGCCCCATTGGAAGTGTTCAAGGCCAGGTTGGATGGGGCTTGGAGCAACCTGGGATAGTTGAAGGTGTCCCTGCCCCTGGCAGGGGGCTGGAAAGAGGTGGTCTTGAAGCTCCCTTCCAAACCCAAACCATTTTGGGATTCTATGTTTAACTTTGTGAAACAGGTTTGCAGGAACCTCTTCATGGAAGCCACCCTGAGGTGTTCCTTCATTCCACATGGAGCTGGATGTGCTCCCATCCCAGGGAGGATCCACAGCAGGGGTGGGTTCATGAGCTGCTCTCTGCTGGGATTGCTTTTGGGCTGATCCCAGGTTGTTTTCACACCCTCTTTCATGACAGGACACAAAATTGCACTTCCAGCCTTGATCCAGAGCAGGGGCCATGTTATGGGAGCTTCAAGTTACTCCGTGAGTGGCATGGACCAGCCCCACCAGAAGACAAAAACACAGGGGTGTTAAAAAAGGATGATAATCCAGCTGTTCTAGGGACAATGTCTTGATATTTGTGATATTTAAAACCTCTGGCAGCAGCCTGGCCAAGAGAAAGCAGACATGGCCAAGGTATCCCACATCTTCTTGTCATCCCTGCCTGTCCTAAAGGAACCAAAGCAGCTGCCAGAATTTAAGGCATCTGTCAGGTTATTTAAATCTGTGTTAGAAAGACTGCCTAATGCACAGAAGGTTGTAGAAACTCCCCTCTTCTGAGTGGCAATGTGCTTTCTTTGCCTGCAGCTGTGGCTCCAGGCCGTCTCTTGCCCCAAGAAATGGTAGAATTTGTCCATTGTCACTGCCACAGCAGGAAAATACCAAACAAGAGAGACAGATCCAGCAAGGAAGAGGAGGGACCTAGCAAAGGGGCAGGGAAGTGGGCTGAGGAGAAGAGGCACTTTACCAGTCAGAGGAGATGCAGAACTTACCACCTGCTACCACAGAAGTAATTAAATTGCACTCCAGAAATGGATAGTCCATCTCCAAGTGAGGCAAAACTGATCTCGTACAGATCAGTTCCAACCTGGAGAGTTATTACATCTCTCCATTTCTAATTACGCTGTTACCCAGTATGATGCCAACTCCAAAGGCAGAACCTGTGTCACTAAAGAACCTTTTCTTTGTGGAAACAATGATTAGTGGAAGCAATTATTTCTCATGAGAAATTTTGGAAATAATTCCCTTTTCTCTCTGAAGCGCCTATCTTTATTTGACCATAAAAAAGGGCAAGAACTTTGAGAACTAAAACTGAGGGGTTTTTTATTTCTAGGATAAATATTCAATTTGAGATAAATCTTTAATAAAACTTTCGCCCAAGCATGGCAATTTTAAAAGGAAGGAAATACTGTAGGGGTTTTCCATACATAGCTGTAAAGTATCAAAAGAAACAGAAGCATGAAAAAAATTTCATATCTGTCCAAAAAGTTGGATTTTTTTTTCATAGACACATTTTGATTAAGAAGCTGAAACAGGCACTTGTCTTCCACACTGTCCACCTCTTCCAGAGATCTGTCTCTCCAAGACTTTGGTCAATGCACACCCGCTCAGGTGGAACAATGCTGCTGTGACAGTGACATCTACACCAGCACAGGTCACACTCCCATCAGAGCAGGCTGGTTATAGCAGGTGGAATCCCAGGCACAGCTGGCCAGGACTACAAATCCTCCAGGATTTATAAATCCCACTCAAGGTGGTCCCTTGAGCGAGAGCACCTTGATTAGGCATCTCTAAGCATCAGCTCCCCCTCCTCCCCGATGCCACCAGCAGAAATGTGTGTTGGTGGCTGGAGCTGCAGCCACCAACTCAGTGAGTGACTTGTTGCACATGAGGTGTCTCTGATCTCCTGTCTGGCCTCACAGACAGGTCCACAGGGGTGGTTCCTACTCATGAACCTGCTGCAGTGTGATGGACCTTTACCTGTCCTGTGAGCTGTGTTGAGGGTAAGAGACGAGTAACGTGCAGATAATTTTGGGGTGACTTTGAGTGCACATCAGAGATGTTTTGCTCCACATATCAGGACAAAGGCTCTGGGCTTTGGTCTTGGCTCAAGTCAATGTCAACAGGAGAGACCCCAATTTTAAAGCCTCATGTTTAAAATGGACATTTCCAAACACCCCACCACCGCAGTGTCTGTTCATTTATTCCTTCAGAAGTGCTGTTTGGCCCTGGTTTGTGCTGGGACAGGGATGAGGCGATGCAGGGTGAGCCTCTCTGCCACATCCCTGCAGAAGGACCTGGGCAGGTACCTCTGGACCACGGTCTCCAAAGGTGACACCTCTGCAGGAGGGACAGTGGTGACTGCCCCATTCCACCCAGAGCTCCAGCTCTCCATCACCCCCCCTGCTCCTCGGCTGATCGGTGAGTGAACCCAACACAACCCATTTTGAGAATTTCCTACCCCTCTCTCCCCATGCCAGGAGCCCGTGTCCCACCCCCAGCAGGATGCTCCTGTCCGTGCAGCACTCGCGGGGAGAAGGGAGCCTCCACCTCCCTGTCCCCTCTGCGTTCCCAGCAGCAATTACAGGGTGGTTTTGCGCTGGTGCGGGCAGGGCGAGGATGTGCTGGTGGCTCGGTGGCGTCAGGCGGTGACGAGGTGTTTTTGGCGAAGCGCTCAGCGCTGCGATTCCTTCTCCCTGCCCGCCTTGCCACCGAGGGCAGCGCTCTGCCTGGCATTGTTCTGCTCCCTGATCTCGCTCATGTGCTCTTTGCCATCCCGATTCGCAGTCGTGACCATCCAGCGGCTTTGATATTTATTCCGTGTGGTTCGGTCAGTGCGGGGGCAGCTCTTTCCTGCCCCCTCCCCTTCTCTTCCCTTCAGTGCGGTGGCAAAACAGGCTGGATACAAGGAGCCAATCACAAAATCGCTGCTGGGAGGAAAGGAGGGGGGAAAAAAACCCCCCAAACCCAGAGAGTAACCTATGCAGCTGTATTTTATTGACTGGATGAGGATGTGGATGTGTCGCTCTCCCAACAAAGCCCTGGAAGGGTTCGGGTGCCCCACGATGCCACCCCCGGCTCCGCTCCCCGGGCGATGCTCGCACAGTCCCGCCCCACCCCGCGCACAAAAACTTTTGCTGTCGTATCACAGGACGGGATAATCTCCCGTATCCCGTCCCGGTAACCCAGAAGCCGCCTCTCCCTCATATTTTACATATTCCCTAAATTCGTTTGCAAGGGGGCAGGAGAGGAGATAAGGGCGGTGAGTTGAGCCGAGTGGGAACTGCTGACTGACAAAGTGTGTAGTGCAGTACGGGTGCTTTCTGGCTCTCTAATTATCCTTTTCCTTCTTGACTCCAGTATCACATGTAGCCATGTGTAGAATCATAAAATAATTATGCAGTGTACAAGCTTTCTGGGAGCATGTACCACTGTTTTCCTAATTCTTTATCGCTCCCATTGATCGTGGCGTGTGTGCATTGATCCAAGTCGGCCATCTGGTTGGGGAAGATAAGCGTGCGAGTGTCTTTGCATTGCACTGTCACTCAGGGAGGGGGGTACATTTTGGCTGTAGGGAATTACAGGGGCAGGATTAGCCCTCTTCCTAGGAGTAAACTGAATTTTAAATGCAGTGTTGCAGCTGCATGGACCATGTTGCTAACTTCTGGTTTTGCCCACAGACTGGGTGCATTATTTATTATTATTATTATTATTATTGTTGTTATTATTATTATTATTATTATTATTATTATTATTACCTCTTCCCTGCTTTCTGTCTTTGGAGATAGAGATATGCTTGTATATAAATGGAGGGGAGAGAAGGGAAAAGCAGGAATGCCCTTCCCTGCACACGCTGGACTTGTGAGTGGCTGCTGTGTTACAGGATTTCGAAATGGCAAACCCAGCTTTTAAATGCAGGCGAGAACCTGCGGGATTGAATGCATTTTGCAATAAGATTCACTGGTCCAAAAGAAAAAAAAAAAAAAAAAAAAAAAAAAGGAAAAAAAGAAAAGGATGAAGTTATCAGCCTATGACAGGAAATTAAAGAGTGGATATTCATCAGCTCTCTTAACTTGGGCTGATCAAGACAAATAACCCTAATCACGCATTATCGGGATGTGTATGTTTAATAATCGGCAACAAAACAATGGAGTTTGGGGGTTTTTTTTAAAATATTTATTTATTTATTTATTTATTTATTTATTTATTTATTTATTCTCCTGCCTGCCAGCCTTCCCCCTAACAATGGGCACATCCTGCAGTGGCTTGAACTTGGCTGCAGTATTTTGTGTTGATGGCCATGGTGCGTGTGCACGCTCACACCCCTGGTCGTCCTTTTGTCAAAATGTGGTGGTGGCCATTGTTGCCTCATATTCTGCAAATGTATGGAAGGTGCCTCAAAAGCCTTTCCTCTAAAATTGAACAATTCTGTCAAAAAAGATTAGTTCTATTTTGTCTGCTGCTTGCTGACTATTCATGAATGTAAAGAGAGAGGGCTTGGGTGTCATACTAAGTTGCTAAGGTGGCTGGCTTTCGGCTATTGACTTGAGGATACCAAACCAGAGCCTACAAAAGAGCAGCCAGAAGGAGAGGAGAGAACTGGTCTGCCATGTGTTTCAGCTATACCTTCTTTAGCTGCCCATTTATTCCTTTTGTTGCCACAACTTTTATTGTCATACAGTTGAAAAAAATGTTAGACACAGGCTTCAGGCTGCACCAAGCAGAAAAAGGGATTAGCATATCACTAGGATCATCTTACACTGAACCAAATTCTTTTCAGGATGTATAATTAGTGAATACAGTCTCCCCCCTTCTCTCTCTCTCTCTTTTTTTTTTTTTTTTAAGGGCATGGGGGGAGCCTATGGATAAGGAAAATTAGTTCAGATCTCTGGGTAGGAAACAAGAAGAAAGGACGGAAAAGAAAAATTTCCCTAGTTTCAGGGAGGATTTTATAAAGGCTATTTCATTATTTTAGCCTTCTACATCAAGAAGCCTTTTGCATATTCACAAAATGCGTGGAAGTTGCTTGTCAAGAAAAAAAAAATATATATTTTTTTACAATAATGTGATCACTTTCCCCAAAGGGAGGCCAGGAGGAGAGAAATTGATTCCAGAGGTGGGCCCAGACCTGAGCAGCTGGAGGTGGGCAGTGCTCCTGTGGCCCTCTCCCTGAGGAGGGCTCCGCAGAAGATGAGATCCTGCAGGATGCATTACTTCTTTCCTCCTCACGGATGCTCCCAGCTCCCTTCTGCCATCTGGGAAGCACACGCTGCTCTGTGCAGTGCAACAAAAACTGCTGTGTCTCCCAGCGAGTGGATGTGTACGAATCAGGGACAGAACTGAAGGGTGATACGTGATACAGGCATTTTTAAAATAGGATGGCAGAATTAACGGTCTATTTTTTATGACTACAAGCCGTATTCAGCGATGACAGAAACGGGCATGAACCAAACAGCAGGACTGTGGGTTTAGGGTGTTCCTTGCCTGTACAGGAAGCTCCCAAATGGGGCTGGCATTGATGGAACACGCGCAGCCTTTGCTGGTTCTCCGGAGAATTCAACTCACAGATAACTTGGCCCTGCAAATCTGTGATTCAAATCACGTTTTCATCAGGGTGTGCTTGCAAAATACACCCTGCCTTGCTCTCGCTGGGGTGGAGGTGTGCCTCTGCAGGAAGAAGAAGGTGAGGAGGAAGCTTTTGGCTTGGTGCACCCTTAGCAAAGCTCCCATGTGCATCCCGGTCCACGCTGCCTCCAAAACTCAGCTGCACCTTTCCCCCTGACAGATCCGGGTGGTTCCTGCTCCCATCAGAGCAAAATTCGAGAGGAGAATTACCCTGGGAAGGAAACAGAGCTTCTTTTTCAGCTGAACGGCTGGTAATTTCGCTGCGTTTAATCACGCCGCACATTTGACATCATTGCCTTTTCAAACTGCTCAAACCAATTGTTCCACCAAACGAGCAATTGGACGTGAATATTCAGAAGCTGCTCTGGGGTGCTCGGCGGTAATTGGTCACATCACTCACATGGTCTCGTTCCCTTTTTGATGAGAAGAGGGTAGAAATTTGCTTCACGCGGATACTTAAACACCCACACATAAAAATCTCATTTAGCACAACTGTTGTTTGTTGGTTTGGGGTTTGTTTTTTTTTTTTTTCCCTGGGGGTTACTACAGCGGCAAGAATGCCACTATTGGAGGGCAAAGGAGGGGAACAAATGAAAGAACTCAATTAAAATGGTGAATGCAGATGCTGAAAAGTCTTTCTCTCTTCACCTAGTGCAGTCCCCACTGTTGGTGGGGCGTGATTTTGGCTGGGGGTAGGAGCGAGATGATCTTTAAGATCCCTTCTAACCCGATCCATCCAATGCTTCCATGATTCTGTGACAGAATATTCTGTGGCCAGGTAACAGGGATGAGGCTTAGGTTTAGGTTTAGGTTTAGGTTTAGGTTTAGGTTTAGGTTTAGGTTTAGGTTTAGGTTTAGGTTTAGGTTTAGGTTTAGGTTTAGGTTTAGGTTTAGGTTTAGGTTTAGGAGGAGGTCCCAGTTGCAGCAGCACCGATGTTTTCAGGCACCCAGAGCTCATACTGGGAGTGGTTGTGGCAAACCTGATGTGAGGTTCAGGAGACCAACCTGGGTAATTCATACACCATGGGGCTAAGAAAGAGCATTTCACAGCCATGAAATATTCGAGGAGAAATTACCTGAGCCATTTAGGAAAATTATGCTGGTTGTTTTAAAACTGGGTCACACATGTAGGTGGTGATCTGCTGTCCATGTGGATCTCCTTGATTTCAGAGAGGACTTTTGGCCTGTGGAGAGGAGCTCCAGGTAAAGGAACTGTGTCAGGCTCTGTGATATTCTTCACATTGACACTGAACAGAGCGTGAAATTACAAACAGGGGTGACTTGAAAGCTTTTGTTTATTTACAGTGTAAAATAGAAATATCAGTGTTCCTCATGCTGAAAAAAAAAT
Source organism: Monarcha castaneiventris obscurior (assembly GCA_026261815.1). Taxonomy (NCBI): domain Eukaryota; kingdom Metazoa; phylum Chordata; class Aves; order Passeriformes; family Monarchidae; genus Monarcha; species Monarcha castaneiventris. Next base: position 4,126,011 of record JAMPIT010000894.1, on the reverse strand, counting down.
CACTCCTGATGGCCACTTTTTATTAATGAGGAGGAGATAGCCCAGAATGGCTGGAGGAATCCAAGGGTGTTTCAGAGACTGATTAAGGCTCACTATGAGGCAGTATTTCATCTTACTCAACTCACATGTTCTCCTTCCTTCTCCTTCCAGTAAAACCTGACTGATGTTGGAGAAAGAGTAAATAAAAATCAGACAACAGTGAGGATGGGAACAGCAGATATTGGGATGTTTTCAATCTACCTCCTGTAATTTTGCAATCACATTAAAAATTCACTTCATTTGCAGATGACCTAATTTGCCCAGACCTGGGCTGGGCTCCTTGGCAGCAGCTAAAAAAAGCACATTTCAGCATTCCAGCAGTCACCTTGGGGCATTTGGTCGGGGCTGGAGCTGGATATCCATCCTCAGTGCCTGGTCTGCCTGTGGGTGTGTCTCCCTGAAGCCTGCAGGGTATTTTTTTCTGTAAAAATAAATACTGTTTAATAAGTATTCCGTGTGCATTTTGTCATTAGCCTGATGCTATAGAGCCATGCGGACCCAACCTTGATTTATAAAGCTGTTAAAATGTTTGACCTTGTTTAAATAAAAGCCTCAAGGTTAATTACAACAAGCATTCCAGATACATACTCTCTGTTCTGGTGGCCCTGATGATTTAGAGGAGGAAAGGGTAATAAATTCTCATCTTTTAAAAGTGACTGCAGTGCAAAAGTGCAAGAGTTTGCTTTTCTGCCATTTTCATGTTTTACCACACTTTGATATGTGATATATTGGGTGATGATTAGTTGTCTCTTCCTCAGGAGCACTAGAAATTTGATATTTTTACTTAAAGTATGATAAGAAGCATGTGAGAATGGGAAAAAAAAAAAAAAAAGGTTGTTGGGAATAAAGAGTTTGAGCTTTACTCCTGCATAGGATGTAGCCATAATGAGGTAAACAAAGGCATTGTGGTTTTCTTTTTTTCCTTATTGCGCAGAAAACAAATTTCACAAAATAAAAACCAATTTAAGTTTCTTTTAAAAGAACTGGGAAATATTGAGGAAAGTTAATTGAAGCACATTCAAATTACAATAAACACATAGAGGCACAATTATCTTCTTTTGACTAGTGTGTGGCTTAGAGATGTTTTTATCTTTTGTTTATTGCACTATTAAAAATATGGAGAGGCATCAAGAAAGGGTAGATAGCCGCCATATGGACTTACATATTTTCCCTATTTATATTTAAATAACTATCCATGAGAAATTATGCACAAATCGTGCAATAATTCCCAACTGAAATGACTGTTTAGAAAATAAAAATTCTGAGGCACAATATTCTTTTCATATTAAATTGCCCATTTTCTGTACACCGGGAATGTTTGTACAATACCCAAAAAAAAAAAAAAAAAAAGCTGCATTACCACCCAATACAATTTGCTCACAATGCTAATGAAGACAGATAGAGGACATTGTCAGATACTGGAGTAATTCATGAGCAGTGTGGGAAAACAAGACAAACACGCTCAGAAAGCCGGGGCCTAATTTTTTGTTCCCATTTCCAAGAGTGAATGGTGGTAATTTTAATAACCTGCTGCTCTGACAGATTTAATGACGCCTGTTAACTTTCATTGCTTGATTCAGGCCACGCTCAAGTTTGGGGTGAATGCTTGGGCTTGCAAAGTTTGAGTTGGATGGTTTTTGGCCACTCAAAGGGAGCTCCTAACACCCCACAGAGAAGTTGGCTGAAAACCCCATGCTTGGGATGCCACCTTGTCCCCGAAGAGGGGAGTTTGGAGCCCATCTCTGTCTCACTTGGCAGCAGAGAAACTTGTCCATGGACAGAGGGCTCTGGTAGCCACCCAAGGCCCCTGGATCCCTCCAGTGCTTTAACTCTGGTTTCACTTGCAGGCAGGACCACGACGTGATGTCTCTGATTGCACCTTCTGATTAGCCAGGACTAAGCCGCGAGCACCGAGATCATTTTCACTTCTGATAAAGCCCAGAAGAAGAAATACTTTTCCAGCAAAATATCCAGCTTCAATCTATACATGCCCACAAAAAAAAAAAACCAAACTGTGACATCTTTTGGATTTCTAAAAGGGGAGTGAAAACTTCCAAATTAGATGGTATATCCTTGCACGCTCAATACAAGTCAAATTTTTCTTGTCTGTCTGTCTGATAATTCTAATAAATTAAATTTCATGACTCATTCAACATCTCTGCTGTACACCCTGGAATCAGTAACTTATAAATGTCTTGCTAAGCCAGATGTGCCAGCTGTGCCTCCTCATTTTGGCCAGCCTGGCACAGGGGGCTCCTGTCCCATCACACTCCTGGGACCTCCTCCCCATCAGGACATCCTGAGCAGGGTCTTGAAGAATCAAGTCTTGCAAAGTGATTTACTGTGGACATTTTATTTGTGTACATAAATGTGTGTGTGCATATTTATATACATAAATATGTGTATATTTATACACAGATTTATACACATAAAATGTGCAGGGGCATGTCCTGCTGTGGCTTCAAGAGGGTGATTTATTTATTTCTTTCAGAAGAAACTTTCCCAAGAAATGTTCAGGTCTGTCAGAAATAAGCAAAACGATTCAGAGTCTTTGATCTGAGTTTTATGGCTTGTTCCTTTTTAAAATTTCATTAGATCCCCTCTTTGATGCTGCCTTGTAGATCGAAAGGCTTGGTTGCTGCATAAACTCCACTTTGTTACCAAGGGGGTATTTCTGGTTGGTATTTTGGGAATTATAAGGGCTCTGTAGCACGTTAAAAATAGAGAAAAGAGCTTTCAGCCCAGTAAAAAGTGAACTTCATGGAGTGCTGCTGTCACACTCTCCTGGCAGAACACCTCCCTGTGGTCCTGGTGCTGCTGATAAAGGTCTGTTCTCCATGCTAAACTCTCAGTTTTCATCCTTTCCTTGTGCTTCCAACTCTCATTCATATAATTCATGCCCAGCCTCTCCATCTGTTCACGTCAGCTCGAGTGTGGAGTCAGGGGAAAGCTGGAGCTGTAGTTAAATGCCTGTATGAGGGGCTGGAAGGTGGGACAGTGGCACCACACCAGGAGCTGGGATGGGTTTTTGTGCTGCCAGCCACCACCACACCCAGCAGCCACCTCCTCACACAGCTGTGGGTGTTTGGAACCACGTCACTTAGAACTGTAGGGAAGGATCTATGGAAAAATCAATTTCTGCCTCACCCTTAGAGCTTGGTACTGGCAGAGTTGTTCCCAATTGCCATCTGTAAAAAAAGGCCTTGCAAACCTTTCCTCCCACATTTAATTTACAGTTGGCAACCGTGTCACTGTAACCATGATGATCTGAAGATATAAATGAAATGAAAATATAAATGAGTCTGGCATTAAGGAATAACATGGATTAATGGGCTGACTGATACCTTTTCATTTTAAAAAATTTCCATGAAGCACTGTAGCATTTATTTAAAAAACTGAAAGGGCAGAAAAATTTGACCACAAGCCTTCTTATTTTTGCTTTAAAAAAAAGCCTATTTTATATTACTATTTTTTTTCTTTTAATTTAATCTAATCTAATTTAATTTCATTTAATTTCGTTTCATTTCATTTCGTTTCACTTCATTTCACTTATATTCCAACAAAACACAGAATCTTGTCTGCTACAGAAGTAATTAACTGGGAAGAAACGTGTTTTGGTGGCTTTGGACCAATCTATACCAAGGCTGGGGCAATGAATTGCCAAAGTGTTGTTCAGAAGTCACCATACCAAAATAACCTCGTGTTCTCACCTGCCCTTAATGGCAGTGAATGTCAGAGGTGGAGGAGGGAAATGTGGGCATTCCAGAGACGTGGAATGATGAAGAGCTCTCCATGCTGGTGCCTAACACTGCATTCCCACTGAATCTTTTTTTCCCTTCCTTCTCTCTCATTCCCTGATAATGATGATGGGGATGCCTCATGGCAGTGGTGGATGCAACACAGTTTGAATGCAGCCTGAACAAATCAAAGTGTGGGGATCTTGATGTGCAGTTAGAACATTCCATACCTGCCCTGCTCCTCATTCCTCTCTTCCCCTCCTGTTCTCTGGTTTGTCCTTGGAAGGAACCAGAAAAACGCTTGGAAGGCAGATGGTGTTGACATCGTGAGTGTCCAGAGTTGTATTTTCCAAACAAATCCAGGGAAGTTTGAAAAACTCTTTTGGGTTGCAGCCATCTGCCATCACTTTGACTGTGGTTCTTTCCCCAGGGAATGGGGGATAAATTCAGGTGCCATTCAGGCGGTGGGGTCCAAAGTGACTTTCCTTGGCACTGCCCAGTAGAGCTGCTCACTGGGAAACACGGGTGAGAAGCCCCAGCATCCTCATCCTCACACCCATCCCTGCTGCCAGGATTTAAGCGTTATGGATTTTATTTAGCACTTTATTATTTGGAAATTACCGTTTATTTCCCCTCCCCCCTGATAAATTTTCTCTTTTCCGCAGGAACAGAGTCATGGAATGGTTTGGGTTGGAAGGCATCTTAAAGTTCCAACCCCTCTGCAATGGGGATTGATAGGCAAGGACCTGGGCACAGTATTCCCTGAACACAATTAAACCCAGGAATCTGCCCTGCAGGACACAGAGCCTGGCGTTGTCCCGTGTTTGGCCAGTGGTGAGCAGAGGGTGGCCCTGGCCTCCGAGGCAGCCAACACAAATAAATAATACCAGGCCCTGGAATGAGCAATTTGTGGGCAGCACACCTGCAACACCCATCCCACAGCTGTAGGGCTGGAAAGGCAAATAAAACAGCTGTAACCCAAGCCTGGAGGGTGCTGGGGGCTCGGGGGAGGGAAGCCGGGCTTTCAAATCGCTGTAACCCAAGCAAGAAAATCACCAGCCTATATGCCTTTCACAGCATCTGATGACAAAATGGTTTGTGGCTTAGCCATTGTTTAAAGGCCATTCCTCAAATTCCGTGTTTACTGTCAGCAGGGTGAGTTGTGGACTCTGTGACTTTAGCTGTTAATGGGCCTAAACACTTCTGCCAACAGATTAAGCTCTGCTGAAACGTTAAGAAAATTGGCCCAAACAGAGATAGGGAGGATTCTTGTTTAGCTGTTGTTTTATTAGCATGAGAATCATTGTCTGCAGACAATGGCACCTCCCTATCACCCAAAGTGTGGGCAATTGGGTGAAACTCATTCAATTTCTGTTAAACGACAGAAATTGTTTGTTTGTTTGTTTGTTTGTTTCTAGAGGAAAAGAAAAATGCTCATTTTCAACTGCAAGGAGGAGTAGATCAGAAGTGAAATCCAACCCCCAATTGCCACCAGCTCATGATGGACTGGGAGCTAACAAGATGGGATGACCCAAAAGAAAGGAATTGTGAGAACTCACAATTGAGTTGTGAGTGTGTTTGAAACAATTACTGTCAGTGGAAGAAGAGGAATAAGCAAAACTTGGGGAAGGTGAAGAGTAAGTTTCTTTCTAAAAAAAGTGAGATGTGTTTCTGTTATTATTTGTGCTGCTGAAGTTCCCAGGTGATCCATATCCTGGTGTTGTTTCCATTTAATTGCTGTCCTAACAGGTACTGCCATTACCTGCACTTCCCCCAGGTTCAGTGCTCAGAAGAGGGTTAATTCGTTGCTCAGGTGATATATATATTTTTTTTCCCCGTTTTCTGCTCTCTTGTTAAAAATAATGGGATTATTTGAATTGTAGCAGTGCCTGGAGTCACCAGCCAAGGCTGTAGACCCCTGGGAGGAGGCACTGAGCAGGAAAATGGGGAGCTGGTTCTGCAGGGAGCTTCTGGCTCTCAAAGGGGAGTCACAAGGATGGAGAGAGGACTGGAGGCCACCTCAGCACTGGGGCACAGGCAGAGAGCCCGGGCACATCTGGGACCCAGGGCAGTGTGTTTGGCCAGGGGTGACTGTGCTCAGGGCCACCCCATGCTGGTGCAAGGAAGGATGAAGCAGCCCAGCACCTTGGGGGCTGTTTTCTGTCTTTATTGCTGCTTAGTGCCATGGGATTTAATCCCAGCACCATTCGACATTTCCTTTCCTCAGGAGATCCTGCTGTTTTCTTTATATATATATATATATATATTTTTTTTTTTTCCTTCTAGCCCTGATACTTTTGGCCATCACTGCTCTTCCTTGCAGTTACCTGTGGCTGCTTTAAATGCCACCGGATGCGAGGGGATGTTTACATTTCCCCAATTACATTGTCTTTGAACGGTTCTAAACTTGACTTTGATTAAACACGCTAATAACAAGAGAGGCTCCGGTTTTTTTTCCTTTTTTTTTTTTTCTTTTTTTATGAATGTCACTTGCTTGAGTTGAAAAGACATGCTCTTAATACTCGCTTTTCATCTAAATCAAGAAAGCAACACTAAGCAAAAAAGTATTTAACTGTAGCATATAGGATTGTAAAGATGGTAATCAGGGACACTGGTAATTGAAGCTTTTGGGGGAGAACCTTTCTTCTGAATCCTCCAGTCTGTTTAATAGGATAAAATTAGCTTGAGTGGCTTGGTGTTTGAAGAGGTTATGATATAATTGGAGCTGCCTCCTGGGTTTGCTGCTGGACAAGGCGATCAGGTGGAGACATGGGAGGGCATGGGAACCTCTGAAGTAGAAGACTCAGCTTCTGCCATACTAATTAGCCTAAATTAGCTATGCCAGTTTTCTGCTTGCTTTTGAATTTCCCTGATAATGCTTTTATCGGGGGTGTAAGAAAAGGAATATGAAAACACGCACAAAGTTCACTGCGGAATGGCAGAAGCGGTGGCAACTGCCGACGTAAGGCTCAGGCTTATTGCTGCAAGCTTCAAAAAAGAAAAATAAAAATCGGGGGGGGTGGAAAAAAAGGCTGAATAGCATTAAGAAATAACAAATGGATATCAAGTACAACCCCTAGGGATTTAGAAAGTACTACAGCTTGCGCTCTCAAACACGAAAGTTTACAAAACATCTGTAAGAAATTTATTATCTTGAGGATTATGCACACATTATTTTGAGGGCAGCCTCCTCCCCCCAAACCCCAGCTTTGCTCTTGAGTGTTTAACCCAAGGTGAAGGAGGCGGTTCTCCTCCAGGCAGAACCAGCTCTGGCACCTCAGCTCGTGCTCCACAATCCGCAAGGTCCGGGAGAGGCTATTTGTGGTTTTGTGAGCTGCTGCCATTTTTTAATTTTCACTTCCGACCCCAATTAATCAACTTTAACCATGCAACGAGATTTGTGGCACATTCAGTATAGCTTGCATAAATCTGTTTTAATTGAAAATGTGCGAATGGGAAAGAAAACAAGGAGGGGGCTTTTTATGTTTTCTTTCTGTCCTGGGTGGATAGGGATGAATTCTGTTGCCAGTGGGTGAAGCAAATCAGGAGAGGACTTCTTCAAAGCCATGTTAGAATGCATTTTCACAGATGCAAACAGCTCCATCCCTGGGGAAGAGTTGAGGCTATGGGGAGATACAGCTTTTTCCTTCCCAGTTAGTACCAGCCTTGGTTTGGGGACAGGTATTTGGGGCCAGAATTGTCCGTGTCTCTCGTTGCACATTCAGATATTAGAAACTGCAGGAACAGGCCTCCCATCAGCAATCTGCTCGCCTAGCAGAGGAGAGGCTCCAGGAGGCCTCCTGTCACTGGATGAGAGGGTGGAATGAGGTTCTGGAAGATCTGCTGGACACCCTCTGAGGGTGTCATGGTTCAGAATCTCTCAGGCAGGAATGTTCTTATGTTTCCCATGAGCCATTCTTCCACCCAATGCCCTTTCTCCCCCCCAGGCCGTCCCAGGAATGTTTTGCAAAGACCTGCGTGAAATTAGGAGAGGATTTCAAGGTCATTTAAAGAGCAAAGTTTGCAAGGCTCACCCAAACCTTGGTTTGCTCATGATTTCCCACTGCATCCCCTGGGTCACGTCAAAGGTTTTTAAACAAAATTGTGTCAACTCCACAGTTAGAGGAGGAAAATGGGGTAGGGAGCAGTTCTGAGGGACTGTGATGCACAAGGGGTAACTTGTGCTCCAGAGGACAATTTCTAGTAAAGCTGGACTTGTTTAAACACATTCTGCATCTCAGCACAAGAAAACCAACCCGAGGGCTCTGTGCCGTTACTATTCATCACTGTCTGCTTTCCATGGAAAATCAATAGGGATATCAGGGTTTAAAAACTCAGCTAAGCTATTTTATTGTATTTTATCTCATTCTTTCTGGAGAGGCAACTGGCTGACCTCACATTTCTAACAAGTGCTTGAGAATGAGTTTGGAAGGCCTAGGAAAATGAATTTCCTTCACTGTCTCCTCCATTTCCATGTACAGAGGAATTGCTCTTTGGGCCCCCTCTTAGCTGGGGGGTACCTGGTCCTCAGTGGAAAACACAGTTCAGATTCTGGTTTTTAGGGCAATGAATCTGTCAGGGAAAGAGAATGAGTCTTGACTTCTCCTCTTCAGGCTCCCACACTCCCACAACCCTTGTTCAGGCTTTTTATCAGGTGCAAACACCTGAGCCCCACAAGCCCTTCAGCTCTGGCACACACATTTTACATGTTCACTCGAGTGCCTGCACACAGACAAGTGTTGGAGCAGCTTCATCTCCCACCCCTGTGGGCCCCAAGGCAGCACCCTGGGTATTACCTGCTCAGCTGCTCCACGTGTGTTTTTGGGGGTTGGAGCCCACAAATATTTCTTCACAGGAACAGCATCATTCTTGTGACCAAGTCCTCCCCACACAGATCTTGCAGAGGTGGGTTTTTATCACTCTGTTCAGACTCTATACATTCACAGGGTTTTCTTTCAAGTGTGGCTTGTTGGCTCATCCAGCTACGGAATAATGACAGTGAAATTGTTTTTAAAACCTCCTCAGTCCAAAACCTGGATGTTTTAACTTGCTGCTCTAAATTCTGCAAGGAAAGCATTCTCTCCTTGAAAAGTGTAACACCCAGATTAGATTTTTTGGGAGCTGAGGGGAGTCATTCTTAATTAGAGAAAAAAGAAGCAGGAAATCCTTCTGGGTTTTTTTTTTCTGTCAGACTTTCCTCTTTGGAGCACTATCCTCATTTGATAGAAATGTTTAACTGGTAGGAACTCCTGAATGACAGGTAGCTGAAGAAGGGACCACAAGCTGTTGTCCTTGAAACCAGTGGTGATTTTCCCCTTGACATCTCAGGGCACATTATCCAGCACAGCCCAACTCCAGACAGTTTTATTCTGCAGCCAGCAGCGATTCCTGTTCCAAAAAGACAGAACTGTTCCCCAGAGGAGCTGTGCAGTGTGGAGAAAACCTTGTGCAGGTTAAAGGCTGGACCACAGCCCCACCAGAGCCAGCATGAAGGCTCTCAGTGGTCCCAGCAAAGCAGAATTCCATCATCAGTGACCAGACTGACCACACTGATGCAAATCTAGAGAAACTGTGGTTGAGCAAATCAGCTCTGACCCAGCCTTGCACCTATTTGAGCAGAGGGGGCTTTTGCTCAGTTCATGACACAAAAGTATTTATCCCTTCAGTCCTTCTCTGCTCTTGCTGTTGTACCCAGGAGAGAAAAGAGCTGCAGAGCATGAAGCAGCTTTTTGGGAGGGCTCCCTTCTGTGTGGGCAGTGCCTCCAGCTCCCCTGACAACAGAGAGACATTCCTGCTGTGCTTCTTGCTTGTCCTTGCCACGACTCCTGCAAGCCAGATCTGCTCCTGTGCAGGCCACACAACACACAATAAAGCAAGAATCGTTTCAGCAGTCTTTGCTGACCCTTGAGCTGAACCCAAAATACCCCACAGGTCTGACAAATGGGTCACCTGGCTGATGTCTGATCTGCAAGCAGTGTACCTTTGCCTGGGATGTCCTAGGAGCAGGATGATGTGAAGTCAGGACTTTTGGGGGGAAGAAAGAGAGAAACAGAAAAGAAAGAAAAAAACATTTGAAAAACAAGGATGGAAAGAAAAAAATCAAGGTATTTACTGGCTAAAGACATAAGTGTTGATTGGTAGGAATGGAACCTGTCCTCAAGGCCGCAGCTGCAGAAGGGCAGGAGAGACAGAGCTCTGTTCCATGGGCATAGCAGGAGGAGAATCCCCAGGTCCCATTCCTCCATTCTCCCAACAACCCATGAGACAAAGCCATGTGAGGCTGTTTTCCACCCTCCACAAGGTGTTTTCTGGCTCGTGCCTCCATCTCTCTGTGCACCCAAGACCTGTGAGAGACAGAGGTAATGCCTGACCCTGCTGCACATGTGCTTCCTTCTCCCTTCCAGGAGTAAGGACCTTCAATCCCAGTGTGCTGAGCCTGTTGGATAGGTGGGAGGAAAAAAAAAATCCCCTCTGCTTAAACCAATTCCCTCAAGTCTCTGAGGAGCAGCAAAGCACAGCAGCCCCAAAGTGTGTGTGGGATCCAAGAAGCTTTGAGCTCAGCACAGCACGAGGGAGGGCTGGCTCAGCAATGAGAGTCCCTCCTTGGCTCCATCAGGCACTACAGCAAACAAGTCATGTCTCTTAGAAGAGGAAAAATCTATTTCAGAGCTCTCTCTGTTTTCTGTGTGGGTGCTTATCTCTGGTCACTGCTGTTCACCATGTAGAGAAGTCTCTGTGGCATGCATTTCTGAGAGGGCAAACTGTCTAAAATTAGCTGTTAGTTTAAAATAAGAGACTGTGCAGTTCTCCAGGGAGGGGCATTCATCCTCCAAAGGAAACTGTCAAGGATTGTTCAGGATTACTCTCCAGCTGTTCAGGACTGCTGCATCCTTTTAAATTATAATGTCAACATGTCGCAAATAATATGGAATGACAATGTCTAATTTCTGTCCTGTGAGGAATGAAAAGGAAGGGAAATTGCTAGCATACCAGATACACACCAGATTTGAAAGACCAGGTAACCTTTCTAGGTGGCTGTAGGAGAATAATTAGCCAAAACATTAATGCAAATGTAATTTTCTAGCTAGCCTCTGAAATCTAGAGGCGTTATATTAAGCATTCCGGGCTAATGCGCTCCAGAATAGTTTGTGTTATCTCTGGGGCCAAGGGATGTAGCAACTCCTCCACTGATTGGATTCTTTATGTTGAGTAGCTGGGGGTTTATTTCCCAAAAGTGCTTGCTGCCAGCACTGCTGGCTTTGAGGGAGGAATTTCAATGCCAGGTTGCATGAATTGCATCTGTGGAAGTGTTCCAGGCCTGGTTGGATGGGGCTTGGAGCAACCTGGGATAGTGGAAGGTGTCCCTGGCCATGGTAGGGGTTGGAATGAGCTGAGCTTTAAGGTCCCTTCCAACTCAAACCATTCCATGATTCCATGAATGTGGAAGATGTCATGGTTATTACTGACCTTCACACCCATAAGCAGCCCACCGTGATTTTATCCCCCCAAAAAACATGAAATATTTAAACTGACTATGTGAGAACACAGGAAATAATGAGGTTATTGCCGTTCATGGGCAGCTTGCATCATGTACATGCATATTCCACCTAAATTTTAACACAGACTACCAAGAGGAGGGAGGTTTTTAACAGATTTTACCTGGTTTTTTAGGTAGTTGTAGCTCTGAGGACTGAAGCAGACACCAGTCTGGGTTATGAGGTGAATTTCTGGGACTCAGCTGAAGAACAGGCAACTCATGCAGTTGTGGTAACATTCCTTCAATCAGATGCCCACAGCCAGAGCTTAAACATTCTCTCAGGATGGCTGCCTATAAAATATAAACAATGCAATATGAGCAAGAAGGGTCCCAAGGTACACATTTTAATGCTCACATTCCATGCAGCGCTGTATATTTTTCACGTTTAGTTAAAGAAATAAATGAAACAGAAAGAATCCAACATGTTTTGCATTCCCTTGCAACAGGAAGCTGTTTTGATAAAACCTACAAATGATCCGTATTGATATTAACTTTTTCTCTTTTTTTTTTTTTCCTTTGGTAAACTTAATTTGAATTTAGAAAGTCTCTAAATGATAATTGAATCACAAGTCTGGATTAGGATTCTAGCAGCAACACTTGACTTGGTCAAAATCACTGTTATGAAGAGATGCAATTTTTACACAGTACTTCACATTGATTAAGTAATGTGCGAAAATGGAAAAAAAGCATTCGAATCTTAATCATAGTAATTTGCATGAAATAAAAGTCTCTGTCAAGGGAATGCACATTATAATAACTCCTGGGTGTTTTGGTTGCATCAGTGAGCAAAGAAGTTGCGTGCATTTTTTTTCTTGCCCTGATATGCAAGAATTTCCTCTATTTTTAGTGCACCTTTGATGATGTGAGAATTTAGAAATACGGTTTTGTAGTCAGTGAGAGACTGTGAGACGAGCAGGTATTTTAAGAGCAGCCAGGCTTCCCAGCTGATGGGCAATGTGCATACCTGAACAGGGCACAGTACTGTAAACCAGGATGTTGTAAACACGGGGAACTCAGTTTGAAGCTAATTAAGGTTCATTTGGTTTTGACCTGCATCAAACAATAGCACTAAATCAGAAAAGCAGATGCATTTTGGAAGCTACTGAACTGAAGAACCTTATCTGGAGCCCAGTGGAGTCAGCAGAGACCTTCTCACTGACTTCAGTCAATCAAGCCTTAGAAATGTTGGCGTTTATTTACACAAATTGGTCTGGAGTAAAAGGGGTTTTGGAGGCAGTCCCTGCTCCGGTGGGTGCACACACCAGGGCTGCTCTGTGCCGTGCTGGTGGCACTGTTATCTCTCTCTGAACCAGACCTGAGAGCTCAGGCACATTTCCCTGGCCATTGTGCAACCTGTTTTATTTTAAAGAGTTGCTGTTTCAAAAATCAATGGGCATCAGCTGCTAATTACAGAAAATCTATGCCTTGGCCCCTCAGCAGGTTTTGCATTTTTCCCACTCACCCCGCTGCCTGTGCTATGGGTTGGCAGCTCAGATCTGTAGCCACAAGTGATGACCTCCCCACACCAGACCCCTTTTTTACATCTTTGGGACTCTGAGCAGCCTGATCCAGTACAAGGTGTCCCTGCCCATGGCAGGGGTTTGGAACTGGATGGTCTTGAAGGTCCCTTCCAACCCCAAACTCTCCATGATTCTGTGTTCCCTTCCAGTTCCCTCCAGGACAGACTTTGCCACGTGGAATTTCTGGTGAATGGTCTTTGCCCAATGACACCTGGATTCCCCACGCTGATCTGGAGATTAATTTGATGCTGTATCTTCTGACAATGTAAGCAAATAGAGCGTTATTTAAAAAACACTTTCTGTTAGGGAGCCCATTTGTCCCGGAAATGTGACTTTTGTGGGTGGGAGGCGTCTGTCCTGAATGAAAGTCCGAGAATTTGAACCCCTTCTTCATCCTCCAATAATCTTAAAGGAGGACAGGGACTCTGCAGCATTTATGAACTGCCAAATAATTGAGTGTTTTGCCTTTTTTAGGGCTTTGCACTTGGTCCAAATGCTCCAGGCATGAGATTTTGCCATTTTCTCTTTCCTTTCTGCAAGCTGTGCTTATAACGGGGGGCAGGTTCAAAAACCACTTTGGAGGAGTGAGGAGGGCCCTTTTTATTTGAGGCATGTTGTATAAAATCTGTTGAGACCTGTGGAAGTCACGGTGATATCACTGCCTTGTATCAGGAGGGATATTTAGTTATCCCCAGCCACAATATCATTTGGGTAATTGCTTCTTGCAGGGGATCAAGGCAGGTGTGGGAGGAAAAAAAGTAATGAACAACTAAGCTTGGAAAGGAAACGTAGGTTGGAGTTTATCTCTTGTTGCTGAAGCTGCCAGTTAAGCTGGGAGCAGGAGGAGGGCTTGTTTGGGATTTATTCTGGGGGAGAAAGGCCCTGCTGTCTTCAGAGTGAGATGAGATCAAGTTCTGCCTGCAATGCCTCTCACATGTTGTAGTTGCAGGCCAGGAGACTTTTTTACATCAAAATAAAGGAATGGATGGACCTGCACTTATAAGAGAGTTGGCATTCCTACAACAAGCATGTAGGTTGATAAGGATTTTCTTTATTCTTTTCAAAAATAACCTTTCCTGTGAAATGCAAGCTCAAGAACATTATTGGTTACATAGAGAAATCACATGAAAGGCTGCATTACAATAATGAAGAAAAGAGATTCTGAGACGAGAGCAGCAGCAAAGGTACTCGGTGCCTCCTTGGCTTCAGCTGCTCCTTCTCCACACAGCTGAGGGTTTCAAACCTCGGGTTTTGGCAAAATCCCATTTGAGAGGGGAAATTGGTGCACACAAACCCCCCACCAGGAATGATCCTGGGATCCCATCCTTATTTGCCCAGGGAGTATCCAATGCATGGGGGCAGCCTCAGGGCATGGGAGATGTGTTATGGCAATGGGGGTATCTCAGTTTGTGGGCTGAGGGGGATGATAATTTGCCACCCTGTGTTTCTCTTAATTTGAGAAAATGCCCCATATCAGAGGGCATTAATGGGGTGAGTGCCACGTCCCAGGTCTTGCCAAAGCAGCCTTGGTGCTTTAAGGAAGGGAAGTCAAACCTACAGCTCTCGGAAACCGTCCTAAGGAAGGGGGAAGAAGAAACTCATAAGAAATAATCCTATTAATTAATGCCCAAATCCTGGTCCCTGTGCACAGCGTGTGGAAATGCTGTGTGTGCGAGGGAGCGGAGGCAGAGGAAGGGAAGGGAACACCACCTTCCTCCTCCTCCTCCTCCTCCTCCTGCTTTCTGGGCTGCTGGCTCTGCTCTGCCCAAAGTAGTCCCAGCAGCTCCCACCAAGTGCCATCCAGCTCAGAGTTTGTGGCTGGCCCCAGGTTGTCAGGAGCACACAAGAAATCAGGGTGAGAAAATAGTGTTTTCTCTTCCCAAGGCAGTGATGAAGGTATTTTGTGTGTCCTTATAGAGAGGGGCAGATACCTCATGAATCCCTCTGACCCCCCATCCTGGTGTCCCCTGGCTTTGGGATTCCAATATATTTCATGGGACAATCCAGATGCCCTAAGTCAGGAAGTGTGGAACACAAAAACACCTGAGATGGTCTGAGGACACTGGGAATGCCTGGAGTAGGAGGGATTCTGGCTTTGCAGAGCCAAATTAGAATCCTGGAGGCAAGAAATCCAGGAGAAATGTGTACAACTGACTAAGACTCACTCATCAACTGCTCCCTAAAGCCTGAAGAGTGGGCAAGGCTTTCCAAGTGTAGAGTCCTTTGCTCTGGAAGTGATATCTCCTGATGAGTTGTCAAAACTCCTCTCTGACTCCAGGTACAAGTCTTGTTTCCACAAGCAGTGCTGAACTCTGCCTTTTCCCTCAACAACTGCAGTCTTAAAATCTGCAGCCCAATTTCAACCAATTTAATGGAGGGGCACAAGGGCTGCTCAATTTTTCTAAGTATTTTGTAATTTTCCAGTTGGAAATGTCCGTGCTGAACTCATGGAGAAACACAAAAGGAAGGTTCAGCACAAAAGGTGTGTTGGGAAGGGATTGGGGACTTGGGGTATCAGTCTGTAGGAACCCCACTTCATCAGTTCCCAGGCTGGGAAAAGAGCTCCTTTGAATGGTTTTCCTTTAATTGCAGAGGATTTCCACAAGTCCTCATTTGCTGGAAGCTCAGGATGTGATCTTTAACAATCAGGAACCATTCCCATGCAAGGAAAGCTTTGGATTCCCAGCTCTGCAATGCTGCCTTGCTAAGGAAGTGTAGCAACGAGCAATATTGGTAATAAATAAATTACCCAGAGAATTTAAAATCAGCTGTGAGAGGAGCTGCCCTTGGATGGACACACATTTATGGATGGAACCTGCCCCTGGTGTAGGAAGCAGCAAACACAGAGGTGATATTCGGCTTTTCAGCACATATTTTAGAGAGCTGCACTTCCCATTCATAGGAGCCACCCTTCTTTTTGAGCTCCACTTTCTGTTCTTCTTATTAATCCACAGAGTCTTCCCTTTGCTAAACCAGGAATTCAGGGCAGATCCCTGGAGATTTGCTCAAGTCTTGGATCCCCAGGCCCATTCAGGCTGCCACAAGAGCAGTGTGATCCCTGCAGGGTTTTCAGCAGCATCCCTTCTTCTAACCCTGCTTGAGCAGCTCCGTTTTTAAGGGATGCAGGAATTGGTATTAAGTTATTCTGAAGCATCATTAGCTCTATTTACTGAGCCTTTAGATGTGTGAGTGACTGCAAACATCTGGAATGAGCAGGTGGAATTCCACTGTACTTGCTGTACACATTTCTACTTTAATGGTGTTTGGCTTCTCTTTTAACTGAACAACAATTCTTCCCGCAGACCCAAATGTTACTACAGGCATGTCTGAATTTAATTTAACTGGCAGTGAGTTAAAAATTATTATTTCAGAGGAATTTTTGATGTTAACTAATGAGGCATCCTTTTCTCTACACATTCCTGCCATTTCAGGCCGCTTCCCTGAGGAAGCAGAGGCTCTGCAGTACCATTGTCCCTCTGGCAGATTGTCCTGGACACTTTTGACCTTGTTGGTTGTGGGAGTTGGGTACTCTGCACAAATCCAGGTTCTTTATCTTCACCTCTAGGAAGTTTTACCTCGAGCCCAAACAGATGAGAAACGGCTGCAGATGTTGTTTCAGGTTGTTGATTTCTCCTTCTCTCTGCCAGCTCTCAGCTCCGGCCGCACATCTGATGCAGCCGAGTCCGAGCGGGCACTGCCCAGCCCTGGGCTGTCCCGGCCTTTCTGTGCCCTTTCCATCATCCAACCATTCTTCACAACGCATTTATTAGTTACTGTTCTGTACCAATTCATTTGCACCTATTCTAGACACGGAATTTCTACCTCTTTTTCATTCTACCAATCATTTTGTGCCACCACCACCAGAGAAGATGGAGGAGAAGGAGAAGAGGAAGAACAGGGCAATGCCCAAAATCCTCCATCTTAAACCCTTCATCCTCATATTAAAAACCCTAAAATCTACTGTTTTACCTTGTAAAATACTAAACCACTACTCATTTTCACACTCTGGTGGCTTGCAATGATTCTGGCAGTGTTGGTAACTTTTCCCATGGGCTGAGGTCAAAGCCGGTGCCATTCTGGGCTTCTTGCCAGGGTCTGGGACCCCCTTGCCAGGGCTCCTGAGCACCCAGGGCAGCCAGAGGCGTGCCTTGGATTCCAACATTGGTGAGCAGGCTGGGGCCAGGCTGTGGTGGATGTGGTGCAGTGGAGAGGTGGAAGATGCATGACTATTCACAGGGTACCTGCTGCTGGGCTGGGCTGTGGCCCCAAGCACCTCTTGCTGCTGCCTGGCTTTGCTGTCAGGGTCAGCCACATCTGGTGGGCAAAACTGTGGACGTGGGGTCTCATCTGAGTGGCTGAAACCAGCAGGACTCACCCAATCCCACTCCACAACAGAGCTTTTTGGTCTGTGGGAACCTCTGGTTTTACAACTCTTCACCTGGTGACCTTTTGACTCTAGCCTGATGCTTCATCCGAGGTGAAAGTCCTGGTCCTGTGGCTGTTGGTTCCCAGTTCATTCTCTGCTTGACTTCATGTCAGTGGGGAAGAGCAGCAATTCCCTGCTCCATGCTGGAGCAGACGTGTCCAAGCTCTCATCTTCTTCATCACCACCCCATAGCTGGACCAGAGCACTTCTGGACCCTTCCACATTCAGGCAGGACAGCACTGGGAAGGGAAACATTTTCAGCTTAAATAGGAGAGAGCAGCAGCCCTCAGTCTCCTTGGGGTGAGTTGTTCAGGCTGCCTCCTGCCCTTTGAGGCCTCTTCCCAAGCACCTTCAGCAATCCTGCAGGAGCAGGGGTTGTCTGGTTTACAGCACTCACCTCTGCTGCTTTTTTGCAAATGTGCCAGTCTGCAAAACTCTCTCAGAAAGATGGGGAGAGAATTGTTGGCAAGAGTATGGAGGGATGGGACAAGGGGGAATGGCTTCAAACTGAAAGAGGGTATGTTTAGGTTAAATATCAGGAAGAAATTCTTCCCTGGGAGGGTGATGAGGCCCTGGCACAGGTTGCCCAGAGAAGCTGTGGCTGCCCCATCCCTGGAAGTGTTCAAGGTTGGGTGGGGCTTGGAGCAACCTGGGGTAGTGGAAGGTGTCCCTGCCCATGGCTGGGGGTAGGAACTGGATGATCTTTAAGGTCCCTTCCAACCCAAACCATTCTCTGTTTCTCTGACTGTATAATACACTCATTTTTACCACTGGCAGTTGTTTGGGGTTTCTATCATAGCTGGTAAAAAATCAGGGAAATGATCACAGTTTCCAGGTGTGTGGTGGCTGTTGGCCACCTTCACCCCTTCCCCATGCAGGTGAATGTTGGGCTAAAGGAGAAGGAATTCAGACATCCCACTGGTGTTTTTAACACCTCTCCTGAGGAATTCCCATTAAGTGTGTGGCACATCTGATGAGGAGGCTGCTGGGAGGAAGCTGTCCCTCATGCCCATGGAATGCTATATGATATCTGGGAATCCTTTCCCCCTTTTCTGCAAAGTGCCCCTGCTAATATCAACCCTCCAAGGTGCTGCAGTGGCTGATTAATTCATCCTTGTCAGCTGCCTTCTGATCATCAGGACATCCAAAATATTAATTGCTGGTGTGATAATGAGAAGTTAGGGTGCAATGGGAAATGCAGATCCCTGCACCTGTTTGCTTAGCTGGATTTCCACTGTTCAACAAAACCCACCCATGTGTGCTGGGGAAAGTACAAATTTTCTTGCTACAAACAACTCATTCCAGTAATTTTTGCCATTTGGAGGAAACTATTATTTTTCATATGTATTTCTTATCTTTATAATTGATTTTTTTGTTATTAAATTGCAAGTTTTGCCATTACCTTAACTGTGACATTATTTATTTTGTGACAGTAGATTCTTAAAATGGACTGTGTCCTTCCAAACCCACTTTCCTTATTCCACCTCTGCACACTTATCTCAGTTACTATTTCCTGTGCCAAAACAAGACCAGCTCTGGTTTGCAGTTGAAGTTTGCTCCTTGTTTCACCCCAAGGATGAAACTGGAATTCCTCACGTGGTGGTACCCAAATAACTCATTGCTCCTCAGAGATGGGTCCTGCTCAGTTCTCTTGATCTCTACAGCTTCAAGCATCTCTCATATCTAGTGAATATTGAATTATTTATACAAAATAAATGGTGTTTTGAGGCCGAGCTGGAAGATCTCTACCTCCAAGGCAGTAGTTGGGTAATCAGCATATTCAGCTGCTTGGGGAGACCCAGATTTGTGTCTTTCTGCTGGGTATTTGAGCCTGGCCCCTCCTTAGCTGTAACCACAAGGGATCAGTTTCCCTCCAGAACAAAACAGAATCACAGAATCTGCTGAGCTGGGAGGAAAGGAAGAGAAAGGATCACAAGGATCACCAAGTCCAGCTCCTGGTGCTGCACAGAACCATCCCCAAGGGTCACAACACGGGCTCAAGAGGGTGGTCCAAACACTACATTCATCAAAACATCGAGAAAAAAGTTAAAGATGTGAAAGAAAGGTGCTGAATATTGCACAAGGATGGAGCAGAGTGGGGCTGCCGGGCTGATCCCTCCTTTCCCACGCTGCATTCCCGGTGGGCCCCCTCCAGCATCCACACCTGCCCCCACCACCCACCGGAGCCTCCCGGCCTGCGAGGTGTTTTTGTGTTTGCACAAAAAAAGGTGAGCAATTACCAAGCCACACCTCCGCACGCAGCTTCTCATGCCTCTAAAGTTTCTAAAGCCCCGAGTATCGGGTTCCCAAAATCACTGCTGCCCAGGAGGGAGGTGCTGTGCAGGCTGCACGGATTTTGGGAACCTGACGGCAGAGCTGGGCTGCTCCATGCTGCTTTTGAAATATCATGTTATTCGGACTTCTTTTTCTCTATTCTAACCAAGTGTTTTAAGAATATTTTAAAGACAGTGTTTTTTATAAGGGCATTAACTATGGCACTTTTTGCTTGCCTTTTAATTTTAATGGCATCCTGTGCCTGCTTTTCTTTATCTTTCTTTCTTTCTTTCTTTCTTTCTTTCTTTCTTTCTTTCTTTCTTTCTTTCTTTCTTTCTTTCTTTCTTTCTTTCTTTCTTTCTTTCTTTCTTTCTTTCTTTCTTCTTTCTTTCTTTCTTTCTTTCTTTCTTTCTTTCTTTCTTTCTTTCTTTCTTTCTTTCTTTCTTTCTTTCTTTCTTTCTTTCTTTCTTTCTTTCTTTCTTTCTTTCTTTCTTTCTTTCTTTCTTTCTTTCTTTCTTTCTTTCTTTCTTTCTTTCTTTCTTTCTTTCTTTCTTTCTTTCTTTCTTTCTTTCTTTCTTTCTTCCTTCCTTTCTTCCTTCCTTCCTTTCTTCCTTTCTTTCTTCCTTCCTTTCTTTCTTCCTTTCTTTCTTCCTTCCTTTCTTTCTTTCTTTCTTTCTTTCTTTCTTTCTTTCTTTCTTTCTTTCTTTCTTTCTTTCTTTCTTTCTTTCTTTCTTTCTTTCTTTCTTTCTTTCTTTCTTTCTTTCTTTCTTTCTTTCTTTCTTTCTTTCTTTCTTTCTTTCTTTCTTTCTTTCTTTCTTTCTTTCTTTCTTTCTTTCTTTCTTTCTTTCTTTCTTTCTTTCTTTCTTTCTTTCTCTTCCTCTCTTCCTCTCTCTCTCTTCCTCTCTCTCTTTCTTTCTCTTTCTTTCTTTTTTCTTTTTTTCTTTTGCTTTCGCTCTTTCCTTCTTTCTCTTTTCCTTCCTTCCTTCCTTCCTTCCTTCCTTCCTTCCTTCCTTCCTTCCTTCCTTCCTTCCTTCCTTCCTCCCTCTTGCTCTCACTTTTACCCATGTTTTAATGCAAAACAGGCCCTTTCCTACTAACAGCAGCTGACATCTGGTTTTCCATCCCTCTGAACCCAGCAGTGCTGCTGCTCCAAGCCTCAGCTGGTTGGAAACCTATAGGCAGCAAACATTTACATTCAGCATGTCTAACATCATCTGGGACTTACACCCAGAACGTTGGTGATGCATAGAGATAGATATTTAGTCACATCAAAGCTATTTGCTAATTGCAGACACTCCATTCTTGTTTAATGTTTCATGTGCAAGATTAGCTGGTTGATTTAATTGGTTCAGCAAAACTTATGTTTTAAGGCAAAACGTTAGTTAAGATGTAAAGTATTCCCCTATGGAAAATTCCCATAAAACTGGATGCATCAGTTTGTGGTCTGTAACTCTGGTTTTGATGCTGTAGTCAGTCTGCCTACAGAACTGAATAAAAACTACACTTTTTTTATTGGAACTCTACCATTTAACACCAATCCAGCTAGGTATTAAGTCTTGTAGGATTGTTACAGACAAAAAAATCATAGGGCAGGGTTATAATTGTTGTCTAGAGTATGTTTTAGTTGGGTCTGTGTTATTTAAATTGGTTTGTAATATATGAATGGATTTGTAATTTAAACTGATACAGAAAAGGAATAAAAAGGGATGCCAGGGTGCAATGCATATAATTCATATGAAGTCCATGTCCAGAACTGCATATCTACAGGAATATTTCAATTTTATGTGCAAATATATCTGTTCATAGGTGTCTGAGTGACACAGGATCAATGTAAACATTTACAAGCGAGTCCTGTTTATGTTCACAGGCAACTTAAAACCTGCTGGTGCAATACAGGTTGGGAGGTTCATCCAGACTCAGCATTTCACCAGAAAACACCCCAAATCTTTGCCAAGCTTCCCAGCAGCACTGCCCAACCTTCAGGGAAGAGCCAAATTTTAGATCCTGGGCCCACATGAGGGAGGACAAATAATTTGACCCCAGCACTGGAGTCAACCATGAGCATTGGGAACCCACAGCTGAACTCCCCTAGAATGGTCAGGGATTTCCATTATGCATTTTTTCCTGAAAAGCTTCAAGAGATTCTGAACACATTTTGCTGTTGAAGGAACATTTTTGAAGCCCAAACCCTCAGTATGTTTCCATGTCTGTATATGAATATTAAAATGTTGAGTACATGGACCACCAAAAGTTTGTTTAGCTTGAAGTTAGAGATTTGTTTTGCTTAGAATTGAGTCTCTTGATATTTGGCTGATCTCTTTGTACTGGCTTTTATCTTAATTGCTTTTTAAGCTATAATTATGGTGCCACATCCACATGGCTGTAACACCATTGTAGTTTAAGTTGAGCGCATTTCTATTGCAACTTCTATTTTTAAGTGTTTGGTTTTTTTTATTCAGATGTGAAATTTACATACTGCAGCCATGAAACTTAGCAAACAAAGTCTAAGCAGGGGGAAAATCCTTTTTTTATGATGTTTGAGAAAATAAAATAATTTTCTGAATATTTAAATAGAGGCAAAAAAAAAATTAAATTAGTTCTCTCCAGTGCTGCAATTAAGAGAGAGGAAATATACTCCATTTAAATATCCAGCTGAAATTCTGCATGCCATTACCCCATAAATAGAGACTTACACATTTTAATGTGTATATACCAAAGCCATATTGACACTGCAGACTATCATTGCTCCTTAAGGAAATGTCATGGGCTTTCCTTTCTTGTTTGAACGAGCTGTGAATTTATAATTCTTTCAGCCAGTTGGTTTTAATAAGGTATCGCTCCCTTATTCACATTTAAACCGTTCTCTAAGTACCTATTTAAAGACTAAACCACATCAATCCATTAGGCCACTAACACAGCCCAGCTTTTAAAAGGTCCACGCAGGGCTGTTAGCACCGTGTCCTGCCAGCCCTAATCCCCCTCCCTGCAGAAACATTTCTTCTTTTTCTTCGTTTGGGAGAAAGGGAATATCGAGCCATGGTTTCATGGCATGCCTTTCTCCAGGCAGACTAAGGAAATAACATCAGGGCAGGGTCCAGGGGGGGTGAAGGAGGGAGGCACTGCTTCCACCTGCCCAGCTCATCCTTGTTATTGATCCCACTAGTGCATATACTGAATTTCTGCAGAGTTCTGGGAGTAAATTGAGATTTATCCACCTACAGGCCTTGGGGATGGGTTCTTGCCCCATTATCCTGTGAGAATAATGCCGTAATGTGCAAAAGAAGATCCTTTACATACAAACACACTTAATATTGCATTCCTCTGGGTGCTCCTGTCCCAATCTTACTGAAAGAGGGAGATCTGTTGTGTTGGGCTCCTGTCACATTGGGGAAAAAATCAGTTGTAAGCAAACAAAAGTTATTCCTGTTTTTAGCCTTCTCACTGCACTAATTTCAGGTCACTTTACAAGGTCCTAAGGCAAAGTTGCTGTTTTTTGGGGTTTTTTTTGCTTAACTATGAAAAAAAAAAAAAAAAAAAAAGAAACAACAACAAATATCCCAGGCTGCAGAAGCGACCAGGAAAACTCTTGTTGCGCGCAATCTGTTCGGAGCGAGATGAGAACAAATTCGCCAAAAACCGCTCTGTTTTCCTTCCATCAGAAAATCCCTCTGAGCAGCTGTTTACTCCCCCACCACCCCCCACCCCCAGCCATTATTTTCTGCTCCTTTTCTGTGTAAATAACGTGCCTTTCTGGGGAGGGAAAAGGTGCCTTTCCCTGCAGTGGCAGCCCTGGGCGGTGTGAAAAGCTCCCCCTCCCGACCCCCCATGGCTGGGGACACTTTCCCCAACTCCTCCCGCTGCTGCCACAGCAGATGACGAGGACCTGAAGCCTCCCCAACAATGTATTCCCCGAGATGCTGCCGCTCCAGAACTCTCCCAGCCATTTCCAGCCCCTCAATATCCCCCCCCCACCACCGCCGCCCCAAGCACCTCCTTTGTGCTCCATTCAAGGTTTTTTTCTGAAGTGAGACAATCTTTCCCATTTTTTTGTCTTCTGTCTGCATCAAAGTTAGGACTTTGTTAGGGATTCGTGCTATCGGCATCTGTTACCTCTTTTTCTCAGGGGCTAAGGAGGAGGCTGCTGTAAGGCTGAAAAAGGCTCTCATTCAGCCTGCAATTGCTTCTCTTTGCTTTCCTGTCACACTGTCAACCTCAATCAGAAGGCAATGAAAGTGATACAGAAGCAAAGCTTTGCTGCCTCCTCCTAGAACAAAGAGCGTCCCATAGCCTAGTACAGATTTCACATCCAATTTAACTCTTTGGAAAAGGATTTCAGGAAATACATAGTCAAGAGTTGAAAAAATGGAGTTGGGTCTACTATAAAGGCTAAAAGTATTATCCTGGCTTAGATAAGCTACAAAGATAGGTTGATACTATTTTCTAGCATAAACCACATTAGCTGGCATTACACATTGAGCTTTCTTTACTCGTTAAGTTGCAAGGAGATTTGAGAGGAATTTAGCAGCTACATAAAATGACTCTTTCATGATTCTAGCTTTAACAGTCATTTTAGTTGTACAAGGTGCATGAATAGCAAGGACCTAAATCATGTTGTTTAACAAATCTGGTATTAGAGGGTTAGTCTCAGTTTACTTATTAAGAATTTAGTTGAGTAAAGGATTTTAGGACTCAGTTCTTTGTGTGGATGACAATGAAACAGGCCAGGACTTGTATTTTTGGGAACCTAAATCAGCTACACATGTTTGAACTATGCTTTTGGGCCTATAATTGCTCTTTTGCCTGGAGAATATTTTTCTGTTTGGATTCACACTAAAAAATAAGGCTCATTGGGCAGGTTGTGGAGTAATGAGGTATTTCTCTGGGTTATGTCAAGGCAATATTTCTCAAATTTACAATAAGCTTAAGAGTCCTCTACTCCCCTTCACCTTCAAACACAGAGCCTCATGCACAATGAGAAACTTTTTTTTAACAAACACTGGTCCTACTGGGGAAAAAAAAAAAGAATAATTCTTATTTTGATGTATTTTTCATCATTAAAAGCAGTCTTGTTTTACAGAGGCATGGTCTACTCTAAACACTGATATCACCACTTTCTCCAAGGCAGCTGTACTAACAGACAACCTTGATCAGGGTGTCTTAGCATAATAACACTGCTGCTAATAACACAGTCCAGAGCAACTTTTAATGAACTCAGATGGTAAAAA